>JAFREQ010000028.1:3188240-4668980 GCA_025331565.1 Holacanthus passer
ATTTTAAATCAGCAGCGTATGTTCACAACAATGGAGCCAAAATTGATCAAGAAGACGTGTTTTATTTCGAGCCGAGACACTTTCTAAGAGACATTTACAAAAAGTGAACAATCACTGTTTCAATGGGAAATGATAAACATGATGCACCCACTCAGCAGAGTATTATCTTCTGCACAGTGAAGAGGCTCGATGAGTTGTGGCTTGTGCAGATTGAAGGGATGATCAACTAATTTACTATCAGAATAAATATGCTATAAAAATAATCTCTAGAATGTTTCCGGCGGAGCGGCACATCCGGCCACTGAGCCCTGAGTGGTGAGTGAAATATAAATCCTACAAACCAGTTTCTCATCTTTTTTTTTTTTTTTTTAACCTTTTTTGTGACTTCTTATGGATCTGACACCCCGTATCTCCGTTCTCCATACACCTGCTCACCAGAACTTTGCTCAGCGCTCCAGAAGAGTAGTTAACACTGTGGATATGATTTGGATTGTGATATTAAAGTTAATGATGTTAAACAGAACATGATGCTGTGACATGCTGTGATATTGCACCCAGCACAGACACACAGACTTTTAAAAAAGGAGACATTGCTATTAAATAGTTTTAATGATTAATATTTTATATAATATTCACATACATGTGTACTCATGTCACTATATGTACTGCTGGCAGAAAGCTTAAAGGTTTGATGATTTCAAATCTCCATCAGACCCTGAACCACTCTCAAAATGATTATTCATAATCTGCACGTCCTTCGCTGGCACACATCTTTTACATAGCTGCAGATAGGCTGTGTAATATCCTTAAGCTCACCTTTGGCATCTGGGTAAAACACATAATATCCACACTAAGACTAAGTTGTCCATGCTGGCATTTCACTGCTGAGCTGTGACATAACTCCCCACTCCCACTCCCACTCCCACCATCCCCTAGCACGAGGAATCCTATTCTTAAACCAGATGTGGCCATGAAATCACAAGCTATATTTGAAATGGCTTTGTGCTTCTTCACTCAGACAACGGTGCCACTTTTTGCTGCATGTTGCCTGTCATAACTCGGATTCCAGAGTATCCGAAAAATACAACAACAAAGGTGACCCTGCTCTGAGAAACGCAGCTCACAACATCCAGCACGCCCATCCTCGACAGGCTCATCTGTTATTTCAGACTATGAGCTGCTGGACCCTCTGCAACCACTGCTTACTGCATTATTCCTTGACCCAAAGTTCAGCAAACTTGACATCTTCACAGCTGAGGTCGGAGACAACCTACCACAGACAAAAGTGGACACAGAGGAGGAACAGAGGTAACAGTCGGCAAACAGACCATAAAAACAAAGTGTTGGATGTACTGTATTATTATAGTCAAGAGGACGCCGCTGAGTGTGAAATAGCTGCTTCGTTTGCAGAGTCAACATCAATATATACATGAGTCAACTCAGCTGAGAAAATGTGTCAGTAAAATCCATCAGGCATAAACGTTTGTAAGCATCCTGGCGTCATCTGTCACTTAACATATCACAGCCATAGTTTAATATTTGTATTTACAGAAAGCATCTTGGAGGCACTTTTTCAGAAAAGCAGAAGATTTTGCCAACCAGTTGAGAAACAGTTGTCATGACTGCAATTTTTCTGTACGATATTTAATTTCTTTCTATAATACAATTCAATTTGTTCTAAACACAGAAAGATGTTTTGGCTGCGAGGCAGGGCTGGATGATATCCTCTCAAATCTACTGCCACAGCGGTTTATGACACTGACATTTTAATGATAACTGTTTACCAGTAAAGTCAAGTCAATTTCATTTATACAGTCCAATATGACAAATCAGATTTTCCCTGGAGGAGTTTTACAGTTTGCACAGTTTGTAATATATGCAGATCATTGGCACATTCTTACCTCATGTTAATTCACTTCTGTATTTGTCCTTATTAATGAGAGTGTGACTAGTTAACAGGAGCTGGACTCACAGGTTGGTTAAATGTCTGAGGTTAGAAATCACTGACCTAGCATTTGAGTTTAATAACATTTTATTTACTGATTAAATGATGTGTGTGATATTTGGTATGAGATGTATGATAATGAGTAAATACAGGCAGAAACAATGATTGCTGACAGATAATAGATAAATGGTTTATAGATCATTAGGCGCATCATTTCGCACCTTACACATTCTTTAAAATACCACCATGATTTTCAATGGCTGGTTTAGATTTGATTGTCTGTGTGGTCTGTGAGTGATTTTACAGGCAGATCCTACGATTGTGTCCTCCACCTTGTTAAGCATGACGGTTCCATGAAAAAGAGCAGAGCGTTTTTTGATGTAACACAGCCTTGGTATTCTTCACAGGGTACATTTTCTGCACTCTGAAACCCGAGCTGACAGTAGGCCGAGTCATGAATTATTCAACCTGAAGTACGCAGGCAACCAATACAGATTGCTTGCTTGTTTACTGAAGTGGTTTGCACTATCCCGACTGTCGATAACACGAGGATAGAGGCACTCAACTGTAGCATTGGAAATAATGCAGAACTTGAAAACTTGTATGGCTGCAGCACAGGGTGGAATAAAAGGAAGGACGGGGGACGAAAGACTGACAGGTTTATATGACAGTGATTACTGGCTGTGTGCTAAAGGTGAGGTGAGTCATTCTGGAGAAGCATTGTTGATATTGTCATCTCTCCTTCTTCACAATGCAATTACACATTAGGATGCCAGATTTACTCTCGCTCCACCCGTCTCTCCCGTCCTCGTCCTGTGCACCATCACGAACGCCACCTGTTGCTGATTGGCTGGAATCGTGTGTGTGTGTGGCTCAGTCCGAGCCTCTTTTGTGTATTTCCCATTTGCAGAGCCAGGGCTGTGCACAAAAACTGACATTTCATTCAGCACACAAACAGAATGGACAGCTAACAGACCGTGAGGAAATATTCACTGTAATCCGGTTTGCTAATGTGCAATCGCATTGTGAAGAAGGAGAGATGGCAAAATCAGCAATCGTCTCCAGAATGACTAACCAAAGTGGTTTACATGGCTCGATGTATTTTGGCATTTGCGTGGAATGACAAAATACATCAACTACAATAAAAAATAACAAAACTAAAAAAGTTCCACATCAACAGATATAAATCAAACACCACAGTCTGATCTCTGCTTCTCTTTCTTTAGCGACAGCATTTTTCTTCTCCACCACAAAATATTTTACTTTAGACATTTCATGAAAGATTCGACCACAGCGAAAATGCAGCAGGTTAATTCTTCTACTAGAAACTGAAAATGACCAAACTGAGACACACAAAGAGAAGCAGGGGAAGCCAGAAATGAGATGTAGCCCAGGGAGTTTCACTGTAAATAAATACTTCCACTTGATGAAGAAAAACAAAAGATGCTTCACTGGCTCTTTAACAGATATCTCGGCAAACATTCAATGTGTTTCGACTCTTAAATACAAAAGCCAATGCAGAAATAAATGAGACGGACCATGTGATAAAAGGTATAGGAAATCCTCTGTCCCCAGACTAATGCAGAGCATCAAGGGTTAGACTCGCCAATTAACCACAGAACAGGTCTATAATTAAAAGGCAGTGCTCTTAAACCTCACGTCTTCGTCAAGGTAATTTCAGCAGCAAGCACAGAGTCTGCATAAAGACAGCAGGGTTTAAAGGACGGCATGCCGCTGCCTTCCTCTGCTGCCGACTCCACGCAGAGACAATAATCTCGACAAATACCGGTCACAGCCGACTCAAACACCACAGGAAGTGACCTGGAGCGCTCCCGCCACATGGCAGCTCGCCACGTTCACAGTGGCAATAAAACAGCATGTGTATTTTCTCTCTTCACTTCAGTGTGTTTTTCCCCGCAGGGTGGGCGACAATATATAGGTTTGAACTCTATTTTCACTTTTGCTGTTGGTAAGATGTTGTAACATGTGATCGGGGCTGAGTTGTTCCAGCCATCTGGCATAACGGGACAAATCCCAGTGGGCCGCTGCATCAGTGGACCGTCACAAACTCCATTAAGTTTTTACCTGCCCTCTCTGTGTACCTGTCATCCAGGGTGTGCACGAGGGCGTGTTGTGTGCATGTTCCCCCTCCCCGCCAGGGTTATATGGTGAACTAAAACGACACTAAAAACTACAACTGGGTATGAAAAAAAGATTTTAGTTAGCTGAAATACAAATGAAAACCAGACTTTAAAAAAATAACTAAAATGACTAGATCCTTGCTTGTGTTGCATTTACTCTCAGATGTTTGTCGCTTTGGATAAAAGCATCTGCTAAATGAAATTATAGAATTGTAAAAGAAAAGAAAACTAAACTTGCTTAGTTTAAGTCTTTGTCAGTTTGGTCAAATTTGTCAATAAAGGAGGCTTCGATGCAAATGTTAATACAGACTGAAATCTACATATCTCTGAGTCAAATGCCTTCATGAAGTGTTGCATTGTAACACCAATTGTGAACTTCTTAAATCTTTGCCTGTGACAAATCTCCCTCATACTATAATAAAAAAACAAAAACTAATACTGACACTAATAAAAACTAAACTAACACTAAACAATAAAAAATAAACTAAAACCAGCAAACCCGCTCTGCAAACTAACTGAAATTGGAAGCAAAAATAAATTAATCTAAATAAAAATGAATGAAAAATACAAAACTATAACAACAGTTCCAGCGAATAAGTCCAGGGCTGCATTTCTTTCCCAGTAATGATACTGTATGTGTAAATGATTGTTGACCTACCTGTAAGCCGCCGAGCTGTTTGTTCCTCTCGTCGGCTGTTCCTCTGGAAAAAGACAAGACACATCTAAATTAATTATGGAAACCCCTGAAGCTATAATGTATGTATGTCCAAATTTTCCCCGACAGCAGCAGAAATAACACAACAAAGTTACATATTCCAAAAAGCACGAGTCGCCAAGCTGTTGCCACAGCTGAACGCATTTATCCATCACGGAGCAGATTGCTTGGCTGAAACTACCCATCTTATGACAATCAATGTCATGTTTATTTGTCAGTATGATACACAGTGAATTGCATCTTATGTGCCCCATTGAAAACATTATCATAGTTTGCATTTGGCTCGGATTTGACTGATTTGTTGACTTAAATATGACACACATCCCCGAGCAAATTAAACCACCCACCTGCCCTGAGTCTGTGTACTCTGAATTTTACTGGCAGCTGCAGGAACACACATCATGAATATCAATTATTACCAAAGTGGAGCTGTGAAAATTAGCAGGGCGGTTCTATTGTGTAGGTTAATGGAAACTCAGACAGCCGTTTTAACTGTAGGGTTAATGCCAGTACTAAGCCACCGTGACAATTCTGTCCCTGAGCTCGAATAATAAATTGAAAATGTGTGTGGGCTCATTTGATTGGTTGGAAATATTCATGAAACGCTGGATTTATTAAAAGAGAAAAAGCAAGCAAATAAGGACAAAGCATAACAAATTGTTTTTCGCCCAAACACTGCGTTCATGACTGAGGAGTTTTGCTTCAAAATATGACATCAATCATTTGAAAAAGCACGCTGTATTTAATCCTATCTCAATGAATATATTACATCTTCAGTCCCTCTTTTTGAATACAGATAATGTCACAGCCATTTTTTTCTCTACATAAAGCATCTTGGAGGAAACATTTTCTCGTAGTCAAACAAATCCCATGAAAAGACCAAAACCACCTATGCACCGATCCTACTAATTTCCCATGTAGCCAAAAACTTATTTCACTGTTGTTGAGAAACTGTGAAAAACATATAAATCATCCACACTGTTTCACATGGTCTTTCATTATAATAACTGTGGATATTGTAGTTTTTTGACACCGCCCCGCTGCCGCAAACTAGAGCAGCTAATGCATAATAATCCACAGCTGAAACTGAAATGCAAACTGAGTATTGTTTGCTAAATACTACAGTGCCCATGCTTCAGGAAATTACTTTGCCTTTTTGAAAAATGTCAACTTTTTATAACCTGTTTTTAAAGGTTTATGTCGTCAGTGAGAATCAAAGGGCTTAAAGGTGAGAGCGACAGACAGGACAGGCAAGCTGGGACACACAGAGACAAAAGACGCTGTTGGTTTTGATCTTTCTATGGAAATTTCTGCCATCACAAAGAATATAGAATAACACCAGGTTCATCCTTTGAAGAAGAATCTTTTTTTCCTGCCTTTATCCCCCCAGCAAATATTTGAGACCTGGCAATTTTAGCCAGCTTTCATTTCAGCATTTACAGTTACCTGACAAAGCCGAAGCGTGAACGTTTTAGGCGGCAGCAAAACACATCATCACCTGAACCCAGAGAGGTGATGAAATAAGCTCTGTGGATACTGTTCAGTGATTGATTGGACTTTTTCAGACGAGAGTCCTGCAGCGAAAACTGAGACATTTTCTGGCCTTTTCAGTCCATGTGAGTATTACATGACGCAGGAAAATGAGTCACTGAGGTTGTTGTTTAAAGCAAAATAACTTCATGAATCCATGTTTTAGGATTGAGCGCATTTCCATAATGCATGTCAAGGTTTACATCAATTTACATTCCATTAAATTAATACCTGGTGCTGCACTTGCCTCATACAACAATACCTCACACTCTGGGCCTAATTTCAGTCAGCAGAGCCGTTATCATTATCACCAGCATCTGATGTGTGCACTAATCCTAACTAGCAGTAGGAGGCGGAGCTAATCAGCCAGTCCAGTTATATTTACCTATTCTGCACAGGAGAAAAAGGACTGAAGACAATTGAGCCACAACTGTAATCACAATGTCTTGATGAGAAAGGGGCTAATCTGGTCCAGCGTGTTTTCAGGTGGAGGACGAGCACGATAAATGATTTAAATATGAATTGCTTGAACATAAAGGAGATAACAAATAGAGTAATAATTGCAAAGTGAACAACTGTGGCTTTTATGCGAGAGATTCAGAGGCAGCCTTGATCTGGATGAAAGAATTCAGAAATCACAGCTTATTTGCATTTTTGTTCACTGGCATCAAGTAGCTTGCAGAAGACAAACACGCACCCCGCTGTGCGTTTGCAGCTGGGGAGGACTGATCGATATAAACAAAAATATTGCTTTTCCACCTACACCTCTGCATGCATCTGGTGCACGGAGCCTTGTTGGCAGCAGCTCAACCTCCACACGGTGTTAAAATAGCTTGACCGTATTGGATTTGGCCCTCGGCTCTAACGCGGGGAAAAATGAAAACGTGCAGAGATCAATACATCAGCGATATCTGAACATCTAAACTTGGCCATCAGGAGAGAAAATGAAGCATCTCCCTTTGCACATACGAATTTTCAAAAATGTTTTTTTTTTTTATTATTAACACTGACAGCTTTAATGGAGAGAAGACTGATCATAGTGTGAGAGATTTTCTTCAAATGTGGAACTCAGTCAAAGAGAATGCATTAAGACTCACAATGAAGGAAATTCATGCTCGCAGGGAAAGCTGCTTTTAAAAGATGCAGGCATCTCAGAGTAAAATGATATTTATCTCTTTTTACTCATACAACACAAGCAAGTCATTACTCCACATGAGGAATGATGCATTGCCCAGTCTGTGTTACGCCTGTCAGGTGTTTGGGATGAGAAATGTTTGAAATTTCCCGTTATTATCTTTCATGTCATTCACTGCAAGATCTGGTGTCATATATTGAGGCAGGTTAGTCTGCAAAACTCTCTGCTCTCTCTTACTACAAAAAGAAGTCTCCTGCCAATTGTGACAGGGCAGCAGGGTCAATACAGAATCCTATTTATAAAGTTATGACACACAAGATACAAATAAAACCCCAGCTGTTAACTTCTCCACAACACCTATACTAAAGCACAGAGCTCTTAGAAAGCATTGCTCACACAGTCCAGCTTAGCAGAAAGCTGCTCTCATCCCTCTCACGCAGAAACATCTCCATGGATCGAAGCAGGACCGAGGATGAGGATCAGAGGAGCATCCCAAAACACCCCAACTTCTGCCAAATTACACAGCAAACATAGCCACAGTGTGTGTGCAATCGTCTCTTTGACACAAGCCAAGAGCTCTGACTCAGCTGAGAACAAAATGAAAACAATGCACAAAACTAACAAGCTGCAATGTGTCAATAAATACCAGATTACTGAATATACAGTACAGTATGCTGCATTTAAGATACTGGAATTGCATAATTAAAATGAAGAAATTTCTGTAACATTATGTTTTTCAGGGATTTTTGATAGCAATCCTTGTCTAACGTCCCCAGAGGACGGACAAAATGTAACAATAATGGAAATAACAACACGCTGAAGCCGCGGCTGGCGTGAGCAGATGTCTCTGAGAACTGTAGGCGTGGAAAACATTTGGAGGATGAGAAGGAGAAACAATGAGTAGCCAGAAGGTAGAAAATGAAAACGGGGGGGGGACGTGGTGAAGTAAACAAAGTCGTCACAATTAAGCGTTCATATTCGCAGAATACAGGACCTGAGGGGTGTATTATATGGAGCAATGATTAAAAGAGAAGTGACTGCAGGAAATTTGAAAATTGATACTGCTCCTATTTAGGCACTGGATGAAAATTGGTTTATTGGGTTGTATTTCTATATTTATATTAACATAACATTTTAATCACCAACTTAACTACAAAACCCTGAGTCCAGCAGGCCAAGTAATATGAGCAGTCATGTGGTCATTTTGTGATTAAACCCAAATGTACACCCACCTTGACATCGCCCTTTGGGTTGTGGACTACCATTCAAGACTTGGCATTATGGTCGTCACCATATTGGCTTTTTGCAGCCAGAAGTGACCATATATTGGATGAGAGGGTGGAGCTGGGGAGGATGAGCATTGCTACGCCTCCGTCCTGATTGGATCTGACTGACAACCCGAGGACAGTGCAGTGGTAGCAACTTGCCAATTGCAATTTATCGCCTATTTTCCTCTAAATGGGACCATGATTTACAAAATCAATATCATGCTGCAGTGAAGAAGACTTGAAACTAGAGATTGAGACCATAAACTCATTAGGAACATAATTACGCAGGAAATAAATCAAGTGAGTTGTTGGGTCACTTTCTAATTGACTTCTATACAACCTCTTTTTGCAACCACTGGAGTTGCCCCCTGCTGGCCATTAGAAAAAATGCAGGTGTGAGGCAGTTCCACACTGGCTTCACGCCCAGCCAAACCACAGTCCCTAAAACTAACCAAGGCATTTTTGAGTTAACAACAGGACTGTTACATCACAAAACAGATTATTTTCCAGCAGTAATTTGTAACAGTTTTAATGGGCACAGACAGGAAAATCATCAGATAAGAAAAAGCTTGTATGTGTCATCCTAGCGGGCATGGAAAGAAATAATAAATAATAATACAATTTGAAGGTCTTGTTGAGAACACTGTTCCAAATCATGAAAATAAAACACGGCTTAAGGCCAAATTTTACTTTACAGGCGAGTTTATGGAAGAGAAATTGAGAAGAATAACATACATACAAGGACTGTCAATGTAGCTGAAATTCTAACTACTGTTCGAACAAGGGAAAAGATTTTAAAAAATGCATCCGTAATAACAGTTTAAATTTCAGACTAACTGTCATCTTAAAATGTGAGCCATTGCCTGCACTGTTGTCCTCTGGTGAACAAGAGAAATCCTGAACACTGGACATACACTGAAGAGAGCTGGGGTCCTGGAATAATCATTTACATTACATTTACATTACAATATATTTGTGATTGTTGTGTTTTAGTCAAGGCTTCCTGGAGGAAGCACGGTCAACACCAGCCTCAAGGCTCACCCTGGCTAACAAACAGTGACACTCAGGAGGCCGGGAAAATCTACAATAAATTGTTCTGCCATGACTCAGGCCGCTCGACTGGCACCTTATTGATGTCAGCGCTGTCCCTTGCAATCACAGGTGGAGGTCTACCTGCTGTGCAGACAGCACTAACTCCTCATTACTGCATTATTGTGTTTCCTCCCCTCTTTGCTCTCTGGGGAGCAAATGCTGCTTATCTTACTGACATTTCACCACAGCATGCTCTCTGCATGGCTGTGTGCCACTCAGCATAGGAAGTCTGTGTATATGTGGCTAGAGGCAGTGGAGTTGTAGATGACGTACAACTGTGTTTTTAGACACAAAACTAAAAATGTACCACTACTTTTTGCCCTTTTTGTTTTCTGTGTGCTCTACAAGAGAGATATATGTAAATAATGCCATTAGAAGCAGCGAATGCATTGACAAACGAATCACAATTTAAATATCCACGTCGGCTTGTGTATGCTGAATGTTAATAAGACTTCCTGTTTATGATTCCAACCTTGCTTCCTGTCTTGTTATACCAGATTTCCCACCTGGGCTGTTATGATTGTGGACAGAGCTGATGGGATATCCTGCATAAATGCATTATGTATGTAAGTGTAAATCTTCTAATCATTAGCGCATTTGCTTTTTAAGTCTTTAACAAAAAGGAAAAGCACGCACCTCTACTTTTGTTTTTGCAATAAAACAAATTTAAAGTCCTCATATCACCTCAGTGATTTATTGCCCACTGTGTCAACTTGATTCCAAAATCAGCACTTCTGTGTCACAGTGATGGGAGAGAAACTGAGAAGCTGGAGATGTTTTTGGGGATGCAGCAGGATGAAGAAGGTCATCGTTGTCATGAGGTCTGACTCATGCCTCCTGCAGGCTTGTAAGCGATGCACTGAGGTCCAGGCTCTCCCAACCTCACATTTCTCTCATTACGTCATCATAACGCTGCATCGCTAGACTGTCTGGCCCTGGCCTGGACGCAGCATCCATTCTGTCATTTTATTGCATCTGACAGGCTGAAGTTTAAATAAAAAAGAGGGCTCAGATTTACAACGCTGGCTTTTGTTCAATACTATCCATTAATCACTGCACTATGGAGGACTTGGCACAGCTTCCAGCAGCAGATGAACGCTCTCTAACAAGTGATTCTGCCTCACATCCAGGACTGAGATCTTTTCTTACAACGGGAAAAAAAATGCCGGTGAGATAATTTGTGTCTTCCTTTGTGTCAGGGATACAAGAAGAATCTCAGTGTCTTCAAAGAGAACAAGGTAAATCACCGCATTACAACCTAGAGCAATTATACCAATTATAGAGGATTCAGCATACAGGAAATGAGCAGAGATCATCCAGCTGGTGAGTGCGAACTTTAAACCAAACTCAACTCACTGCAGACTCCACCAGGTAAACATGTGTCCGACTGGTGATTATCAAACATTGTTCCATCACACAGATTGTGACTGATTGGACTGTTTGTTTCTACTTTTCCAAACTCTTTTCAAACTCTCGAACTTTTTCCTTTTCCCCAACATTTTGACGCGCTGCTCTGATCATTGCAAAGTGTTTTATCGACCAATCAATCACCTGCTGAGCTGAATCAGACACATCCTGACACATCTCATCTGTAATCTGTAATCAAAGTCTTTACCAGATGACGCCTTAAACAACTGACTCACGTATTAAATATGTTGCCTTTGCTGTGTGATTTTGTGCCACAGCTCGTTTTCCCTGTAGATTAATTAATAAGTCTAACTCTGAAATGTTACTGTACTGTGCACACTTTAAAAGGCTGTTAGAAACTACATAGTGTGTATTTGAAAACATTGTCAGACTTTAGGACTCGGAAAAATTCAAGTCAAAACTTACTATTGTGTTTCTGTGAACAAGCTTGCTGTGCCCCAAAGTTCACTGATCATCAACAGCACAACAATCAGTGATTTTTTTTTTGTTCCCCTGTCGATATGACTTTGTTTCCCATTTTCTCAACAGCTTTTATTTAAAAAATTACATCGAAAGAAATGTCAAAAATGTTGCTTAGAGAATGACTGCGTTGTACTGTGTGTATGATTCTATGTGACAATAACCCTGTCATGGTTTTAGGTTTTAGTTTAGTTACTTCCTGTTTAATGTTGAAGGAGTGTGTCCTCAGGCGTGTTTAGTTGCTTTACTTCCTGCCTTTGTGTGCTTCTCGCCTTTGGGCTTGCTGATTGCTGTCCCCTGTGATGATCCTGACATATTGCCCATGTATTCTTCTCTTTTTTTGTCAACCTGCCATGAATTCAGGAGGGTTGATATTTACATTCTGGCTGAATGAATGAACCAAATCAATGTATTAATTAATAATGTATCAATGAATAATAATGTTGACATTAGTGGCCAGAAGGTAAGCGCTCGGGCGCAAGGACATGATGTCATTTTGTCTGCCGCCTGGTGTGTGTATATGGGTGTGTGTGTGGAGATGGAGGAGTCTGTCATTACACTACACTTAATTACAGAGGTGACAAAGTCCTCCTGCTGCATGACTAATGGACAGGACTGTGCAGCCGGCGTTGCCCATCAGCCCCAGAGTGCATGATGACTCCCATCAGTAAACTCACCCCTGCCTCCTGACCTTTCAGTCGTCCATTCCCCTTTCTCCCCTTTACCAGAAGCACAGCACAAGAGACTCTTCTGTGTTTGCATGATGGGTAATATCCAGAGAAGCTATAAAGGATTTCACTTAAGAGAGTCAGCCTAATCGATGAACAGCGTACAGCTCTCAGCATGAAGGAGTGGATCGATTCAGTAATAAATCAAGAGCGTCTAAGTCCTGTCGACTCACTGTCTCTCGAACAAGGGACACATCAGTGTAAAGCTTAGCCCAAATGTAACTTGCACATAGTGACAAATCCACAGAGAATCATCAAACTCTGCAGCTCTTGTCAGCCCTGAGTGTTTCAACATCTGTCAGCTCTTGGTTTTATGGCCCACAGCATCGTTTCCAGCAGCACAGACGACTGTGTTCAGCAGAAAATGCTCTGTTAAACTCTACATGTACTTTACCTGTCCAGCACAAACAGCAGACAGACGAAGTTGGCGATTAGATGGTGAACGTAGCGGAGCATTTAACAGCTAAAGAGTCGGATATTTCCCTCAGGAGTTAGTGGAGAGTAAATGTTGGGCTTACTTTGCCAGGTTCACCACAACTTCTTTTTATGGCATTAATATGTCAAAACAATCAATCAACCAGTGGTTCAACGTCTCACCTCACAACAGCGATGAAGAAGTGTACTTTACTACGACATCAGCACATTTCCACATCAGTGTCCTCACAGGGGCGATAAACTTGAATCTTACAAGGTAGTCAAACTTTTCATTTCAGCCGTGTGAAGTAAAACACCTCTACACACACGTAGCTGACTGGTCATTTTGACTGAGAATGGTAAAGAAATGTTCTATTTAGGTCAAAATAATAAGAGACGTCTGAAAGCTTTAAGACATACAAACCCTGAATACAAGGAAGTGAAATACTGTGAGTAGAGCTACTTATTGCTCGACCAAAAACTACCTATTGCATCTGATAGATTAAAAAAATACCCTCCTGGTTATTACTAAAACAAGCTGACCCTGTAATCCACTGGTCTAATGTTCACCGCTTTGGTACGACATGCATGTGCATTGGACAGTCTTGACAAACACAGACCATAAGGAATGTGTCACCCTCCGCCGCAGCACAGAACCACAGGCCGCTAATGTTTGTGTTATTTAAAGGCTCGCACCGTGACCCTACGTTTCATAACCAATTTAGGTTTGCTAATCATTGTGCACATTCTAAATTATGATAAACACGATTACTCGGGGATATGTACGAGAGACAAATGAGTCGCCATTATCATAATTTCAGACGCGTTAGTCATTTTCCGTTCTGTGGCAACAAAGTGTTCCTGAAGAAAACACTGATTTTTTAATCTAATAACATCCTGGAGTTCAAACCAGGGCTGCTCTTTCTCCAAGCTCACAAATCTTTTGTGCCGTGCAATTTGGCACCTCACGGAGCCTTATCTTCACAGAAAAATCATTTGCGATTCGGAGAACATATTTCAGTCTGCAAATGGTGGAAAGCTGCAAGACACAGAGAGAGAGAGCATTTCTAGACACCTCCACACTGTATATGTGAAAGTGTATAGTGCAGCAGCCCTGCAATTATAATAGCACTAAACTGTCTCCGATTTAATCCAATACATTTCAGCAGCACAACAAACCTACAGCCTCCAAAAATTACCATAGATTTCACCATAACGAATGAACACCTCTCATACTCTCAATGAAAACTGACAAGCATGTGACAAGGATATGACAAGCCTCATAAAGAGTGGATTTGTTGCAGCATTGAGTAGCTGCAGTCAGTGAACCTCAAAAACTGGCAAATCAGTGTGTATTTAAATAATGCGGCACAAAAAAACACAACATCGAGAAGTGGATGGAATATTACAAGACAAAGGTAGGAATGCATCTCTACATTCAAACAGCATGCAGGGAAGATATAATCAAAATAGAACCAAACACAAACCATTTAAGACAAACTTGTGATGGAAAGCAGAGCCAAGCAGAGGTCCGTTTGTTTCAGGTCGCAAGGAGAAGGCAAAAAGTAAAGGAAGTGGAAATGGAAAAAAAGATATCACACAGAAATGTATCTGAAATTGTGGGAAACACACTCTTTACATCGTCCCACCTATCTCTGCACTGAGTGTCTGATATAGTTTATAGTTTTCTGAATAGTTTTTCATATTAAAGAAATTGTGCAAATTTGAAATTGCAACAGCCACGTCTAATTTTAATTACAACTTACATAATGTATTAGTCTTCACAAGCTGTAGCAAGTCAAAGTTAATTCAGTAAATTTAGCTAATGTTAATTCTGTGAGGTGGTGAAACAAAAGAAACCGTTGGCTTCGTCTTTGGCTGGTTTCTGAACATTGTGGCCA
This sequence comes from Holacanthus passer, assembly GCA_025331565.1. Lineage (NCBI taxonomy): Eukaryota > Metazoa > Chordata > Actinopteri > Pomacanthidae > Holacanthus > Holacanthus passer. The sequence continues at coordinate 3,202,997 of JAFREQ010000028.1, forward strand.
AAGATACGTTTGTGGAAGAACGTGTATCATTTTAGATGGTTGGAAAAATAAGAACTTTTCTCTTTTTGCTGCTCATAAAAGAGTCTTTTTGTGGATAGCTGATGTGCAGCTCACACCTCACGTCGAATCTCCCAGTCAAACCTTTAAGCGCATCATGTCATCGTTTGAAGCCATTCACCTTAAAAACTTGAGACCTCAAGGATTCGGAGCGGTGAAGCAGCTCGTCCTGTCAGTCTGTGAGCTTAAGCAGCTTCAGTGCAGAGCTGTCAACAGCAGCATCACAGGTTGTCAGTCAGATGTCATATTGTCATTATGGCTCTTGCTGTGCAATTATTATATTTATTGATAACATAATCATGTTTGCATATTATTCAGTAATTTCAAATATACCACTGATATCTTAATAGGTGAGTTAAATTGGTTGTGTTATTACAGTATTTCACCTGATTGTATTGTCTAGAAACCTGATGTAGAAGCAAGTGGCATAATCATCTACCCAGAAGGCAAATACAGGCCTGTAGTTGACTATATAAAAAATAATCACATCATGAAAAAGAAGTTACTGTGTGTGGGGTTTGCATGTTCTCTGCGTATGTTTCCCCCTGCTTCTTCAAACAGTCCAAAGACAAGCAAGGTTATTGTAATTGGTGACATCCGTAGGTGTGAATGTGAGCATCTCCATGTGTCAACCCTGTGATGAACCGGCGACCTGTCCAGGGTGTAACCTCTCGATCTAGGATCAGCTCCAGGCCCCATGACCCTCCAAAGGGCAGGAGGTTATAGACAATGAATGGATGGATTTGGATGGACTGCAAGCTGCAATATTTTCATATGTGAGTTTATGTAATTCTTCTCATCATGTCTTCATCTCAAATTTAACAACTAATGAAAAAAACATGCAACAGTACTAAGACGAGAGAGAAAAGGGGGGGTTCAGTGGACCTGACTGACTCTCGTGCACAATCACTGTATGCAAATTCACTCACTCCTGGTTCCAGGTCTTAGCTATTAAGATAATGAATCGCCGCTGCTCATATTACACAGATGCCCAAGACCATTCCTCTCCACAAAATGCCTCCCATAAATTGAAATCTGGCTTCCTCTCCGAGCATCTGGGCTGATGCTCCTCAGGAGGACGGAGGAGGAAACGGCTCGGCCGCCTGCGATTCAGGATGAAACCTCACATCCATTTTTGCAGCTGCGAATGTGCAAACGGAGGGATTCGTTGGACTCGCAGAAAAATGTGAAAGTGCGATAATGTGCTGCATAATGCCTCGTCCCGGCAAACAGGAATGTAATGGAAGTGGAGGAATTTTTTTGATAACATGCTCCGTCTCTGTCAGGGTGCTCACACCTGAAGGATAATGGATTCCATGTTGCTGCAATCCACAGTGGCAAAGCTATCAAAGAACAAATCAGAAGCACAAAGAGAAACAAATAGTGTCCTTCCAAAAATGCTTATCTTGTCTTTGGGAGAGTACGAAGTTGGCTGGTAGGCATTCATTACATATGCAGACAAAAACAGCCTTACTATTATAGGAAGAGGGGGATGATTGGACTGGTCGAGTGCTTTTATGTGGCAATGGAGCAGTTACGTACATGAAATGGGATCTCTGGAAGCACCACTGAAGAGCTAACAAGTTTCCTGTTTATAATGGCTCGGAGTGCGAATGTTTCTCAGGCTTATAACATCACAAACAGACTGCAATGAGCTGCATTAGAGCGTGTTACTGGCAAAGGAACCGTTCAACACAAAGACATAAAGAGAATACATTATAGAAAACTCTGTGACAAATTTTGCTGGCGGTGCTTTTTTTTTTTACATATTTGTCTTTTAAGGTGAGATTTTCATTTTCAGTTTTGTTATTGTGTGTTAAAATGTGGCAGCAGGATACAAACTCTTCTGGCTGTGAAGATTACAATACAGCATTTCTTCTACTATTAAATATACTTTTTTTTAAATTATATTTTCTTTTTGTCTAAGCTCTTGTTTTCTTTCTTATGTCATCTGTTGATTCATATGCACTGTATATCATTATTTGTACAGCACAGAAGCAAACAGATAAATAAAAAGCTATAAAAAACTAAACTAACTAAAGTTGCAAAGCAAAAACAAAAGACAAACAGAGAAATATGTGCACAGGTTTTTTTAAAAAAGGGGGATTTTGGTAAAAGAAACAATATCTCCAATATGGACAGGAAGTAATCTTTAAAGTAATCTTTGTTAGTATTGCATTTCCTGTGTGAAAACAAATTCACTGCCACCCTAAACAGGGTAAGAGAGACATTTGTGTGGAAATGGGAACAATTAAAGGTATTAACTTTAGAGGAGCCATTATCTGTGGTCTTACAACTGCAGGATTAAAACTAGTGATTTGTGATGACTCCGAACCTGACTGAGCTGCACAGCTGGCAAATATAATGGAGTCACCGTCAGACACCTAAATAGAGTCAATTAGATGTAGGTGTGATTGTTGGACGAGCGGGGAACAGATTTAAGACAGACAACTTCAAATGCTGCTCCCGGTCTAACTACTTTTTAATGTGCTCTCCACTTGGCTGCACTTATGTTAATGTAAAACTAATTTGAAAATGAAGCAGAGAAAAACTGGAAACTTTCCTCTAATCAAGCAGGTGTCAAAGACAAACTCAGCACCTTGACACTCAAATTTATCTCAGTCTGTTTTGCAGAGCGTCTCTCTCTTCATTCCCCTCAGGCTTCCACTTTTCTAGTTATCTAGTTGCGTCACGTTTTCCATCTGTTCATCTCTGACTTTTTCCTTTCTACATCACCTGACTGCCCCGCCCATCTCCACACCTGTTCCCACTTCCCTTCCTTCCCCTCCACCTCCTCACCTGCAGCTCATGTCCTCGTCAGACCTGCAGATACTTTTCACCCTCATACTTGTGCTTGTTGCCTTCATGTTAACCTGGACCTACGTACCTGCGTGCTTATCTCCCTGCCTCTAAGCCTCGACGTATCATTAAACCACTGAAATCATCTCTCTGCCATCAACTCTCTGAATCTGGGTCATTTCACTGTTGTCACTCTGCCTCACTGTTGTGACGAGTCGAATGAATGTGAGGGTTTGCATCATGTTGTATCACTCTGTCCGAACTTTCAGATAAACATGCCAAGTTCAAGTTTGACAATTTTATGAATTTATAGGTATAAAGGCTACACTTGCCAAATCCAGTTACCATCAAAATCATGTTATAGTTGCTGAAATTGTTCCACAACAGATTCAATCATTTGCTATACAGCCTTTTTTTCATCTAATGCCAGCTCACCTATCATTGCCTACATATTTTATTGGTGGTCATACACGTTGATAAAGGTTGTTGCAACTTTCAAAAATGTCACTTTTTTTAACACATGATAGTTTCATAGTTATCAAAATATGGACACACCATTCATCTTGCACTGATTTAATAAACCAAATCATTAATCATCACAAACGTTGCGCTCAACACAAAAGCAGCCTAAAATCAATCACGTGCCTGATGGGGCAAATATTTTTTCTTTCTTCAAATGAAGAGGCTTTTTTCACAAAAGACATTTTGACCCGTCACAGTAGGAAAAGCACAGGTGTAAGTGATAAAATTAATAAATCTGTATTAAGCAAAATGTTACACCATGGTAAAACTGGAAATAACCACATTGGGGACGATGGAGGTATTAATATTATGCTTGCAAAATGTTAACCAGCTACATTTCCAACGACAACTGCAGAGACAAACTGTCCAAATATAAATGGAAAAAAGAGATATCAAAGTTGATTTGCGCAGAGCAGGGTGTCAGACGATGGTGCAAAACATCCATCAACATCCTTAAACCAGCAAACAGTGCTTTTTTTGAAAACTGCATTACATTTGGAAAATCACTGAGTGTTGACTGTCAGTCAGTCATTGCTGGAGAAACGCTGGCACATCTGTCTGTGTCAGTAGCTTTTGTCCTTGCACAGAAGCGAGATGGCTTTCCTCTGAGGTAGACAGGCCATTTTGTTGTACCTTACAACATACACATGGCAGGAAAGCTATAAATTGGCCTGTTCACATTTCTTTCGCAGGGCGCTGTGCAGCAATGAATTTCCTGGTGGGCAAAAGTGGCATCAATCCTTCTTTAGCACAGCAGCAGGAAGTTCTTTCAGGGGGTCAATAGGGGAACTCATCAATCATCACTGTAAGGTAAACAGCGATTTGTCTTGCTATAGTTCACTATTTTGTTTATCTCCAGGCGAAGGCAAACGCAGATGATGGTGTCAGCTGATCAGATATAGACTAAAACAACATACAGTTCATGGTCTCGGCCCCTAAAAGAGAGAGGGGGGAGGGGGACATGTATGCAAACATGACGTGACATGAAAACCAACATTTCCATTTTTACATTTGCAGGAGCGTTACAATCACAACTCCACAGTTTTTCCTTTCATTTCACTTGTCTCTCATTTTGACTGAGGCCAAACAAGCAAAAAATTTCCCTTTCATCTCTTCATCCTTTGTGAAAATCAATGTCAGGCGGATGAATGAGGTAAACAGATTTGTTTGATTCGATGTAGGATGAGTCAACTTGAGAATCAAAATGTCGCCTGTGTGTGCAGGATGTGTGTAATCGGAGGTCACTTGTTGGTCATAAAAACAAGACTAATGTTCAGAGACAACATCTGACAGGCAAAGTCCAACGTAATTATCAGTTTAATGCCTCCTTTACATTTTTGCCCCGAGAGGTTTTGTGTTTCTCTTTTTGTGTTCATGTCTAATAAGGAAGAAAGTGTTTCTTCTCTTATGTGCAGCAGCACTTAAGAATGATAAATCTACAGTCACTGCCTTTGCATCGAATCACCAAACAGCCATGAGAAATATTGGATTTATGTAAATGTGTTGATGGTTTTTGTTCTACATTCTCCCACAGAAACACCCAATGTATTCCAGTCTCATCGACTAATCAAAAACCTGTATCCGAAGACAGTCACTTTTTTTCAGATACATTCAGAATAGCTGATAGATAAGAAGGTATCTGTCGAAGCGGAAAAAGAGGAAAACCTACAGTGAGCACTTTAAAAGTTTGGATCGCTGCAGAGCAAAAATATCTGTCTGATTGAGTAATTAAATTAAATGACAGACTCTGGCATGTCCTGTTCTAGTTTATTCAGCCATCATAAAGGATATAAGACAAGGGATAAAAGGCAACAAAAAACGTGGCGTCTCGTATGAATAATGCAGGAAAGCCTCCAGCCAGTCATTAACAACAGGCACCCTTCCTGACCGATTCATCAAAATCAGGCCAGCGGTGAGTCAGTTAGAGCCTCTGAGAGTCTTAAATTTTGATCTCTATTAATTGCATCCTTAACCTGCCAATCTGAGTCATTTTCAAATGTTAGAGCCGGATGACAGTGTTTTTCAGCTGTTTTCAATCTTTGATATTTTATTTTTCCTTTTACAGCTACAATACTCCGATTATATGAAGTGTCTTGTAAAAGCAAAGTGCTCTTACGATTTTAATCTAATTTATGACACTCAGTAAGAGTTAGTGGGAATTCTTATACAGACGATAAAAGTACAAGCAGTTCCTATCATTCAAAGGATATTTGCATGAAATATTGTTTAAAAATTCTTGATTTGACGCGGCATTCGGTTTGTTTGCAGTGCAAATATGTAGAGGTGCATGAAAAGTCCGCAAGGCGAGAGCTAAACTAGAATAACACAAGAGAGAATGAAAGCTTCGTGATTACGCCGAGCACATTATTGGAGCCACTTAAATTAAAGACATGTCAATAGAGGGCAGCTGCGTATCTGCTGCGACACTAACAGGAAGAACAAAAGAGAGGCTGCAGACAAATTCAAGCTTCCATTCAAGCACAGGGGTTTGTTTTTGATAAATGAATCCATTTGCTTTCACAGCAGAATTCGTGCATCATCCTGTTTTGCCTGCTCAATAAGTGCCACAGAACGAGAGTGAAAATTAATGATCCGCTTCTGTGTTAATTGATCTAAGTGCAGAGTTTAGTTTCCTCTGTGTGTTTTAGGCTTGTGGAGCAACAGAGCACAGGGTTGTTAGATGACATTTACTGAGCTGCATGGTTTAAATCTTTTAATGCTGGATAATCTTTGAGTTTGGGGCAAAAAAAAAATAGAAAGCACAGAGCTGTGATTAGCTGTGATTGTCCAGGAGTTTCCAACAACATCCCTCTAAACCTTTGCAGATTGCATTTCTCCCTGTGCGAACTCAGTGTGTTAATCTTGACCATTAGTAGTGATTAATATCAGGTGGTCACTTCACCATCTGGGTTTGTGGTAACTTCTGTCATGAGGAACAACAGCAGATTCACAACATGCAGCGTGAAGCAACAAGCTTTTTGTATCTCAGTGCTTTCAGGGCTCTTAAATCAAATATTCTACACAGATTCTACTGTTTAATATCCAAGTTAATATTTGAAATGTCCTCAACCGGGGGTGAAAGTCAGTTCTTTGAGTTCCATGAGGGACATTTTGAGCAGGACATTTTTACTGTGCTGCCAAATTTAAAAGATATTGCTAAAAGATAGACTCTCTCCCATTTGCTCTTGCTATTGATTATTATGTGCTTTTGCATTATGTTGGAGGTCACCTGGCTGTCAAATAAAGTTCAGGCATCTTTGGATTTTCTGGAGATGAAGTTTGTTCTGTAAATTGCTCTCTATGTCATATTCTATCCATCCTAATCTTCTTTAGCAAATGAAAATAAAATCTGTAATAGACCAGAAGCTACAATCAAGGAGCGAGTCTGATACTAAATGGCTGCATTTGTGTATACTGGTCTGTACATTTTGCCTCTCATTCATCCATTCACACACAGATGACAGTGAGCTAACATAACGGTGTTGGTCTAAGCATCAGGAGCAGCTCGGTGTTCAGCGTCTTGCCCAGGGACGCTTGGACACATGGGATGTGGACTGAACCATCGACCCTGTGATTAATGGACAACCCACTCTGCCTCCTGAGCCACAGACGCCCTGGCAGAGAGACTGTCCTGATTTTCCAAGAAATAAGATGATCAAGGCCGTCCTGCCCAACAGCTCCGGTCTATCCAAACAAAATGATGTATTCTCAGTTCCTGGACAGATAGTGTTGTTCTTTTGCCCATCTGACTGGCAGACTTGGTTAATCCTCATGTCACCGAGAGGAGGTGATTGAACATGGACTAAATAGGACTAAAGCATGCTACCTCCATTATGTAATATAGAATACAGATTAATGGGTCAGTGGGAGATAAAAGATTAGTTACTTAATAAGATTTGATTTGCTTTCCCCTTTAGTACAAAAGCTGTAAAGATTAAAGTCAGAGCTCATGTTTATGAAAAGTAAAAGAGAAGCTGGCAGAAGAAGAGACGGTCTGACATTTAGTAAAGGCGATGGACCAGTTATGGTATGTCTGGCCGGGGTACCAGGGTCGCATGTCTGACTGCGGAGGTCGTCATTAGGATGCAGACAGACACGTGTCCCCCAAATGGACTGTGGAAGCAATTACATTAATACTGAATCAACTGCTCACTCTTTTTCATTTTCTGATGGGACAAACCATCACCCACAAAACCAGCGTACTAAAAAACTCGAGCCTCCGGTCATCATCCTCAATAGTCTCCAATATCTATGATTAATGAAATACCTAAAATGCAGAAGCTGTCCTGCACCACCACATCTTTCCATCTGCTGTTGAATGCCTTGCTCTAAGGCACCACAGTATGATATCAAATTGTCTATTTGCCTGCAAAGATTTTACACAGACGAGATTTAAACCAGAAGACTTCAAAACAAAAGCTCATTTCTGTAACCAGCAGGATGTCGTTTTAATTGCATATGAAGCAATATCTGACAAATGGAAAATGACAATTAAAAAGGGAAATAAAAAAAGAAGAAGGATCTGTGATATTTGCTAAGCTCTTCAGCATTGAGCTGAGTTGTCTTGAGTTTCAAACAGAATATATATATATATATATATATACTGCAATAATACAGCAAATTAAAACAGACAGAAAAACAGAAATGATTGGTGGTTTAATCGGGATTGCCTCTGCATTTAAATTAGATGCATTTTCCTAATTGGAAACGGGGATTTAGTGACAAAGGAATTAATTAAACATCAAATGTTTAATTAGGCTGCTGCAGTAACTGAAAGTAATCCTGCAGTTTAAAGTCATTAAAAAAAAACACCTTGCAATTTACAGTAGAAGTAATCACACCTTCCTTTGTCAGGTGCATGTTCACAAACGGAGCATGCATGAGATTAATTGCAAGAAAAATAAACTAGTGAATGAATCCAGCTGTTAATTGGACCACGCAGAATAACGCGAGATTACGCACCAGGAGCAAAAACAATTACGCCTAAATTGTGGCTTTAAAAAGTTATTTTCTCTTACCTGTTTGCAGGAATTATGAGATATTCCTCGCTGCTGTTATGATGATGCACGACTCAAAAGGTGGATCAGGGGTTTGAAATGTGCAGAAGCTGAAGGCAGGAAATGATTATTGTCGCATTGGTGGTTGGAATAAGCGGAGATGAATGTCCCTGTTCTGCAGCCTGCAGGAGGCATCAGAGGAAGAGGAGGAGGAGGAGGAGGAGAGCAGCCAAAATCCTCAGCACGTATCATCTGATCCTCCAGTCTCTCTTTTCCTTTCTTTTAAATCGAGCATGCTGTCACTGTCATGTGATCACTCCCCACCGTCCAATGCGCTCCTCCATCCACTCCTCCATCCACACACACCAAATACTGCTGCAGCTTACTGTGCAGCTTTGAACAGCTGGGATGAGAAAAAAAAAAAACCATCCAGCATCGCCCTGCACACTTTGCATGTGTGAATGCATTCGGGGGAAAAAAAAGCTGTGTGGAGCAATTTGAGGGATTTTAAAGACATCTGTTCACACTATTTATAATGCACTCACACATGCAGGAAAACACCTGAGAGGGTTGCAGGATTTTACTAAGAAGATCAAGCATCAACAGAAACTGAAAATCTCATTCATTCAAGTTTAAGGGTAGTTTTACTCACTTTTCCTGCATCCAGTGCTCGATGCAACCCGCCTGCCTTCCTCACCACCAGCCCCTTCCCTTTAAAGCCTCATCCATCTTTCCTGTCATCCTGTGTCCATCAGCGGTTTGTGTTTGGCTGTATTTTCGCCCCAGGCGCTGCTGATGTGGGGGATTTGATGTCTACGGCTGTGTTAAGCCGCACGAATCCAGCTGCTGACATTATGGATCCCACCAGGGTGATGGGCCAGAGAGAGAGAGAGAGCGAGGGAGCCGTTAGTGGCCCGCCAAAGCAGAGAGCTGGATTTGGACAAAAGATTGAAAATGGTTATGTTTGTGAATGAGCTTTGAGATGGTTGTGTATCATAAAAAGATGAAAATCAATCACTAAATAAATAAAAGTGGTTCAAAAACCTCTCAACAGGTGCTGGACCAAATGTTTTCACCCGCTTTGGTCCAGACTGAAATATGTCAAAAACTGGACGATGGATTTCTATGAAACTTCTTTGAGACATGAGAATGAAACTTACTGACATTAGTGACTTTCCCTCTAGCGCCACCCTGAGGTTCACATCTGTGGGTTTGACTGAAATGTCTCAGCAACTATTGGATGGATTACCATGAAATTTGGTGAAGACACGTCCCCCTCAGGATGAATTGTAAAAATGTTGGTTCTGACTTTACATGTAGCGCCATCATCAGGTCAAATCCAGGAAGGACTTCCGTCTCCACCTATACAGATGTGTCCAAACTCTGTCCAGCCTCTTGTCCACCTAGAGTGTGTCCAGACTCACTAATATTTATCTGTCTGTACTGATCTGATCTGCACTGATCCGATTCACCAGATTGGTGTTGGTGCCGAACTGATTAAGGTGTCCGACCAGTCCACATTAAATACAGAGTCTTTGGCAACGTCATTATGAAATTTGATGTTTCTGCTGTCAGTTACATTTACTCAGTCACAAATGGCCTCCGGCTCAGTCTTAGCGCTTCAGTAATCCTTGTTACTCCTGTTACTGTGTAAAATATTTTGTTCACTTATGTTTTATTATTTACGTCCTTTGCTTTAAGATTAAACTTTTTTTATCAAATCATTGGGTGAATCTGAGAAGTGATTGTTCATGTAGTCGTATATTAAAACAGAGTGATCTTTTTTTAAGATGTGTGAAGCCTGTGAAAATAATGGTGTCTTCAAAGAGGAAATTAATTTTAATAAACAACATTGTATAAGAAGATATAGTGAAAGTGAGTGGTCATAATTTCAGCTCCACATTAGGAGGAGTCAGGTAAACTGCATAACAGTAAGTGCTTCTCATCTCAGTTGCTCCGGGAACAAGCTCAGTTTATTGCCCTCTGTTTGAAAAGTACAGCGATAAATCTGCTCTGCATCAGACTCAGAGGATTGTTATTATTTTCCACTGAAGTGTATCAAGGTGTGGAAGGGGACCAAGGCTGAGAATTTCCAACCACATTACCTTACATAAAAATGACCCCAGTGAGTTGAACATAGTGAGGTTTCTAGACTGATAGATGGGAAAAGAGAGCACTGATATCAGATCTGTATTCTGTATCATTAGATGAGCCTGAGTTCAGGTGTTGTGATCAGTGCAATTTGTTACTGCTTCTGTACAAGACCAAAGGCCAAAGCAATCATCCTCTACAGTAAAGTTCACAATAATGTGGCCAGTTCTTGTTGTAATACGCTCTGGACCAGTGCTGAGCAAACAGGCTGGCCTCAGCATCCTGAATGTCCAACACGCTGAAACAAAATCAATCTAAAGTGAGGCTGCTCTTTGTTGACTGAAACACTACATGAGAGGAGACTGTCAGCATTTTATCAGTTCTCGTTTCTTGCGGCGAACATCTGTGTCTCTGCATCAGTCGCACCAACATGTGGTACCTCAGACGAAATCTTTTCTCTCACAGCAAAGCACTGAACCTGTAGCAGAAACAGCTTCTCCCGTAGAGTGAAACCAGCAGCTCCTATCTATTTTTTAGCGATGAATTAAAAGCCAGAAAGAGTTGAGGGGGAAATCCTCTGTCGACTCTCTCTTCTATAATACATGCCAAACAGCCTGCAGCAGTCGAGCATCTCTTGTGTAACAGCATTATTTTGATGCATTTTAATGAAGAGCGTATTACCTCAGCCCCCAAACCTCCCTGTTTGTGGTCCCACCTCTGCTGCTGGATGAGGCCTGGGGGCCGTCTTTGTAACTTTCAAGTCAGTTTCTGGGAGGTGGTTGTCTCGCTGTTCAGTGTGTAGATTGCATGTTTTTATGCAGAATCCAGAAAGTCCAAGTTTATGCTGCAATGTGTGAAACAGATGAGATCCTCACTGCAAGTGGCTGCCGAAATTTCTGGACGATTTAATGACGTGCATGTTTTTGTGTAAACACTACTGCAACTTTCTTCTTTTTTATTTTATTGTTCCTTATTTCTTGGTGTTCTTTGCCACTTGCTGTTCATATCTCATCTCTCATCCGTGCCTTTGTCCTCTCTTCTCTTTTTCTTTTAGGATTCCAACTCCGCTCCCACAGTTTTTCTTTGAGCTTCACCACTGATCGTCATGCACAGCAGAATCAATACGCATCCACGTTTTGAAATGTGTGTCTCCGCAGCGGATGATCTCAGCCTTGTCCGTCCCCTCCAGGAGTTTCTGAGCACCTGTAGAAATGTGATTTATTCACCTCCAGTACATTAACAAACACTCCATTTGACCGCAGCGTCTGTTCTGAACAAGGACAACGCAGTCGTCTCTGTGTGGTGTTCTGAGAGCGAGGGCTAAGTAAAGATGCATCCATATAGTTCTCCTTCCTCCCACACCGTGACCTCGTACCCCTGACTTCCTCACAATCTATCTGTTTTGCATTTCTTCTGGGCTGTAAGAAGATGATTCAAGTCTTTGCTCGAGCAATCGCTGCGCTCCAGCAAAGGAAAACTGTGCAACTAGAGCGGCATCAGATGAGACGGACTAACAAGGAGCATGCAGAGCGATGTCCCTGTTAAAGTAGACCTATATTATTATTAGCAGTAGTAGAAGTAGTACTAGTAGTCGATTGACGCAAAATTAAGTGCCAACTATTTTATTAATCAAATAATTGTTTCAGTCATTTTTAAAGAAAAGGTCAAACATTTTTTGTTTTCTGATTTGATGGATTTGATGTGAGGTTCAATGCTTTACTTTGCTTTTGGACAAGACAACAGTTCGTCATTTGGGAAAATAATCGGAAGATTAATCGATAATGAAAATCAATTACTTGTAAAATGATTGGCAACATGTGTAGCATCAACCTCATCTGAGTACAAACTACTGCTGCGTATAAAACTGGTTAAGGCATGTCTCATTCTAAATATAGATTGGTCAGGTTTTTTTCAAATGAATTAATTGTTGTTGCACAATACAAAACAGAAAGATATGATAAAAAGGGCAAAACTTCTAAAAGGAGAATACACAAGGATGGAATTCTGCAACGCTGCTACAGATGTTAATTCAGGATCAAAACATAATGTTGGCTGGACATTAACTTATTAACACATTGTTTTTAAAGTTATACTTTCAGGTTTCAAGTATGTGTTTTAAAACAGTCTCAATCTTTTCTCTTTATTGAATCTCCATTGTTATTGTTACAGTTGTTCTTTGCTTTTATCACATCAGCATTTTGTTTCATCCTGCGTTGCATGTGTAGTAGCAGTACTTTTATTTTGCTGGTACTATACATGCTGGTAATATACACTATACACTGGTGCAAAATCAATTTCCTCGTGTGAGTCAAAAAGAGCTGAGCTGAGCTGAACTTATGGGCGATGGAAAAAAATAACACAATATAATGCAATTCAATATCCCCTCAGCGATACTATCAATATGAAGTTTACTTGTTGAGCCTTTGTGGAGATTGTGTCGGAGGAGAAAGGTCAATCTTAAATCATATTCGTATTGTATGAAGTCCTGCTGGTTATGAGCCCAAATATTCAGCAAATTCATATAGATTTTTTTTTTTGCAACACCTAAAGCCTATTGAAAACAATTCAGTCATCTCTTATGACTCAATTGTCATTAGCTGGGAGGTTATTAGATTTCCGTGGCCTGAGAAAATTCAATTTCAGAAATCACAGCGCGACATTCAGAGCACAGGCCGCGGTTATGGATGAATGTCATTTGGATGGAAGTTGCCTGAGGAGACAGACGCTCCGTCACAATAATAGTCCGGTTAGTTTGGCATTTAACTGCACTTGCACCTCGAACAGATGTTTTAAACATGGCGTTAAGTTTGCCCTTTGTGAAGTTTGATATGGATTATTAGATGTGATCTTGTATAATTCAGGAATGGATGTAATTTAATGATAATTCGTCTATTTATCACCTCAGGTTGTAATACTGAGAAACTCTATTTAATGGAAAAAGCCAATTATCATTATGAGTTCCTCATTATATAATGGTGCCCCAGTTGATCCAGGGCCAATTCAATAATCATCTGTATAATCATCATTTTCCCATCTTCACGTGAAATGACTTGTGCTGTGTTTCCTGTGACTGTAGTCAAGCGTCAAAATCAGTGAACAGTCGGCGGCACAGGCCCGCTCCGGAGCGGGCCGAGCGAGGACACGGCCTGCCTGTCGGGAGAAGGGCATCAAGGCTGCCTAATAGATCAGTATTCATTATTCAGACCTTGGCTCCACACTGCACAGACATTTTACAGGGAAATGTCAACATCATGTGCCTGTAGCGACCTGCACTGTCATTTCATCTCAGAGAAAAGAGCTAATGAAAAGGATGTTTTTGGGTTTAGAGTCATGTTGGACGAGCAGTTTTTCACACAGGTTTGCAATCTGATCCAGAAAACACAGTTTTTACGTGAACTGTCATCTTTTAAATATGAGATCTTCTGATGAGTTCAAGAAATGATTTGACATTTTGCAAAATTCTGTTATTTGCCTCCTCGTCGAGACTTAGATGAGAAGAACGATGCCGCTCTCACGTCTGTCTATTAAATTCGAATTTAAAGTCAGCAGACTTAGCTTAGCAGAAAAACTGGATACGGGGGAAACAGTCCAAAGATAATAAAATCTGCCTGCCAGCACCTCTAAAGCTCATTAATTAAAGTGTTGTATCTCATTAGCTTAATCCGTACAAAAAGGAAAGCATTAAAACCAGGGAAGCAATTAACAATTACTTTCATTATCAATTAACCTGCTTATTTTCTTAATTAATCAAGATTGTTTGGTCCATATGTCAGAAAATGTCCATCACCGTTTCACAGTCCAACTGACGTGATGTCTTCTGATGTCGTGTTGTAACTTCTCAATGTGTTTCCCAAAATGTGGAACTATTCCTTTCAGATGATTTTAATGAAAGTGGTAAAAAAAAAAAAACATGGATGTGGAAAACGTGGTTTGGGAAGTTATGAGGGAGCTATTTCTCCAGTGTCTGACAGAAACCTTACCCAAGCATAATCAATTCATTTCAGTGACCTAATTCAGAGCCGCACTGTTCACGAGCCTTATCTAATGAGGACAAATCCTCTCATCCAGGTAAATCGGAGATGCAGGTGGGCGTCATTATTCTCCGTAAGTTGGGTCCAGGCACTCCCGTTAACCAGAGGACATTATGTCCCACTCTGCACTGGTAGCTTCAGTATAAATAGACTCTCCACATGAGTCAGGCTGCACTTGCATTTCAGAATGAGAGACAGCGTGACCCCGGAGGACGGCTAACGTCTAAACACGGGTTGTGATTGTTATGGCTTTTCAATAGTCGCAGAGAGCAGCATGGCCGCCGCTCTGCGTGTGCCCCCATTGGTTTATGTCGCCCCATTTCAGAGCATCTGAAATGACATGTTTGATGATGGCTGTTTCATTGCCAAGGAGAACAATGATTGGAAAACATCCTTTTTAAAAAGCCTTTTCATTTCATAAATCAAAGGTAATTACTCATTCTTCCTATTATTCATGCCAGCGTGTGTAGTGCCATTGACTTTCCTCTCTACGTGAGTCACAATTTATTCACGTACGAGAGTGGGAGACTGCGCACCGCTGGAGGAGGACTGATGACAAAATTTTATGTGCGCTGGCTTTTCAATAAGCGCTGGCTGGTGCAATAATACTGTTTCCCTGCATGTGCCTCCATCACTTTGCTGTTTGGAAAAGCACAGACATCTACTGTATCTGGAAGAGAGGCCTTTTTATAGCAAGAGCTCAACTCATCTGTGAATCAGAATTCAGTTTTCGCCTCTGGTGCATCAGATGTTTGTCTACATTTTGCACAGAAGAAGACAGAGAGCTGTGTTCACTCTGCTGTGAATGTGGGAGATGGCCAATTTGCAGCCATAATTATGTTGATCATGTGGTTGGGATGTAATTCATCAGTTCTCTGTATTGTTGCTTTTCCACCTCAGGCTTATCGTTGATGCTACCAAACCATATTCCGTGTTTCTTTATTCTACACGATGCTGTATGTTGCCAGTAAAGGTGATTTGCTGAGATGCACATGCAAATTGATTCATCTTGAAGGTGTTTTCATTTAAGCTCCACGTGATCCTGACATGTGGGTGACGCTTTTCGGATAGATGGCCGACAACAATAGAGGCTGAGAAATCATGTAGGAGGATTGTGCGATTGAAAACACAATTGCACCCGTCAACATCGCGCTCGCAGGGAAATACGAGGCTCCTTATCTGCAGACAATGATGAAAAAGAAGGTTATCTGCGCGGCTGCATCCTCTGATCTGGAAACTGTTCAGGATTCTCAGGTGAAATTGTAATCAGTGCTGGAAGACATGTTCATCCGAAAGGGAGAGCGGTTACAAAACACCTGTTCAGTCTCCTGCAATCCAGTAGATTTCAAAGGTTTTTCTGAGATACGTTATCCCCACTTGTCTGCAGCGCCGCAGAAGCAGCACCCTTATCCTTCTCTCCCGAGGCGACGTGGCTGGGTGATCTGTGTCTGCCAGTCCGTGCCGCAGGCTCCATTGAGCCTGGGATCGATATAACCCAGTTTAATCTCAGCGCTGGTGTAATAAGCCACAGAATTACTGTTGGGTGCCTATGAGAAAAGAGCTTCCACCTCCACTGCACCCAACCTTCCCCCTCCAGTGATTGAAAACCAGATCCGTGGAGAAAGAGAACAGGTGGGAGGAGGGAAGGAGCGGTGTGTGCGTGTAGGAAGGCGTGCGTGTGCATTGTTTGTTGGGATAATAAGTTCAGGTGTTGGTAACAGGCTGTTTGTCGGCCACTAAGACGGATTGAAGACACTGGAGCCGGAAGTATAAGGCGCCATAGCTCTGCCTAATCTTCCAGTAGATTATAGTTGTTTGCACAGAGACGATTCCAATTTCAGCTCTGAATTTAATTTACTAAACACCCGCTGTGGTGCTCATAAGTCAACTGCAGGTCGACTTTTTACTAAGACAAAAGAAAAATATATTCTCCCACTGCTCATGTGGCTTCTGTAAATTTTCAGTTCAGATACCTTCAGGCTGCAGTCCGTCCCCGCAGGATCCATACGAGTGACGAGTCATTAGGTTCATACATCAAGTTGGATTATTTGTGGGGATCATCCATCACACGTGTACCACAGGAGTTATTGATCTGGTGAGACGACGTGGGTCAAGCAAGACATGGTTTGTTTCTACAGGTGACTGGAGGCGGCGAGAGTCTGCAGTCCAGGCAGTGTGAAGGCATGATTATTTTATATGTGAGTTTCTGCTTCGGACATTATGGTGTGTGAAATAACAGACTGTGAAACTTGTCATGCACAAGTTTCAGGATTAAGAAAGCAAACCTTTTTTCTTCATCAGCTTCATACCTTGAGAAATGGGTTCCTATAGAAACACACGTTTTTCCACCACAGTTTGAACAGTTCACTGGAGAAATGTGATGATATTTGAATCATAATCTGATTGTAAGTGCAGAGTTTTCACAGTATTTTGTCAATCAAATCTGATCTGACCACAGCTGCACAGTCTGTTTTTAACTCTTAATAAATTAAAACTAAGAATGTTTTTTCTTTGAACCTCTCTGAACTGTAATTGCTGCTTACTTGGTCATGAATATTTACTTGTCCAGATTTCAAAAGCAAAGTGTTGAGCCTCTCTCCATCCTCGCTTGTGAACGACTGAGTCTTTCCAGGATGAACCTTTCAGACCCAATCATGATCCTATCACCTGTTACCAATCAACCTGTTTACCTGTGGAATGATCCAAACAGGTGTTTTCAATCAGTCCACAACTTTCACAGTCTTTTGTTGCTCCTGTCCCAACTTGTTTGAAACATGTTGCTGCCATCAAATTCAGAATAAGCAGATATTTACAAAAATCAATGAAGTTGATGAGGTCAAACATTAAACATATTGTAGTATATGAAGCCTCACTTGTATTAGTTGATTGGCATCAGCTGCTTCATTCATGCTTCACCAGCTGTTTGGCTGCTTCCAACTTTCAACCATATTCATACAGCTGCATCATGGAGACATTAAAACTTGGCTTTTCTCACTGTATAACCATTTACTAAAACTAATAAATTACTTCATAAACATCAAACAAAACATGTAGTTTGTCTGCTTTTGAGATTATTCATTCATGGTGAAGGCAGAACAGTGAATCACCTTGTTCTTATCGATCTTTGCCTGCTCTTTGCTTTCTCTAATTTCCTGTCACAGTCCAGAGCACTGTCAATGGATCTTTCCCCGCATTTCACTGAAAGCATGCTGGGAAAGCCTCCAGCCATATGTGACAGTGAGTAAGAGTAAGTACTAAAGGAAGCTGTAAGTCTGTTTTCCTTTTTGACTGAGTTGAAGGTTTATTAACAAACAGCAGTTAACAGCGTGATGACAGATCAAACAGTCGACTGTCCCAAAGGAGCCACACAGAAACACTGAAGATGATCCATCCGTTGTATTTAAACATCTCTCTTTATCCTCCCTCTTATTCACTTTGCATATATCAACTGACAGCACGCTTGTTTGTGTGTGCGTGCATGCGTGAGACACTTTGCACACAGCATTTTAAAAGCGAGGGGATTGTGCTTTGCAGTGCGGCTGATTTAGTGGATATTAGTAATTAGTTTGCAAAAGAGACCTTGATTAATTACAGCTTTCTCTCCTGCTTCCTGTTTTTTAAAATGAGATGCAAATAACATTGGTGGGCTTTTGCATGTGACTGTGATTTGTGGGTTTATTATGCAGCCAGTTCAGTGTGTAGCTCGACATCGCCGCATTCGATACGAGTTCAGTCGGTGCACTCATCTATGTCAGTGTCTTGAAATCTGACTGAATATTTTTGAGTTTTCACTTCTTAGCTCTCCTTTCATTTTGCATCATATTTGCATTTAGCTGATGCTCTCATCCAAAGCAGTTCACACCGAGGGAGCCGGCAGAATACATTTTTCCGAACTTCCAAGTGTGCCATCCGCTCCCACTCATCCCATTATGCATATTAATTACTCTTTACACGAGTTCAAGGGTTGAATTTGCACATCTTCATCCAGCTCAACATGGTGGCAGACAGTGGCATTCAGGTGATTTCCCCACCGTCGCCTCAGGACCTGAAGTTCCAGTGTGGTCTCCTCGGCTGTGCAGTGCTGCACCAGTGAATCTGCAGCTGTACTATAAGCCCACTGTGGGTCCTGTGGGATCAAAGCTGGTGGGGTGGAGGATGGGAATCCAGGGCTCACTGTGGCAGAGCAGCTGAATTATTCATGTCCCCCCACCCTGCCTGCCTCCATTCCTCTCTGCAGTGCATCCACCGAGACCTCCACAACAGTGTGAATGAACAGTTTCTCTCTCCCCTTCACTAAATCTTAAATGGGCTGCTCTTTGTTGGTTTTTGCAGCGATTTTTATGGAGGCAGCTACGAGATACAGCCATCAAGATATCCTGAAATATTGCATGTGCTGAAATTACACCGAAACTTTAGCACACAGAGGCTATTTCACCTCTCTTATTTTGAAAGCAGAGCATCTGCGTGTTCATTTTAAACTCTTAAAGGAAAAACATCAGCACTGGAATCAATATTTCTTGCAGGAGTTCGCACACACTGCACACCTCCATCGTTCGCACATACACGAGTTCAGACAAACAAGGACACACACGTGCACACTCAAGACCCGCACAACTTTGCTGAGAGGAAGTGTTAAACAGTGGCCGAGCTATGCTTTGTCTAAAAAGGAGCCTCTAAATTTGTCTGACCTTAGATACTGTGGAGAGAATGGATCCGCTTCAGGGAACACTTGTACTTGTTCCTTGCCATCAGCCTCCTTCAAAATGTCAAATTTGCTTCTCACCTCGCAGACACAAAGCCCCCACTGTACATCTCCACCAGCTCAGTATTAGGCCGGCTAATGAGAATTAGTTTTGCTCTTCATTAGTATTCACCAGAGTCGCAGGAAGGCGAGACGCAGGCTACTGTTTCTCCTGCTGAGTTCAGATAGATAGATAGATAGATAGATAGATAGATAGATATCGGAATCATGCAAGTAGGATATCAAGTAGGAATCAAATGCAAATATGAGGTATTCTGGCTTTTAATTTGAAAAACGTGATTACTTGATTAAGGTCCTCTATCTTACACCAACTACCAGCCTTTCAAAATAGTAAAAGTATAATCTAATATCTATCTAATATGGCAGAAGGGTGAAATGAGGATTTCCACCTGTAAGCTTTCAGTATGTGTTCTGACACCGCCACCACAGGTTCCCTTCATGTTTCTCTCTCCAGCCCATGACTTGAAATGAAAAGTACACGACTACACGGGTGGGCTCTGCCTCCTGCTGTGTTTTCAATGCATCATAATTTCCTCCATAGCCTTTACTAGAACACATCATGTCCACACAACTGCAGTTCCCTTCCCCCCCAAACAACAGCAGCCTCCTCATCCTTTCACGTCCACTTCACCTCCTCGTAGTTCACCCACTAACGCCCTGCCGCCGTTTGCTCCTGACGCCTTCGCCGCCTTGCTCCCCCCATCTTTATCTCAAGGTTCATTTCTCCGTCAAGTTGCTCGCACTGTGTCAGTCCTGAATGTCTCAAGCTGTCACAGTTTGTCACGGTTGATGTGCAATGTCAGAAATAATTACTCGAGACACAAACTGAACAGGAGCATGTTCTCAGGCCATGTCAGACTCTCTTTCTCTGTCCGCCTCTCTTCCTCCACTATGGGGGGTCAACAAGATTCACGATGAAGTTAACAAAGAGGTTTTAGTTTTTGTTTTAATATTAAAATTCTTTGATTTGATTTTTGCTGATGCTTGAGGCAGTATTTCTAAAGGTAACTAAAACTAAAATCTGCCTACCAGCACCAATAAAGTTCACTGATTAACATGTCATTTCCACTTCATTTAATTTGTACAAAAATCAAAGTTTTTGTGATTTTGTGTAAAAATAATATCGACTTGACATTTTAGGAAAGCAAAGGAGATATAAAGTGAAAATGAGTGAGTGTGAGATGTTGGTAGGTGAATTTTTTCAAAACTTTGAACACAGCGAGATTAGCTTTTTCCCTTTGGATCCAGTCTATATTCTAAGCTAAGCTAGTTGTCTCTTGCACAACAGATGACATGAGAGTGTGTATTTCAGTGTTTTAGGATATAATTGTTCTCTGTGATTAAAACATAAAATCAGACGTCCTTGTCTGCTAGAAAACAATTTCTTCCCTAGTCCGTCAGCATCAGTGTTTTGTTTCTTTCCATTTCTTTATGTATTTTGCTTTTTGATGAATTCGTCCCATCTCTGGGGAAATTTCACATACAAGCCCACTGAGATTTCTTCAAACCCTGGTGCTCTTGTTTTTTCTCTTGTTTGTTGGCTCGTGGTAGCGTCAGTCTGGCGTCTGCAGATTCTTGTCAAGACAGAGAGGATGACATCCAACGCGTAGCTGCATCTTGACTGAAGCCACTGGAGCATGAGCTGCGTGACCCTGAGGGTTCGAGGACCTCGGCTTCATTTGCGTAACAAAGTCTTTATCGCACACGGTGATTGCAATTGCTATCAGGAGGGGGATTTTGTGGGTTGATAAATACACGCTGCTTATGAAGATACAGACTCGGCCAAAAGCGTGCAGTGCCCTCCATCTTGCCCTCCACCCTTCTTTCACTGCTGCTGAAACAAACACTGCCTCCTGTACGTGCTCTTATCAAGTCTGACAAAGTTCAGCTCCATGTGCGCGGACCGACTGTGCACAGCTTGCGAAAAACGATGACTCAAAAATGAACTTGCAGATTTTTCAATTAGAAAACTGCAGGACGTTAACCACAGCTGACATTTGCACCCAGAGCTGTCTGTTCGATGTAAAGTCACACTCCGTGCTTTATTTAGTTATTTATTCTTTTGCTTTTTTTTTGACACCTTTTATTAAATTTTCTGGGTTCATTAGTTGAAGAACCTGGGTCTTATCTTCATAGTTTTGACCATCGTTCCTTTGAACATGCTGCCTAATGAGACATTTTGGATGCTCACTTTCAGGTTTAACTCTAAATAAAGTGGTTGACATGATCTGATTAAACTACTGGCTTCTTCGCACCCTGTCGGATCATCTGATTGTTGGCTTTGTTGCAGTCACTGTGTTAGCAATTTAATGAGCACAGCGTTATCATAAGCACTGACTGAACACACAAAAATAAGACCACAAGTATCCTTTACTCTAATGTGCTTTCCTAGTTTTTCTCGAGGAGCCCGCGGAGGGAAATCATTTCATACCTGTTCCTGCTTCACACTCACAAAGCTGAACATATGCAAATGTAAATCCTGAGGCTACATTTCAGTATATAAACATAATTTCTAGGATATAGGGATGGCAACATGGGTTTATGTCATGATTTTTATGCAAAGCACTTTCCAGTTTTGCCTGTCATTCACCCGTTCATGCACCTACATTCATGGCATGAAAGGTCTGACCATGTCTGACAGGAGGAGAATTTGGGCTTCAGTGTCTTTATTATTTGTCTCCTACTCTAAATGCTGATCCACAGTATCTTTCACCTTAAGCCAGTTTCTCCAACAGGCTACTACTACTCATCATGTCTCTGTGAACTCATTTTCCTCATTCATTATCCCATAATATCCAATTACATCCTCCCTGTGAGCCACACTAATAGCAACACATCATACTAATATAACTAATGCTGTTTTCTTTCTAAATAATTTAAATTCCAACCAATATTTATTACAAAAAAATGTTACTTGCCGTATTTCCTAAATTGAGAATAATCTACTTCATCACCATCTACTTTCTCATTCGGCCCTTGTGAGGGTATAAAGCGCTGATGTCAGCAGTGTAATCGTGAAGATTAAAAAATGAAATATCAAAGACATACACTCGTGCATATTAAACGACGTTTTGACTTACAATGACATTCACTGGAAAATAGGTGTAAGCTGAATTACTGGTACTTGATAATGGAAAATTATGCAGCTCAGCGAGAACGTGCGGCTTTCATTTTCAAGACGTCCTCATTTTGACCCGTTATTCTGAGGTTGATTGAATGCAAATTGCTGTCACTGATCATTGTTTCATTTCTGTCATCCTCTAAAAGATCCCGTACTGTTTTTACTTTACCTTGATATCACCTCTATTATCTAAAGGGTTTCACCAATCGCCAGTTTGACCTGGTATCATCTCACCCATCTAAAATCATCCTGGAGTCGTACAGTTCGAAAACTCCCCAGGTCACGGTGTTGGTGGCTGAGTGCCAGAGAGAAGACAGGGCCTGAGGAGAGCAGGAAGACTTAGAGATGGTGTAATCACCAGGGGCACTGGGGTAATGAACACTCGACAGGAGGAACAATAACAGTAACAACAGGAGGGCTCAGCTCCAGACTCCTGGCAGGAGAGAAGAGAATACCTACAATACATCTGTCTCTTCGTCAATGATTTACTGCCATATGTTTCCATACGGTCGACAGATTTATTTGGGCCCCCTGTGTCCAATATCCTGCACAACCACGACATGTTAAACCTATCTTTCTTATTTTTGTTTTACATTAGATACTGTATGGATGCTCCTCGCTTCAGTTCCTCTGTTGTTGCATTAATAGGCAGTCGACTAAGTCCCATTAGAATAACACGAGGCTCGTGGAGGAACGGCTGATCTTCATTCCCTCATCTAGTTGTTAAGTCAGTGGAAACGCTCGCTCAGCCAGAAGATTATCCATCACTGACACCGATTATTACGCCAATAACATACAAAACACGGCATCTCATCTTTTTCTATGCGGATGATGTTTTACTTATTCTTCCTCTGTTTCCGCTGTTTTATCCTCAACCAATTTAGTCACTAAATTGTCCCTCTTTTTTTTTCAGATCTGTAAAGCATGAATGACATTAATTTTAATGAGCAAATTTACCAAATGTACCAAAAATATGTGTACGCACATAAGGAATTTGACTTTTGTTTTAAATGGCTCTGAATGTTACAAACAGTAAGAACAATTTACAGCAAGACAGGAAATAGCTAAAAACAAGGACAACAATGCAAAGATCAAATAAACATGGATGTTTCTGCCCATTTACATGAATCCTATAGATCAAATTTTATGACTATGTCACAAACTGCTGTGATACTGTGATGACATGTGTATATACACCCTAAACAGCATGCAGGGTTTACATTTGACAATGCAGGATGATGCATACATGTTAAAACACGGCGTGTATTTAAAACCGCAGATAACAATTATAGTTTGTAGTTAAGTGCATGTTTTTGTGTTGCAGAGTTATTGACATTATATGAAGTGATTTAACTGTTCGTCAGAGTGACGGCCTGTGGGAAAGAAACTGTTCTTGTGTCTGGTTGTTTTGGCGTCTGGTATCGCCCACCAGATGGGAGGAGCTGGAACAGATTGTGTCGAGAGTGTGATGGATCTGCTGCGAGTTTGTGCTCATTTCCAGATTACAGAGAAAAAACATCCTACGTTCAATTCAGGCGGTTACTGGCACCACTTCTATCCCACTTAGCTCAGAGGATGCAAAAGTAGTTTAAAGATCTAGTATCTGTCATTTATAACAAATCTGTAATTATCTACAAAACACCAGCATATGAAGGATTTTAAATCTGCATCCATAACTATTATAAATACTAAAGCACTTTCAAGGGAAAAATCAAACCATATCCTTGTCCTGTAAATACTGTCAGTACATTTCTTCATATGATGTAGGAGTGTCACGTTCTCTATATTTTGTAGCTTAAAGGATACAGTATTCAGCTTCTTCAAAGTTGGACATCCTGTGAGTGACAGATTAAAAAGAAACTGACAAAATTGTAGCAGCTCCAAAAACACCGGACAACATAAGATTCCCGTCATGCAACCCTGTCTACTAAATGCTCACAATCCTCAGACTCCTCATCTCATGTTTGTTGACACAGGATTTTTTTTTTTTTACAAATTTTGGGTCTAAGCTGAATTCAATATAACCCTCCTGAAGTTTTCTTGGTTACTTCTGTCAAACTCTGGAAAACTCCCTCCAGAGCCAAAGAGGACATCGTGGAACAGTATAATGGAGTGTTGCATCTTGTGATGACTAACACTCATCTTAATGTACAGAACCAGTGTAGTTTGCCTTTAATATAGAGAGTAAGTCAGGATATGATATCCGATAAAGTCCTTGAGATGTGCACTGCAGAGTCTGCTCAGTCCAGT
Source organism: Holacanthus passer (assembly GCA_025331565.1). Taxonomy (NCBI): domain Eukaryota; kingdom Metazoa; phylum Chordata; class Actinopteri; family Pomacanthidae; genus Holacanthus; species Holacanthus passer. The sequence goes on from JAFREQ010000028.1 coordinate 3,227,627, forward strand.
AGGTGGCAGCAAACTAGCTCACTTTCTATTAGTCATTAAACACACTTCTGGTGATTTTCCTGTACATAACATGTTTATCTTGCATATATCTTACGTGTGTGTATAAATAGTTAAGTATCTACTCACAAATGTCTCAATGGAATTTAGTTCTGGGACCTTGTATGTCGTTAAACTCAAATTAATGCGTTTGCATGTAGTTATTTATGTAATGTATAATTTATTGAATCTTTGCATTTATATAGTAGCTTTGTAGAGGGATGAAAATATTTTGTGTTAAGTCAGGTTAGGGAGTTATGTGTAAGCTAATATAGTTAGAGATTTCAGAGGCTATAGTTAGTTAATAGTTAGGAAAACATGCAAAGGTCAGTGGCTTTATGAAAGAGAAGGATATGTGCAAACACAGTCACAGAACCTAGAGCCTGCAAAGCATCACAGGTTGGAGTTGCACCATTAATGCAATTTGTGAATCCTCTTAATAAACCTGCATATATGGAAGATAACCATTGTTAATCTGCTAAGTATAACAGTTTTGGTCTTGTGGAATTGTGCCCAAAAAAGAAGAGTACTGAAATATTCAAGAAAGTAATTATTTCATGAAGGCCGAGTGTTCAGAAAGAAAAAGCAAATTACAAGACAGGAATTGATTTATTTTGCTTGCTATTTTCACTTCCAGCACAAATAAGGTAATTATAATTTGATAGTTTATCATTTGATTGATTGATTGATTGATTGACTGATTGAAGTACAATCAAAGACAAACCGTGTGTCCCAAATTCATGCTACATACAAATTCTAAGCAGGTTTTTAGTGTGTTTAGTGTGTTCACACGGCAAAAGTGACAAAACAAATGCATATTAATTACAGTCAATTTTAAATTCTCCTGTAAAGCACAAAGGAAATGGAGGAGCCGCTCACAGCTGTAAAAAATTAAAATGAATGGTGCCACTGACAGAAAAACAAACCATGAAAGATTCATTTTGAGGAAAGACATTTTGCTTTCCATTTGTGGAGTTTAACTTGGAGTGATGGGCTATAATATGTGGTATGTTTTGCATAAAGTGTTGTGTCATGTTGCGTATTTGTATACTAACTTCTCAAACAGGATGCAATGGTGATTAGTATGTAGCACATATTGTATTAGACAGTAATATGGATTTGGGACACAGCTGATGTTAAGGCAGACCTCCACAATAAACAGTACACAAAAATGCAAAAATCTGACTTTGAAGATTCACATTCCCATATTCTCAAACAGCGAGGAGTCTCTCTTTTTGTTATCTGAAATTACCTCCAGTAGCAAGAGATATGTTGAAGCATTTTCTAGCAAGAATTGCAACACAGCATAAAATCCTGGAAATGAAGGAAATATCCTGTTCCTGTGATAAGTATGAGATGTCTGCATGGAAATGAGAAAATTACATTTCAGATATTTGTGGAGAGTTTTTCAGCCAACAGATGCGAGAGACTAATGTTTATGTTTAAAAGCATTGTGGAACAAAACACTGAAAGATTAAGCTTTGTCTTCAGTCCAGGACCTGATTCCTGTCTGGGCTGACTCCAAAACTGCAGCTTCAGAAAATCAGGTGAAGAAACATTTAGATACATGAAGACAACTTTACCTTCATCGGTCGTACTGCTGTTATGGAGCCATCAAAACTTTATTTCACCTGTTACACCTCCTCCCTTTGCCACTCTTTGTCCATCTACAGGCATTTATTTCTCTAAGGAAGCTTTGCCGGGTTCACGTTCGTTCGTCAACCTGTTTGATGATCGTTCTCCTGTGAAACCAGCAGTCTATTAGTATTGGCTGCTGAGCAGTTCCCCCCCCGAGCAAACAGGGGTCAAACGTCCTACTCAAAAGCAAATAGACAGAAAGTGGTTCTTGTTCACTTTTTTTTTTTTTTTTGGTTTACCGATGATCCCATTCTGGTCACGGCCAAGTTTCTGTGCACTTTAAAACATCACCACCCACCCATAAAGGCTCCTGTCTCCTCTCGTTCGCAGTGGGAGCACAGAGAGGTTAGACGTGCTGCTCTACAGAGACATCACCCACATCCTCAGTTTGCGTTTGCTGCATCTTTTATCTGACTGCGCCGTAACACTCCTGCCAAATCGACACCCATACTTCCTCACATACATCTCACCTCATCAATATTCATGTATTGATTCCATCTCTGTCTCATTTTCATCGTCCATGATTGCGAATTTCTCACAGCTGCGAGTCTGCGGCTTGTGGACGCTGCGGGTTTATTGTACGTGGAAGAGAAACTGAATGTATAAAATATCAGCTGCAGCTCCTTGATATTGATTTGCAGCCTCATTATACAATCCACATCTCAATTGTTTTAAAAAATTAAGAATTATTTATATAGTTTCTACCTGGATGGACCTCATCAGTGTCAGTGTCAATAATATTTTGAACAGAGATAAGAGTCTGGGTAGATTCCCAAACTATGAGTGAACTCACAGTAAGGATATGTTTAATAGCACATAATCACAGGATTAGAGAACAAAGGACAAAGGCTGAGGCTCCAGTGGTCACAACAATTACGCATGCATGCATCCGAGGTAATCTGTGGAAATTGTGGAAAGTTGCTTTTTAATAGGGGTCGGCTAACCTTGTGTACAACACATCTCTTCCCCCTCTGAGGTTTTTCATCCCCGCCCTTCCTGCCTTCACCTCGCTGAAATCAATAATAGCAGGACATGAAGCAACGTCACAGTTATATTTAACAGCAAACATGCCTTTGAACTGCTTGATCCTATCCATCAAGGAGGGGGCGATGGATTTATGTGTATAATAACAGGGGAGGGAGAACCTCATCGTCCCGCTGTAGGAGGCGTCTCCGCTTCGTTCAACCCCGGAGGTTCTGGCTGTCTCGCTATCTGTCCAGGCTACAAACACTCATGTGCTAGGACATGATCAAACATATTCAAATGCTCGCATTTGCCTGGGCCTCTCCTGTATCTCATTAGTCGGTATATTGCTCTCAGCGACCTTGAGAATTGTTTGAAATTCACAGGAACACGGCCAGGATTTCAGAATGGGTTTTAATTGTTTGCTTTCTGCTGGAAAAGTGCTTTTTTTTGCAAAACAGTTTCAACCTTAAAGGTCAGAGATGATGGATGATTATTGCTGTAATGTTTGCAGGTGTATAAGAGAAAGAGAGAGAGCATCACATCTATGTAAAATAAGAGATTCTGGTGCTGGGATTTTACAGATGTCTATGAAAAGACACACAAATGAGGTGATAGTCCTGCCCTTTAAAGACAGCTGGAGGACACAAGTGAAGTGAAGCATGTCTCCAGCGATGATAACCCTAATCTCATTCATCTCGAGGTCGTCCACGGAGGTCAACATGTATTCATTTTCTTTTCACCGACCTCACTGTGGGGACAAACCAAGAATAGTCCTGCACCTGCAGTATTCTGTACAGATGCGGTTAAATATAACCTAATACATAACACAGTGCCCTTTCAAAGACCTGGCTGGCACATTAAACCATCCAGTGTCATAACTGTTGTGTAATAAGTTGAAGGAGAATGTGAGATCTTTTATTTGTAGCATAAATTATAACGAGAAAGAAATTGCAGTTTGAGTCGTTCTGGTATCAGACTGTATTAATGGAGACGTCGTCTTCAAAGACGTCTTTGAAGCCAGAGAATCACATCTGGTCACTCAGAGAGAGAGAAAATGATGTTTTCACTGAAAAATCAATGAAACAAAATACATTTCACGTTTATTTTCTTGATATATTATTTGTTAGTATCATTTCCACTCATCAACTTCAATTTGACCTTTTTCTCTCATTTTGGTTTGTGTTCAGTTCAAGAGGCTTTTTTCAGAGAGAGGTAGAGAAATTGTTTATGTATTTTGAAGTTAAAAGTAATTTTTTTTTTTTTTTTTTGCATTTTTGATATTGAGTTGGTTGGCAAACTCTCTTTCCAGTTAGGCAATCTGTTTTTTAATCTCATCTTTAGTGTGTTAGATATGTTTCATTTACGTTTGTTTAATTGTTCAGTTTTGTCACTTTGCTGTATTTTGTGCTCTGTTGACCTCTTTTAGAGCCCAGTTTAGCTAAAGGGACTTTTGGTATTTTTCAAACAGCCTGGACCCTATTTTCCTGTGTTTCTGTGTCTATGCAACTAATGGGGACAGCAGTTTTTCAAAATTAGTCCAGTATTGAGTGAGAGTGCTGCAGACAGCAGCCACAAAACAGGCTGCAATCTAATCCTATGGGCCAATTACGCACCGCCAGTGTTCGTCCACTAGAAGTGCTTGTTTTTACTGCTGACAGGCCCAGATTGTGATTGTAAGTGTCTGACAACATTATGGAAAGGATCCTTACAGAGATAGACCCTTTTGTTAAAGAGTAAGATTATCCAGAGATGATTATCACTCTGCAGCTCTTTTATATCTCTGTGGAGCTTGTTAGTGTCTTTCAGCTCATAGTTTTGGTTTGACAGCAACTTTACTGTTCTGGTTCAGTCTCATCAGCCTTTGTTTCTATATGCAGCATGTGATGATAAACTCACTGTACACGACCTGCTCAACACCAAACAACAGTTAAAGAGTCATATATTTCCTTATAATATATATACATATATTTAGGAGTTGGTGGAGACCATAACTGAGCTAAAGAAGAGTGAATGTTGGGCTTACGTTCACAAGGTGGCCAGAAACTACACAACATGTTTGCCAACATGTTCACAATATCAACTTAAGATGAAGTGCTGCCCCCAAGTGGCCAAAAAAGTAAAAGTATTGCAGGTTTCATTCCAACAAAAGTGACAAATTGACTCCAAAAAGCTTTAGATCTGTATGCATGATTTATTTTATTCAGCCATTAAACCATTTACACAAGACTGTAGAGCCATTCAGGACATCATCCATCACAATTCAAATTTCCCCAACAGGTTCACAACACCATACACACAGATCTTTTATTATTAAAACATTAGAATATGCTCTGTGCACTAAAATGAAAACACTACTGAAAACGTCTCATTAACACAATCCTTACCTGTAAAATCTGAATTAGAATTATTATAGTTTATTAGGCCACGACATATCTTCAGATATAAAATCAACACGGAACAGAAGGATGAAGCTAAATGCATAGAGATGTACATCACTACAGTACTAATCATTAATTTATCTATCAAAAAAAAAAGTTCCTTCAAGTTAAATATTTCATAAATTTGGAGAGGGTGAGTCCGTAGTGTGTTTCATATTTACATCATGTTGTGTTTAGACAACCAACCTGTGCCATAAAGAGATTTCAGAGGCTACAGGCGACATTAAAAATTAAATGCCCGAGTAGAATTGTGAATCTATATACACAAAATACAGTTTTGATATCAGTCTGTGTGGGGAAGTGCATCTTTTGGTGCCATTACATGATTTTGCTGGTGAGGATATGTGAAAGCCACACGAAGGCACAGAGTGGATGTTACAGTGCTTTCCAGGATGGGCGAGGTGACCCATCAAATGACAACAGAAGAACTATAAAGATCTACTATATACAATAATTAACAACCAATTATGGAATGATTAAAATGGAATTTTACTATTGGGTTGGATTTGGATTATTAGATTATGAATATTACCATATTTACTCACAACTGACCTGTGTGTGTACACACCTTAATGTGCTCCATACAAGACTGTAATAGATATGAACAAATGATACAATTCCACACATTTCAAAAACATCAAGTAATCCATCAGCAGTACTTCTGTCGCTCGTCAGTAACAAAGATTCCACACTGTGAGTAAAAAAAAAAAAACTGAAACAGCCTCAAAGTGTTTGTTTGAGTGACAAAGAAATATTACTGTGAATAATAAAGTGCTGCTAAATAGATAACGTTCCTCAAACAACACGTTTAAAGAGAGGGTCAACAAGTGATACAGCAGTCATAGACAGTGACTTACAGCAAGGCAAAGTGAGTCAGACTACATAGATTCTTTCACCAGCTATTGTATACAGTCAAGTACACAACAAGAGACAAAGCTAGCAATACATAAAACAAGCCTTACACCATAACAATATGTGTCCGCCTCCCAGGACACGTCATTGATATTATGCAGTAAGGGACGCTGGAAGTTTGACCCAAGATGGGTGACAAGCACTTTCAGGATAATGAAAACCTTCCAAAAGGCTGACATTCATTTTGGTCCCCATTATTTTATTTTTTTTCTATAAATTTTCTGGAGATGCTTCATGGTTGTCACAGGGGAACAGCATGCAGCACTGCAGCAAACAGGAGTTTATATGACAAGATCCAGACAGCTCTCAGGCCAATTCACCAGACTTGGGAAGCTCTACAGGTTGGATCAGGCCGATCTGACCTGAAACTGGTCGAAAGCGATAAGGCTGAGAGGCTGAAGGCAGAGGAGGCTTGATCGTTTTAGACGGGCACTTAAACTCACAAATGTTCTGGTTTTGTGAGACAGATTTTTTTGGTTTTGGGGCTGCTGATTGTGAGTGCGTACTTAACTCATGTCATGGCAAAATGGGTGGATGACTTATTTATCCAACTTCACTGTCAAGTTTGGTGCTCTGGTAATGATCTGTGCAGATATTGCTCCTCTTGCACAGATTCATTATCAATTTAATCAAATGTGCTTCTAAAAAGGAAGCCTGTAAAAATATGTGAATGATAAATAATGTTTGTGTTGTCTGTTTTGAGTTCATGACCATAAATCTTATTAAAAAATGACATTTGGTCAAACAATAAAAAGAGTAAAATATTGTCCAGCAAAGGTAAATAAGTAACGAATATTCATAATATGTGTGTGAGTGTTACCATTTGTCTAATAAATTTCATTAAGAAAATTAAAATACTCACAGCAATACATCGCCATGTTTCTCTACTCAGTAACTTTAAAAGGCACAAATAATTTATTTCTTATCAGTGGAGCATTGAGAGCTTTTTTTAAGGACAGTGCACCATCTGGTGGGGAGAGACAAAGTCAAGCTGCACAGCATCCACAGTGCTGGAGTCTACAGTGATACAGCTTTACAGTATGATTGATAAAATGTATTTTGCACAGTGAACTGATCTCGACAGCTACAGCGCTCTTCAATCAGATAAAAACAAGCTGTCTGTAAAGGCCTACGAAGAACAGAGCATAAGCACATATCAGTAACATATTCAGTGAAAAAAGTTTAAAAAAGGTTGGTTGATTGATGCAGACACTCCTTTAAAATATTAAAAACCTTCCCCATCTATCCTCCACTCCCCTCTCCACATCTACCAGGCGACACAGTGCCCATCAAGTTTTTGTTTCTTTGTGTGGCATGAGAGGGGCGGCAGAAGACGTCATGTTGGAGAATCACACAGGGCTGTTTGCTAATGACGCCTGAAATGTGGTGACAGTGTGAAAAGTATTCTACCAATGGATCTGTCTACTTCTAGTTAGTAGACCCTTCTCGTTCCTCCTCGGTCTGAGAAAGAGTTTGTTTGTTAGAAGTTAAAAACGCAGTCACTCAGAGCTGAGAATCAGCTCCCAGGCTGTTGAGCTCCTCTGGCGAGTGCTTTTCTCCTCCCGTGGCAGCCGTCTGGCGGAAGCCGGCCGCGATCTCGTCAAACGTCCGGCCCTTGGTCTCCGGCACTTTGAAGTAGGTGAAGACGAAGAACAAGAGTAGCAGCACGGTGAAGATGACAAACACGTACGCTTTGCACAGGGCCTGTGAAGAGAGATAAGAAGAGACAATTATTTAGTGGAGTCTTAACAGGGTTGGTTGAGCAATCTGACAGTGAGAATGTAAAATGGATTTATTCCAAAATGTGATCTGACTCTAAAGTCTTCACAGAATGTAAAAGTAGCATGAACTACTCCAAATAAATGAATGTGCCATAATCTAGGAAGTTTGTAATTTTTTATCAAAATGTGAGTAGTAGAAATAATTTGGGTTTAAACGGAGCCATTCTTTTTGAGATATTGTTCTGAAAATCAACAATTGCTTATAAAACTCAAAGAATTTTGTCTCATTTTCCCTGTAATTAGTACCAAATTAAGCAATTACTTCCTAATCACCTCTATATACTGGAAGCCCATTCCCACGATGAAGTTGGCGGTCCAGTTGGTGAAACCAGCTACAGCGATGGCTGAAGGCCTGGGTCCCTGTGAGAACAACTCTGCCACGATGAACCAGGGGATGGGACCCGGCCCCATCTCAAAGAACGCGACGAAGGCAAAAACGGCCACGATGCTCAAGTAAGACATCCACTTGAACTGATTCTATGAGAGCAGAAGACAAGGAGGAGGTTAGTTACTGGTCTTCACTCAGTGAGAATATTGACAACCACCTCTGTCATATTTTGTACCACTTATCTACATTGTCTTAAGACTTTGAGAGAAACCTACCAGCAGAGCCAAGGCAATAGTCAATAAGACGGCAGATCCAGCCATTCCCAGCAGCCCCAGCAGGTGTAGAGACCTACGTCCTGCACGTTCCACCACAAACAGCTACACCAAAAAACAAAAAGGATGAAGAAGACGGTCAGTGCAGGACTACAAAGTAATAAACAAAGTAATAAAGAAAACATATATATTTGCTGCTCTAAACACTTTGTCAGTTAATGTAGGGAGAAATACTCTCGTGCACAGGAACATTTAGAAGCTCTGGAAAGCCATACGATCAATACAAAACAATCATTTCTGGGTAAAATACCTTTATAACTTGATGCTTCTGACAGCTTTTTTATTTTAAACAAAAATGTAATATGTACTCACCGACACCACAGTGAAAGCTGTGTTAACCACACCCGCTCCAATGGTGGCATAGACAGGCTGCTCAACTTCGGCTTTCTCAAAGATAAGAGTGGAGTAGTAGAAAACCTAAAAAGTACGACAGCCACAAGTACACAACATGAGAGAGATTCCTTTCTTTACAATCGTGACGTGTCTGGATATCGTCTTCTAGTTCTGAAGCAGCTCTGGTGAATGTGTGCCAAGCATGTCAGGGAAAAGTTTCTCTGGTTTCTGTGTCTTTTCTTCAGAATCTCAATGACAATAGTGAACAATAGGCTGATGTCAAGGCCCGGACACTCACAGCGTTGATGCCAGACAGCTGCTGGGAGAGCTGCAGGACGACAGCGATCAGGAGGGGCTGGCGGTACAGCGGCGAGCGGAACAGCTCCAGGATAGTCACCTTCTTCTCCCTCATCATCTGCCGGCTCTCCTCCTTCATCTCCTGCATGTCGGCGCTCACGTCTGTGGTGCCTCTGAGCTTCTTCAACACTGAAATGCGCAGTGGGAAAGCAGACTGTTCACTCTGCAAGCAACTTCTCTTTTCCCCAGTTCAGCTACATTTTTCTGTCATTTTTGTCTCATTTTGATTACACTTTTGGATATTTTAGAAGCTCAATGAACTTTGTGCTGAAGAGTTTTGTTGGACTTTAGGATAGAAATGACAAATCAGAAATCATGCAAGGATGCAGCAATTCTAACTAAATGCATCCAGCTTCCTTTTGAGTATGTGTGTGTTTGAACTCACCAGTCTTGGCCTTGTTCTCTTCGTTCTTGTTGATGAGCAGGAAACGGGGGCTCTTGGGGCACAGAGGCAACAGGATGCACTGCATTATGGCAGGGATGAAGATGAAAGCCAAGAGGAGCGGCCACAAGTCCTCGTTGCCCATGACTGACTCCATTCCAAACACCTGAAATAAAACCAGACACACATTTAAATCAACCAGCACAGCTTCTGCATTGGAGAATGCACAAAAGGGCACAAGGTTGTATTTTTAATTTAGAGGATAATGACTAGATTCACTGTCTGTCACAAAGCTACCAGAACAATTTCCACCAACCTGTGCAATGAGGATGCCGATCACGATGCCCAGCTGGTGGAGGGTGCCCAGGGCTCCTCGTAGGGCTGTTGGGGAAACCTCACCCACATACATGGGCACGAAGCCTGTGGAGAGGCCAGAGTAGAGGCCCACCACAAAACGACCAGCGATCAGCATTTCCCAGGAGCTCGCCATCTTCGAAAAGCCCATCAGAGTGGCCGCGATGAAGGCGAGGATGTTGGCCATGAGCATAGAGTTCCTCCTGCAGGCAGCAGAGAACAAGATAAAGTTTAACAAATTAAATTCAGGCAGGTCACGTTATCTAAAAATCACATTTACAGATTAACTTTGGGGGGTTTTTTTTATCACGTAAAACTAAACTAACTTAACACAAAATCTACTATTTTGAGTTAAAAAATTGTGTCATTCTGTTATCAGTTGATTCTGGTCCTAGTCTACAGTGTTGATGACAGCACACACTTTTAGCATTTCTCCACAAAAAATCAAGTAAATCTGTCCTGTAGACAAAAAACAGAATTTGTAAAGGGTTTTGTTTTCTTTTCACCTTCCGAAGCGGTTGACAAAGAGTCCGACGGAGAAGGATCCAAAGATGCCACCAACAGAGAAGATGGCGACAGCGACGGACCAGATGGTTGTGAGAGAGGTAGTGCTGATTTCCTGCTGGTAGCGATCAGACCACGTGTCATTGATGAATTTCTCAATGATCTGACACAAGGAAAAAAAGACAGGTTGATTTTTTTTTTTAATACAAATAAACAAAGTAAACACGTTCTGAGTTGGTTTTGTTATAGTTACATAAGCTCTTTGGGATCTGATCTGTGTTTTCCAATTCATAGTGATGGTTGAGATGTTATTGTGTGACCAGCTGGTGGCAGCACTGTATAACCATTACCATTTCCTGGCAAACAGGAAGTTTACCAGCCACGGTTAAGTGTCAAATGTCTGTTCCCCTCCCCCCTTCATCCTCATCACAGATCACTATGTTGACAAACACACCCCGGCGAGCCAGCGACAGGGCCTGCGTCTGCTCGTGTGTGCGTCACGCTGACGCCTCTCATATGATTCAGAAAGGTCAGCACCCTGTCTGCAGCCTCTCGTAACTTCACCACTATGTCTCTAACCCTCATCAGCACCACTGTCATTACCATATGTTACCATAACTCCAGCTCCGTCATGTGCCTCTGCGATGGTGTAACACCGCCCATTTGTTTTGAAACACTTGGCAGGTGACCTAGTACCAGAGCTTCAATGTACCAGAGCTCAACGATGGCGTGTGGAATAAAAAGTCAGCAATGTCCTTATCGTCCAGTTATAAATAGTCAGGCTGTGTGTTCTTTCCTATGGTGGAGGGATACATATAGGATGACATTCTGACGCCCTGGACACAAGGCCGGGGTCATACCCACTATCAACTTTCACTCACAAGGCCTTGCTTAGTGATATCACAAGTGTATCATTGTATACGGTCCTGTACCTCTGACCTTCATCCTATCACTGCTGCCCTTTTAAAGCTGCTTTATTTAGAAGAGCTCTTACTGGGTTCCTACATCTGCAAGCAGCAGTGGGATATAACTAAGTACATTTACTCAAGCACTGTAATGAAGTATAATTTTATTCCATTTTCTGCTAGTCAATACTATATTGTACTTTTTACTCCACTACATTTATCTGGCAGCCACAGATTAAGATTTTACACATAAAACATGATCAGCTTATAAAATATGATTCTTTGGTAATAGGTAACCAACGGTGTATTGAGTTTGAAATTGGACCAGCAACAACATTAAAATGCCGCTTAGAGGTTAATGCATCACTAATGATCAACTAATATAGCATATTAAACAACTATTAGACAACTAAACACTAAGCTGAAGCCACATGGTTTTCACATTGTTATTATAAAAATACATCAGTTTCACCTCATATATCAAGGGAACGAATGAAGTAAATAAAATGTCATTCAGCGTTATCATCAGGCCATGACCACGGTGCCAACGTGCCACTTTCACTAACTTAAGTGGCTGATCTTGAGGAGTTACATAATTATTCTGTGTTCTCTCTCCAGTCTTAGTCTCAATAGACTGCAGTCCAAACCACCAGCTGGCTCTAACCACACAATGAAACAAGCAGTCTATTCATGCTGTCAGGCTGTCAGCATAGGGCTGCAGCTGGACCGCAGCCAGGTCGTCAAGGTGAGTGCTGCATTCAGCGCACGCAGGGCGGAAATAAAATCATTCTAACAAGTGAAATATCTTTCTTGAAAACTCTTTGAACAAGTGGGAAAAGAAAAGTTTTTTTCTTGTTCCCTGGGCAGTTTTTACCTTTTAACAGAAAGAATTTTAAGTAGATCCTAAAAAAGAATCCAGCACACAGGAAGTGATGTGCACTATTTTAGATATGCACTGTGTCAGGAGGAGAAGCCTTGTTGGCATGAACAGCTCTGAACTCAAGGAAAGAAAGAAACACTACAGATGTTCCCAGAATTAAACTAAGATAAACAAAAGACAGATGACCCGTCGATTATATTTCCAAATAGGGATATTATAAGCTTTGTGGAACAGGCTGACACGCAGCAGGAGGAGGACAGGAGCTGCAGCTCGGCCCTTGAAAGAGTGTATCTAATCAGAGACGCTCTAACACGAGTCCTACGTCACCGGCGTGCAGGCACACTGGGGGGTGCTGGTGATAATCTGAAGTGTTGTTGCTATATAAAAGTTGTATTTGTTAAAGTATAGCCTCTTAAGTGGTCATTAACTAATCACAGATTAAGTGTTGGGTAACTGTTTTTCTGCACACTCACTCTTGTTTGTGCATGACGGTGCTCGGGCCTCTGTGTGTTTCTTTGAGTTTGTGTGTGAGAGAGAGACCAAGGCAGGGTATTGGGACGGGGATAAAGAGCCAAGAAGGCAGGTTTACACTAGCCCAGTGTGTAACAGACCACATATTCACCACCTCCCCCTCGATCTGCAGCCCCTCAAACAGCCACTCACAAGGCGCTCGGTGGCTCCTGAGCTGAGCTCCATGAAGCCGAACACGTGCTGGTGGAGGCAAATCTGCGCTACCTCTGCGATGTTGCAGAGGCAAAATACTGGATTAAATATTATGGAATATCAGTGAGTCTTGAATACTTTTCAACAAGTAAAGACATTTATTATTGAAGGGATTTCTTAACAAAAATGTCAAAAACAATCCCTCGTCCCAGCTGCTTAAATATGAGGATTTGCCGCTTTTCTCCACTTCACATAAACTGAATATCTTAAAGTTTTGGACTGTTAGTCGGGCAAAACAAGACATTTGAAGAAGTCACTTTATATTCTTGAAACTGTGACCTTTCCCATCATTTTCTCACATTTTATAGACCAAATGATTAATTGATTACTCTAGAAAATATGTGGCAGATGAATTATTTATCGAAAGTCAGTCAGTTAGTTGCAGCCCAAAACAGACTGCAATCTTTAATGTCTACAGCCAGTTTAGAAAACAGCACAAAGTCTTTCCCACATTAAGGTTCATTGCACAATCTATGATGATTGCACACATTTTATACAAATTTCACAAGGCGTTAAATTCCCTCGTCGATGTGTGCTGCCCACTTCATCTTCTCTTTATGACTCAAGCAGAAATGAAAGAGATCCCAGACTCCGTCTTCTGTCTCCTTCATGTCTAGTTCAACTTTTACTAGATACAATAAAAGAATGTATCCTGTCTTTCCTTGCTTTTCAGAGACAACTGATGAAAGCTGCTCTCATTTACAAAGCGTCCTTCACATCAAAGTGCAGCGTGGTTTTGACAGCGTGATGATAACGGACGAGCAGTTCAGATGGAAATCGCGCTGCCCTCGCAGAGACGCAAACAGCTGTGACCGTGGATCACTGTGACAGTCAGTCTCCAGCACATGAGGACTCTGCAGATGCCAGAGGGAAATAAAACGAGCAGGCGGAGCACTGACTTGTCTGGTGACACACCTGTGACCTGTGGACAGCTGTGGAGCCACAGGGTGTGTTCAGACCAGCACAAACCGGACAGACAGCAGTTATTGACATTCCCCAGGAAATGAGCTTCTTTGGTGTACCTGTCTGTTAATGAAACCTACTGTAGATTTAGTCCAGGGGGTCTTGAAAACATCTTTTATTACTTTGCATTGTTATGGGGATAGGTGTCTACATCCTTCATTTAATTTCCTTGTCTAGCTTTTCCCAGTCTGGTCAGCAGAGGTCCATTTTTGGGCATGGACACACTCTTTTACACAGGAATCGCTCAGTCTGTTAATACAGATGTCCTTGGGCCTGAATGTAGCTATTATTATCTCACCTCTTAACCCCCCCCCCCTTTCTCTCCTGTCCTCTAATCCAACAAGTGAACAACCAGCACTTGGGCAGGAAGTACGATCTTCGGTGTGAATGATAGTATACATCTACTGCAGTAATATTGCATCTTGGAGGGATAAAACAAGCCCATTCTTGGAGACACTGTTTGAATGACATGTTTGCAGACACACTGTTCAAACTCACCTTCTGAGGGGCATTGATGACACCGGTGTTGTAGCCGAACTGCAGAGAGCCAATCACAGCTGCTCCGACACTCAGCATCAACGGGAATGTTATTTGCTGCAAGACAAAAGAAAGGGAGGAAGTTGTGTCAGTGAAGAGACCAGTTTGACCAGTTAGTCACCATTTTACTCAGTGGACAATGGGTTTCATTTGTCCAAGAGCTGGAAGGAGTGCAAATAGTATGATTAAGAGTTGTATCATCTATCCGGTTGGACATTAACTAGAAACTCCCACACGTATCAGTTTACTACATGAAAATTAAATCAAAGGCAATTCTTGGGACAAAGCATTCACTATCTTGCTGTATCACTGACTTTTTTAACTTGTCTTGTCAGCTAAAGGAAATATCTGACTTAACAAAATGGTTGGTCAACCTCTAATTTTTTAACAAGTATAATGAATGCAATGTTTAAAGTATCCTAAAATATCTCCAAGATGCTTGGTATCATTATGTAACACATTGAAATTGGACATCTCATGAAAGATTATGACACCTAAAGGAATAAATTCAAGACGACCAAGGAAAAGATGTTGAAATGTGTCTTTGAAGTCCTACTAGACGGCACCTGTTCCCAGAAGCATGTCGGAGGGGGGCGCCAGGTTTTACCCACAGGAGTTATCCGGATAACTGAGTAAACCTGCTTCTTGGAACAGGTCCAGGTTCGACCCAAGTCTACAAGTCATTGTCTGTGCTCCTGTTCCTGTTATTACAGAGTTCACTCGTTGCTTGATCTCAGTAGAGCCCAGTAGATCAGTCGAGATTTTCCTCATACCAAAAAGTTAATAAACCACAGAAGGGTATGTCTGCTGTCTATTTCCTCATCTCAGTCCAGCCTCTAGCTACAATTCACCTTGATGTTGTTTATCCAAATATGCTACCAATTCTTCTTCTACTACTACTAAGAGTACATCTAGCTCCGAGTGTTCCAGTGTGGGAGAACTGGACCTGGAAACACCAGCACGGATGCCAGTTTCTGCACGTAGTTCAGATTAAATTTAGAACAAACCAAACAGCAGAGGAGCTGCTTACTATTTCTGTCTTTTATATCACCGTCAGTCATCGTGTCTGGATGATTAATGTTTTGACTTAAGTTCTGTGATACACACCAATCCTTTGTCGCAGTGATTCACAGTTTCCTCATATTATGGCAACAAAAGACCTGACCTTTCCAAGTGTACATGTCATTTCAAAATCTCTTTCCTTTATCATATCTTCTGCATATTTTCAGTTATTATACTAATTTAACCTGCAGATCAGAGAGACTGGATGGACTCAAATCAAGGATCACAAGTGCCTGAAGTCCTCTGATCCTCAGAGACATTAGATCACTGCATAAATATCGATCCTGGTGATATGACAATTTCAACATTTACTCAGTTTTTAACTCTGTTTTGGTCTCCACCAACTTCTGAGGGGAATATCTGGGTCTTTAGCTGCTAAATGCTTCACTTTGTTCACCAGTTAGCCGCCAACTTAATCTGTCAGCTGTTCGGTACTGGGAGGTAGAGGCAGTGGGTTTATCAGCCTGCTGCATCTGGAAAAGGTGCATTGTATTCATTTCACAAAATTAAAAGTGACTCATGTCTCCACAAACCTCCTTAAGAGAACAACTCTGATTTAATCCTAGAGGCTGAATCTCTGGAATTTTCATTTTAACACAAGTACCGACCCCACCAGGTTTCATAAAAAGGACAGTCCTTACAAACAATTTGAAAGGATTGTACACGAGCCTCTGTATTATCACCCAAGTGCTGCAGGCTACTTTTAAATTGTAGTATTCCTGTAGTAGTCTGTCAACTGTTTTTGTGAGGGCCAGAATTCCCCCCCTGCAAGGTGAAGAGGGAGGAGAAAGAAACTTCTGTGTGTATTTGGAAGCAGCCACTTCAGCATGACTAAAGACATTTAAAGACCCGCCTACATTTCTGAACCAATGGGAACTCTTCATTCTGAGGGTCATTCAGTCCATGCAAGGAATGTTTAGGCACAGAACATAAACACACACAGTTTTCAGCATCGTGGGCCGGGCTCTTAAAGGAGTCACGTTTCCAACGAGGAGACCAACCGGAGCTAATGTCACTGTGAAAAGCTGCTTCACTGCTGTTACAAATGAACAAGAAACAAAGTTTTATTGAACAACCAGCTGCTTTTTACTATAAACAGAGAAATCCTGTCTCTCCACTCTGGGAAAAGTCATGGCTAGATATAAATCTCACCCCCTCTGGGGAATAACGGGAATTATTTGCTCCCTTAAATGTGGATGTTTGAATCCAGCTGCCACAAGTGGGGACGCGTGTTCAAGTGAAATCAAACACTCCTCTGTGACATCCTTACCTTTAACCTACATACAAGGAGACCGCCCTCAACCTGGCCTCACATATACTATTCAAAATACAGTAAACCAATCACAAAGTTTTGGGATTTTGTTCAAAACATATTTTGTAAAATGAGATAAAGATTTCGCCTAAAACTGGAGGAATGTTTTGCTGTAAATAAATGGATGTAGTTGATGATTGGTTACATTAAAATGTGTACTGAAAACTCTGCCAAACCTCCCATCCTCCTCTTCTCTCTATCAAAGTATAAAAGTTTTATATTGTTCCACATACGCAGAAACCAGAAGCAGCAGCATAGTACATGACTTCCTCACTGGGGAAACAAAGAAGTCACACCCATAACAAATATTTTATGATCACAGCCTTGATGCCACCAGCAGTTGACCAGCCCTCTTCCTGTGTCACAGCTCTCTACCTGTATTTGTCTGCCAGGAATGTTTCACTCGGCCGCGGCTTTCACTTTTGTTTACTTTTCTAAATGTTTACATTTGTGAATATGTTTACTTCCACGTGAGGGCTAAGCTGACATTCACAAGGGCCTGGCTTCACGCTACGGACCACGCTGATCTACAAGTAGCCTTAAATCTGATTAGAAGGATCATGTTTTGAAACTGTAAAAAATCTACCAACAATAACATGTAAAGCAAAGTTTCCAAAAATTTTCATTTTCAGTCACGATTCAGAATGTTTTGGGTTCATGATACTGTCAATAACAATGAAAAAGTCAATAATCACCTCGAGAAGTTGCCCATAAAGGTTCACATTCTCACTGTTTCACCTTCCAAATGGAAAACAGAAACAAACTCTTTCAATACAGATAAACTCAGCTGCCAAAACCCACCAGCATTTGGTGGTTGTTTGTCCTGAAAACAAACTTTTCTTCTTCCAAGATTGAATCAATGCACAGTTGTGCTGCTGGGCTTTTTCCCAACTACATACATCTGGAAAATGTTGTAGGATCATTTTGTTGCATCAGCACCTGGTATGTTGAAATCAAGCGACGCGTAAGGAATCCCTTCTCTCCTCCCATGCTCCTGCTTTATTTACGTGCTCGAGCTGATAAACATCCATGCAAATGTGTCCTTTGCATGTGAAAAGTAAAAGGCAGCGAGGAAATTTCTGTCTCGTCATTGCTGCTGTATATGATTAACACTGTTGACAGAGGCTTTGGTTGCTTGGCACCTCAGACTTTCTGCTCTTATTGGGTAAACAGTGACAGCAGAGCATTGATAAAGCACAGGATACAGGTAAATTGGCAGGATGGAAAATGGAGATCTGTGCAAACATTATGTTGCAAACCAGAGCTCACACTCTACCATGTTACTCCTTTTCTCAGTCACGTAGACAAACCATAGGTAATTTGAGTGGATTAACAACAGAACTATATTGAGGAAATGAAGGAACAGTTTTCTCCAAATTAGGATATGTGCAACTATAACCAGTAATATAATATTTCACTATGTCCTCATCCAACATCCAAAAACTTCTTTAAACATAAAGCTGATCTATGAGACTCAAAGTACACATTTAGTTATTAATGTGACTCTTATCAGTGAAATGCATCCACCATTGTATAAACATACAGAGAGACAAACCAGGAAACAGTAACTTAAGCTCTAACGTCTGAGAGGAGGGACGATATAAAGTCTGTAAAACATGAAGATGTTGTGGTTGGCCTTTCAAGTAAACGAGAGGGCCACAGCAAAGAATGTTGACAGGAAATCCAAAGTGCTGCAAACAACACTTGGAGGTAAATGTGTCGCAGGTAGCTTAGGCATAAGCAAGATAGTCATTCAGAATGAAAACTGCTCTGTAACTGTTTACAGCTGCTATAAAAGATGTTAGTACTTCTCTAAGATGTTGGCGGACATCTGG
The DNA here is from genome assembly GCA_025331565.1 of Holacanthus passer. NCBI lineage: Eukaryota > Metazoa > Chordata > Actinopteri > Pomacanthidae > Holacanthus > Holacanthus passer. The sequence continues at coordinate 3,246,205 of JAFREQ010000028.1, forward strand.
CAGTGGTGGAGGAATAGTATTTGTAGTATTTGAGTAAAACTCTTATGATGAATCTTAATCCGTAAAGTAACTACAGCTGTCAGATAAATGCAGCGGAATGAAATGTAATGGAGTAGAAATATAAAGAAATACTTGTGCAAGGTACAAGTACTTCAAACCGGTGCTTATATACTGTGCTTGAGTAAAAGTATTTATTTATTTTCCACCCAATTATCTTACCACTGTTTTGCCACAGGCTTGCCGCTCCCCACTTATGTCTCTAAATAATAAACCACAAAGTAGGTCCACTTTCAGTCAGCAGGTGACGCAGGAGGCTGTATTCTTCAAAATAATATTTATCTCATCAGTAATAAACTAATCAAAAATTCTCCTCTTGATAACCATTAACTTCTTCAGTTTAACAAATTCTGCTTAACTTGACGTCAGTTTCAATTCCTATGAGCAACAGAGGCAAACTTGTAGTGTGTTTTACTGTAACAGTACTCAGTTTGTGACTCATCACTGCCAGACTCCGAGTCTCAGAGTGCCTCCTCAGAATCAGGTCAGTGTTAAACTGTTTAAAAAAAAAAAGCAGAACAGGCTGTAATTTGGCTCCATTCAGTTCCTCCTTGCCAGAGTATGCCAGACTGCTGGTGATGGCCTACGCTGCTGCCTTCACGTCCCTCCACCTTCGCGTCACCACTACGGTCTCAGCTTACACAGCTGTGGGGAATCCAATATGAGCCCCGTCCTCACCTCAACTACTCTCAGCTCTGTTCAAGCCTCCTCACCTGATCTGTGCTGTGGGGACAGTTCTCAAATAGTTTTTAGTGTTTGTTTTGAATATTTTCCCTGCTCCAAAAATGGATGTAATTTTCTGCAAGTTCAGACTGTAGGATCCTGCTGTCACTGAAGTTAAAGCCCATATAAAATGATTAATTTCTTCCAGGCCTAAACGTGCTATATGTAGTATATTTTTAAACACTTTATTTTAATTCATATTCTGTTCACTTTACCAGTTACTATTATTTTGCTGTGGTTGCTGCATGACTGATAAAAAATTCTGTTCTTCTTCCATAACTACTCCTCTTCGTTTTCTTATTGTTGTTGCTCTTGTGTGTTCATTTGTTACACGTGAGGTCTGTAAAGTGTTTGGGTGTAAATAAGCTGAAAAACAAAGTGAAATGAGTGCACTGCAAGGCACGACAAAGGTGTTGTGTTTCAGTGATTAAATGTCCACCTCAGGTTTACACTTCATTCATTCAGGTGCATGTGCAGCCAAAACCTTCTTCTAAGGGAAAGCCGACCTGAGCTCTACTGTTACTGAGGGCAGAAATGAATAATGTAATAAAATAAAAGACATGTGCACATTTGCCTATAAAAACTTGCATATCACACATGTTTATTATAGAGTATTGAGCAGACTTGAATATGTGTGTTCCTGGTACTTATTTTTTGCATGCTTGAGCCATGAAACTAGTGGCCTTAGATAGGTCATCATTTTAAAAGGTGCTTATATGTCTGTATGTGCTGCTTATACTATTAGTAAATACAGCTGGGAACATTTAACACCTTACCTGTCAGGGCGATCAGATAATGGGATCAGACCTGTTTACAGATAGTCTACGTTTGGGAACATTAGTGTGGCTAATACAAACAATAGGAATATTGTATAACAGGATTGTTATCGTAGAGACAAGAGACTGCATTTACAGGATGTGGACCTTTGAATTATCAGTTCAAGCAAGTTTTGATGCCCGTGTGAACAGGTGTGGTCATGCAATGATTTTTGAGGCACAACCAATCAGAGTTCAAATCCCCCATAAAGAACAGTTGTGAGGAAGAGGAAAGAGAAAATATTATCAATATCATTATCGATATCAGAGGGATATCAAGATCAAAAGGAGGGAGGGGACAATACACAATAGTAGTACAAATAAATACAGCAATATAGAGGTAAGTTGTGTAATTATTGCATAATTATTAGTTTAAGGATTATATTCAGACTCTGTAATATGACGCAGCAAAAGCCTAAGTAAATATCAGACAGTTCAAACTGTTTCTGCAGCACAGTCGGTGACAAGAAATGAATATTTGATCAGAGGTGGGACCAAACGCTTAAAGGTCGAACACATAGGTTACCACTCTTGGTCAGTTCTGATTTATTAAACCAAGCTCATTTCAATTGATTGGTGAGGTCCAGAGAGACACAGCTCGGCCCTGCATGAACCGCCTCCTCCCTTTGAACGGGCGATCAGACATGGGGATCAGTACAGTGTGCGTAAAGCCATACAGTTTCTCAAGAAAGTGAATTAAACATGCGCTCTTGCTTGCTTGTTCATCTCAATTAAAACCCTCCTAGATCTCTTAATCCCAACTTTTGCAGCAAAGCCTCATTAGGCCTCATTAGGACACGGCTGACAGTTACACTATAAGACACAGTGAAGGGAGCTAGTCATGCAGATGAAAGTAAATCTACTGGACTGTCTTAAGGAAAGTAGAAGTTGGCAGAGGACTGAAAGGAAGTGGATGGAGAGGAATTAAGCTTTCGCAATTAAGTCTGTACAATGTGAGGCTGGTTGTTGGCTCTGGACTCCCAATCAAAATACCTGTGCCGTCAAGTCTGTCAGGGAGAAAATGTTTAGGGGCTGTTTTGTTCAAAACAGAGCAGGTCGACTGTATGCTTGACCCCAATTACCATTTTCATTCTTTGTTGAAGAAAATAAAAGGGTTAAGGTGAGTTTTCAGACCAAACAAAGCATCTTGTTGAGGCGAAGCTCTTAGATGGTCAACAATGTGAAGTTAAACATCATTAACGTGTTGATGGAAGTTGTGCGATTTGGGTAAACGATTGTGTTATAATTAGAATACAGCTGCACTGAAAGAATGAGTTTTAAAGGTCAGTGAAAATTACTGAAAATGAAGATGAAAAATTAAGTTGTAAATTCCTACAGTTGCAACAATTACTCGATTAGTCGGTTGAAAGAAAAATTATCTGCAACAATTTGATAATCGATCAAACATTTCAGCCATTTTTCAAGATTTCAACATTTGCTTGTTCCAGCTGCTTTTCCTTCTCTTCGCAAACGAAGAGTCTTAGATTAAAGGATTAATCTTGAAAATAACCAGCAGATTAATTGGTAATTAAAATAATTATAACGTTATTATTGTTAATATTATAATGGAGGCCTATTCATTTCCTTCATTGACACAAATGCACCGTCCATAAACCTGGACCATCACATCAACAAGACGACATCTCACTGAAACTAAAGTTTCCTTCATGAGTTTTAATACAAGCACTTGTAGCATTAAAGCCTTTCTGACTCTGTGCTACTTCCCTGCAAATCAAACTTTAGTTCTACCACTTCCCTTTGGTTTTCCTGTGAACTGGGGTCACTCGCTGAAATATTACCCTCCTTCATTTCATCTGCACATAACTTGGCATCACACAGGTATGAAAATCCTGACCACGAGATGTTAATTAGCCCAAGTTAAACTACTGTTTAACTACCAACACGCGATTACAGCTCAGCACAAAAACACAAAAGAGGGAGTGAAGCAAACATCCTGGGAAGGAAAGGGTCAAGGCTTTAACGCCACAGAATTGGCAACTGTTTATTCCCTCGGTGGTCTCTCACTCTCTGTAGAAAGCTGGTGTGTTAGTGTCACAGTGGAAACTGGAAACAGAGAGGACCATTCCCATCACGTCCACAACAAACCCGTCCAGCTGAAGGTCCTCGGTAGCACAGTGTGCATGGTGCAAAAATAGTGTAGAGAGAGAACAACAAGAGCTTGGGAAATATTTTCTGACCACAACGTCAGACTGGGCTCCCCTGTGCTGCTCCACTGGGTTTACTGGTCTTGTACTAATGAGAAAGTAGGAGGGGGACGACGAGGACAGTTTTTGGCGTACGTGCTTGACAGAGTTTGTGACAGAGACCACAAGCCGCAGGACACAGACAGTGTTATCAGTCAGCAGATAAGTCATGTTTACTTTGTGAGCAATGAGCATCACAGTAAATAACTGAGTCTGACATCTTGCCTCCGTGTAGATTAAGTTAGTGGCCATTTTGGTCAAGAAAGAAAGTTTGAGTGCAGTAACAATGATGCTGATTAACTACTTGTGACAAATTACAAATGTTCCTACAGGCTCCTCTGACATGACACTCAGCATTGAGTTTAGGGCTGAAACTAACAACTGTTATTACTGATTAGATAATATATTAGCGTCTTAGCCAATGGAATGAAAGCACGATTTAGCTGTACTTACATTAGACTATTTCCCTTTACGGCTACTTTACACTTTACTACATTATATAAACCTGACAGTTTTAGTTACTATGTGGATTAAGATTACAATTACAATGCACTGCTACTGATTAATCTGCCAACAATATATTAGGTAGTTAAAACTAGTTTCACCTCCAGCAACTACAACTCAGAAATGTTTCTTACAATGTGAATGCATCAGTAATAATAATATATTAGAGGTGAAACAATTAGTGAATTTATCGATTAGTCTATTGAGAGACAAGTAATTTTTCAAAGCAAGTGTTTTTTACAAGTACTTCTGTACTTTTAAGCAAAATGTTTACTGCAGAACTTTTACTATGATGGAGTGTGATGTTGTATTACTACTTTTACTTAAGTACAGAATACTTCTTCCAAGGATACTCCTATAAGACGCTCTTATGAAAGTTTTTGGGGTAAAAAAAATTGCTCCTGTCAGCCTTTTTTAACGGGAACAGACCACGTTAACGCCAGTGACGTCAGACCGCACGAGCCCCGCAAACACACGCAAAACAAGGCGCGAGACATGACAAAGCATTCTGGACCCGCAGCCGGTGTGACGTCATAAAAAATACGGAAATAAAGTAAAATAAAACTAAAATAGCAGCAAAACTACAAACCTTTTAATGGATATTGCAAGAAGATATGTGATAATAAATAATGTGTAATAAAAAATATATAATAAGCGACTTAAGGTTGCTATTGATTTCAGACGCGTGCTGGACATTTAAAAAATATCATAAAGGAGATAAAAGCGTCAAAAAGTGTTTTCAAAAGACTAATGAGCATCAGAAATAGTTAGTTATACAATAAGGATGTATTAGATGTAATAAATATAATGTAATATAATAGCTAAAAGTGGGTCTACTTCACGGCACATGTGCAGCCTCCATGTGTAAAACACTGAACTCACTGAACTGGTGGATTCACTGACATCAGGGAAACAAGAAAGCAAACCGGTGTGACAGGATTTAAAGCCGGTTACGGTGAAATGAGACACGGATGTAAATACCTTTCCTGAGTCCATGGCTGTGCTGGGAAATATTTCTTTGTCTCTTGTCTTTAAGGCGATGAAGAAGCTCCTCAGTTTTCCTCCTTTGGGCTTTTGCTCAAAAGTCGCTCATCTTGAATGTTTTTGCTCAGTTGAAAGAAACTTCAGTCCAGTGTTTGAAAGGTTACACAAGTCTCTTTTTCTTATTTCTGTCTTTGTCTTTAAAAGCAGCTTGAGTTGAAGGTCTGTTGTTGTTGTTATTTCTCTCCTTCTCTCTCTTTTTTTTTATTTCTCAGATTGAATGTCGCTTCTTCATGGATGAAAAAGTCTTCCAGGATGTTGATGTTGGGCTCCTGTTGTTTGTAGCTTTGTGGAAACAAGTTGGAGACATGAGTCCGGCTCAGCTTCATATATTATGGCTGACGCAATGTTGGTGGGATGTGTCCGCCCATCCTCCTCAACAGCCAATCAGAGAGCGTCTAACATCCAGCTCCGGAGGAGGCTGAAACATCCGGAGTCTTCAGTTCCATAAAAGTGACAAAACAGAAATATAAAAATACAGGTTAAAGTCAAACCCATATCTAAGCATGATATTATCTGCTAAAGGTTGTTATTATGTTATTATTAGTTATTATGTATCACATAATTTAATTACTGATGTGTCAGAAGCATTTAATACTAAAGGTTATGAATGAGGAAATTATAACTTCTCTATGTACTGTTCAATCTGTCCACACCCTTCACTCCAATTTTATTATCAACCTTTCAACCATACTTTTGTCAGATGTTGTGTGTAGTTTTATAGACTTATCTTTTTGCCTCGTGATGAAATTATGTTTTAATGTTCTTTGCTCATCTTGTGATTCTGTTTTATTCAGTTGTTAAGCTTTGGCCCTGAGCAATACATTAAATGTAATGTAATGGTTTAATAAATACAGATTCACGTGTCTTGCTTTTAGATTGTCCTCTTGAAGGTGGGTTATTGAGACATTTGAACATTTTGGGATAGAAGTATAGTCTGTGTGGTTTGTCTCTTGGTATAAAAAAATATATGGATATGTTCTCTTCAGTGACAGTGATGAACTCAGGTGTATCAACAACCTGGCAACCCAACACTTGATCTTACTAATGGTTCACACCTGATCTAAAAAAAACTAAAAAATCTAAAAAAATAAAAAAAAAAAGTAAGTGATTTTTTAACCATTAATAAAGCTGCTAGGTACAACATATAAAATATTTATAAAGGGTTCCTTATTTCAAAGTGCTTCCAAATTTGATATTGCAAAATCACAGTATGTTGCAATGTATGACGTTTGTGGAAAATCAGCTGAGGAACTGCTTGTGGATAAAACAATCTATTAGAAATGTCTGTTTTTGGTTGAACCAGTGAATTAAAGACCTGACATATATATTGGCATGATGAAGTTCTGTTCATTTGCAACTTTGCCCGATGGTCCAATACACGCAGGTATTAAAGGTGGTTAAATAGTGTGGTCTCATATCTTCATATCATCCAACCCTAATTTATTCTTTAATGTTTTTCATTTGAGTTTATTTACAAAAAAATGTCAAAAAGGTGTCACCCATGTAATCCAAAGTATGATTGTATTTTCTGTTGTTTATCTTTTGCACAATCACAGAGTCAAAGAAGTAACCCAGAGAGTTTGTGTCTGGGCTGTAAGGTTGTTTTTAAGAACACTTTTGACTGTTAATTTTAAAGATGTATTTGGAATCTAATGTATTGATATAAATATATTTTGTGCTGACTGCTGCTTTGTCATCACCAGGGTTGCTCTCCAGTTGGGTTTCAATGCACCGTCTGTCTGCTTGTCTTCAGTTATCAGCCTTCTTACAATGAGTTACTGAATCCATCGAAATGCATGATCTAATGATTTTCACCATGACGGTGGGATGATGTCTGCCCTCTGTTCAACCCCGTCGCTGTGATCTGGGATGTTTGTTACTAAAAGCTTGAAAAAACAAATCCTAAAAACGAAAAGTGCGCACTACCTTTTGTTTGGGATTGAGGGGAGGTGTCCGGTCCGAGTGTATGAAAAAAAATTAAGAAAATAATTGAGCGCCAAAAGGGAAATGCATGTGTGTGAAAGCTCGGAGAAGAGGGAGGGTCATGGGTCGAATTTGTCAAAATTTGTTCCCCTTCGTATTTTATCTTCTGCCTTTGAAACCATGGGAAAGCAACGGCAGGGAAACACTTGAGGAAAAGTGTGAAGAATGTTCGCCCTAAATGAACTGAATGTTCAACAATATGCATTAAATTGGGAATGAGAAGCAAACAACACAGTAATTCATTTTCAGTTTGTTCTTAAGCAAGAGTCACATTGTCCAATAATGTTTCCAGGCATCACTGTCATCGTTCTCTCACCATTTCCTCTGTGTCAGTCACACATTTGCAGTCATGGTTAACACTACTTTTTCCATTCCTTTAAAGGCAATAAAATGCAACTATATGAATTTTTATTAAAGCAAATTCCAAGACCAAAGACCAAATTCACGTGCAAAAGCTAAATTTGATGGAGTGCTAAAACTAAGAAATGCATTTCCCTCCTTATCCTCCTCCTTTCCAGGGCCACAACGTCCAACACATCAGCAGACACGAGGTGACATCATCACTTTGCAGATGATGCACAAGGCTTTTGTTACAGGTGGTGGGGTGGTATCCGGCTGAAGTGTATTGAAATGGAAAGAAAATAATTATAATGGTAGAAGAGGAAGGACGCCTACATTCATACGGCAGCAGCAGTGAGGGGACATCGTGGAAAAAAATGACACATTATGGAACAGTTTGCTTATGTTTGGTTTTAACATGCAAAACCTTTGAAGCCCAAATGAAAACAATAACAGACATTTTTCGGGAACAAAGACTCGGGCAAACGTTCTGAAGGATGGTATTGTACGCTAAATCAAACGCTCAGGATGCCAGTCGCAAGGAGTCCAAGTCTTGTCCTGTTTGGACAAAGCCTTTGCATGAAAAATAGCCGACATTATGAACTGTGACTTTTCTACACTTTGCAAAACATAACTATTCTCACTTGGAAAGTTGCATTTCTTGCTCACAGAGGAATCCTCTTTGATCCATACGCTTCCAGGCCTGCAGCCAAGCATAATCTTAAAGGGAAACGCAGTGAATGGTTTAAAGGAATAGTTTGATGTTTTGGGAAATATGGTCATTCCCTTTATTGCTGAGAGGTAAATGAGAAGATTGACACTGCTCTCATGTCTGTACGGTAAATATGAACAGCCAGCAGGTGATTAGCTTAGCATAAAGACTGAAGGCAAAAAGTGAATAAGCGTGTTTGTACAACTACTCCTTTAAGTGCAATCTCATATTTTTTGTAGCTGTTTGTTGTTTTTTTATTTAGTCTTGAACACTTGCTGCATATTATGTCCTGATGAAGTTGTGATGGCAAACTTGCTATCAAACAGTTGCCTATTTATATATCCAGCAGAGCAACATTAGTGTTCATTGAGAGTCATGTTTCTGGCTGTTTGTGGACTGTGGAACTAAACAATAACCTTAAAGATGTTATAAAGCTCAATAAAGCCTACTTCAAACTCAAGTGATGATTATCTGTGAGTTGATCACTGCACTTTCACGTTACATGTCGTCATTTGATCCGTTGTTGAAATATTGATTATAACCACATTAAATGTAAAGGCCTCCTCGATCTAGTGTTTTGGATTTATGTTGATGTCATGTCAGAAGCTCCTCTCTCTGCAACCTGGTTTACCTGTTGACCTCCCATGCACCTGTTCTGAGACCCTGGGCTAATGTTCACCTGAGTCAACCTGCGGCTCAAATTCTCCTGCTCACAATGAGAGCCCAGGACGCAGTCCATGCCCTCGTGCACGTACGCCCTCGCGCCATGTATTCCCACGAGTCCGTGTCCATCTCCAGCCTTTGTGTCGCTAATGCACTTCGGAACAAGCTTGCAGTGTTTCCTCGCAGGTTTCTCTCAATCACCTTTCAGTGAATCCTCAGAATGTATCTAGTGTGAAAACAGTGAGCTCATCTGATGCAGGTTTTTAATTTGGGCCGAATGGGTGTTTCTGTGGCTTAAACATGATTGACAACTATCCCTGACAGTGGCACAAGTGACTCTCCTACAGAGTAAACACATGACACACCAACGCTGTTAGAACTTGCTTGTGCACTGATGTGGGTGGTGAAGGTATGAAAAATACAAAGGGTTGGATGATCTATGAAATATAGAGTACGAGTGGAATAATACCAGTATGCAAATTCACAGTGTACTAAATCTGGAACACTCGTTAATTTTAAAGAAATGGTTGTATCTGTTATCTGCTATATCTGCACAGGATATGAAGTTACATCCAAATAGCTGGCTCATTTAGCTCAGCATGAAGACTGACTAAAGGTAATAAAATCCACCTACCAGAATCTCTGAGCCTCCATAATAAACATGTTAATCTTGTTAGTGTAATTTGAACAAAAAACGAATTATAAAATTACAAGTTGTGTTTCTGCGGGGGGATATGTGCAAGACTATTTTTTTTATTTTGGAAATAGTTCACATACGCCCCAGTAAAACCTTTTTCTACCAATTGAACAAACAAGATACAACATGTTAACTATTGAGCTTCATACAGCTAATAGGTGGATTTTGTTACCTTTGGTTAAATCTTGGCAAAAAGCACATAAGCTTAAGTCCCAAAATGACAAACTACTCCTGTTAAAGTTACAGTGGCTAATTCAACTTTTTAATAGCTCTGCAGTCTAATTAAAAAACTATCATCAGCTCCAAATGTACAGATCATGGGCTCTTACACCTACATCAAAAAAGGAGGACTGTCTCGATTTTGTACTTTTCTTATCACACAAATGCACCTTCATACTGAAACTGACCTTATTTGATCACACCATTCAAACTTGATATTGATCATGCACAAAGATAAGGGATTCAGTCTATGAGCGGAAATGCGACAACAGGATGCGTGTACAGCATCCACCTGCTTAGGCACACTTTGCATCTTTGCTGGAGCTTTTCCGTAAACCGAACATGCAGACGCAAAACGGACCCTCCCAAGAGCCTGGGCTTGGGTCTATCAAAAAAGCAGATTTGTTTCCTGTTCTTCGCAGCCTGGGTTGTGGTCCTGCGAAACACAAATGCATCAAAGGCGTTCTTTTATCGTGGGGTCATAACAGTACATCGTGGTGCCTGTTGTTCTGACACTGTTTACGGAGCATGTGAGATTAGAACCAAGATGTCAGATTTGTGAGATAAATGAATCAGGTCAAGACATATTTTTAATAAAATTATCACATGCAGGCCTCATGGTGCCAATTTTTGGGGGGGATTTAATTTCTTTTTTATCCTCATACAGCAAAGGAGTTGAAACAAATGAAACTATGCACTTTGAAATAGTCAAATAGAATATTATTGTGGACATAAATATTACGATGAATAAATCAGGTGATATTTCTCTGTGGGTTCGTCACTACAAGCAACCTCCTTCACATGCAAGCAGTCATTTGATCCATTGTTACAATAGAATATTGATTATAACAGCTTTAAATCGTGCAAAAATAAGATATCTTGAGGTTACTATGATTTCATTTCAATGCCTTTGTCACAGATTGAGACAGTAGTGAATACAGAAGCCTTGTATCTGAGCCGTGACCTTCCTGTGGACCTTGTTTCCTGTCACTGGTGAAGAGTTATGGACTTGGTCTCTTGGTTCAAAGTTGTTCCCTTGGCTCATCGCTAACATGTCTGGTAGGCCAAGGCCATTGGCTGACCTGTCATTCATCTGCTCAGGCATTCGGATTGTAATTGGCCGACAGGATCTCACGGCAGGCCTACGAATGCCGGCTGTTAAAACAGTGAGCGATGTCCACGCTCTGAATGAGGTTGTACAGGGTAACCATTGCTCCCACGGGGCATTGCTTACAAAACCATGGCTACAGCGAAGCCAAAGAAATGTACTCTGGGAAATGTACCAAAGGGGACTACAGTCATTTGGGCCACTGTTTCAGCCACCGCAGTGGCACGGCTGCAGGGACAACGATGTCAGTCAGTTGGTCCACTGTGAAACCAGAGCTGCTGTAGGATGATGCCTGCACGTCTATGATTGGGACATGTGTTTGATTAATCCCTGTCCCGTGTTTATCAGCGGTGATTGATAACCTGGACTGTTGTGCACACACACTCACTCATTCCCATTGAAATATCCAGTCTGGCACTGCTAACGAGATAAACCTCTGCACGGTGTTGTCACATACCTCTTACTCAACACAATGGTCTATATCTACAGTCAACAGGAATATAAATTGGAGTTTAAGGCTGTCTGCTGATTTTACCTTTACACAGTGCATTCCACCGAAGCTCTGTTGCAGGACAATGGTTAGACTGAAATAACAGTCTGCAACCATGCAAGCAGATCTGTGAGGCTGTACATCGACAAGCATACATGCCAATTTTTGGGAGGGAATAATGATATTGTTCACCACCTTAGCTTAGCATGTTAGTCTACTAATGTGGGGACGTCATTAGTTTTGCAGGTTTAGAAAAATTGCCTTTTGGGGGCATGTTATTCCTTTATTACCAAGCCACCAACAGAGAAATTACAGGACCTGGGGCACCATCGGGGTTTAGGAGTTAAGGCAGGTTTTATTGTACACTCTCTACTATAAGTCTAAAATACCCCAAAGACATGTTTTTTAAAAGGTAAAGAGGGCGCAGAGAGATGGGAAATGACATGACAAAGGTCACTGCAAACTGGAGAACTTGTGCTTCATAGCAGGTCGGGGTCATGGTGGCGCCAGAGGAAAAGTCACCAAAGTCAGAAGGCTTCATCCTTTGGGGACCATGACTGTCTGCACAAAACTTTAATCCATCCAATATTGGGAGAGATATTTCAGTCTGGACCAGCAGACATTGCCATCCCTGCTGCTAGCATGTTCAAAAAGGTAATAATGGAGTAACAGCCTGGGGCACCATGAAAGAAAAGCTCTGAACTCTGATAATGAAGGTTGTGTGACTGACATTTCTGTGCAAGGAATGTTCCACAGGTGTTTAAAAATCCAGATGGAGGCCGGCTCCTGTTTGAGGTGCAGCACCGTTATTACACGGCAGGTTGGGATCATCCAGTCTGTTTTTCACTAAGCTGCAACTTTCATTGACACAACAAACAACCAATGCAGCATTATCACAAACAAACACAAAGAAAAAAAAAACTAAAATTTTGTTGCAATAACTTTAACTCCGAGCATATAAACACTTCTGAGCTATTCTTATATTTTTAGCTTGTTCTTTCTCATGTCTATTTAAAAACTACACAACTTTAGCAATAATGAGTTGTGTGAGTCGAAGTGCGTCTAATTACATATGACAGGCTGCTGTTCTGATGATCACTGATAGCCTTTTACCCACTGACCTCTGACCCTGGCCTCAGCTGACAATGTTCATATGCTTTCACAGCTTTTACGATACAAATAATAGGAAAATAGTTCTCCAAAAAAGCTCTCTTTGATTTAATCCCCTACTCTTCTCAGAAGCGCCACAATTGAGCCTCTGTTGTGACCTTCTAAAGCTGTGGTGCGCAAATCTGAATCCCGCTCAACTGCTTATAACCGTGGCCCCCGTCCAAGAAGCCTTACCCAGCCATCATGACGCTGGTGCAGTTTAAAGCAAATTTCACTTTTCTAAACTGACAACTCTTTCAACACAAAGTCCCATCAGGGTTATTTTGCCTGTGGAAACAAGCTCGTGGATAGAAGAGCTGTCGGTTTTTCATCAAGTCTGCTCTGCTTGTTTGTTTTCACGTCGGTGTGATTGGACTTGCAGGATTAACACTAAATATGTTACATAACAGAGGTGGAATTCAGACGCTGAAGAAAATCTAAACTCACGCTCACCCAACTTGTGTTAACAGCCACATTATTCACATCCAGCTGCTGACATTCTTCATTATGGGCTGTTAGTTTAAATAACGGTCATTGTTAAAAGCTGCAGTTTGTTGTGACTACTTTTTGTGGCACGCCAAGAGATTCCTTTCATACATGAAGAACTGTCATCGTTTTCACTCTCTCATTATCTTCATTAACACATTAGCACGTGAGATTATGGTCTCCTTCAGAAGAGACCAATTAGAGCAAAAACATCACCTACAAAGAAACGATTAGATTTTTTTATGACTCGTGCCAAAGCCATGGTTTATGACATAAGAGGACTAAAGCTGTACTTGGCAGAGTTAGCGCTCTCTCCTCTGGTTGAAAACAAATGCCAGGTCTCTGCTCTGTGGTCACTTCGTCGTCAGGTGATCGCCTGCTAGTTTGGACAGAACCGTTCAAATTCACTCCAGTTTAATGATGTCCATATTTCTATATATTTATAAACCTTTAATGGTAACATGCCGCCATACATCACCTCCTTATCAAACTGGTCACATAGTCGCTATTTGACCCCTTCAAGTGATCGACTAATGCTCTGAAGTCCACTCTCAGTCCTGCATGCAAACACTTAATTTGGAAAAACTGCTTTCAGCATCTGTGCTGCACACTTGGAACATTTTACAACACACATTAACACAATTGTACCTTCAGGTCAATTTAAAACTGAAATAATAAACTGCTCAATGTGACTGTTTTTAGCTGCGTTCTGTTGTTCTGTTTTAACTGTGTTCTCAACATCATTGGAAAAGAGATCATGCCCTCAGTGATTCTTCAATATTTAAAGAAAGGCTGAATGAATGAATGAATGAATATTTAATTATTCTTTAGAGAACGAGAGAGTGTGAGCGGGTCAGCGAGGTTAACAACCGGCTATGTTCAGTACAGACAAACTCAACACACAGGAATTCTCAAGGAAGTCATGTCAAAGAAAATCAAATTCCATCACCTTTTACCAACATGGGAAATTTTCTATTTGATATCAGTTTCTGAGGAAGCACTGTCCTGGAAGAAGATCCTCAGCCTGTGTCTTACCATTTTTCTTAGTCAAGTCCTCAGTTCAAAAATACTGGGATGGGCCATCAGTGAGAAGATTCTCAGAAGATTGTGGTTTGTCATACTTTAATTTCAATATGAATTACAGTTATGTAATGTGTCCAGTACATTTCCAAATCTGATATTCAGCAAACAAGTAATGGATTTTATATAGATGCATGTTCTTAACAATTTTTTTTTCATTATTTGCATAGAGACAGAGACAATGTTCTGCTTTTCTATGTTTCAGTTGCACAAGTCATTTAACTGCCAAAGCAGATTAACTTCAGGCACAATATGAATCCAGGTTATCCATTTGAAGAGATTTGTTTTTCACATATATATAATATATATATTTATCATCACATAATGATCACATTGTTTTGCACGCAAAAGGGTGAACTCATTTGAAAATGCAGAAGATTTCAATCATACCAGAATTTATAAAACCAAATCTTTGGATAGAAACCAGTTTATTTCAAATGAACTGCTGTGATCAGAGGATTCACTCAAACTCAAACGGTGTGTAAAGTGAACTTTGACAGACAAACGTATGCCAACTTCAGACTGTCCTGAAAGTGCCGACCTCTGAGGGAATGTAGAGAACCAGACAGTCCAAGATGAAGGAAGCGATCATATTAGCTGTTTCTCACCATTTTTGTAACCCTAAACCTGCTCTAAACACAAATGGAGATTTCTTCCTCATATTCATTTTGCCTCAAATAAAACAGGCCACAACCAGCTGCAGCCAGTGCTCAGCTTGCAAATAGTCTCTACGTCACCAAGCTCCCAGCACATGAGGCAAATTAAATTAAGCTGTGCCACTTTCTGTTGTGACCGGAGGTTAAAGCTGATCTGTGGCATGAGCTGATGAGAAGCTCCAACATCTGAGCTATGAGAGGAACATGATGAGCATGTTGCTGAGAAATCAAACCTGTAAAACTTAAGCTACTTAAGCTACTATTCAATGCAAAGAGTCAATGCAAATTAAATGCAAAGCGTGAGAAAACTACAATCTTACTATGGAAGACAAGACAAGTATAATAGTTTTCAGTGCTTTATTTCCATAAAACATCCCAGTATTTGACAAGGTAAAAGGATCTGTTTGATAATTAATTGTTTGACATGTTCCAGCATATCAGTTTCTGTACTTCAGCTTAGTTAAAATGGAGGGTGGATTGATGAACATATTCACGTGGGGAACACATGGGCATTGTTTCTGTATTTGTTTACTCCAAGTCTGCTAAGCTCTTATTTCACGAACACAGAGAAGGTCTTTGTCCTCAAACATTCGTTAAAGTTTTTTGATAACTGTGTATGGGATCTCTCTGCACTGCCTGACGGTGGTTAATGGTCCGTATTAGATACAATGAAGGAAGGAATCTACACAGACACCTCCGCAATGAAGGGACCAGGAAGTGCTATACTGTATTTGTAAAGTCTTTTCACTTCAATGTAACAAAACCTGCTGCACCAGAAAGCTTTAAAGTCAACCTTTTGTCACCGATGTTGAGACATTTTCAGGAAATAGTGCCCTGTAAAAAAGACATTTTGTCATATCTTAACTGCAATATGATTGAAAACCCATTAGTACCAAAATAAGACATATGAAATCATTTTTGAAAATGCCTGAAATACATGAATATGTCAATACCAAATAATGAGTATGCTGTATTTTACTGTGGTTAATCATCAATTCACATGCAGTTTAAAACAACTTTACCCAATGTAGGGTTGCAAAATTGTTAATTATCACCATATCATGAGGCTTTTTTTCAGACCTTTAATTACTCCAATAAAATCAAACGTCAATTATTTTAAATTAGATTTCCTGATACAGGACTTTAAACCACCTCCTCGTCAATCACAATATTATTTGTAGAATTTTGTTCCAAAAGGCTTGAAAACATTTTTGAGAGTAAAATGTTGTTGTATTTAAGTGGAAAGGTCAAAGCTCTCTCTCTGGCAGTTTATGGCCATTGGCACAACAGTGTTTCCACAAAGGTAGACGTTCAATTTTCGAAGACAAGCCCAGAGATAATTGCCACATTTCTGTTTACTTTGCAAGTCTTGTCACTTAAAACAACACTGTACTGACGCAAGAAAAACAGATCCTGAAATACTGCGCAGCTTTTGTTAAATATCGTATTTGTCCATCATTTGAAATTTTACTTTTTCTTTATATACGTCTACTCAGTATAACAGTATATACCTAAATGTAAGCACCAGATCCTTTACATAGAAGCACGAAATGGCTTGTGAAACAGGTTGCATGAGATGCAATTAAAGTGGCACATGAGGCGTGGTGAACACTCCCACATCAGCTCTCTACACATAAATAACAACAACATTTACCAAGGCAACAGACAACAGGGAGGCGCAGTATGCCAAAGAGTGTGGTGGCCTTTCAGAGACTTGGCGTGACAGCGATGGCTTTCTCAATCTCATTCATTTCACTTCACCCATCGCCTGAAAGGTTGTGAAACCGAAAGATAAAGCACAGTCGCTAACAAAAGATTATGTGAGGCAAAAAGTCAAGGAACACATCATTGTGTGGCCTGTAACTGGGCCACAGGCTTCTTCAATCATATCAATTTCATATTTTACCCCTTATCAGGATTTCTTTTCACTGGTGCTTCATCTTTTAATTCCTTCACCCAGTGTTAAGGATAAAATGGTAACTTTAGATTCTAGGTTTTGCAAAGCTTTTTTTCTTAGTATGTATCATCTTGTTTGGACAATTACTTAGAACTGGTGAACATTGTTTGGTCAACTGGTTTATTGTGATTGCGATATCAGGTCAAAGTGTTGACTGAATGCAAAGCAATAAATCACCTGGAGAACAGAAAAAAATTCCAGTCTGAAATAGAAATATTTAGACAATTTTGCACAACATTATTAACAGGAAAGGCCTTAATGACCTAATACATAATCTCATTTGCTGCCAGTGTCGGACAAAACAGCAGCAGCACGAGTTACAAACAAGATTTGTGTTATTTCAATGTGTAACACAGAAGTATAGCAGAAAATAGAGTGGACGGAAAAAAGACAGAATCAGGAGTCAATTAAATCAACAAAAATGTGACAAAATTTATAGTAATTGTCATCAATTAGAAAACAATATACAGAATATATGTTAACTTTATTAAGAGCAGAAATTGTGTACGCTGTATTTCTGATGTAGTATAATAATATACATGGATTAGATGTATCTGTGTGTCTTGTAACTTCGGCACTGAGCATCCAAAAATATGTGAAAGTTCCCAAAATCGGTCTTCTTTTACTTGTATGTCGACCAGAAATAGAGTTAGATTTTAAATTAAACTAAAATTTAACCAAACAAATTGTCATTTTGGATAATGAGTGGGTACTTCAAGTTTTACTCATGAGCAGATTTTGACGACTCATCACTTCTCTTTGCCAGCACAGCACCAACCATCCATGTGAGAGAGCCCACAGAACAATTGGCTTCAAGCTTTGCTGCATCTTTTGGCTGTGGCCGCTGAGTCCAACCCAAAAACCGACCAGAATGAACCGGCCGGTTCAGAAGCAGCCAGGATCCCAGCAGAGCGACTAAATGTCCATTCTTATTCTCTCCATCTCGCCTCATCTATCTCTGCAAACTCACCTAAGGTCCAACAAGGTCTTGATTCACTGTGGCCGGCCCTGTCACTGTGCCCAGTGCCCCTGCAGAACCTCAGTTGACCAGGCAGAAGGCAAGAGGCCAAACAAGGCTGTAATTCGCTGCTAAATCGCTGACACACTCCTTTCCTTTCTTTGCTGGGCCCACAAAGGCTGCACCCTGGTGCCACGGGGCCCCTAAGCCCGTCCCGATTAAGACACCCGTGAGGTGCGTGGAGGGGAGGGGGAGCTGGGGAGAGCTAAATGTGTCTAATCCCACAGTAATTAAACATCCAGAAACAAAGGGAGGCAGTATGAAACATTAGATGTTAATGTAAATTTTTGGAGGTAAACTTTCCCATGACCCCTTCACCATTGTCTTTAACTTACATTACCACAAGTTATTGGTTCATGCATCTAAGTTTCTGTGCATTCGTTTGGTGAGCTAAGAGTTATTACAGGAGCTGTGATGGAGTTAATTTATGAGCCTCTGTAAAAGAAAGGCGTTCTGTAGAGGACCCACTGGTGTTCAGGTCAGCACTACACTCTGTAGGCTCAAGTTTCAAAGAGAAAGGGAGTACCTGGATATCCTGGCTTTAAACCAAATGGTACCACACACACACTCCAAAGTACAGGTTGTTTTCATGCAAAAATTAGTTTTTCAGACCAAACAAGCTTAAATTCCTCTTAAGTAGCAAAGAGGAGCAAAGGTCACAGACTTCCTGGAAAACACAAGGTCATCTCAGGTAAAGGCGAAAGAGGAAAGGAGGCCAGAGGGAGAAGTGTTTATTATTTGATCTACATATCTCCTGCAGATAGTAATAATCATGCAGCTGATGTGACATTAGATCAATGTCGTGATTCATCTCAGAAACCAGCACTTCTAGCAGCAGTAATGTGTTATCAAGGAGTTAAAGCCTGCTCGCTGTCTTTCATAAAAAAAATTAAAAAAAAGTGAAGTGGGCACATTATGATCTCAAACCAAGAGTCCACCTCCCTCTCTCCTCATCATTATGTCCAATTAGAGAAATGTCACTCCCCCTGCCTCCCAAACCGTGCAAAATAGAAAAACAGATGTCACATGGCATTAGCGTGGCGCTGCAGTGTTTGCTGAAATTCACTGGAGCATCTCCGGGGTCTGCGGCCGGAGCCAAATGAGGTAAGAGGGGACTGGAGCCAGCGAGAGGACATGTCAGTAAGCCTGCTGTCTTCTTCTTTAGTTCAGTTAAAATCTTTACTACACAATCATTTATGAGTACTTTGACCATGGTGGGTGAAAAAATCCCCACAGCTCTGCTTCTCTCACACATGCAGCATAAAGCAAACTTAAGGCCAAGCTGGTGTTATTGCAATGCATAAACACCTCTTACTGCAGAGGTGGGAAACCTTTTTTCTATCAAGGGCCATTTCAATTTTTATTCATCCTTCGAGGGCCATAATAAATTATTGAACACGTATATCTCACTAACCTCTGGTGGAGGAGTCGTCCCATTAAAAGGGAGACTTTTAAATCACCTCTTTCAGGCTCCATTAAAAAGAGGGACTTTTAGAAATGGTTACTTCCTGGAAAAGAGTCATTCAAAAGAGTCATGTTTTTATAGACAAAAATAAAATGTCCAACCAGTGAAAAAATGAAAACGAGCCAACTAAGATTTTGGCTAATAAGGTGGGATATTTGTTATAAATAACTTTTTATTCATTTTCACTTTTTTATCTCCTTTACTTGTTGCATCACTGATGCCTGTAATGGGACAGAGTGTTTCTTTATATTTACATAGAGAATATATGTAAATCTAATGCAAAACTCTCCTGTAGCTGTGCTGAACAGATGTTTGCAGTGTGTCGTGCCATTTATGTTTGGTCAGTTATCAACAGGGATATTAAAAATGTCCCACACAATAAAATCAATCCAGATAAACAGGGTATTTAACTAAGTGTCAAATATTTAATAGTAGATTTTTTTTATTAAAGCAACAATTTACTTCTTTCTATCTTTAAAGTATGAAAGACTTGGATTCACAGCAGCTACAACAAACAGTTTCCCCCATAATGTATCACTACAAAACACTCTCACAGCATGAGCTACTTCTCCATCACTCATCCATACTGAACATGTGTCGTGACGTTTCCCATCACAGACGACTCTACATTCAGTCCACCAGTCCGCTTCCCAAAGGACGCCATAGTCGATCATCATTTCTCCAGAATGGGACTTTCCTTTATTCAAATATCAACTTCTGACAAGAAATTTCCCAGCATAGTTTTTGGAAGGCGCTCACATGAGTTCTCTTCTGGGAGTTACAAAATGGGAAGTATTCTTCAATGGAAGAAGTCTTCCTGATGGCAAGCACAATACTACCACCCAACCTACCATTTCACCTCTTTTAGTCATTGCCATAATGCCAATGAAATCACCAATCACCTGCCAGCTGCTCTGTATAAATGATGTTACAATGCAAGATGGTGAACTCAAGTGAAATTCAGTGGAAACCTGAAGCTGGCTGCTGTTGTCAGGTTGATGATGCATTATTTAAACATTAAAAGAAAGGAAGCAGCAGCCAGCTCATTCAGGGCCATACTGGTTCAGCCTCACTGACATGTGACTGTGACTAGTCACAAACTCAACCTGTTTCTCTTCCTCTCTCTTTCCTTTTCTAACTCTTTCTACACTGCTATTTTCTTTTGCTTGTGTCTCTTCTCTCTCTTGGTATCCACTTGTGGTTCTGATGGAAATCGTGAGAGGCAAGTGAGAAAAAAAAAATCCTGGTTATCCGTCTTCCAAGTCTGATCTTAATTGTTTTTCTCTTGTGTTCACAATTTAAGAACATTTGAAAAAAAAAGTTTGCCAGAATCATTTTGTGTTTGTTGTTGTAATAATCATTTCAGCCACAAGAGGCTGAAGTGCAGATAGGAGAAATTTGCCCTCAACACGTAGTTAACGTTGTGAAAGGGTCTACTTTAACCCAAACCATGATCTTTTCCTAAACCTACCCAAGTTGTTTTGTTGCCTAAAGCTAACCAAAGTGAAAATAAGAAGAAGAACTGAAAATAATAAGTCAACATGTAATATGTAATAAATGTAATAATTGGTTTCCCACAAGACACAAGACACAATCTCCAGGGTGAAAGTTCCATATTTGACCCAGTCATCCACCACAACTTCCTTCTTATATGGACGTTGTTGTTTATATTACATCACCTGCCTAAAGGCGAAATTCTCCCAGGTGCGAGGTGTTGGTGCATTTTAGCCTCTTCTGGTTAAAATGAGTATTACAACAACAAACACTTAATAACTTTTTTATCAACCTGTTTCACAAAACCTTTTTGCTCTTAAAGCATAAACACGAGAGAAAACCATTTAGGTCAGACTAATCAATTGAAAATCGATCACCAGAATTATTTTTTCTCACTTGCCCCATTTCATTCTTTGTGGCTGCACTCATTCAAACTGGGACATTCAGGCTTGACAATTGTGTAGACAGAGTTAGCCAGTTTTGTCACTAAAGTGAAAAAGACATTAATGCGAGGATAATATACACTTGTACACTCAGTATTTATTAGACTATAGGAGTGGAAAGTTGTATTAGTGCAATGTACAACTACAGTCCTTATTTCAGAAGATCCGCCACCAAACATTTGTCTCAGTCATCTCCTCCATTTTTCCCTCACATTTCTCTTTATGATTATTTAACTTCATTTCAGTTTCAGTTCATTTTAGTTTAACCAGTTTTCCAACCCCTTGATGCAATGTCATCTTCCAGCACTGACAGGTGCTCGGTTCAGTTCAGCTCACCTGTTCAGCTCGTTTTGATTGGATCGAGGTCAGTGGAGTTAATGAGATTATGATGATCTAGTGACGCGTGTTTCCAAGGAAATATTTTGTGATGATTGTAAATGACTGAATGACAAATCTGAAGAAATGTAGTAGCTCAACAGTTATAAATAAACTGATGACCTCTTTTTGCTTGCCTCTCTCTCAGCCATCCATGGCCGACGTGCACACCATCTCACATACACTCGCTCATTCTTTCTGTGTGAGTCACCGTCAGTTGCCAGACTACCAAACACTTTAAATTTCTTTTCACGTTCTGCCTCTTCACAGCTCACAAGCCCCTGTGGTTTAAACCCACAACTCTCTCAGACAGGAAACAGAAAATGTGTGCGTGCAGTCAGGCACATGTTCAGTAACCTGCTGCAGCTGCTATGATAAACCTGTCTGTGAACTTACTGGGTGTCATACAGTAGAAAAAACTAGTTCATCATACATTCAAATAACCTGGATAAGATAAGATAGTTAAAAAAAAAAAAAGAGACCTTCATTGTGGGTCGAACCACTACATCGTGTCTGGCAGTGCAGAGCTGCTCTCTCCCGCCTACACAGTTCCTGTTAGGTTACCTTACTTAACCTCTAATGCTCAGACACACATAGAAGAAAAGAGAGAATTTCTTTTATTATAATGATAATAATTAATCAGTCAATCTTTAACATTGCCAATCTAATATGTTTGATTTGATTTGTGCAACACACATCAGTCAGATGTTGTTTGCCATATTTGGTTTATGTAAACTAAAATGCATCGACCTAAAAATAAACTGGTTTTCTTTCCTACATCTTTGCAGCTTGGAGAGTGAATGAGAGGCAACTTTATGAACAGTGACCGACATTATCACTCATACAAACAACTAATGCACTTGTTTTAGGAAGTATGAAATAATTACACGCCCATGTTACGGTAAAAAATTCAGACTTTCAAAGTTTTTTTTCCAACCTGCATTTTGACACATCAGTTTGCTTTTGACTGACGTGATTTTCACCTCATCTGATCATTTCTTAGAAACGTCATAGTGTGACATCAGCCTAAAAATAAACTATTTTCGCTTCCTGCTCTCCTTTCCAACTAACTCGAACATCACCTGTTTCATTAGAATTTAAGAGAGACGATTAAACCAACACGTATCTGCATGGCCTCACAAGGGGAAATCAGCATTAAGCATCTTGATATTTTTATTTTCATTTTTATCTTTTTTGTTCATTTTGTTTGGTCTTATGGGAGGAGGTTCATAGCTTGCAGAAACTTTCTGAACAGTGCAAACCAAGTATTAATGTTCACACAACCAAGTAATACACAGCATTATGAAATCTATAATAATGACATGGACAAATTCAAATCCTCAGACTGCCAAGATTTCTTCATCTGGTATTTACGTCTGTGCAGCCTTGACATATTATGATGCATTTGATTGACATGCTGAGGATTTAAAGTGCAACCACCATAAATTATTTCTACACATTTCATCATCTCAGTTTGGCAGTGAGGCACTAGTCTGCATATTAAGAGTAAAATAGAAACTAAACTTCCACAAAGTCTGTGTTAATATTACTAGTTTAAAAGACACTTCTTTTTCAAAGCATAAATAATAACTGGCAAGACTTATATAACACAACCTTCACATGTATTAAAGGATGTTTTGCAGGGCTGCTGAACTTATAACCAAGTCACTGGAAAGATAATCACTTGAGGATTTTATGTGAGCATTCAATCATCCACCTGGAAGAACAGGAACACTGACAAGTTAAATACCATCTTGCGTCACTGGAATGAAGTTCCATTGTGCGTGAAATTGGCATTTAGCAGGTGGAGAAGCAGGAAGCAGTCGTGAAAAATAATATTGTAATGACTGATAATGAGATGCTACTCTTGTTGTTGACAAGTAGTACTTGTAGGTAAAAGTCATTATAACACTGAGTGATCATTATGTTTTATATGTTTTTATTCTCATCAGCTCTTTGTCTCTATTAGTCCGTGGGAACTGATGTAACACTCTTTTTTCCATGTATAACTTGCTGACAAGTGAAAATAAAATAAGCGGAGCCAAAAGGCGAAAACGGAGACATGGGCAGCCACAGTACAGAAGCATGGGCCATTCATTAGCAGTGAAACACCCTGCTAAACACTGGATCCTTGTTCTTCAACACACATCGCTGCACACTACCCGGCACGCTGTAATTTCAATGGCAAGGATCCTTATTATTTTGATCGGGTGTCAGGGAATTGAAGTAATGAGTGTGTTCGATGTAGAGAAGGTGGAGACTCTTTAAGCTGCTGTGATTCAGATACCAGCAAGGTTTCCCACTGATAGCACTTTAAAGAACCACATGGTCTTATGTAAGAATTAAAACAAGGATGAGGCTGCTTAGGTGCAGGTAAGAGTGAGCGGAGAAGGACATAATGCAGAGGAAATCCTTCTCAAGATTTTCCAGGATACTAGAAAGGAGCTTTAATTCATTTTGACACATGAAGAGCAGTGACTGGGAAAGTCAAAAGGTCATGTCTTAGTTAAATGATCTCACAGAGAAAGTGGGCTCATCTTCCTGTTATTGCGCCACATAGGTTTGGCAATTCCTTTGACATCACTTGTAAATGAGTGTAAACATTGTTAATCGTGGCGTAAGAGCAACAATTAACTCAGAGGTCAACGTACAGGATGCCTGTAATCCTCAAACCTTATTTGTAGAGTCTGTCTTATGCAGCAGGGAGGGGATGTCTGCTGGGACTGAATGAGACTAAATATCCTTCCTCACAATAGTCATCCCTGCTGTATAAACACCGAGTGAGACAAATCAGAGAACTACACAACAATGAGGAGAAAACGGAGTAATTCTTGAACTAATAAGCAAACTTTGATGCTAGAGGCCGGTCTATCGTCATTCCCCAGCTCTTTCATGCAGAAAGAAACAGTTCAAAAAGGCATCAAGGTGGCGGTTTAGTCTTTTCTTTGAAGAAAGTAATAAAAGCAAACACAACAGGGCTAACCAGGGAGGAAGCAACCGCACACAGCCTTTGACTTCAGGAATTTTCATTGTTTCAGGGGAACAATTAACCCCGTTCCTGGATGCTATTTTAAACACCTTTTTCTAGCCCGATTCATGACAACTGGGGACAGAATTCTCACAACCCATGACAGACGAGACGTAACGAGAACTGGAAACACTGGTTAAACATTGCATGAAAATGTATGTCTTTACATCTCTGTTTCAAAATCCAAACAATTAATAGATTTTGTACATCATGTTCACACTGACATATAATTTTCCAAAGACAACCAGATAAAACTCCACTACTCAAAAAATGAATTAGGTGAATCTGTCTTGGTTAGAACTTTGTCTAGTTAAGTGACTGACACATCTAAGGCCTTTTTGTGTGATGTCTTGTTTTTGGTTGAGACGTTTTCTTTCACAGTTTTTGTCCAAATGAGTCTGAGCCTGAGTTGAGAGTCATTTGTAGACTGCTAATATGATGGCACCCCCTTGTGGATGACATTTGTAATAACATAACAATACTTTGAAAGATCTGACTAATATCTGATTTGGTGTGGGAGTTGACCGTTTGAGCAAACAGTCTGTAGTAATAAATGCCGAGCCACTATTGATAATTCCCTGTGCCGATCATGACTCACTTAAATGTCATGATGGCTCAGTCTGTGGGTGCAACCTAAACAAACAGATAACTTCAGCAGACTTCCTCCCACATGTGTTTTGTTAAGTCTTCTTGTTGTTATATGTTGTTAGAGAGACCATATTCAACCAGAGGGTAAACTAGACAACATCAAGTTATACTTCAGTTTGATGATATGATGTTGATATGGACAATCCAGAGAGATGGAGATCGATCAATCTGCTCTTGAGACTGTCATAAAAAAAAAAACAATCCTCTTTGTTTAAATGTTTGCACAAAGTTGCAGCATGACCAGGCACCGACAAATAAAGTGAGTCATCAGCAGCTGGAATGATTCACAATTGCAAAAATGGGTGAAAGATTTCACTGACAAATTAATCCAAATTGCAATTACGGTATGTGTGATGAAATAAAGAAGGCTAAAAGGTAATAGTGGTCCAGGGGTCGTAATTAACAAGCAGGTCAAGCTATAACCGACTCTAACCCAAACTTAATCCCATCCACCTCCTGATTAAATGTGGAATTCTACACTAGACTCAATCTGAGACTATATCTACTCCTTACTCCAGTCAACACCCTCCTTAAACACTGAACATCTATAAACTGACCACACTTTAACAGATGTCTCTTAAAACTCAATAAACATTGGTGACACATTGTGGTCAAAGTAAGTTCAATGAACTATCCAAATGAAGTGCAACTCTTACTATTGCTATGAGGCCTGATCATCATGTCTCTAATCATGAGAACAACAGTGGATGCACAGTTTTTCTTTTAGAACTAAACTACAGACCAACTTCCACTTTTATTGCATGACTTTATGTCCCTTCCTCCAGCTTCGGTGCTACACATTCCCCAGGTCCCTTAGTTGCAGTTCCCCACTTGTCCACCAGATGCCCTCAAACTTTTCTCTTTGCCACTCCCATCTGCTCTGCATGACTGCAATCACCTCATTCCCCTCACCTGAGCTTCCCCGCCCATCTCCACACCTGCACCTCCTTCCTCCTTGTCAGTCTTCATATACCAGCCCTTTGTTCTCTTGTCAGATCTTTGTGGTTGTCGTGTTGCTTTTTGTCATCGCTTTTAAACCTCTGTTTACTGTAGACTGTTATCTGAACCTGTTTCGTATCTGTACCTGCTTGCCTGCCTGTCTGGACTTTTCCCTGTCTCATTCCTGCAACATGGTGGTACAACTGCGGTTTGGACTGTTTAAACTCGCCACCCATGCCTGTGAGCTTTTGCATCTCCTCTTTGCACAGTAAACCTCATGAACCATCTGTGCCTGCCTCTATAGTTTGCATTCGGGTACTTCCCCTGCCGCCTCACACACACACCATGCCTAGCAATAACATTTCCTGTGTACAGTTAATGTCAACAACAGTCATGAAATATTTGTTTACTCGTTGAAGGAGACTCTCCCACATCAACTCTGTTACTGAGGTCAGGATAGTTTTGTAAGTTTTCCTAATCTATGGGTTGTGTATAGGAACAAACATGCAAAAAAAGGTTGTTGACCTGGGTTTCATGGACTCTTTCACAGCAACAGAGTTCGCTGTAGCAAAAATCCATGTTGTGTAATTGTTTGTAAAATGACTGAATCCTTGTTTGTAATGTAAACAGGGAAGTCTTTAAGTATCTCAGAAGAGTTGCATCGTGGGTTTTAAGGCATTTTTTAAGTAACTCAGTGAAACCCTAACTTATTACTTTAGCTGTAAGTTGATGGTCTCTTTAAATATGCAACACTGAACTATTGAATAATCAATATTAAATATGGTATTGAATTATTATGGACTATGTACTGAGTTTCTACCTATTTAGATGGACAGTTGTACAAAGATGTAATGAAAAATCACATATAGATAATAGACAATAGAGGCTGTAGAGCACCATTGTCTCTATCTGAACTCTCCAAACTTTTCTTGGCAGTTTGAATAGTTTTCACTGAACAATACACTCATTTATCAAAACGATTACTTAATATTTCCACCATGTAGTAAGTGTATGTACATATATTTATTCCAACAATATGGAACGTAATACTCTAACTGAATGCCTCTTCATGTTTTATTTTGACTCTGGTGATGCTCAGCAGACTGATACCACATGACCAGAGAGGCCAAGAGGGTCGATATGGTAAAACACATTAAAAAATGTACTTTAGTCCTAAACTATTGAGGTATTTATGCACATGCACCAATAATTTAAGTAAAAAACAAAAGTACTAAATGGATTAAAATGCATGTGTGTATAAAATATTTGGACCAAAAAAGTCTCAACCGGATTGTGTTTCACTTAAGTACTAAAATTCTTTATCACGGTGAAACAGTTTCAGGTTTACACTTTATTTTTAGGCTGTTTAAAATCGGTGAGCAGCACTGAGGAAACACAGGGACACTTGCTCAGTGATAGAGAACAAAACCACCACATCCCTGACTTTGTTGAAATGCAGGATCTCACCAAGCTGAACGGGAGCCCACATAAATATTCCATTAAGACTCTCATGTATTATCTACACACCATTACATCTGGCCTATGATATTGTGTAAACATCCCTTTGAAGGTATGTTCCAGCCCAGCAGAGCAGCGTTTGAGTTCAGAGTTGCCTCTACCACAACATTAATATCACACAGTCGGCCTGGCTACCAGCCTATAACGTGTCTTTGGGGATTAACCAAGTTACTGAAATGATACTGTGTTCATGCTGATGCTGCGAGCGAGGTATCAAGGGAGCTATGAAAGACCAGATAATTAACTCAGGGGCCAACCAAATAAGTCATATTCTGATAAATTATTCAGTATTTGCAGACAGTTGAATGCACTCCATGCTCATATTGCAGGCAACACAATAGTGACTCACTAAAACATTAGCAATTCATTGCTGTCCATTTTATTACCATGCTCGGCCATTTCCTTCTGAATAAGCAGAACGCATTCAAAGCTTGGCAGTGTTGTCTAGCACTGTTTGATGACTGCTGAGAGGTGATGTATTAGTGGAAGACAAGATGGAAAGA
The DNA here is from genome assembly GCA_025331565.1 of Holacanthus passer. Classification (NCBI taxonomy): domain Eukaryota; kingdom Metazoa; phylum Chordata; class Actinopteri; family Pomacanthidae; genus Holacanthus; species Holacanthus passer. The sequence goes on from JAFREQ010000028.1 coordinate 3,274,522, forward strand.
GAGAGAGAGAGCGAAAGAAAGAGAGAGATCTTCCATGTGATGGGAAAGAAATGAGTTTACCGGTATATAAAATGAGATTCATGAATTATGCAAATTTCTGGACAACTGGTTTGCACATACAGTAAGAGCTCAATAAGTCATCTTTGGACCAGATAAATTTGATTATAAGATTTTGAGGTAGATGTGCAAAATGTCCAAATGGTACTGTGGAAACAAACTTGTCACTGCATTATGAAATAGTAATAACAAATTTATGTTTTGTCACCCTCACCCCATCCTCAGACTCTTAATTTAGATAAGGAAAAAGTCCCTTTAAAGGAAATGAGGAAGAAACCTCAGGAACAGACAGGCAGTAGATGTCATGTGTACAAAGTTGACAGAAATAACAACAGAAACCACAACATGGAGAGACAGAATGACAGTAGACTCTAAAAACATATTGGAATATGGAAAAGGCTTCTTATGTTTTTTTTCATGAACATCAGAGAGAGCAGAATTAAAATAGACATTTTCACAGCTGACTTGTCAAACACAGGTATAACTAATACCATTAATGATGGCTCCATTCTAGTCCCAGACTACTGACTCACTGGCGTCTCTTATTGGCACAGTTTGACAGACACATTTAGTCGTCATGTTATTAGTTCCACCTGTGTATTTTCTGCCAAGACTATTTAAAACTGTCTGCTGTGAAAGGGGCTCTATGAAGCATTCAAAATATTTATCTCACAATTTTATTTCCATGTCCATATATTTTCAAAGTACTTACTAACACTTTCAATTTCCAAGTTTCTCATAGGAAACACAAGATGTACAGCTTATTTTTAGACACAAGACCAATTTTCTCCCAAGGATCTCCAACTTCAGGTTTTGTGGAGAGAGTAAATCCATCTGATTTGCTGAAGTGCTCTTGAACAAAACCCTAAATCTGTTTTGAGGGTGCTGGTCCTGACCTCTGACCTTCCAGAGGGGACAACAGAAAGGCAGTTTTGAAGTGGGGCAATAAAGTGTCACAAATCTTTAAGGCTTTGCTCTGGACCTCCTTTGACACTTTTAATTAATTAAGGCTAGTTTGATACACATGTGAGGTCCCTGAGCCACAATGTTAGCTACAATGCAAATGAACTACATTGCATTTTGTTAAAGATTCAGTCACATAACTAGCTGCCACTGTGTAATGGGCATACTGATGGATCACATTTTTTTTCAAATTGGAAGCACTGAAATGGAAATGTTGCCTTCCATTTTCAGCTGCCTCAACCTAGACTAAACAAAATAGAGAGTTTTCCATGTCTGAGTTGTCATTGTAATGAAATACCTCATCACCTTACATTTGACTTTCACATATCTTTAAGACTTTGTTCTGATCCTTTTTAAAACACTTTTATTTTGATACCCAGCAGGCCACAGTGCAAAGGGTTAAATCCCCCAATCCTTTAATGGTGCAGTTTTAGCGGGATTATAGTTTCAGTCTCTAAAGTTTCACTTGAGTGAAATGCAGCCTTCAGTTTTGCACTGTCCAGACCTAAACTAAGCTAAATAAAGGGTAAGCAAAGTCTGAGCTGTCATTGTAATGAAATACCTCATTACCTTGAATTTGACTTCCAAGTGGGACAATGAAGTGTCACATATCATATTGCGAAGGTTTAAAACCTCATCCAGATTTTTAATGGTGCAATTTCAGCAGGATTATGATTAGTACTAAAATTTTCTTTCTTTCTATGAAGGGTTTAAAACCTATTCAGTAGATCTGCACAACTTTAAATTTGAGGCACTAAAATGGAAAAGTAGAGTTTTCAGCTGTCCAGAGTTTTAAAAAAAAAATTCAAGTGGGGCAATAAAGTGTCACATATCTTTAAGAGCACAGAGCAAAGGGTTAAATCCCTTTTGTCACCACTTTGACAGGCACATGGAACCAGAGACGAGGGGGGCGGAGCCAGAGCGGGGAATGTTGATTGACAGTAGAAAGGGGGTGGGGGTTAAAATACCATACTGCGCTCTCATTGGTTAGAGTCGGGTCACGTTACCAGTTTGGAACGCAAATGAAGAGAGTTGCTTTGACCCACCGCCGCTCTGCTCCTGGTCTCATCTGAGCCTGTCGGATCCAGCGAAGCCCCCAGAAATGGTGTAGAATATCAGGAAAAACAGCGAGGTTTGACGGTAAGTTTGTGTCGCCTGGTTTGGCTTCTCGGTTGCGGGTGTCACGGTTTGGACGGGGGTCAGTCACCGGGTGTGTTTGTTTGTGTGTCGGAACGCGGTTGTACAAGCTAACGTCTGCTCGGGGCCCCAAAACTGCAGCAGCATTTTGTTTTCAGCTTTCTTTCTTGCTAACGTTGACGGTAGTTTAACGGCTAAGTTTAGCTTCAAAGGGCTCGTGCGTTTAAAACCGACAGCAGTTTGTTGACGACGACAACCCGAGTGTTGCTAATGTTAGCTAATGTTGTTGTGGAATTCAGTAGCAGCTACATGGAGGAAATTAGCTATGAATGAAAATCAGTGCTTGAGTTTAACATGAAATTCTCTCAGTAACAGCGTCTCTTCTTTTGTTTTGCTGGTTTTAGCTTTGCTTCCTCACTTTAGACGTGTTAGCTAAAGTTAGCCAGGTGCTTTCTTGAGGAACTTTGGTCCCACAGGTCAGTGACCTTTGGCCCAGAGGAGGAAGTAACCTGAGCTGTTTTGACAGGTGTAGGTCATCACTGAGGATGGACCCAGTTCTCCATTAAAGCCTGGACAGTGTGATCATGGCCTTCCAGTGACCCACATGTTGTCAAAATAATGTTGTTATGGCTGATCCTTCCGTCAGTGTCTCTGTTTATGGTTGTATGTGTTTGTGTTTGCAACTGTAGTTACTTTGGCTACAGCCAACAATTGTTTTGTTATTGTTTAATCTGTTTATTATTTTAATCAGTTTGTCTATAAAAATGTCCTGTCCTAAATGTCCCAGCTCTAACCTAAGCATATTCAGCTTACTAACATATATATCAAAGAAAAAATGAAATTTATTTGAATAATTATTTTAGCTCTCATACATATCATATTCATTTATTTTCGCCCAAAACACACATGTGCCAAGACTGTCACATCACTTTAATTGCTAAGTCTAACTACCACAAATTCAAATACATATGAATAGAAAAATGAAATAACCAGTGCAAAACATCCAGCCTGAGGTTCTCTCACTCAGTTTATGTCCAGGCAGGCTGCTCGTACACACACAAAACACACACACTCATTGGCCCACACTCACATGCCTACCACATGCCCACATCCTCAGATACTGGATCAGCACATTAGAGGCTATTTAAACAAACAATGCAATGGAATGATAAAGCACATTTCATTTAAACGTACAATGTTACCATTCTTTAGATAAGGTCACTGCAGCTTGTGGGAAACCCAGCTTCCGTGCAAATTGTTTCCTGTGGTGCACATGTCCTCCTCATATTATCTGCGCTGTGAAGAGGGTCAGAGCGTGCCAGATAATTTGCTTATTTCAAGAATAAAAAGTAGCAGCAGTCTCAGTGAGGATGCTTGTAGATTTTCCTCGTGGCTCCTGGGGTTAATTGCAGGGGGATGATTGCTTTATCCACCTAAAAGCTTGGCAAGCTGTTATTATGGAATAAAGTGACTCCTTTTAAACCTGAGAACTCACACCCTGGACAAATTAGCCAGAGACAATCATTTGCACATATATTCTTTTAGCTGAAACCTGGTCTAAGGCAGCAAGTTGTTATTCAAATGAGTTGTTCAGTGCTATTCGTGTTATGAAAATGCTGTTGCGAAAATGCTGATTTGTTTATTTCACGAGAGTGAGAGCCACACATCACTGTCATGTTTTGTTTAGGCATATGATCATTTACATGTGAGATGGCCCCACTGCTCCCTCATCTAGACCCACTTTTCCTTCACTTGCCCCTTTCACTACATTTGAGATGATTATGATCTGCATTAGGGGAGAGAGGCTTGACACCTTCACTCAGCAGAAATAGTTGGAATGGTCTTTCAGTATGTGTACAAATAAAGCAGTGATTGCATCTGCACCAAGCAGCATAGTATAAGAAGTAAGAGTCTAGTGATGGAAGCTAGATTCATAGCAGTATTATATCAAAATTAGGGATGCACGTGATTAGTTGACAAGTCAGTTAAACTTTGCTGGCCTTGCTAGTCAACACCAGAAATACTAGTTGGTTAAGCCTATTGTTTTAATAATATATACATTTAAGTTACATATTGACATAATTTGCACTGAAATTTCATGTCTTCCTAGTCAATTGTTGCTTCAGAAAATAGCAGCATCCATTTCTAATGTTAACAATGCTGTTTAACTGTTGGCATCTCAGTTGTTGCACACTTCAAGTTTTGTAGGATTATGTGCATTATGTTTATAATACATGACTCAAAGTGCCACTCATTTGAGCTGCATTTAAAATTCGATTAGGTTTTTGAAAGATGTAAATAAAGGTTTCAAATGACTCTCCTAATATATGCAATATGTTTAACCTTATAGGTTAAAGGGAAATTAGTTGTTAGGAGTATCGCTAATTAAAATAGAGAACACCAGGATCGGAGCAAGGGATTACCTATTAATATGGATGGAAGTGTCAGTCAAAGATCTTAGTAAAACCTTTCACCATTTTAAAGGCTTTGGTTATTGATAAACCAAAGAGTACTACGTATCTTACAGAAAGGCATATCAGGTCAAAGACCACTCTGACCCAGTGATGACCTTTGTGTACATCTCAGGGAACATGCTTATAGATTGTTAAATCATCCTTTGCATCTGCTTTAATCTGTTTTAACTGTCTCAGGAGTGAGTTTTCTATCAGGATACCACTATCAGGATGTGGCATATTTTTATGAGAGTAGTTCTTGTGCAAATTAGAAGAAAGCCTTTCATCAGGGGAAATGAAAGAAGGAGTGCCTTCATTTTAACCTCATTAAATAATAAGACTTTGTCATTTCAGGCACAGTCCTCTAGTTCATAAAAAGGTAACAGAGAAATACGTCCATGCAGATCACAATTAGTTTCTCTACTTGAAAGTTATGTGTCTCCAGTGACCCAGAGGCTTCTCCGTTATCCTTTTGGATTATATGAACTTTTGATGTCTGGCTGGTTCACGGCTGGCATTGATAGAAGTTGGAAGTGCTTGTTTCTGATGAGGGCAGCGAAGCACTACATTTTTCTGTGCTGCTGCTCATCTCGGCTCATACCTGACCTATTTTTTTCCTCTTGGTGTGATCGAAGCCTGAGAATGATGCCTCAGAGGATTGAAGCGTCTTGCTAATCTGCAAGCTTTGCCAGAACTATTTAACTGTGGTATTTATAGAACAGAGGGAGAATCTTTCATTTATGTCATTCTGCTACCCCTCTCTCAGTCAGTCTCTCTGCTTCTCTGTCTGCTTCTCCCATGTTTATTTTGAGAGTTATTAACAGTCCGAGCGATTTTTACCATCTCGTGGAGCAAGCTGCACTCACATGCCGGGGCCTTACTAAATGAAGCTGAACATAAAAAGACCACAGTCTGCTGGGGCGAGTCAAGTGAAAATGTTTTGTATCTTCACAGCGTGAGTCTATGTGTGCTGGTATGGCACACACACGCTCAGCACACTTAGCCTGGAAAGCAGCCAGAGTCTCTTTGTGCTGGTCTACTCAGCTGTGGAAGGCAAGGTCCGTCTGAGTCAGATGGCTCAATTACGGCTACCCGACCAATCTTGCCTCAGGATCAGAGGGTATCTCTGTCTTACATACTCTAACAAAGGCAATGCCCTACTTGCTCTGTTTGGACAAGACCTATCAGCCGTCATCAGCCTCAGGGGATGACCCCAGCATCACCAAGGAAATGCTGCTTTGTAGAGCACAGGATGTGGAAGCTGACTTTTACTGTTAAGATTCATAGGTCAGCCCTTCTCCTCCATTAGGAATTAACCAGAATGTGGGTGACGCGTATTGGTATCCGTTTAGATCTGGATTTGGGTAGTTCAACATAATGGCTGCACTAAACTAAATCACTCAATTAGGGCCACAAACTGGCGATTATTTTTTCAATTTAAAAAACAGTTTTCAAGTTGCTCATTTTGCCACTTGAACAGTTTAAAAACTTAACTATATACAATTTACAATGATATAAAACTTAGAAAAGGAGCAAATCCTATTACCAATGTCTATTTACATTTTCTGTCAGTTGTTTTAGCATTTTACTCATCAACCCTACAGCCATGCAACCATTGGGTTTTTTTTTTTTTTTTTTACGTGTGTAAATTGTTGTACTCCAGAATTAGTACATACATTGTAGTAATAAAAGTCTTCTTTAGAGACTAGCCAGATCACCAAATCTGCAATAAACAAAGGATGACAAATCTGCCACTTACAGAATCTACATCTTCTAAAATAATTTAAACCCGCTTAAACTCTCCGTCCATAAAAGTTGATGAGTCTGGCAGGCAGATGCTCCGTCTCTCCTGTGTAATATAAATAGCACTCCCCACCGAAAAATAATTGAAAACAGACATAGACAAACGCAATAAATTATATGTATTCAGCCAGCTGCTTGAAATGATTTGCTGTGTTAAAGGACTGTGGTATTTAATGAGTTATTTCAGTGCAGTTTTTTTCTTGAATGACTTCTATGTCACATAGCATAGTTCTGTTTCATTTTGGACTTTTCACGTAGATCATAATTGACTTCATATATTTTCAAGCAAACTTTGTACTATATCGACTGGCAGTGTCTTTGATGTAGGAATCTAAAAGCAGGGCTCATGTGGTGTCTAGATCATTTATTTTTATATTGCTCCCCAGAAGAGCTTGTTAGGCATCAGTGTTCCAGAAATTGATAATGAGCTTGAATACCGTTTGAACAAAAGGCAGGGTTTATTTGTTTTAAAGACCCTTGCTGGACCACCCCTTACTCCTCACTTCACTGTGACGGCTCTCTGTTTATTCTGCTATCTCATGGTGACTTTCAGATGTTGACGTCCATCATCAAGCAGCTCATATCAAACTGAGCCACCCCGTCCCTATTCTCTCCCTCCTGTTTTGACCCCCATCTGCCACACAGCTCTGTTAGCCAAGTGTGAGACTCAAGGCTTGTGTTTCTGGCTGCACCGCCAGCTAATCTATATGCTAATGAGAAGATAATAATCAATGAGGTTCACGCATGGTTGGCCCCAATCAATACCACATTGCACCAGCAAACGATTCAAATGGCTACATTTCATACAGCCAGACAGTTAGGTGGCGTGTTAATGTGGTGGGGCAGACTATAAGTATGCCATTATCCTCTGGTTTCATCTACCCTATTCCACATAAATGAATCCTGTCATCATTAAAGAGAGGTTTGAATTCAACTACAGAGCTATCCCATTTCACTTTTATGAGTGGATTTCAATTTTCTTCTCCTATTGTTTCGCATTTAATTTCCATAATTGCTATAAATAGGTGGTTTGACGCTTTCCTGCTGCGACTTGGCTAGCCCCTCATAGATTCTGATTTATACCATTAGGATAGTTTGGTTTTTAAAGGTTCAGTGTGCAGATTTTAGAGGCATCAAGCAGTGGGGTTGGAGATTACAACCAATTATCCTTCCATGTGTAAGAGAACCTATGGTAGCAGCTAAAAATGTGAAAGGTCCAATCTGGAGCCAGTGTTTGGTTTGTCCGTTTTGGGCTACTGTAGAAACATGGCAGCCTCTGTGGAAGAGGACTCGCTCCCTCTGAAGATGCAAATGGATCATTCTAAGGAAAGAAAAAACAACAATTCTCATTTTCAGGTGATTACACACCAACGAAAACATAACTACGAAAATTATATTCCATTTCTGCCAATAGATGCCAAAATTCCACACTGGACCTTTTTTAATGGTGCAGTTTTAGCAGGATTAGGGTAAATTTTGTTAAAGATTTAGTCTACCAGTGCCTCACATAACTGCAAGTTACTGGGAAATGGGTGTTGTTGTTTTTTTGTCAGTCTTGCCACAAAATTGATGATGATTACTGTCCGGCCAGTAAGATAATGGGTTAGATGTTCAGTCTGGTCATAAGTCACTGCTCCGGTCCTTAGCTAAGTGTTATGATACCAAATTGGGCCCCTCAGAGCTGCAGGTTATTGGTGGAAATGGTGCTTTCTGTAAATTGGTTAAAACCTGTGCTGTCAAATTTGAGGCACTGAAATGTAGCCTTCAGTTTTCAGCTGTCTAGACCTAAACTAAGCAAAATAAAGGGTTTTCCATGTCTGAGCTGTCATTATAATGAAATACCTCATTACCTTAGATTTGACTTTTCGAAAAAATAATTTAGGTGATGATTACAGTCTACCTTATTTTGGAGGGTCCATGTATCCTTAAAAAATATTCAGTATTCAGGCAGCAGCAGAGGGGGAGGGGAGAGACAGAGTAAAATCATTACCATCATCTTCATTAGAGAGGATCCTGTTGTCCAATCAGCATGCCGCTCTGCACGGGGATTCCTTAGGCACCCCGTTGGTTGTCGCTAGGATACCACATAATCAGGAGGCAGGCCGCGGCCTGGTTGGTGGAGCGGGGTGTTGATGCTGGGCCGACGAGCTCGCTTTGAGTTGGGGGTAGACAAGAGGGGTTGGGGGTTTTGGATATAGCACAGAAACACGCTCGCACACGCTCACTCATTCACCCAGTCAGCCAACCAGCCAGCCACTCAGTTAGGCAGACAAAGAAGAGCAACATCCTGCAGGAGGACAGCACGCTCCCGGGGGATGGGGCATCATACCCCTGCATCGCGTTGGGGGGGCAGGAGGAGGTAGGTGCATCAGGGTTAGGGGGCTTTGTCTCAGCAGCAGAGTACCCCTCCACACACACACAAACATACACACACAAGCATGTATTTCTCTGTGGATCTCCTGCCTATTAAAGCTATTATCACACATCAATCGATTTTTGCAGCTGCCAAGTGCCTTGTTATGGTATTTTTAATGCGGGTCATCAGAGTTTTCCTGTGTGCCGACTGACGGCTGGACACTGATGGAGGTTCCAGCACTTACTTACTGTGATCTAAGCTGTGTAGAGACAGCCAGTCTGTCTGACAGTCTCTTAACAGCTCTCATCTTCCTGCAGGCAATGCAAATCCTCTAGACACAAATCTGACAGTCGGTTCTTGCGGTCTTGTAATGCCAGCTGAGTGTATCAATATCGTCAGGGACGCAGAGAGCTGGAATGGTGTTGTTATGGTGTTGACCGGCTCTTTGCAATGTATTAGAGGCTGCTGCTGCTGCTTTGATGTGCTCTCAAACACATTGGCTTTACCACTTTTCATGGGTACCAGGTTTTTCCCCAAAGCCAAATCAAAGCTTTATTGCAGTTGTAGATGTAGAAGTGGGGTTTAGGATTGAGTGGGGGGTGTTCTCCATCGCACCCCATCACTGATGGATGGGTGACTCCTCTCAGAAAGACAGGGTCTGAAGGCATCATTACCAGAGGGGATTCCCTCCCCTCTCCTCACACGAGGAGGCAATGGGAAGCAGACTCTGGGATGTAGGCTAATGACTGCATACAGGCAGGCAGGCTTTGGCAGCCGTGGTGCTTTGTTTACAACCAGAAAGCCACTCTGCCTGACCAGATTTCAGCTTTTTTACAGCCGTGAAAGCAATTATGTAGACATGAAATTTTAAATTCATGACAGGCACTGCTGAATGCCAACTTATGGTTCCTTTGTTTTTGAGAATCTGCAATCGACTTAAGTTTTTATATTTCAACTAAATAGAATTTTTGTCAGGCTCCATTTTGGGGTTTTTATTTGAATTATATAATTGAATGACCCCAGATATTCTTGCTTAGAGAGTTGCGAGCTTAGAGAGCTTAGTGTTGACGAGATTTGTTTTGTTTTGCATGTCAATGCATTTTTAATTGAATCATGTAAGATATGCTATGAATTCACTAATTGTCTAATTCATAAGCATCTAAAGTTTTCAATCAAAGAACACACAGTTCTGCAAACAAAAGCCAAACTGAAATCCGAGCCTTTTTCTCATTTGGTGACTGAATTGTTTACTCAGATATTTAGGGCTATTTAGGGCTGTTCTGCTTTTGCCATTTCAAGGAATAGCACATGGTTTAGTGGGATTGCAGTTTGTTTCCAAGTGTGCTTTGTAGTAGTAGAAGCAGGCTATAGAGCTGTGCTTTGGCCCCTAATCCGTTCAAAAGAATAATGAGGAGGAGGAGGAAATAGCTTAAGAATTGCGGCATGGCGGCAGCATTGCTCCTTATTTAATTACTTCCATCACACCCACTTTCCACTCCAGCCCGTTTTAAATCCTCAACCTGCTCACTCAACCTTCAACTCGGCCCTCACTTGCTCTCACTCCCTTCCAGCCCACCTCCCCCTTAACTTAATGCGCACACCTCTAACCTCAAGGCTAGAAATTCCATCCTACCCATTTTGGCCTCTCTTTTCAGCTCTGTTACATCAGCTGTCATGCCAATTGAATCCCCCGCCACATACACACACACACACATTAATCCTGCTCCCTTCTCTACACCACTAGCATCTTAAGTTCTTGAGTTCTCCCTTCCTGTTCTATTAGAGCTCTGCTTCATCAAAGACTTCTTAACTTTCTTCATATTCTTTTAACAAATCTTTGCCTATTTGCCTACACCAAGGAAGGATCCTTTCTCTCATCCCATCCTCCTCTCCTCTCGTCACCTGTCATGCCGAGGCCCTCTCCATCTCATCTGCCTGGAGAGCCCTGAACCTTTTCCTCCTGTGTTAATGGATAGCAGAGCACCAGGGGACCAACCTTAAAAAGGCTTTTATGGAAGGGGCCTGAATCATTCGTTCTTTTCTCGTCTGTGCTCATGACTGACAAGAAAAAATTGGGTTCACAAGTCTGAGATACTGTTTATCATAGAAATCTATTTTTTGACACAGTGCTTTCATATTAGATAATTATTATTTAGACAGGTGATCTCAATGAGATATGGTCCCATTTTCAAGAGGGACCTGCTCAAAACAACAATAGCAACATAACAAATAAGGAGATTGGCAATAATTAGGCCTGTACTTATACTAACTTCAATGAAATGGTGTTTGTATCATGATATTTTGATGGGTGTGGGTGCAAAGGAGTTGTAGTCACATTCAGAACAGCCTCTGCTGCCTTCCCAATTAACTTTCACCAAAAGAGTGCGTGCGCTTGTTTTTATGAAACACTCCAGTGTGTAAGATGTAATTTAGGGTTGCTATTAGCCAGCCACTGTGCCTTTTATGCTGAATTCACTGGATTTCATCAGCTTGCCAAATAGCTTTTTTGTGTGCTTCTTTAACCAGCTTTGTTCTGCCATGCCTCACTTTTTTGTTTTTGGACACATTTGTATAGTGTTTTTTTCTGCCTGTAATCCCAGAACAGTGCAGGGGTAGTTCATTTGAACAGGCTCCTGAATTTTGATTTAATATTTCTGTTGTGTGTTTGTGTATGAAAATAAACAGACTTCAAAAGAATCATTAATTTCCCAGCTGACACTCGTGTCCTATTGCAGATTCATGTAATGCAGAACTTTGCTGTGGTATTTTACGGAAATGAGTCCATCTGCAGTCAGATAGTAGATCTTCCTCTGAGAATAGTAAAGTGTGATTAAAGCAACGCAGGTAAACTTAACCTGCTTGACGGTCTTCTGATGTATATTTCAGGGCTTGCACTGAATCCCTTTAGCTTTAGTGTAATTGTAGTTTGTAAATGCTGTGTGATTTGTTTTGAGGTTTATGAAATACACAAATACTCATAATACAGTGATTACTAATTAAAATTACAAGAAAAGCAACAGATTCCTCTTTAGAACAGAAAAAGCTAAAAGCTAACAAAATATTTTGGATCTTAAACAACTGAACAAGGAGAGTGATATACTATAACCTGACCCAACAACAACAAAATGTAGATAGCAGTTGTGCTACAAAGTGGAGAGTGGGTGCTCAATATTAGAACAGAAATGGAAGTTTTGTTTGGTCAGACTGATCTCTGAGCCTGGATATAAAGCCTGACTTGGCAACCTTTTTGATTATTGATTAATTATTTCAGTCATTTTTCAAGTAAAAACTCTGGTTCCAGCTTCTCAATATTTTCTTTGTCAAATATGATTAAACTGTATGTCATTGAGTTTTTGTTGGTCGAATGAAATCATTTATCTAAATAGAGCTGTGGGTTTTTCACCTTTTTGTGACATTTTATAGACTAAAAACTGAATCAATTAATCGAGAAAACAATCTGCAGATCAATCTAATGAAAATAATGATTGCAATCAGTTGCAGCCCTAAACATGTTTTATCTCCAACATACTCGTACTCACTTTCACTTACCTTATGATTTTTTTATTAGATCAAATCAATTTTATTAATTAACGTGTTGCTGGTTTCACATTTCCTTGAAGTTGAGCTGCTCATTAGCAGTCATGTACAGGTGTTCTCCAGCTTCAGCTACTGTTATTTTTCTGCTTGTCCGTTGAATTTATCTTGTCTGGACAGAAACATTTTGTTTCTTGAGTTTGAGTATAAGCCCTCCTTTTTCCCTCTTCAGGCACAGGAGAGCCATTCAGAAGAGCCGGGGGTCAAAGGTGAGAAGAGCAGAGGGCACCATGGAGAGCGAGCCAGGGGCCCCTGCCTCCACGGCCAACAGTACCGGGACCACCACCAACTCCTCCAACACCACAGCTGCCAGCAGTAGTAGTACCTCTAACACTACCACTACTACTACTACTACTACTCCTACCACTTCTACTAGCAGTAGTAATAGTAGTAGCAACAGCAGCAGCAGTAGTAGTAGTAGTAGTAACACTAGCAGTACTTCCAGTAGTAGTACCACAGCAGGAAGACAGGCAGTGCCTCAGATATCAGTTTACAGTGGGATACCTGACCGACAGACAGTGCAGGTGAGTTGCTTGGTGTTGTGATGAAATTGTGTGTAACATGTGCAGACACACTCAGACCACATGCACAATCTTAAAGAAACAGACTTTGTTGCTCTACTGCCCTCTGTTGGTGTAAATAGCGCCACATACAGGCTCCTAAAATTATGTTTGATTCATTTTCTGGGTAAATGAATGAAATAAGAAGCATGAGCTCCCTCATGAATATGCCGATGGAGGAAAGTCCAATAAATGGTCAATTCACAGGGTGTGTCTAAGTTGAGGGAAGGAATGCTTTCTCTGCTTTAGTGCTCTTGACCCTTTAACCCGGGGATAAGCCTCTACACAGGCTTAACCTCTCCCTGAATAAGGTCCATGCAACCTTTAGTGCTGATGCTTTGACAGGAGGGTTTTTGTTATATTCAGCCCATCTTTTCTTGAACTGAGCCAGCTGACAATTAAAAGGCAAACACTATTGTCTCCAGGAAGCTCTCTGAGCCTAAAGGACTGCTGGTCATTTATGGTCAGTGAGAGTTGAATGCATGTATGCTGTGGATCTCTGCTAATTTTACCCTCATTCCAAGAGGGGTGGATCTGGATGGGTCCGTGACACTAAGGACCGCAGGTCAACATCCTCTCTGGTTACTTGGCAAAGAAGCCAAGGGCACTTTGAGGGGTGAAGGGTGAGGAGAGTTATTTTCAATGGCTTGGAGGTTTAGCTCCATTATAATGAGGTCAAGGAATCATTGAGACTTTTCTTGCAGACAATGATTGAGGGACTGGGTTTATTTATGTCAGTCTGCTTGCAGTGATCACAAGTTCTAGACATTTTGAAACACTCTTAACTAGAGTTGCGTCTTGCCCTCAGGTGATTAAATACGTATGGGGACTCACAGTCCATGATCTGATGAATGATACAAATTTGTACTGATGCAGTACAATCATTCAGCTGTGATTGCAATTTGATATTATTACATTATTTCTAATGAAATTTAAAAATAACAATAAATAAATAAAGGATCTCCTCAATTTCAAATACTTCAGAAATATCCCATAAAATTATGTCTTTGCCACACAGTCAACAGTAAACACAGGCTTTCATACACTGAATAAGCTAACCCTAATGAGGATGACTTTTCCTCTAAGGTTCTGCTGAATGGGTATTGTTTATCTCAGTTACTGGATCTGTGCCATCCTTCTGAAATTAGTGTTTACAGTAATGCTGTATGGATGTGTGCCTCCTTAAATGAAACTGCACGTGGCTTCAGTAATTTGCTTTAAACCTGGAGGAGTTGGGGCTTGTTAGAAGAAGCATTAGCTGCTAATTTTACTTGCTTTGTGTTGACTGCTCCTCTCTGTAACTACTGTGAGCTCACTTTTTACCTTCTTATATGAGTAGTGAGGTTTGAGGTGTTACCAGAATATTTTATGAGACTATTGTGCGGTTTCAGGACTGCAATGCAATGTGAAGATTTCGAGCAGTGATGTACACATTTGTCTGATATATGTTTTAGTGTTGGAGTGATTTGGATGGCTTGAAGCAGGTGTGTGATTGGCTAATGTAGGAGAGGGATAGGTCCCACGCATGCACACTCATGTGCGCTAAAGGCACAGAACTCTGTTTTTGACAGCTGTATTGATATTTCATGCAGGATTTTGGACAGATCTGTGGTTGTGTGTCAGTGTCGTCATTTCATTTTTAGGATTTTCTGTTCATTTGTACACCTGGTACACCTAAGTTTAATATATGCAAACTCTTCTTTTGTGCATGTTGCAATACTCAACCAGCTCTGTCTCTGTTTGTATATGCAGGTGTTCCAGCAGGCGTTACACAGACAGCCTAACACAGCAGCACAGTACCTGCAGCAGATGTACGCTGCTCAGCAGCAGCATCTGATGCTGCAAACTGCAGCCCTCCAGCAGCAGCACAGCCTCAGCACCGCTCAGCTCCAGAGCCTGGCTGCTGTACAGCAGGTCAGCAAACGTCATCACAATAAAGAATCATTCTCACAGCCAGAAAAAATGATTATTTTTGACCTCCTGCAATACATGTTTCAGGAAATAATACATTTCTCTCTCTCTGCCTCCCTCCTGCCTCTCTCTCTCTCTCTCTCTCTCTCTCATGCCTTGAGATAGGCCAGTATCGCAGCTGGCCGGCAAAGCTCTTCACAGAACGGCACTTCATCCCAGCAAACAGGATCTACTCAGGCTACGGTAAGTGCAGTTTTGAGTGTTTGGCCTGCCTCCTAAGAGCCTCTAAAGTTTGAGTAATCTTTGTCCATTAGATTATCATGGAACTAAGTTGATTTGAGTGCCAAGATGCTTTGGGGAAACTAGGCGCCACACTAGCAGCTCTGTGAGCTATTTCTCTTGTGCTTTTGAGGAGATCGAAATGCCATTTGGTAACATTCAGTCATAAAAATGTTAAATTCTGGATCTTGTATATTTGACATGTTGTTTAAACTGGTGTATTGACATAAATATCAGTAGAGTAAAGGAAGTGTATAACCTAATTATCTGTTAATTTTCTCCTCGTAGATCAACCTGACCACCTCCCCAGCGGCAGCTCAGCTGATCAGCCGGGCCCAGAGCATTAGTTCCACCCCCACCAGTATATCCCAGCAGGCTGTTCTGCTGGGCAGCCCATCCAGCCCCACTCTCACGGCCAGCCAGGCACAGATGTACCTGCGCGCACAGATGGTGAGACTGCAGACACAAGGAGCATAGCCACTGGCACATTTACATGAGTGTGCATATATGCATAAATACAGCCACACACACGTGCTGCTTGAATAAATAAGCACACTCCAGCTCATATTGTTTCCTCTGGTGGCTAATAATGTGTGTTTTGGGATTGTGTGTGTGTGCGTTTTGCGTACTTTGACACAGTAAATGGTGTACTTTATTCTCATCTTGCCGCCAGAGGAGGTGGTCAGAATAATGTGTCTGGCCCCAGAGGGCTCATCACCAACACAGAAGGGAATGTCTTAAATGTGCATGAATGCTCAGAAACCAGGTTTTGGAGGTCACAGGTATTCTTTCAGCCGTAGCTTAAGGTCAAGTTGTTTTAAAACAGAGTTGCTGAAGGGCAAGACCTCTTTATTGGTCTATTTTGGTGCAGCTGGTTGTGGGTAACTTGTCGGTTTCAATTTACCATTAGTTGTGCAGCTGGCGCACAGACTGTTCCTGCCACCTCATTATGAGCAAGTACAAAGCATTGTCAGATTTGTGTGATGCTTCTGGCAGTCAGCAAAACACATTTGTCAGTTTAGATTGCCATGGCTTTTACTTCTGGTATAGTCTCTGGTGTAAAATTGGTGCATATTATTCATATTAAACCCTACACATATATTCTGTTCTTTTTTTCTCTCAGTTCTTTTTGCTTGCTTGTTTTTCCAAACATACTCCAATTAGAGATCCAAGCAGTCAAAGTATATAATTGGAATCTTTTTTATCAATAAGTTTTGTTTTAAGATAGAAATGAAAAAGATAAATGTGTAGTTTTCATGGAAAGGATAGGATCAAAAAACAGGACGAACAGGGTCATTTAGCTTGGAATGATTCATGTAATCCTTTGTGTGTTTGAGGGCTATTATGATGATCTTTTTTCACTCTGTACTTCTGTACTTTCTAGTTCTTTTATCATTAGTTTGCTTTTTTTGTTGGAGATAAGAGAAGAATCCACCCACAAAGTTTTCTCTGACTGATAGTGTGTGTGATACTTTCTAGGCCCAGCAGAGTAACCTGGTTCAGGTGGCCAGGAGTCTGGGCCGGGCTGTTCCTCTGTCCCCGCAGCTCATCTTCACTCCAACAGCCACAGTAACGGCTGTCCAGTCAGAGAGCTCCACGCAGGCTTCCTCACAGGTAGGTTCATTGGAAGATATTTTCAATTAATGACAAATATTGTTGCAAATTTTGATTAATTTTAATTTAATTCCCTGGACATGATCTCTCTTGTAAGTGCAAATTAATATTCGGAGTTGAGTTTAACTTTAAAGTTGTTGCAGTGACCGAAAATCCTGCAGTCGGGGTTATGAAATGTGCAATGAATGCTTAAAAACTATTTGTACTTGCTTTGCTGCTGTGGTATTAACACTATAATCTTAATATTCTTCATTGGGTTGCCATTGAAAGCGTTGTAAAAAAAAAAGTAAAGTACACCTTCATTCACTTTGTAATAAACGCAGTTCTGACCCACTTCTCTGTCAGTAATCTCCCATCATTCTGTCTCTCTAAGAATCAGGTCCAGAATCTGGCCATCCGTGGCCAGCAGGTGGCGACCACGTCCTCCTCTCAGACTCAGACCCTGCAGGCTCTCAGTCTGAAGCAGAGCCCTGTGCCCATCCAGCCCGCCTCACTGATCAAGAATCCCAGCCAAGGAACGCAGGCCTCCACAGGAGGGAAGACCAGCTCCTCCGACAGTTCGTCTGAGGGAGGGAAGAAGGGGGACAGTGCAGCAGTCACAGAAGTCCGAGCTATAAACATGAGCCGCAGCGTCACAGCTGTCAGTGCTCAGCCCCTGATCGCTCCAGGTAAGTCTGCAGAAGTCTGCAACCCCACAGCCCGAAAGGTTCATATAATGTTAAAGTGTCATCAGGTATTCTTGAGCTTTGTAGATCAATATGCACAGATTGATATATAATGCACATAATTTAACAAATACTCTGTAGTAAAAAGAGTGCCTAAAAGGATATTCAGTCATTGCATCCCCTTAAATATTTTAACCCATTTTACCTGCATGGCTTGATGGATGGCACATTTCTGTCTCGCCAACACTGTGGTACAGATGGAAATATCTCAACAACTATTTGCCAGATTGGCATGAAATTTAGTACAGATATTCAGGGTACTCAGAGGTCAGATTCTTATGGCTTTGGCGATCCCCTGACTTTCTCTGTAGTGCCACCAGCAGGTCAAAGTGTGTTATCCTGGTGAAATATCGCAACAACTACTGGATGGACTGGAAAAGAGTTCCCAGAAGATCAGTCTTAATGACTTTGATGATCCCCTGACATTGCTAAGCATCAGCATATTAGCATTGTTAGCATGCTCGTGTTAGCCACAGTGGTGCTTTGAGCTAAATGCCAAGTTTATCTTCAGAGCTGCTGGCATGGCTGTACATTCTTTAAGTCTAAATTCTTGCCCTGCATGGTTTCACAGTGGTTGCAGAGTAAATGCATGTACATTAAATCTAAACAGTTTGCTTTTTTTAAAGGCTTTGGGTTATTTTTGTACAGGCTCTGACACTCAATTTTCCATAGGAAGTTTGTTTCCATTTTTGTGGGCAGATAAATTAAACTTTCAAATTGCCTGCCAGCTGCTGCGTACGTCTTCTTTTTTTTTTTTTACCACAGATGTCCAGTGGAAACCTTAAAATAGACTTGGGGCTTCGGGCAGCTCTCATATATACAGTAGAAACATGCTCTCGTGTTTATAGTAAGATTAGATGAGAAGAGAGTTTTTACACTTTGTGCTTTTAATAGCTTTCTCTTGGCTGTGAGTGTGACATGTCAGGGCCTGCATCACAAACCCATTCACTCACCAAGGGGTGAAACCAGCCGTATTAAAGACAGTGTGTTGGGCTGTGTCTGGAACAGTCGATCTGCTTTGTGAATTAGAAGCTGTGAAAGGCACGCTGCCATGCAAGAGTCTTTCGAAACCACTTACTGTGCAATTGAAAGTCAGCAGCTGTTTTTTTTCTTTCTTTCTTTTTCGTGTGAATGGTTGTGAATATGCCAGCAGTACAAGCTGATTAAATCAAATTAAGTCGAGTTTGTTTGCAGGAAAAGCCCCTTTAGGTGCATTATCTCATTTTCAGGAAGGTCCTGATAAGACATTACTTTTCCCAAAGTAGCATATTTGAACAAGATCCTTAAATATGAGTATGCATGTACCATATGTGCGTGCATATGTTCTGGGAGAGGAAACTGTGTGTTAATGTGTGTATATGATTGTAAACCTCATATACACTGCAGTACACTGTGTTAATTCATAGTGTTGTTTTTATCAGCCTGTTCAGATGTGTGTGTATGTTTTGCTGTTTGTGTGTGTGTGTCTGGGAAGGGTGGGGGGAGTAGGGATTATCTGAGCGTGTCAGTGCACAACTGTGTCTTGCTTTGTTGCAGTAATGGATTCACATAAAATGAAAGGGAGGATGGAAGCTGAAAATCTGGCTGCGTGCTGCCTGAAAAAATTAACATGAGTTGCCATAGCAGCAGGCCATGAGGGACAGGTGTGACATGAGATGCTGTAGACTCAATACACTGTGGATCAGGGGAAGGAGAGGCTGCACAGTTGCCTGATGGGGTTCAGATTAGGTCAAAAGCTTAGATTCAACTTGGCTGTGACTGGGTCTTTATTCACTTTGATAGTCCATCATAAAATCAGAGAAAACTGGTTGTACAGATTCCACTATCTCTTGTAAATCCAAAATATTACCAGCTGCTTTCATGTTTGATATTCAGTGCCTTGTTATGGGACAAAGCAGTAATTTAGCTTCTGAACCAGACCAAACCAGAGATTTTGCTGGTGGTTAGTGTTGGGTGGTAAGTTCACACCTCAACCATAACCTTGGCTTTAATGAGTAGACTACAGATATAATTAGGCCATGTGTCTACTTAGGCACTATTTTAGTGTTAAAGTATAGAAATGTACACACAATTATTACATTTAAAACATAACCAATTATGTATTTATAGTACTTTACTACTGCACTACATTACTTTTGCTTTTCACCTTAAATGGTTTGTGCTAGGCTGATATTTATTGGGTTAATTGTGGACTCAGCCCAACTTGCCAACATAAATAGATAAATAATGACAAAATCCTCTTAAATCTGACTTTTTGAGTCACATTTACCACTTTGCCACTAAACTTTACGCACTTATGCACTTTTGCCTTGATATTTCTGACAGCACTTGAAGGCAAGATAAAACAAGTCTGACAGATAACATGCCACTAAAGAGTTCAAAGAGGCTCAGTAATTTGAAAAATTCTGCAGCCGTATCAGTAAACATAATGCGATAATTGAAATTGTCTCTTAAACCACACACATTTTTATTTCATTAGTGTTAAACTTGACTCAACAGAAATCAGTCTGGCCTGATCTGAGAGAACAACAATTATGGAAGAGGTGTGATTGTGTTTGCTATTTTTGGTCATCAGTTTTCATCTCGCTTTCCAAAGCATGGCAGATCTTTTCAGAGCAATGTTTCTGTCACTGTGAACATTACAGACATTACGAGTCACTTTCCCTTGAAGAGGAATTGGGATGGAAACCAATCCGTCTGACAAAAGGCCGCCTGGCTTGTGAGCGTTTGTCATCACCTTCTCTTGGCAGGAAACAACCAGCACCTTACTATAAAAACCACAGCAGGGAATCCCCAAAAGCACCATGCTGAGAATTAAAAGAGGAGATCTTTACGCAAAGTCTGTGTCTTGGCATATTTATGTAGCTTCCAACAACAGTATCTGTTGCCAGTTTCACTTGAATATGAGAAAACCTTGAGGAAGTACTCACTTTTTAAAATGAAAACCCAGGCTTCAACTTTATGCAAAACTTAAGAACAACTACTAATAATTCACTTACTTGTCTATTAAAACGTTCAGTGTTTCACTTATACTCCCTTTGTTCTGAAAATATAGCCTCACTGTACAGTGTGCAAGTGCTATTACTGATTTGGTCTTTCTGAGAGTCTGCCATTGTGTTTTTTTTACTTGAACATGAGACAAAAATTTTTACACTCCACTGGATTAATTTAGCTCATGTTCCCTTGTTGCCTACTGGATAAAGTGTCTCCAAACCTGATTTGTAAGTGAGGAGAGATGGCGTAAGGCCTGCTGTTGCTCTGTTGTTTTAAGTTGAAATGTGTTTTATGAAAGTAAGCCAAAGTGGCAGGCAGTGAGAATGTGGAAACTCAGGGATTTTCCAGGGCCTGGTGCTACAAACTCATCAGGAACGTATACTGTCTTCAACCTCGGGACATTGTGCAACAACACGCAGATAGAGTCAGAAGTCTTCACACATTCATAACTTGGGGGGGATTGGAGGCCACTGCCACTTTCTGAAGACTGTATGATTGCATTTGTATATATGTGTGTGGGTGTGGGGGGCCTGAGTCATTCAGTCCTTAATCCCAAGACCTCAAGGGGAAATAGCATTTAAATGAATTCCCCTGTCTTCCTGTTCATCCAAGACTTCTCTCTGTTCCTCATTAGGGGCTTGAGAAAGTTGTCAGGATTCATGAAGAGGGCTGGTTGTATCCGGTGTGCACTGATTCGGAAACCCCCTCCTTTACTCTGACTGCAGCTGGGAATCTCTTGCTACCTTATGTATCAGTGAGATTTTGATTAAAGGTGCTACTGTTCAATTACAAAACAATTTTGACTCTAGTTTCTTGCTCTTTTCAGTACTTTAGTTTTACATTTCCTATTGTCCTTGTGCAGGGTCACAGTCACATGATTGTCACTATTGATTGCATAAACATTAGTGAAGTGATGCCGCATGAGAGGAGGTGTCACACCAGGTCAGGAAGGCCCGCATCCTTTCTTGTTGGCAACTGATGGGACTTAATATACGTTGCTGCCTGCTAATAACTGGTACAAAAGGCTTTGTGATAATTAATTCCCCTGGATGCAAACAAAAAATAGTTTCTTTAATATTACCCATGCCAGCTGTATGTCCATTTTGTTATTGGCGAACATCATTGAGCTATTTTTGTCATGGTCCACTAGCTTTTTCTGAAATGTTCAAACAGATTGCAGAGTATTCATCAGCTTATTCATCAGTTTGTTGGTTCACCACCTTGGTCCAGACTGAAATGTCTCAACTACTGGATGGAAATTCTTACATTCATGTTGCCCAGATGATGAATCCTACTGACATGACTTCCCCTAGTGGCACCATGAGGCTGATATTTGTGGTTTTCAGGGAACCAACTATCGGATTGCCGTGAAATTTGGTCCACACATCTGTGTTTGCCTCAGGATGAATTGTAATAAGGTTATGATCCCATAAGTTTTCACCTCATGTCTAAATTTCAGGTCGTCCTACACTTTGGTTAATGACTAAATGCCCATGAAATGAATGACAGTCTCACCAGTGTCAGCTGTACTTGTGTTTATTGTCAAAATAGTTGCCCCCCTTTTTCTGTCAATTGATATAATCGACTAATCGTTTCAGCTCTAGTTCTGTCAAACTACTATTTCCAAGATCAGGAATGCAGTTTTCATGCCAAATAGTTATTTGTATAATCTTATTAGTTCTCTTCATCTTTAACATATGCTTTAATTAGAAAAGAAAAACGCTTATAAAGAACAACTTAAAATTCAGATTAAAGGGTTTTGTGCATTGATGCTGAATTTTTCAGAAGAAAATCATGATACATATAATAATTATTTTTCCCACCCATTGGCTTAGCTAGTGAACTGATGGTTGTTATTGTTCCTTAAAGTGTCTGTTTAAATAGCTCTTCAGTCATGAACCAACATCTTTGATTATCATGTAGCTGACCGTATCCATCCACCCAAGGCTCATATCCATCCTGTTCTGAATGTTGTAAATATTAAATGAAGGCCCTCACTGTATGCAATAGCTAACTAAATTTTCTCTTGGTGGGTTCTACTGTGTCTCAGCATATGAAAAAGAAAACGCTTTTCAGCAGATCCTGTGGCATTAAAGGGACTAATGACATGCAAACTCTGCTGGATAGAAACATCTATATATTCCACAGCAGGGTACAGACTGCGGTTAGTGCCTCACAGGGAAACTTTGAAACCAGATGGAGCCTATCCCACACAAAACATCATGAAAAGAGCAGAGGAGGAGGAAGGCGGGGGCGAGGGGGATTTGAGACAAATGCTGATGTACTTGGCAGATTTCCATGCTTGGAGTTATTGGAGGGTTTATTATCAACACCAAACACACCTCCATGTTCACACGGCTCATATAGCAGAAGCTGCAGAACTATAGTACGGCAGTGCAGGAGGAACTCATTTCATGTTTGTGTTTCAGTAATAAGAATGAGTCAATTAGCTCTCATCGTTTCCTGGAAGAGTTGTTAAGAGATCAAGGAGGCAGCAGAAGGGCTTGGACCGGCTGACTCAACATTAACTCTGTAAAGAGTGTCATGGACATTTGGCTCCCCGTGTTTGTTCAGCGGAAGTAGCCTGAGGCTAGTCTAATATTAGAAATGCCTCAGGAACACTCTCCCACTCACACATGATCTCACAATACAAGATTGATGCGCTGTGTCTTGGGCTTCAGGGCAAGTTATGAGCTCAGGATGTCTTTTTACCCACAACAGTGCTGACAGGTGGTGACAGGCCATTTTGAAACGATTTGTGAAAAATGGGCAGACCAGAGCTGTAACAGCAGGTCTCTCTGTGCACCTTTCAACAAGCTCTTAATGTTACATCCTGTCAACAAGGGGCACACAGGTGAAGGGAACTCTATAAAACAAGCTCTTTTTGCAGACGTCTACATTTTTCAGTGCTCCTGATAAAATAAACATTGTTCATGATTTAGAACCGTTGTGACTCGTAAGGATATTTCAGCAACACCTCATAGAAGACAGTAATGCTTGCTAAGACTGTGGCATGCAGTGTGTATTGTGTAATGTTTGTTGAACACTACACCAGCATTAGTCTGCTTATTGATTGATGTGAAAATGGTTTTTCCAGTTAATCGTTCTGTGTGTAAAATGCAGAGAGCCAAAAGTGAACAAATTGCTTATTTTGTCCTATTAACAGTCCAAGAGCCAACAATATTGAATTTACAATGATATAAAACAAAAAGAAAAGCAGTAAATAGATTTGAGCAGCAGCATGTTTTTTGTGTGTGTGAATTAAATGGCTTAAACAATTAATGGATTAGCACGTTTGTTGCAGATTGATTTTCTGCTAATCGACTAATTGAATAATTGACTGTTTCAGCACTATTGAATGCAAACTTCTTACTTTGGTAATAGTATCTCAAGTAGTTGTTTGTTGATTGTCAATGTTAGTCCAAAAATTGCATTTAGATAATATGTTTGGATTTTTTTGTTGTGGAATCCCTTCATGGTCGGTGTGGACAGGAAGAATAGTTACAGTGACTAATAAATCTTTAAATGTGCTTCATACATAGGTCATGTGAGACTTGAAGACGAGGCTACACTTGAAAAAATTGGAATCCAGTATTTATTTTATTTATTTTGCTTTAAAATGTTCTTACAAATAAAAACAAACCACTGATGGCGTTCTGCTTTGAGAGTTTTCTCTTGACTGTCTGTGGCCACAGTGATATAAATGTGCAGAGATGAGCAGAGAAGCCACAGTGTTGAATTTAGGTCATAACAAGTGAGTGTTTGTGGGTGGGGAACACAGCAGTTAGTAAGCTGAATTCATAAATTTTAAAACATAAATGTTGTTGTTGTTCTTATTCCAGCATACACCCAGATTCAACCCCACTCCCTGGTTCAGCAGCACAAGCAGCAGCAGCAGCAGCAGCAGCAGCAGTTTGTGGTCCATCAGAGTCAAGGCTCTCAGAGGACCGCGGGCCAGCTGCTGCAGACGGCCTCCATTCAACCATCACAGCACCCTGTCCCTGTACTGCCCAAACCAGCTCCACACCAAGCATCCACACCCAGCCAGCAGGCCACCATCTTCCACTCCACCATCAGCCCCCACGCCCTCCACTCCTCTCTCAACCATGCCAAAGCTCAGCCTGTCCAGCTCACTGCCATCAATCTGCAAATACAGCCAACGGTGAGTACAGCTACGTCAAAGTCTCAAACAAATGAGCATCTGAATTCTTTTTAGTCAAACAAAACTGTTGCCATCATCAATAATAAGGTTAAATCCTTTGGCAGGAATAAAAAAGTGGGTAAATGTTGATGTAAAAGCAGGTCAGGGACTTGCCCTTTTCCCTTTTGTCAAGGCTGTGTTTACATTTCACTTTGTTTTGACACATTGGACCATATTTGGACAGCTACTGGTACCAGGTCCCCCCAGAATCCCAGAGTATTATGTGCTACCACAAGGAAATTGTGTATTTTGTGTATCAAGTGCAAAAGCTGTGTGAACATATTGTACAGACACTTGTGGCTCCCAGATGATGCATCCTAATGACTTTGGGGATCCCCTGACTTTCCTTCTGATGACACCATGAGGTTGACATTTGTTTTCAGTGAAATGTCTCAACAACTGATGGATGAACTGCCCTAAAATTTTCTACAAACATTAAATCCCCCCAGGATAAATTATACTGACGTCCCTGGCTTTTCCTGTAGGGCTACCATCGAGTCAAAATTACAGTATGTCCAGTACTTTGATTAATGACCAAATACCTACAAAACTGGAGAGATTCCCATTCGACTCAGCTGTACTTTGTGTGTATTGCCAGTTAGCTAATATTAGCATAATACGCTAAACTAAGATTGTGATTATGGTATAAACATTTTACCTGCTAAACATAAGCATGCGAGCATTGTCATCAGCCTTGTTCCGACTACCAGCCCAAATCAGTTTTTTGGCATATCCAGATAGTATCCGACTGATTTTATATAGTCTGGACAGCAATAAGAACACATGACAAGCGATATTGGCAATGCCACATTTGGATGTAGTTTTAAGTGCAATTCTGATTGAGTTTCTACAGCTGCGTCTCAGTCTGGACTGTCTGACCACTCAAATCGGGTTTCAAAGGGTTTGTCACATCATTCACATTGCGAGTGGCGAGTGTGCAGAATTCATGCTGCCACTAGCACAGCACAGATCCAATCTTACCGGTTTCAAATAACAGTGTGGACAGTCTGTCTTAAAGATCTGATTGGAGAAACAAATCTGTTTTGTCTGAACAAAGCCACTGTGAGCATGTACGCATGCTGATGATAGCATTGAGCTCAAAGCACCGCTGCATCATTGCTGCATAGTCTTGATGCAAATTATTTACTAGTTTAGTTGAAGCATTTGTCACACTGTACATGTAGATGAATGGTATAGGAGGGTCTCTTTCTCATAATAACATATTACCCATTCCATAATTGCATAATGCCTATGATTCATATTTTTGTCCTCCATTTGTTTCTAATGGGACGTAACTTTCTGTCCTACTTAACATCCTGACTTTTTGTGTTGTTCACATTTTTGATTTTTTTTTTTTAAGTGGTAACCAGCAAAACAAAAACTACTGCTCCAACAACACCCACTGAATCCATCTCTACTCCAAGACATACAAGTTAAAAAAACAGAGGAATCTTCTGAGTTTGGGATTCTTGGTGTAATATTTTCCCACTGGTGTGATATTTTCCAAGCCTAATGGTTTTCAGTTTTTGAGTAGTTGACATTAAAAGTTCTACCAGTCCCTGATCTGCCTTTTTAATACTGTCGCAGATGGACTTTCTCATGTTTTGTTCCTCTACCTTTTGTTCCTAACGCACATCTTAGGCCTCTCGACTGGTTCAGGACTGTAAAGATAAGCCAACGTCACTTGTGGTCAGAGAGACATGTCCAACCCCCACGACACAACAGCAGCCGCAACAACAACAACAGCAGCCGCAACAACAACAACAACAACAACAACAACAGCAGCAACAGCAGCAGCAGCAGCAACAGCAGCCACCTGCGCCTTCACCATCACAACCCACCAAGCCTGTGGAGCAGCCGAAGGTCGACACAGCCACACCTGCTGCTCCGCCACAAGGTAATGATTCAGCCTGGTTTTCTAAGATGCTACTCAAACATTTTGGTGTACAAACGCTCTCCTTGAATTTACCAACTCTTGCAGTCTTCAGTGGAGGAAAATAAAAGAAAAATCGATGCTGATGTTTACTTGTAATTCAGAACATGTTGTGTCTGCAGCACATTTAGTTTCACTATTGTTTGTCTCTTACTGCTTTGTTGTCTCTGTGACGTCCCTGTGCTGTGGCCAGAAAGCTCACACCCAATACCCACAATTCACCCAGTGCTGTGTTGTGCACGAACATTTAAACCCACAACAAAAACACTGAAGATCAGAGAAAAACCTACTCTCAGCAAATGGAGGAATTATCGGATGAATCCTGTAATATAAACAGACTCATAATGGATATTTATTGCTTTTGTTCTATTTTGTTGCCTGTAAATTCTATTGGGGACTTTTTGGCACACATGGTTTCCTATGATAGTGGAAGTCAATATATAGTAGTACATGAGTTCTAACTAAAATAACATTACCAAAGTAGTTAATAAAGACTGAGTAGTGAGTGTTTCATCACATTGTTCAATGACACTTAAAAAACACTCCTGACTGTTGATGTACATGCTGCTTGCAGGGATGACAGCTTTTTTCCACTGAAGCATGCATGTGTAATACACTATTGTGACTGTATCCTGGAAGGTTCAAGGTCTCTAATCTTTGGACAAACTGTTTTAAAATGACTCTAAAGTGCTTTTTACAATGTAATCCAGTTAAAAAGCTTTTAGCTGCATGTATGAAGAAAACCTCAGAAATGTTGCATCATCAGTAAAATGTATTTTCATAGCTTTGCATTTTCTGCTTATTGTGCACATTTTGTCAGCCAGGCGATTTTGATAAAAGGGAGCGAGCAGGTTCTGATAAGTGATTTGACTCACGGTCAGTAGCTTTGAGATGGTGTTAGTGCAAGATCATTCAGCAGCTGTATTCTTCTTGCTGAGCACAAACTTATCGGGGTGTAATTCTTTAATGTTGACACAGATCAGTTTCTGTGGTGATACTTCTCCTAAATGGGTGGAAATAGTGCTAATGCTGTGTTTCTTGTAAAATGAAACGTTCTGTAGACCACAAATTGCTGTTCATGGGCAGTGAGTTGGGTGTGATGTGTCGTGGAGGTGCACTGCTCACCACCACAGCAGGAAACTATTTCTGTAATCCACTCTGATGAAGACGGGCTTCAGCTTTTTAGTGTAGGAAAATCTAACATTTGAGAAAAGAGCCTCGAGAGAAAAGCTGTTTTTCAGTCAAAGATTATAATTCCTTCTGCCCTGTTCTCGGCTAACAGATATTCAAACTGTTACTTCCTATGATGTATTTAAATGGGAGTGTATAAAGAAAGTACTGACATTACATTAATAGTGTGTTTTTGAGGGGGCTCCTCTTACATTTTACATTGCAATCATCAAGACAAAAGATAAAATCATAACTACTTTTCAGAATTGTAGAAGACGCCGCCCGTGTGCTCCCACTTGGCCTGGCCACTTTGCCAAACTCCTCCCATGTGCGATGCAATTTGACCACTTTTGGCTGAAATCCTGACAAAAAAAAAAAATCACTGAACAAACTTTTAAAAATAAATTTCTTGGACACATTTTTTGATATGGCGTGGGAATGCCCAAGGGTATAAGAGGGTTTCGGAGATGCTATCAATCATATTATCCAGAACAATTTCTCACTTGCCAGAAGTTCTGTTATTTTAGGCTTCATCCACACTAATATATTTTCACTTTCATAACTTCTGCTACGTTTATGTTTAGGGACCAAACTACTCCTGCATTTTAGAACCTCTAAAATGGAGACTTTTGGAAATGCTGCTGGCCCTAGTTTAGTTTGTGTTGTAGTCTGTATGGGTGGAAATGGAGTTAGTTAATTGTTGGGTTTTTTTTATCAGCTGTTGTGTTGTTACATTGTGCCTTTTATCATGCTACTACTGCTTGTGTGCACAGGAGGCAAACACCAGCATGCGCGTGTCAAGTGTATGTGAATGGTCATGTGATGCGTTTCAGGCTTGTCAGTCTGGACACATTATTTATGACGCAGTGCTAAAATGCTCACCTGGATGGAGATGGTTCCAGAATGAAAGTGCATTAGTGTGGATGTAGCCACAGAAGCGGAGACATCTCTGGCTAGCTGGCCTTATAGCTGGCAAGCCACTAATGACGGGGATGGAAATATCATTCTGTCAATCCACAAGGCATAAACAAGCGATTACTGTAAAATCCTTGATATATCAAACTGCTCTCTCTGTCCATAAGGTCCAGGGTGGGCGGGGTGGGAGGGAGCTACAGGGAGGCATGTTTGTTGTTCAGGGTTGTTTGTTTGTTTCTGTCAATTTATTGGTTGCTTGTCAGTTTTGTGGTGATTAATATACTTGGTTTGTAATATCTATTTTATTGATTATATTTATTTACTTTACCAGCTTACACCCCCCTATGTAATTATGTTTAAATACCAAAAAAATAAATAGAATATGAAATTCAAAAATGCACATAATGAGGAGCTGTTAAACATTGGTGGTGCTCTGTGGTCTCAGTTCCCTGGCGGGGGGGCAGAGGGGGGACTTGGACTCGGGACCTCAGATCTGTTTGTGCGGCCCTGCTGAAAGCGTCAGTTTCTCCGTCGCTTTAACGGACTGTAGCTCATCAGTGAGTCGGTTTGAAGCGGTTTTCCAGGTTGTTGTCGGTGTTTAGGATTAAATGAAATCCTCCCCGGTGCCGGTCCGGAGCTGCTGGTCCCGGGTCCAGGCTGCAGAGCCCGGGTCCGGGCTGAAAGCTGCGGCCGGGCTGCGGCTCTCTGAGGCGGATCGACAACAGAGCAGCTGTGGGAGGAAACAGGAGGCGGGTCCTGGTTTAAAGCGTCTGTTTGACGGCGTGAAGCTGCAGATTAAAACAGTGTCGGATCATTGAGACAACAAACGAGACAAACCCACATGTTTTCTGTGTGAACTCGGCTGAACTCGTCTCATTCAACACGAAGCTCGGACGGTTACTTTCGCTTTGTGGCTTTGAAAAGAAGAGACGAGGTTTGATGGTCGGAGTGAAAATGATGGAGTCACTGTTTGTTATTGATCCTCAGTGAGTTCACATGGTCACATATTATTAATGAGAAGGTCGTAAAATCAACTGCAGGTAGGTGGATTTGACTGGTTTTACATGTACATGGATGTAATGTGACAAATTATGTGCCTGGTTTCAATATTATAACTTCATAAGAAAACCTAGTGTTATAATCTGTTATATAACTTAGACTTAACCCAGTAACAATAAATGATTGATTAAAGCAGAACTTTAAAGACAGTTCATGTTTATTTTGATGATGTGGATCAACTCTGATTCAAATAATAAAAGCACTGACTTTAACCTCCTCCACTTTGCTGCTGTATGTAAGTTTCATTCAGGATTTCAACTATTGATCAATTTCTTTGTTAACTAATCTGCTGATTGATGATCTATAAAATGGTGTGGAAAAATACCCAGATTCCAATTTCATGTCAATATGACAAGGAAAATATTCACATTTCAGAAGCTTGAATCAGAAAAGTTGTGGCATTTTTGATTAAAGATTGACTCAGATAACTCATCTGCAGATGCTGATTGTTTTCTTGGTAGACTGATTAATTGTTTTGCCTCTGAAATGTCACAAAATGGTGAAAAGTGTAATTATCCAGAGCCCAAACTGACATTTTCAGACTGTTTGTTTAGTCTCACAAACAGTCAGAACCACAAAATATTCACTTCACGATAACATATGACAAGTAACAAGCACCAGATCCTCATTCAAGAAGCTGTAACGAGAGAATATTTGGATATTGTTTCCCTTGAAAAATGACAGATATGATTAATCACCCCCTTTTTTTTCCAGCTCTAATGTCATTCAAACTCAATACACCAGTGACCGTCTCTCATATATTAACCGGATGGTGTTGTATTCATCTCTTGGTCAGGAGGGGGCTCAACCAAGAGGCCGAGCGCTGCACCTGGGACCCCACCTCCAGCCATGACCTCAGGAAATGAGAGCGAGGCGCCCACCGTGACGGGCAGCACGCCGCAGAACGGGGAGAACAAACCGCCCCAGGCCATCGTCAAGCCCCAGGTCCTCACACATGTCATTGAAGGCTTTGTTATCCAGGAGGGGGCTGAGCCGTTCCCCGTGTGCGTAAGTGCCCAATCTCAGCTTCACGAGCAGCAAGACATGATAAACAACCCAGAGCCTCCACACTCAAGTGTACTCGCCTGCAGGGAGCTGTCAGCAGGCAAACACAAACCCTCTGTTGCTGCGAGTGGTGACAGCTCGCTGCTTCTGTTTGATTCACTCATTAATTATAGTGAGGTCAGACTCTGTCGCTGAAAGAGCACAGAGGTGTGTGTGTGTGTGTGTGTGTGTGTGTGTGTGTGTGTGTGTGTGTGTGTGTGTGTGTGTGTGTGTGTGTGTGTGTGTGTGTGTGTGTGTGTTGAGCTGCACATTGCAGCATCTCAAGGCAAAAAAATGCCTTCTTTTATCTGTCATCTCCCAAAAAATCTATGTTATTATATCTTATGGTCTTTCTGTGGTGTATCTGTGTGCCTGTGGCTAACATTTGTATCATACCACCTTTATGAATCACTAAAGCCTTTTGTTCAGGTGCAACATCATAACATGTGCCGTTATAATATCTAGACTTGGAGCTCACTGCCTCCTACTGGACATTTGGGGTAAATGCCCAGAATATTTACATGCATATGGGACTGAACAGGCACAAGGATTCACACTGTTATACAGCATGGAAGAATGCAGTCTGTTCATTGAGACGACATTGAGATGATACTTTTGACTAGGGCTGTAAATAATGATTTTTGTTATTATTGATTGTTGGTTTTGTTCCATTAATGGAGTAGAATGAGCATTATTGGCTCAATTTGTAGACACTTACAAGGATTTTTCTCATGTGTTTATTCTAGGAAATGTTAAACACGGTGAATTAAAATGCCTGCAGATGAATTTTCTGCTGATTGAGTAATTGAATATTTGACCAATTGTTTCAGAAATATTGGATGTGTATTTCCTACTTTGCTAATTATGTTTACAGTAATAAGTGGTTAACTGTCAAAGTTAGTTATGCCAGAAATTGCTATTAAATTATAGGTTCTGATGTTAAAAACTGCTTTACAGCCAGAACAGACGGGGAATTATTCCAGCGATCAATAAACTTGAAGACTTACATGATTGTTAATATTTTTTCATTCAAACCATGAGTTAAACAATGGAACTGTCTGCTCACCTCATTTCATCTCATCTAATCAATATCACAGTAAAGATTTGAATTGTAAATATTGTCTGCTTTTCACCAGGTGGAGCGTCTGCCTATTCTCATCGACAGCCCAAAGAAGCTGGACCATCAGCTCTCCTCAGACCCCGACAAAACCCCGGTCAGCAACGCAGCAAACACAGACTCTGAGCCTGAGGACATGAACCAGCCAGGTGAGACAAAAAGTATTAGACAAGTACAATAGGTTGTGTGTATCAGTGTGTGCCGCGCTGCGCTGCTGCTCATGAAACGAGGGATGAACCGATCCGACGTCTCTCTGAGGCTTGTGAAAATCTTATTTGTACTGTTTTAGAAGGTTTATGAACCTGTAACATAACAACACACCAACCTCATAAGGATGGACACGCCGTCATGTTCTTAACACACACTCTTACTGCAGTGGTGTTACTGTTGTTTAAGTGTTCCAGACCTGACAAACAGCCCTGAGCTGCTGTGATAAATGATGAAAGAGTCGGTGCTGCACTTGCTGCCCTCAGTGTAATTACATGCTTCTGTATCTGTTCACCAAACCACTCGACCTGTGTGTGGCTCCATGTTTTCTCCAGACCAAAACCAACCTGCTACATGATACAGCTCCTCCAGTAATGTTTTAAAACTCTAGTTGCTAAAAGTTTGCAATTAATGAAATGTAAAATGAAATGGAAAAACCTGTAGCCTAGCTCTGTCTCTGGAACAGAAGTGGAAATGTCATGTTTAATTTTGTGTAATAAATCATTTGCATTATGTGCAGCTAAATTTAACAGGTTTAACTGATGTAAATGAATATGCTGATTATTAAATACCTTTGTTTTTTATTTTGGTGATTGTGGTTATTGGTCAGAGTAGATGAGCAAAAATGTCTCCTATCGGAAGGAAAACCAATGTTTAGAGCCTGTCTCATATTTGTGCTCTTTCTGTTCTCACAGAAAAAGAGCAAGAACCCAAACTGACATGTGAATACTGCGGCTGGGTTGACTTTGCCTACACATTCAAAGGCTCGAAAAGATTCTGCTCCATGGTTTGTGCAAAGAGGCAAGTCACCTTTTGTTTTTTTTTTTTTTTTTCATTTTAAACAAGTAGCTGTTTCTCCAAGTTACATTATGTGAAAAAGGACCGGCCGTAATAATGGATCTTTGTGGACAGGTACAATGTGGGCTGTACGAAGCGGATAGGCCTTTTCCGTCCAGAGAGGACTAAACCAACGAATCGCTGGCGTAGAAGATCTCAGGGCCGCTCCAGTATAGAGGCTAAGAAGCAGGTACAGAAACACACACACACACACTCCTTCAATGTTGTAAAACTTACTCATCAAGAATTTACCTCCCATCACTTACTGCTTCCACTGCACATTTTATACCCTGCACTTTTCACCCCTCATTCTTTCTACTGAATTTAGGTATCATTTGTGTCAGTGCTTGATTATCTCCCTCTGTCTTTCAAGGCTCATTAAGTGCTCTATGATCTTTGTCAACTTTTATTGGTGACCAGTAGGAATAGAGAAGCATTAGAAGAGATTTTCTGCCCCCTGCTATACAACCCTGATTTAAAAAAAGTTGGGACGCTGTGTTAAACATAAATGAAAACAGAATGGAATCATTTGCAAACAAACTGCATTTCCTGACAATAGTTTTACAAAATGTTCCTGACCCCATATATTAATCTCCTTTATACAATCATGTGTTGACAAAGTGTTGAACCTCTCTCCATCCTCGCTTGTGAATGACTGAGTCTTTCCAGGATGAGCCTTTCATACCCAATCATGATACTATCACCTGTTACCAATGAACCTGTTTACCTGTGGAATGATCCAAACAGGTGTTTTTGGATCAGTCCACAACTTTCACAGTCTTTTGTTGCTCCTGTCCCAACTTGTTAGAAATATGTTGCTACCATCAAATTCAGAATTATCTGTGCCTTTGTCTTTTTCAAAATGAGTAAAGTTTAGAATAAATTTACATTTTTACAACAGAGACACTTTAGGTAGGTAGAAATTCTACCGAAAGGTCATGCAGTACATCACAATATTTAGTCTTGAAAAATATATTTTTTTGCCTCAAGAAGAATTTTTTAGGTTTAATAGCCGTAATGTTTTGAGTTATGTAATGTCTCCAGGGTTGGGTCTTGAACCTCCAGTGGGGGGTGCTTTTGTTTCATGTTTGGACCAGGACCCGAGTTTTATAATCCAGAGGGTTCAGCACCTGACAAAGTAATTTTCAAAGCATTGGTATCGATCCAACAACCCTATCAACTCTCTGCAGTTGTGTTATACTCATTTGAAGCAATTGTACAGTATAAATCTTACTTATTACCCTTTTAATCTTCGCCGTGTCTAACACAATGTCCCAGCAGTGTTTTACCGATGAGCCATTAATTTCTCAAACGCCGGGCCTTGACGTCACGCCTGCCTGTTTTGCTTTTCAGAAGCTGTCCCCCTCGCCGCAGCAGACTCAGGGCGGGTCTGTGTCCTCACCGCATCCCTCGCAGCCCAGTCAGGAGGACTCCAGCCCGTGTTCAGACATGTCCAGCTATGAGGAGCCACCATCTCCCCTGTCGGCGGCCAGCTCGGGACCCCTGGCTCCCGCTCCGGCCCCAGCACAGGTCCCTGTCCACCGGCATCCGAGCAGGGCCTCGGACCAGGATGCACCGTCGCTCTGTCAGCGCTTCTTACCCAACGACCCCACCAAGTGGAACGTGGAAGAAGTTTATGAGTTCATCCGATCACTGCCAGGTCAGTGGAGTAAAGACTGACCCCTGTTTGTTCAGGACACACACTCACAAGACATTACACACACGACTGTTCTGCTTATGAATCCTGTTTTAAGTGTCACTAACTGCAGCGTGTGCTTCTTCTTCTGCTGTTGACGCAGGTTGTCAAGAGATAGCAGACGAGTTTCGCTCTCAGGAGATTGATGGACAGGCCTTGCTCCTGTTAAAGGAGGACCACCTCATGAGCACCATGAACATTAAACTGGGACCTGCGCTCAAGATCTTCGCACGCATCAACATGCTCAAAGACTCTTAGCAGGAAGGGGTGTTTGTGTGTCTGCGTGTGTGTGTGTATGTGTGAGTGAGGGAAGAGCAGAGAGTAAAACTTTGGCACAGGGCAAAGAGGCGTCATCGCAGCACTGACAACACAGACTGACTGCACTATGACCTCGCCTCCTCAGCACTACTGGACTCCTTCCTTTGATAGAGAATCTTACTTTAGCTGCTCAATAACCATGTGACCATGTTTGTCATTCACAGGACTGTGGTTATATCAGATTTGCAGCTCAAGCACTGGAAGCTGTTTGTCTGTGTCTACAAACACTCACAGGGGATAAGCAGTTCTTTGTGAGTTAGAAACAAAGTGAACTGAAATGAAATCAATCTGAATCTGAATTCTAATATGTTGATTCTCACATTAAGTGAGTCAATATATTTGATTTACACCTGTTATTAACATGCTAGTTATAACTGGATATCAGATCTGAATAAGGGACAATGCATGTTAACACTGGGTGTAACTGCATGCAGAACACATTGTAACCAGACTCCTGTCAGATCCATAAGACCTGAATCATCCAGCAGGTTGAAAGATCTGTCTGTGTTTAGCTGCTGTCAAAAAGCTTCAAATCGCCTTTTTCTCTGTAAAGGAAAAGTAAGTAGAGCCCATACGGCAGCGTTGCTTTCTTTGACCTGAGACCTGCAGTGTTGTGTATATTAAGATGTGATCATAAGATTGAGATGACAAGAGCGCTTATTAATACCAGGTTTGGAGGCAAAGGCCTTTTATTAAATGTCATTATCCAGATGACACATCTAGATACAGATTCCATGATAACAGCTGGTGTAAATGGGGTCTCAGATTTGGCCCCAGATTTAAAAAAACTCTCCAGAAGTTTAAAGGAAGATACGGTGAGGAAAATAAAGTTGAGTAGAGCCAGCGTGCTCTGCCTGTTCAGTTTTGCCCAGGTTGGGTCATTCTGCAGCACAGTCGTTAATGAATTGAGGCATTGAGACAAACATCGGCAAAGTCTGAATTTATTATTATTATATTATTATTAGAGATGTTTTTTGTACAGTTTTGTTAGCGTGCGGATGAAAGAACAGACTGTGTGTGTGGCTGGGAACAAGATTGCATTCATTAATTTGCTCATTTTCATTCAGTAGATGCTCCTTTGCCTTTTCTCACAATAAGACTCTCACAGCTCTGAATACAAAGGTTGAATGCAGAGAAACCGTTTAAGCAGCTTCTGTGACATTGATTTCCCTTTCATGAGGAACTCGCCAGTTTTCTCCTATAGACTTAAACTGCTTGCAAATGATTTTTTGCCCCTTCTTCAAAATGATTTAGTCAAATATGACATTGATTTCTTGTCTCAGTTTCATAGGAGGACACTAAGTTATCCAAGGAACAATTCTGGGTTTGCTGCCCGGCTTTTGGCACTTACTTTCCTTTTCATTTGCTTTAATGTTCTGAGATGCTCCACCTAAAGTGAGAGTGTTTATATGTACATAGCAGCTCAAGTGAGGAAAAGACTGGGACTAAGTGCGAAACTGTCAATTTTTTTAAGTTATCCTTGTTATTTTAAAACAGAAATTTAATGATGTTATTTTGAAATATGCAAATGTATAAATATGGCCTGGGAGTTGTTTTTTAATGTTTTTTATTTCTAATGAAAAATTGATCATATCTATTTGTGATTTGTGGCTGTGATGGAAGGTCAACTTTTTTAGATAAGGCTTTGTCAAATGCTTGTATTTATCAAAACAGTTTGTTACACAACATTTTACAATTATAAATAATTTGCAATGCAGCTCTGTTTTGGGCCATTTTTGTGTGTCTGTGAAAGGAAAAGTCAGTTTTAGATGCTTTGGGGACGATATTGCAGCTCTTTGAGTCACATTATGTGCATCTCTTTTTATTGCGTTCACTATTCCACCCCTGAAAGTATCTCTGTCTCAGTGCCTTCTTAGAGGCATTAAAAGTTCCTGGTTTGTAGGAATCGTATAATTTAATAGTTTACAATGATAGAAAAGTGAGCAAAGCAGCACATTGTTAAATTTGTGTGTCAAGGAAACCAGATGTTTCCCATTTTTGTTTGAGAAACAATTTGTCATTGAAGTTGCTGTTTTATGTTGATCAACCAATCTACAATTAATTTAAGCACTTGTAATTACTAAATAAGGTAAAGGTCTATTATAAATCCCATGTTGGGAAAATAAGTGTCACAGCAACAAAACAAGTATACATTTTTTTTTTAAGTATTTCGGAAAAAAAAAACTTTATACTAAAGAAATATTAAGACAAACAGTACATGAAAAAAAATCACTTTTAGACTTTTAAAAATACGTTTCAAAATTGTAAACAAACTTTCAAAACTTTTATTTTCAGAGATTTTAAAGACTAATGTAGACTGTGAAACTGATGCACAGTACATGAGCAGTATGTGTTCAGGTGGAGTCACTGTTCATCTGTACTGTAGTTTTACTGCATCTCTCTCTCTCTCTCTCTCTCTCTCGAAGCTCCTGATTTACAGGAAGCGGGACATTTCCAGCTGTTTGTGTCCAACAATGGATCATTTCTACAAACGCACCGGACACTTTCCTCTTTGTTTCACTGCTGAACTACAAACAACAAACACGTGTGTCGAGTTTTCCTGTTCGCAGCTGTCGGAGGAGCAGAAACGGACACGCCCACTGTTTTCGTTTGAGAAGGGACCGAACCAAAAGACGCAGTTTTCAAATGTTTTTAAATACAGTACAGAATAAAAGTCAACCACTAAATACGTTCATATATGTGTGTTGTATCACGATACAGTCGCACAATCATGTTTAAATCATTCGTGTTGTAACGATAGCAAAGTGTTTTTTTAAACCCCCCCCCTCCTCTGGCTGAAAGTGGTTCAGTCCAGGTTTGAACTTGACTTTGTGGCTTTTAAACCTTCATGAACCGTTAAACTAAACGTCGTGTTTCTGTCAACAAACCTGCAGCTTTTAAAGTCTGAAAACACCAACAACAGGTAAGAAACTATAACAACTGTCTTTATGTCGTTACAGTGCAACTTTACGTCTATTCTTGTTTTGGTTTTTTAGTGTATGTTTACTTATTTAATTCGAAGATTTTAGCTAATGTTATGTTTGACGTTCGCTTTTCTTCAGTGGTGGAAAGTAACTTAACTCGGT
The DNA here is from genome assembly GCA_025331565.1 of Holacanthus passer. Lineage (NCBI taxonomy): Eukaryota > Metazoa > Chordata > Actinopteri > Pomacanthidae > Holacanthus > Holacanthus passer. The sequence goes on from JAFREQ010000028.1 coordinate 3,312,551, forward strand.
AACGTTACATTTACTCAAGTACTGTAAATATACTTAAGTGCGATTTTCTGGTAACTTGTTCTTGACTTATTTGCATATTCTGCTATTTTATACTTTTACTGCACTTCGACAGTAAATACTGAACCTTTTACTCGACTACATTTATATTACTTACGTTACTTTTCAGATTAGTCAGATCTTTATCTCGTTTTATATATTTTACATTTTGTGTGTGTATATCTATATCTATCTATCTAGGTTTTGTGCAGGTTAAAGATCCTCTGAGTCAATACACAAGCTATCAACATTATGTAAAGTAATGCAGTACTAGTACTAGCAGTACTTCATTCTGAAATGGTCTAGTCTACATAATGAGTACTTTTTACTTTTGGTACCGTTTTTGTGTAAAACCTTGAATTCAGGACTTTTACTTCTAACAGAGTATTTGTACACTGTGGTATTGTTGTTGGTTTGTTTGTGGATTATTTTCTCAAGTAATAGTGAAAAAAAGCCTGTTATAATTTCTCACAACCCAATGAGATGTTGTTAAATAACTTGTTTTATTTGTCAAACAGTCCAAAACCCAAAGATATTCAGTTTACTATCATATATTAGATCTTCAATGATTAGTCAATTAATCAATTAATTGATTGAGAGAAAGTAATCATCATCTATTTAATCGATTAATCATTTCAGTCATTTTTCAAGCAAAAATGTCAAATATTTGCTGATTCCAGCTTCTTAAATGTAAGAATTTGCTGCTTTTTGTCATTTGTGATGGATTTTCTAAATGAAGGTTTTGGACTGTTTGTTGGACAAAGGAAGCAATTTGAAGATAAAAACTAATTGATTAATTGTGAAAATAATCAGCAGATTAATTGATAATGAAAATAGTTATCTGCATCCTATCATACACAAAGAAAAGCAACAAATTTTCACATCTGAAAAACTTGAACTATTATACATGTGGCAATAACTAAAACAATTAATTGATTATCAGAATAGTTGATTATTTTCCATCGATTGAATAATTGCTTCATCTACTAATAATTACAGCTCTTACTATGTTATCATGTACATTGTTATAACAAGAAACAAAATGACCCATTTTACTGAGCTCTGATTATTTACTGAGTAATTTCCATGTCTAGACGGTTGCTGAAATGCCAAATCAAAGAGAGGAGGCCGCTGATGATTCCCCCGCTGACCTTCCCTGTCTGGAAAAACTTGACTCTCCTACAGGTATGAAGCTTTATTACGGCAGTTATTGTTTTCAGGCACGTTCAGGGAGCATTAGTAATTGAATTATTACCACCATGGCAGTTTTAATTATGTGTGGGTGTGTGTGTCCTGTCTGTGGTGTCAGGGAGCCCACCCACTGCCTCATTATCCAGTCTGATGGAGCTGGAAAATTGTGTTTCCAACCTGAGCCTCGCGCATGAGATAGTGGTGAACAGAGACTTCTGCTTCAAACCCAAGAGCCCTCCTACAGACAGGCAAGAAAAGCACTCCACCACAGCTACAGTGACCTTGGTTACTCTTATTTCCAAAAATAATTGAGAGACTTTTGAGCTGCTTTTTTTTAACCGTTCTTCCTTCTGTAGCCTGGAGGGCAGAGTGACAGAGATTGTTCACCGGGCATTTTGGGACAGTCTTCAAGAGCAGCTGCACAGTGATCCTCCAAACTATAATCACGCCGTCCTTCTGCTCCAGGAAGTCAAGACTGTAAGTGTGTGTGGCATCAAATCAGAGGCATTAGTAGCAGGGGAAGATGGTCTGCTGAGACCTCTGACCCCATTCAGCCTCACACTGTGTGCTTTGAAGATCAAAACCAGGGTAGAAACTGTGTGGACAAATGGACAAACACGTGGCCAACGACAGGAGGAAAGGGTGACTTGTCATGAATATCTAATAAGAATTAGGTTGGTAGTATTACAATCTAGAGGTATTTTCATTACTGAGTAATCTATTCATACTGATATACAGCATGAAAGAACACTATATTGGAAATATAGTGATATGGTTCTTTCAATTGTTGTGACTAGTGATCATTTTCATTATTGATTAAAGGATTAGTTTGACATTTTGGGATATATGCCTATTCACTTTCTGACTGAGAGGTACATGAGAAGATTGATGCCACTCTCATGTCTGTGCATTAAATACGAAGCCAGCAGCAGTTTAGCTTAGCTTAGCATAAAGAGTGGAAACAGGGGGAAACAAAATCTAACTACCCAGACCTCTAAAGCTCACTAGTTAGCACATTATACCTCGTGTGTTTTAGCCATACAGACACTGAAGTGTAAAAACTATTCCTTTAATTCTTAATTGATTAGAGTCCAACTCAGATGAAGATATACTGACCTGTATCACAGACACAACATAAACAAAGAATTTGGGAATTAATGACTTGTAATCAAGCTGCAGCCTTGTATTTTCCATTAGATGCTTCAGTCCCTGCTGCTGCCCGGTCACGTCAGACTGAGGGCTCAGATGGACGAGGTGCTGGACATGGAGCTGATTCAGCAGGAGGTGGATCACGGAGCTCTGGATCTCCACAGACTGGCAGGATACATCATCAACACCATGGCGTCTTTATGTGCGCCTGTGCGTGACCGGGAGGTCGGGGCACTGAGGGACCTCAAGGACCCAGTGGAGCTGCTGAGGTGAGGGGCAGGTTAACACCACCTTTACAGACAAAGCTTGTATTTACTCTTTATATAAATAAACCCAGGTTATCTGCACCATTTTGACACCAGTCCAATGGACAAATGTATTTGAATACACGTCACTAAGTCACATTACATCAGATCTAAAATACAGTAAATACAATGAATATATTTGCTTACAGTTTTTGACTTTCAGTTCATTAAAGTCCATCCTCTCATGGATTAGCAGACATTAGAGTAACCATCAGTTTCTCTAAAAGATAATGAACCGCTGAAGTTTGAAAAACCCTGAAGATTGTTTAAAAACACTTACTGCTGTTCTGATGGTCTTATTTTTTTGTCATTTAGTCTACGTTATTAGCATAATGTGTTATAATTTTGCATTTCCATGCCTACTGTTACTTCCTGAAAACTAAATGTGATCATGCTTTTGCTAATGTTGCTTCTGACTGGCAAAATCGCAAAAAAGAGAGAAGCTAAATTAGTGCACATCTTTAAAAATCATCCTAAACCCTTTTGTTTTCTTTTGATTATTTATTGATTTTATTAATTATGAAATAATTTTTGTGGCTTATTCTTTTTTTTTTTTTTTTGCATATTGTGCTCTTGGTCTCTTCTCTCTCCCTTTTCTTTTTCTTCCTGTAAAGCACTTCCTCTGTTTTGAGAAGTGCTACATGAAGATTTGCCAGCTTGCATTTCTAATTTCCAGGTAAAACATCCCAAAAGCTGTTTCACCCAAAACTAATTCCCCTGCTGTTCCCTCAGGGAGATCTTCCGCATCTTGGGCCTGATGAAGAGCGACATGGTTAACTTCACCATCCAGAGCCTGAGGCCTCACCTCCTGCAGCAGGCCGTGCAGTACGAGAGGGCCAAATTCCAGCAGATTCTGGACAAGCAGCCAGGTGAGGATGGGTTTAAATCTCTGACCTGACTAATACAGTGAGAGTGATGGATGACGAAGGTGACTTTGTGGCTGTGAAATTTATGGTCATTGCATATTTCACTTTTCAATTAAACAGATTTTGACCTTTGTCGCTCTAAAGCACCATCCTGCCATTTTTCAGCCTCTCAGAGAGGAGCGGGACAGCCAATCAGTGAACTCTATTCTGTCTAAGTGCAGCTGGCTAATCATTGTCATTGGCAGAGGGACAGGATCCTCGCTGCTGACACAGTCACGTTAGCTGTGGTGCTAAATGTCCTAAAAGATGAACACCAAAGTGCATTTTGTTAGCAAATTAACGTGTTTAATAAGTAGGATAGTATTTTGAATATTTTCTCTTCATACCAGTAATGTTTGAGTTTTTATAGCAGGTGTAATTTTCTCATCTTCATACAGACACTGTTCATTGATGCTGTGAGAGTAAAGCAAATGTTCTGCACACACAGTTTAACTGATTTTAGTCCCAGTGCTCCCTGAACAGAGACTTAAAGCCACTGTTCATTTCTTTGCGTCGAAGAAATCATCCATGTCTCTATCACTTAAAACACCTCAGCAGTCGATGTTAATCATGTGTAACTGTCATGTATTTCGCTGTTTCTCTCCAGCTTCTCTGGACAACACCACAGCTTGGCTTCAGGCAGCAGCGTCAGAAGAGGCCTCGGCCATCAGAGCTCAGTCTGAGTCTCCCAGTCCTGACAGTCCAGGTCCTGTCAGCGCCACCGCTGTCCTCAACCGGGCCTACATGCGTCTGCTACACTGGGACCCACAGGACCAGAAATATCCCGAGGTCAGCTGCGACACTACGTCACACTGCACTCCGGCATTCATTTGAGTGATATTTTATTGATTATCAGGGAATCTGCAGCCTCCCTACACACTCCTCCTCATCCTGCGGCATGTTAAGAATGTGACAAACACATAAGAGCTCATGTAGCTTTGTAGAACACTTGTTCCCGACTTTCATTGTCTGACACACCCACACAACCCTGACAGATGAACTGAAGTAACCCCTCATTCAAATCACTCATGTTTCACAAGTGTTCATTTGAAACTTGATGTTATGTAACACTATTAATTACATAAAGCAGATTTTTATCCTACAATGTTTCCATATAATTGAACTGTCAATGTTTTGGTGGTTTCATTTTTATTTCTAGCACTTGGGAGAGACTGAAGCTGAATGTTTCAAACATTTATCCACTACTTTAATTACTTTTCGCATTTATTTCAACTGTTCAGCTACACCTCTCTGCTCACTTGCTAACTAGTCCCCATACACTCTCAATCGCAACATATAATGTCTGGTTTTTCAGTTGACTCAGTATATGAATTTTTTTTTTTTTTAAATCACATAATTTTCATTTTTTCCAATTAGTTGAGCTACTCTACAATCACGTACCTCCTGGCCAACTTGGGTACAAATGCAGTATCACTGTTGTAGAATATCCAGTGCAGCTTTTTCTATCCCAAGACACAAGCTATCAACATTATGTAAAGTAATGCAGTACTAGTACTAGTAGTACTACCTGATCCTGACCTGACCTCCACACACAGACCGCGCTGATGGACCAAGCCCGCCTGGAGGCCCTGGGCCAGCGGCTCCAGATGCTGGTCCTGGAGGCATCGGTGCTGCTGCTGACCAACGCTCAGTGTGGGGGTGCCGTTTTCTCTCTGCAGGGGTTTGTAGGTAAACTCAGGCAGTCCATCTCTGCCCTGCTGGAGGGCAGTCACACCAGGTAAGAGGAGGATTTGGTGATGCATGTACTGGCTGTCATGGGGAACAGGTATTGTATGAGAAGGAAACCAATGGAGGTGACAGGAGGCAACTAGCTTGTCAGAACAGATCCAGCTAACCTCATTCTTTCTGTTCAGGAGAAGGCCTGTCATGATTAGTGGATAAATGTGGAACAGCAGCTTGTGATATTCAAGGCCTGCTCACACTCTGGTCCAAGCTGCAATAAAATGCAGCCCAGGCCATTTCTCACTTAATCACCTTTATTAAAATGCCATTTTATTTCATCTAAACCTCTTTTGAGACCTAGATGTTATTAAGGATCCTTATTTATTGACTTCTGTGAGTCTCTTTGCTCAACAGCTCTTTATAAATGGATGCATTCATAAGCCCGTGACCTAATAGACATCTAATGAAGCCTGCTGGTGATTTGTCTAACGCTGGTTTCTGGTGCTGCAGGGAGGCTGACCTGAAGGGAGCGCTGCTGGGGCTCGGGGAAACAGTGCTGCAGCTGGTGACCGACGCTCTGGGCCAGGGAGGAGCAACGCTGCCTCAGGAGGGCCTGGATCTGCTGAGAGGGCAAATATCTGAGCTGTGGAGGATGAACAACCCTGTCCGCACACTCACAGGTCAGCCCGAGCAAGAGAGGCTGAGATAAATGATTAAGTGAAGCACAAATGGGGCAGAAATGGTTTAAATCCAGATATTAAATTTAAGGTGCCAAGCTTACATTTCTGAATATTGGTGGTTATTACGTTTTTTACTTCATTTAAGGTTTAGTTTAGGCTGATAAAACAACTCATTGGCTACTGAAAGTACATTTTGATAATAATAAAGAGGATAAAGAAACTGCAGTACACTTAAATTCAAGTAGAGTTGAATCAAAGGCAACTGGACTTGGTTTTTAGGTTCCTGAAGACATATTTAATCTGTAAAGCAGACAATTTGGGGATGGCTTGCAACTAATGTTTATTTAATACTGATTAATCTGCCCATTATTTTCTTAATTGATGAATCGTTTGTCTGTAAAATGGGGCCATGCTGACCTCCTCACATTACTTGTTTTCTGTTGAAACAGTCAAAAACCAAAAATGACCAAGCTTATTATATTATATATGTAGAATAAAAGCTAGAATGACATAGACAAAGACCTTATTGCTGGATACTGTTGGTTTTAACAGCTAACCAAATCAGATCAGCTCAGGTTGGTGGTTATGTTTTCATTTAAATCAAGATTGATCAAAACCTTTTAAGGCTTATTCAAAATACATTTTGATTAAGATCTGGTAATATATTTTATTTTATATTAATATATCTATAGACAGCTGACATATTGAGGATGCACCATTTTCAGTCAACAGGAGAAACATGCATCATAACGTTAGTTTGGGTTATCTCTGTCCACATGCATGTTTTTAAACTTGGCTGTGTGCTGCTGCAGAGAGCTGACATCTTTCCTTCTCTCTCCCTCCACCCCCTCATCCCTCTCTCGATCAAACATAGGAGAGAGGGTACAGGGCTTCCTCCAGGCCATGCTCCAGGGCGGCCCCGCTAAAAGGAGTCCAGAGCTGCCCGCTCCCCTCAGGCTGGTGAGTGCTGAGCTCACCGAGCTGGGGACGGCCTTTGGGCGAATCGTCCACTTCAACCGAACCGTCTTCGGTCCCTTCTATGCACCCATCCTCAGGAAACTGCTGTTCCCACCGGGAGAGGCGGAGACCAGGGAGGATTCACGCTAGGCTGTGGGCGACCCAGACGACCTCCGCTGACCTTAAGTTAAGCTGCCATTTGGCACTGAATGTGTAGCTATAGAGTGTAAATACAGTGAGGGAGGATGTTCAAGGGAAAGACATTTACAGTATATTGTATATTTTTTTCAAGAAAACAAAAAAGTCTAAATCAAAGCACGAGGCAGGTGCTGAATTATTGTTACATTAGTGCATCTTAATCACACAATTATGTGCACAAAACATTAGGAAAACCTAACAGATTGTGTGAAAGAAAAAGAGGAATAGTTTTCACCTGGACAAGAGTAACAAATCGTTTGTAGTGTTTTAATGAGAAAACTCAGTATGAGTCATAACAAGAGACTGATTGTGATTCTGAAATGCTTTTGAAAAGACGAGTTGCCTGGAAAACACATTTGTTGGTTTTTTTACTCAGTTAACTTCATCTCAAGATAAACAGCCTCAGGAAAAACACAAAGTACCAAAGATTATGCTAATCGTTTGTAAATAATATTACAGTTTTAAAATGTAGCTGGTTTCTGTTCTTATCTTTATGTTGACTGATGTTTGTCTATAACTTACCAAAAACAGTGAGCACTTTTGAGTTCAGGTGGTTTTTTTTGTTGGTTTTTTTTTTTTCACCTTTGATTATAAACCAAAAATATATGCAGTGTTTCCCCTACAGTTGTGGGCATTAGTGGGGGTTGGTGTATGAATCAGGTGCTTATTTGAAACTAAATACCAAATTGATTACTTCTAATTTCATGGTTTTACAAAAACTAATATGGTTCTGATGATTTAGGGTTGAATTACATGTTATATTCCTGAAACTAAATGTCATACGGTTGGGATACCTGCGCTTGTAATGCAGCCACCGTACAAGACTAAATGTATTCATCCCACTGTTCCAGGAAGCCATTGGTTTCTATTTATTTCCAGTATGAAAATCATTTATCAGACTCTTGCTTATGTTGTATAATCAAACACAGTGAACGTGAAGTTGATATTAGCTCTTGTCAGTGTTACATTATCATTGTGTGGTGGCGCACTTGTCATCACATCAAAAGAAAGAAATTAGAAAGAGGAAGTCACTTTTGCAGACGAGATTTTTTGCTGATTATGCAATATAAAGTTTCAAGAGTCAGCCAGCATATTTTCATATGGAAATAAATACACACCAATGGATCCTGGAGCCAAAATACATAAACAATTCTAAAACCTGGTACAATTTGCAGAATAAGGGATGCGCATTCATACAATGGGCTAAAACATGCAGAACCACTGGTATGGTCCTTTAACTTCTAACTAACAACTTCGCTGCAGCTCCGAGCAGAACGGATGAGAAAAACTTGCATGAGTCACAGAGGTAAGCAAGATAAATTCCTGGCAATCTTTTGAAAACCCATAAGGTCTTTTAACAACACTTCCTGCTGTTTTGAAAGTATTTCCAGAATCATCAAAGATCCTCGAACCATATGAATAAAACATTTAGTCTGCTGCACCATAACAAAGATTTTTAACCCATTTCCTAACTTGCATCTTGATTTACTAATCCAGGTAGCCAGAAATATCACATCTCCTCGTACATTTAGTTTGTCACGAGAAAAATGTAAAAATAGAAATGAAAAGTAACATTACTACAAATAATTATAACTGATTTGTGTTTTGTGTCATACAGATCTATTTCATTTGCTGCTGCATTAGGAGAGTCACAACTTGGGAAATGGGTTGAAACTTTTTTTTTTTTTTAAATCTAAATGAAGTTTTTGACTATTCTGGAAATACCATCAACACAGCAATAACAATCAGGATTTCTCAAATATCACCAGGCACAAAATCAGATTCTCAGCTCTGTGACTTCACTGTAATATAATACATGATGGGCACAAAATGGGGCTAATTGTTTGTTGACATTAGAAGTTGCACCACCCACTAATCTCTATAGCAGGGGAAACACTGATAGTATAATTGTACAATAATTACCGTGTTGTTATATTTGTCACTTTAAATTTTCAACAGCTGGTGCAATGTTTCTTTCTGTGTTTTACTCTTCAACCATAAAACAAAATCAATGCTGACAACAGACTTGAGAGGGATTCTTTTGTCATTGTATTATTTAATTTCATTAATATAATATTGCTTTGAAATTTGAAACAGTATCACATTTTCTTTGACAAACCATACTCTGTCCACAAACATGGGCAAAGCATTGTATGCTGGTACAGTTTTTTTTTGTTTTTTTTGTTTTTTATCTCTACATTTTGTTACATTTCTGTTAACCCTTAATATTCCCAGTCGCTATCTTCAATAGACCTGAATCAATAGAAATGCTCATTAATGGTCTATATCATTAATGGTCTACAGTGCTCTAAACATTACAGTACCTACATGACAAGATCAGAAAGTCACATGGAGGCCAGGAGATAGACTCGACCTTTTCGACTGACCTCTCTCAAGACAGGAGTGATACACAGGTCCTGTTGAGCCGGCGATGTGGGACAACAGGTTACCTTTCGTCTGTGTGTTGGGATTCATATCAGGGGCAGTGGAGGAGCAGGGGATATACAGAGTGAGATCTAAATGTCAGAGTAGCGCTGGTTTGGCCCTGCACGTTGCATAAGGCTTACCTCTCATTTCCTCTCTCTATCTCTCTTCCACTGCTCTGCCCACTAACTCAACACACGCAAACACACTCGCATCGGCTGCTCCCCTTCAACTCACAGCTTGGTATCCGGAAACTTGAACGCTGGGGTGAGCTACACAAGGAAAACACCAATGTTAAAAAAGACCGGTACATGCACAGCCATATCATGCCACCAAAACTTGCTTTAAATAGCTTGCTGCTCATTAAAGTGTAATGCTTTTACATTATGCATTCATACTAGAGCAGGTTGTCTTGGTGACACACAAAATGGAAGAACATACGTGACAAAATGTTGGGAGGGATGACGACAATGGAGACGTGGAGGGATGAAGATGAATCGCTGTGTCGGTGTATAACGAAGAGAGGGAACATAAAAAGCAAATGGCAGATGAGTGAGAAGAGACGAGACACTGCTGCAGTACATACAGAGACTGCTCAGGCCAAGTGCATCAAAGGGCACGAAACACAAAACACTGCCAACATGCATCGTCAGTGGAAGCTAACAGTTAACAGTCAGAGTGGCAATGACGAAGCCACGGTACCGCACACAGACCAGCTACATCTTAACAGTCAGTCTGCAGCCACACTGTCTTCTGGAGAGGAGCTCAATAGCTCACTTCTCCTGCAGCACACAAAAACAAGGACAGTGGACAGTGATGTAACGGCAACAGTCCAAACTCCCATGAGGACAGACAGAAACAAGGCATACAGCACGCACAGTAGGTAGTGCACACAGGGGAGGACCCACAGATACGTGTCGACTCCACAACGAGCAGTTTTGAGTCACAGTGCAGGAGGGAAAATTCTTTTTTTTTTAAGAAAGAAAAAAAAAAGAAAAACAAAACTGTGTCATGTTCTCAGCATAACAAATCCATTCGCATTAACACGACACCAGAGCAACACTCAGATTTGGCTCTTTTAATGTAGTGGAATTAAATCTTTTCACCGCCATTTATTTTCAAGTGGCACACTTTGCATTTACTGTACCGAATTCTAAATGGGCGTGAAACAGCACAGATACCTACCCATGTAATCATGATAATAAGATGCTATGTTTGGAAATGTGCGCCGAATTGTGCATTAATACACTCGAGTTAAATGAAATCGTGTTGAGGATGTTTTTGTTTAGATTACCAAAATTGTGAAATGTGGAACCAGTGTCAGTACACTCAATATTTTTTCTGGTGGTATTCTTTGTTTTTTTTTGCCTCTGGTTGTATCAATGTCAGGATCCTTCATGATCCCTCCTTAACCGCTCTCAAAATATTTCAGTCCACCCCCGTCTATCAAAAAGTATCACAAATGCACTAATTGTCCTATTTGCACCGTAAGAAAAGAAAAGAAGGTATTAAAAGGGATAGTGCCATGTTTTAACACAGTGTTTTTTTTTTTTTTTTTTTTTAATTGACAAGAAGATGCTGCTGTGAATTGCAGTCTGTCATTGCTACCATGAATGCTGAGAGACTGCAGACAGGGCAGTGCAAGGCCAGAGCAAAGACTCTCATCTGGACAAAACTGTACCATCATAAGAACGTCATCATCCCAGCCAGTCATAGTCAATTTCACACACCAGGAAATCAGAAGTGTTATCCTTTTTTTTTTTTTTTTTTTTTTAAAGTCTTTTAGAAGCAAGGGGGAGGCGTGCAGTTGTTGGGTGGTGGCGGTAGTATTCAGGAAGGTTGGGGGGAAAAGGTGGGAGTTGATTATAGATAACCGAAATGAAGTAAGGCTGTCGTCCTCGGTAAAGTGTGGGAAAGTTGTCCTCCTGTGTGTTTGTGTGTGCGAGGGTTCAGTTCTTGGTCCATTTGAGTTCAGACATCAGTGATAGATTCATGACCGATCCATCGTGTTGTTATGAGTATTGTACAAATGCGTAGAAAAAAAAAAACCAGGTTGTTTGCTGCATGTTGCTGTTTTGTCTTTCATTGATTAAATTGTCCGTCTTGCATCCCATGCTAGCAAAGCAGCCTCCTCATAGTGCCTCACAGTGGTAGATGCCTGGTAAGACAGGACAAGCTAAAGATGGAGAAAGAAAAAAATAACTGTCTTGAGGCAAAACAACCAAACAATCAAATAATTCAGTAAATTAAGAATAAAGAGTGATGTTGAACTAAAAAAAAAAAACAATTTTTTTTTAGACTATTTTCTTCAATCTGTAATATGCAAAGGGTCTGTTCAACGTTCTGAGGAAAACACTTAGTTGCTTTCTTGTGAAGAGTTAGACAGACAATATTGATACCTCTCACATGTCTGTCGGGTAAATAGGAAGCTACCATCAACAGCTGGCTAACGTAGCTTAGCACAAAGACTGGAAACAGGAGAAACTGCTAGCTTAGCTCTGTCTGAAGCTAAAAAAAAAAAAAAAGTCCACTAACCAGCACCTCAATATAAAGCATTTGTCATTTCTACAGTTTTTGTAAATATTAAAGAAGATTTAACATGTTAAATTTGTGAGTTTTAGAGGTGCTGGCAGGCAGATATTGTTACACTTTGTCATAGGCTTTGTGCTAAGCTCAACTAGCTGACTACTGGCTGTAGCCTCCCATTTACTGAACAGACGTGAGAGTGATATTCTCATCTAACTCTCAGCAAGAAATCTAATAAGCATATTTCCCAAACAGTTGAGCTTTTCCTTCAATAGTTTAACACACTGGCCCCTTTGGTATTAACACACAACTTTGTAGTTCACTCAGTACTACAAACTTAACCTTCCTGAAAAATTAAACTTGCTGTTAGGTCAAGCCAATGTGGATTTTAGATACAGAGCAAAATAAAAATGAACATGCTTGTTTTGCCTGTGGAGAATCAATTAAAAAAAAAAAAGGCCTGAAAGAGGAAGAACAATAAAGACGCAACCTCTGGGAGCTATCGGGGATTTGGAGGCAGATGCAAGTTGTCAGGAGAAGGAGGATGAGGAGGAAGAGGCAGTTTGGTTGAGAGAGCATGGCCACTGTAAAATGACATCAGTCCAGGATCATCCGTTCCAGGGTTCCGCCATTGGCTGCAGCAGCAACAGGCGAGGGAGGCTGCCAGGGGTGTTGGGGAGGCACGGGAGAGCCGCAGGAGTGTTTGTCATGGTGGGTAAAAAGGTTGGTGTGGGTCGCTGGGCAGGGCAAAGGAGGGTGCAGGGGTAGGCAGCCCTGAGGGATGCTATACCATCACAGTGAGAAGGCACGGGGCTCGCATGTATATATGTGTGTGTGAGAGAGAGATAAATAAAGAACCGGATGCAGGGGGAGAGGGAAGTACGAGGGGGTGCAGAGGGGCGGCTGTGGGGATCCGGCCTCAGAATATGGTGGTCTCGTACTTGGTGCTGACGGGGCGCCTGTTGGAGTCCCGCTGGTCCAAGAGCCAGGTGGTGCTGCCCAGGGACTGCATGTCTGCGTCCATCTCCAGGGGGTCGATCTGCCGGGGGGAGGGAGGGAGGAGGGACGAGAGGAGGGCGTGAGACGGGCGGCAGTGGAGGCCATTGCGCCACACTGACAAGTCCTCAGCTCACACACGTGCATGTGGATTAGAGGTACAGTCCAGTGATCATGTTATAATCACAGACACTCAGGGCTCAATCCACAACATGGATGATGTCTGACAGAAAATACAATCTGTAAGCCGCAGCAGTAAGCCAAAGCTACGACCTCTGGGAGTTAAAAAATATACTGATTAGTTGTATAAAAGCAACATGTGCTCTACACCAGTGGCTCATACAAACTTGGGTGCTATTGTCATAATATAAGCAGTCAAAACACACATATGATAATTGATACTGGTTTTCTTGGAGCTAGATATGAGAAATCTAAAGATAGACATTTGAAAAATTAAAATGACATCTTCAGTGTCTTAAAAGATAGATATACAAAAAATAAGAAGGGGATCTTACAACCATCCAACAGAGACAACTTCAACCATCTTGTTTACAAACCCTCACTGGCACAATTAAGCCAATAGTCCTCATAGAAGCTTATATAGAGAAGTTAAATCACATCAAGAAACCCTCTCTTCTCTGAATGTGTTTAACCACAGAACTTGAACTAACTGCATCAAACTCTAAAATGTAAGATGAGGATGAGAGATGGGAAAGTAAAGGCATGAGGAGAACGTTCATGGTTGAAATATTAAGAACCACGAAACAAGGAGACAAAGTGCACTGCGGCACCCCAACAACAACAAAAACAAAAAGGGGAGGGACTGGTGTGTAAGCAGATGTGTGGTGATCACAGGTTGAATAGAGGAAAGGAAAGAGAAGGACCTGGACTCCAGGGCTAACAGAGTGCAACGGGAGGAAGGAAGGACGGTGGGTAGTACACGTGTGACAGTGACAGCAGCGGCATTCGAGCAGAGGGGCACCCTGGGAAGCAGGAGGACCAAGAAGACAAGAACAAAGACATGTTAAAAAAAACGAGAGAATAGAGGGACAGAGCAATGAAGAAATCCAGTAGGAGGCCGTTCATCATCTGTTTAGAGCTAAAGAAGGCAAATTATTCACCAAAACTATTCTGCTTGTGTCTTTTCTTAATTAACTTTCACTAAAATCCTTTCCCAAATAGGGACTGTCCAGTCAAAGCTGAGCAACCACAACTGGGGCTGCAGATGGAGATTTGAAGAGGTTCGGTTAGTCCTCATCATAAAGCCTTTTCTCTTATAGCATGAAAAGTGAAAGGATTGTTTGAAAATACAAACAAATATGCAAGTTAAGCAGCCAAACAGTGTGATCTTACGTTATTCCTTTTCAAATTTATAATACAAGGACAAACTAGTTCCATCTTCTACATGGATTATTGAAGTCATTATTAGTCATGAAGTGCAGAATCAAAACTCCTTCATAGTTTTTTGGTTTAAAAACAAGTCACAAAGTCATTATTAAAAATCAACCACTGACAGCCAGAAATGAGAAGCCTGCTTTTGTTTACTTCTGGCAGAAATCAAGGATCCATTGTTTCAAATATCACAAGGAATTCCAGGTGGTAAATCTGTCAGCGTTATCACTGTAAACTGCATATGCGCCATGTGCGAACAGAAAGCTTGACAGGTGTAGCAACAGCTACTAAATGTGGCAGGGATTATCTCTTCTTGGGAAAATGAAAAAAAAAAAACTGTATACCTGTCACAGTTTGTCACGAACTGGTAGCATTCACGCAGCAATAAAAGCATTAAAACAAATTGCAGCAGATAGGAGTCTCCCCCTTTCTCATTTAAAACTTAAACAACCAGCCAGACTCATTATGCAGCTCTGTGATTACTCCATATATTATCCTTACAGGCAGGTAGTAAAACAAAGTGATTTGTGTCTCTGCATAAGCATGTGGTCTAGCAGTGTGCGTGCTCCTGGCTGTGCAGCTCTCTCAGGTGACAGTGATCACTGAGTGCTCATTATATGCAGCCTGAGAGGTCAATGCATCAATGCGTAGCTCAGGCTATACGTGGACATTTACGCAACACATTCAATAGTGAGGGAGCAGAGGATGGGTCCAACCAGCGGGGCCGAGCCCTCAGAAAAGTCCCAGAGGAAATCATATGCCCGCCTGTGAGCAACAAATAAAACTATTCATTCATCATGTTTCGCATATACACAAAAAGAAAATCTCCCCTGATGTTTGTGAGTCAGAGTTGGGGGGTGGGCGAGATGAAATTGGTAGCAAAGTAATGACTCATCACTTTCTATCACACACAGCAAATCTTCCTTTGTAGGTGGCCCATTGGGGATTCATTGGCAGGTAAAAAGTCGGTCACGAGGTCTGTGTATCCTTTTTGAATTACGATTGCACAACGGCGCGTTTCTACTCTACCTCTGTCAACAGGTAGAGCAAATTCAACTCTCACACATCTCACAGATGCACACAGGTGTTATAGGGTGGTACTCACTGCTGATCTCCGCATGCTGCTCCACGACTGAGATACAGGGCGGCTGGTTTTGGTCTCTATGACCTCTGAGCCCAGAGACGAAGGTGGGACATAGTGTCTCGCCCTGGACTGGATTGCCATTTGATAGGCCACCTCAAATGCCTGTCCCAGTGTGAGAATGATCTCGTAGGTCTGCGTCTGTGTGAATGAAAAGAATGGTTTTATAAAGTGTGTTCAAATCATTGGACACCGAAGGTCTTGGTGATAAAAAGTCTGACAGCTGCTCCTTCAGCTGGTGTTTACTGAGACAAAACAACTTCTTCACAGCAGTTGTCTTCTGGTTTTACAATAAATTTAAACTGAATTCACATTAACCTTGAATGACACATTAAATGGGACCTTTGCTTTTGTGCATGAGAAACTAAAAGTTCGCTTTTACAAATGTGACAGTTGGTACTGTTTAACAATTCAATCAAATAGCTTGGACTAAATCAAAAGCTACTGTTAGTACAATTTTGAATGACTTCTGACTCTATTTCAATAATTGCTTAGAATTACTGATATTAGTTTTGCAAATGCTTGTTTTCAACCATTTGTTGTGCATCACACAAAAAAACACTGCATAGCACACAAAAGAGCTGCTCTTCACACTGTCAGGATAATTACTGTGTATAATTATCCCTTGGCTCTTGTTTGAATATCATGCACATTTTCAAGAAAAGCAAAGCAATTTTTACACGACATTCTGCACAAGGAGTCGTTGCGATAAATACAAATAACTGAGGCTCAAAATTGAGTTTTGTCATTGTGAAAACTTTGATCATTACAACTCAGTTAAAACTGATTCCCTGCAGTTAACCGATGCTCCACAGTGGTCCATCTGCCGAAGATAAAAGATTGTCTTCGACCTTTACAGAAGCTGAGACACAAATTGCAGCATAATCCGTGTCTGTACATGGAAATGCCATGCATAGCAGGAGTGGAACTTCAATCAAGCCCTTCAATGAGCCAATCAAGCAAATAATGTCCACAGGATGCTGCATGCAGTCTTAATGGCAGGATACCTGACATCCCACAAAAGGACACTTTGCTTTTTCTAAATGATTCAATGTTGAATTTATAACAAATTTAAGAATTATATGAAGATTTAAGGGTTTCCTTAAAGGATTGCATGGACAGTCATATTTCTATTAAATCAAGTAAACAAGGCAGGTTTGTTAAGATTTTCTGTATTACTCACCACTTCCACAGTGCTGAAGACATGACAGAAGTGGTGGCCACTCTTCAGATCCTTGGTAATGTAAGCAAAAGTGCAGAGGTCATCTGGGTCCTGAGCGGCGCACGAGATGTTCCTGATCTCGTGCTCCGCAACTATAGTCTAATGGACAAAGGAAGGAAGTGAGTGCTAACTGGAAATCAACCACTAATGGAGACTGAGAGTCAACTGCAGTGTTTGCATTGGACAGATCAATATACACAGAGACACACAAACATACTTTGCCATTACCTTTGTGGCTGCATCAATGAACTTCACCCCTTTATAGGTAATGGACAGTATGACAACTGGACCCTTTCTTGAATCCTTTGATTTCTGCAATGGACACAATAAAAAGACTGAGATGCAAGTACATAAAGTACAACAAAACACAATGGTTCACGTACTATAAATGTGATAATAGAAACATTAATGTACGGGGATGCGCTCAAGACTGGGAAAAGTAATTGTCAGTTATATTTTTCTTCTGCAACCCTGTTATTTCATGTCTGACACTTCGCAAATTCATTTCAGTGCAAATTATTGTAGAAGAAAAAATACTGTTTTTCAGTAATACTGACCCTAATTTTCGCACAGGCATCTTGTGTGGACTCAATCCCTCGTAGATCCCTGATTATCATTGATCCTAGGTACTAGGAGAAAAAGCAGAACACACCGGGGATGGACTCATTTAGAATACAATTTCAACATTGGTGCTGACAAGCTACATGTCAATTACACAGAACAGGATGGAGGCACTAGATGCAGTATATTACATGTCTCTGTCAATCTATTTGATGGTAAACAGTAGGCAGTAAATCTAAGAAACTGTATATGTCTGCTTCTGTGCTGAAGAGGGTAAAAACTGACTTACAGTTGCCTCATACCCGCAGGAGTCCAGGATGAGTTTCTCAGGCTGGTGATGCCAGGCAGACACCGTGGCGTAGGTAGCAGAGTGGCTCGGCGGCCGGAGGTTTAAACGAGAGTCTTTGTGTCGTTCACTCTGTCTGTCCTGTATGGCGAAAGTTTAAAAAAAAAAAAGAGGAAACAGCTATATTCTTCTCTAAAGGCAATGGAAAAACCTCACTTTTTAGTTTCAGGATAAGCTTTGTCACATATACACATTTCAGTAGGTATAGACAATAAAAGATGGTAAAACTCTGTATTTTTTGCATTATACTAGAACTGATTTCACTGATTAAACATGTAGACACATTGACTCCAAGTACAATTTTGTGTGTCTCAGTCATGGTGGTGAAGTAAAAGACTTGTAAAAGACTGCTGTACATTAGTGTGAAGACAGCAGAAGTCTGCTTGGTCAGCACTTTAATACAAGTCCTTTTTGATCTGCTGGTATGCTCATAAATATTTATGCGCTGGGTTGGACCTTCAGGTCAATGAGGGCTGTGCTCAGCTTTTTTCATAAATCTCTTGTCAGAGTAAAATATACTAATGGCAAAATCCACTAAGTATATGATAAGTATTGATTTTGGATATCATGGATCCTGAGTAGTGCAGTCGTGCAATATTTCCCTGATGTGTGGACGCTCCTCTGTGTTTTCTTTTTGGCCTCAGTGAGTCAGAAACCAGGCATGCCATGTTGACTGCTTGTGCATGTGTCGTAGTTTGACCTTTAGCAAATGGTAAAATTTGATCACTGGATTATTCTTAGTGCATCTTCTTAAAGAGGAACCCAAGAAATTCAGGGACACACACAAATTGTTCAAATGTTCCTGAATTTCAGAGCTACTCTGGAGACAAATCATTTCACTGGGTGAGTTGTTAAAATACAGTGGAGCTAAAGACCACAGAGCTTCTACATAAGAAAGGTTGTTAAAAGGTGAACATGAACAGCTGTACTAAGGCTATTTTAAAAAATGGAAGGTAGGACAAAGCAATAACTCATCACTGTCATGTTTTATCTGTCAGTGAAAAGTTTTGCGTTAGTTTAGTTCACTGCACTAAACTTCAGTTTCATTTTTTTTATACATACTATTGGACAAATTTTCCATATTGTTGTTTGTATGAATTGTGGAACAAAGACTTTATGCATTCATCCATATAAACCAGTCCTAATGGAGGGTTAGCTAAAATAACTAGCTAAACTTGAGAACATCTTAAATATACAGTATGTAAATGGAGTTTTTCAGCCAGAAGCAGCAGTGCTTTGCTTTGTAATATTTGTCTCCCCATGTTATATAATGCTTACGTACATGAAGTACACCTAGCTAAAACTAATGCAGTCTAATACAACCACAAATACTGTAAATAATCCTATGGTCATGCTGATTATAATATTCAGTTTTACTGAAACTGTTTTAGAAAGGTATTGATTCAGCTATATGGTCATTTTAGAGCTGAATCAATCTCTTAAACAGTTTCAACAAAAACTGAACATTACAGGATTTATTGCAGGACTGTAGCACTAGAATGCATTAGCTTTAGTTAGGGGCAACTAATAAACTGACAACTGAAAATCAATTGAGATCAATTGTGAATAACTAGATAAAATATCTGACAGGAATGTGTATTTTTGGCTAATTCAGCAAATTAAAGACCTGACAAATCATGGTGATGCAAAATAATATAAAAATCCAATCTTTCCATAAAGGAGTCCTGCTCATTGACCGTCCTACATTGTCTACAATGGTCTAATTCATCCAGACATATTAAAGAAATAGCTACCACTGTCTCACTGCACTATATATATTGGCACATCATCAACCTTAATTACTCCTTAATTTGCTGTTGTCCCTGGTTACAGTCCAATGTTGTTGTGGTCGTTATGCCCACTAAGCTTTAACTCAACTCGTAAGTTTAGTTGTGCATCCAGAAGGGCTCTTTGTCTGAGAAATGTGACAAGACACCTCAACCCATCTAACTTTGTTTAGCATCCTGCTCTATTTTTCAGCTAGTCGCTCAATGAGTTTAGGGGTTTCCCAGAAGAAGTGAAAGAAGGTGGAACTCACTACAGAGCGCGGCCTCTCACTATATGAACGCAGAGAAATACTACAGTCTTGTTCAACTCCTCTCCGCCTCCGGTCCGGCTCAGTCAAGGGCAGGAGCATGTCCATGGAGCGACTGGTGTAGGGGTCCATCTGACTGAGTGGGGATGTGGTCTGGGACAGGAGGTCATGGAACTGCCATATACACGCACGCACGCACACAGTGGGACAAAAAGAGTACAAACACATCACACACATGCACAGCACAGATTAATGATTTGACAGTACTGTCTACATAGGCTGGTTTCCCTGATCTACATCCAAGCTTAATCCTCAACAAAAGAGCCTCTTCCATGCAGATTCTCAATTCTTTTTAGCCCAGTTTAATCTGCCTGGGAAATCAGCCCTGAGTATTTAACTGTTGTGAACATAATGATATTGAAGAATCTCTTTCCAAAATTAGATACCCGCTGCTGAAAAAAATGATCCATTTTCACACAAAATGATGTTGGCATAGAAATAAAGCTTGCCATGCAATGTCGTATAACTTCCATTTTAAGCTCTGTTTAGATTGGTGAAATACTGAGCACTATAACAACAACGTGAAGCCATTTGAAATAAAAAAAACTATGATGTATCCTTTATAGACATCACTGACACTAACTATGGGTTATATTGAGGACATATGCAGAACTACGCTGCTAATTGGGCATACGTGAGCATACCCAATCTATTAAACAAATTAGGGTTGACAGCATGTTTCTGCACCTTGATGGTTAAATAGTAGCACTAACAATGCTGCAGTCTGAGTCACACTCTTGGTGCTGTAAGCTGCTTTAGATATTTATTTTTTTATTTCATGTTTATTTGTATGGAGACAGGTATGTAGCATGAGCCAATGCCACACACCATATCATTAATAGCTATTTTGCAATGTTCGTCCCTTAATAGGCATTTAAAAAACATAAAACTCGACAACAAATAAATTTGAGACAATATAAATCACAAAGTCTAACAATAAACAACAATAAATACATGCATTAAGAAAACAAAGGTCAGAATTCAACAAGAAAATACAGACAAAACAATACAAGACACAAACTATAACACAATAAAGCAACATAAAACAAGACACACTAGATCATTCATGACTACATGACTGATCCCTCTTCAAACACTGTTTGAGTTTAAAATTATCCCAGTCAGGATCCAGTTTGAGTTCTGCAGGCAAGGAATTCCACATGCTGATCCTCCAAATTGAAAAAGCTGCTTGTCCAAATGAGGATTTATGTAAGGGCACCTTACAATTCCTGTTGGATGCTCAACGTGTTACTGAGCCTGAAACTCTGAGAGGAACCACTGAGCACTTGAGGAGTGTGATTATGTAGGCTTTTATAGATGACCTTAAGTTTAGCAAACTTAATAAAATGATCAAAAATTAACATATTTAATTTATCAAGAGCATGGCAATGATGTGATGCTACATGGTAGTCAGGTGGGAAATGGCAGGCTGGACAAATACATCTTTCTTGGACTCTGCTGTCTTTTTCTGGATTCTAGGCAGAGCCACTGAATGAAGAGTAAGCAACGAAGACCCGATTTTGCAATAAATGTGAGCTGTGTCACCGTTCTTACCATAATTGGGGACAGACGACGGGACTTGGTCGGAGCCTCTTCATAGGGTCTCTCTGCTAGAGAGGCAATGATCCTTTTCCTGTGGCCCAGGGCACCAATCTTAATAACCTAGAGAGGCCAGCATCAGGGCACAATATAAGGCACTTAAGAGGGCATTGTCACATCAATATCCAAAAAGCAAGAATTTATCTAGACTAAGCTAATAGAGATATATCCAAAATACACTGACACAGAGTTAGTGGCATGCACCCCTCACTGGCAGGCATCCACAGGCAAACAGAAATGACTCTCGTCAATAATTCAGCCTCAATCTGTTTCGCCGTAAGCTTAAAGTACAGCACTGTCTCCTTCCCAGGACACTCTATAATTCACGATCCATTTTTGGACATGGTGTTTAAATAACAGAAGAATTTGGGGATTTATGGTGACAATAAGAGGTAATATGCAAATAACCAAGTGCTTTTCAAATGACTGTACTGCATAGATCCATTTCATTTGTCACAATTTAAATATATGTTTTTAATTTGCAGTATCTTAACGGTGAAGGTTCACTTCAGACACGTCTATCCACAGTATCTCTGCCTCTTTAAACCTTTTACTAATGCAATACATATCAGCTTGTGTGGCTAAAACTCTCAGAGGAGGAACCATAGGTTAATTTTATGTAGTCAAAACTCATTATCTTAATACTGTATATTTGCATAATTGGCTATTAACATTCATGCTCATCCAGTAAAGGTGGATGTCGAGTGATTAATGTTACATTTGCAATTATGTTGCTGGTACGAAATATTCCATAACAGGCTCGTACGGTTCTTTGTCTGAAGGCTTCAATTATTTATTCAGTGAGAGTCAGAGGCAGAAGAGGCAACTGGTCTGTCCTCTGGATTTCTGGTGCTGTTTTCATTATTCTCATGTACAGAATCCCAGTGAGACCTGTACGCATGAGGTGTGTGAAATAAGAGAAAATTTAAAAAGGAATAAAGAGCCTTGGGAATATATGGGAATGTAAACCAGCTCGTAAATCAAATTGATGGTTGATACTGTTTGCCATAAGATGCTGAAGAGGATGTAGGAAATCTAATGGGCAAAGCGAGTTCTGCCAAGAGGCTCAGAGGCAGTTCTGCTACTCTGCACACTGAAAGTAATGTGCCCTGCTCTCACACCCATCTTTCTGTACTGCATCGCAGTCTGCTGGACACCATCCCTCATATGCTGCATATACAGTATGTTTAGCTGCTGCTTTCCTGCTGCTGTTACTGCAGCTGTTGCTGGTTTCTGCCATTTTGCCACCGCTGACTTTGTTTATCACAACTAACCGCACACAGAAATGCAGTCATGAGTGGGAAAAATATGATCGCTGTAAACAAGCGCATACACTGCTCCTACACTGCCTTCTGTGATTGCTTATCAACCATATCAAATCATCTGTTTGGATTATTTGGTTGCCTGTCATGACATAAACAAAATAATGTCTACATGATTGGTTATTACTACTGTTTCAAACTGACAAATTTAACCTTGTAATGCGATTTGACGAGGACAGAAACTGTTAACATTGCTAACACATTACCAGGATGGCGCTTAATATTTTGGCTAAATCAGTTGTAATGTTTCACACCCAAGTATGATAAGATCTAAAGTCAGTCAACCTGTGTACAATACGAATAAGCCCACTATCAAATATTAATACAGCAAAAAAGATGGCAATAATTCCCTGTAACTCTGTGTTTTCCCAACCATTTTGGCTCATAATTCCTACAAACAAAGCAACTCCTCATCACAGACTGTTGAAGTTCAACCAGAAAGGGATTCTTCCTTTTCAGATTGGTTTATATGAATAATTTTTAGAAGCCAGACGAAGTCAAATGATCCAGTATTTCACAATAAATTAAAGATTAGAGAAAAGTCAGGAAAGCAGAAGATTTTTTTTTTTCTTTCCTGTCCTGTTAATCATCTTGCAAACCCTCAGGTTTATCCGAGAAACTCATGGGGAAACCCCTGCTGGAGTCTAAACATACACACATATGTTTAAAAAGAGACCATTTCCCCGTTGTGGGACTAATAAAGAAATATCTTATCTTAAAACACCTGCATACATGTTGAACCACACTGGTACATGTGTTTCTCTATAACCTCCACAGCTTTTATTCCAAAGAAATTAGTCCTCCTTTGCAATTACAAATTATCATAAAATATGACACTATTTCCATAACGATTAAACCAAATAATATACTTCCCTGTCATCAGTCACCCTATTGCTCCTTAATTTACATTTTATCTGTTAGTTATCTACTAATTACTCAGTGATGTTTCTGCCATAGTTTTATGCAAATGCTTCCATCAATGAGCGCTTCTCTGCAATTTCAGCATTGGGTTTTAAAGTGCTTCTTAACCTCAAACGCAATCCATAAATCTTGTGATTAAGGGGACATTCTGTGACAACTGGTCCAGAATATCCCAGGACGAGTCCAGCAACACGCAGGGGTCTTTGTCAGACAATGAACAATTTCCTGCTCACCCATCATCTGAAAGAGGCCAACATTGTTCTGAAAAAATGGCAAGAGATGGTTTCTTACATTGACAATCTCCAGCTCCCACAGGTTCTTAACACACTCCAGTGTGCGGTAGCCACTTGAAAGAAAGTTGGGCAGATATTCATGCAGGCCGAGGCCATCCAGCCAGGAGGCAAGAGATGTGCTGCCATCACAGCCCAGTGCTTTTACCTACAGTGAAGGGAAAGACATGTATGGGAGCAATTACTGTAACGTTGCATTCTGGGAAGGGGACTTAAAATAGGAATGTACAGCTTCTATTCTTGCTTTCCAGTTTTAGCTACCTTACTAAAGTTGGACACTGCTGTCTTTAGCCAGCCTAACTGTGTGGCTCAATGGATAGAAATTTGATATTTAAAGTTGCTAGAAGATAAAATTATAATAACTTTAGTGATTTCCTGATTTTTCATCTAGAATCATTATCAGATCAAATTTTTCATTTGTCCAACACTTTGGTTTATATAATATTGGCAAAGCTAATCCCATTGTGTAGCAAGTGTTAGCATGCTAACAGGCTAACCCAAGATGGAGAACATGGTAAACAATACACCTTCTGAACATCAGCAAGTCAGCATTTAGCTCAAAGCACTGCTGTGCCTCACATAGCCATGTGCATGGCAAAATGCAGACCAATCCTTATTATCCCAATCTCCAGCACAAAGGTACACATTTTCCTTTAAAATTGTAATGTATTTCAGGTTACTACTTAAAACATGGTCAACTCTGATGAACCACTGCATTTGCACCATTCCACATTTAAAAAACCTTTTTCCCTTCACTGCATTCATTTATTCATCATTTTTTCGCTTATCTGCTATTTTTATCTACATACTGATATTTTGACCTTTTATTCTGAGACACTGTCAGTCAGTGTCTTTCCTCAGTGCTAAGGTTAAGCTATGATGTTAAGTACCTTGGGCAAGCTGCGTGCCGCATGGAGGATTTTCTTTCTGTGTCCTGGGTCAGTGATCCCGATGTCTCTGAGATCCTGGTCCTCCATCACGTTACTTCCCTACATGTGCACAAACGCAAGAGAGACACACAAATAAACACATCCACACACAGGCACACACACAGCCATACCCATACACACAGGCGTGCAAACAAATAATCACATGCACAGAGACAATACACAATATGGACATACAATAATAAAATACATGAAAATAAATCAGTAATCCCATGTACTACATATTATTGCAGTAAATTAAATGTCTGCACTTAAAGGCACACACAGTCATACAGTATTTACACATAAAAGACACTATAGTGACATATGACAAATAGCTTTATAAGAGTAAAGGTCAATAAAAGTATCATGACTTGTTCTACACTGTAACTACCAGGGCAAAATCGTAGCTGTGCAAACACATACTTGCTTACGACATACACACATGCACACGCACGCACAATATGCACATCTCTGACACAAGCAGTAACAGCAGAGTGGGAGGACAATGAAGTCAAATAAATTGTGCATGCCAAGAGTAATCAATCTGATCTGGTGCGACTCAGAGGGAACAAAGCCTTCATAACTGCAGCAGCATCTACACGATCTCTTTGCTGTTGTGTTTCATTGAGGGAAACCAAACAGTACAAAAGGAAACTAGAATATTTGACTACAGTTTGTAACAATTCAATTTAGGACATAAAAACAATGAACAATAATCATTTTCCACCTCCTGAAATCTTGACTGACAAGCAGATTCTTGTCTATTTCATGTAGCTGTTCATATTTGCAGCTCCGGCTGCTTTGTCATCTTATTCCGGTTTATAGGCAGGAATAAAGATACAAGGAGAACCTTGAAAATGTGGAGCTAAGCGTTTTTCCCTGTGGACTGCTGCAGATTGATTCTTCCTGGCCAAGAATGTTAAAATGTTCTGTAGTCTTTAGTCAATCTGCTCTTACTGGATTGGTTTCAGAGCACAATGCAGCAGTATTCACAGGCCTGTATCAGGGTGCAGTTTGGAGATTACTCAGTGATCGCTAGAATAAAGGTCAAAATGAAGCGGGGTCTGATGTAAGGGAGGCCAAAAATAGATTCTCTACTTTTATTAACACAGTTTGAAGTTTGATGATGCCTTGGGAGACTCTGCAAACTTATTATTTCATGCTGCATTTGAAACATGTGACGGGAATGTATGGTTCAGTTCTTACATAGCTTATGAGCTATGGTGGTTTGATTTAATCTGATACGACTTGCAGATGTAGCCATGGTAGAAGTCCTTCATCTCACTAAATGCACTCAGTTAATGCAACAGTGAATTAGAACTGCTCTATGCATCATGGAGGAATTGTTTAGAAAAATCAAATTTTGTTACTTTTTCAAAAGTCAGCAGGCATAACAATAATCTGGCAAATAAAGAAGACTTAATTTATGTGTTACAATATGTTCAGTTCTGCATTATAATATTTGAGAAAGAGGGGGCTGCAGAGTCTGATGCAATATTAATGCAGGAAAGATGCAACGTAAATGCATGATGGGGAACTTCTAAGATGTTTCACACTAGAGAATTTGCCTCACTGGCATTAGTTTGGACATGAGCGCAACAAACCACACAAAAAAAGAAATTTTGTGGAATTCTTTGACTGACAATGAGCCCTACAAACAAATTCTGACATTCAAGTTCAGTTAGATTGATCACATCTGAAGCAAGTCTGGCAGAATCTAAAAGGGCACAATATTAAACATTCACAACATCTGCCTGACTACTCTGACCTTTCCCTTGTTTGCAACCTCCACATCCTTGTAAATATCCATGGGTAATTTGCCTTGTGAAGCTAATGATTTATCTCCTTGATGCATCAAGTCCAGCAGACACATTCGCCGTGGCATGAAAATGAACATTAGAATGACTAATGACCCATAGTCCTCATCACATTATATCCCGGAAATCTTGATCATCATGGAATCTTCCAACTCAATAAGACAACAAGGTTGCTTTGTTTTCTTTTTAATTACTGTCTAGATATCCGTACACTAATGTTGGGGAATATAATGATATACGCCATTGGACAATAACACTGTTTGTCACCCACTTAAGATTTTGCAATACGTTTCATACTCGGCTAGCTATTTCTTTAATGTCACTGGTTGTATAAGGCTATTGTGGGCAATGCTGAAAGTCATTAAGCTGGAGTGATTTATGAATCAGTCCTGTTTTAGTAATCAGTCCTACTTAGTGATTCGCAGGATTTTCGCATCAATTTAATTAAGTACTTTTATTTGTAAGGTTTTTAATTTACTGGATTAGTGAAAAAACAGCATTCCAATTTTATCTATAAACCATTTCTCAATTAAAGTTTGAGAGAACATACTATATACAGTGATATATATATCATTATTGCAATATAATATTACTTATACAGAGGTAAAAGATTTTTTAGGCATATTTTTGCAAGTTAGTATTTGGGAGTTTAATAAATATGATAAAAAATATATCTCATAACTCATAAACACACATTTTTGATAACGATCCTGTGTGTCCAGTGGTTAAGATACATACCATTTATTATGTACACATCACCACTGGTTCAATTCTATTGATGCCATCTCCTATTCATCCATCTATCTCTCTCCCCCCTGCAATTTCCTCCTCTGTCTTTTAGAAATAAAGGCAAAAAAAAAATGCTCCATAAATAATAGAAAAACTGATCCTTTAAATTCATTCTTTCAAGAAACTGCGACCAGAAAATGTGGGACATTTTACAGTTGAAAATTAATCTCTCACGGGCAAACTACATAATGAAGACAATGTTTTTAAATTATTTCAAACATATCTTTGGCATTTCTACCAATATAGCTGCAATAAGCTAACGTCTGCTGATATATCAGCCCAGGCGATTTACCGGTCTAGCGCACACCCTGTCTGTATTCCATTTATTATGACTATATATTACACATACTGCTCCTTCAG
Organism: Holacanthus passer; assembly: GCA_025331565.1. NCBI lineage: Eukaryota > Metazoa > Chordata > Actinopteri > Pomacanthidae > Holacanthus > Holacanthus passer. The sequence continues at coordinate 3,340,385 of JAFREQ010000028.1, forward strand.
GCTTGTTGTCACCTCATGAACAAATAGAAATCTGGGCCTAAAGCTTGTATCTGTACAGCACTTCATAGTAGTAGTAGTATCACATGTTCATGAGGACTCCTATTATGTTGTGATCCCATGCCTTACCAGTAAGAAAAACAGATCAGAGAGCAGCAGTCCTCAACAGGAACACTTTGTGAATACAGACACTTTTCCTCTGAGCTTACTGGTCTCACTTAACTGAGCTCAGCTGTGACAAACTGATGTAACATATAGCCCATAGTGCTAATGCAGCTCTGTGGTCTGAGAAATGTCCGTGTTTACCCTTTGGGCCTAGTTATTTACAGTGTACAGCCATGTTTTTTCAGAGTAACATGACCAGGGGATTGAAAACGTAATGGTGGTTTCTACAATCGTCGCCAAATGCAATATCAAGTTTCCTGGCGATGTTCTTTACGGGAAACATGATAACGCTTTTAGTCAGACTGTGGACGTCCTTTGAGCTGTAGTTGAATGAATTTATCAATATGTAATCTGATGGAGGCGTTTAAAAAATGCAAAACACTCATCCAAAATGTGTCAATGCTTTCCAGAGACACTAATCTGTCTGACCGTGTTTTTAAACCATCGTAGCAGACAAATCATGAGGCGTTTGATCATTTCCTTACTAGTAAAATTATACATTTCTAACCAAAATAAATGAATGCATGCAAACAGATAAATAAAATCTAAAAAGTATACAGTATCTAAATATAGCATTAGAGCATGCTGCTGCAGTGTAATCATACATTGTGCAGTTATTGCAAGACTGTCTCATAAGCACCACAAGCAGAGTGTAATGGGTAGAGGATTTAGTGAGATTTGGCAAGCAACCATGCAAAGTGTATTTAGAATAAACTATAGTGTGTTTATATTGAGGATTGTTTGTCCAGGTTTATCCGCACAGGGGTCAAGTCCAGTGATTGTAAATCAGAAGAGTCAATACAGGGGGGAGTAGGTGGCTTCAGAATTGTACAGTAAATGAGAAGCATGATTGGGAATGCTGAGAAAAAGTAAATGGGTTCTAGTTGTCATTTGTCTTTCTATTGGTGACAGCCTATATTCTTTAAAGGGATTCAGTGCCGGGCCATAAATCTTAGCAGGGTCATGCACTGCACGGAGGTGAAGAGGAGTTATGAAGGGGAGAGGGGGAAAGGGGAAGGAAGAGAAAGGGACAGGGGTGAGTGTGAAAGGAAAAAGAAGAGGGGGGGAGTGAGTGGAGCTACTGAGAGACAAGCAGAGGGCAAGAGAGCAGAGTGGTAACATAAAAAGACAAATGCAGCTAGGTTGACACGGGGAGAGACAGAGTGATGTAAAGTGGAACCGACCCCTGAGATGATGTGCTGCAGGTGACTCACCATGAATCGTAGGTCGTCGAAGCCATTGAGCAGGAACTTGCTCTCGTACTGCGGCAGCCCCACGTGCTCCAGCCACTCTCCCACCGGCTGGTCCAGGGCTTTACCACAGGCCCCATCTGCCGAGAGAGGGAAGCGCTTCAGCAGGGAGAAGCCGTTCAGCCGGTAGCAGCGGCACTCAGAGGACGACACATGGCATTGCCACATCATCCTCGGCCAGCAGAGGCAGAGCCGAGTGCAGCAGCACCAGGCGGGGTGGGGGGGAGACAGGGTCCAGGCCGGGGGTGAGGGGCTCCCAAGGTAAAGGCGGGGGCCCAGCTAACTCAAACACAGAAGGAGGGTAGGAAGTGCTGCAGGCCCAGCTCAAGCCCTGCAGGGGACTGACTAGGCTAATATACACCCACTGGTGTTAGTGTGACTGACTGGAAATGTCAGGCGAGGGTGGAGGTAGTGCAGGGAAGGAAGCCCATCTGAAGCTTGGTATCGTTAGTTATGTTGGACTGAGCCACTACGGCATCTTCCAACAAACAGGGTTCACTAAACATTCCTTTAGTGAGCAGATGAGCGAGTGTAAAAACAAGTGCTTAGCTAGTCCAAGAACATAACAATACTGAATAGTACACGTCAAGAGGCTAAATAATTTTCAGGCTGAGGGAAAATGGAAATATTTATCACTAAATCAGACATTTTCATACATCACACATTATTTACTCAGCTAAAACTATCCCCGGATTTTTTTCCTAAAATCAGCAATAATTCCATCACGGTGTAACACAGAAATATTCAGTTCCCCCAAAATAAATTTGTCAGGGTTTTCACCACATACTTGTAAAGCTCTGGCTGAGTCCCATGGCTTCATTGGTCAACCTCTTTGAGAGCTAGGACACGGCTCATACAATGAAGGTAGCAGCATTCTAAAGTACTGTTGAGGTACTCATGTTATTTTTGATCAAGGAATACACATTTGCTTAAATAATTTTCCGTCCTTACTCCAGAGCCACAAGGAGTACGGTCAGGTAGACATATTGTAAATCCTACATCAAAAAAAGAAATGTTGGCTTAGGATTTCCACAGTGTGCTGATTCCAAACTCCTCAATTCATAATCAAATCCAAGTATAGATTCCTTGATAAAGCTCCAGGTAAGCTGTCGGCCAGTGGAAAAAGGTTCAGTGTCCTTGGTGGTGCCAGTGTTCCCTGTGCTGCCCAGCATTCACACTCTTCAGCAGGCTGCTGGCTGTGCGGCTCCGCCAGAGAACGTGCTTCTCATCTCTCAAAGCAGTAAATCCAGGTTCAGATCCGACAGACGGCAGGTGAGCCTTTTGACTCTGAAGCGAGGATCACTGCAGGACCACAGTGCAGGTTAAGCTAGCTCCTTCCTGAGGCAGGCGCCCCCCACTCCCGCCCCAGCCCACCTGGTTCTTCTCCTCGCTGGGTACAGCTAGCAGCCTCTGTGCTCAGGGCAGAGGTTTGCTGCATCCCCTGCCTGTCTGAGACATGCAGGCAGCGCAGATGCAGTCACAGCAGCTGCTCCTGGCTCACACACGCTACCCCTCACTGCTCACAGGGCATAACGTCCTGATGCCGGCTACTTCTATAGATCACAGATCTGCCTCAACCTCAGCCGCTGCTGCCACATCCTTCCAGCATCCACGACAGGCAACAGACTCAGTGATCATCCCCCCTTCTCATCCGAGCAAATCCCTCAAGCTCTTCTTTTTAACTCCCCCCCTCCTCGCTCTCGTCTCTCTCTGCTTTCTTTCTCTTGCTCTCGATCTCATAGCCCCATTCCCACACTGTGTGATCGCACTGCAGGGCTGCCGTATGCTGCCTGATGAAGTGGGGTGCTGCTCCACGTAACCACCTCTCTCTCTCCCTCACTCTCCCACTATATCAATTCCCCTCCCTCTGCCTCTCTCGCTCTCCCTTTCTGGCTTGCACTCTCCCTCACTCTGTCTCGCTCCCTGCCTCTCGTTCTCAAACACACAGACAGATGCAAACACACACTCTTTCTCTCTCTTCATTGTCTGTCTCTCTACCCCTTTACCCTTCTATCTTGCCCCCCTTTCTTTCGCATACAAATGCACACACACACGCTCTTCTCCGTCTGCCTCTCTCTAACCTTACCCCACCTCACTCCCTCTCTCTCCCCACTGCACTGATTAGAATTGCACAGAGGCACTCTGATCTTGCCAGTGCAGAAAGGACACCACCATCAGAGGCAAGGAACAAGCACTGAGAGCCCAAAATCACAGTCCTTTCTGCAAAGAATGACAAGAACGTAAAAGGATGACAGAGCGTCGATCCTCACAGCAACGCCAATTTTTTTAGGCTAACATGGGATATTGAAACAAAGAGCGTCCTCAAGCCTCTGCTTATTAGCAGATGGCTTTAATTCATTTACATCTTACTTTGATGATAGGACAAGGGGGGGCAGCATTGATTCAAGTCAGCAGAAGTCTCTAATGCACTCGAACAGGAGAGGGAGAATGGGTGAAGAGAAGAGAAGAGAAGAGAAGAGAAGAGAAGAGAAGAGAAGAGAAGAGAAGAGAAGAGAAGAGACACACTTCAAGTCCTGTTTCTTCTCCATCTCATTCAGTCATAGAGCATGACAGAAAAGAGGCAAATTCCATTATGTACTTCCAGATGCTCATGTCACATCATCCATTTTTAGTGCACAACTGAGGCTACTTACAGGAAAAAGCCTGGATAAACAAGAGAGATGATATAAAATTTAGAGAGATTTGGGGTAAAAAGACTCACGCACATCACCGTGACTTGACTTGGAAAGAATTGCCACAGTCCACACAGGGAGTGGTAGACTTGAGCACCCACCTATGCAGGGTTGCTCACTGCATCCATCATTGGTGTTATCTGGGTACAGCTGCAGGCAGAGCATAATTATGCAGGCTTTCAAGCTGCTTGCAAACCCTTTACACATTCCCAGATGGGTAGTCAGCCAGTCAGTAAGGCAGTCAGGGCAAGGAGAAGCAGTGCCAACAGAGGGAGGCAAAGTGAAGGGCTATTGATTGAACCTCCTCCGTAATTGGCCACTTGTGCCCCTGTTGCTCTGACGTTAATGATCAGGTAAAAGGCCAAGCCAGGTCTCCGTGACCCGTCAGTCATCCACAAGGACCAGCGCTCATCATTCGTTATCAGGAAGAGAAGCTGCTGTCAGATTTGCCCTGACTGTGAAGAAAAATGATGGAAGGAGGGAGTGAGTGTGAAAGGGAGAGGGAGAGAATGAGCAGGAGACAGATAAGAGACAGAGAAAGACTAATAATGGAGGAGGCGATGAAACACATGGGCGAGATAAGATGGTAATAGGAAGTAAGAAGGATTGAAGTGGACTAATTATGATTCACTACGAGATCCCACAACTCCTCCTCCTTCTTTACCCTTTCCTCATGAGCCCCATACCAAAGTCAGTTCTTACACCACAATATCCAGACAAAGACTGTTAAAAGCACCAGCCACCCCATCCAATTACTTCCATTCATTTGGGACAGCAACACCTCCCACAGTAGTAGGACCTAATTACTGACTGACAGAGTATCCAATGCTCCTCCGTGGGGGGGAAGTGGGTCACTGTCTTATCCCCTGTTAAACAGGGCAAGCTGTCAAATCTATCCAAGTGTGTTTCTGTACTGTTTGCTCGGTCTAGACTTGGCTCCAAGGAGCGCCCAGAAAGACCTATTTACAGCAAAGGAGGTAGAGGTTGTGCCTAGATAAAGCCGTGCCTCTTTATCAGAGCAGGAGAAAAGCACTAGCTCCTTGTCAACACACCCAAGCAGTGGAGAAAATGAGCCGCAAAGCTGAATTAATTCAGGGAAACTGAAGGCGGACTCTTTTCCTTTGAACGTCAGTGTGTGCCTGTACACAAACCGAGCCGATGCCTCCTGTGTGCTGTTAGCTGAGCTCTCTCTCTCCACTCCCTCTCTCTTTTTAAGCTCATTTACTCAGTGCTCTCTTAGCACACAATCGAGGCACTCGTGATGGGCACACAACAAAAACAACCTCATCCTTGAGCACGCAAAATGGCACAAAATTGCAGGGCTGGTTTTTGTAGCCACAGAAACCTGATGTTCAGAAATCTGCTTCCTGAGGATGAATTGGCCACCCTTGGCTTCTGATATGGGGGACAGTATACAAGCAGAAGGTGGATGGAATGAAAACACACACAGGGATCGAGGGTAAGGTTTTCCCAGTTCTATCAGGGTAAAAAGATAAAGGTGGACTGAAGAGTCTTTGTGAAGTCCCCCTTATTTCCCTCTCTTCCTCCCTCCTTCTCCTCTTCTCTCTCCCTCCCTCTCCTAGTGATGAGTCTGAAGGGTACCTGTTTGTTCCCTTTCATTACATTGAGGAAAAAGAAATATGACCTCTTTACTAAGCGACACATACAAAAACAGCAACAAACCATTCTCACAACCTCCAGAACTACTTGTGCACAAGCTCCGATTAAAATCGGAGCAGCGTCTACATGACTCAGCTGAATCTGGGACACTTTCAGCGTGCCGTTTTTCAAACAAGGCCTATAAATAGCACACACCTATATGTGTAGAAGAAAATACAAACAAACAACATATTTCCTCTTATGTAATGCGGAATAACCTCAGGTCTTAATTGGTAAGATAGCAATTAATCTAACAAAGCTCGGGTGTGCTGGAAGTCAAGTTACAATTAAAATCATAAATTTACACTGCAATGAAACCAGCTTTGCTTTAGGACTGCTTTACTAATAGCCCCCTTCTTATAATGATATAATAAAATAATATTAACAAAAGTTAACATTAAATATAAATTTACTATCACAATATAGGTTTTCTCAAGGCTAAGAGAAATCAACCTTTATCACACCTCATCTAAAGTTCGCCTTTATCACTAAAAGTAAAACGTAACATGAAATCAAGAAGAGATTCAATTAAATTAATATATGAAATAAACATTTATACTCAGCATTTAGTTTAATTGGTTGCATTGGTCAAACTTTTACTTTTCCCCATTAAGAGTATAGCTATTTTACCTACACAGACATACAGCATACACACAGGGGTGAGATTTTACTGATCAATATTGACCAATGCCATTATCGGTCTGATTGTTTTTAAATTCCCTTATTGATTCCTGAACAATTTTATTTGAGCTGGCTGTAGTTTGAGAGCTAGCTGTATCAACTGTCATTGTCATTGTTTTTCGAATTGCACAACTGTCAGAAAAAAATGCCAGCATCGATAAAAGGAACCGATAAGCTCGGAAGTATATGATTCCAATGGATCGGACAATTTTAAACCGGTTCTCAATGTTTCTCAATTATACACACCGAGCCTTTGTAATGGGCTGACAGGAAGAAGTGACATAAGATGCAATATAATTATGATGACACATTGACACATGTGGGGTTAAATCTTGGTGCAGCACTAAGCCTTAATTCTCTTAACTCCAATGTAATTTCATTTCTATTTCTCTGCGTTCTTACTTTACATCCTTTCATCACAACCACATATTTTACTGTTTCTGTTCTGTCTTTCAGGTTCGGCGTTGTTACACCTTGCTGTGGTCAGCAGATTGGTAATCCATGAAACACACTGCGCATAACTAATGGAAATTTTATCATAATAAATCTGCTGAGACTTCTAAAAGGGAGTTATGTGCAGACCCAGGGAAGGTGTTACACAATAGTGTATGACGAAACCACCTTATGGCGGAGTATCTAATGGAGGTAGGTTTACACTGTGTCAACTCGGGAGTGTTATCTAAACAAACTGAGCTGATGCCAGCTGGCTTCTCCCTCTGCACTGCCTGAAGGACACTTGATGAAGCGTGCTATCAATTCAAGCCCTATTGAGGTATACACTAACTCCTGAAAAAAAATATGACAGTGAGGGAATTTCGAATTAGATTTCCCATAAAGTGGAAACCTTGTGAGTAACAAATAACAAAGATGTGCCAAACAAATGTCAGCCTCAATCTCTGTGACTTACAACAAAACTATCCTCCATCTTTTCTGAAGGTGTGTTTGAATGCTAAATAGCAGCTCTTAGAAAAGCTGCTCAAATGTAATCAATTACAGGGTGTAAACAGTTTGGTTGCTGCTAACATTACACATAATTCCTGTCCAGTAATCTCTACGGGACTAGCATCAATGCAGCACCAAGGGCAATTAAGAGCTTTATAAACGGTTAATGAATAAGACTCACTTATTACCCCAGACCCAGTTGTCATTTTGCATCACCCAACCAATAAATTACTCACCTCACAGTGATGTTGAAAAAAATAATCACTTCATTCTGCATGAATTAAAAATTCTATCAGCATGGAGCATAACAAGTGGTGAAGCATTACCTGAGCTTGGTGTGGGCTGGTTCTTTTTGGACGTTTCAATGCCTGCTCCAATCAAGTTCATGATCTTCTCAATCTGTTAAGAGAACAAAGATAAACATTTTGCATTAATTCAAAACATGCATAAAGTTCTTTCTAACCCTGCACCATCCCACCACAGCCAAACCAATTACAAAACACGAACAGTGAAGAAGTGGCACTGGGTGAGGAGACAGGACAGAGAGTTGCTTCTGCTGGGAGTAGTGGGAAGGAGGCGGGCTGCTTTGCAATGATGGATTACAAGCAACAGTCCAACGTGGACAGAAATTCAATGGCTAACCCTCCACTCAGCAAAAACACAGCAGGGTGATAAGGTGAATTACAATCTAGAGGCTCCAAATTATTGAGGTCCATAGGCAGTCAAAACTGCACAATCTCAACCTCCAGAGATTCAGATCTGGTACTGACTGTTTGATTGCCCTCTCAGACCTGTATTATTTAAGCTTCACAGCATAAGGCAACAGCTTACTGCAAGGTTAAGTGAGCACAATGCTGCATGCAGGAGATTACAGAGCAACTCAGAGAAGAGTTGTTTAGGGGCTTAGAGCCAAAACTGTTTATTTAAGTAGTCTCCGACTTTCCAGGAGAGACAAAACACATTTCCAGGCTGTTTGCTTTTGTTTATTTTGCGCAATAACTACACAGTAACTCAAATTTATACAAGTGCTTTGGTGTTCAATGCAGTATCGGATCAAGCGCTGTTCAATAATACAGTCTAGCCTATAGTCATGTGATTAAAAATCATGTCCCCGCCTGCGTAGAGTCCATACATCCAAAACAAATTCCCAATATCCCTTGGGAACAACCACCATATTGGTACAGGGAAGCCATGCCCCCTAATGCATGATAATTTTATTGAGGCAGAAGGTCTGTCTACAATAAAAATTGTCATAACTCACTGAATTTTTTACCCATTTACATGTGGTTGTTGCAAATTCCAGACATGTATTTATAATACAGGATGCTTGGTTAAATTTAAAATGTGTGTTTTCATACCAAAATAGTTCTTATGTAGATAGTAACCATAATATTTCTATGCATAGTTTCAAAGTAAATTCATTTTTTTCTCACTGCATGGAAAATGGCTGCCATGATGTAATTTTGAAGGAAGAAATGAATAACGAATGACACACTGCCAAATGAAAATAAGGGTGAAAAGCCAAGTGGAAAAAAAGATTTCCCTTGGCTACTTTTCGATGAGGAACAGCAGCTCTTTTTCTGTTGCTGGTGCAGGGAGGCTCCAGAAAAGATTCGAGGAGACAGCCCTTACATAATGAGTCCTTCAATTAAAGTGTCTACCCACAGACATCACTTAGTTGTAGCCAATGACTTGAATCTGTTGTATTCTGTTAAAGAGCAAAGAAATCTTTTGGATTATAGTTTGTTGTATGTATGTTTGTGAAAATCATGAATAAGAGAACAGAAACACTTTTTTATTACCTTCAAACAGAGCCAGTCTAATTGTTTCCCTACTTCCAGTCTTTCTTTGTGCTAGTATGCTAAGCTTGGCAGCTGCTTCATATTGACAGATATAATAGTGGTAGCAATCTTCTCATCTAACTCTCAACAACAAAGCTAATAAGAATAGTTCCCAGAAGTCAAAGTATTTAAATGCAACAGCATGAAGACTGAATAAGATGGGACCATTTACAGCCAATGTGAGAACTGTTACTCTAATCTGTCTCCATTGGAACAGACATTTCATTTTGAAGTTCCCAATGTCATATTTCTTCCATCTAAATATACACTGTAGTATATTTATGAGTCAACTAAAGCAAACAGTCTGGGTCTTATCATATGTACTGCATATCTGAATAATAATCACTCATCTCTGGGTAAGTGTAAGCAATTTGTCCACAGAACACCAAACTGCTTGCCGACACTTTATGCTTCAAGGACAACAGGGCCCCATGCACAGAACAAACGTACCATTCACCCTGTATAAAGAGAACAAACCATACATATTAATAGCATTTGGTATTCTTTGGCGGTTGTAGAAAAGAGCATATATTGTCTGTATATCTACAAGTACATATTTTGACAATTTAAAACAAGCCAATTAGCAGGCTGGGTCCACCTAAAATTCTGTGTGCAAAGTATTGCAAATCAGGCTGGGAACTAAATTTAGAATCACTAGAGTAGTCGATTCACAATCAGCAATGAAGATTTTTGCAAGCCTGAAAAGCTGATTCTGCTTTCACTAGTGACACCAGAGACACAGGCAGGCTTATTTGATGTAATATTTAGTGTTTGAAAAAGCCCTATGCACTTCGCTAGTGGCATCAACACTGTGGAAAAGCCTTGATTCATTTGGAAGTCAGGCACGTGGGACGAATGGCATATGCCTCCAGCAATACAGACCTCACATTACTCTTTGAATTAACCCAGTTACATTCTATATCATACACACACACATCAGGACTGCATTACATCTAAGCTTAAGTGCACCTTTACACCCTGTCACCAAAATACGGCTTCTGAGGAAACCAGTGTCATCATAGTTAATGTGCTGAAATATTTCATAACATCATGCTCATACAGCCTCATCCACTGTATAAATAGCTTGATGTTTGGCCCTGGGTTAGGATAGAAATATACTGAATATAGTTTGCTATTCAACAGAGAAGTTGTAAAATATATCGACCACATATGACACATACCTTTCATGAAATAAAGTTTCATGAAATGTGAGCTCAGGTGAATTGGTCCATTAATATTTCCACCCATCCATTATTTAGCTACACTCGCCATCAGTGAGGATCAAGGTGGCCATGGAGCCAATGAGCCAGCTGACATTGGGCGAGAGCAGGGGTACACCCTGCACAGGCCACCAGTCAATCACATTGCTGACACAAAGAGAAAGACAACCATTCATGCTAACATTCACACCTATGGGCAATTTAGAGTTAATTCACCTGATCTGAGGGAGGAAACCCACACTGTCCACTCAGAAAGACCCCAGAGTCTTCTTGCTGTGAGTGTCAGTAGTATTTTTAACTAATAAATCCACTTCAGGCTTCAGCAGGTACAGATGACGGATCAGGTTGAAAAGGAATTTTTAAACCATAAGATATATTAAAGGAATGGCTTGACATTTTGGAAAATATGCTGATGTGCCTTCTTGCCAAAAGTTAGATGAGATAATTGATGCCGCTCATAGTTGAAAGTGGTATTAATCTTCTCATCTAACTCTCAAAAAGGAAGCTGAGAAACACACTGACAGGTGTTTCTATTGTTTTGTCCACACCATTTATATCAATGAGGGTAGGCTAAGCCAACAGAAACACCTCTCAGTATAATTCAATACAGCTCAACAGCACCACAAATTATATCCTCCAAATGAGTGAGGATACATGGAATTGAGTTAAACACTGAGTTGTCCTTATTGAATATGTATTAAAAAGGGAAAGGTCCAGTTACTCTCACCAGGAAGTCAGCTCTCAGTTGGAATAAATCTGACTCGAAGAGCACTTTCCAGTGAAAATCTGAGAGCAGGGTGGAAATAATCAGAAGATCTAGTCACACAGAAATGTAATTGATAGTGCAGTTATGAAGCACTTGGGACTCTGAGTGGACTGTGTCATTAAATCAGTGGTGCAACTCTGAGTGATAGCACTACATCCTGAAGTGATTTGCATGTTAATACAGGTTGAACTGCTCTTCAATTCGTGCACACACTGCAAAAATTATACCTTTTATGTCACCTTTTCATGCTCAAGCTTTGCAGCGAAAAAGATCACACAGTAAGCTGAAATCATTTTGCTTATTTCCAAGACAAGTGGTTGACAGACTTTTTGTGATCAATTCAGGTACTTGGGACTTTCCTTTTTCTGCATTGCCTCTACATATTATGACAGGTGAAAATACAAAGGAAACAAGTAAAATGATTTGACAATTTTGAAGAATTACAAGATCTTAAAAGAAGTACAAGATCTTAGAGAGTTATTTGAGTCCACTCCCGACTTCCACTACCATTCACACTAGAGGAGAGATGTAGTCCAGCAGTTTTATGTTCTCTGTTTCATCCAAGAAACCAGCTCTTCTGAAGATTGGTCTTGATTTAATTTAGGAGATTACGAGTAGAGCACACGCCCTTAGTGGTCAAATAATTTGACTCTAGGGTACATAAACCCTTAGCAAAAAAACTGTGGTAAAGTACTGGAGAAGCATGATCTAATAAAGTATTTACTAAAGATCTTCAGGCAGATTTGAGCTCCAAGCTGGAAGACCCAAAAAGCACACTTTCTGAGTTCACAGAGTTTCACTTTCTAGTACAACTCGATGGACTAAAGTCTGGCCCAGAGAAAGATTAGATGGGCAACATGGGCGGCATCTTTTTTTTTCAGGCAATCAAAGTAGAACAGATTGCTGAGTTGAATCAACGTGGCTTCAGCACGTTAGAGACGGTGCTCGTTACTTTTAAGTGAGCTCCATATTGAACAGGAGTCAGCCAGTTTTATCCTGAGTTTGTCAGACTCAGTAAGCTCCTCTACAGGCCCAATTATACCTACACTCATTATTTGCATCACTGCACCTGAAAAATATGCAGTATATATATACATAAGCGGCACCGTTTCATGAGAGAAAAGTTAGGATCCTGAAATTCTAAAGTAAACAAGGAAAATGAATATTATAATGTAGTTAAAATTATTTGGAAATGTTCCCAACTTGAGCAAAAAATATAAGCTTAAGACAAACACAAATAGTGGTCTGGAAGACATATTGGTCAATATTAGCATTATGTAGATTTATCGGTAGCCATATATATGTAATTTGAGAACAAACAAGAATGTACAGTACAGGAAAAAGAAAGTGTTTTGTATTTCTTGTGGGAAATCTTCTCATTTAAAATAATTCCAATCTGACATAGATGTGAACATAAAAGGGGAGAAGTTGTGGCAAAACGGGATGCAAAAATAATTAAACTGTATAATAACTGCATGAGACAATCAATTCCAGGAGCCAGTATCAACAAAAGTAACTTACAGTACTTTAGTCTAAATGCCACCTCTATCATGATGAATCACTGCTAGCTATAGATTTTAAAGAACATAACAATAAAACAGATTAAAAATTAGCTAATACAATACAAATGTATTTAGAAACCATGGCTGTGTCCCATATCTCTATGTCCCTATATTAAACACTAATTCTATACAGTTCACTAAACTTCATATTACACTTTTTGTAGTGATGTTTCCAACATAAAAATGATGTGTTAGCAAAGTATGGAAATGGGACAGGCGTCCTTGGAAGTATATGAAATTTTAAACAACAATCTCTATCTGCATAGTAGTAACAGAGAAGTGATATGCTCTAAATTCATGTTACATGTTTTTAATTCAGCTTTGGATCTTGCAGCCCTTCTGCTTCTCTTCCTCCTATCTTTTTTGTTTAGTCAACTACATGCTAGCTAATAAGATAAAGATAATGTGAAATAATCCTAAACAATGTGCTTTAGAGCTGGGGAATACAAAATTGTCTACTGAGCCAATGTCTCCTGCACATAAGCGATGGCAGTGAGCCCAAAACAGAACAGATAATGGAAATGATGGCTGGATATAATAAACTAACCAAAAAGGCTGCCTGCCTGGCGCAAGTGGAAACAGGATTACCGCCTCAGTATCATTGTCAATAAAGACAGATGGGCCAGTGGCTCCACACTATACAAGACCCAGATCACATAATTCAATCCAGCAGGGCTCATGATTTGGATTGATTTTTATTTATTTGACAACTTTGCTACCACACAGTATAAATAAAGCTACTAAGAATGATAACAGTAAGGTCATGATGGCCTTCATGGTGTACTATAATGTAAAATTGGCCTATACAATGCCATCGCAATTTCAGAAAGCCAGAGATGTCTTGTTTTGTTCAACCAACAGTCAAAAACCCAAAGATATTCAATAAATATAACATGAGAGAAAGAAAAGCAGAAAATCCTCATTAATTAAAACTTGAACCGAATATATTTTGAATTACTGTTTGAAAAGTGAATCATTATTTTTCCATTTACAGACTGATTAGTCGACCACTTGTTTCGGCTCTACTGAGAGCAGAATGTTAATGTTAAAAACGATAATCAACTTTATTTGGCGACATTATTGCATGTAGATCTATACTTATTTATATGTATAACTTTGTTAGGCCTACACATTAACATTTCCATAAATGTTTTTGCAATTCTACCTCCTACAAATTACATAATATAGAACTATTTTTGGGAAGCAACTATGTTTTGAGGGAGAGTAATGCTGCCTCAAAACAGCTTAATTATGACTAGGGGAAGCTCAGGATCGTGGGTAAATAATTAAATGCCTACTACTATTAAAATTAGAAATGTCCCCAAGATGCCAGTGTAAAAATTTATACAACCATCTACTACTCTGCTCTCCATAGCTCATCTGTTTGTTTGTTTTTTGTTCTATTTCTACTGTGCAGAAAAGCAAATGGTTCACATTTAATGTTGATTCACTGGTTTGCAAATTTGTTCCATATAACTGCTACTGGTTGTCAATGTGTCCAACAAAATGTGATTTCCAGACGCAAAACAGTTACAGCCGACCGTAATTTGTAAAAGACTGGGTCATTTTTCAGAGAAGCAGCTCATCTTGAACCAGCTAAGTTAGTCAAAACCGCATGCAGTCAATAAAAGCATTACTTAGTCTGACAACAGGAAAACCAGATTCCACTTCAAAGCTGGTGATCACCACAAAAAAATTACATCAAAATTAGTTCTTTTACTAAATAACATACACTAATTTAAAGGTGATGAAACCTAGGAAGCCACCATAAGTGTTACTTAAAATTGAATCCTTCAGATTGCTCTTTTTAAACTGGCAAACTTCAAATGTTTATTCTTAATTTTAAAAACACACAATAGCTTTTGAACAAGTCGGCCCTTTGCATGTGTGGAATAACAGTGTTGAACAGTAGTGTAAATGAAATGTAGTGTCTCATGTGTTACACATGGTGAGAAATTTTACGGGCAATGTGGCAGGTGAAGCAGGACTGTGCCTCCCGTCACCCAGCCCCCACCAACATCATCACCACTATTCTCATATTCATGTACCACATCTGTCTAACCAGATCTGGAGATGTGTTCACTCTGCCGTGCTTCTCTATATGAATTATGAACCAGCTTACAGATACTTTGAAAACATTTCCTCTTTATCAACTGGATTTACTAAAATTAAAAAGGTTTTTGTAAATTTACCTTATTTCACTTTCAGTGTGGTCAATTCAAATTCATAGATACTGAAAACTAACTTTGGTTTATGAACATGAAGACTTATGGTATATCTGTTTTCACACTATCAACTTCAAACCTATTATATCACAAAAGGTGTATAAATCATATAAATTCAAAAATATTACAACAGACTGAAGTTCACATAATAAAAATATGGGTATTTTCATTAGGGATCCTAATCTACATGTGTTATGTAAAACCACGGTGAGTGTAGCAGCACATAAACACACTGCACTTTAAAAGCTTGCATGTGTAATGACCTGAGGAATACCGTTGGGAAATAGAGTACACACACGAATGAAGCCACTCAAGCATCTGTAACATGTGGTTGTGTTAACCTTTGCCTTTTGATTACTGAGCACATGTGGTGAAGACGTCAATCACCTTAATCATACATGCCATTTCTATTATTAGTTCAGTGTGTTATGGTCATTTATATGCAATATTCTTACATAATAAGGTTATTTGTGGTACCAAGAAAATAAAATATACATGAACACAGAAAAAGCAGTAAAAAGTCATGGATCCATTTTGTTGGATATTTTTGTAGAGAACTGGCCAAACATGGACAGGAGGATGTTAAATTCCTCCTTGGCAGCTACAATGAGTTTAACAAGAGAAACTGTTACATTTGCCAAATGACTAGTTTTGACAAGAGCCTTTTAAAATTGAAGACACAATTTAGGGTGGCTTGAAATGTGAGACATATGCTTATGGTAACATGAAATAGTAGACCATCTTTTGATGTGGACAGTAATTTTGCTAATTAACTTCTCCACCACAAAACTGTTTCATGTTACCATGTAGCTTCGGTTAGTTTAGCTAGCTAAGGCAACTAACTAGCTAGCTAAGCTAACTGAAGTTGCAACAATTAACACAAAGTTGCTGTTAAAATAAAGGCTATATGAGACTTAACTTTCACTGACCTCGAAAACAATGAAACTGAACATTAAAACTGAAGAGCCACTTACAGTTTATCGGTTAAACTTGAGTCACAGGAGTGGAAGACATCAGCTGTAGCTTCGTAGCATTTTATGGTTAACAGGTTAGCAAGATTGAGCTACTTTGGGTTGTAGCTAACGGGTTGTTGTTGTCAAGCTTATCGGTAAGATTGACCGGACATAATGTGGGAAACATCCCTCAGTTTGGTTCTCATTTTAGACCCGGTTCTGCTGGTTCCAGCTCTAGGTTTGTCTGTTTGTGTGATCGGCTCATTTCGGCTCCACCCGGCCGCCATTTTCGGACCTTTCCGACTCCACCTGACAAAGATGGCGGCGAACGAAACGCTACTTTATTTTATTTTTAATTTTAAATGTATTTTATTGTATTTCATTAGGTTTTTTTCATTGAATTATTTGTTAATGTTAATTAATATGTGTATTATGTTAATTCATATTGAATTAAAGTTTTACCAAAAAATATTCATTCATTCTTTTTTTTATTTAGTTATTCATTTATTTATTTTTCACGCTATAAAAATCCATCCAAATATGTTATTTTACAGCCTTGAGCTATGTTCCCTAATATAAATTACTCACTTGAAGTACCTGTCAGATATTTCACTTTTTTTCAAGGTATTTATGTATTTATTTATGTCATGTAGCCATAAAAATTGTCCAGCCATGATAATAAAACAGCCTTGAACTATTTATCTTAAATAAATTACTCACTTCAAATACTAGTCACTTATCTCAAGATATTACTTTTCAAAATTTTTTTTTATTTAGCCAATATGCTTTGCAATGTGTTCATAAAACATTAAACAATAATACTGAGTGAGCATCCATACAATGGCTCCTGTTGGATGTCAAAAGAATGATTTACTCATCCAACGAAAGTCGAGCGGACAGGTAGAGGATGTCACCATAAATCTGAACCATCTCACAGGCATTAACACTCAGCATGTAGGTTACAGGGCTGAGCGTGAATGTGGTGTATGTCTTTGAGGTTTCATTGAGTATTTTCCTTTATTAAAGTTTTATTTAATTATAGTGATAACACCTCCAGACTCTTTAACATGACCTGAGGTTTCCCTTGGTAGTGTCTCATATTCACCCCTGTTAACACCAAACACACTTAAATATACAGTTCAGACTGTGTCAGAAATGAAATTCAACAAAAACATCACATTGCCTGATTCTTCTCTTTGTTAAAGTAGAAAAAAAATAGAAATAGAAAAACCAAATACTTTCAACACAATGGGAGCCCGAGAAATGGTCACGAGCTGCCAGACATAATAAAATTCAAATGTATATGTACCACTGAAAATGTCAATGGGATTTAAAGGTTATACTTTATCTGAAAACTTCCTTTTTACAATAACAACATCCGAATGCCAGCATTTGTATTTATTACATTTGCTCTCTGTGTGCATGTACTGACATACAGTATGTGTGTGTTTTTGTATGTGACCTAAAGCCCAGCCTCCCTCTGAGCCTCGTGTGTCGCTTTAATGTTTGGCGGTGGCTGATCGCTTCATGAGATATACTCACAAGGCAGAGTCAGTTTTTTGCCCTCGCCACACAAACGCCCATATCCCAACCCAAATAAATCCCTTGAAATGTGGGAGAGAAACAGACACTCGGGAGCAGCTGCAAAACAGGATGCCCTTGAGAACAGGACACCCCACCCAGCGTGGCCTGAATAAACAGTTCTGTCAGAGAGCAGAGGGGTGGAGCAGAGAGCCAGCACTGGACGGGGAGAGATAACAAAGAGAGGGGGGGGACCCAAAGCCAAGTAAGAGTTCAGGATGTCTAAGAAGTGAAATGAAACTTCCCTTGTTTTAATGATGAAAAAGGTACGTGCTCACGACATAATGTAAAAGCCAGACCCTGTTTATGTGACCATAACCTGGGCTGGAAAGTCCAAGACAAACTCAAGTCTGAGCGGGTTGATTTAAGTCCAAATGGGTTCAAGACTAAGTCCAAGACCAAAGAAACAAAACAGCATCAATTTAGTCTTCTTCAAACTTTTCTGTAATGTAGTGAGAGTCAATTCTAATATCACTTTAATCACTCAGGCCTAATTTGGTAGTTTAAACTTTACTACATCTTTTCTGTTGTAGAATTAGAAGAAGAATTCCCCCAAAAATCAAGTACAAAAAAGGAAAAGTCTTTGTCATCATGTGTTTTTAATATGCATAAGTATGGTTGTTAATTATGTAACCATGATAATAAAGCATTTTTTTTCTTTTTGCTTTAACATAGCTACAGTATGTCTTTAATATAAGAGTGAGTACTTTTTGCTCCATCTACCCTGCCCTGAAGATTTCGGTCTTGAAAAAAAAAATTGCATAATTTTGCCTCCAAGCTGTGCACTATAATAATATAATACATTATCAGTCATCAGCCATTGTCCCCACAGGTTTCTGCTATTTAAGTGCTTTGGAAGTTTTGGTAAGAAATGATTATTCTTTGCAGTGCTTTAGGCTGCATTGACGCTCCAAAGTGCTCAAAAATCACAAGTTAAGGCTGTTGGGGATAATGGGTGGGGGTGGAGGGGGGGAGTTGCTCACAGTGGGCTGAAAGTAGATGGCGCAAGACGGAGCAAAGGAGCCAGAGGAGTGCAGGAGGAGACAGTGGAAGCGTGGGCCGGCCCCTGAGACATGTACTGAGTGGATGTGGAATGACAGCACAAGCCCAATTAGTCTTGGATGCCAGGGCTGCTACAGGGAGGTCGGTGCAAGTGATCAAGCCATTCATGCATTCAAGCACTCACCCACAGGCATTCTACGCCAACAGCCTGGGTAAAGTTACTACAGTCTATCACTGCTTCTGCTGGACTCCTGATCGCTCTCATACTGCTGCCTCTCCTCTCCCCCCTCCTTCCTTCCTTCCTTCCTTCCTTCCTTCCTCTCTCCTGAAATGCCCTGCCTCGCCCCCTGTGTTGCATCTCTTATCGGCCTCTCTCTCTTTTTTCTTACACATTCACACTGGCTAACACTCTCTTAAGGACGTTAACACACTCTACTTGAAAGCCTGTGCCACTCCCTCCGTCCTCTACACCCTCCCACTCCTTTCCCGTCCCCAGAGCTCGAGTATTACCTCATCCCACTCAGAGGCAAAGGAAGGCATGCGCTCCAGGGACGGCTGCCCAGAGCTGCAGTTAGACACGGATCCACTGCGGCCGGCCAGACCGCCGTCCTCCTCTCCGAGTGGTGACGCCAACAAGTCAGAGTCCGACTTGGACAAGTTACGAACCAGCCCCAGGTCTGCAGGTCTGACTTTGACTGCTGCCACAGATGCGGACTCAGCTGAACCTTCACTCAGGTCCTTAATGACAGCCTTTGGATTCTGGATCACCTCGGCGGGTTTGGCATCCTGACTGCACTCTGCCATTGTTTTGGAGCTGCCAAGTGCAGCTCAGGCTCCTCAGTTTCCTGCAGTATTCTGACTCGTTTAGTCAGTCCAGAGGCTGATCCAGGATCTTGGTGGAGCTTTTCAACTTCTAGTCAATAGTAGAACTGAAAGATACAGATGAATCAGTAGATTTGAGAAATTTGCCTGTGCACCAACTCATACAAAGTGCTCCTGTTTGGAGGAAAACGGGAGCCAGTAAGTGAGAGACTTGTTGTGCACAGGAACAATCATCAAGGTCCACCCACTAGTTGTATCCTGTTGCCCTCCCCTTGGTGACTGGCTGCCTCAAAGAGACCCCCCTCCTTCATCCTCTCAGCTGTGACTTTTCAAATAATCCTACACTTTCTCATATCCACACAGTGTGCCTGTCTTATCAGATCAGGTATCTAATGTGGTCACACAAAAGAAAAAAAGAGAATATTCTCAGTAGGATTTGGAATAGGAAATCAAATGTTTGATTAATACGAGTGTGCATGTTTTCATTTGCACACAGAAGTTCATACCACTACATGCTCACTCAGACACACATGAATACATTCAAATGCATATAGTACTTTTCTAATAAAGCCTGATTTCTGATGGTTAAAAACTTAAACTCATCACTGTCGGCTCAAATGAAAAAAAAATCCTCATCTCTGCATCCTCTTACCTGCTGACTTGTTTCCCAGCTCCGTGTTTTTGTGTCTGTCCTGTTCTGAGGTTGTTTGCAGACTCTTCAGGAAGACCGGCTCTGTCCCGTACTGAGGATCAGAGGACGGGAGGATCCCAAAGCCTGGCCTTATTCAGACTGACAGCTGGGGTAATCAGGTTACTGACGCACTGGGTGGCTGCTCCATTTTAAAGGAGGGAGAGTCGGGATTCCTCCTTTTCTGTCTGTGTGTGTGTCCAAGAATGTGTGTGTATGTGCGTGTGCAGGAAGCTGGGGTTACTGAGTTGAGCTTAGTTTTGTTATTGTTGGGCAGACATGGCATTAACTGGATTTCAGACCTCTATCTATCTATCTATCTATCTATCTATCTATCTATCTATCAACACTGTAAAAGTGTCAATGTCCCGAAGTGCAGCAGAAAATTTAGGATGCTTCTCCTATTTTTCATCTGTATAAATTCTGCCTGACCAGGAGCTTCATCTCTAATAGACTTTCGTGCACATATTTCACAGTCACAAATCCAGTCCAGGCCAAAATTGTAACACTTCACAGCAGATGAACACTGATTTTGAAGCCAAAGTCATTACATTACATTGATTTTCTCGATTTTTCTGTGATATATATGATGGAAAATATCTTACTGATATCATTTACCAACTCATAAAAGTGTTTTTATTGTGTTCTTTGACTTGGAATCTATAAGGGAAATATGACCTCGTGGGATCTGCAGAGGTTAAAACAAATCCGAATAGGAAATGTTGATGATATGGGAGGGATGTAGAAAAGATCTCACACACTCTGTGCTATTCATGACTCTTCTCAAAGGGAGTTGATGCTGACAAAAGGGTCTCTTGTGAGGCATCCTTAGTATTCACAGGCAACCTTAGCCGTGCACAGCGCGCCTCTGTGCCCTGTGCCCTCAATCAGCCAAGTTCCTTGCATGCTCACCTCTCCCCTATGGGCAGCTCTGGTATGTGCATGACAGAAAAGATAACATCCTTCTCTCGCCAAGGAGGGTTCACACAGCCACACACTGCTTAGCTGGCAATAACAAAAGCCACATCTAATGAAGCACGTTGAATCGCACATCTAATGATCTCTATGACTGTGATGAGGATGAAGCAGTTATCCACATCTTCGGTGCCATTTTAAACAATAGAGGCTCTGGAATACAACATGTTTCAAGATAATGATGTCTTCACGGCATATTAGAGCGACTAAAATAAAACATGCACCCCCTTCTTCAGCTGGCTGGCTGCTGAGCCTCAGGCCAAAGACAGTGGTGACTCATGAACACTCTTCTCAAACAAAGACATGCACACTGTGCAAGTCACAGAGAGACGTACAGTAAACACACACACTGGAGTGTAATGTTTTCATGTGCGCAGTGTTTGTGTCAGTGCATATGGGTTGTTTGCTCCTAAATTGTTTGTGCTCCCTGACACACGGATGCCTTTTCAGGATTCTTCTGAGTGTTTGTGATGTTCGTTCCACCTGCTGTATGTGTCCCCAGGTCCACAGTTGACATTTTTAATAACACTGAGCAAGTCCTAAAAACACTTTTCTCACCACTCCAGCCTATAAATCATTAGCCTGGTCTGCAATTTGGTGCCCTGCAGTTCCCACTTGATCAGCCGACATTATGGAGACGGAGAACGAGGCCACTGGGTAAAGATCCAATAAAGTTAATCAACCCAGGAAGCTATTACCTTCAAATAGGATGTTTGGCCTCAAAACAAATCTGCAAATAGGCAACAAAACTCCATATTAGCGTCTCATGGATGCCATAAAATGTGCTGTACGATTCCCCATTTGGGAATCCATACAGACCTAAACGACAGTCATATGTTTCCTTCTCTGAAATCCCATAGTACTTTGTCTGGCTTGTGTTTTTCTCCTTGGAGAGTTTGAGAGGACGTTAACCCGAGAGTCACGGACAAGAATGCTCTGATGCTAACCTTTAAGGTCATCTGTTCCCCGAGGCAGCAGAGATGCCATTCATCCAGGCTTTCATTTTCACAGCCCCGAAATGTGGGAATTCATACTGCTGCCTATCACTGGATAGGCAGAAAAATCTGATAATAATGTACTAGATCAGGTTACGCTCAGAAAACTAAAAAAAGAGGTCATTTACAGTCCAACATCTTATACAGTATGTAGTTTTTGAACAATAAAGTCAATATACAGGCAGTAAAAACTGTGTTCTTTTTACATCATTTGGGAGCCTTTGAGCACAGGTGTCTCACTTTGAAACGACATTCTTCAAATATCACTTCATTGTAAAAGATGCTTCAAAGTTGAGAGATGAAATAAGTCACTTCAACAGACTCAACAGCAAAACTACCTGCTGTTGGCTCAGAATGGCTAAGGACGCGGCTCCTGTGAAAGCTTTCCAGCAGACAAGAACAGAGCTGACCCCTCAGCGGGGAAATGGGAGGGCAAGTGTGCATGGCTGAGTGAAGACGTAGCGCTGGATATCCATCAGTATTAGAGAGGGGGAGCGAGATGCAGAGACTGGAGGGTAGAGATACGATCTTTTCTCAGCGTCTAACTGGGTTTAGTTGGTAATCTCGCTGGGTTACTCTGTGAATTTCCTCAAATACCCTCTTAGCTGTAGCATCTGCAACATCTCTAGGTTATGGGGAAATTGACATCAGGGAAAGGATCTGGCGTTTCTCAACCTGTGTAGAGTGGCCTACTAGCATTTTAGCCACGCTTGGCTCAACTGATGGCAGCCACGGTCAGTCGGCTTGGGTGCAACGTCTCTACAATTATTATGTGTATTGCCATAAAATCTGGCACAGACATGCAAGGTTTTCAGACGATGACATCTGTGATTTCCTGACATTTATTTTTTCACTTATTCAGTGAATTATCTCAACATCTTCGGTGGATTGGCACAAAATTTTGTACAGACATTCATGGTCCTGTGATGATGAATCCTAATGAAATGAGGTTCGCATTTGTGGTTTTGATATTATAATATTGACAGCTATTGAAAGGATTGCCATGAATTTTTGTAAAACAACGTCAATGTTCCTCTGACTTTCTATCTAGCGCCATCATCATGTCAGAATTTAAATGACGGCAAGATTTTGGTTTATGGTGGAATATTTGCAAAACTAATCACATTCCCACCAGCTTCAGCTCTTCTTTAAGTAAAAATGTTAATGGGATGACGTTTTAAACCAGGATGGTGACCATGGTCAGCATACCATACCAGCATGTTTGTTAGGATTTAGCTCAAAGCACTGCTATGCCTAACTACAGCCAGTCTTGTTTGGTTGTAAGTGACCCATGTAAGGAGGGAAAGGAATCTGAATCTGAAGGCTCGAAGAAGTGGTCATAACCGGCAGATGCCTTTGAACAAGATGCATTGTTGTGACGATGTAAAATAGAGAGCAAATCAATCACGAGTGGGACATTCCAGCATTGTTGCCACGAAATCTCACCTTCAAAAACTGGTTATCAGTGATATTATTACAGCATCTATACGGCATTCCTTTCAAATGGAAAATGCTTTTGGTCTGGTGTGATAAGGGACTGTTCATTCTTTTCCATCTCACGCCGCGCGGCATCATGTGCCACAACAACCGCTGCCGGCCACGTAAAGATAAATTTAACAGATAAATCCAGCATGCAGGAAAGATCAGAATCAAAGTGGAACCAACTGTAGTTCCTTCATTTGTATGTAAAACAAGAAACGATGGCATGATATCGTGTGTGTTCACCTGCAGCGCACTCATGTATGCATGCATGCACGTGTGTTTGTGTGTGCACATGTGTCTGTTTGTAGGAGTGGAGGGCTAAATGTTTGCGTTGAAGCCAGAGGCACGCAGAGCTTCCTGTGCTGGGTTAATGCTCTCTGTGCTGCTCTCAGTGAAAACAATGGGCACAGCTCCACGTTTCTGAATTTCCCACCAGGGAGGTGATGATGACAATGGCCACTGACAGATTAAACACATTCCGTGTTTTATTGCAGTTGGCTCAGAATAAGATGGTAAAAAAAGACCTCAAATTTTCAATCTAATCTAATAACTAACAATCCACATTTATTAAAGGTAGAAAGTGAAGCAGGGGCACATTTAAATTCAGAGGGAAGAAAGTGAGCAAGAGGAGAGCAGGTACAATGAGGATGAGGAGGCAGGTAAATGGTTGGACACAGCCCCCCCTAATCTGACGTCATGATGAGGGATGAAGCAGTTTCTGAGGCCATTCGACGATCCGACGAGCACATCTGATGCAGTACACTTGCCCCCTAATTAATCCACAGATAATGCTGACGGTTCACAGCCAGGTCGCTCTCAATGTAACACCACCGTAATAGCTGCCCTTGGCAAGCGCAATATCCAGGGAGTACTGGAGATGTATGTCTTAATGATAGTAATGATATTGGCAGTCATGAATCAATCAGACATGCTCAATGTATTCAGTTGAGAGTCGAGAAATTTATTCTCAGGGAAGCGAGACTGTAAGACAATCCACTGCCGTTATTAGGCGGCTCACACAGAACTTTGAGATAGATTAAGAACACACATTGAGAATAAGGACATTAATCACTGTTCATAGTTGAGGGGAAATCCATTTATAAAAGAAGAGTTTGCACATATTCGAGGTAGAAAATACTATAGGAATGTCTTTCTACTATCACGTCGCATTCCTTCTAACACAAACTGTCTCAAATCTCTTAACAAAGTCATTCTTTTAAGTGCAGACGTTTATTGCTATGTCTAAATCTGCCTTCATCTTAAGATACACAGCGCTTAGCCAAAGGCTTTTAGCCTTTTTAACTTTAGAACATCAAAGAATTTTAGAGAGTAAGAATCCTTTCCTTCCTTAAAAATAGACTCTGCCCTTGACTCTATATCGAGCACATTTTTAGAAGCAATTTCACTTGTTGCTGGAGTAAAAGGGAAGATAGCACTCTAGTAGAATCAGATGTAAAATGTGACGTTACGGGAGACTTTTGTTTTATCCCAGATTCACCTGCTCAGTCTTATTTTTAGAAGGAGAAAATGCCCTAATTGTTTTGAGCACACGAACGATGTTATTTCTTTATCTTGAAAATCTCAGGCAGTAATAGCTGCAAATGTGAAAATGAACAACTCCTCAGAGAAACATGACTTGACAAAATGACTGCTCTAATGGCAATAAAAAGTCAGTGAATCTTCTGAAATGTGCAGAGAAATGGTTTGGGTTTTGTATTAGGGGCTTGGATGTGTTCATTTAGTATAGAGCTGACTAACTCGAATCTTTAGCAAAAGAGAGAAATAAGCAAAGACAGGACAATGCCAAACAGTGGAAAGATGAATTTCTCATTTTTAACAAGAGCTGAGTATTAAACACCATTATATACACGAATGAGATGGTAACAGATGATGGATTTTTCAGTGCCTCCATGGGTGCATATTGACTGACAGAAGGGAACAACAGAAATTTCTGCAGGGGAGATAAGCAGAGAAACACTTGATTGCAAAGACAGCTTCCCGATAGAAACAATTTGGGATACTTTAGGCAGTTCCGCGTGCGCCTCTGAGACTGCAAAAGAAGTGATTTGTGAAACTTCCCTCCTCTCTGTTTGCTGGTAATCTTCCACCATCATTAAGGATAAAACTGCAGATTTTGCACCTTCATTCTGGATTCAACATCTTGTGTGTTCGCACAAGTAGAAAGGGCTGAACTGAGGGGATTGTTCCTGCTGCTCCTGATGAGAAGAAAGACAGAGAGCGTGAGCAGGAATAAGAGGCTTTGTCCTTCTGCAGCTACATTTTGTCATTTTCAGCATTTTGACAGAGAATAGTAACTACAGAAGCAGCAAAATGGAGAAGTTTCAGACTGGATGGCAAATTAAATAACAGATACAAAGGTTGTATGCCTTCATTTAAATGCCTTTTAAAGCTGATTATTATACCCACAAAATGTTGATACTGAACTCTGGGTAATCTTCACAAAATGAAAGGGGACGGAAGCAGGATCTACGAACACAATTCAGCTTTCATTTAAGATGCTTTTTGGTGTGATTTAAGGTAGCTTAATCACACCAAATCCATTAATTAAGTCAAAAACTGACTTAAGCGGGAAGTTACCTTATTCCATTGTGATTACATTTAGCTACTGCCCCAATTCATTATGTGGAATAAAACACTGAATTACAATAATGCCAGTTCAAAATAGACAGAACTTGATATAGCGAGAGTGCAGCTGCTGTGGTTTGTCTTGATATTGCGATCTTAGCTGTTGTAATTAATGCAAATTTACATGCTGTTTTCACAGATATTTTACATTTTCATAGAATTGTTTCTATCATAAAACAGATGTCACAAGCCAGATTATCACATTAACTCCCCTTTGACCAAATATATGGTTACTGCTCTTTAGCTTTTAAAGGCCCACAACATTGTTTACCAGACAAGGTTTAAAAACAAAAAAGCATAATTCTAGTGGCAATTTAAGAGAGTTTAACTTAGTGGTAACCTTCAGTCAGTGCTAGTTTTCAATTTAAAGGGATATAGTCTGGGCTACAGAAGCAAAATCAAACAAAACTAGGTCAACAAATCAAGTTCAAAATCAAGTTAAGAAACCTAGAATGATTCAGGTAAACTCAAACAACAATACATGGACACAGGTGCAGAATGAGCTCTAGACAAAAAGCAAGAAAATAAGATTCTCCTATAGAACAAAGTGATGAAGGCAGAAAAATAATCTTTGTAATGTCCAGGGACATTCTTCAGAGGCAGTCATTTGCAACTACTTTTATATGCATGTATGGACGAGAACCATATGTTTCAGGTGATGAGGACCCTGATAAAAAATTCAAGTCCTTTAGTTGGAGGTGAGGTTATATGAAAAATTCATTGAGTCAAGTTATTCCAAATTTAGACTCTCAGAATTGGGGAAAACAAAAACAAACCAAAACAGATTAGAACAATCTCATCACCTTATGTGTACTTGAGTTTTTCATCCACTTCACTTTAACTTCACCAACATGACCTTTCAGTGTCACAGTTGTTCATGGTGCCTTAAGAATATAGTGTTTATCTTATCACTGATTTAAGAAATAAAAGGGTTTTTTAAAATTTGAAACCACTATGTTATCATGATATAGTACTGAATATCACATATATTTAATTAGTAATTTGAATGTAGTAACCAAATCTCTCTTTCAGAGAAAACACAAGAAAAATGCTTAGAAAATGAGTCAGAAATGAACTAGAGACAAACTGAGGACACTGGAAAAAGTAACCAGGGTGACATTATCTTGTATAGATGTTAATAATTCTGTAAAACTAATATTACATAGTGGGCAAAAACATCTTACCTCAAGCTCCATAAGCTGTTCTGGAGCTCATTGTATCATATGACCTTCATCAGCAGATGGATTTCGCTCAGCTGTGATGAAATTGTAGAGGCCATATTTCAAATTTTCTTTTACTTCACTTTGCATTTACTTTAAAATGAAGCATCATAGATTATGTAATACGACTGAACAGCTTACAGAACAGCTTACTTTGGGCGCGTCCTGGTGCCCTAAGGGTTTAAGGTGCTGCCCATGTAACAGCAACACCCGTGGTTCGATTCCGGCTTTGGATGGATTATTGTCCATCCCTGTCAACTCTCCAAAAAAGGCATAAAATGCTTAAAAACACACAAACAAAGAATAACCATTGAAGCATTTTTTTTTTTAGTTTGAAAACCCATTAAAAATTAATACAACACTCTGACATATCTGTAACCGATTTTTATGTCTTATTTAACACCAGTCTTTATAATAGTGTCAGTAAGTAGTTGTGTAAATTGTTTGCCCGTCCTTTTGACTTTATGAAACTCAGCTGTGAAGTCCAAAATACTTTGGATGCAAATGCTGACAGATGAATATTTAACATGGTTATTTATAAAACATGGCAATGCACAATGCAGCGGAGCAGGTGAAGGAGAATCACTGTCAGTGTCCACAGAGCGTACAGCTGGCCGGTGGCAGGCCGCCACGGGGCAGACTAAACACTGCTTCATGCTGAAGTAGGGCAGCTAACAATGTTATGTGCGTTGAAAATGTTCACCCAATGGCAGTGAGTGACTAATTCCTACAGTCACATTCAGACTTTTAGCTGATGGCATGTTGTTATCTTGCTCAAGGACACTTTGACCAGACTGCTGTTTGCAGTGATTGAACCTTTTCAGTGCAGTATAGAAAAGCTCACTAGTCCTCATCTGCCATCCCTGTACGCTACACTGTGCTGACAGTGAATCAGTCCTGGAGGGAGAAGAAATAATAATTCCATCTTTCTTCCTGGTCACTTACAAGGCCCACTAATCACATTAGCCTTAATTGAATCTAATTTGATGTCATTCATTTGCTAACCAGCCAGGCGTTGCATTTCAACATCTCGGTGGAAGAGAATAATTCATCTGTGATCGAGAACAAAGCCTTTGATTTCAAGTGATGCAAAGTCCAACACAAAGTTTGTGAAGAAAATGTGAAGGTCCAACATCCACCGCTGTGTTTTGTACAGCAGGTTAGTGAGAGATTAGATGTAAGCTTGGCTTTGTTTTCTCAGACACTGTGTTGTACTACATCTGTATCAGCCCGCAGGCCCATGGGAGCCCCTGCTGGCCAACTCAACCACTGTTTGAAACAAGCAAATTCAAGAGGCTCTCCCTAAGGCCAAGGAAAATGGATATTGATCTGGAGCCATGACTAAATGGATTAAATTACAGAGTAGTGTTGGTAGCAGGGCAGCAGAGAGAATGAGTCGAGAGGGAGGAGGAGGAGATAGAATAGAGATGGAGGAAGATACAAAGGAAAGAAGAGATGGGGTATTGGTCTTTGCCTTGCAGACCGCTTTCTTTTTCTCTGATTCTTTTTTCCCAATGGCCACCCAGCAGCCCTCTGCAATCACGCCAAACTCCTGAACATCATCCTGGTCTTTATGCACTTATGAGCCAATTGGCTTTACAGGAATCGGCAGCCGGGGGATTATCGCTTCCCATTCAACCAAGGCTGTTGAGTGCTAAGAATGCCAACTGCATGCTGGGAGCAAAAGAAGATACACATCATGAATATAGAACCCAAATGATCCTTCAGAGAGTGTAAATCTGGACAGATCTGTGGCCGGCTGTCACAGTCAAACCTGTCTGCTATACAACAGCTGATCATTCAGTTTTCCTCCTTAAGCCTCTGTTCTTCGTGGCCTCGCTGACGGGTCTGTGGACTGCAGACAATCGCCTCTCCTGTGAACCCTGAGAGTTTATATTTGGGACATTCATGCATTCACTATGTATTCACTTTGTATGACAGGAATATCAAACAGGTAAACTGCACTGTAAAAATGAAAAAGTCAATTTCAAGACAACCAAATGTAACACAGATTGAAATTAAACCAAGTTCTGTAAATTCATCCAACTTTGAGCTTATTCCAAGTACAGTTGTTCAGTACATGTACAAACAAATCTTAAACTCAGAATCTTTAAACTGAACTGACTGAACTAAATCATCTTTACTGAATTCATTTGTTTTTAGAAGTGGAGTTTCTCACAGGTGACTCAAAGGAAGTGATAATTTTCGGGTTAAAAACTTACTAAAGCCACAAAAATGATTATGAGGTGCTGAGCTATTGATGGAGAGGTTCACATTTTTTCCAGGTCTGTCTGTCAGCCATTATGAAATCCTCTCCAAACATCTAACAACAGTGTAAGTGTTGGAGGAAAAAAATCCACAGTCCTTGTTCTGTACAAAAATAAACTCCAATGTTTATCTGAAGATGACATGAGGTTTCAGCAGTCTGACTTAATCAACTCAAGAGGGCAGAGAGAGAGTAACACGAGCAAGAATTTTGTAATAAGGAGACTATAAGTTTGGAAGATATCCACTTCATGTATTTAACTCAAGCTGCAGACATCTCAAATGAACTTTGGAGCATATTTTTGAACAGAAGACTGCTGATTTTGTCCCTCATCACATTGCATCTTCTAACCTTGCAAACAGGGCCTAGTTTGGTACTGAGCTGGACGTGACGGCTTGGATCAGCAACAGACTGAACACACAAAGTGAAGACCGTTTGAATCAGCGTGTGAATGTTGGGCTGTATAAAGAATGATGTGTTCACTTGCTGACATACGTACTGAAACATTTGTAGAAAAACATAGTAAGTGGTTGAAGTAGTTACCTGTCCTTCATGATGGTTTGCACTGTTTTCGTTTTACTTAGATAGAAGACCATGAGACTCATCTGAGACACAAGCATGAAAAGACACATTGTTTAACACCAACACTGTGGATGCTGGGAAATATTTTCCCGATAAGAAAACAATGCTTCTAAATGATTTAATTTGATGAAGAAAGTGAATAATCTGAATGTGAAAACTAGATAATTTAATTAAACTTGATCCAAAACTCACAAATCTATCCAATTACACTGAGTTAAAGATAAAAGATCAATTGATTTAATAGCCTTAATTATGAGATTTTACAGTGTAGACACCATGTGGTATAAAGTAAGCATGGAGTGAATTCCTGTGATAGTTTTTTTTCCACATTTCACAAGTTCATGAGTTAACTGGACTTTTATTTGTACTTTGTATTGAATCTCAGCTAAAGACTCCAAGTTATCAGGACTCATTCACGTGCATTGAAGCAAGAGAGAGACAAAAATGTTCATTAATACCACAAAAATATAATTTAGTATTTTTACAGCGTAGCACATAATAAAACCAACATCAAGAGAACGCTCCCAAAAGGTCACTTCTCTTGCTATTGTTGAAATTATGTGAATAAGTTTACTTAATTTTCTCATCTACCATTCAAAATATCTGATCAAGCCCTACAGTGTCTGCTCATGAGTGGCTCCCCTCCTGAAAAGATTTATTATAATACATATTTATCATGATCAAGGCTTATTTCCTCAACTCCTGAGCTCTAATCATAAACACTTTTCCCCACTCCACTTCATTCCCTTCAGGGCAACGCTCCACTTCACGGACTACATTGAATATTCATAGAGACTCTTCGGATTTCAGATGACACACGGGCATCCGCCTATGCTCGACATATGCATAAAATGTGCATTAACATGGTTTTATTCCTGTCTCGCTGAAGTGGAGACTGGATGTTTATAGGACACTTAATGGAATCCAGCCCTCAGAGTGGCCATCAGATTGCATGTAATCCACCAAAGTCTCTTTGAAGATCACAATTTACAACATGCATGACTGACAGCTACCAAAAGTTATCTGATTTGGTGCACAGCACTGTAACAGTTCGGATTGTCGTTGCAAGTGCTTTCCCTCCAGTCTGCAAGTATATAAATCGGCAAACACGGCGTGAAGTATATGGCTATTGCCCCCAACAAATTTGTCTTTTTTTTATGTGTGGCCTAGAAATTTCCTAAACCATAAAGCCACAAAAATGTCCTCTGGGAGCGTGAGATACAAAGAAATTTGACAGTCCATGGAAGCACATAATCAGTCACTGCACATCATTCCAGTGTCGTGGTTCTAATTGCAAAGCATTATGACTCTCTAGCTCCATCTGTTGAGACATTTTCATCATTATAGACAGATGTTTTGTGATTGTGAATACAGAAGTTACAATGCAGCTAGAGCAGAGTGGTGAGTTCTTGCAAGGCACAAATGTCAGCTGAGATAATGATTCACTAGCAGCCGCAGATTCTTATGTAAGAGCTGTAATTCTTCAAACATGCTTGACTGAATAAACTAATGAGGGCTGGGTCAACTTTCTCATTTGTCTTGTGGAACAGTATTTTAAACATCCATCTGTTTTCTATATCTGCTTATAATATTCAGGGTTTTAGTGGATAGGATGCAGTCTATTATCACATGGCTGACACACCTGACATACATGTTTACATCTTCAGGCAGAGAGACTTCTTTGTGACAGTGCTAACCATAAGTAATTAAATCATGATTGACAACTTGAATTTCTTTCCCCAGGCAAAAGTAATGGGCTGTCAGAATGTTTAAAAAGATGGAAAACTTGAGAAGAACAGCAAGGATATGTGACTAGATGCAACAAAGAATCAGGCTGAATATACTGGAAATGCTTCAGAAGGTTTCTACAGACGTTGAGTTAATGTAAATTGTGCTCTGTTTTGATCAAGATTCTGGCTCTGTAGCTGCTAAATGCTCTACGTTCACCAGCTAGTCGCTAATTGTGTCTGTCTGCTGTGTGGTGCCAAGCTGGTGGTGTACAGATTTTAGAGCTTCTTCACTAAAAAACAGGGAAACAATGCTGATGTGAGCAGTGAAAGTGAATCAAAATGGTCACCCGAAAACAATTAGGTAAGTAACGTTACAAAGATGAGCAGATTATTCATGTTGCAAACTACAACTCCAATAGTAAAATAAACAATGAAAATCTGCAGACAGTCTGGAAGACAAAAACAATGGCCTCAACTGTCTCAATTCCTGGTTTTGGCTTTCAGAACCTACATACCCACAGTCTACCCACACAGGTGTTTTCACTTAAGTTGCCTGATTAAAGCTCTTCTTGGGGCTGTTTGCCTGTATAGATCTCCCTCACTATTAAGTTCTGTTGCACCTGACAGGACAACTCTGTTATCATTCTTATTGGTACAAAGAGATTTGTGACATAATTCAAAGAGCCTCAACCTGACTAGAGGTTAAATCAGACAGAATAATTGAAAGCACCTGCCTTCATATGGACCATTAAAAATGAGCTTTGTTGATGTGGACTGCCATTAAAAAAATGGTTTGAAATCACTGTTTTATTTATCAAAGCAATGCAATGAGATACAACAAAACATGTAATACCTAAGACAAAGAAAAAATAGTAACAAATATTGTCAAATCAAACACGCTCTTTAAATGCCGAACAGTTCAAAATAGGACGAGATATCTTGACACAATCTTGACACCAACGCAAGAGAGGACGTTAAAAAAAAAGTGTCTTTAAAACAGGGGTTCAGAATGAATTCTAATGAGGTGAATAGTAATAAATACTACGATCCTGGCAGAAAATAAAGTAATTATACAAAAATGACATAATTACGTCATGGGCCTCTGGCTCAAGGTTGAAGGGACTGAGAATTTTAAAAATCGCATTGATAAAACCAAGTGTTAAACTGAGTCTGTTCATGGCAACAAAGAACGGAGAAAATCCACTCGCTCTTATCTGTCTGGTCGCATCATTCCCGGCCTGACTGGCATCATCATTGGTCGAGGATGACGCATCATGTGTGGTGGTCCTGGCATCATCTGCATGGGTCCTCCCATCGGCGGCCTCATGCCTCCTAAATAATGACAGTGAAAGAATACACAGCTGAATGTACTGGCAGCAAATAAATCAGACATTAAATGAGAGGTGGTGTGGAGATATTTTACCCTTTGAAAGCTCTTTTTAATGTTACGTTACACAAATTAGGTATGAGTGACGCTTTGTCAAAGAAAAACATTTCTTACCAGGTCCACCAGGCATCATTCCATGTGGTGGAGGCCCCATCATGGGCATCATAGGTGGACCTCCCATGGGGGGTGTTGGTAGCATGCCTGGACGAGGAGGACCACCTGTATTATAAACAGCAAATGTTAGCATACAATCAATGCAAGGAATTGAATTAGATCATATTCACAGGCATCACAGTGAATTATGTCACATTTTAAATGCTGGCTAAACTTGTTTTGTTAAAACTGTCAGATGTGTTGATTCAACTGTTTAAGAATGTAGTTTGTTGTGCTGTTGAACTGTCTGGCATTTAACTGAGAGATGTTTCTTTTATTTACTCGACCCAGATAGATAAAAATGGGTTTGACATATTAGAAACGTCTCCATGATGCAACATAATTTAACAGGACCAATAACTACAGCTTCCAAAATAACCAGAGTTGAATCGACACCTCTCTACAACAGTTTCAACAAAAACTGAACTTTATAACCTTGATCAAAGAAGGATTTATTGCAGGACTGTTGCATTAGATTTAGCTAGGTGAACATTATAAACCTAATATTTTGCTGTTTCTCTTTCTCTTTTAATCAATAAATCTGTAAATTTAGCCACAAGTGATATGGCCTCATCATTCTACTAAGTTCAGTGATGTGGTAGTTTTAACATAAATTAGTTATTTTAATCCTGCAGGATTAAGCTTATTCCAATGAAATTATTTTCAATAGTCCTTGATATGGAGCACAATGCTGACAGCCTTTCCCTTTTGAGTATGAATCTAACTATCAAGAGCCACTGTGTATGTTATGGTTAGTTAATCAAATTACTGCAGAGCTGAAAGACGATAGACTCACCTGGGGGAGGGCCACCAGGGAACGGTGTGGGAGGAATCTTTCCCTGTTGAAAGGCAGCCGCTGTCAGGAGAAAAGGCAAAACATTAACACACAACCACACAAATATTTAACGTTCAGTACACAATCTTGTCATTGCTTTTTTGTGTTGTAAAGAATTAATTTAAGCCTATTTCATACTGTATGAACAGAAGGCAAACAGCAACATAAAGAGCATGTGGTGGGGCCTTTCTAACATTTCTGAATAGCAAAACACACTCTGTGGTGCAGAATTTGTGCTGTAATGCTACTGTCCAATGTAACATTATGAGTTTGGAGTAAGGATGCTATATCTTAAAAAAAAAAAAAAAAAAAAAAGACACCACAGCCAATAAAGCCATGCTACTTCAAAAAACAAAATTCTCATTTTGCATTCTTGACATTATGGAGGGATGTGTAGCCTACTGTCTTTTTGTAAGTTCTTCATGCTCTTATACAGACTAAATTCTCCTTTGCAATAAACTCCTCCGTAGCGGACAATACTACACTCTTGCACCACATGGGCTTTGAATCTTTTATGTGGATTAGTGGTTTGTAATCTCAGAGGGGGCCCAAGTAAGCTGGTGTACACAGTGCACTATTTAAGCAAAGAGCTTGGATATCCCACACACGTGCATAAGCATGCCTCGTGTGGGATATGTAACAGGCTTTACTCAAACACCTAGTTTATTGTCTTTATCTGACCAGGACACTATATATGGAAAAGCATGCTGTGAATTTCAGTGTGAATGGTTGACTGCACAAACTAATAATCAGTAATATGTTACTGCCACTAGAGGTCACTTTCATTTTTTAAGTTAAATGCACAAGTGAGTGATGTGCTGAGCTGACTTGTTAAAAATCCACATGCAAGACCCTTTAACACAGTACTTAGTACTTCTAGATTCACTCAGCCATATTTTCCTGATAAGTGGGACAGTAATTTGCTCACTTGTTTTATCGATCAGGCTCTGAGCCTGCTCCTCCATCCATTTCTGATAGTAATCTTTCACATTTTCTTTGTGTTTTCGGCCACTGCAGTGGGTCTTCCTCACTGATGGCTGGAACAGAAACAGAACAAATTTGTGAATATTCAACATGAGCAGAATAGACCAAAGACTGACTAATTCATGCTTTTCAACAAAGAAATGTGGTACACAAAAACACAACTTACCGAATCATGTGTAAGGTAGGTGTCGCAGTAATCACAGTAAAACCTGTGGAATGATAAAATAATAATAAAAAGATTACATGAGTACAAAAAGCAGATCTGTAGACAAGACCTGTCCTAAAACTGTATATTCTAATTTAGAGTTGGGACATATATCAATGTAAAATGAAACTTGTTAATGAGGTTTAAAGCTAAAGAGTCAGAGATATAATTTACACTGAGACATGCAGCATGTCGATAAATCACAGTCCAACAAGAAATACTGAGTATATAGAGACTAGTTCCTTATTCAGCAGGACATCTTTACTTTCAGGGAGCAATATTTAATTTGAAAAATTTAAAATTAATTAAATCTTTCACCCTGGACCTAGTGTAAAAATTATAACTCTAAAAAAGTAACAGTGGCTTTTGTTAGTACAATGCTAATTTCAATTAGCTGTCTTAGCTACTTATTTTATGTTGATGCGTTGTTCTCTGCAGATGTGGCTCCAGTCACGAAGTCCACCTTGGAGGTAAATTGACGTAAGTGACTGTTGGATAGTGTTTAATAACCTAATATATCATTAGATTAATCTGCTTTTATCCTTGAAAAATAAAAGAAGTCAACCTGGTGAAACCGCATTACTGAATCAGAAGTGGGCTCCAACGTTAACGTTAGCAACTCTGAACTAAAACAAAAGAGGCAGCTTAATGTTGAGCTCGACGTGGATGAAGAGTTCCCAAGAATCGTGGACTTTAGTTGATAAACTGGTTTAATATCACAATGCTATGATTTATCTCTTGCTGGTATCTGTTGGCTACATTCACATCGAGGTTGAGTCCAGCAAATAGACGCAGCCCAAACAAAGCTCACAGCACTCATCTGGAAACAAACTGGTGCGTTTCATTAATGTTTAAACTTTACTTTATCGTCGTTTGTTACTCAATACAAATATGGACGATAATCAATTTAGTCGAAAAATGGAAATAAAAGATTAAGCACTGAAAAGAAACATTATCTGAACTTACTTCGGCATGATCCGTAGCTTTCTCCGCCGAGAGCGCGGTTCCGGTGCACCCAATAAATGTTCCCACCAGATATAAGTTCAATCACAGTTAGTTCCGCCTCAGAGTTAGTGGAATTTTTTAAAGCAAATTCCTATTTGTTTTATACACATTTTAGTCTAAATCAGACACGACCATTCTTTCAGAAATAAGCTACTACACCAGCAGATATTTGTGAATGAAATATTAAAGTTATTTTTGTGATATAGAAGTATTCAGAACTATGTACCCAAAGTAAAAAAAAAAAGGCAGCAGAATGGCCCCATGTCAGATTACTATATTATTGGATTATTATTACTAATGTATTGCTGTGTAAGCAGAATTTTAATGTTGTAGCTGGTCCAGGTGAAGATAAATTTTAATTTACATCTTTATATACTGTTTGGAAGTTTAAGCTACTGACAATACATCAAGTTTTATAGGATCGTCATTGTCCTCATCCGTCCTTCAAAGTAACTATAGATATAAAATAAATGTACTGGAGTAAAAAGTCCCTCTGAAATGCAATAACATAGAGTAATAAGTAAAATATAATGGACAAGACTCTCAAAATACCACTTTATAAGGACAGTACTTGAGTAAATGCTTAGTTACTTTCCACCATGCAAGTTTACAACTTTACAACTAGTAATAGAAAGAAAAAAATGGAAAAGGGTATAAACAAAACCTTATTTTTTACTTTGCAAAAACAAACAACAAAATCACCAATAACAAAAAATACCTGCCAATTAACTATTTACTGTCTATGAAAATAAAGGCTCATTTTTCAGCTAAGCATTGCATCAGTTTGTCTTTATTTCTAAAGCTGATGATTCCAATGATAACAAATATGTCTTCTGGATTTCAGACAATGAAGTCATTTTTAATTGAACAAAAATATTTTAGATAGCCTACAGGAAACAATTTATAAAATCTACATTCGTGGGTGCAGATTGTTTTAAAAAAAAAAGTGACTACAATCAAAAATTAAACACGGGTGTTGTAATAAGTCAATATCAGCTTTATAAAGTGTGCAAATACTACATCCAGTATTAAACCTCTGATGTAACTGAGCTACAAAATAAGCAACTTGAATTTCATTGATAAACTATTTTTTAAATCTTACAACTATGAATAGGTAATACATCAGAAAAATAAAAGCTTAAGAAAATCTCTATCTATAATACTGTTCCCATGATTCAATGTCCGTATTAAATAATGTGATAGTAAGTAAATAAATAAATAAAACTGTTTATATCCAATTTAAAACTTGT
This sequence comes from Holacanthus passer, assembly GCA_025331565.1. Lineage (NCBI taxonomy): Eukaryota > Metazoa > Chordata > Actinopteri > Pomacanthidae > Holacanthus > Holacanthus passer. The sequence goes on from JAFREQ010000028.1 coordinate 3,378,147, forward strand.
GATATGTCTCACACGCACATATTGGATTCATTGATAAACCAATGAGAAGGTGGCTACAAATAGCAACAGATGACGTCGACACCCGCTGCGTGATTGGTGCAGCTGACGCGCGGGCTGTTGCAACGTCAAACATCGTCCCCCTGGTCGTGACATGCGCAGTGCGGGTTGTTGTTGTGGAGCTGGTTGTTATGGCTGGACCTGGACGAGGCCTCGGACTGAACTGAGACCGGAGCCCCGCACCAGCCCCGTCTCCGTCCCGGGACACCCGCCACCCATGGAGGGCACGGACATGGACGTGGACGCGGAGCTCATGCAGAAGTTCAGCTGCATGGGCACCACGGACAAAGACGTCCTCATTTCGGAGTTTCAGAGGCTGCTGGGCTTCCAGCTCAACCCGGCCGGCTGCGCCTTCTTCCTGGACATGACCAACTGGTGAGTGCGGGGATCCGGGGGCCTGTTGTCGGACAGCAACATGACGCTAACCTGGCAGCATAATTAGCTAGTTAGCAGACTTTAAAATGCTACAAAAAATGGAGGCAGACACGCACGGTGCTAAGTTAGCCTTGTGAAAGTCGAGAGGCTGGTTTCATCATTCATACACGGGAAATGTCATTTCTTAACTCTGATGATAATTTCGGGTTCAAACGAAAGTGAAACGGTAAAGTTTGTCCCAACTGTGAGTCACATTAAGGCGGAATGAGTGAGAAAGCAAAGAGTGAGCAGGCTAACTAGCTAGCAGGCTAATTTAAGCACGGTGAACTCTCGGTGTAGATTATCTGCCATATTACATAATAGTGAACGGAGCCAGTTAAACCACAAACTCCAAGCAGCGTCACTTCACGTTAGTCTGATGACGAAAGCGAGTCGTGATCCATCAACGGCTGACAACAAGTGGTCTTGATCAAAACCGCATTGTGTGAAACCTCATCAACTGATATCAGGCTTTCACTTAATCAAAGGCTTTTGATCCATTCTTTGTTTTAAAAGTAGGAAACCACCCCAAAAAATTCACATTGTCTAGTTTCATTTTAAAGCCTGAAATCAAGTCTGGAAACAGCACGTCATACCGGAAAGATGACATAATCACGTGACAGCTGTTGGAATTTGTTCACTGAAATTAGTTGATCAGTTTTATGGAGTTTTATTTGAATCTCAAAATAAGATAAGGTGAGATACATTTTAAACCAGGAAAGATTAATTTCTTATAGCAGCTCCAGAGTCAAGAAACTGAGGGCAAAGAGTGATTGAGTCAGAAGTAACAATGAACTGGAATTAAAACAAGACAAAAATGAAATTAAAGACTACGTACAGCTTTCACTTACAGAGATATGAACAGCAATAAATCAAAAATGTCTATTTTAAGAAAGATCATCTAGAGCACAGTCATATTTTAACGTAGTGTATCTAATAACGAAATTGTTTAGCTGAGGTGATGTCACCTGGATCCTGATACCTTCTGTCTCTGATCATTTTGTTAAGAGATGGCAAGATTTGGTTCTCAGTTTGTCTGTCAAAATAACTCTTGAAGATACCGGTGACGTCTTCAGGCTCAACATGAGCTTGGAGACAAATTCATATTAAAAAAGTCTGCAAACGGGCGTGACATACATGAATGTTAAGCAGCCAGGAAGGGTCTAATGAAAGGTGTTATTGAGTTGCATTATGGCCAGTGGATAGGATTCAGTGTTTTTAGCCAAACTAGGGACCAAACGTGTCAGTGTACTTAAACCCAGGTGTTTGCCACAGCATTTGAAATCCCCAACAATTTTATAACTTTCCCAAACCGACAGTCTAAGTATGTCCAGTTCACACAGCAACAAGTCCGGCGTGCAGAGGTGAGAAATTAAGTATGGTTTGAACTTCTCTCTCAAACATTCTTCTTCAGTCACTTTTGTGTGCACCATCGCTCTGAGGAGGGACTAACACACAGTCCCCATTTTAACAATTTCGGAACAGGCAGAAACACTTTTGCTTTCATTTGTAGTTGGTCAACATGTTGTATGACCTGTTGTATTCATTTCAAGTGCACAGACATCTTAAAATAGTCAGAATATCTTATCTTGTTTTGTTTCCTCCAACAGTCCAAAGCCCAATAATATTCTGTTTACTATCACACAACTCCAAAAAAAACATAAAATTTTAGAAACTGGAATCAGTGAACATTTGTAAGCATTTCTTCTCATCACAAAGCGCTTCACACACAAATAAAAAAAAAATCTCTGTGAAAAAGGTTTGAAATATTCAGTGTCCCAGGAGCTCCACTGTCTGTTGAGCAGTTCTATCTTGATGCGTCGCTTTGGGACAGACTGACAAATTGTAACTGAGCTACATAATTTATGTGACTTCTATTTCTGGAAGGATTTTCATTTTAATTGTCAGAATCAGATTGATAGACTGTCGCATTTGATCAAATAGTTTGTGAGGCAGCAGATTAGAAAGACTCTGTCACCCTTGACTCAGCAAGTATCTGTCATTATTGTGTATTGAGGAAAAAGTATTTAAAAGACAGGACAATCTCCACAAAAAACAAATACCTTTACTGTCAGTTTCGTCCATGCTTATATTGTAACAGAAAATGACTCATGATAACACCATGCTCTTCTTGTGTTGCGACAGGAACCTGCAGGCTGCTATTGGTGCATATTATGACTTTGAAAGCCCCAATGTCAACACGCCATCCATGTCCTTTGTCGAAGATGTGACAATTGGGGAAGGAGAGTCTGTTCCTCCAGATACACCGTTCACAAAGACCTGGAGAATACAAAACACAGGTGTGGACCATGTCACTACATTCATATGTTTAGCTTATACAGTAGAAGTAGCCTCTCTGAATCTGTATGTAATATGTGCCAGAGCAAGTCATGTCAGTCATGGTTTTGTTGTTTAACCGTGTGACTGCGCTCATCTTTGTGTATTACAGGTGCAGAGTCGTGGCCACCTGGGGTTAGTCTCAAGTACATTGGTGGGGATCAGTTTGGGCACGTAAACACAGTTATGGTTAAGTCACTAGATCCCCAGGAAATATCAGATGTGAGTGTGCAGATGCGAAGTCCCACAGCTCCAGGCATGTACCAGGGCCAGTGGAGGATGTGTACAGCCACCGGATTATTCTATGGAGGTAGGAAATTACCAGTGATTGGATTTGTTTATGATGGGACAATTTTTTGCACTGCAACTTGCATTTGTGTTCTTTATTCTATTAATCTGTCACAGCTAGTCATCACATTTCCATCAAACTTATTCTGAGACAAGTCTTTCAATTACTGGTTTTATCTGAGCAACCAAACCAAACCATTCAATTTATAATGATCAGCAAATTGGTGTTCACTCAGTCATGTAGTCACAGTTCATTCAATTATGTAATCAGCCCGTGATTGTGTATGCTTCTTTTCTCCATAGATGTAATCTGGGTGATTCTTAGTGTAGAAGTTGGAGGTCTCCTCGGTGTGACCCAGCAGCTGTCCTCGTTCGAGACAGAATTCAACACCCAACCCCAGCGCAACGTGCAGGGAGACTTCAACCCCTTTGCCTCGCCACAGAAGAACAAGCATGACGCCACTGACAACAACTTCAGAGATCCTGGCGGAGCCTGGGAACGTACACAAGAGCCAATCCAGCAAGATCAAAATGGACTGTCTCATAATGCTGTAAATAGAGCGTCAAATGGTCTCCAAACCAATCTTTCTGTGGTGACTTATGGTCAGGTATGTATGACTCACATTTAGGGTTTCACACCTCACAAAACTACAGCTTTAAACCTACATCACTACATTCATAAAGCTAGCTCATATAAGTCGCCTTTCCGATTTATTGTGTGTGTGCATCATGACAGTGGGTTATGCTTCCTTCTACAGTATTTAGAGTGGATCAGATGCTTAATTTTGTATGTGTGTCCCTTGATGTGATGTGCTTCTTAAAGGGGTCACCTTTAAGACAGTTGATGGATTGATTTGTTGGTTGATGTGTACGTGTTTGAACTTTCATTAGACACAACTTAATAATTCAGTTCAAAAATCAAATGTGTCATTATGGATGTCGTGGGCCAATGCACAGGATCTGGATCAGGACATCTGATTAATCAACCAAACTGTATTTGACATTAACAGTGGATGTACAGTAGTAGCTGAGTAGAGCAGGACAGATTGCCATGATCATATTTTATGAACCTTTTCCAGTATTATTTGTTGTTGTTTGTTTTTGCACTTGCTATGATAGAAGGGACAGGCTCTTCCTTGATTGAGTTTTAAGTTTGCTTTACATTCCCTTACAGACATAGTAATGCATATCACAATAACTGATACACTCTGACATGTATTTGTTCATGCTTTTTTCTGAAATGCATCTTTTATCAAATGTCTGTTGAAACATAAAACATGCTTGTCATCTTTGTGAAACCCATGACTCTTCCAACAGTATGATCAGAATGCCATATGTGAATTTTGTTTTGGATCGTGTCCCCTTGGGCATACGTTAACTGTTAACGTGTCTTATTTGTTACCAATCATCTTTTGAGCAGTTGTCATTTCTGTTCAACTTTGAGCTTTACCAGTAGTGCCCCTCAAACTGTAAAGTTTGTCCTGAGGATAGCGTTGCTGAAAGGCCTCAGGCTTATTTAAAGCAAAAGTATTTTTCTCTTTTTGAGCAATCCAAGTTTTGGACACATGTTGAATTAAAATTTTGGCCTGAGGGTGGCATTGAGGAAAGCTTAAGGAGTGTTGAAAATATAAATGTTTCATCTTCTGGGGAGTATCAGTGTGCTCAGCAAATTTTATGGCAGTCTGCCCATTAGATTTTCATATTTGTTGTGCATAACCAGAAATGTGGGACTGTGAATGTCCACGTGATTTTTTTTTTTAAAAAATCTGCTGCTAGTTTTTGAACATTTTTAACAACTGTACTTTGTCATGGACCAAAGTGTTGGTCAGAGAAAGCTCAAGGGGTCACTAAAATCATTAGGAATTCACCTGTGGTGGCCATTTCATGTCCACACCAGTTTTCACAGCAGCCTGGTCAGCAGCTGTCGAGATATCAGGTTCTGGACTGGGGGACTTTCATTATCGTAAACTTTGTTGTAGCTGAAGGAAGAACAGTTGCAACAGAAATGAAGAGATGCTTATGACTGGATCAATGTCTGATTGTAGAGTATAACACATTTCAAATGTCTAACACACTGGTTCTCAGCTCTTGTATTTAGAAGATAAGTACTTTATTTTTCTATTTAATCTCATGTGTTGTATTGACAATACCTTGGAGAAATTGAATGCAGTAGTTACATGCAGGTCCAAATTTCCACTTGGTTTTAGATAGTCGATCTCAAAAACTAATGAGCAAACTCCTGTGAGAATCAGCTTTACTTTAAGATTAATGTTAATGTTAATTAATACTAAATGTTATCATATTGGTATTTTGCATTCAGCTGAAAGCAAAGCTTAGTCCAAGTTGAGCAAAGTCTGACAATGTATTGCTGAACCTGACAAGCAGCGTGTATTGGTTTGAATTTGGTTTTGTATGATTTACTTTCATTTTCACATATATTCACTTTCATTCCATTACACAAAAACAATAAATTGCAGTAACACTGTTTCTCTTGTTTTTTCCAGGGTATTCATGGACCCTATCCATTTGGACAGAGCTAGAATGACAAAGACCCCCCCTCTCCTCCCTCCCATGGTGGATGATGAGCTTAACACCCTGGGAGTCCTTAAATGCAGAGGAGTCGGAGGGGGGGAGGAACAGTTTTATATTGACTCGTGACAACCCTCTCCCCAACCTCATGGCCCTTTCCACAGAAACACAAACTACAGTGGGGTGATGGATTACATCTGCTACAGTGAAACATCCCACCTGACATCAACACCTGGATTCGCATGTGTGAATGCTTCATTTAAGAGTGCTATAAACCCTTAAAAATAGATACACACAACTATTTTTTATTTCCACTGTTCAACACGCCTAATTAAAGGGAAAATCAACGCTAAACAATCTGCATACAATTTGGTATTCCCGTGAGCAATTGAGTACTTTGTCTTTTCCGGGTTCCTACACAGGTCTGGAAATGTTTGGAAAACTGCTGAAAATAGTACATTAATTGTGATAATAGATCATTTTGAGGCCTTGAAAAAAAGACTGAAAAACTTGTGGGATGAACGTTTTAGGTGGGAAAAAATGTCACCAGTTTTTCCTAGAAGTGTATGGATTATTTGCAGTTTTCCGGTAGATGAAAGCCAGACACCAGTTTCACACCCAAACCTGGTGAATGATGTGGGAAGTTAAACAGGTATGACCAGTTGTACCAGGCACACATAAATAGAGGAGCATTGCCATTCATGACAGTTACTAAACTACATAATTGCTCTAGTTCTTGAATGTTTACATCTTGGTAGCACATCATAGGACAACTCAGAATGGTTGAACAATTACAGATTTGACTCTGTGAAAGTAAAAATATGGCACTGTATCATTTAAATTTGGGTTTAATCACCTTTAACATCTCCCTTTGGCTGACATTAAACATTGGAAATGTGAGAGCTTTCAAAGAAGTCAGAGTTTTCCAGCTGTAATTGCAACGTGGATGTTGGATGAATTTACAAGTTGGGAACTGGGAATTCCAGAAACTCAATACTAATCCTAAAATTCTGCTTTTACAATTTCAGGTTTGCCGTGATGTTCACCAATCTGATATTGTCTTTATGAAGTCGCATGAAGGGTTCTGATCACAGATCTATTTAAAGAAAAGTCAACAAGTGTGCTCAACCTTAAAAAATCCTTTGAGAACATATGACCTACTGTCATGTTTCAAGTATTTTTTTTACGACTGAGAGGATTTGCCACCAACGCCTGTCTTTGTATTACATTTATTACAACATTGTAAACATTGTTCACCCCTTCCGGCTAGAACTGAGCATTTTTGGACCCTCTTTGAACCAGGTTTCTGAGATGGATAACACACATAGATCTGTTTTCGTCGGCCTGAAAGAAGTACATTTTCACTTGAGACACACAACAAGGAAAAACGAAAAAGTTGTCATTTGACATTTAGATACTTTTTGACCTAAGCTCACTGAATAACTTAAAAACCACAGTTTTTAACTGTGATAGTTCCATGACACATTGGAAAATTAGTCACACAATAACATTACACTCAGGAGTCCATCATCTGTGGTTAAAGTCAGAAGTAGATATGTCTGAAAGTCGTATTAGGGTCCAGTCACTCATTGAACTCCACATATTCAAATTCCAGGATATTCAAAGACTGTTGGAAATATGGAGCACTCCTGTGTGGGAACCCTGTCTCTCCCAAAGATCAGATCCAGAGAACCAAGACACTAATCTGTTCTGTCATGAAGCCACACTGTCTGCAGGTTCCCTTTTCAGACTGCATGGGACATGTGTGTGTTGTTTTTTTTTTAGGGTGGGTTTTTCGCTTTAAATAGATGCTGAAGCGCAAAAAGGATGCGAGTGAGTCTGAGCAAGTGAGGTGTGAGGAAGGGTTGAAAAAGCCATCTAAATCTATTTTGCCTGATGAGTGACTGTAGTTTCTGAGTCCACGTCTACAATATGTGTACTAGATATATGTATGCGTGTGTGTGTGTGCGCGCGCCTGTTATGTGTGCATGTATGTTATGGTTTCTCTTTGGATTGAACTGACATAAAAATGGTGTATACTACTTGGGCAAAGGATGAGGTGTCTGTTCACATACACGTCAATATTTAGAGAGCTTTGTTGGGTGTGTGCCTCTGAAGTATTGTTGAGTGATTCTGCACCGTTTGGGTGAACTGAGTCACAAATTGCCCTGTTGTTATTTATTTGCTGTCTTATTGTGCACTGCAGATGCAAAAAGTCCCATTTATAGCCAGCAGGTGGTGCTAAAAAATCAGATGACCAACTTAAACTTGACATGTTGAGGACATTGTACAGAAAAAAAGTTGAAGTTTGATTCTAGTAAGAGTATTTGACTATGAGAACTAATGGTTTGCATCAGGATTAGCACTGATGTTCTGTTACTGCTATTTGCACAACGCTGATGAGGAAAAAGTGGTGATTTTTAGCTCATTGTAGATTGTGATACCAGCATTTTCCAGAAGGTTTGATGGATTTGTTTTGTTTATCTGCTCTCCCCTAAAGGCCTATGTTCTTCTCAGCTTTAAGGTTGGTTTTCAGAGTGTTAAACTTAAAGTTTGAAACATTAGTTTCACCACTGCACCAGTGTCTGATCTTAAAAATGAAGATTGATTCGTGTCTTATGTTGTTCACACATTTAGATTTTGCATATCTGCGAGTTGCACAGTCTGTCTGCTGTCACACCTGAATTCTTACTTCAGCTTTGCCATGTTCATCATGTCAGACAGTAGATTTCATGTATTTTGGGCTTTAAAATAAAATGGGAAACATTGTTGATGGATCTCCGGGGGGGATATTTTATTCAAAAATAATTTGTATTTTTCAATGGTTAAACTTATCAAACTTTCTCCCAGTTGTAAGTGTGAATATCTAAATACGTCGACCGTGTTTCTCTTGATTGCCCAAGACAAATTTCTCCTAAGGGAGACAATAAAGGCTAATCTAATCTAAATGTTATCATGATATTTAGAGTTCATTGCTTCTATGATCACATGAACCTATTTGTCAAATTCACCAGCATTCTGTGTATCTGTATTTGTATTGAAAGTCATCTGAGAGTCCTGCTCCCAAACAGTATACACTGTTCTGCATTGCTTCTTTTAGTCACGTCAGTCTTTTTTTTTTTTTTCTGTTTGTGTGTTCGGTTAATTCTTGTGAGCTTGCTTGTGTGTGAGAAAGAGACAGATGGTGAGAAATCTGAATATTGCTGGATTCATTCTCTAGTTTTAGTTTGTTGACTGTGCGGATTTGAGATGGGTGGCATGGTGAGTGGATGAGATGAAAGTTTACATAGTCCTAAAATAGCACATTTATCTGAAGAGAAACTGTCAAAATAAAGCTTTTCTTTCCCTGTATCTATAATTCAGCATTTGTATGATTAAATTAACACTGAAACAATGAGTAAGTTGTTTTTTTTTCCCACCCACACCACTTTAACCTTAAATTAACGACAGGCTCAGCCAATATCATCTAATTATAAAGCCGCCCCTGGCTGTTTCACATCTGCAGGTTCAGGTGATCTTGTTTCACCAATCAGCAAGAGAAGGAACAGCAGCAGCAGTTGAGACCTTCATAAGGCTTTTGTGAAATGTCTTGACAAATGTTGGGTGGGTTGGCACAACATTTCATGCAGATATTTGTGGTTCCCTGATTGTGAATCCAAACGACTTTGGTGATCATCTGACTTTTCCTTTAGTGTCACCATGAGAATCACATTTGTGAGTCCTTAAATGCAGAGTTTCCTAAAAACAGAATGAAAACATTTGCAAACTGATCACTGAAGTGCTAATCTCCTTTATCCAATTCAGTGTTTGACAAAGTGTTGAACCTCTCTCCATCCTCGCTTCTGAACGACTGAGTCTTTCCAGGATGAACCTTTCATACCCAATCATGATACTATCACCTGTTACCAGTGAACCTGTTTACCTGTGGAATGATCCAAACAGGTGTTTTCAATCAGTCCACAACTTTCACAGTCTTTTTTGCTCCTGTTCCAACTTGTTTGAAACATGTTGCTGCCATCAAATTCGGAATAAACATATTTACCAAAATCAGTGAAATTGATGAGGTCAAACATTAAATACATTGTCTTTACCCTGTTTTCAATTGAGTATGTGTCAAAAAAGATAAGGAAATGATCACATTCTGTTATTTACAGTTTACACAGCGTCACAACTTATTTGGAATCAGGGTTGTACTTCTTTCGAAGGTATCTAAACAAACAGTATCACATAACAGTCTTTCATGCTGATACAGTTTGGAGGATGAACACACAACCATTTCCACAAGGTGTATGTCCTAATATTCAAATCCCTCTCTTTGTTTAGTGATAGCATAATTGCCGTGTAAATTTCCAAGGAAAGTACGTACCACATATGCACAAGTATCTGTTACCTGAAGTCTGGGGACAGCTTCCATCTTTGATGGATTTCACAGACTTTTTGCAAAACTCACCTCAAGTCAAAATGAATGGATTTTGCACAAATATTCACTGGTTGGTTTGTTCTTTGAGTCAACTCCACTAAAAGTAAAAAAAAAAAAAATGTGATGCTTGATGCATTTTATGGTCTTTAAATTGAGTCACGATCAAATGGGATGAGCCTGAGGTGTGTACAATAATACAGGGGTACAGTATCTGTGTGTTTGTGTGGGTGTGAGTGGGTGTGAGTGGGTGTGATGTTGGTGTGCATGCAGGTGGCGAGCACTGAGGCGATCATTTGAATGGGGCTTGTGTAGACATCGTGTGACAAGGTAACTGAGGACAAATATTGACTTTTGTTTCAGCGTTGAGTCTCCAAAGATCATATCTCCAATCTCTCATAGGGCTCGAGTCAATAGATTTTTTTTGTTAATGATGGATAACTGCCCATCATTTCTGTTAGGTCAAACAGGCCCTTTAGCTCGAGGCACCGAGAGCATGAATGTGAAGGAATGAAGTGGACAGCGTTTTATGCATTCATTAATTCATTAATCCCACATTGAGCAAATTCACTAAAGCAACTCAAAAGTCCAAAAGCAGAGTGATTGAGTGATAAGTAAAAATGAAACAGATATAATAAACAACACAAAAATAAAAGACCATAGGCACTTTTCTCTTACACAGATATGATCATGATGGATAATTGCAATTACAATCTGTTGCACAGGATAATCAATAATGTGGAGAAACAAGTTCTTTCTTGTAACTTTTTTGCAACTTCAGTGAACTAAATGTGCAGAGAAAATGAACGCATACGAAAACAAAAGTTAAAAATAAAAACATGAGTTTTTTTTAATGTATTCCTAATCAGGATCACAGTCGGTTTAAAATTCAAACAAACATTTAATGAAGAACTGGTTGCTGCAGGACACTGGGGTGACGTGCTTGGGTTTTACTGAAAAATCTCTTCCTCTGATCCTTATCTATCAAAATTCAAATGAGCCTTGCCACACTGTCTTGCCCCGAGGAATGCACGGCAAACACAGCTCATCAAACACATGCATCAGCAGTGATATTAGATGTCCCTTCCTCAAAATCAGCGATTCAAGATTAAATATTAAATGTGCTACTAATGCAATAACTGTACAGTGACAGGTTAAGTGGTGCAGTCAGTGACGCAGACAGGAAACAGCCGTGCGTCTTCATACACCATCTGGTTGATAGAGTTCCTGCTGCCTTGGAAGTATCAATGTGATTAGATTAGGGATTTTATTTGTCTGGGTGGGGAGCGCTGCAGGCATCATAAACAACGTGAGCCAAAGTTTTTTGTGAAGAGAACATCACAGAAGAGAGCAAACAGTGGAAGATCATTTACTCAAGTTAAAGAAGAAATACTACAACAGAAGTTAAAGTCTTCATTCAGAATTTCCCAGTAGAAAAGATGCAGAAGAATTAACATTAAAACAAAAGTACTTTTATAGAAATAGTTTTACTGTTGCACATACTCCTCAGCAGCAGTCTCTATAGCCTCTATGGCAAGGTAACATAAGTTATTAGATTATAACAAGTTTCATCTGTAAAATCTTTATCTCCAAAAGTAAATATTCATCACGGCTGTTGTAGTCGAATAAAATGCATATATATCTAAACGATAGCAGAGTGGAAGCAAGAAGTTTCACAAGACAGAAATAGTGAACTAAAATAAATGAAGTACCTCAGATTATTTTAAAGCTAAAATAATCAGTATTTTCATGATAAAACTTAATGCCATGCAAGATGAAAGGAGAACCCATGGAGAACTTTGACCATCTCTCTCTTTCAGCATTGCAACTTTACTGCATCGGTTTACTCTCGCTGCCTATAGTCATGATGATTTCAGCCACAGCAGGCAGCTATTTTCATTCTTCCCTGCTCCTCTTGTAATGACTGGTAACTGTCAGGTGTCCTAATGTCCTTTACTGAAATAAAGAGATGTACGTTTGAGGTTGAACTTGAAGCCTTTGTCTTTAACATAGTATACTTTGGATTGAATCCATGCGACACTGAGGACACGCTATGGTTTTTTGGCCCAAAAATTGTGAACTTGTTTTTCCACTTTCGGTTCCAAGTGCGGAACAAAATTATCATCCGTAATATATCATGATGGGAATTGCAATATTCATTCACCTGCATTCACCTGCTGAGACAGTTAAAACCTTCATATGCAACTTTTTTTCCCCTGAGGCAGAGGTCCCTCCCTCCTCTTCATCAAGTGTTGGGGAATACTGTTGTCGTATGTTGCTGTGGGCTCAAACAGCTTTGAAATTAGTCCATTATTCTCTGAAGTGGACTTCCGTATTTTGAGATTTATGCCTGTTGAAACAGCTCCTCTACCTTTGACTCCAGGGAACCTCCTTCAACCAGATGTGTCTCATCCTGTGTGTGTCACCAGTTTGGTGCTATCAAAAGTGAAATCTGCAGGTTGGTCAAAAAAGCAGCAGTGGTATCTGTCATCAGTGCTTTGTGGCATCTGGCTTTATTCTAACATAATAGAAGAGTGTGAGTTTTCTGGACTTGTCTATTCCTGCGTGCAGCAGTATGACATCAACCTCCAACAATCTGCTGCCTGTTGCTTCAAAAGTCTTTTGCTGGCACAGTCCTTTGCCTGGTGACATGCAAAGATGCATCTGGTAAAGGTTTGGCTTGTATGGAAATAAAAAATGAACACACAAACAAGCTATCAATTTCTTCACGTTCAAACAATAAATATGAAAAAGCCTCTGGATTTGCATTTGTCAAGTTGCTTCACTGCAGCGCTGTTTGTCTGTGGTGGAAAGTATTGAGCGATCTGGTAACATGAAACTGAATAAGTTTGTCAGCGTTGGCACTGTCGGCCACACAGGTGCAACCCAGCAAGCAAACCTGATCACCATTTTTCAATAGAAGAGCATCTCCAGCTGCAGTGAACGCACCATTTCACCACCTCCCACCAAACAGATCAACATTCAGTAATAACCATAGAATAACAAAAAAGATTGGAAAATATCAACTTTAAACATAGAGAATAAGAAAATTATTTATTATTATTATTTAAATTATTTATAGGAGCGAAGAAAATACTTGACAGTCTAATAATTGACTTGAATTGACTTTTCCTGCTGGTGTCATTAAAGCAGCTATAATAAATATCTTAGAGTGACACTGGATCATGTGACTACTTGCATACGCAAATGTTTGTAACTTGAAAGATGGCAGATAAGAGTCCCACAGGCCGACAGGAGTCCTCTGTTCGCATGAGTCGCAAGTGTGGTGGCTGTTTTGATTAGATCACAACTAATGGGGAGAAGCAGTTACCTAAAGCTGCAATTCACCACTTGCTTGTTGAAAAGGGTCCCTGCTGTGTGAAGGCAATAAGACAAACTCTGATAAGATTTCAATATTTTCCACCTGCAACTACATAAACAAGAAAAACAACAAATTTCATAATTTTTCTTAGTGTCATCTTTCTGCCTATTTCCATTTGTTCTGTGTGTTAAAGTAAGAAAACACTCACGCGTGTAGCTACACAGACACACACACACGTATGCACTAAGAAATGCACACATTTTAAAGGCTTTATTTGAATCCACAAATCACATTACAGGAGTTTTTGACATTTACAGGTAGAGAAAACATCAAGCTCTTCTTTTGGCTCGTCTGCTAATTATTTAACATGTGAACATGCATAAGACTCCTCACACTTTCACCACTGCTTGCCATGTCTCTCCCTTTTATTACATAAATCTCCATCTTTTGACCTTGTTTCTGTTCCTTTTTGCACGTCTGCAGGATCAGGCACGTCCCTGCAGCGATAACTGTTTTACAGGCAGCATAATGCCTTGGCAAGCTGCCCGGCTGTTGAAGTAGATCATCAGGAAATGGATCTTAACGCGATCTCAAACTGTCCTTGTGACAAGTAGCGTTAAAGTTGAATGCATCACTGTCAATAAAGCTCTCTCTTTTTCTGTAGTCTCAAGAGGAAGTAATTTAATATTGCTCCATTACTCATAGCACGCTGTTTAAATGTATTCAGTTGAATTCCTTGATGTAGCCATCGAAATGTCTTCAATCAGCTGCAGGTATTTATTCCTGACACATGCCTGATGTAAAAGTTTGCACCACGTTTCCAAACTGATTATCTCCCGAAAATAGTTGGAAGAACTGTCATAACCAAATTCAGAGGAGATATCTCACTTCATACTCACATTCTGACAACAAAGCTCAACACCCATCGGTCTTTATTGACTTAGCTAAGACAACTCAGGTGGGTCACTGACACCTGTTTACAGTAGGGACACCTGCGCAATCATCGCTCATTTCAAGATCACAGTGGACCAATTGTGACTTCGTATTTGACACCCAGTCTGTTGCTTCCTTGGACTCGTTGTCTGTCAACCATGAGAATATTGTTCTTGAGCCAAAGAAAAGGTCAAACCCGAGTTCAAGAAACTGCCATGCAAATTTTGTTGATGGACTGGATGCGGGTTAAGCCAAAGGCAAACAGATATTTTCATGTCATTCTTTTCATATCAGCAAACACATTACAAGACAACAAAAAAAAAAAACCAGTGTAACATAATATAAATGTGTGTGTTTGTCTCACAAACAAACGCACAAGTCCGCGCTCACGTCTAAATGAAACATGCGATTTTCGTATCAAATTGTCCAAAGAAAGGAGGCTGTCATCAGTCACAGTTTGATTTGGTGTGTCTACAAACACTCAGCTGCTCAGAGGTCTTGACGCAGTTTGTTCACACCCTCTCTGTGTCTCACAATCGCTCCATTCACAGTGTGTGGCTAACCATATCAAACTCACAGCTCCCACATTGGATATAAAAGAATGGAAAATATGTCATGGGACGGAAAAAGAAAAAGAAACTTTAGGATTTAGAGGTCGCTATCAGAAGACCAGCCTTTAAGGAACTTACATGATGAATTGAAAGCAAGATTAGAGGAGAAAGATTAGATATACAAAAGTCTTAAAGTACTTTGATTGTTGTAAGTTTCCACCGTTTTGCTAATAACAAGCTTTTCTTTACCTGTTATTTCTATAATATTGTTCAAACAGGCTTAAATGACACGAAGCAGAAACCGTTTTTACATTTGTGATTCAGATTGTCAAACTCTAAATGAACACGAGTGATCTGAGGTGAGATGCCATGCTGATGACAGTTTCTCCGTCTGTATGACAGAGACCTGATTAGCTAAATGCAGACTCTTTGGTTGTGTTTGTGCTGTGGAACCAGTTCAAATGAGGCATAAACCTTATTAGACATATAGCAAGTGGTGTCGCGTCACTTTAGAATATAGCCTGACCTACATGTCATATATTATGGGCTCTTTATTTTTGCAGAGAAAAACAAATTGTGCTGCCTCTTTAACAAACATGATCATGAATTATTGCACAGATAATAGTTTACAGTTTGTTGCCTTGTGCTTTTGGATCCTTGAGGTTTACGAGATATACATGGAAAGAGGATGTCTACCCCAAAATGCAATGTTAACACGAGCAAGTTTTCAGAATGAAGGAAAGTTTCAACATCTACAGTTCAATAAAACCTGAGTGAACCCCATCTGCTAATAAAGAGTTTGTGACATGGTTAAAAGCTCTAGAACAAGTGAGTACTTGAGTTAGTAGTGTTTTGTAAATTAAAGGCAAGAAATAAATAGTTTTGTTTTTTTGTGGTTGTTTTAAAGATTAATCGTTTGTCCATGAGACATAATCCCTGTTTAAATATCCTGCAGTGAACACGAAGGCTGCAGATCTACGAATTATTTCTGTATCACTTCCTTCCTGCTTGTGTACATAAAAAAATGCAAACTGGTTGATCCAATGTTGCCAAATACTTTCTATGTTTCCACTTTAAATGTCTAATATTGAAAGTCAACATGTAGTAAACGAACACGAGCTTCATTTCACAACTAAATCATAATTAACACTTTGCTATTTAATGCCAATCAACCACAAAGCAAAAACAATAGTAGCTCATGTTGTGTTGTGATAAATGTGAGCAAAAGTAGTGCCAGTCAAACAGCCAGCAGCACAAGCTACAAACAGAAGCTGTGTATTTAGAGCTTCCTGGGAAACAAGATGTCTTTTTGGAAAGATACTGAGCATATTAATGGACAACAGAGTTATTCATCTATGAAGGATCAAACTATCTACTTACTATTTGAATCAACAAGAGGTGAGTATTTTAATACTAAAAGAAATTTAAAAAATCTCCAAACCTCCATCAGCTTCATGATTACAACCCACTCAGGTGTTTTCACTCTGGCTGATTAGACGTCTGTTCAGTTCCCACAACCCGCAGGACTCCTTAGAAAACAGTGCCGACACTCAGTGGATTACTGGTCAAAATGAAATGAAATAAAATCAAGGTTGAAGTTGGTTGTAGCTTTGCTGGGAGAAATGTGAGCTCACCAAACTAAATGTATGGATAAAAATCTTAAAGGAAAAAAAAAGTGCAACAAAAGCAACGTGAGAAGACGTCTTATCAGGGAGATCAAATGAAAACACATGTAGGAAAATAAAATCCTGATTACATTTGAATGCATTAATAACAAAATGAATCCAACAACTTAACGTATCTAATAGTATCATACTTTGAAATGCTGCATAATGTGAAAGTTTGATGCTTTAAGCACATTTAGCTGATGATACTTTTGTGCTTTTACTTATGTAAGACTTACTTGTAATGGAATGTGTGACATTTGGTCATTAACATTTTGAGCTTGTGAAACAATGTTCAAAAATAATTTTACAGCCTGCAGTTGTATCACCTTTGAAACTTTGAAAAAAAAAATTGCATGCACATATAGTTTGTTTTGCAGTTGTAGAACTCCCCTGGTGCTCCAAGCTTTCATCACACAAAGGTGGACAGTTTAACTTCCTCTGATTGGATAATCATGGGCAATGTGCTCATTGGCTCGTAAGCTCAGGTGTAAAAACCAGGTTAAAACTCGTAGCTTGTAGCTTCAGTGTCTTGTACACAGATAGGAAACTTGCGTGTCTGTCAGACTTTGTGAAAACTCAATGTTGTAAATATTCCTGCACAAATCTTAATTACACATGCACAAAAATATTTACATATATATCACAAAACTTTCATATGCACCAAACATTTCTACAGCAGCAACATTTTATTTTTCTTAAGACAAAAATTGTTGGGAACACTTGGTTTATTCTTTAATAATGTATTTCATAAACAGGTGTTGTAAAATCTCACTGTGAGAAATAACTAGTGGCTGTAACTGTCAAATAAATGTAGTGGACTAGAAGTATAAAGTTTTAAAGTATAAAATTTGTACTTAAGTATTGTACTTAGATGTACTTAACTTTACTCAACTTTATTTTCTCAGAAAGTTTTTTTCAAAGCAACACTCTATTCTTTAGTCTAATCTGCAAGACAATGGCACTAACACACACACACACACACACACACACACACACACACACACACACACTCAGGCTTGTGTGCGTAAGTAAACACGACTGCCCTATAAATATAAATTGCAGTCAATGGTGCTGGAATTCCTTTGCACTCACTCATCCAGGCACTTGCCCTCTCTCGGTCTCACTCTGTACACACCCCCAGCAGGTGCTTTCACTTGAGGTTTAGTTTGCAGTTGTGCTTTAGGCTCTGACTTTCAGGTTAAGTGTAATTGCACCACAGAGCCTGGGAGGGTCCGAGGCCTCGGGCTGGGGGGGCCACAGATCGAGGGGGAAACAGACCGAAGGGTCGCCGCCGCCTGCTGCACCTCTGCCCTCAGGTAGCTCTCAGGTGTCCCGTCTGAGCCGAGCGCTGGTCTGCAACCGAACAAGAGGTCGTCCTTCGTCCTGAACACAACCACAGCTGCATCTGCAAAAACCCATCCAGCCAAGTCTTTGCCTCCGGCCATCAGAGCATCTTTGCCTGGGTAAGAAGACACTTTACACAATGTACTGAATATTTGATGTGCGTGTTTTCAGGGCATTACTTTAAATTGTTAGAGCAGCATTTATGTGATGTTTTCTGGAAATCTATGAAATTTGCCTAAAATTTAAGATGCCCAACTTGCACCTGTCTGCCTCCAGTGTTGATATCATCATGTCAGCTTTCAGCATCTTCTGTGTCACTCACTTAGTATAGGATGTAACTATCTACAGAGTCATTTATTCTTATTTAAGAAAAATATAAACTTTAGAGAGTCTTGAAAAAGTCTAAAAGAGCAGAGAGGGGAAAGTGGGGGAGATGTAAAAGCTGTTATTAATTGAATCATTTGGTTTGATGTTTGATCTCAGTCATACTTACCTGTTTTTCTTGTTCACTTGCATATTGGTTTTCACATAGAAAGATGAAAAACAAAATGCAGTCAGATAAACGGTGTCTGTGGGTGAGTGGGCGGTTGTTCGTTGCCAAAAAACACAATGACAAGATGAAATATTCAAAATACATTTCTCCCTGCTGTCCAAGATGAGATTCAATTATGATTTTGATGATAATTTATGATCAAGGATGAAAATGTAATACTACTACGGCTACTCCCCCAAGATGAGACTGTGATAAGTTACAAACAGAAATAACTTTCTGAAGGCGCAGGTGCTTTTTTATCCTCTCATTCATGTCAAGTTAATCTACATCGTGACTCTGCTGTGTTTGTTAAAATGACAGATTGAGAAGAATCTGCTACATGCTACATGCAGAGTCCCCCAAAATTTCAAAAATAATGTAAAAAAGTCTCACATAGGAAGGTGGAAATTGAATTTATGGGGTCTGGAAATCATAAACTCCCCACATAACTCCCCTCCCTTCACCAAAAAATAAAGATGTTCTGAGACCTGCTTGTCCTTTTCGTACAAGGACCCAATGAATCAGAGTTAGTCCATGCAACGTTTTGCCCAACTGTGCTGGAAATTGAAAGTGTCAATACCTGATTTGAACACTGATGCGATATCATAGTGTTGCACTTGGTTGTTCACATGACAAATGATTGACATAGTTGTGTCATGAATGCAGAGAAAGTAGAGTTTGAGAGATCAGTTCAAACCTCCGCTCCTTTATCGCCGATGAAAGTTCAAAGTGGATACAAATGTCAGATCACCGATTTCAGAAAGTCTCAAAAATCAACGGACGTGAAAAATTCATATATTAATTTGAGGAACGTGCAACAAACAAACAAACAAACCTGATGTTTTGTCTACCACTGTTTATCATCTCTTCATTGGAGCGAAACCTTTTAAGTCAGTTTAAGTCACGTGCTTCATGTACGTCATGATTTATTTGCCGAACTTTTTTGTGACTGTTTATGTAGTAATTGAAAACATGCAAAAAAAAAACATGTATGCAAATTTACTTTTACGGTCTACTACTGTTCACAAGGATGGAGGAGGATCTCTGTCCCATTCATCTCTGTTTCCACACTGACTCACACTATAACTAGGTTTTAAATGGCTCTTTCTAAACCAGTTCCTCATCATCCCACATTTTTCGTGCAACTTTTAAAACTACTATCAAGAACCTGCTCGTTCGTATCTCCTGACAAGCAGCACCTGCCTGAAGGCCTCACAGCGAGCGTCTCCACATCTTCACTATCTCTGCAATTTATCTGCAAAAACAGGTGACAGGCTTGTTTCCTCATTGATTCATGCTCCAATCTTCAGGTTCAATCAGGTTGTCATCTGTATCATTAATTGTAAATACTGCAAGTGACAGTGCACCTGACTAACAGTAAAATGAATCACCCATACGACCCATAGACCCATAGACAAAAGAGTAGGAGGAGGGAAGTAGAGTCCAATAAAATGTGACTAAAATGGAGACAAGAGGAGGAGCTGATGGTCTGTAAACTACAAATATTGTAAATAGCAATAAAAATAGAAGCCACTGCAAACACATGCACCAAAATTCAGCCTTTATTTGATTTAATAAGTAATGACCTGTTGCACCTAAACCTCATTTATAATGTGAACAGAGCCACCTGCACATGTCACTTTTACCGTAAAGGCAGCAATCCACAGATCCCAATCACTTCCTCCCGCCTGCAGGTTGTCTTCCCAGCAAAACTCATATTGAGTCAGGAGCTCGACACAAAGATGAAACTTCTTTTTTCTTCCTTCTTCTCCGAACAATGGTTTCCTGAGTCGGTCCAAGTTTCCCATGAGAAACAATAACAAGAAAAAAAAAATCTCCCTTTAACACTCACATGGCAAATAGTCACGCCTGGCTGTACACACTCCTTTAACTCCACACTCAAACAACGCAGACCTTCTCTTTTGTGTGACGAGCCGAACACACGATTCACATTTCGGTCGCTGATGATCTCGAATCTCACGGACGACCTTTTCTTTCTCAACAGCGTCAGATTGAATCTTCCAGGTTAAACACACTTTTTTTTTTTTTTTTTAAAAAGCAGACTTTTGCTTGTTGCAATCACTACTCATTAACTTAAATCTAAACACTCAGACGACTTCTGTCACATAACTGTTTCAGCAACAGTGATAAATGAGCCAGCAGGTGAGTTTCAAGCCAGGTCGGTTGTGTTGGTCTGCAACTTTGATCACATTGATTTGAAGACAGGGTTTGGTGATGAGGGATTTTTGTGATATCTCAAGTATCACAAACTCCAACTTTAGCTGTTTTTTCCCTGACATTATAAGCTCCTTTGTGAAGGAGGGTTGTTATACACACATTACATGGAGGTGAAACACTACTGATGAAATGCGTCATGCATCTACACCGACTCTGAACAACAAATGGATTTAAATGGACAATGTTTTGATCCCAGATGAGTCTTCATGACGCTCTTCTTTTCATTCAAGCTCCTTTCTGTTTTTTTTTTTCTTTTCAGTTTTATTTTGGCAGAAAAAATACATAAATTCTGATAACACAACTACAACCATATAAAAACCAAGGTGACGATACAAACCTCACTTCAAATAATCACCTCCTTCATGTTAAATGAGACCAAGCATGTAGAAGAAATATGGTTCCCAGGGTGGACGCCTGCGTGCATGGAGTCCTTTTCCGTCTGTGTCAAAGGCTGACTTTGCAGAGTAAATGGAGCAAGCTCTAATGCTCCTGAAATGAATATCAGCGTCTTGACCAAACTCATTTAGAGATCAGTCAGGGTCTTAATCCCTCTCTGCAGGGGTGTGTGTTTGTGTCTTTTTCTTGTGCCCCCTCTTCCTTTTGGAAGAAGGTAATATGGCTAAATTTGCTTTGCTAATGGGCTTAAGGCAAGCTGTTACAGGGCAGAGTTGACACGCAGCAGCCAGGCTGGGACACCAGCGGCTTTTAATCTGACTCCTGATGGAGTGAAAGGGAGTGTGGGTTATAGTTGACGAGAAATTTGGAGATAAAAGGAAGACTGGGGAGGAGGTTTTACAGTGGGGGGTCGGGGAGCAAAGAGTAGAAGAGGAATCTTTTTTTAGTGGCAGGGAGGATAACTTCATTTAACACAGGGCAAATTTGGTAAAAGAGAAAAGATGTTTTTTTCTCAAACGTTTTCAGCAGCTTCACAATTAACGTGTCCAGATAAAAGAAAAGATGCATGTGAAAGGTTTGAAATCAGCATTGTGAAAGCAAGCCAGTTGTGTAAGACGTGTGAGGTGTGTGCGCAGTCGAAATAAAGAAAATGACAAAAAAAATAAAATAGATGATGCTAAGAGAATCTAAAAGTATTGAATTATTCCACATGCAAAAGGTGCAAAAAGGTAAAAACCTGGTACAAATAAGTGAACATTTGGATCCTGGGAGCTTGAACATCGGAATGTGAATTAAACTTTTTCTGCACATTTTTTAACTTTAAATTGATCGTTTTGCATCTGATCCTCTTCTTCTTTGTTGTCAGTGTGTGGAGATTTCTTCTATGATGAAGGTTTAATCTCTCTTAAAATGAATCCTGCATTTTCAACCTTGCCCACACAAATGGTTTTGGCTGATGGCTGCACTTTATCATTTGGCAAATTTTATCACTCTCTAAAATCTTTGTGTCTCGTCAAATAAAGCCATGCCTCTCCTCGAACATGTGCTCTGTGGGAGCACACTTTCTTTACGGAGGCCTCGGCTCCAGCCGCTGATAACACGGTGTGCGACAGCAGTGTGCCTTCCCATATGCCAGCTGTGGCGGCGACACATTATGGGCGCCATTTGCGGGTTCAGCCTGAGATTACAACACTTGTGCTACAGCTGACGTCCATAAATGATCACTTATGATGGCAATTTCCTGTTAAGCAGAAGCTGTGGCAGCTATCAGTCGAGCCTTCATACAGCAGATGCCTTGGCTGTCTTCAAACATGTGCTTTTGTGCAGTTTTTGTGCTCGTCTCCACATTATCTAACTTGATTAAAAACTCCAGCTGACAGTGGAGACAGAGGGCTGCGGAGACGGCACCTTGAAAGTCGAGGCAGGCGGCGGAGCTGTTTCAGGTCTCAATACAAGTCACCTACCCCCAAGACATGAGCCATTCTGGGCCACTGACCCACAAATAAGAGACTCAGTCAAATCCATTTTGCCCCATGCCTGTCAGCGCTGTGTGTGTTTTAACTCTCTCGAGGGTCATTTCCCCGCTATCTCCATTAGCCTCAGGGTTCTTATAGAGCATCGACCAGCGCTCACCTCAGTTCTGCTCATAACATCTTACGAAAAGGGATCCTTGCCTGCAGCTGCTCCGATGGAGTTTCTCACTGAACAGAAACACTTGCTGGTTTAGCAGGCAGAGAATTGCAGGAAAGGAAGTGCAGGAGAAGGTATTGTTTTGACTTACAGCATGACATTATTTTAGTTCAAGTGACGCTGGATTGCTTGAATGTGAAAGAGGATTATCATTTATAAACTCATTGCTGACTGCAGATTTAAATGATGTATTTACCTTCAAAACATCTCGTCTTTCTTAAGTCACAGGAAGATTTGTTGATTCTTTCTGATTTCACACTTTTCAGAATAGTTACACACAAAGACACTTTTTTTTGCTAAAAGAAAACTTTTAAAAATCTGTGCAAATAACAGTTTCGAAATATAAAGTTTAATTTGTCTTTTCTTGTCTCCAGGTACCAGTTATGTCAAATCCCGTGGGCAGTTTGTCAGAAGGCTCAGTGTATGGATCCAGGATGGGGATGACGGAGGACTCCCTCGCCATCCTGGAGCGAAACAGGGCCTCCGGAGAACCCTGGGGCCTGGGGGAGACCAAGCCGAGCGTGGAAGCCCTGGAGCGAGGCATGCCGGGCCTCTACCTCTCCTGCTTCGACATGCTCCTCACCGAAGACGCCACCTGGCTGGTGAAAGTCTCGGAGGCCTCCCCGACGCTGGCTGTACCCATGAGTCGCATGGAGCCCCAGGAGGAACCGGAGCAGTGCCCCGTCATCGACAGCCAGGAGCAGGGACTCTCTCCTGGGCTGGAGGGGCAGGAGGAGGAGCGGTCTCTGGAGCAGGTGCAGAGCATGGTGGTGGGAGAAGTGCTGAAGGACATTGAAACAGCCTGCAAACTGCTCAATATCACCCCAGGTAAACTGCCTCCCACCACACCTGCCACTGCAGTTTCACATCTTCTGTTACAGACATATAACTGACAAAATAAATCTTTTAAGCGCACGAGGAATTTTTCATGACACAAAAAAATGCTGCCGGTTATTTACAGGTAAAGGGATTTTGAGCCAGCGATATTTAAGCTACTGGGTCTTGCTCCCAAAATCAACACGTACTTGTGTGGAGGAGTCCAGGAAAGATGACAGATCGGATAAATCATATCCTTACTGACGCACAGCCGTGTTTGCCTGCTCCAGGATCTCTTTAATCCTGGCCTCTGCATGAGTTCTCTTGGACAGTGATGGTTCTTTTCTTGCCATTAGACGTGTACACAGTCTTAAGGGCGAGGTCTCCTGTTCGCAAAGCAAACAGAGGAAGCATTATGTATTGTAAGGCTTCTGGCTGTCATAAACCTGTGCAATCCCCAGTCATCTGTTCTTCTGATTAGAATTGTAAAAGTGTGATTACCTTGTGGTTTAAGTATACTTATTGTGTGTAAAAGTAGCAGGACATAATACACACTGAAAAAATGGGAATTTAACTGACTTAACTTGACTCAATAAGACTTTAATCTCAGTGGTGGAACAACCCCAAAGCAATTTACTGCAGAGACAGCTGGGAGTTTTCTCACCATTTTCCTCTCTTTCTCTTTTATAGACCCAATAGAGTGGAACACAGGGAACGTCCAGAAGTGGCTGCTGTGGACTGAACATCTGTACAGGTTACCCCACGCAGGAAAGACCTTCCAGGACTTGACAGGAAAAGACCTGTGCGCCATGAGCGAGGAGGAGTTTCGCCAGCGTTCGCCTCAGTGTGGGGACACGCTGCACGCACACCTGGACATATGGAAGTCAGGTGAGTGTGATAATTAATTAAGTTCATCATAGCCGAACTTTTGAATTAGCATTTGGATGCACAGTGTGAATGGATGGGGGCAGTCAAGCCAAGTCAGTTTTCATTATATAACCCAAAGCCACACTTTACCTCATAGAGCTTTACATGATGGTCTATCCTCGGAGCCTTATTTTTGGATGAGGAAACATCTATGGAGAAACAGAATAACGAAAAAAATGGAAGCGAGTGAGACGTATAAGCATTAAATTAATTTAAAGCAAAACATTTGTAATTGAATGTCTGTCTCTCTTCTCTCTCCAGCTGCGTGGATGAAAGAGAGATGCTCAGCCGGAGACACAAAAACTACCAGTAGGTTTGATTTCCTGTCATTTAAAGATCAAACTATCAAACTGCAATTAATAAAAATCACCTTGAACTTTGTCAAAAAAATGGCAAAATGAAATATCATGTACGTTTGTGCAAACCACTGGAAACTTTGGTTGTCAAATTTGTAAGAAAAGTACTCGACTTTTTAAGAGTTCAAGATTTTGGCTTCCTTCTTTTGTTGTTCAGGTGATGAGGAGCTTTGGTCCGAGGCTGATTCGTCTTGTTCAGGTCAGCCCATTCATCTGTGGCAGTTCCTCAGAGAACTCCTGCTGAAGCCTCACAACTACGGACGCTGCATCCGCTGGCTCAACAAAGAGAAAGGTATCTTCACCTTTTTTAATGCTACAGTATAAACATGCATCTTCAGACTCTTTCAGACCCAAAGTTACTGAAAACTTCACTTTGGGAAATATATTGCTTTACTTTTATAGGATACAAAGGGGAATGAAAGGGAGAAATAAAGTGACAATAAAACAATATGTATTTTATATTTTATACTACTGTCAGAGTTTAAGCCTCAACTCTTAATTTAAGTGTTTCCATTGCTCACACTCACAGTTCAACTGCATTTATCTTTTAATCTTCAACTCACTGTTCAACTGCTTTCAGTGATTGTGCTTCAACTAAATGCCCTTCAATTGACATCAACTGTGTTCAACTCTTGCGATTCAACTGAGAACTAAACTGCTTTACTTGCTTTACTAACACGTCACCTGATTTCAGTGTATCAACTGACACTTCAACTCCTTGAGTGCTTTAAAAAACAAAGAAATACACTTCAGAGTGGAAGACTCACATATTTGGCCATATGTTAAATGTAAGCTGTTATTGTAATTTTGCCATTTCAAATGTCAAATCTGAATCTCCGTGATCCCTCCAGGGATTTTCAAAATTGAGGACTCGGCTCACGTCGCCAGACTGTGGGGCCTCAGAAAGAACCGACCTGCCATGAACTATGACAAGCTGAGCCGCTCCATACGTCAGTACTACAAGAAAGGGCATCATCCGCAAGCCTGACGTGTCTCAGAGACTGGTGTACCAGTTTGTTCACCCGGTATGAGGCGGCAGCACAGTGGGAGGAGAAACTAAAAGCACACGCAGTCTCACCACCGCGCACCTGAACACATAAGCCTGAGATGAAAAGGTGACTTGGGACACGTGCAGTGACCAACCCCAATGATACACACTTCCACTGCCAGCACTGAAGCAACAGCTGGCAGCTGCTGCACGAAGGCTTATCTGTGCTTATTGAGAGGAGACAGAACAATGTGGCTGTTGAGGCTTTTACCTGCTGCAGAATGAAACAACCACAGATTAAGAAAAAAAATAAAAATAAATGAACTGCCTTGTCTTTTGCATGATCTGCCTGCTTATCTTTCCACGATGTGATTCTCCTGTAGCATTACACCAAACAGTCGATCTGACTCTCACATACAAGCTTCAGGAAAACGCCCACAGCTACATTTGTTTTGTCTTTTTGTCTCGCTCGTCTTGACCAGTGTCTCTGTTTGAATTAGAGCCAGTTTTCCTGCCACAGTTGAAAGTGTGGTTAGGATTGTTTTGCTTCTTTTTTTGGGTTTGGTCCTGGCTGTTATATACACAATCAGTCAGACAGGACAGGGAGCTGTTATCTCATCTGCAAGACACGGACGAGGAGACTTGCTAAATCTGGATCCAAGCCTGTGGAGGAGCAAACCCTGCTGTGACTGCATGGATAATGACACTTAAATGTAATTTTTTCTAAGGTGTAACTTGGTAAAAAGTGATGTATTCCCTTAATTGTTTCACTGCTGAGGAGCCCTGCTTTTATATATATATATATATATATATCATGCTGCCAACTCTAGTTTAACTGCTGTACAGTATATTGCATTTTATATTGTGGGTGTTTTACTGTGGAGACCCAAAGCGTTAAAAAAATCAAACAAATTGATATGAAATAAATAATCACATAAATAAATACAGACAAAATGTATCATATGATGAGAAATGTTTAAATGATTAAATCAAGTCCAGACAGCTCTCAACAACGTTTGGATGGACGCCGTTAAATTTTATGTTCATCCTCAGGATCAATTGTACCAACTTTCATGATGCCTTAAAATTACATTAGTCATAGTCTTTAGTCCTTTAATCAAGGAAAAACAGAGCAGAGCCAACAACAGCAATGAAATAACAGCTAATGAAACAACTGGCTCTGGAATGTTTGTCTTGATCGACTCACAAAGAGATGAGACGTGATGAAAAGTGAATTCATTTCGTAACATTGCTCATTGGGGAAAACACGCTTTGAAATGAAAATGGACGTTGAATCACCTGGAACAAACTTTTATTTTGAAAAGATTTGATAGCAAATTTTTTTGCGTTGTTTCACAATAGTTGTGCATTTTGTCTGAATTTACTCATATGAGTATTTATTTCATATTTTATTTATTTGTGTCTTGTTGAAGCTTTGGGGGCTGCTTATTTTACACTAACTTCTTTGTTTCTTTTATTTTCATCGGCCTAAATGTCTGCCTGAGTAAGGATAGGATATCCAAACTTAACACAGGGCTCAATAAACTTTATTTTTTAACTAAATATGCATCTGTGTGGCGTGTCTCACTCATAAGAGGTTTGTAAATTCAGTTCCACGAGTAAACACGCCTCAAACAGTCACTGTCAGGCTCAACAGTTATTATGTAATTATTTTTTACTATGTGCTGTGTTCTCACTCAGATCTTTATTCATGTTTTATCCTTTTTCTCATCTCACACTGTTATTTCTGTCATAAAGCCCATAAAGCTTAATGAAGTGTGCCAGAGTGTGTGTATCTGCCAAGAAAAGGTGGCCTTGAGCTATACTGAGCGGTTTAATCTTGCAGGTAAGAGAGTTTGTATGACTTTAGAGTGGAAAGTAAACTTATCCCTGTATATACAGAGCTGGTTTTTAAATCTCCCATGGGAAAATGAGTGAAGGGATCAAGTGGGGTTATGTTAGACTTTGGGTGTAAAGATGTGATTGTGTGATATCTGTGTGATTATATTAGTTAATCAGTCAGGTCTGCAGTTTGGACTGTGTAAGGATCATTTGACTTCACTCTGCAAAGATGAGACCAAGCCAATACAAACTCTCTGTAGGGAGGGGCAGTTATTATTAATATGATCTATCTATAAATCTATCCAGAAAAAAACATTCATTTTACAACCCTGATTTCAAAGTAGTTGGGATGGGATGCTGTGTAAAACATAAATAAAATGGAATGTGATCATTTGCTGATCCTTTTTGACATATTCTCAACTGAAGCAGTACAAAGACAATATATTTAATATTTGACCTCATCAACTTCATTGATTTTTGTAAATATCTACTTATGCTGAATTTGATGCAGCAACATGTTTCAAAGTTCAAGTTGGGACAGGAGCAACAAAAGACTGTGAAAGTTGTGGACTGATCCAAAAACGCCTGTTTGGATCATTCCACAGGTAAACAGGAATCAGGATTATAACTTTTTTTTCCTGCATTGTCTTATCCCTGTTTACATCAATTTAAATTCCCAATTTCACAAAGTTCCTTTTGAAATGAGCTGCATTCATTGTACAAATGTTGCATTAATTATTCTTTCTGGCTGGGTCAGAAACAACTAGCAGGAAAAACTGTTATTTCTGCTTCTTCAACTATGAATTATCTCCCAAAACGTGACAAAATAATGAGTCTAGAAAGAAACAGAAATAGATTCTGTAAAAGGTAAAAAAAAAAAAAACTAATAAAATTGAAATGGTAGTAGTAGTTGAAATAGTAACTAGAACTGTTACCAAGATATCAGTGTATGTTTGGCAGGTTGTACATGGGAAAATGAAAAATACTTATTTAGACAAACTAAATGTTTGTTTTTTTCAGGGTAGTCTTTCTCTTTTTCTAGTTGTGTGAGGTCTTTACTAGACTGAAACACCTTCAGGAAATAGCAAAACATTATCAAATAATACCCACAAATGTCATCACCAGCAATCTGCATGAGTTGACTAATGTCTAATCAGTTATTACACAACAAACAAGTGTTATATTTTTAAAGTTTTGAAGACTAAAAATCAATCAACCTGTGGCACTGTGGGAATTCGTATGAAGCTGAATCTGACTCAACCTGATGACAAATGAGTCACATCTCTTCAAAGCGGCCTGACAAAGAGTTGAATCTGGTTTCTACTGACCTCTAGTGACCAGACTCTGTTATGACATTAAACCCAGGAGGCCGCAGCAGATGAGAGTCACAGCCTGAACCGGAATTTAAGTCTTTCTCAGACTAGATTAAAGGTGAGGAAGTTCAGACACCGTTAAATACTTTGTTCGGATGTATTTTAAAGAGGGCACCACTTACTTTACATATTAAAACATGTGATCCCTCCAGTCTGGGAACATTTACTTGTCAATGTAAAAACTCTGAAGCTGAAGTACTTTTTTAAACTTGATTATTTAAATTTTATGATACTTTAATATTGTACTCCACTACATTTATCTGAAAGCTACAATTACTTGTTAGTTTACAGATTATTACTGTTTTTAACTAATAAGAATACTTAATTTGAAATTAATAAATTTACACCTTGATATGTTTACTGCACATTTATCATTCTGTTTTCTTGGGAATTACACATTACTATGTCATAAAAAAATCTTAAATTGCAAAGCTAGAAGGTAAATTTTGACTAAATACATAGTTACAATTACTTTGCAGGGTAGAGAAGTATCGTTTGCAGAAACATCAAACTGTGCTTCACATTTTTGTCTCAGGATTACAGAGTCTCATGTGTCTCAGAGTTTTCTGATGACATCTTTTATTTTTTGCTTATGCAGATGTACAGGCACTACAGTTTGGAAAGTACAGCACTATGCTAAAAGAAAGAAAAAGCCCTCTAGTCCTCTAAAATGTTTTCCTCAACATTGCAGATCAATGTTTCCAACATGAGCAACACACAGAAAAGAAAGGAGCATTTGAGTATTTTTTTTAAATATGATTTTCTGTCCGTCAGTGTGTCACAGGAGTTTCACAGTGGATGCTGCAGCTGTAGCTTTACACACTTGCTTTTATAGTAAACCTGTTAACAGTCCCATCCCAACGTTAAGACGCTTTAAATTCAAATCATCTTCAATCAGACAAAGAGGGCCTGCGTGTTGCGTCAGTGTAAACCGAGCTGGATAAGCCAGAGTCAGATTCTGTGGAAGCGAGCTCTCTTTCACTTTGATGGTTGAGAGTCTTTGGAGTGGCAGAGTGGTTGATTTTAATAAGGCAATATTCATTTCTGCCCTCTGAATCCAGTGCTTTACAAGGAGCAACACTTTTTAAAAAGCATACAGAAGCATAAACTCAGTACAAGAGACATTTCCCTCCTGGGCCTTTTAAAAATGAACTTCTCTCTCGCAGCAGAAAAGGCAATTGTCTCATCAATATTTCAGAGACAGATCCTCTTTCTGCTTTCTTGGGCAGCGCTCGTTGCAGCTTTCTCTGTCTGCGTCAGTAAGGGAACACCCGCCCTCCTCGTCGACGAGGGTGTAGTTTTCACCAACACATGTGGTAACCAGGGGTAACAAAGCAATCTCCTATAACATGTACTGTACTGACACATGCACTCTTTGTTTCTATAAAGTCTGATTTTGATTTTCTGATTAAAACAAAATATTTAACTATAAAGACGTGTATAGCCGATATTTAATACAGCATGTATTTTGGAACACAATGAAATAGATCCATCAGGACTGACTATGTTACGTAATGCAAATCGATGGCATCATCCTCATCATCATCCTGATAAGAGTTTTAATTCGATCAAGAACCTGCCAATAATTTGGTGGAAACAAATTGAGGCCATGCACTGGATCAGTTCAGATCGGAGCGATAAACAGTGTGTGGGAGCATCAGCATGCACATAATCACAGAGATAAGAGCTGGAAGCTGATAACGCCGAGCCGCTGGCATTCACTCAGAGTAAACAAGTCTCATTAACAGCAGAAATAAATAAAAGCTTCGTCGAGATATGAAGCTGATCTCCGTACAAAACAGCTGCAAGTCTGTATTTCCAGGCAGGTTTCGTTCATGGCTCGACAAAACAGGAGGAACTGAATGACAGGTAATAGTTATAACAGGCACCTTGTTAGAGGCAGGTGAGACAGTGGAGGTTAATGTAAACAGTCTTTGAACGATTTCCATTTCATAGAGAAGCTCTGCTCAGTGACTTTCATCTGGAAATGCTAATTCGGTGACTTGCTGTTCAGTGCAGCAGGAAAACAACTAAATGCATTAAAAGAAGAGTTCAACATTTTGTGTATATCCTTATATGCTTTCTTGTTGAGAGTTAGATGAGAAGATTGATACTACTCTCATATCTGTGCACTAAATATGAAGCGAGAGCCAGCAGCTGGTTATCTTAGCATCTTTCTCTCTGGATTAAACAAAGGAGATATAATTAGTGAGCTTTCCAGGTGCTGGCAGGTGGATGTTGTTAATTTCAGACAGAGGCTTGATGTTTCCCCCGGTTCCAGTCTTTATGCTAAGCTAAGCTAACCAGCTGCTGGTTGTAGCTTCATATTTACTCAACAAACTATGAGAGTTGTATCTATCTTCTTATCTAATTGCAAGAAATCGATATAGCTCATTTTCCAAAATGTCAAATTTTTCCTTCGATGCTAAACATGTAAATATTTCACAAAGAAAAGAAATCACTGTATCCAATGAGAAAAAACTGTACAAGCATCCAGACTGTAAAAAAAAAAAAAAAAAAAGATTAAAATATATACATGAAATGCACAATGCATAGCTCATTCTCACTATCCAGGCACAACTGACGATACCATATCAATATTATGATGAGAGAACATACTGTATGGCATGTTAGCATCACATCTGAAATCAAACACACACTAAAGAGACTAAAATATTTTGCTTCAGTTGCAGTATTTGGAGATGATGTGATCCTGATCAGATCTCGTTTCACTAGAGTCTTCTCTGTGATGAGTGCTGAGATGAAGACGGCTCACTGTGCCCGACAGGAAGAGGAAGCTTTGCTGTCAAGTCTCTGGCAATGTGCAGTTATGACCGGACGGTTGAGTCTGGGTTTGCAAGCGTCCTCGGCCGGAACAGTTAGATCGGCTCCACGT
Organism: Holacanthus passer; assembly: GCA_025331565.1. Taxonomy (NCBI): domain Eukaryota; kingdom Metazoa; phylum Chordata; class Actinopteri; family Pomacanthidae; genus Holacanthus; species Holacanthus passer. The sequence goes on from JAFREQ010000028.1 coordinate 3,410,059, forward strand.
AATTGGCCGGGTAAAGACCCAGCTGGCCGCTGTCTAGACGCCCTTTGCACCAGCCCTGTTCGTCCTCCTCCTCCAGCTTCGTCAGCTCGTCCCCTTTATCGATGAAAAGACACAGAGATGTGATGTGATCAATCATAAAGAGTGTAATACGGAGTCAGTGTTAACGTGGATCCCACAGCTGTCAACAAGATCATGACATCATAACATCATTACTTTGGTCATGAACATTTTTTTGCAACTTGATTAATGTTGTAATTGTTGATTCAATGATTCATTACTTCAATACTGCTTTGGTGAGGTCACGTAAGAATACAAGACTTTTTGACTGCTGCAGGATTCAGCTGTGACCCGTTATGGGAGGAGCCACCAGGTGTGACACTCACCTGCTTTGAAGCTGAGCTCGTCCTGCTCCTGGCCGTCATAGTCGTACAGCGCTCTCACCCTCACGCCTTTGCCTGCGTCGTCGTAGAAGGGGTTCGACCCTCCGTTGGTGTCGTTGCCTGAGTTTGAGGCTGTCTGGTCCTCGTCCGACCACTCTGTGGAGGTCGTGTACGCCTGGTTTTTCTCGTAGCTGCTGACACTGAACATTACACATTTCAGCAGAATGTTCATTTTCGGTCTTTTCCAGCAAAATGTTGTGAAGTTCTAACACCATTTCAGTGTGTGTAGTTTGCTGAGAAGCATTTCTATCACTGATCATACTACTACTAGTACAGTGCAGTTGTGCTAAAAGATGGCAATAGTTACATATTTATAAAACTATATTACTCACAAAATGATATAAATACCGACAAATATTAAGTACTGATCAGACACATACAGTGAAAGGAGACAATGATTATAGCAAATACAGTATGTGAAGATTCATAAGAGCATCTGTTGAATAAGATTAAAAATATTACATACATCAGTGTTTAATCTTACCTTCCTCTGTCTCCAGCTTGAGCGTGATCTACTGCTGTTGTGACATGAGTCAACATGACTCCATCACTGCCTTTCTTTGACTTTTCTTTCTTAGAGATGCTATGAGTAAGGTCTGGGTTGTATTCCTGCAAAACACGAGACAGAACATGTTTGCTTTGTGCTGCTCAGTAAATCCTGTAAAATTCCAGGTATCAGTTCAGTATTTCACGTTTCACAATCAGTTAATTTAACAATCAATATGATGCTCATGAAAGCTGAACACTGCCTCAATATACTATAACCATAACCTTTTACACTACTGCAAAATGATTGGCTCCCTATTTGGAAATTGTATTTCTCTGTAATCTTTGTCTTTATTGATACTGTTAAACAAGACATATCAAAGGAATAGTCCAACAGGGATATGCTTGTATTTCTGTACCTCAAACTGTGGCCAGTTCATATGCATGCCGGGGCCGTGGGTGATGCTGAACAACTTCAGATCTTCCTCTGCACTGGCAGTTGTGATGGTGTGTTCAAGTTCTCTGTACACTGTAGCATAACTGTGAGAGGACAGCAAGGATTCAGTGTGTGGGTTAAGGATTAACTGATGACTGTGTCTCATCATGTTAAGTGTTTTCAACATCTCAAACCTTTGGTCTTCTGTGAGGTTGAGGTGGCGTTTGACGTCCAACAGCACCTCCCTGAGGAAGCTCAGCCTCTTCTCTTCAAACTGCTGGCACTGATCGAACACCTGCTCCATGTTTTCTATGTACTGCGGAGTGCACTTACTCAGTTCTTCCAGAGCTTTCTCATACTTCTCCTTGGCCTAGGTTGTAAAGTATGCACAAACAACAAACTCTTAACAACCTGAAATAAATGATATATGATATGTCACTGATGCAGGGATGACAAATGTTTTAATGGCACGTGTCTTGTCCACATGTTCCTGTTTTTCAGTTCTGTGGTCAAACACGAATCCCTTTAACCTTGAAAGGACAACAAATGTGTATTCAAGCACAAGAAAGAATCTTAGTGTGACGGTCAAGGCTGTCAAAGGAGACCAGAGTTCACTTCAGCACAGCTAATGTTGGAGCCGTGAGGGAGAAACAGGGAGGTGTGGTATTCAGTCACACATTAACAATGCTACACTGATTACTTAAAATAGCCGGTGAGCTGATTTACTTTTGGCTTCATTGTGGAAAACAACTTTTGCATAAAGATGATCAGGCCTGTCAGAGCTGCAGCAGCAGATTCTCTCACCTTCTGGGAGTCCTGTTTGCACTTGTCCACTTTCTCATGGAGTTTCTTCTGCTGGTCAGCGGTCACAGAGGCCTCTCCCTTACCGTTGGCCTCTCTGATGGACGCCAGCTTCTCCTCTTTGCAGGCCATGTGGAAGGACTTCTTGGCAGCCTCAAGCTAAAGGAACAAAATGACATAAAACTAAATAAATATGCACAAGCATTTAATTGTCAGGTATAAACTCGCCATAAATAAAGTAGGGCTGCCACTAATTATTATTTTCATTCATACTATTATTACTTATTCTACTCAAAATGAATGAATAAAATGAAAAATAAAAAAACAAAAATCCTTCCTCACTTCTTTTAGCTTCTTGGCCCACGGTTTCTGGGCCTTCTTGAAGCCCTCCTCTGCCTCTTTGGTTTCCTTGAATCCTCCCATCATCTGTTTGTGGTACTGGTCTTTCTGCCAGTTCTTCACCTTCTCAAGGTCCTCGTTGATGAGTTTGTTTTTCACGTCCTGATGAAGGTCGCTCACCTTCTCTGCCTCTGTCATCGTGGCCATCCAAGCTCGCTCTACAGTGCCGTACTGAGGCCCTGGTGGAGGAATGAAGGATCAGTCAAGTGAAGCATTGGATAAGATAAGATAAACCTTTATTCATCCCACAGTGGGGAAATTCACAATGAGATGTTTACAATGTAGCGAGCTTGAGATCTCCCAAGGAAGGATGAGGCAGCGGTTAGAGATTAACTCTTAACCAAATATGCTCTTTCATACCTTCAAACTCAGGAACACTCAGATCATTATCACCATATGAGCGTGAAACACTGCTTACCTTTGTCTACCAGCTGCTTCCATCTCTTGGACCAGTCGGTCAGTTGCTGTGCGTAGGCTTTCTCGATTTTGGCACGCTCCTGGATGCAGTTCATCAGGTCATTGCAGAGCCGGTGACCATCTTCAATCCGCTTCACTGTTCGTTTGTAGTTCCCAACCTTACATTGAAACAATGTCAAGTTACTGTCAGTAAATTTCATCAACTATTATGATTTGATAAGTGTTTCTTTTTGTGTTCTCTGAAAACTGAATTGTCTTTAGCCTCTGTGCCGGCCCTGCTAATTAACCTGGGGTCAGGTATCGACTTAACTTACATCGCTACTCAAATATATTAAAAGAATATGTTGACATTATGGGACATAATAAGATTGATCTGATGTTTCTTGTTGAGATAAATTATCTACTAATCACAACAAAAAAGTGGCAATTTCTCATTACTGACTGGCCGAAAAAAACATGATGGATGTATTATGTTAGTGAAAAAACTGCTGCTGTAAACTGTATTGCTGTTATAAAGATTATTGTGCGAGGTGCCGCCTTTAAAAGGAACTCTCAGCCTGCAGGTGATGCATTGAATAGGCAGGAGGGAACAGCAGGTGAGAGACTGCTGGTGTGTGTGGAGTTATGCAATGAAAGCAGAGGGTGGGTTAATGTCATATCATTTATGACTCTTCATGGACGCAGGAGTAAAACCCTCCCAGAGAGCTGTGAGCTTTACCCAGAGTGAGAGAGAGAAACAGTCTAAAATGCCAGATTACATTCATTCCACACCTTTTGTGACAGAGGAAAAAAAGCACTGTATTTTTGCTGAATGTGTAATAGATGTTTACCTACACCTCGCCCTGAAAATGGCACTCAACAAAACTAAATGTGGACTAAATGAAAGCAGCAGGGGGAGAAATGATTGTATTCCACACCAGCCCTCGGCTTCAGCAGCCGAGTCAGCAGGCAGCACTGCAGCAGCTCCACTGTAATGCAACCAGTGACTGTGATGTAGCGACTGTGTGCTGGGAACAGGCACCTTTGCTGCTCCAGCTGATTCCTGAACACACTGCGAGGCCGGAGGATAAACATGATGAGGGTAAAACACAGCCGAGTCTGAGAGGAAATGGATTCTGAACCTATGACGTGACAATACGTCTTTTCTGTCTCCGACATTCACTGAGTCCATCTGTCACACAGACAGTATCGAAACATGCAGCGGCGTGATAGTCAATATTATCTGTAGCTTAAGATGTGTGAAGCTTTTTCCTGGTTTGAACACTGTGTACAGTCACAAGCTCTCATATATTATGAATGAACTTCTGGGAACTTGTTGCTCAAATTACTTGGGACTGTTTGTGCCCAGGAAAGGTTGTTGAAATCCAGTACAACATACTGTCATCTAGAGCGAAAACACTGAATCAATTATTCAACCGACAAAATAATAGTCTGCCACTATTTTGGTAAATGATCGCTTAAGTCATTTTACCAGCAATATGACATCACTGAGGCTTTCGGAAGTTGTGCCATGTTTACTTTTTTTCTGACTAAACAGAAAATAGGGAAGAGAATGAAAGTTATTGCTACTTATAATACTATAATCAATCTATTCACCCGTTCACATCAGAACTGTTACATTAAGTGGATGCAAGCCTGTCTGTTATTCCTATCTTTAAACAGGAGGCAGAAGTTGGATGAGTCAGTATTGAAGTTAGGGATCCAAATTGTTTTGACATTTTATGGACTCAATGATTAATCAATTAATCGTAAAAATAATCTGCATTTCTGATATTGAAAATAATCATTAGTTACAGCCCTACAGAGATACAGAAAATGAGGTTCAGCAAAACTAAAATGTTTAATTTGGCAATTTCACATGTGGCTTGTTCTTGTCTAAGTACAAAAAAAGACAGCATGAAGGCAGGTGGTGCTAAACGCTGCAAACAGTTTCATCTCTACAGTAATAAGAGCTGCAGCAGAGGTGAAAAAAAGACCTGAAAGTGCTGGAAAAAACAAACAAAAAAATAGAATTGCTGCTCACAAAAGAGACATCAGTGCCACGGGAGGAGGCAGAGTGCCACTTCAGTGTCATCCACACATAAAGAAATAGAGGCAATTATTGGTGAGGAGTCCCTGAAGGTTACACTGACAGAGGAACCAGAGTATAGGCTGGACCAAAAGAGCAAATGATTAGTGGAGTAAAACACTTATTTTACAAGTTGCATAACAGAAGATTTACGAGATGAAATAATGGCACCGAAATGTAACCGCGGGGAATGTCATCAACTGATCTGTGCTGGCTCAGATCTGAGTATAAAGCAGCAGGTGCTCAGCGATCCATCACACATTGATAGATCTGATTCTACGTGTGGAATTGAGCTTATGCGTTTATGTGTGAGTCTGTGCCTGCACGCGCTTGATAAACGAGGTCCCAGATTTTTCTTCTCACCTCCCAGACGAGTCAGGTTCATTGAGAGTTCATCACTAGGCAGTGTCACTTCCCAGTTAGGTTTAATCTGTCAGACTGTTTCCTGCTGTCTCACCTCCCAGAAACTGTCTGTGGTCTCCTCCTGGCTGGCATACTCGTCATAGGCTCCAGACATGGTCCCGGATTTGGCAGGATGTCTTCAGGCTGTGGTGGTCTGCAGCAGAGTAACTCTCCTCATGCACTGTGAGAGAGGACGAGCACGGAGGAGTGTAAACACAGAGACTGTGAGCTAACAGAAACATGAGACGCATAATCACAACATTATGAAAACGGTTATGAGCCTCAAACAATGTTTCCATATACAGCGCCTCTGGCAATATTTGCTAAAACTGAACAGCATGCAGTCATGACTCTGTGATTTCAAACAAGCTTGTGCATTAGTTTCAGCCCATCACATACAGATTAAATGCGTATTCCTGCAGCTCATGTGAGCCCAACAACATAGTCTTAATCTAGAGGCTTTGTTCATGCTCTTAAAACAAATGTCGCGTCATTGATTTTAAGTGGATGCAAAGTGCTTATGTAACGAGAAAGAGGCAACTGATATGAAAGGTTCACGCAAGAGATTATTAATCACAGGCAGATAGATAATGTGACTCCATGGCTGACAAACAAATGGCTTACTCACTGCTCAAACCAATTTATGAAATCTAGTCTAAGGCTGAAGCTGGGGCCACTTGTTTTTCGGCTAATCGTGTATAAAATGTCCAAAAACTGTGAAAACACAGACACATTTTTCTAAAGCCCAGGACGATGTCTTCATATTGCTCATTTCATCTGTACAATAATCCAAAACCCTAAGATATTCAGTTTCCAATATATAGATAGATATAAACTCAGTTATCAAAATAGTAGCTGATTATTTTTCAAATCGTCTACTAATCAGTCAGTAAGTAAATAACATAAACAGTCAGTAAGTAAGATAGAATAAAAATATTAAGAAATGCCTCTCATAATATTCACAAATTGCTTGTTTTGCATGACCAACAGTCTAAAACAATATTCAATAAACAAAAAATGGAGAAATTAGAATTAAGTTGAGTATTTTTGCTTGATGACTTGTTCTGTCAGTCAAATATTTGCTTCAGGTCTAACGTAATCTTCCTTCCTAACATTCATGAGCAGATACTATAGATAACACAGAGAACAAGCTGTCCAAACTAAATGTGATGAGATCAGTGATCATCATCAAGGGAAATCTCTTCATCAAGTTCATCAGCAGAGCAGTTTACTTTGCACAATACTTTCCACATACTGCCATCAGAACCACAATCAGCCTCACAACCTGCACTGAGTGCTTCCGGTCATTTCTCTCTCTTCTCCCCTGAGAAGACTTCGTCAAAAGATTTAATGGCTGGCTAGTGATTTTGAGCAGCATGGACTCTACACTGTAGCCTAATTGCAGAGTAATCTTCCCTCATTCTAGTAAACTAATATTATCCCAAGGCCTCACTGGAACACCTTCTGCTGCTGCAGAGATTAATAGCTGTGCCATGATTGCTAATGATGACACTGAAATTAGGACACAAAATGACTGCCAGAATGAGAGGAGAAAGAGAAAACATCCAAACTATCAACCCATCCATTCATCCATCCATCCATCCATCCAACCAGGCCCAAAGGTTCGAGGGAGCCCCTGGGACAGAGCCTCTGTTTGAAATGGCTCTTGACCTTTCATGTTGGAAAGTCAATCAAACGACTACAAAGACACACAAAACAACCACAGAGATACAGAACAGCCACAAAGAGTCTGTTTCACCCTGCTCTTTTAAAGGTCTGTTCCCAGGGGCCCATTGTCTCAAAATCTGTCCATATAGCCAATTTCATTTATTGTTACAGCTTCATAAAACCAGAGAGCCTCTGTTGATCTAACGATATCATCTCAAATCCCAGACTTTGACTGTAGATCTTGTAACTTTTTAGGTCTATTTAACAACATGAACAAAAATTAAAACATAAGTAATTAGATTTAAGGTTAAACGTGTAATTTGTGTTGGTTTGCAACAAGAATTAGTTTGATACTGGTTTTGTATATATGTTAGGATCCCACCTCTCACCCTAGATGTCAGCTGGGACAAACAGCTCTGTTTAATCCAGTTCACAAACAAATTACATGTTGTTCACATTACCACTTCATAAAGCACATCACATTATAGTGTAAAAGTTTTCATCAGCTTGAGAGATAATTGTTTACATGTACCAAAAGACAATGTTAAAGGTGCTGCTTGTAATGATTAACCTACAGTTATCACCTGGATCTTCAGCTCCTCTCGGCTTTACCAAGGTTGTTTTTTAGTTTTAATCTCATAATTGTGGCTATTCAGGGTCCAGAGTCCACCAAAACAGGAATTTAGGACAAGCAGCATAAAAGCTTAAAGCTCCCCAAATAAACTTTACAGACATCATTTTAAACAATTGTCACTTGAGGCAACAACATGAAGTCGCCCCTGGATTAGCTATTGTGGCATCTGAACAGGGATCTAGTTTGGAGGAAACCAGACGACTTGCCCCAGTATGTGATGTTTTGTTGGACATTTCCAGAATCTCTCCTTTAAGCCTTGGATATCACAGCTTACCACCTGCACATGAGCTCATAAGGATTCCTTAATCCCACATTCAACCGCTCTACCCCATGATGTGATAACAAGAGCCCAGATATTTTGTTTACCTGAGATATTTGCATAAGCATGAATCGCAGAAGTGATGCAACACTGAGATTAAAAAAAAAAGATGCACACAAAAATAGGAGGTGGGATATGAATGTGTGCAGGTGAGGCAGGAAAAACAAAATACACGAAGCAGCCAACGAACGGGAAAGCAGATCAAGATAAGATGCAAAGTGAGGATGCAAATGAGCTGGGTGACAAACATGAGATGACAACAAAACACCGAGGAGGGTTGTGTGAAAATACTGTTATCGGTGCAGTGAAATGGCAGCTGCAGCTACAGACGGGTTTCACTGAGCCGCTGCCGGAATACAAAATATCACTAAACAGATGATGCTGTGAAAGCATGAAAGCATAATGATCGGCTGCGATACGGGAGGTCATTTCTGCAACAGTGCTTCATAAAACAACCTATGTATGTTGAGTCATCTGAACATGAATGACAAACTTTGCATGTTAAAGGAATAGTTCAACATTTTGGGAAATATGCTAGAGTTACATGGGGAGGTTGATAAAACTCTCATGTCTGTAATCTAAAGCTGAAGCTACAGCCAGCAGCAGTTAGCTTAGCTTAGCACAAAGACTGGAAACAGGGGGAAACAGCTAGCCTGGTTCTGCCTGAAGGTAGCCGCCTACCAGCACCTCTAAACATCTTGTATGTTTATTCTGTTCAAAAACCCTCTTTAAAACCCACAATTTGTCTTTTGTATACTTTGTTTTTCACATTTACACAATGAGACATAATGTGTCAATTAGTGACGCTGATAGGCAGCTTTTATCTTTGGACAGAGACTTCCTGTTTCCAGTCTTTATGCTAAGCTAACCGGCTGCTGGCTGTAGCCTCATATTTGCACAAAGACATGAGAATTTGAATATTTATTTTTGTGCCTTTACCTCACACAATGATAAAAGATTTGATTTGTCCCAAAAGTTTATGAAACATCAAGAGACCGTTCAGCTCAGCGCTGTCTATGTACTGTATATTTATGTTTCTTTGTAGGACCTACTGTAACTGAGACCGCCAGCGGTTTAGAAACTGACAGTTAAATTATTGTCTCTCAACAAAAAAACCTCACAAAGCCAAAGCTGTTGATAAAGAAGGATTTGATGCAGAAGAGACACATATGAAACAATAGAAAGAGAAGGAGCAGTGATGTTTTGATAGGAGGTCAGGGGGAGGGGTGGGAGCTGCATGGGTATTTGGGTCAACTGTGCACCAATGGATGGAGCAAGACTTTTGAAGATGAGATGAAATGAAAGAGGAAAGTGAGGAAACTCCAAAATACAAAAATCCAGTTAATCAAGGGAAATCTCCACAGCGGTCTAACCCAACGGCTTTGGGCAAAACAAATGCCTCGACCGGATGCAGCGTGGAGCAGGGCATGAGTGGGTGTTTATCATGCTTGGTTAATCCATTAGCTCCATGCCGAGAGGGGGCTTTTGTTCAGAAGAGTCCTTTGCTTGGCTCACAGAGAGACGGATTGTAGTGTAGGAAAACAGCCGCTGACTCGCTTTTAACACTTTTTTTTTTATCAAAGCCAACAAGTAGAAATAAAACTGAGACAGAAATAATGACATGAATCTGACTGTATTTCTAATTCAAAGTCGGTATTTACTGACTTAGTCATTGTAGACAGACGAAACAATACCCACACATACACACAAAAACCAAACATTGGCAGCACCCTCCGAGGGTTAGTCACCAACACATTGCTTTGATTCACTCTTACTCCTCTTTTATCAGCACAACCTACTGTCTAAGTCAAACATCCACATCCTCACAAACACGCAATCAGACTAAAAGAGCACTGGGAATCCCCATCCCTCTAAAGGCACCATAAAGCCCCGCCACTCGCAGCATCAACACGTCAAGAGAGTCAAACCTGCAGACAAAGACCGCCAATGCACCCGGAGAGAGGGAGAACACAGCCCCCCGCCACAGCAACAAAAGCTTACCCCCAGTCCTCCATTAACAGCGGCTAAGGCTGCAGCTAGGAGAAAAGAGACACGTGGGCTCCTCCAGCAGTCAGCCCCTCTCCTCCTCGCCTCCTCTTCTCCCCTCCCGTTGGTTTATTTTTGCGTCCTCTCTGACTGACGGAGCATCAGCGTGCAGAGCAGGGGGACGAGGACCACTAATCTGTGATCTGAGATCTTCCTGCCCGGAGCACTGTGCAGGAAAAGACTGTGTGTGTGTGTGTGTTTCTCAATGAGTGAGAGATAATCCTGTGGTGCTTTGCTTGAATGGCTCAGACAGAGCAGCAGGCCAGAGGGACTGAGAGGAGGGGGATGGAGGAGCTGCTGTTTGTGAACAGCACTGTAGATGCTGTGGATGTGTGATGCGTTTAATGATCAGAGTTTGGTGGAACTGGTGATATGAAAGATAGGAGTTTAATTTCAAAATTAAACACCAGAAAACTGAGGTATCTGAATGCCTCTATGAAAGCAGCACACAGTAGGGATTATTACTGAAGTTAATGTTAAATGTTTTCATTTTGATATTTTTACTGTTTCTGTTGTTTGACAACTGAATAAGGATTTGATTACAGGTCGTAAAGCTAGTCCTGATCCACTTTATTGATATTTAAAATGAGTGATCACCGAGAGGGTTAGATGACGTTATCATCTTATCTTTATACACAGCATCCAGGCTTAACTCGCTGTTTTATGAAATCTCAGTTTTATAAAAAAGCATAGCTGAAGTTTATTTAAAATTTAAGATTTATACACTCTGGAAACTGACTCTGGAAAAACTTACTTATGTCGACTTAGTGTGGATATTTTCTGAGAAGGAGGAAGGAAAGACGAGACGAGGAAAAGCTGTAGAAGGTGGAATGAGAAAAAGTTTCAAGATTGTGCTCCAGTGATCCAGATAATAAAAGAGGCTCCATTTCAATACACCTTAAATTCCTTCAGTAAACTCCAGCAAAAGACAAGCAGGGCGGGAGGGCTACCTAATGGAAGATTACGACAACATCAAGCTGAGCGTAGAGAGGGTGAAGGTGACCCTGAGATAAATATATATGTAAGCTGCTCTGAATTTGCATGAAAGCCAGAGAGCAGGTCTGTGCTGTTGACATGGCGGCCATAACAAGATTAATAATTAAACAACTTGTCATAAAGTTCAGAACAAGAAAAGTTTACTGTGGTACTACTGAGGGTGAAATGCAGAGCTACCTCGCATCTGCACCAGTTTTCAGCAGCCCTCTCTGCGGCTCAGTGACTATTCAAGACATCCTGTGAGTTCAAAAACAATAGAGGGAGACCTTTGACACGGTCTCAGCTGCAGCTGCATCACCTTGTCCACCGGACTGACATGATGAGACAAGAGAGCACAGGGAGGACGACTGTGTGTCTCTGCTGAGTGACCGGGGCTCAGGACAGGTGAGGTGGAGGACAGACAGGCCACAGCGGTGAAGTCACGACTGCGCTACAGTCTGTAATCAACGCTGTTACACTGGGGATTTCACAAGTCATGCAACAATAAACTGGAGATCAAATCTGAAAAGACAGCAGAACAGCAGGTTTTGATAGATGGATATAAAAAAGAGAATTGGGAATAACAGGCTTAAAGTCTAAAGCCATGATAGCAGCTCTGTGAGGCTGTAATTGAGGCTTTACTTGCTGCACTTTGAGTTAAATGTTAACATGCTCACAATGACAACATGAACAAGCTGATGTCTATCATGTTCACCATCTTTGTCCAGTGTGTTAGCAATGATAACATTTGCTAATTAGGACTTAACAAAGCACAGCTGAGGTTGATGGAAGAGCCATTAGTTTTGCAGGTATTTGGTCATAAACTAAGGTATATATATTAAAATATCGACCTGATGGTGGTGCTAAATGAGACATGAATGTTTGCACCAAATTTCACGACAATCCAAGCAGGAGTTGAGATATTTCAGTCTGGACCAAGTCAAATTCATTCAAATAAATTGTGCGTCATTTCAAAATCATTCCAACTTGATTTTTAGAAAAGCTGACACGTTGACTACAAAGAGGTATAAACTGAACTTCACAATCACGTTTGTGCTCCTATCTATTCAGTCCTCAATTGCCAGTCCCTGCCTATGTTCCTCATCATGTTACAACTACAAATAATAACTGCATACTGACAATATTTAGAGATAGACAATGTGATGATAAGTATAGTTTTCAAACAAAACACGTCTTGCTTTTTCTTCATAAGCTGTGCCGCTGTGTGAAATTAAAACAATACCCCATGGCCCGTCTGAAACTTCACAGTTTTTAAGCCTAACTTTAAATGAGTTTTAAGCTTTTGCTCAGAATCTGACTTTTCTTGCTTTGTGTACAATTTTGTTTTGAGAATTCATCCTCAGACTCTCAGAGGAAATAAAGGAGAAACTGTTTCAAAGCAAAAGAAGTAACTGCAAAATAAAGAACAACCATATTCAAAGATCTTCAACTAGGTCACTAGGTTTCAAGAAATCTCAGCAGGCAGAGCAAGACAAACTGATTAAACTAGATTTGCATTCAAAACTCAAGAGTGAACACAATCCCAAAAAAGTCTGCTACCACTGAAGATAACAGAAACCCTTTCTCTCTCACTCAGGTACGACTGTTCACAGATCATTTCCAGTAATTGCCCCATTGCAGTTACACCCATGTGGATGCTTCATGACAAGACCTTAACTCTTGTTCATCATATCTCTTGCTTTGGATGTCGTAACATAAGTGAAACATATAATAACTAAGACTTAAAACTTTCATGAAAGAGTTACACAATAAGCAAAGTCAAACAACAGTGTGCTGAAGGTAAAAGACAGCAGTAAATTAAAAATTTTAAAAAACATGACAAAGGCTTCTGACATTTTCCAAAGTAGTTGTTAAAATGAGGTGACACTTCAAGGAAAAGCAAATATATTTCCTCTTACGTGCACTGACAGTAGCTTTTTGTGCTGTTTCAAAAAGCAATCAATTAATGACTTCTGCTATCTATAACATACTCATATACCCTCACACACACACACACACACACACACACACACACAAACAGACACACACGTTCACTGTACCTCTCCCTGGAGCTGCCCTCTGCACTCTGAACACCTCCTGTACGATGAGATCTTGGCCGCATTATTCAAATGCAGCACTTTTTCTTTCCCTCAGGACAAACTGTGTTGCTGCTGCTGCCCTCATCAGATTCAGGTCCTATTTATAGAAGCCAAACCACATTCATCAATAATTCAGACTGCTGTGTAAACAGATAGAGGAGATGACCAGCCTGAGTCACGTGGAGAAGAAACTCTTTAAGGTTTGATGTAATCTCACGTCACGGTCAAGACAATTAGATTATGAAAGAAAGGGATCGATACAAGCGAGCGGCACTACAGGCCTGAACGAGAACTTTGTGGATAATGTGATTTGTACCTTGGGAACAGTTTGGTATTTGCGTAGAGTAAAAAAAATAAATGTCACAGTTAATCCCAACAGCACAAAACACATTCACTGTGCTTACTGCAAACTAAAGCTCAGATCAATGTGTGAGTTCATTTCAAATGTCATCTTATAATGCATAAAACAATGTATTCCTGTCTGAACCAATGTTAATATCACCACAGATGGTCTCTGATAAACAACTCCAGCCATGTGTTGCAGGTAAAGTAAAATGTGAATGAAGAAAAAGAACCTGTACTGCTCTCACCTCCCTCAAAAGCTGTTAGTCTTATTGAGGAAGCCTTGATAAAAGGTACTTAACCTTCAGCTGCTCTCGTGCTGTTGCTTAAGAGCCAGCAGTAGAGGATCGTAGTTGTTGTGCAATTCTCTGGTACAAATATGTGCAGCTGTATGAATAAAATAAGCAGTGCACTGATCAGGAAAAGGTGTTGATGCTGTATCCAAACAAACATGAAAAGTGTGGCAAGCAAGAACATTTCAGGAAGTGAACAACAATTTGTCAAAACCTCTGCAGCAAGTCGGCAGAATAACTGGAACTCATTCCTGTTTCTCTACAATATTCATGTATCATCAATAATACACGAGTTCTGGACACAAGCAGACTTAAATACATGTACAATGGTCCTAATTTTAGCAGCCTTTATGCGGCACAATTAAAGTCTAATCGATGAGCAGGAGCAAAAGGTGACGGCGAACTTGGAGGCTAATTATCCACAAAGGAAATAGAACCCCAGAAGATCAACAACAGAGATAGAAGATAAATAAAAAGTCTTACAGTGCTCGACCACGCTTTCTGCACATGTGTGTACAGAGGGAGTTCTCAGGTGATGTCACTTGAGGCACGGCATGCTAAAACCAAACTATCAGCGGCCTTGTGGGTAATATAGGTGCACGGTTTTGACAAAGATAAAGAATGCAAAGAATAATATGGCGACATCTCTGGTTCTGCTGGATTGATTCTGATCCGTTTTAAAAACTGTATACTGTAAGTCATAGGAGTGCTATAATGCTACACTGGTGGAGCATTGAAGTCCATAATCTTCAATTACATAAGGAAAAGATCAAGGTCCGTGTGTATGTAATCATCTGATCTTTAAATAGCACTTGAACTCACACAAAACAAACCCTCATGAATGATATTCGAGTTGGAATTTATCATCAGTTACATGACAGCTAACATGGAAATAACTACTGTAAAAAGCTCACGACTACACAATCAGCCATATAACTATTAATATACTAACAGTATACTATTTGGTCTACAAGTAGAAATGCATGTGTCATTACAGATCGGAGCAGTTTACTGAACCTGGTCTGTCCTCTCTGCAGCCGCTCAGTCCTCGACAGCGTCACTCCAACTAATTTCTGGCAACTTTCAGGAGAAGTTGAAACTTAAGAGTCAAAGAGCGTCACTCACTGCTCACCTGCAACCATGACACATCCAGCAGCCTACAGCCTACGCCTTTTACACACACACACACACACTAAGACTGAACTTTGACAGATGCCTAGGAAGACACATAAGATCATCAATAATTAGCTAGCTGCGACGGAGGGTGGAGACTGAGGGCTCTCCCTTGTCACACACATTCCTTAGAAAGGTGTCATGTGGTCGGGCAGAGGAGATTCAGAGACAGACAGAGAGAAGGACAAAAGAGACAGAAAGTTAGACGTGACAAAGCTGACGGCAGACAGGAGGAACAGAGACAGGAGACGGTCACACAGGTGGTTAGATAAAGCCGGTATGTGGAGGACAGACAGGGATGAGACAACATCAGGGCATCAGGTCAGCCGTGCTGCATCCGTTCAATCAATACAGATTTGCTGATGTACAATGAACGCCACCGTGTGAAGGCTGAATAGTCTGTCTTTCAGTTGAGAGAGGAACATGTCTGAGCCACAATATCAATATTTTAAAGACTTAGCGTCCTAAAAATAACATAAATTATCTTGGGAGGACACCGTTTTTTTCACAGAAACAAAAGCACAATGAACGCTTCAACACATCTGAGGACACATACACAAAGCTCTTTGTGAATGAAATGAATCACAGCATGCAGGTGTGTGTCCTCTGATAATAGACGGAGAAGCTTCCTGCCAAAGTAGCCAAACACTTTTTTCAGTGATTGTTCAAAACGCAGCAGAGGATAACAATTTGCAGGATTGTAACCTGAAATCCATAAAGTCCTGAAAGACTTGAATAAAGCCAGTTGTCCGTCCACACACACAGATGCTCATCTCCTCAGTAAGTGCCATCTGTGCATCATCTAATCATGTTTCTCCCTGTGGGGCTCGCTCCATTTGACCCTGGTGTTATATCCCATTATAGCAGGAAGTAATATACGACCCCAGTGCTGGCAAAAGAAGAGCTGAAAGGGCTGCAGGCTGCTCTTATTACTTGTACAAAAAACAATCTTATAATTGAGTCCTGCACTGATTTGACAACATCCAACATCCTGAGGTCATGAGTTCAAGCCCCCCACAACACCCCACACTCTAAAAAACTTTCAATTATTTGGATTGTTTGTATTTGATTTATTCAATCAGTAAACATTACATGTTTTTTCTGTGGAAATCAACAAGTGCATTCACGTAAACAACTCAACTAACTCAAATACTCAAATACCAACCATAGATCTTTGTCTCTATTTTTGCTATAATGAGATATAATATTTTAACTACTGTCTTCTATACTTAGACAAAGTTTTATGAGGTGAGGTTTGATACCCAACACCAGGTGCAGAGCTCCAATAACAGCAGCCAAACACCACAAATATCAAAAATCAATGAAAATCAATCAACTTGAAGAAACTATGCAAATTCAATGAATTCAATGCAAATAAAAAGAAACAAAAAGAGCTTTCGATCATATCACACAGTCCTCCTCAACAACTGTTGTGGAACTACAGCTGTTTCAATTTTTCCATTGACTTAAAAATTGAGACTGAGGATTCTTGGAAACACAAACTTATCAATACTATTGTACTTCATATTTTAGACTTTACTGTACAGAGAAGGAACGACACCCAGACACAGCTGTGGCCTACTGATTTTTTCAGACAATTACCAGGACAAACACGCACATCTATACTTTTCTTGCAGGTGCTGGGCGACAATAACCTGAACGAAAGAACGAATAAGAATCAGCATACCACAAACGGTAAACTGAATATTTTACCATCACCACGCTTTTGCATGACATCTCTTATAGATTAAGGAGAAAATAAAGCACATGGCTGCGAAATTTGTATGCACGCGTGGTTGTGAAGAACCATTTAGTATTCTCTGCAGAGCCAATTTCTCATACTCTAGGGACTAAAACAATTCAATCAATACTCAAGGGCAAGTGTGGAGGACCCTCTGTGTTCTCCATCCCACTTTGTCTGTAATCAATAACCTTTAAATGCCTCAGTGACGGCGACATTTCTTCAAATTTGGCACAGACGTCTACTTGGACCCGAGGATGAACTGATCAGATTTTGGTGGTCAAAAGTCACTGTGACCTCACAAAACACGTCTTTGTCCATAACTCAAGAATTCATATGCTATTTATGACAAAACTTACAAGTTTCCAGTAGGTTAGAAGAGAAGTGGAAGTTGTTATCAGATTTAACATTTGGGCAGATACTGAATTGGTGACACTAATCTTGGTGCCCACCTTCAAACTTTGGTGATTGTACAGATCTTCTTTGCTGCCAGATTGAAGATGTGTGTGAAGCATCCGTGTTTTACAATTTGTAGCTTCTTTGCAGCAAAATCCATATTTGTCTGTTCCCCTCTGTAAAAATAGTCTCTAAGTAAAGACAGCATGTGTCTCACTGGAAATTATTCACTGAGATCATACATGTCAATATCGTGATAACTTCCATTTCACCAAAAAATACACTTAGATTTCCTCAAAGTCTTCTCTACATCTCTTATATGAGTCTTGGCCGGTGGACAGGGCCTTAATTGAAGCCCCTGGTTCAGCTGCTAGAGTCACAGCGTGCACACACTGAAGCTGATACTGAGCAGGAATATGGAAATGACTCATTCAAAGACAGTGCAGCTGCTAAAAGCTATGAGAGCCGCACACAAAACGCAGACACACACAAAAAGCCTCTGTTGCTGTTGTCATGAATGAGAACTCCTCAGGCTGTTAGAAGTGAGCTCCTCTGAGAGGAAACACCATCAGTGTTGCACTCAGGGTGAGCAGGCTGCCGTTCAGTCAGCTAAGTGAATCACACTCAAGTCAATCTACAATACAATGTGATTTACGAAACAGCTTTTCCAAGTATAAATAATCAAATGTATATACACTTACACTACATACTATATAAACTTAAAACTGACAATTTTGAAAGATTATTCTTGACCTAGGAAACAGCAGTTACAGAATCATCTCATTTCCATTAAATAGCTGTTCTAGAGTTTTGGATCATCTCTCACAGTCTTCATCAGCAGATGGTGTTTCTCCCCTTGTCATAAATAAATATGAGACTAAACTTTAAAGCCAACATGGAGTACAGAAAAAGAAAAAGGTGCTCAGATGAGGTTGGAATTTGGACTCCCACAATCCAACTTCTGATGACTATCGAACTACAGATAATTATAAATATCAATTAGGTCTAGTTTGAACTATTTCAAAACTTCCTGAAGCCCATCAGCTTGTACTTGAAATGAAAATGTAACAGGCATGTTTCAATTTTATCTGACAATTCACAGACTAATGACGAATAATCCATTAATCTAGAAAATAATATTAATCAATAATGAAAATAATCATTCGTTGCAGTCCTTCTTCAAACACATTTGCTCCAACAGCTGCACACAGACCCCATCTTTAAACCCCGTCTTCATGGCAACATCAAGTCCTCTTCCTTCCTCCTCCTTTGGCTCTGCAGCACTTCACTGACACCATAAATCTGACACGCTTGAGCCTCAGAGGAGCGAAGCAAACCTGCAGCCAACAACCTCTAATAGCCTCTGCTTGTTCCTCTTAAGCTGTGAGATGGGTTCTGTAATGTACCACCTACAACAGAGGTGCCCCAGAGATACGGGCTGATTCATGACCCTCCGGAAAGTGGAAGCATTCGCGTCACATGACGCAGATTCACAACGACTTATCCCGCGGCTCAATGAAACTCTGAGCAGTAGTTCTACAAGTCTGACTTTCATTAGACTAAATTAAAATGTTTGAGCAACCCTGCAGCCGTCCAACACTAGTACCCAACCTTTTTGTCTTATCCCTTAAAATTAGGCTATATGTAATAGTGATACTTCATCACAGGTTTGGGCCGATGCAAGTTGAAAGCCGTTTAAAAAAAAGTGATTATCCCTGAAACAGTAAATTATTTCCAAGAAACAAAGAAAATTTAGAGGAAAAGTCAGAAAAAAGTAAATATTTGGTATGACAATATGCCCCTAGATTTATCTCGGGACCTGACCCTCAAGTTGGGAACTAAAGTGTGATTTTAATTAGGGATGCAACAAATTATTGGGACAATAGATGAATTAATGAATTGATTCATCGAGGGCTGCAAATAATGACTAGTTTCTTAATGAATTGGTGAATTGTTTGTTCTATAAAGCATTAGAAAAACAATCATAATATCCTAAAGCCCAGGGTGACAAATATGCAATTTCCTATTATGTAAGACAGGGAAAAGAATCAAATTTTCACAGTTCCAGAACCTGGAACAATCTAATTCTTGGCCTTTCTGCTTGAAGAAATTACTTAGACTATTCATCAGTTATTAAAAAAGTTAGGATTAATGTTCTACAGATCAACTCTATTGATTAATGGACTAATCATTACAGCTCTGGATTCATTATCTTGTCTATAAAATGTAATGACAAATGCTCATTGCAGTTTCCTAAAGCCCAAGGTGATGCATACAAATTGCTGGTTTTGAGATATTCAAAGATATTCAATCACAAAAGACAAAGAAGAGCAGCAAGTTCTCACAACTAGAAATCAAGAACTAGGTTGCGTTTAGCTTTTTGGCTGTGAAAATATAAATCTTGAGACTGACCCTCACTCATACTGTCTGTCTGATCATGAATTTATCATCAGGCAGGGACCTGGATGCTCCTCGAGCTGAAAGAGCTGCATGGCTGGACGGTGTTGGCGTGAGGCTGCTGATCTGCACTGTACAGCTGCTGTTAGATTCTGCTGATTCAGGATCTATAGGCACAGTGCAGCACAGTCAGACAGTATAGACATAATCAGTGTCTGGGAAGACGTTCCCCAAACACCTCATACATAACACAACCCCCATGTTGTAGATTTGCCTTTCATGACTGATTTGCTGAATCAGCTTGGGGCAAAAAATGGGAACTTCTAAGCTACACATACTCAGACAAATGCAGGACATTTATTAAGTTGAAATTCGTTCATTAATGAGTCAATTGATTAAAAAGAATAATCATTACTTTTTCTGTAATCAATTAATCATTTAAGTAATTTTAAAGCAAAAATGCCCCCAAAAAGTCCTGGTTTCAGCTTCTCCAATGTGAATATTTCTTAAACTGTGTGCAAACCCAGTAAACTGAGATTTTGGATTTAGGAACCATCTTCAATTTGCATCATCACTGACAGGTACAGAGTTAGACAACAGTAATTTTTTGCATCTATAAAAGGCAATGCATTGTGGGATTTTTAACAGAAAGTAATGGACATGCCATGAAGACTACTTTCATTGTGGGAATATTTCAGATCACTATATATATAACACAGAGAGAGATTTCAGACACAGTCTTTGGGTTTTGAACTGTTCATATAAAAACAGTAATTTGAGGACAACAATTTGGCTTCTGTGAAAATTTTGTCATTTTACAGATGGAACGATTGATCGATTAATCAAGAAAATTCAGCAGGTGAATCGGTAATTGAAATAATTGTTAGTTGCAGCCTTAGAAATGAGAAATCTTTGAAAAATATTACTGTTTATGACATCATGAAGGCACAGGACAATCAGTAGGTTTAAATCATTTATGTTGCTAACAACACACACATGCACAGCAAAATGTCTCATCATTGTTTTCTTTTTCAACCACAGAGCTGCTATCTGTCATACAACACAAAACAATGAATGGCATTTATTGTCTACCAAGGCAGGAAAGTTCTTTTATGCAGTTGTTATCTCATGATGATCTGCCACTCCAAAGCTGCACAACGCAGTGTGCCCTGGCATACAATGACAGCTCTGCCCTTTTCCCTTCTGACTCACAGTAACATCCAGCACGCCTCACCACAAACTCCCTGAATCTTTACCCGTGCGACAATGATGGAGGGTGCAAACCCTCTGGCCCTTTAAGGAAATGCAGCCTGCCTTTCTGCCATGATCCCCTGTGAGGATCCTATCTCAGGCTCCAATTACTTTACAGTTCAGACCAAAGCCAAAGCCCGGTCTCTCTCACCATCCAGTACATCTTTACAGTCTCTGAATAGGAAGCAGAAGGCTTTAAGGGGAGCCTGTCATATTACATACAGTAGCTTTAAAAAGGTGATGAAAGACAGCGGCGCGTAACTTTGAAACAATCATAACTTATTTAGTGTTGTGGCAATTCTCAGAAGAACTGAGATGAAATGAACATTTTAATTGCATTGACCCAAACCCAGACATAGATGGAAAAGGCTTAGGATGTCTGAAGCCATATTCTTGGTCACAAAGGCAAAGGGGACTAATAGAAAAGAAGCTTAATTGCTTTCAATCAGTTAACGTCAGGTGGGACTCGTGAGCACCAGATGTGACATGCCCAGCTTGTACGTACAAATGGAAATTGGAAGGAAACAGTGGTGTCTACGCCCACTGGGAATAACATGGTCAAATCTATAATTATTTATACAGGCGACTTAGGGTTTAGTCTAATTAATTACATTAGCAATGGCGGCTCATCTGTCATTGCTGCTACAAATACAGAGAGGAGTTGAACCGGGAGCTGCAAATCAAATGAGTGTCCCTCATTTGTCACATGAATTAATCCAATTAGGCACTCACTCACATAAAAGCACTTGAACGTGTGTGCAGAGACACACTCAAGCCTCTCTCTCTCTAAATGACCCTCAGCTATGATATTTCCATGAAATACAACACTGACTTTTTAGGTAAGATACTTGAGCATATGACTGATTCTTCAAACTAAATAAACTCCATACTTATGGTTGAATGGCACTCAAAAATCTATCTAGTGTAAAGCCGAGCTGTGTTTGTTTACGCTGTGTTATTGCAGGTTGATGGGTTTGATGATCAGAAATGAAATGAGACAATTTCCTCATAACAAACCGTGGAGGAAGCAGAGGATTTGTGCTCAGTTTGTTGACAGGGAAAACACTCCACCATTATTTTCATAATTTTTCCGAATAACAAATTAGTGTAGAAATGTCAGAAAATAATGAAAAATGCAGATCACAATTTCCAAGACCCCTCATCAAATTGTGTGTTTTGTTCAACTTAGAGTGTAGAATCCAAATATGCACAATTAACAATGATTATAAAACAAAGAAAACAACAAATCCTCACATTTGAAAGGCTGGAACCAGTTTCATTTCTGCTTGATGACTGAAGTGATTAAGCAATTATTAACACTGTTATTAATTAATTAGTGATTAATGAACCGGTGATTTCAGCACTAGTGAGAGTGGCATGAAAAATACTTGATCAGGAAACTACAGCAGCTTACTGTGCTGTAAATATTACTCAGTTTTTTATGGACCAAAAGCAAAACGCTGAACGACCAGCATACAAGTGGAAGAATACAGGATGAGTCTGTTGAAGAGACTCAAGCAATTTAGTAGACTTATGATTTACTTTATGACTTATTATTTATTAGACTCGTGAGAGAAAGATTGAAAAAAAGAAGATATCCTGACCTTTAGTCTCTAAGTACAGAGTTGTAAACTTCCCAAAATGCAATTCAATTCACCCAGTTGCATCTTTTGTTAAACTTCTTTCAAACTCCACACCTCCATTCAGTCATTTCTCAAGCAAAAACGTCAAATATTTGCTGCTTTCAGCTTCTTAAACGTGAGAATTTGCTGCTTTTCTTGCGCTTGTCATTTATGATAGTGAATGAAGGTTTTGGACTGTTGGTTGGACAAAAGAAACAATTTGAAGACGTCACTCTGAGCTCTGAGAAATTGTGATGAGCATTTTTCACAATTTTATAGACTAAACGATTAACAAGAACATACAGAAGATACTATACTTTAGAAACGTGTTCACAGGCTGAGCGGTTCTCCTCATGATGACTAAGCTGAACTTCATGTGTAAAAAGAGTGGAGTGGCCCTTTAGGACATAAGAGGGAACACAATGTTTTTTTTTAGTTAACTGACTTCTGTTTAAGGCATGCATCAAACTTTTGTTACAGATGATATTTAATTTAACATCTCTATACATTACAAGTCCCCAGCAGCCTGTTGTGGTCCATCAGTGATCAGACAGAGTTCAGAACCGTGGACAGAGCTCACGTTCAGAGAGGGGGTCAGTCCTGAGCTCATCCACCACCAGCTGCTCTCAAATGATAAATCAAAGAAATGTGCTGGTGTGGAGGAAGCACAGACTCTGCACAGAGACAAGCCTCTTTTTTTATTTCTGACTTTAAACATGTCTCCCTGTCTCTGCTGCAGCCTGAACACTGATGCTGCTTCACTCTGCAACTCCTGCAAATGTGATCAAACATAATCTCTCATGTCAAAGTCTCACAATTACATCAACCAGGATCATACAGATCCATGAAGCAGGTGAACAGTGTTGATGGTTCAAGTGAATCATCTCAGCACAAAACCGCAGCTTTTATCATACAAACCAAAATGATATGACAGTGGGATGGTTTTTCTTCTCAAAATGATTCACTTTTAACGTTATGGACTTTAATTTAGCGTCATGAAAACCATCACTGATTGAAAAATGACCAGTTCAGCAGATGTAACGGTTCAACTATAAATGAAGCTAGTTTATCAACAACAAATCTAAGCTAGCAACTGAGCTAATGTACGGGTATAAAATATCAAGAATAACATACCGGAAGTAAATTTTATTCCAGCTTCTTTGAATCTTTTTAAACTGTAATCATTGTCTTCATCAGCCTCCGTTGTGTCGCCGGTGGATGAACCGCTGAAAGGAGCCGCCAGATGGGGGAAGGTCCGGCTCCGGGAGTCAAGGCGGCCATGATGAACGACGCGACATCCGGGAAGCTGTTTCAAAATAAAAGGTTTAAGACGGAACCGTCGGCGGAAACGGATGATGTACAAAATAGGCAACATAAAATTAATGTAGTAGTAGTAGCAGCAGCAGTAGTAGTGGTAGTATTAGTATTCGTATTGTTGTTCTTGTTAATATATTGTAATGTAATTAATACAAAAATACAGAGCAATAGAATAAGATGAAAAAAGGTGATAAGAATGCAAATAAAACAGACAAGACTCATTATAACTTGGAATAAAAGGAGAAGAAATTAAATTCACAAGACAGGCCAGCTATGCATCTTACAATCATTGCACCTGATCCATTGAAGCCCATTTATTTTCATAGTTGCTTAACCAATTCATCAGTCATTTATCAATAAATAAATGAATAAGCTAAACACTCTCCGGTTCCAGCTTTGTTGCTTTTTTGTATTAGGACAAAAAAAAGTAATTTGGAGATGTCACCTAGTGACATTGTGATAAGCGTTTGTCATTATCACGTTACATTTTCTCAACTGAACAATTATTAGATTCATCAGAAAAATAATCAAACAATTAATCGATGATAGCAATAATGATGTATCACAGCCCTAATTCTCACTGAGTGTGTTTGCAGCCAACAAGCTAAATGAAGATCTTCTGCTTTCTGTGCTGTTTTTTTTTTTCTTTTTCTATGAGGAAATCATCTCATCTCAGCTCATTAAACTCATCAAGCTGCCATAAAAAGGTTTAAAATAAGACATTTCCGCTTTGATAGGGGCTAATTTGGAGGAAGGGAATAGTTACTGAGGAATAAACCGTGAGCATTTTTAAAAAAAACATTAAAGACGGGAGGAATATGTAATAAATATGTAATAATTTTCTTATGACTTTTACCACAAAATTAAATTTATTTTGCTAAAATTGGCCAGAACATTTTATTACTACTTCTACTACTACTACTACTACTAATAATAATAATAATAATAATAGTAATAATAATAATTATAATTATAATAATGATGATAATAATAACAATAAGAATAGTTTTTGTTTTATGTATAGCCAAATAAAAGCAGTCACCATTAGTTCAGTACTATTCATTTACTGCTGTTTCCCTCCACACCAGCAGGAGGCGACACATCTCCATCAGGCCCGGGCCGAGGGGATAAACCTTCCTGATCAACGACAGTCGTTCCTTCCGGCTCCGGTCCCTTATCAAGTGGAAAGGTAAAGACAGACCCGGCGTTGAAATCTAAATATATCTTCAACATCTCATGTTCGATCAAATAATAATTCATGTTGCTCGATTGTTGTTAATGTCATAACAGAAAGCCTGAACATATTTTAGCGTTAAACATGTTACAATGGTTGATATTAGCCTCTAAAGTGGGGAAGTGACTCCGGCTCTGATGTTCACGAATGTCTGCCATTTTTCCTCTGTTAACGCGGGTCGTGTTCGCCGGTGTTAAAGTGTATAAAAGTGTGGATAATATATAAACATTTGACATCAATCCTACTGTGTTGATTTAATCCACACTAGTCTTAGTCTTTCTGCTACTTTAAGTCATATCAGTAGATGTAGCTAAGGTGGCTAACAGGCTAGCCCGTTAGCATGCTATCATGGTGAATGCCGCTGCCTGTCATGTACTTGTAGATGTTGATGCTTCACATGTCACTTCACGCAGATGCTGATGCCCAAGAAGAACCGCATTGCTATCTATGAGCTCCTCTTCAAGGAGGGAGTCATGGTGGCCAAGAAAGATGTCCACCTGGCCAAGCATCCCGAGCTTGCTGACAAGAATGTGCCCAACCTTCATGTGATGAAAGCGATGCAGGTGAGAGACTGGGTCAACGTTCAACACTGATATCATTATTCAGCATTTTAACATGACTCTAGCCTGAAGTGAGCTGGATATAGATTAGTGATCCATTTCTTGTAGAGCCTGGATGTGACTGTAGATAATCAGGGTAGTTTTTGATGCTTTGTCAGTGTTAGACGATCTGAGGGTAAAATAATTATTTATAATCTGACAATATTTATTAAACAGTTAAGCAAAAGCATTCACTATTCATTTCACTAGTAGAATCAGTAGGTCAAGTTCAGAAAACGTCACCTAACAGACATCAAGACCCAATGGAAAATGACATTTGAGACTGAAAGATAAACTTCAGTCATCCAAAACTGTTGAAATCCTAAATACTGAGCAACATCCACTTTGACATTATGTAAATATTAGTATGTTTCAGGTGCTCATTTTACTGTTCTCTCCTTTGAAAGTAATCAGAGTCCAATGTACAGCAGAGTTAAGTGCTTATCCCCTGTAACTGGTAATGTTAGGAAAGACCCTGAAAGTAATAAGAACACTTGCTGCTGTTGTGATTTCAGAATCCTTTGTGTCTTCAGTTTCGTAAGATTTATTAGGAAGGAACATGTAGATTTGAAATGTAATGTTTTTGACTGAGTAAAGAGAAGCATGCGATGCTCATCAGGCAACTGCATTACTATTAGGAGAGTATTATGTCTTTGGGCAAAGTTGAACTTGTTTTGCATTTGCACAACAGCATGTAATGAGAATAATGCTTGTAAAACAGTTAATGTTCTTGATGAGGTTACTTCAATAAAACTGAACAGGACTCCTGTCTTAGAAACTCAGATGGCTGTACTGTGTGAAACTACATAATGTCTGTATGCTCTTCTTTCAGTCCTTGAAGTCCTGTGGGTATGTCAAGGAGCAATTTGCCTGGCGTCATTTTTACTGGTATCTCACCAATGAAGGTATCCAGTACCTGAGAGACTTCCTCCACCTTCCCCCTGAGATCGTGCCCGCCACCCTGCGCCGCCAGACCCGCCCTGAGACCGCAAGGCCCAGACCCAAGGGTAAGCTCACCCATACATACGTTTTTTGCTTTTGTTTTTTCAATTAGAACGTACTGTATTTCCGAATACTGGCAGTAATATGAACTACTGATGTTGCTTTTTTAAGCTAGACTCAACCAGTGCCACTACAATACTAATGTATTAATGTGTCTCTAGTTCAGATTTCACAAAAGAGAAAACGAGTCATTAACTGTTGTAAACCTGCTGAGTGGAAGCATCCATCATGGAGTCAAAAGATTTCCAGTTGTGTATTAGCCGGATGACCTGGAATTAAATTATCTAGTATAATTTATAAAAATGGAGAGGCACCACTCAAGTCGCAATAAGAATTTCTGCTTATTTAGTAGGAAGGGCTTGAACTGAAGGCAAATCCAGAAGCCAGATAACCATTCTCCCTTATTAGTACATGTCTTTTTATAGATGTCCATTGTTTTATACTGCACAGAAAAGGAATTTAAATAAGCTCTCAAATTAGAATGTGTTCCTCTAGTCCTATTTCAAAGCGCTGGCTTCAGGTGGCATGCAAATTATGTATGAATCATCCTGTTTGCAGTTTATATATACATATAATTTAATCAGTGTCTTAACATGTAAATGGAATCCGAGAGTGGATCCCCAGAAAATTTTGTGCTTCAGGCACAGATGAACAGATATTGTTGCTAATGCGATGATCATATTAATCTTGAATCTAAAAAAATGTGAAGTAGAAAATACATTTTTCCAAGTTTATTTTTTTAATACAACACCAGTGATCCTCTCCTGCTGGTAGAGAAGCTGGGTGGTCTCAACCTCAAAGTCTGCAAGAATTCAACTCAGAAAGAAAAAATTTCCACTCAGAACTGAGGAGTGGCGTCTTGTCTGTCAGGCTCTACATTGTTGACTGAAATTTTATTTTCTGAACAATAGCAATTATTTGATTTTCTTACCACTGATGTATCGTGCACATCAAGCTTTACGGTTCATGGCAGTTAAATGCAGGATAAAATATGACAGTACTTAATTTTGGTATTATGTTGTTGGTTATGAATAGTTGTTCATAAAGGAGTTCTGAGGTCAAAATCTTATACTGTTCTGATATATAGCATAAATATATTTAGTGAGGTCCCTTGTCATTAAAACTGAACACTTTCTTACTTTAAAGTGTACTTCTTTTGTCTTCTGATTTCAGCACTTTGTGCAGCTAAATAACCTGTAACCATAGTGGTCCTGAGCTGAATTTTCTTGGTGTTTATTTTTGCAGGAATGGAAGAGAGGCCCGCCCGCCTTAACCGTGGTGGAGAGGCTGACAGAGATGCATACAGGCGATCTGCTGCACCCCGTAAGTATACTTCTAACAATAATACTCACCCTCATGAACTGAGTTGATTATGTGGTTTTGTTGTGAAGATTATGATATGAAAGTTGCTGGCTGACATGCTAATTCATAACTTCTCCTTCAGCTGGTGCTGACAAGAAAGCAGAGGCCGGTGCTGGAGCTGCCACAGAGTTCCAGTTTGTAAGTATTGCTGCCATTTTTCCCATCTACATTGTTTTTCTCAAATTTCCCCTTTGTGGATGTTTTTATTTGTATTCAAGATGAGCATATTTTTGGTCTGAACCTTCTGTTATGGCAAATGAGGAATGCTTTCTCCAGCAATTATACAACAATAATACCTCACAGTCCTCCCGGAGACTGCTAACATGTGGGTGCGGTTTTATAATGGGTTCTAAAAGGAATGTCAGCAAGCTAAATTTAGACTGCATGGTGCGATTATAAAACTTTATTCTTTTGTTGAACTCTAGTTGATTGATGTATTGACAGAATCTTTTCCTCGTTGCAGAGAGGTGGCTTTGGACGCGGCAGAGGACAGCAGCCTCAGTAAATTTCACTCGCTCTTTCTGTACAATAAAGAAAATCAAAATTCAACTCATCTGACTCAGTATGGTTTTACTAACGGGAGGTTGTGGGTTTGGGTCAAAGATTCTTTTTAATGTTGAAGAGGGAATCAGATTTAGAATAATGTCGTCATTCTTTGATCATTAACGAGGTGGTAAGCAAAGGATAAGTACTTGTGGTAACAGGCATTTATCCTCCAGTCAGACTGGATACAGGATCGAGTGAGTCACTTTAATGATGGCTCTGTTCTCTTCAGTTGTCTCAGTGAGCCAGTATGCACATTATCAGGACTCTGAAACTGAAGCAACCATAATCAGTATGTCTTCTGTAAAAAAGGCCAGTGGCTCATTTGGCTCCAGGTTGTGTTTATGACATGGTTGGGAAGAAGGTGGGTCTGATAAGGTTAGAATGAGGCCACTTGAAGACCCCACACAGCTTTGTTGCACTTGTTAGGGCAGGACAAATTACACTCATCACTTTTATTGGTATATAGAGTTGGTGACCTTGGCATTTTCAGCATAGCACCAACCATCTGATGGACATTTTATCAAGCAGGAAATGTGTGTGTGTGTGTGTGTGCTGCCTGTAAAGTCACAGGCAGTTTTTATTGCCTTTTTATTAACTGTGGCACATTTCCATACTACATACCAGTTCTAAACAGGTTTTGAGTATCGTGTGTTCACACTTAAAACATGACACGAAATAGTCTATACAAATCTTTAAGCGCTATTGATGCAAACTATCCCACAATGCTGCTCAACTGTTTTTTTCATTTTGGTACAAGAGAAATAAACATAGTTTAGAATTTGACTGGCAATTAAATTTCACCAAGTCACCACAAAGATTTAATTCTTTTTTGCTGTTGTCTGACTTGCTTTCTGGAGCTGCTTCACCACCATCCACAGTTTAAATTTCTTCCAGCTGTGTGCAGCTCCTCCATTTCATTTGTGAATTGCATTGTGGAGGAACAGTGTCCATCAATAGCACATTCAAAAATCAAAGGTTTTTAATATGCACACTGACTCTGTTAAGTATGCTTTATTTTAGGGTTCAAATTCTATTTAGTTTGTGGCAGTTTCTTATTAATATCTGTTGTCTTCTGCAGTGGCTTAAATTGCTGTGAGCTGGAATGAGCTAGAAACATGAAACTGGGCCCAATAGAACTTTTTGTATTTTTGACTTGTCTCAATACTGAAATGGTTGCAAAGCCTTGTTGGATCAGAAATCAGCAAGATCAGTCCAAAAACATGGTCACCATCAACCCAAAAACCTCACAAAGGGCAGGACTCAGCTGGAAATCATCTGAGTACATGTCATCAGGCCATGTTTAGGAATAGGACTACTAAGCCTGACCCATAGGGGGCACCACAAATACCAAAATATGCACCTCAAAATCCAGTAGACAGGATTCTTACCAGTTGTGCATGATCTGGGGGCGATTCATTGGTGCAAGATACCTTTGAACTGATCAAACTTACTGGAGACGTCCTGCAGTATCTCCTGAACATACACACCAAGTTTCATTCAAATCCAATGCAGGGGACAAATGGTGGAACTTTGAGTGCACAATTTTTGAAACCCTGCAGGCTTTGTGATGCTGAAACAAGTGTGTGATTGGTCTCACTACTTCTTTAAATAGAATTAAACTAGCTGAAGTGACTTTGCTCGCCATTGTGAAACCTGTTGCTGCTCATGGCTTTAATTTTGCTGCTTCCTTCTGGTGAAAAGGTTTAAACCTGTGAATTGACTCCTGTGGCTATGCTGTTCACAGTTTCTTGTGTCCGCTTTCCCTAGTGAACACATACCATAGTTAAAACCTGCTGTAGTCTGCATTTGAGACACAAACATTGGAGGCTCTACCTAAAGCTTCAGAACATTTTAAAGATTGTGTATGGAGGTGAGACAGCTTCAGAAAGTTATTGGAATTTTTTTTAAAAAGTCACATTTTAAGGAAGGAATTTAACTTCCTTTTTGTGACACTTGTTTGCAGTGTTATTCTGAAGTTGATACTTATGTGTTTGACAGCACACATATCGTATCATTTCCTGTTGGTGTGAAACGATTAGCTGGTGTGTATGGAATAGAGACACAGCAATAAGAGTTATGACATAAAACTTCGTGCATGAAGAGGAAATCCAAGTTCAATTAGTCTAGTAAACAATCATAATCTTCAAATCAATCCTCTTATCTGCATTCTGGAGTGGTTTTACTGTATGAAATAAGTCGACGACACTGGCCTGAATGTGAAATACTGGTGTTTATTTGTTGGCACATTTATATTACAATCTTCAGTCTTCTCGCACTGGTTTTATTCCACAGTCCCAAATGACAAAAGAGAGGAAAGAAAATTCCAGTGACACATATACCTTGGAGAACACAACTACAAGTATGTAACTTCAAGGCTGAGGTCAACGGCTAGAAGTGCACGTGTTTAGTTTGTTATTCAATTGCAAGTATTTGGGATAATCTTTAAACAGCTTTTATAATCCATTTTATAATTATAATTACTAAAGTCATACCGTTAAGAAAATGGCCACCTGACCATCATGCTAAAGGAAACTGAATGTCACAATCCTCAGCTGCAAAGTGATGTGCTTTTATTTTTGCTTTGGCCACAAGATGGGGCAACACATATTTAAAACATCACCTTTGGTAAATTACAGGAATTGACTTTATCTGAAGCTTTAATTGTTCTCTTGATAATTTATCCTTCAATGTGATATACAAACGAGCCAATTACCACAGCAGAAATATCTAGAGAGAAAGGCGTCGATGCATTTGCTCCAGCAGAACTCCACATTAAGTCCAATGTAGAGACGTTTACTTCATAAATTCCCTCCTGAACTCCAGCTGGAATCACTTTGCTTCTGACAGGAACTGCCTGAATTCTGAGTAAGAAGGGAGTTGTTAAAAAATGGACACTAATCCTTATTGACCAAAGCCAAAGTGCGTCCTCTGGCTGTAAGGGTGCTGTGTTAGCTATATACATGACATTAGCTTGTCAAGAACACAACAGATTAAAGAACAAACAGAAAAAAAAAAATAGATGGATAAAGAACAAGTGGTCATTAATAATTAAGTCACTGGCTGTTACTTGTGGAAATCCTCCTCACATTCATTTTGACAGTACCTGTCACCCACATCAAACCATCAGGAGCGGATGAAATTACTCTGGGATAGGTTTTAGATTTTAGCCATATTCAGGTTCATCCGCTTAACATCCAACTGCACATTTCAATGAAGACAAGGTCTGATCAACACAAAATCTCATGTGACGTGCCAGGTAGGGCATTATAAAGCAAGACTTTGGCCACCACACCTTTCTGATACACAGCAATAAAATCAGTTTAAAGTCTTAAACTGTTGAGACTTTAGACTCCTGTCACGTATACTGTCATTCAGAAAAAAAAAACAACAGGCCAATATTAGGAGTCTCTCTAAAGCTTGATGTGCTGCCCCTCAAACATTTAATTGGAGAAAAGACTGTGAATAAAGATAACCATCACTGCCACTGCTGTCACTGTGGAGTCTTCCTTCCCATTTTCTACATTAGCTGTTGATCCACTAGTTTTCAGTTCACGATGTAATTTCCCATGAAGGCTTTTTTCCATCAGTTTCTGGACACCTGAATCATGATACTGGAGTTTTCTGTCCTTGCTCAAAGTGAATATACATCTGCTACAGTACTGGACAGTAAACTTTAAGCACCCCATTATTTTAACCAGAACATTACTTATTTTATTGGGATTCAAAAACTACAGTCTTAGCCATTGAAGCATGATCCAAAAGTAATCAGAGATTTACGATCTGTAAACTATACATTTAACTTTTAACAGCTGCTATAATCAATATTTCTGTATTAACAGTGGTTCATGACTGCTTGGGTATGAAAGGGGTGGCTTATGAACCCACAGAGAATTCATAACTGTTTCCTTCAGTTAAGAGGAGGCTGATTAGAATCTTTCAGCTCATTTCAATTACAGTATTTTGTCCATAGTAGACAAAATTCTGAGTGAAATTTCAGCAAAAACAGCTAGGAAAAAAAATTCTAGGCCATCTGCCCGGTATGAGACGGCAAAGTGAGTGACTACCGACTAGCAACTGGTGAACACAGTGGAGCATTTAGATACAGTATATGAATCACAGGTGGAGACAAAAATGGAGCTAAAAGCAGAGTTAATATTAGACTTATATTTGACAGATGGTCAGAAACACAAAGCCAAATGAAAGCTAATGTTGCTCCATATTTGGCAGATGGCGATACATCAATCTTGTGTTTACGGTTGGTTTCGACTCCCATGTGGCCAAGAAAATCTGTTAAAGGTTTAAATATGGACAGAAAACCACAGTATCACATTTAAGTTTTTGCAAGAGACCAATAAAAGAAACCCTTTATGTGAAAATACACTGATTGAAGATAGTGGAACAGCTGCTGCTTGAAAAGGACTTTAGGTCTGCTTCACTTCTAAACCGAGTAGTGGTTTGGAAACTGCAGTTATACTTAATTCTACAGCTTGGCCAAAGATGGAAAAAAAAAACAGTAATCACTTACTGTTACAAATTTGTTTCACTCTAAAAAATGTAAGGACTTTGAGAATATTCAATTCTAAATCGGCTCTTCACTGTCACCTGCAACCACAGCCACATTCCTTGTTCTTCAGTCTCAGATGTACTTTATGCTATCTCAAGAGAAAATTCCCCAACGGCTCCAAAGCCAATGCCATGAGTTCAGTCAGTCCTTCCAGCCTCAGTTGAAATGACATGTACGACTCACAGATGTGTAAGAGGTGTTTTGTCATTTGTACTCTCACCTTTGATCTATACAGAAATAAACAATTTACAATAAAAACCTCTGACATGCTATCTACAGCGCCTCCAGTTTCACAGTATTGAGCCAGCTGCCTCACGCCACCTCGAGGCTAAGTGACGCAGCCTCACGCCACCTCGAGGCCAAGTGACGCAGCTCGGCTAAAGAGACTTTTGCCAGACGTTAGAGAGAAAAAAAACAAACAAAAAAAAACTAGTATCCAAAGCATTTTACACGTTAAAAACGAGGTCTCAAACTGTACAAGGCTTGTTTGTTCTGCATCTTGCCAAAGACAGCATTATAGATTCCATTACTTTCAATGTCAAGCAGGTATTTTGAGTGTTTTTGGGGATGCAGATTAAATACTAAAGGAAGGGTAAAAAAAAAATCATGACCATAATGAAAAGTGCCCACTAAAGTCACCTGTGCTATGTTACGAACACAATGTAAACAATTGCTTTTAACCAAACTGAATGTGAGGAGTAAAATATGGAAATGGGTTTTAATAACTTAAGTGATATGTGTTGAATTTTGAAATTACAAGTCCATGATTTTGAAATCTACTACTTCTACCCTCTCAGTATGTGGAGGAAGACTTTGTAGTCAGTCACAAGAAACCATTAAAAAAAGAACACAACAAAAAAGGGATTAAAAGGAGGTAAAGACACTGAGGAGAAAGGTGGTTCATTTTACATTGTATGATGACATTCTTTCACTCCCTCTACAGTATATATGATCTGTTTGAGAGTGAAACTTGTAGTGCTTGGCTAGCTTCCCAAATGAGAGAGAAACACACTTGACACCTTAAATTGAAAGACTAGTGAGGGGCCGTATCCTTCTTGTTAAAGAGACATCAATAACCACAATAAGGACCAAAATGAAGAGAATCCAAAGACCTTACCACAAGTCTGTTGCACAGTCAGCATCAGTTCACTCGAGCGAGTGAGACACAACAAAACAGTGCTCATGCAAGACAAGTCACTTCCCACAACTCTGTTCATTCAGATACAGACAACATTTCCTATCCTTATAACAGGGGAGGGAGTACACTAATGGGCACATTCGTTCACAGGAAAATAAAAAGAAAAATGGAGGAAACGTTAAAAAGACCACCAAAAGCCTTCAGCTTAAGCACTAAGTATACACTTTTACATTACAACAGTAAAAAGTAGTTCTTGCATTCAATAAACACCACGCTAAGGGCGCGTTAAGGAAAGAGAATGAGGGGAGCGAGGGGACGTTTCATGCAGTTGTGAGTAAAAAGAAAAAAAGAGGAGGGTCAAAAATTACATTTACATTTACAAAGTGTTTCAGACTATTCACCCAACACTTGTCATCAAGTCTGTGCCACAGTTCTGGCACAAAGGAGTTGGCAAGGCAAACCATGTTATTGAGACAAAAAAGAAAGAGAAGAGAAATAACATGACACAAGTAAGAGCGCAAGTGGTGGCGAAAAGCTCCTGGGGGTATCAGAGTTATGGTTTTAGTTATCTGATACCCGAGACGGAGCTCTGATTGATGCTGTAGGTAGGGGAGAGGTCCCCACCTATCGTGGCCACCAAAGGTGTTCCATTACTGGTCAGGCAACTCTCCTGGAGAGCCTCGAAGTAGGTGGCCTGCACAGGCTTGTGACACTGCAACACTTCTATGGCATCGTCTATTTTAAACCATTCCCTTTTTCTCCCTGTTGACAGAACAAGACACCATTGTGGAGCAAGTTAAGACATGTGAGAAACAGCATGAGGGAAAAAAAACACACATTATAAAAATAGGTTTTGACAAATTATCAGTTCTGTAAATGGCATCAAAGTGAAAATTGCAAGAGTAGGAACAATACTGGTGTTGTTAGCTCCTTTACAGTAAAACCCCTGAACTGTAATATTGCTAAGGCCTGGGAATGAAAAATAAAGCTACAGACAGCATGTGACTGTCTGAGAACTTGGTCCGTATGATCCCCATTTTGACAAGTAAACAAATGCAGTGCTTTACCAATGTTGACCGAGTCCTCCCAGTCCTCCAGCACCTCTGTTACAATAAGAACATAGACGTAGGTTCTGTGTTTCCTCTCTTGGTTCTGTAGGGGAGGGAAAAAAATCATTAGATTTTCATTTCTTATTCACAAACATGCTGCAAATTACAGTGACATTTAAGGACTGATAAAAGATTACAGTAAACAAACCTCAAATACTCCAACTAAGCGACCTAAAGTCCCCTTGACACCGGCCTGAAAGAAAAAGGAAAATAATTAAAATGGGGAGCAAATCCATACCACAGAATACAGTTACAATTCACAACTAAGGACTTTTCTTAAATATAAAGAGGCAGAAGGGAATCAATACAAGATCATAACCTGTACAATTTAGTGCAATTTAGCAGCCTGACAAACTCAACACTGTCACAAACACTCTAACCTAATTTGACCAAAAGCTGAAGTCAGGTCTTGCATGTACTGACACTAACGCTGGGTGATTAAATGATCTTGATAAGGGATCGGATAGTGATAGAAATCATGCCAACAATGATGATAAACTTTGGATGCATTTTACCCGATACAGACAGATCTAACAGCCGCATGGCAGAAATAAATGTGACAACAGCCAGTCAGTCTGTTGCCTCTCAGCCTCTGCTCTCTGTGTCGCTGCCTGTTTGCACGAGGGCGGTGCTGAGCTCTTTCACACACAGAATGGACAGCAGCATAACTTCAGAGCAGAACCCACAATGGAGGGAATGAAACAGACTTCAGGACTTTGACTGGAGACAACAACATGCTCCTTATCCACAAGCGCAACAAAAGGGAAATGTAATGATCAATTTATCAAACACCTGTTGAACAAGCAGAACACAAACTTGCAGAAATGTGACGTCTTCAGCCACTCTGCCCACAGCCATCTCTTAATCTGCACCCAGTTTGTTTTACACAGCCATAGTTTATGCTAAAGTGCTGAAAGTGAACTCATGTCATCCTCAAACGCTGAGGAAATTTTTGACAAAAAAAGGAAACGTGATCAATTATATGAAAGTGGTTTGGATATTTCAAAAGCGATTAAGTGTAGATTAAGACGGTCTGCAAAATATGCCGTTGGTCGGTGCCAACCAGGACGGGAAACACAAAAAAGTTTTTCCATCACCTAAAAAGGTACCATCCCAGTGACCCTACCATTATTTTAATAAGTTACAAGGTAAGCTAACTTGAATTGTTTTGTTAAGGCAGATAAAGAATGTTTGCTTTAACCAAGTTATGTTTGCACAGTTAAATGTTTACATTATGTTATTCCACTTTCTGCTATTTTTTCTATTTTTATCAGGATACTCTTCAAACTGGAGACATTTTCTAACTAAGGCAACTAAGGAATATTTTCACTGTTAATTAAGTCTGCCAGTTATTTTCAACAAAATGTTAGAAAATAAAGAAAAATGGCAATCAATTAATCTCCTAATGGTTGCAGTTGTAAATTCTGCAGCTGCCAAATGCAGATAAACACTTCTGCTCAGTTATCACTTACTGTCACATACCGACAGCTTTTCTACAAGATTCTGAGTATCACAAAACACCATGTAAAAAGGTCAAAAGCAAACAACAGGATAACCTCTTTGCTTTCAGGTGTCATTACTCTTCCCATGATCCTAAATCCAAAGCCATTCAAATGTCACAACCTTTCATAGAGAGGAAAACTTGAATGTTTCTCATCCTGGTAACCTTTAAACATATTCCAATAACAAAAATAATCCCAAAGGTAGATCCTAACTCCCAGATGTGAATAGTAGGTCAGGTTTACATAGAGAGCCAGGGCACTTGCTAAGAACTTTGCAGCTTCTTCTTCAGGTTCCAGTTTCAGTCTATAAATAAAATGTTGCCTGGACGCACTGTACTGTGGACTCAGTGTTGGACTCCTCAGGCCTTCAGCAAGATCATATGTAAAAGAACAGGCCCACCACTAGAAACCACAAAGATGTGCCAGGGATTAAGTAATAGGCCAAAAGTCAACGCGTATGTTTTTACAAGATGGAAAATGTCTCCCAACTCATGCATTCATGTAACTGAGACTATTGGGCATCATCTTGGAAGATGATGTACAGCATGGAGGCTGCATTACAACTTATGCAATATGGTCCTGTGTCCTCTGTTTCTTGGTGCAGGGTCAGAGTGTATGAATGTCAAGCATAAGCCGAGGTTGTGAACAGTCAGACAGACAAAGAAGCCCTCTGTAACCTTTGGTCTGCTCCTGACTGCTGTGTCTTCACCGTCAGGCATGGCAAGCCTCCAAACCAATAAACATAAGCAATCACTCACCGCTCATATGGTCATCAGAATAAGCTCACCGGGATTAGGATATGTCCTGTTACACCACCGCCCAATAAGAGGCTTAGTAAGCCACAGAACGTGGTGATGAATTGAGTACCACTCAAAGTCTCCACAAAGTTTCAGAATGCAGCCTTTTTGGACTTTTAACAGACTTCAGTAGTGATGTGACATTGCTTTTGACCCTGTGGAAATGTGTTGGCAAGCCACAGCATCCTGTCACCACCAGAGCTACCAAACAGCAGGAGCCAGGATAAGAGATGATATCAGCATCCATCAGCGTGATGGATCACACACATAGAATAGGCTTTATATGGTCAGTGACCCACCAAGAGCTGACAGCCGGGTGAGATTCAGTGTCTTCAGTGCCTTGTCGCCATTCTGATCGAAATGTCCAAACAGTGAACGGCATGTACACAAGAAGGACACCCGGTTTAAGGGATAGACGTAGGCAGTATAAGCAGGATATTGATTTCCAATGAGCTTCAGAACTGTTTACTAATTGCTACCCATCCTCTTCCGCACACACAGGAACTAAAAAAAGACACATTTGTACATTTAAATGCCTCCGTAACAAGGCTGCTGGTGTAAAAATAGACCTCTCTAAAACATACAAAGAGTGAAAGCTGATTGTTTTCCTTCAGTTGCCCTATTTGTGGGATTGGAGACTGCAGCAGTGCAACCGCTGGGTAGCCAGTGTTCAATCTCAGTGTGTCCTCCGTTGACACCTAAACAGTGCTTTGTAACATGATGCCATTATACAGCTTACATGTTGCTAGGCTCTCTCTCTCTATGTCCATGCAAACAGGATGGCTGCACTGACGAAATGGGTTTTGAGAGCAAGGTATTAGGCCCAGTGTTAAATACAGACATGATTTAATAGAAATGAAACACAATACATCTTATGTGCCATGCTGCGAATGGAAATCCATTCTCAGAACAATATTCCTGGCTATGAACTAAGTCTAGAAAGGCATGTTTCACATACACGTTTTGGATACAAGGTTCAAGTTAAGTTTGTCACTGTCCAGTTTACATAGGAGTGCTTATCTGACAACATCAGTCAGTTACAAGGAAAAAAAGGGCCCCACAATATAGGCTAATTATATATAATAATTATGAAAGACATTGACAGAACCAACCTCTTCACAGACTTCTCGAGCTGCAGCAACATTGGGCTCTTCCTCGGGCTCCATCCCCCCTCCAGGAACTATCCACTTGTCCGGATGTCGACTACTGCTAACCAGCAGGACCTGCAAAGCATCCCATACAAGACTGGTTAGGCATTACAGTCCAACTCAGAGTTATTTGTTAATAGCGTTCATTCGCTTGTGTTTACATTACACAAGTGCTGCTGCTTGAGCAAGATATTCAGTGATCTGTCTTAGCAATAGATGTAAGAAGAGCCAAACCTCAATATGTGACACAACTAGGGTTGCAGGTACTGCATATACTGGTTTCATGGTAGGAAAATTGACAGTTATCATACCATGTACATTTGCAGTGTTACAGTAATGAATTTAGTGTTTAAAAATAAGAGTATTTTGTTAAATTATAAAAAAACAAAAACATTTGTTCAACCAACCCCTGTTTACGTTCATGTAAGTTTTGAGAAGGTAATTGTATCTTGAAAATCTTACACTTGTGCAATCCCAGACTCAACAGCTACCCCTCAACTATGGACTGTACTAAGCTATCTCACTGTATGGTTGCAAGCAGATCATACACATTTCAATAGCTAGGTTATGAGTCACTTTGCTTTTTTCCACATAAGTATGTTGAGTTCATGGTGTCAACAGTCTGTTGTAGACAAGCTGTGGCTTGGCTGAGTGCAGATCTTGGTAGATTACAGTGGTACAAGTTTCTCGCTCCGTGC
Organism: Holacanthus passer; assembly: GCA_025331565.1. Taxonomy (NCBI): domain Eukaryota; kingdom Metazoa; phylum Chordata; class Actinopteri; family Pomacanthidae; genus Holacanthus; species Holacanthus passer. Next base: position 3,449,480 of record JAFREQ010000028.1, read on the forward strand.
AGGTCATACAGATGTGTTTCCTGTAATCCTCAGTCGATGTTGTTCACAATCTGGCCTCGACTTTCCCCAGAATGAGGAATTAGTTTAGTCTCCATTCGTCTCCTTCCCCACTAAAATATTTCCACCACAAAGACATCTTTGTTTGTGCTGCTGACTGGACACCAGCTTCCCAAATCTCCTCTGATCTCAAATAACCCTTTGCAGGTACTTTGACTGGTTTTCACATTAACAGTGATGATAAATACGTGATGAAATTTGCACACAAACACGTTTCAAGATTGACATTCAGCAAGTCGATGATTATAATTTCTGTATCATGAAGTTCATTTCATTAAGTAAACAACGCGATATAAATAGTGATGTAACGTGAAGAAATTCTTGTATCACTGTTGTCTTGTGGCTAAAGCTAACGGCTACATATCAGCCCAATGTTTGGCTAGCAGTACCAGTTGCATTAGCGCTAACACAGTTGACGCTAACAGTTACTTGACTCTCCAAACCATCTGTAATATGAGTAAATCAATATCTTAGCCTACCACTTAATAAAGCTAAACAATGACTTAGATCCAGCCGTATCTCATTAAGATAAAGTCACCGCTCACCAGTCTGTGTTGTGGGCTGTGGTCGCTGGCCGAGAGCCGGCAGCAGCTACACGGCTAATTAGCAAACTAACGTTAGCATTAGCACGCAGCTAACACTCCGGCTAGAAAAACCCGTGGTTGCTCGGCTAAAGAGGCTTATATAACACCCGGGTGAGTAAAGCTCTAAACTAATATTTAATACAAAACATCAGGAGACAATGTGTGCTTAATAAAGGAGAGAGTCCTGGTTTGAAAGTGGCATAAAACCGCAGCTGTGTTGATAAAAAAATAACGATTTAGAGACAGAGAAGACACTGAAAGCAGCTACGGTTGCTAACGTTAGCTTGGCCCTGCAGACGGCGACATCCCCGGACTCACCTCCTCCTCCGTCTCGCTCCTGAAGCACAGACAGGCGGCCCTCTTTTTGTACCCGTCCCCGTCGTACGTCCGGGTCTGGTTCGACTTGAGCTTCATCATTTCAAAAGGGCACAAAAAGTTCAAAAGTACAGCTAAGTTTACCGCTTGTAAAGACGATGGTTGTAGACGCGAAGTCCTCCTGCGGGGGAAAAACTCGGCGTTTTACTTAAAAGAAATAACTTCTTCTTCGCTTCATTTTCACAAACCTCGGCACATCTACGGCACGGTCGCCATTACAAGGAGCCGCTACGCCCACGACGTAATTTAACCTTTAATAGCGCGGAGAGCGTAAGAAAGTGACGTAGATGACGTTGAAGAATTGGGGCAACAGATACGCTGAAAACTGCACGCTGTGACTGGAGTGAAGCCGGTGGAGAAAAACTGGCACTTTGGGCTCCAACCATCTTATCATGACCACTTGTTTGAGGCTGATGTGATTATTTCACCTTAGTCTGAAAAAATAAAAATGTAACTTTATCCATGTAAAATGTTTTTGAGATTATAAACAGGTTTTCATGCAGATTTGATTGATCAGTTTCAGCACTACAGGTGATGGACAGCTCCGACCTGATTATCAATACTGAACCAATAATGTCACTAAAATGACTCTTACATATAAACCTTTTTGACATATAACAGTTTAGAGCTGCAACAATTAGTCAATTAATCAATAAGGCGATGACTTAATGAACATTAGCATTTGATAATTAATCTTTTCAATCATTTTTATGAAGCAAAAAAAGACAAACACTTGCTAGTTTTACGCTTCTGAGATGTCAGCATTTTATGCTTTTCTTTCACATATATAATTGTAAAGTGAATATTTCAGAATTTTGACTTGTTTTGAATTTTGATTTTGAAATGGCGCCTTGCACACTGGAAAAATTGGTGTCTTTCACTTCTTTCTTCTAATTAGATTCCAAAAAGTTGGGATGCTGTGTAAAACTTATATAAAACAGAATGTTATTATTTGCTAATCCTTTCTGATATATACTCAACTGAAAACAGTACAAAGACAATATATTTAATGTTTGACCTCATCAACATTGATTTTCGTAAATATCTGTTTATTCTGATTTTGATGGCAGCAACACGTTTTAAACAAGTTGTGACAGGAGCAACAAAAGACTGTGAAAGTTGTGGACTGATCCAAAAACACCTATTACAGGTAAACAGGTTCATTGGTAACAGGTGATAGTATCATGATTGGGTATGAAAGGTTCATCCTGGAAAGACTCAGTTGTTCACAAGCAAGGATGGAGAGAGGTTCAACACTTTGTCAAACACATGACTGTAGAAAGGAGATTAGTACATGGGGTCAGGAACACTTCATACACAGTCAGTTTGTAAATGATTGCATTCAGCTTTATTTGTGTTTTACAGCGTTCCAACTTTTTTGGAATCAGGCTTGTATTTTAACATAAAGTTTTAAGAAGTTAATCTTTTGTAGGCCTCTGCAACACAAATACATATTCATGAAATTGTTGGAAGAGGAAGAGATGTGGGATTAGATAATGACAAAAGCACCTTACATGCATTTGCATAATTACAGATGGAGAAGATGTCTCTGTGCAATTTACTTCATCTGATTCCCAAAATAATTAGTACCTGCCTCAGCAGTGGTGGCCCATAATTGTACAAACTCATTTTGAAATTAAAGCAGTATGTCTTCTCACTCACCAACTACAAACAATATATACTGAGTAACAGCATGAAGCTTTAGTAGTAGAAGTAACTGCAGAGAGACGAAGGGAACATCTGGAGCTAAAATAATATTTAAAAAAATAGTCATTTGGTGCTTTGGAAAAAGCTGTCATACAACAACTGACAAAACTACTAACTTTAGTTCACCAATTCAGCTTAAATGAGCTCATATTTTTTGATGTGAAATAATGTTGCTGCTCAACAGCAATTTTCCCTCTAAATCTCTGATGATACTCTGAAGACAGAAAACATTTATTGACAGAGAACAAAGGGGAAGTTTTGTAGATAACTTTTCTCGAGAGCTCAGAGGATTAAAGAGGGCTCAGTCACAATTCTGTCGATGCACATTGAACTTACCCTTGACTCGCTGCATTCAATAATGACAGAGCAGATCTAATTCAATCAAAGTTTTCTGTCTTGGAGTATCATCAGAGATTTAGGGGTGGAACATGGTGATCATCAATATTATTTCACATAAAAAATATGAGTTCACTTATGTTGAACTTGATAACAATACTGTGGTCATCTCTTTTCATCTGTTTCACAATCATATAGTCTAATTTCATTTACATTAATCCAATAATTATTTATTCTATTCTTCCTGTTGCTTCCTTACTTATTTTAATGCTTCTTCAATACTCCTGTTTGTCTTTTTTCTTTTGAAGCCTCATTGAAGGCACAGCAACAATCCAGTTTCCTGTCAGGGATCAATAGAGTTTCTTTACTTATGTTCTCTCTCACGTTTTTCCCAATAGATTCTGAGATCTGAAGTGGATCTTACTTTCCTCTTAACATCTCAGATGGCTCTTCATTCAAGTAAATCCCTGCTTTTCCCATCCAAAAACTAGTCTAGTTTCAAACTGAGAAAATGTGAACAAATAATGGTTTTATGCGACATCATTTTATCTTTAAAACTATTACTTTACTTTTCATATTTTTATACAGAATGAGGCAATTATACACTTTACTCTAATTGCAATCTAATACAGTAGTTCTCAAAAGTCCGGCCTACCTGGAGTTTGTAGTGATGGATTGGACAATACTTTTGGATTATATTATCAAGGTGTAGCTGATATTTGTTGCCCTCTGTGCTTGGCTTTGTGTGTGCATACAATTTAAAATTTAGACATTTCTGACAAAGTCTTAACTAAATTTAACATTGTAAGTCTCAAAGATGGAACTTTTTTTTGCAAAGGTCTGACATTGGAAAGCATTATGTTCTGCAGGTGTTCATGATATTATGTCCACCAGCCCCTGTGTGGAGCTTAGTTGCTCTTGATATGTTATAGCATATTACAGGGAAAAGATTATAAGATGCAGGAAAGAAAATATAATTAGGTGGATGTGTTGCCCCAGGCCAGCTGTGAGCATCATGCAGCATTAGCATATAAACATAATTAAACTATACTAGCAAACATAGTGAAACCCAATAAAGAGTCAGTAGTCAAGTCAACATGTTCTCAGTTGTAGAAAGAGAAACAGTTTCACTTACTGTAATTATACACATTCAGCACTCCCACAGACGTACCATTGACCACTGGGGGAAGATAATCAGAGAGCAGTGAAAACACAATGCAGAACTGCAAGACTACAAATGGCATAGAGTCTGTTTGGTGATCAACATGCAGCAAAACATGTGCTCACAAGCTCACTGCAAATGTATATTCGTATTCTGTGATGGTGAAAAGTCATTGATTTCATTTGTTGAGGATTCGAAAGGGATAAATTGAAGACTTTTTAATCAAGACACAGATTTAATCCAACCCAAGTATCAACCTAATCAAAAATAAAAGTTTATTTATTTATAGGTTTTTATGTCTTTTTACAAAAAAACACATGTTGCAAAGGTAAACTGTAAAATGGTCACATGGCTTAAACGCAGCAAGAAAAAAAAAATCCTTTCTGTGCTTCCTGCCTCTGTCTTCTTTCAGGAGGATGAGGGCGGGCGTCACACAGTTAAACATATCTGTATAGGGTCGACTCGAGAGGATGCACTTTTACTATCTGCAGTTGCTACAGCAACCCTTTCTCTTTGCAAGTCTCTGGTGAGCAGTTGGCACATAGGAGCAGAGGTGCAGTTCCTCTTAAGTCCAAAAGAGGGCGCTCACTTCTTTCAGTACATTTATATGTAGTAAGAGAGGTTTTTAAGAAAAGGAGTGCAGCTGAATTGTAAAATGCTTGTGAATTATTTATAAAGGCATTGACAGTCTAGTAAATATTTGGTCATAAGGAAGTCTCCCATTTATTGCAGTCAAATTCTGCTTCTGTCTTGCATTTATATAAAACACTCTTCTGGAAGGGGAATGCCTCTTTTGTTGCTCTTTCTGAAGTCCCACCTTTTTCCCTGTTAAAGGGTTAGGGTTATTTTTATTGAGCCTTTTCTTATTTTAATTCAGGGTTTATGGTTACAGTAAAAGTTGTGACGCTGTGTAAAACATAAATAAAACAGAATGTGATCTTTTGCTAAACCTCCTTGACAGATACTCAAATGAAAACAGTGCACAGACAGTATGTTTAATATTTGACCTCATCAGCTTTTTGTATATATTTGCTTATTCTGAATTTGATGGCAGCAACACTTTTCAAACAAGTTGGGACAGGAGCAACAAAAGACTGTGAAAGTTGTGGACTGATCCAAAAACACCTGTTTGGATCATTCCACAGGTAAACAGGTTCATTGGTAACAGGTGATAGGATCATGATTGGGTATGAAAGGTTCATCCTGGAAAGACTCAGTCGTTCACAAACAAGGAATTGGAATTTTTGGAATTGAAGTTGTATGTTGCAGATTGTAAAGCCTTCCCAAGCAAACGTGTGGTTTTTGTCTATATGATATAAAACGGACTTGACTTGACCAGACATCCAAACCACTATGTGATATATTTCATTCATGACTGTGTGAAGACTGATCACCAGGTTACATGTGCTTGTGATATTACCTATGTCTCCATGACTTGATGACAGGGTTAACATGCTTCAGAGGTGATGGTGAGTGCGTGGGTGCAGTTAAAGAGGGTGGTGGTAAACTTGCTTTCAGCTTCGTATTGACCGGGTCAAAGGTTTCTGGTACCAGAGAGGATGTTAAGTAGTGTTTGTTGAGCTGAATAAATAGTGATGACAGCTGGACAACTGATCATAGCGTTCAGCTGAAACTGCCTATGAAGCAAGCTAATGCAGTTTATCCTATGTTGATACAATGGTGCAACATTAGGCCTGGTCAAGGTGCTGAATGTCTGCTGTTTGATTGAGTTAGGGTAGGCAGTTTAATTTAAAAGGTTCATTAGGTCAGTGGTAGAGAGTGATGTCTCCTGTTAGAGGGCTCGGTAGATTTATGATCAGCAGCCTGATACCTACTGTGAGGCCTAATGGTAGGTGAATACATCATTTAACACTCATTATCTAATGCTGAACTTCCATAGAAAAGCTCACCCAACTTTTGTCACATGTCACTATGTGTATTGATAAATAAATAAAATTGAACACTTTGCCTACTAACTCCAAAAACACATTTCACCATATACGCATTTATAAATGAAATAGACAGTTACATTTACAAAGGAGTAGCAATTAAGTTTTATATACTGCTTGTCCACCTAAAACTGTGATTTTAATTTTTGTAAGAGCTGGTGATGCTTTGGTGACAAATGGCCGCTCATTTAGAGCCTGGTTCTGTTCCAAGGTTTCTGCCTGTTAAAAGAAGTTTTTCCTCACCGCTGTCGCCAAGTGCTTGCTCATGATGGGAACTGCTGGGTCTCTATAAATAATATCATAAAGAGTATGGTCTAGACCTGCTCTGTATGGAAACTGCCTTGAGATGACTTGTGCCAAATAAAATTCAATTGAAACTGAATTGAATAGTTGATGGCTTTTGTTTGCAGGGCTCTACTAGTTATTTCTAGTAACTGACACATGACTAAAGTCTTAAGACATTTGTTAGGTTCATATAATAGTGAAACCAGATTTAGTAAGCACTAGTTTATAATTAACTAGTTGACTTAGAAAAGACTTTAAGATTCACTTAGTGATGCCTCTATGAATAGCCAGTGCAACCAGGTCAGTGTTTGGAGTGTGACTGTTAAACAGGCAGCATCTCACTAGCATTCATTTGTTCTTATGTGATAGTAGTGGAGAGACAGAGCAGTCACAACCAGAGCTTCACGGCGGGGACAGTAAATGAGCATGAAAATTTGACTTTAGTTCTATAACTCTTAATATGGCCGTCCCAGTGAAGATGTATGACACACAACCAAAGGCCGTGCAGCGGCTGAGGTCTGTTTAATCGAAGACTGCAAAGATATTGGCAACATTAACCTTTCGAGCGCCTTTTTCTCCAGGTAAATATGCACGCTAATGACTAAATAAGCAGGAGATTGTGTTGTTCTGCCCAAGGCCAGAATAGATTGTGCTTGGCTTCACACGTAAGAGAAGCGATTTACGATGTTGTGATTTTCAGGGCTTAAAGTGACATTGCCCTTTCTCTCTGTGTGTGTGTACAGTGTCCTTTACTAAAAGGTATCAGCAAGAGGGCATCATCTAAAATCACTGGTTTCTTATACACTATTGCACAGAGTCAGTTTCTGTTGAATACTGTGGGAACAAAAGCATTTGTTGACTGAATGAGTCATATCCATCTTTCTTGTCAGCGTGGAAAATCTACTTTATCACACACAAATCACCGTTATTGTACTTTAACTAATCATATCAGTGATTCATCAATCAATTCACGTCTCACCATGTTTATCTGTTATGTTTGATTTAATCAAAGGCAGTGCATTAAAGTAGGTTAGCCTTATATGAAAAGCCGTATGTTATGTTTTGATGCAAAATGCTACCTGTCAGGATATGATGTGATTCCTACAGAGTAAATCATTTAAGGATCTTTTAAGGATGTTGAAAGTCATAACCACCAGGGGCTGCTGTCATGCCAGTTACAACCGGCCTAGACTCATATTTCTAGCGACATCCAACAATTTAACAACCTATTTAAAGGCCTAAGAGCAATGAGATCATGTATATAGAATAGTTATAGAATATGACATTAGTGAAATATGAAACAAAGTTTGCATTTGTATATACAGAAGGTTGATATAGTTGTTGCAACACAGAAGAAGAAATTTATGCTCCTGCAATGTCTGTGCCTCATGGACGACACCAATATCAGGCTTGTAGCTGCACAAATGTCCGTCACAGCAAAGCAAGTAACTGTCTCTTGAATAATTAAGTTCTTCTTTAATTTAATTTTTGGAACAATATCCTGCAACAATGACCAAAGACTCAAAAGGTTCACATGAGGTTTTATTGAAAAAATGTGGAATCGGTGTGCTTCCACTCTACTCAGTGGACACCCACAGAGAATTGATATTTTTAGATCAAAGGTACATATAACATCCACATACTGTACTTTATTGTTCTTCTTGGGATTTTGGCATGCCACTAGAAGCTGCTTTGCTGTCACCCAACAGCAACCGTTTTTCTGTGCACAGTTCTTTACAAAACTTTTTAGTATTTTGCAATCGGTATTCAACAACAACAGCAATTTTAATGCAACTAACAATTATTTTCGTCGTAAATTAATCTGCCAATTATTTTCTTGAATAATTGTTTGGTCTATAAAACATCAGAAAACTGTGAAAAATGTCTGGACCCAAGTCAAATGTCTTGTTTTGTCTGACCAATGGACCGGAAGCCTAAAATATCAAATTTAGCAAAATGTTAGTCCAAGAAAAACAGCAAATTTTCACATTTCAGAAGTTGGAACTATCATTGTTTTTTGCATTTTAGGTTGAAAAGTAATGATACATGCTTTTTCAAAACAGTTCCTGATTTAACTTGTTAATGGACTAATCAACTAATGGACTAATTGTTGCAGCTGTTGCCTAAATCACCTTTGAAACAAGTTAAACTTCAATGCAAAAATGAACTAGGCTGCGTGTTCTAGAAAGAAACATCACTACAAGGAGGCACAAACCTCTGTGCGCTGTTGATGTAGAAAGAAGCTATTTTTCATGGCTTTTATGTAATCTTATTAGTAACACTTTCTACTATTCACAAGACGAATCCCTAACTCAGAGGAAGAGACAGTAATGTCACACAGTTTGTGTCAGTTTGTGAGAGTATGCCGCAGATGAAACATACTATTTTTCCCTGTGCACACTCTGTACCATAGATATAATTTGTACTGTAGCCAGTCTCTGATATAAAAAGCTTTCAGAGTTCAGAGGTTACACCTGTGACAACTGTCAGCCAGCCAGCATCTCAAAAAAATATATCACTCACGCATGGAGCTTATGGCCAATCTATCTGCCCTGGCTGGCCTGGTTCATCTTTGTAAAATATTGCTTCAAACAGACAGTGACAAACTGACTCATTTCTATGTCTTCCAACTTGTGGGTGTGTTAGACAGTCACAAGCTCAATTTTATATCATCAAATGTCAGCGGACAGTCTGTATACCCCCGGAGTTCAATATTAGATGACACGCTGATGAAAAGATGCGACCCACTAACATTATATTTTGTTCCAACTATTAGATTATGGTTTATTTCATACTGAGGGAAGTCTCCTCCTCCTCCCTCTTCCTCTACTTTAGCTGAAAAACCTTTAAAGCAGCTTTTCTTCTTTCAGTTTAATTTAACATTTATTAAATAAAGCAAGATATTTAAGACCAAATTTTACAGTAAATTCTTGGGGGAAAAAAGAGCTCTTTACAGAGGATTGAGTGGACAAAGCAACCAAAAGCAGGTCAGAACTGTCACAAGCTGAGGGTCACGTTAAATCATATAAATTCTGCAGGAGCTCTGGCCTTTAACGAATCTCATCAATAAAGTGAAAATCTTGTGACCTCAGAATTTACATTTTGAATAATTCCTCCTAATGTGTCCATGAAATGAGAGACGTCTGGGGCAGGCGATTATGCCTCAGTGGCTGGTCTTTTTCACCGGGATTTTCACTAGTGACTGGAATTAACATGGCTTAAATTCTCTCCGCCCCATAGCTAATTGAAACAAGTAATCTCCAGAGTTTGCCTTGCACAGAGGGATGGGGAGGACTCAGCGGCGTAACATGTTATCCTCAGAGCAGACACGTTCAACAAGACCGTCTCGCAGTGCACTGCTGCAGAAAGCAAAGCAGGAATGGGTCTCCTGGTGGAAATAACTTTTGTATCCATTCTCCACAGCTAAATAATTCACTTATTATGCTAACTATGCTAAACAGAAATAGAACAGTGGTTTGAGGAGCTGACAGATTGCAAGAGAGCTGATGCTTCATGGGGTAATAAAGAGATGTAAAACACTCTGTTCAATAATGTGCACAAGTTAGCTGATTTTCTTTTTGCATGACTTATACGGTCCCCTGACAGCCCACAAGACTGCCAGTCAGTCTAGTCGTGTAGCTGGAATTTGCTCCAGCAGAGGTGGGGATGAATATTCAGAGGCTCAGCTGCCTCCAAGGCCCATAGAGACGTGGCACACACCCCTCCAAGGACCCCCCGCCCCCCCCCCTCATCCACAGACACACACACTTCCCTCATCTCTCTCCACACACACACACACACCCCTCCACTTTCCCTTGATGTGGTGGAGCCAGTCCAACACTCCACAGGTGTGACCCACTCAGACCTGTGAAAGCCTCCACACACCACTCGGCCCCTGTGATCAGGAAGGCAGAAAGAGCAGCTGAGCATATACAGGAAGCAAAGGCAGAATTATCACCACAAGTCTTCTATTGGTGAGGACATCGTGGACAATGAATCAATCCCTCCTCCTGACTGCAGGTTGCACCGATGCCACAATTCAACTGATTGATGGGGGAGCCTCTTGGTCTCTCTGCCACACACTTTTGCAGACTTTTGAAGGTTAATAGCCAAAAGATTGATCCATCAGTTGCATTAAAGTCTCAAATAATAACACTGCATGCTTGGTTTAAAACTAATTTCTCGCCCTTTTTGCTGAAGAATGTTGGACACATAGAAGCATGCCCTTGGACATGATTTCATAGCGTCTGCTGCAGGATGTGGCTGCTGTCTGTCAGTGAAGCACACACACACACACACAGAAAACAAGATTGAGTTTTCTCACTCAGTGATTGGTCTTGATATGCTCGTCAATATCTACGCACAGCTTTCCAACATACTGCAAAGGATGCGCAACCTGTAACCCATCATGTTGCCTGAGAACAGAACCATCACATTGCAGATCGTTTCTCATGTGTTGCATCTTGTCTTGCAGGTGCAAATGATCCTGCAGGCATGAGATGTGCCTTATGAACAGAGTCATTAAGTGGCCTAAATAGTGAGATATTCTTAAATTGAATTCCACTTTGCTGTCAGTGCAGGCAGGCAGTGTGGTTTCCTGTGCTTGTTTGTCACATCACAGAGAAAAATAAACGTGCAAACCCCGACAGACTGACTGAAGTGTGTGCAGAGAGGGAAGACACCATCGACGTTAAGGTGGAAGAAAATGCACGCAAAGGCAACACACTTTGACAATGCATCCACCGCCAAAGCACCGCTGCTATTACATCCTGTAATCTGGCATTCACACCTTTTTCCTCCCTCGTTCACTGATGGTGCATTTGAGCCCTGATAAAGGCGCTGTGCTGCGATGCATTCAACATCAATCACATCCAGCGGCCGGGGCGCGCACAGTCTTCCAGTGTGTCAGCCGGAAAGCGCTTCTCGCCTCGGGTGCGGGATGTGCGTCTCTCCGCTCCCTCATCCCCTGAAAATCTCATCCTCCTCCTGGCAGGTGTTGTGTGAGTGAGTGGCCCCCCGCTGGACGAACCCTCCGTCCCCCCGTCAGCTCGCAGACTAAAGTTGGGACTTGAGACTTTCAGCACCACTTTTCCGCGGACAGCGCTCGCGATGGTTTTGGAAGCTCGACGCAGCCTCGAGATGCGTTTGGATTCATTTTGGATACTATGATGAACAATGTTTAGATGTTGTTGTCTTTTTTTTTTTTTTTTTTTTTAAAGCAGGACTTGCTCAGGAAATCGTCCCTTTCACAGATTGACTGACTCAATCTCAAGATGCGATTTTGCTTTGGATATGGGTCACTTCTTATAAAAGGATTCTTTGTGAGCAGGGGTAAGTACAGCCACCCAGGATGGGAAAAAAAATGGACCATCTGCTGTAATCAAAATGCTTAAAAATGGTCGTGACTTAAATTTGCTGAAATCTTAAAGGCGGAGTGTGGAAAAGATCCTGAGAATTAGGATCCGTGACACAAATCTGAGGATGCATGCAAAACGTTTTTTTTTTCATGCAACTTGTATGTTTCACACTTCAAATCAGTTAATGATTCATAGTGTTGTGACAGTTTTGAAAAGTGGATCTCCTGCTTGCTGTAACCGTGATTGCTACGCCCAGGACTGGAGGTGCATTGATTGTTTTTACGCGTCAGGGCGCAGCGTTTTTGTGCCTCTTTGCTGCGCTGCAGAGGCGCCTCAAGTCTCACACAATATGATAAAAGAATGACTCAATATCCAAAGTGCTGGAGCTGCGGGGTTTGCATGTGATCATAGGTGCAGTTTTGTGCAGCACAGATTAGACTAAACCATGCACAAATCTTTTCCTCAGTGCAAACCCGAGCCAGTCTGACTCCCCTCTCCATCCCCAGCTCCCCCTGATTCCTCTCATCTCCACCTCTCTCCTTGTGTCTCCCCCTCAGCCCTGCAAACAAGTTGAGTCACGTAGGGGAGCACCCTGGCTGGGTGGTGTTTTGTGAGTGTGTGTGTGTTGGGGTGGTGGGTGGGTATGTGTGTGGATGTGGATGTGTGAGCCATCGATTGTCAGTCACTGTGCTGTGCAGATGTGCAGCCTCCTGGCAGTGGAAGCGAGATTGGAGACAGTGGTAGAACTGCTGATGTGAGACTGCTGCTGTGTACCCCAGAGCAAACTTTAATAGGTTACTTAGGCATGCATGGTTGTTACTTCAAGGCCATTATTTTGTTGACAGGATTGTATATTATGCTTAATTTGCAACTACACTGTTTGTCTGTTGGCGTATGCTGGAGGCGGTGGTCAAGGAGCACGAGATGAGCACAGATACCTGACACACAAAGAAACCACGGTATTAATACTGCTTCCATTTCGGACCGCTCCCTCAGGCCTTTTTGTGGGGCCAGAGATTAGCTTTGTGCTATCTTACTCTCATAGCTTCGATTCATGGTGGGGGGGCCGCTGTGATTGCAGCCAAATATGCCATTGTCTGCATTCCCTCTGAACTTATAGCCAAGAGGGGAAATGTTCCTCATATCAGTGGGTAATTATCTAAAGAGTCTGACTCAGCAAGAGAGAGATTTTAATTCAATCTCGTCCGGCCTCTGAGCTCCCACGAGATAGATTTTATGTCTTACGTTGGGTTATTCTTGTTGGCATGTTCTTCACAACTGCAGTGACTGATAGCCTACCTGGATCTAGCTACAAAGCATGCTTAAGAAATCTCCCCCAGAGAGAGATTGGGAGGAAAACTCTATGTGCAGATTGTAGCTGGCAGTGAGGTGCAGGGCTTATTCAAACAGCCCTAGACTTACTTTTTCAAGCTTTGCACGGCTTATCTCGTCCTCCGAGTTAGTTTAGCAAGTGCAGACTCAGCGTAAGACCCGTGGTTTGCCTGCTGCTAAGTTCTCGTTAATATGTCATGGGCCAGAGTGTGAGCAGCTACGTGGAGATACTGTAGCATTGCCTCATTCTCTGCTTAATAATACACGAGGACACGCCAGCATGCTGTAGATTAGCTTGCCCGGAGAATACAAATGCTCCTATACGTTTCACAGTGTTGGCAAAGGGGTCAAATAACACATCACATTGAAATGATGAATGATCAAAGTGACTGAAAGCATTCCAAGTTGGGTGGGGGGTGGGGGCTTGATGTTCTCCAGTCTGCAGAGATACTCTCCACTTTCCACATCTTTTACTGTAGCTGCTGCATGGATCCAAGAGTGAGACTGCAATAAACAAACGTGTGCACTGTTTCCCCCAAAAAAAGCCCCTGGTTAAATTCCCGATAGACCGCTGTTGTTCCCTTTTACAAAGGATTGTGTAAATGGGGAAACGTGTGTATGTGTGTGTGTGTGTGTGTGTATGCAGTGTATAGAGCCCAGGTTCCAGCTTCATTCTCCTCCCGGCAGACGCCATCTGCTCACTGGGGAGGTTTTCCAAACAATCCCATAGTAAAGACAGGGGAAATGAGAAACATGGCTACACTACAAACACAGCATGCTCGGCTGATTTTTTTTTTTTTTTTATTTAAAATGAAAAACAGGTCACTTAATCTGCAAGAAAATAAATGAGTAAATACCTAAATAAATGCATGACTAAATAAAAATCCCTGCCCTAGTTCATGCCCTCATGTTGCATTAGCATATGTATGCACAAACACAGATGTATTTCCTTCATCTAGAAGCATCCATGCATTTCTTTATTTGGTAATTTGTCAGGTTCTTAGGAAAACATCCTACAACTAATGGAGCACATTTCATCCTTCTGAGGACTTTTTGGTGTTTTATATGTAAATAATGTATAAGAGTGTTTTTGAGTCAAATTCAAGGATGTGTATATTTACATCAGTAGGAGCTCCTGAAGACCTTTTATTCAGAATTTTAATGCACCATTGACAGTGAGACTATGTCCTGTTCTTCAGCTGATGGATAGAAATTAAATGTTTGTCCTTGTAACAGGTAATCGCATATAAACAGACACTGTTATCTCTTGAGGTTCTGCTGTTTCGGTTTTTGCGTGTTGGGTTGTAAATTTAGAGCAAAGCAACAGGTTGAAATTAGACCTTCAAATAGCATTTTAATGTCTGTAATACATCTTTGAAGTAATTTGCTGCTAAATATTGACTTCCATTGACTACTGTGAATTTCATACATAACATGGATTCAGCCCTTATTGTGTTCCTGGCATATCATTAATTCTGAAATAGTGTGGAAAAACAATTGGATTTCAACTTATTAACAATGGAGAGAAACAACAACAGACAGATCCAGAAGAGTGATGTTGTGCATTTCCTGAGTCATCATACACACAGATTCTTCCTGGGGCAGCGTTGTGTGAAATGGAGTGTGAAATGAGTGCACTTAACATCCCTGCAGTGGATTATACACATTATCTTACACTGGGGTTCGAGAGCATCTTGCCTCTCGCCTGTGAATCCGTCATCAAGTTACACTCACCTTTACTCAAGTCAATTTAATGTTCTCTACATGCCTGAGTCCATTTGCTCAATCAACCCACGCCAGGAGTTCAAGACATGAGTGAAATAACATCTTCAAATAATTATTAGACTTGGAGCATCACACAAGATTCGCTTAATTACTATCTGATAAATTGTCACCAAAGTACCAAAACTTTTAACCTGTCTAAACTTTCTTCTGCACCTTAGTTTGCCTTTAATTACAAACTGTATACTCACCTAGAGGTTGTAGTATGCCTGTCATATTGATCGAAAGGAAATGTGCTCCGGTGTGCTTTTATATGAATAATGAATAAACATCTCATTTGAAGAAAAAAATCCAACTAAAAGCACGTTGACGCCTATAAAAGCAGCTATTGCTAATGCACTTGTTTGTGATGTATTTTTCTTATTCACTTGGATAAATGGCCAGAAAAACAAGACACGGCGGCACATTAATATTATACTTTTTATTTATGCTGTTATTACATTGCATTTTAATATAGCAGCATATTGTGCAACGATGTAGACATACTTGATGATGACATTCTTTAGTGCAAAGATGAATGTATTGTGAATTAGAATAAGGGCCATTAGGATGAAATTCAAATAGTAGAAAAATACACAATACAAGAAGAGCAGCTCTTGCTATAGTGCATCGACGTTCAGCAATCGTACATGTGGGACTACATCACAGAACAGGTCGGGGCATCACTCTTTCACTTTACTCTCTCCACCGTAAGTGGCCTCAACAGACCAAAATGCAGTGGGGGAAAATACTGCATTTCAAGAGTAAAAGGAACGGCCAAGATCACAGATACGGCCACATGTTCACGAGCTGATAGCTAGTTGTACTGTGTGCCCACAGGTCCACATTTGCTGGAAATTACTGTAACATAGTCGCTCTCCTTCTCTGGGGGTTGTCGTGAGGCATTCTGGGAAACCAACCTGTACGGAGCCTCGGAGTGTAGAGGAGGTAGATGAGATAGGTGGGTTGAAAATAGGCACACAAAACAGGAAATATAACCATTAAACATGACGATAAGGAAAACTTGCAATGATTGATTTTTTGCAACTTGGGGAAAGTGGAAACAAGCTGTAAAAACAACACTGACATGTCATCACCTTTTAAGTTATCAAACATCTGCCTTCTAACAGATTCAGCAGATGTGAAGCAACATTATCGTTAATTTGGTGCCGTGACTGGTAACTGGTCACCTGGGGAATATAAGTCCAATAACTACTCTCTTTTAGCCCCATTTTCGGTCTCCACCAGCTCCTGAGGGAAATATCAGGCTAAATGCTGCACTGTGTCCATCAGCGAGTTGATATTTGTGTCTGTTGTGTGCTGTTTGGTGTTGGGCAAGTTGCACACAGTGAGTTTGTAGCAACCTTTCGTAAACCTGCCAGCTGTGGCGATGAGTTCAAAACCAACACAATGAGCTTAAAGGCACAAAGCTCCATAAAACTAATGGGAAGTGCAGAATTAAGTGATAATTCTCTGGAGTTTGTGACTATGATAGGCAGTTCTTGCATTGCACATTTGATCCATTTGTTACCATGAAAATCTTAGTATATTATTTACTGAAATACACAATAGATAACAATACATACTTATGACCAATCATGATATATCATCAAGAAATTTCACATTTATTGTGTTAACTTTAATTGAACTAAGATAGACATAGAGATTTTATTAAATAAAAAAATAAAAAATAATTAAATAAAGAGCACTTTGATAATCATACATTAAACCAAGATTCACAAAATAAGAGATCTGCCCTCTTTACCTCCCTCAGCTCATTCTCTGCGTCCCACTGTTCCCCCTCCTCTGCATTAATAAACCACATTAACATATAGACACGGGCATTTCCAAGACAATATATTAAAGTGAGAGCACCTGAATACGTCCTTTCCTCGACATGAAATTATGGCTGCCATAAAAGAGAGCTGCAGACTCTTCTGTTCCCTTCTTTTCCACCCAAAGACTGACAGTTACAATGATACCACAGATGAGAGCTTTGGCTGAGAATGAGAGCTGTGACAGCACCGGTGTCACCAGTAACAGTTGCCTCCTATTTTCCCAAACTATCACCTGTGATTTCTTTTCCTGCTATTCATGGACGGTTGTGTAATGTTTGCTGATTTCAGTGCTTTTCCCGAATTGCACCTGCATAATAAAATAATAGAAAAAGAAGCTGCTGTCACGTATCAGAAACCATTTTTAGATATATCTCTCCTCCTCACCACCTTTGCAACCCAGCACGACTAAGGTGAAGAATACTTCAGATAGATAGATAGATAGATAGGTAGATAGATAGATAGATACTTTCAGAGCTCTTCTTTTAGTTGCACTCAAGCGTGGCCTGAGTAAAATTTAACAACATAGCAACACTCCTGCTTAGACTTTCTTTCCACCTCTGAATGTGGGTGTAGCCGGACAAAGGCAACAGTCCACCGTGATCACGCTGCACTGCACTCTATATGTCCCATTTGTGCTGGCTTTTCCTCGAATTGTATTTTAACATGCATTTTTCTCAGCTCTTCCTTTAAAATACATATCAAGAATTTATTATTTAAAATGTGTGTTTTTTGAGTCCGTGCAAGTCTGCATAGTTGGGTTTGTCAGTGTTCTTGTCTCTTAATACCAATGCAAAAAAACCCCATGATAATGTGGACCACAAATCATTTCATGACAAAGATAACATCTCGGTTTTAAGCATTTATTGTTTGTGTCCAAATGATGATTGTAAGTCTGATATTAAGTCTAAACTATTCCACTGTGTTTATAGGCTAGTTGCTAACTAAGTAGCCACAGAAACAGATTGCTGAGTTTTAACAACTGATGTGTTTATTTACAATATATCTTTTTTTTTAATATATAAATAAAGGCGGCACTATAGGATTTTGGTCTCTAGAAACACAAAGGCGTCTGTTACGCAACTATTACGACCACAATGCAAAGATCTGAAACAGGAACAAGTTTGTTGGGAGCAGAGGGAGATGAGTTGAGTCCCACGCAGCTCCGTTGCAATCTTAAGATAAGATAAGACAAGATAAGATAAGATAATTCTTTATTGATCCCTCAGAGGGGAAATATGGGCGTCTTGGCTCTGGATGCAGTCGAGTGTTATTGGGAATGAGCCAATCATCGGCGCACGTTTCAGACATCAAATGCCATCATTCAAAATGATGGAGAGAGCACACATTAATATCACAACAAAATACCACCACAGTCGTTACGCTGCCATTCAGTGCTCTGTTGAAAGATGCTAAAAAGCCTCGTAGAGCTGGCCACGACTGCGGAGTCGGGTGATAATTTTCTGTGGGTTCATCACTACGAGTGACCCTGTTCATATTACAGAGAGTCATTTGATGAAGGAACATAAAAAGGAAGATTAAAAAGGCTCAAGACCCCTATCGTTGTATTGAATAAATACAAGCGCCAGTACTTACCTCAAATCCCAATATGGTATTAGTAGATAGATAACAAATGGGTTTGCAGTCAAATAAATGAGGGAGAAAAGCTGCTGCTCAACCGGCCTAAATGAAACCAAATAAAACTTTGTGTAACACTCCCAAAAGTCTGCACTGAGTGGTTTAATGAATGTGAAGTGTAAATCATACACTATGGCCTTCGCAGTCCATCCAGTTATACACCTGTGGGCAGAAATTACATTTGTATACTAGACTACCAATTTGTTTTGTCGAACCTTTTTTCAGGTGAAAAGGAGCAGAAGTAGAGGACTGCAACACCAGAGACCAGGGTTTGTATGTCAAATACAGTGTGGATGGGTTTGGGCAATAAAATCACTCTGGTATAGGTTCAGGAAAGAAAACTCAACATGTCTAATGCTTCCAGCTAATTCTCACTTTTAAATATTTAACCACAATCTTTCCCTAATCTTAACTAAGTGCTTTAAAAGTCTAAATATAATCATCAAAGGTTTAATAATCCCTCCCCTGTTTTGCATGAGCAGATATTGTAGGAAAACAAATGACATACTGTCAGTGAGCATGGAAGATGTTTCCTTATGATGATGTGATCCATGCTGCATTATGTTTCTCTCAAAACATATTTGCTGTTGTAAATTAATTGTATAGAAACATTTACAGGAGACAATGTTGCAGTCGATTTTGAACCAACATGTTAGACAGCTCCAGTATCATCATCAAAACAGCGAATGAGGGAATATCTTCTGGGAGAATAGTTCATCCCTGCAGTCGGGCTCCACGGACTTGCAGAGTCTAAACCGAGGATTGTTGAAGCTGTTCTGGCTGCATGCGATGGCTCAACACCTTTTTAAGACACTTTATGTTGATTTTGTCTTTTTGTCACCCAAATATATTTCAAACTCTACCACCGGATTAGCAGCTTGTTACAAATCCATATGGCAGATGCTTCTCTCATGTTCGTAAAATGCTGCCTTTATTCTTGTCATTGCAGTCGTGAGCACAATAGGAACCATTGTAATGAGAATAACGCCCCCAAAGATTGGTGTCGAAGGGGCTCGCTGCACACACAGATTGCAGGATGCCTATGGTGCAATAAAATATCTTCCCAAATGTTTTCCTGTATAATGGACGCAAGTCTGAATTCTATATATTCCGCTCTCTGCTCGAAACTATCCTTTCAACACAATTAAGGTGGTATGCCTGTTGAGTGGATTTCAGGTCAGGAGGTTACAGTCATTTATAATGACGCCTCACAGATGTGCTACTTTTAGCCGTCCTGCCGCTCCGTTGCTTCCAATTGGGACAGCATGAAAAAGTCTGGAGTTCTAATGGCATTTCCTCCGTAGTAGACAACATGTCGACACAGCCCTCACTTATCAACACAGGTGTTGCTGTAATTATTGGCTCTGACGTCAGCCTTCCAAACGGATGTCTAGGCCGTTACCTGCGGACAGCTCCGGTTCTCGCAGTCACACTCCGCCGGCTGGGAGGAAGGTGTTTGATTCAAAAAATTGCTCGGCTCAGAAATAGATTTCCGGGCTTGCTATGATGAGATTACTGCGGTGCAGGTTCTGGAGAATCGACAAAACATGAAGAGAGCTTTATAGCAGCTATATGGCTGATGTGCCCTAGAATTAGTGTCTATGGGCACCAAAGTGAAGTCTGAATCCTCTGATGTCCTGTGGTGATTCATTTAACTTTGCAACGGCTGATTAAACTGTCTCTGCCTTCTTTTTAACAAAGCATGACAGGATGACAGTTTGACAGTGAAACCTGTTTTATTTTGAATCTGTGGTTCGCCATTTACAGCTACCAGTGGCAAAGGCATATTGAAGTGAAACTTGCAATCACTGGTGCAGATGTACATGCTGGCACAGAAAGGCGAACGAGTTTAACTCAATTTATGTGATAATCTAGTGCAATCGTAACTCCATCACTGCAATTTAGGTTTCAAATTGTGGATGCAACTGAACCCGTATGCGCACACATTCTCTTGACGATTACTTTTAATTTATGGAAGACAGAACTGAGGAAGGAAGGAAGGAAGGTAGAGAGAAGGCAAGGAACAAGCAGAGGGGGATTTGTGCTAAATTGAGGTGCGCGAGTTATTCTTGTGGTATTTTTCACGTGGTGGCAAATAAGAAAGTAGCTTGAGCAGACTTATCAGCATCCACACATGTTAATATTTACTGAATCTCCGTGCTATTGCTTTAATCCTCTGCATGTGTTCATTACGCAAAATGGTGGCACATGTACAAGACGAGGCTTAAACATCTCTCCAGATTCTGCAAATTAGTCGTGATCTGCCTATTTGTTTCAAGTTTGTTCACTGAGAGCAGCCTCGCTTACGTCTCAGTGGACAGAAACTTTTCAACATCGGATCTCATAATCTGGACAATTGGACAACAAAAAAAAGACTTTGGACCATGTTTGCACTGACATGGCTGAGGCCTAAAAACTTGTCCTCCTCCCTCACCTAAGACAATCTGACTGCCTCTCATTGTCCATACTTGACTCTTATGGCACCTCAGTTCTGGACTATATAAACACAGTCTACAGGAGGTCCAGTACCTGGCAGCATGGAGTGCTGATAACAACGTGGCTCTTAACACCAAGAAGGCCAAAGAAAGACGAGAGAAGACCACACACACCAATCTGTAGCAATGGAATGGAGTTTGAGGATTTGTCCAGCTTCAAGTTTTCGGGTGTCCGCACCTCAATTTGAAGGTTGGTGGTTCGATCCCAGAGGATGGGGAAAATTGTTTAACGCGTCACCGGTTCTGTCCAGTGCAAGCATTGTCTGTGGAGGGCCCGAAGCAT
Organism: Holacanthus passer; assembly: GCA_025331565.1. Lineage (NCBI taxonomy): Eukaryota > Metazoa > Chordata > Actinopteri > Pomacanthidae > Holacanthus > Holacanthus passer. The sequence goes on from JAFREQ010000028.1 coordinate 3,470,636, forward strand.
CATGTGGGACACCTCTCACCCTGGTCACAGACTGTGCGCCCTCCTCCCCTCTGGTAGGCGCTACAGGAACAGCTTTTTCCCTTCAACTGTCACCTTGCTAAACTGCATCACGGTGATAAGCCTCCCTCTCAATGTTTGAACTCTTTTTTCCTCCTCCACCCAGACCCCCCCACTACATCTTCCTCCATGGACTTTTCTTCCTCCCTCCACCACCCTCTGCCTCACTAGCTGCTGGCTACCACTCACCTGCACTATTTATACTCTTTCAGACCAATACATATTACACCACTGGCTGTACTGTATATATCTAACAAATTCATATTTATACTCCTGTCTATACTGTACATCTGTCCTATAGTGTATAAACCATATTCAAATCCAGCTCTTTATTCTGTATATAATGTCTAATAGAGTTCCACTTTCTTACACCTGCACTGTATATTTACACTCATACCTGCAATTGCCTTCTGTAACTGCTGCACAAGCTATATTTACCCTACTGTATTTCTTTCACTATTTTCAAACTCTTAATACTGTTCATATTGTATTTGTTTTGGTGTATTCACACATACCCCTCACTGTTATTTAGATATTTCTATACATGCACATTATTCTGTGCTTTGCTGCTTTTTTTTGTTTTGCACTTTTGGTTGCATTTCTTTGTTTCAGTGCTCGTACTTTGTGCAATGGCAAAAAAAAGTTGGATCTAATATATATATATAATCTAATGTGGGTATCATTAACAGGGGATTCCTAAAATAAAATCAAAAACCTATATCTCCTCTGTCCAACTGCTGTGCCTGCATGCATAAAAGGCAAAACATGATTTAAGTTCTGTGAATATCTGCCTCAACCACATCCACCTACACTTCGCACGCAGAGCGCAGAAGCATATGCGCATGATGTTGAAAGGCTCATACACGCAGAGAAAATGATACATGCTCTGGAATACAGACACTTATTACAACGTGCTACACATATGACGTACTACATATACAGTGGAAACATGCAAATCACAAATGCACGCACAGCTAAGGGGGCGGATGCAAAGAGAGAGTCCGTGAGCTGTGTGAGAGCTCTTCTGAGATCTCTCTCGCCTACCGTGGGTGTTTTGTCTTTCCCGCGAGGGATGCTCGTTGTTTTGCGGAGGCAGGTTCAGCTCTAGGATTAATGAAAAGCTCCATCTTAGTCATGAAAAGAGCATTTTCACAATCTATTTAACATCATGCATACCAAAGGCTCACATTAGGCACTGTTGACTTATGCTCGCCTACAGCAGTGTTTTCTGATGCATTCATTGCCACTGCTGTGATCTTCCGTGGGTAGGCTGCCCCCCTCTAGCCGTGCCCATTGAGTCTCTTGCATTTCTCTTGTTCGCTGTCAGAAAACTCATTCTTCAGTGCTGAGATGAAATATGGCACGCAACTGGAAGTCTGAGGGAGTTATTGAAGAAATGAGAGTAATAAAGCTTCCCAGGACTTTAGTGTTCTTTTTGGATAATGTCTTTTATTTCCAGTCTGGCGATAGATGATTGTCCACAGAAACAGAGGATTCGCTGGCACAGAGCATGATATTAGCCAATTTAGTCAGACCTTTATAGGTCAAACACAGCACTCTGTGAGCTTGCTGTGAGTGCTACCAGCTCATAGGATTGTAATGTAGGATGTTTCTATCTCAGTGGCCAGGCTGACCCGACAAAGACTAAAGTGGTGTAATAGGCTGCAGAGGAAAAACTCACAGAAGTGCATTCCATGAGTGCTGGATGTTATTTCAGCAGTTGCACCTGGTGAATTATTTAGCGCAAATGGTTGTAATTACACAGTGGCTACAGTGAGGGCGATTAGGGTTGTGGTGTGTCTAGATCTTCACAGGGATCACAGGACTGCGTGATGAACTCAAAAGCTGTGCGCTCCTGCTCCCCACTGCCCTCCCTCCACTTTAGCTCTGTCAGCAATTTCTCTCCTGTGAGTGGCTGGCGTCAGGCCGGCCCTCTCAGAGCTTTTAAAAGGCTGTTAAAGGTCCTTGTGAGACACGGCCCCTATCCCTCCACCGCCACCCACGCCGTCCACCCAGCTCGCCCACAAAGCCCTCTAAGCAATCACAGCTTCTCAGGATGTCAGCTAGCATTACTGTAACCCCCTTACGCCTGCGATCAGGGCTCACCCAGGCAGGGGAACTGGGGCAAAGCGAACGCGCTCGCTCATAGCAGCCAGGGGAGAGACCGGTCATCTCCGCCGCAATGACCTTTGAGGGCCTTTCGAGGATTGTGATGTGATGGTGTGGGCGATGAATGATGGTGAAAGTAATGCTCTGATTCATCTGTTGGTGTAAACACAGAATGACTAGCACAGCAGAAGAAGATGCAGCTAAGGACTCAAATAAGACACAAATGTCATCCAATTCACTTTTTTTAACTGGAAGACAACTGGAGGGCCCATTATGTGGCCCTGCTCTCCTGTCCTGTCCAGGTTGGTTCGTCTGTCAAGGTAAAATGGCAGGACTGCAAATTCTGCTTGACAGCCGAAGCTCCCCTTAGGGAGACTAAGTGGCGTCAACCTGTCGTAGTCACACACTGTTGCTGACAAGGTGATGATGAACACCTTTCATTAAAAGGCAGAAGTTGGGCTTTTCCTGTGAGGGAGCATGTTCCGGCCTTAATGTCAAAGGGAAAGGACCGGGGCTGGAACAGGAAGCCTTGGGGGCCTAAACTCTATATGATTTTATATGCCAAGAACTCCTTCATGTCACCACCGTGCACACTTAAAAATTCATAGGACCTACAGTCAGAGGCATGGGTCGAGGTGCATTCCTGCTCGAACCGGAGCGCTCCCATGAAAATTGTTTGAATCCCGTCACAAGCTGTCAACATTGCAGGATCTGTGGTAAACATGTGGATTCATATTGCTTAAAGCTACAGTTGGCAGCCATGACAGCTCCACATGGCAGCGACAGGTAACTGTTTTGACAATTTAAAGCTCACTACCCAGACATCATGGCTTGAGAAATCATTACTCTGCACACTGTAATACCGGCCAATCTGTGATTGCTTTAAAGAGACAGGAGAGTCAAAAACTCATAACTGGCAAAAGAAACACTGTTGAGTCCAGTTTTCTCTGATCCGAGCACTGGCTTGATACTAATTTGGACGGATCTAGGCTTAAATTTTGATTTGTCTTGGTGGCCGCATGGCCGCAACTGTTGCCGGTTTGATTCCAGCTGGTGATCCTTGTAGCATGTCATACCCGTCTCACTTTATCCAATAAAGACAAAAATAATCTTTAAAAAATTATTTCTGTGGATACCTGTCACCAGAATTTAATTTGGGTAAACAGCCTTAATCAATAGTTTCAGTAACATCGGATGGGGTGCCGGCTTACAGCCTGATTTTGACTAATACAACAAATGTGTTTTTAAAAGAAACTCTTGTCTGCTCCAAATTATAATGTAGAGCTCCCATCAGGTTTTGAATAAATGCTGCGCACTGTGGCTGAAATATTGACTGTTTTTCTCATCATGCTGTCACACTGCTGACAATTTTTGACAGATGTTTGGTATCTGTTAGGGAGTTAAGGAGTCAAACTGTGTGGCATAAAAGCAAATCCCCTGCCGGCATTTCACATGACGGCTCATCACAGGAAAAAAAATGTTGAACCACCTGCTATAAATGGTCCATCATGAAAAACACACAACACTACCAATAATAATTATGATAATAGTAACAATACTACCACTAATACCTGACAATGTTACCACTGATACGCTGATGTTGTGGCTCAGGAGGTAAGTGGTTTGATCCCTGATCCCTGCAGTTTAGATGTCAAAGTGTCCCTGAACAACAAATTGCTTGGGTGCATGTGAATGTGAATGATTATGGCCCGGCCACCAGTGTATGAATCTGTGTGTGAATGGGTGAATGTGAAACACTGTACTTGTACTGTAAAGTGCTTTGAGTGGTCAGTAAGACTAAGAAAGCACCTTATAAATGCAGCCCATTTACCTGTCGTAATAGCAATACCTTCAAAAGATTGAAATGTCCATGTTCCAGCTCAACACAAAGGGAAGATACGTAGCATTGGATCCATTAGGGTCCACTGGCGGAATGTAAATTATGACATTAGGCGCAATAAAAAAGCTCCGATCTCTCTGTAAACACTCAACATCGCTCAGAAAACCGTGTCTGAAGTACCCTGGATGCCAGCGTATGGCTTCAAATGAGACACAGCTCCCACACCTACAATCTATCCGCAAATCATTACTGGCCTAATGAGCAACATCAAACCCTGACATTACGACAAGTTACTGCCATCTCCATAACAACAAGGATGGCAGGAAGAGAGCGACCTGTCACTGGCATCTCCTTTTTCTTTGCACGCCGCAGCTTTCATACCCTGGAACTTTATATCATCAAATTTTGGCACATCAGACTTTGGTATTTGTTCAGTTTCCACGGTGCCGTTGCTGGCTCGTGTAAGTGCAGGGTGATGCTTCTGCACGTTTTAACATTAGAGAATCGTATCTTCACTCGCTATCTTGGTAACCTCACGATGTTCAATTACATTGATTTTTTTTCCCCCTCTTCCTTTGTTATCCTGCTGGGTATTTTATATGCTTGAAGGTACACTGTGTAAGAGAAGACAAGTGGAAGAAAACAAGTGGAATATATGATGTCATTTTATTATCAGATAATTAAAAAACACAACAAAAGAAGATGAAAAGAATTTTAAATGATCAAATTAACATAATACTGTTGTTTGGTGGAAACCTTGAAATCCCAAATGTTAATGTTAGAACCTTAGTGGAAGGACTCCACAGGTTTCAGAAGAGTGTGGCCTTTCAAAATAAATTTTAAAGATGCAAGGTTGTCAAATAAAAAAGTGGACGTCTTTGTTCCACTTGTCACGGCACCCTGCTGGTCATGGTCGAGATATAAATGTCTGTGTTGACCAAAACAAGATGTGAATGAAAGATTTGGGGTTGTCATGCTCATTTATCTGCAGCCTCTTGAGACTGTGACAGTGATTAGACAAACAGAGAAAGGTGAAATGTTGGAGAATATATTATAAGGTCCTCGTGTCTTTGAGCATTTATCGTTCACTGCACTTATTCCATTTGGCTATTATGATGGTACAGCAGTTTCAGGGCCATAGATCATGTGTACATGCATATGGAAAAAGCACTTGTGATGTAATTAAGATGGTAATGTGAGTAAGGTGGGCCTCGTGTACATCGTGCTGCTGCTCTTAGCAAGAGAAAGCATAGCTGCAGTAACATACAGTATATGGAGTCTTCAGCTATTAATGGCATTAACAGAGTCATGCAAACGTGCTGCATAAATAGAATCATACAAACAGCGTAATTGCACTTTTGTTTTAAATGGATTATTAGTAAGCTATGTTTTTAACATATATATATGTAGTTTGAGCTGTGTGGGATGAGAATGTCGGTCGGTTGGATGTTGTCCAGATTGAAATATTTCAAATTATCTTAATTATAGGATGGCTTGCCATGAAATTTCATACAACAATTCATGGAGCTCAGAGGATGAACCCTGCTAACTTTGGCGATCTCTTGACTTTTAATCTTGTCACTAATAGGTCAAATTATTCACAATGTTTGTCCAGACAAGAATCCTAAAGACTTTTGTGATCACCTCACTTTCTTCTAACGTTACCACAGCATTCACATTTGTGGCTTTCAGTGAAATATCTCAACAAATACTGAATGGATTTTCTTCAAATCTGGCATTAGAATTTTGATATTAATGTTCCCATCAGGACGAATAATAACTCTGTTGATCCTCTGACTTCCCCGCTCCTCTAACTCTCTATTATACAGTGTTTTATATTGTCATCTCTCTGTGAAACATTAATATATATTTTTTCTTTTTTAGACTTTGATCTTTCATTAATTCTGTGTAATCTGGACCCTGAGTCTGAAATTCAAGTTTGAATTGGATTGAAAAAACTGAATTGAATCTATGGTGTAGGCCACATAGCATTATCACATTATTTAGTGAACTGTGGCTCTATGGAGTCAGAACTTTCTATTAACATGGTATATTAAGTTTGTACTGTATGTGCTTGTGGTCAAGGTTTCTCTTTAAGCCTAGTTTCCTGTACAGTAATTCAAAATTATATCTGGCTTTATGATGTCAGGGTACTCATTCATAATAAAGTATTCAAAAATGATGTTGGGTTGGAGACATCTCTTATTAAAGGTGTTACTTTGGATGTAAAGTTGTTGTAATAGAGTCCTTTGTAAGACTGTGTTTGCATGTACTTAAAAATTAACATAAATAACTTACAATCACTCTCACTTCGTGCTGAAAGGCCAATTTAAGTTTTACGGACCAAGTTACACCTGTTCATGAATTTATGCATATCTCATCTGCCACACTTTGCTGCACAAGAAGCACTGTTCATACTCTATGAGCGTTATTGTTTTGCATGTGGATGCGGGGCTTGCGTTGATGTGCTTGTCTAGTTAAACGCTTACACTCATCATAGCAAATGGGATGGCAGTTTAATAAGTGGCGCTAACTTTTTAAAATGAAATTAATTTCCAGACGCAGTCATTTCCTCATTTAGTTATTACCTCAGACACTGACAATATTGCGACATCTTCCAAATGGATCTCTGAATATATCTTTGTTAAACATAACGGGCTATGAATGGGAGAAGAAAAGTAATCATGAATTGGTTTTCTAAGGTTGTGTCCGCTAATTAGCGCCTGATTAAACGGTCAGTAGAAATGTCCATGTACTGCTGTGGGATGTGACTATGAGCACCATTAAAAAAACCCAAAACCCATTAACCAAAAATGTTTAAAGTAAAAAGGAGAGACTATTAGAGATATTTCAGACAAAATGGCCAAACACTGTTGCAAATGAGCAAATTTCACTTTAGCAAACAAAAATGAATGAATAAATAAATGGAGAATTAATGTCATTCTTAATCAGACACACTGCCATGTTTTTTGTTTTTTTTGAAGACATGAGTTCTGTGCAGGAAAGCAGTTTTTATATATATTATATATAAAAAAATCTCATTAGTAGTCAAGCTTTGCACTCTATAAAACTGTCAGTGACATCCGTCTCTCCTGCCCCTGAAGACTTGTTACAGTGTTCAGGGCAACTTGTCATGGCAGAGTAAACTGATGTTTGAATTGTGACATGAATGCAGACAGAGAGGCAGTATTATTTTCTGGAAGAGACATCTTTCTCCTCTAACAATGTCCCTTTCTTTTTCATTCAGATAATCTCATTTGAGATTACATTGTTGTGTTGTCTTCCAAAATGTCACATAGCAATTACACACTTGTAAAGACCTGCGATCGGCTGTGGAGTTCAGACAAGTGTGTATCGTTCTCTCTAGTGGGCTGACATGTTGGGAATTTCTGGTATTTGGCTTTTATTTACGCTTGCCTCTTCTGCCCAAAGATGAAGTGCTTAAGTTGCCCTGTTTGTTAGTTTAGTCTTTACCAACAATCACGATATCACTCTATCTAGGTTTGAAATCTGACAACTGGTCGCATTTTGGAACAGATTCTAACTTTAGGCTCCTCTGCACTGAGCAGTTTGGGGCTGTCAAAGAAGAAAATTGACAGTCCTGGGCGAAATCTTTGGTTATCAATCCGAAAAGGTGGTTCTAAAGCACACTGCGAGACATGTGTTGTTGGTTAATTTGGAGCTTTGGAGACAGGCTGCAACAGAATTTATTAGTCCCACATTGTGACTGCTGCCATGACCACAGTCCTTAAACCAAGCAATTGGAATATGGCGTGAGTATGGCCATAGATAGATACCACATTGGCATGTGTCTTTATCGTCTGTAAATGCAGTTTTCAATTGTTAGGAAAAACGGTAAAAAGCAGGGAGAATTCACCAGACAAACAGCAACCAAGATTTTATTAGGCCCATCTCCAACAGTGTGACGAGCAAATAACCTGTAAAATTGCTGTTATCGCACAGTACAGAGGTCTTTGGCAAAGGTTTGCAAATCCCCATTCAAGCAAAACCTTTCTCTTATCCAATCACCTGCTCCTACAGAACCAGTAATGTCAGTGGCTTACATTAATGGTTTGCACTAAAGGTCTGTGTGGGCCTGTTTTTCCTGCAAGCCTCAAACTCTCACAATGCAGTTTTACTAAGCTTGAATGAAGACTGGTTGCGTTGCTGTCTCATTTCACCAGAACATTTTTCTGGTCTTTACTGACAAGCAATGTCAAGATTCCCATAGCTGTTTCACTGTAACAAAGACATCAGCTATGAGTTAGAAATTATTGCCAGTTACCATTTAGTGGAGAGTTAAAGCTGGTGAACTGAAAGCTATCCAGCCTCCACACTGACCATGCATTACACGGTGAGTGCTCATGCCCACCTGCAGCTTTGGAAGAAGACCCCACGCTGCCAACATCTGCTGCAGGTCTCACAGGACTGTGGGCTGTAGACTGCTCATCTGCACTTCTGAGTGTTTGTCTTTGGCTTCACACAAGAGTTTGAAGGATAACGAGAGCTTTGTTCTTGAAAATCCTCATTCTTTTTCTCAATACAAGAAACATTTTTTTTTAAGTAGACCGTGGATTGATCCTGAAGCCATCTGAAAGGTGCATTTATAGGTTAAGGAACAGGTGTTCACACTCATGAGCAGGCAGTATCATTTAATCAATTATGCAAAGAAAAGATTCCCCACATGCATGATAAAGTCTCTCTGTGGAACAGCCTATAGATTGAACACCTTGCTGCAGCAAGAAAAGACTCAAAAGCATAAACATGTTCGCATGAGTGATCAATATAGGTTCAAAAATTGCCTCTAATTTAGAAAATGCAGCGCTGCAAAGGGACACAGTGGTCAATAGATGGTCTGATGGGGGTGATGGTGCCTCTTTGCATTAATGGCACTGTGGTGATTCATTCTTGTCTAAATGTGTAAAAATAAACTTCACTGTCCTCATTTCTTTTCTGTGTGTATTGAATTTTATCATTGTTTTGTTTGAAGTTTGTCCAAACTTCTTTGGGGGATCATCATTATAGATTTGATAATTACTGGTAGAGGTTTTCTCTTCAGTGACATGGCCACTCTATGAATTGTCTTTTTTAGGGCTTTTTCACCACTGAAGTCATTAGATCAAAAGAAAATGTACATATATTGTAATAACATTGTGTGTGCACAGAAAGAAGGCTCCTCACGTTTGACATTTTTGCTGTAAAAGTGACAGAAACTATTGAACGATCAAAATAGTTACTGATGGATTTTCAGTTGACGGACCAATTGACTAACTGACTAATTGTTTCAACTGTAGACATCAGTCAAGGCCACATTAGCGCTCATTTTGAGAAGTGCTCCGAGCCTCCTGAAAGCATTGGAAGACAAAGGATGGGTTATTAAAACAGCTGGGTAAATAACCAAATACCAGGGTCTCTCATCAAGGGCACACAATCTGTATTTTATTATTGCGAGAAAATGGCAGCTTGAGCTCCTGAGCTGTAATATTCAAGATATTATTTTTTGTCTAAAGACCAGTCAACAGTTTGGACACACCTTCTCATTCAATGACTCATGAAGCTGATTGAGAGAATGCCAAGAGCTGTCATCAAAGCAAAATGTGACTACTTTAAATAATTTTAAATATGAAACATATTTTGCTTTACCACATAATTCCACATATTATTTCATAGTTTTGATGTCTTCTCGTATATTAAATAATTCATATAACATTTATGTCATTATTTTCCTCTTTCCACTATTTTCTTATTGACTTTCTTTTTGTTTTGAATTGTGGGTAAAACAGCGCCTCCTGGACGAAACGAGTGGTTACAACACCGGTTAATTTACAGCCCCTCCGGAAGTCAATAGAAACCAGGTGAAATTAGCATATTTTAATTACAACTTAAAGGGAATCAAACTAGACCAAGGTAGCTACTTCGAAACTGTTACAGGTTAGGAAAAGGTTTAGTCAACCGTCCCTGTCTTAAGTTATTTCAGTAAGTAACCAAACGGAAAGTTAGCAACGTTTTTTAAATGTCAACGTTTTAGCTAAACTTGCTAACTAGCAGTTTGCGACTTTAAGCTAACAGGAAGCAACTGGAGGCTCAAAGTTATTTATTTATTATTATGACCTGTCAAAATTGATATTAATATAAAAATGACATCTGATGGGAGCCTTTGCTTCTCTGAAACTGGATCTGAGACGACAGGATGAAAAAGAAGAAGCAAAAACAATAAGAGACTTGGCTTCTTAAATTTAGCCAAAATATCAATGGAGTTCGCTTTTTGAGAAAACGTCAAGTCCAGCCAGCGTAAAATGATGAGACTATTCAACACTTTTCCGCCATGAAGGACATTAATCTTCATCTTTAACTAGTCGGTGAGTGAAATGCAGCCCTCATCTGTCTTGTTTGTTGGATTAAGTGATGAACAGCCTGATTGACTCCGTCTATTAACTGGGCGTTTGTTAATGTTCGTGCAGCTTAATTGTGCAGCTCCATTTTTTTTTAGCTTGTTTTAAGCAAAACCAGGATGATTTAGCTTGATAATGTGTTTTGATTTTGAGAAAGTATCATGCATGTTATGGTGTGCACATTTTCCTTTTCGGTTTGAACGTGAATTTAAGTCATGCACAAAGAACTGAATGCAATGTGGTTTTGTTCCTCCTGCAAAATGTGACAGTACTTCAGATTAAAGTCTCACAGTTTAAAGTGAAAGGAGGCCTGGGACACTACTTAGATGTACTGATGCACTGTGAGACAGCCTCAGCAGGTAACTGTATTAAAATTGATGGGCAGAGGCTCTGAAAGTTGGAAAGCTCCATTTTATCATATTTTGGTTTGGCATTTCCCCCCCGGCATGCAACATATTTTCCAGCTATTTGTGCTGAATTTCAGGAAAGATGGTTTAGTGAGAGTCCGTCTTGTTTTTTATTGTTTTATTGTTCCTTTATTTTCTTAAAGATTATTTTTATTTGACATTTGGAATATGTTGTTCGGTGTTGTCTCCCAGTGTCAGTTAATTTCAAAAGCTGACCTGTGATCATTTCTTATAATCCTTGCTTACAGACCTTGTGTGTTCCCTAAAATAAATAATTGGTGTAGACACATGAATTTTCACATTTCATCAGGCCATTCTGTATCTTCTCTCAGATACATTGGACTAGAAAATTTCCTTACTCTGGTGGAGATAATGACAAAATTGTACTCAGAAGGGAGGCGTTCTGGTTCTGGATTTACTCCCTGGAGTCCCGGGGTCTTATGCATTTTGCATTAGCTGCAGGAGATTAATAGTGTATGTACAGTTTTGTGAAGGTGATGTAGGGGATGGCTTTGGTCTTAAAAGGCTTTACCCTGCCATGCATTTATTCCAGTTTTCATCCATCTTTTAAAATTGTTAGGATTCGGATTCGATAAGCAGATCGGAGGTCAGATTGCGACCCGGATCTCAGCTGCAGCTTTCAATCAGGCGCTCGATGTTTGTGTGACTGTACATTGCGTTTTTCCCATTATCTTGAAAAATCTAACAAACACAGATTGTGCTTCCAAACCACTCATTCTTGCTGATATGCCCTAGTTTTCCATGTTGCAGCTTCAAGTGATTCTGTTGGAAATAGGTCTCTCAGGGGCACAGGTTTGACAAATTCTTTAATCCTGACAGACAGGCAGGTCTAGCTCAACAGATACAGTAAATCAATCAACGTGTCTGAGAAATAGCAGCCTTCTGTATTGACTGTGACCCCCCCCCTCCCCCTACACAGACACTTTCTAGGACACGCTACAAAGTGATGGCTTCTGATATAGTCTGTCTTCACATTCCAGCTCTGCACATGCTTAAGCCATTATCGTTTGCATCCTAAAAAACAAGGTTACGTATTTGACCCACAAGATGAAGTACGCTAGGCATCATTACCAAGCACCGCTTAGAGTCAACAGGAGGCTGGAGATGGTTCACCTCATGCCATCTTTTCACTGGACCATTAACCAGCCTCACAGAGGGGACGAGTGAGAGAGCAGCCTTCAGTGGCAGAGGCTTCGAGAGACCACGATGTTTAGATATATTTTAACCTGTAGATTCAAGATTCAGGCTTGCCCTCTGAATCATATTCAATCCAGGCCCCAAGGTGTGCATGTGATGATAGGTAGGAATTGAAAGCTTTATAGGGAGGAAACCTGGTAGCAGGGATGAATAACAAGTAGAGATGGTGCTCTTTTTCTTCCCACAAGGAAAGCCTAAACAAGAGTATAGGAGGCTGAGTGAATAAAGGATAAGACTCTGTAAAGGCGAAGGGTGGGAACTGAAGAAGATGGGGGTGTGTGTTTCATCATTATAGCAAGATGTTAGTCATTGAATCAGTGAATGGGAAGTCAACAGTATTTAATATGCTCTTCTGATTCCCCAATGGTTTCCCCTCATAGCATCTTCATCCTTTTTAAGCAGCGTGAGATTTCTCCCTCTGCTCTTCCAGGGCAGGAGAATCAGGGCTTGTTCTCACATTTCAGTCCATTTATCTCCTGCTAGATGCAGCTCAGTGATCTTAGCCCTCCATTAGCCTGCACAGAAAATCGTCTAGTGCAAGTAAACAAAAAAATTTAGGGATGGCCCATTTCTTCTTCCCCCCACTGTTCTCAACTCTGCCTTCCAAATGACTTACGGTATCTTCAAAACGACACATTACATTCGCCGCATTGAAAAAGCACAGCTCTGGCCTCGTGCTAATAAGCCTTGTTTGCATGTCCTAAAATTTCTGTAGCTGGCACAGAAATGGAGCGGCTCTCTGGTGTGGTTGTCAAAAAGTTGATATTTCAAGAGATGAATTGCGCCCGTGTTTCCTCAGGGTTCTCAGCGAAGGGAAATCAAACGGCCACAGTCAGCTATTGCATAATATCATGTCTTAGCAAGATTTACCACATATCTCAGGGTTCTAAATAAATCACAACTGTCAACTGCATTTTGCTGTTTCTGTAATTAATGTGCCCCAGAGTTAAAATATTCAAACTCCCTGCTCCCAATCTCTCTTTATATCCAACAGTGACAAAACACATCAGATGTCAAGGGAAAGAGATTGGGATCATTTGACTCATTTTCTTTTCTGTAAAAATGCTTTTCCCAGTGGACACCTGTGCCAGTGATGTGCAAGAACAACCCGTTCATACTGGACATGACCCCATCAGTTTGAATGAACACAGTTATGAACCTGTTTGTTACTTCATTTTCAAGGAACTCACAATGAGCCACCTTGTTTTTCTTCGATTATTTGTTTTTATTCTCTCACTCTGAAACGATTAGTTATTTAATTGATCATTGGTCTTAGTCAGAAAATCAATCAGTGTAAATTTTGATTCATCACTCCAAAAGTTATCCAAAAGACTCTCAAATGTGAAGATTTGCTGCTCTTCTCTGTTTTCAAAGCATTATAAGTTGAATATCATTGGAATATGGACTGCTGATCCAACAAATATAGCAATCTGAGGAGCCACCTGGGGTTTCTGGGAAATTTTGATTAGAGATTTCACAATTTTTCATACAAAATAATTGATGATTATTAAAAATTTTAAAAAAGAATCAACAGATTAATTGATAATGAAAATAATCATTAGTTGCATCCCTACACTCCTTCAAGGTGAATTCTGGTGTACCGAAAGTTAAGACAAATAATATTACACATCCTGGATTTACTAACAAACCAAGTAATTAAGACGTCTCTCTCACTGCAGCATCGGCAGAAACTTTATTACAGTGTGATAATTAGCTGTATTGGATTTCACACCTGAAAGAAATCCTTAAATTATTATTAAAAGTCAGAAATTGGAGTGCACTGTAGAATTTTTGTAAAATTGATCCTGATTATTATTGCAGGAGAACTTCTTATACCTGCTGATTTCCCTCCGGACTGTAAAGATGATCACACTGAGTATAAGATGGATAAAGAATTACTGTGGAAATTGATTCTGATTAGTTGCATCCTGGCTCCTCAGCAGCATTTACCTATCTCACTTGTGTAAAAAAGCTTAAAATGGTGTTAATATGGGGGCATATTGAACCAAACAAATGTGATTAGAGAAAGCCGAAATATGTGGTAAATACGTTTGCCTGTCTGCCATATTTTCTCGACAACCATTCATTTGATTGACTTCACACTTGGTGAGTGCGTCTTGCTGACGACCCAAGGACGTGCAGTGTGGTTTGGATGAGTGTTTTCGAGAAGTTTAAATGCAACTTGGCGATGTAATTGTAACAGTCTGTGTATCATTTCAGTTTTCCTTGGCACTTGGTGGGTGTTAATTTTCGCCCCTTCCTGGGAACTGGCTATAACTTGAGGTAGTTGGCTAGCTTCAGCATGAATTCATGAATTTTATCAGTAGTAAAGATTTAGTGGTAAAGATTTAATTCATTCACTGAAAAAGTTCTTACAGTTAAGATTTAAGTGGGAGGGCTTTTCTTTCAGCATTTTCCACAAATACTGATCATGTTAGTCTATAATCAAATTTTTCAATCGTGTATTTTGGCATTTTTAATACATCAATGTTGCTTTTTATGTGTGCAGTGTGTCTTTAACCTACAGTCAGTCAGTTAGATGTAATTTAACAGAAAAGCTGAAATAACTATAATCATTGTTATTAATAATTTAGGTGTGATGCTTCTGTGTTGGGAACACCTCTACCTGTGTGTCTAAAACTGGTGGCTTATTGTAATTGTTACTTGTATTGTATTTTGTTGTATTGTTACTGTGCTGTTAATCAAGTTTAAAGAGGAAAAAGAAACGGAAAAACTGTTGAAACACACATATGTCTGAAATGGTGGGTCTGGAACTTGTGCATTTCTACAGTACGTCTTAAACAGTGGGTTTGGAACTGTTACAACCTGATCAGCAGGTCAATGATATTGAGAAAGCTGCGAGCTGTGATATCGGAGGCCAAGCAATTGGCTCGTTCCGATCTGGCACGTTTTGAATGGGCACTGCACTAGTTTTCTATAATTTGCTTCACTTTGTTGCAGTCTGCACAGAGGTAGTTTCCTCTTTACCAACTGTTTACTCTGACAACTGTAATCAGTTATTATTGTGAAGTATTCAAAAATGAAGGGAAACACGGCCCAGACCCGGCAAGGCTTGGCCGAGGTGCTGCAGCTTAAAACCACTTTGAAACAGAAGAGAGGAGAAACCCCACATTCAGGCTGCACAGATCTGAGCGAGCGGAGGCTGCTTTCTATTGTGAAGTGTGACACAAACTGGTATCAAGATTGCTCTTTGTCTCAAATGCATAGTGTGACAGTTGGCAATAAAGGCTCTGTTCATCAAGACTTTTTCTGTAGTGATGCATGGGGGCGTATGAAGGCCTGAAGATTTACTGTCAAAATTATGCACATACTGTAGTAGCAACTGTGCAGTGATGGAAATTTTTATACTTCTTGAAAAAAGTGTCATCTCTTTAGAAAAACAGAAACCTGTTTCATAACATTTGCATAATAATCTTTCCAGCACTGGTGGTATATCATCTTGAATTGTTCCAAGAACGTTAGAGCAGAAACATTTTGACTGTTTGATTAGTTGATTGAAACTATTTGGATAATTCTGATTGCTCATAACAAAAGCATCAATCATCATGTCTTTTTTTATTTTCTCTGTGTTGTTGCTTTTGTCTGTTTTATCATTATCAGTCAGCAAACTGTATATTTGTGGGTTTTGGGACTGTTGTGGACAAAACAAGACATTTGAAGACATCACTTTGGATTCTGAAAATTATAATTGGTACTTTCTGACATTTTATACACAAGATCATTCTCCTAATTATCAAGAAAATAAAGAGCAGATTAATCGATTTTAAACTGTAAAAAAAAAATTCTATTTTTACCTGATGTGACTGTAGATGCTCATTATAGATTGGTAGGAATGCAGTAAAATGCTGCACGGTATTATACAGAAAATGGCAATTCAGCTTATAATAATAAGACATATAATATATCTGCTGGCAAAACATTGAATGTTTTCTATTAGAACAGTGTCAGAATTTTTCAGGCTGGGAAAAGCTGAGTTGATGTGCTGAAAAAGCAAATCAGTGACAGATGGCGAGCTCAGTTTAGTGTATTGCACTAATTGCATGGCAGTTTGCTGGTTTTGCTGCTCAAAAATTAAGGTATTATCCCAAGACCACTTACAAATGTGATCAAAGAGCAACATTGAAAGTTTGACCCATTCTTATTGATGCATCCTTTTAAGGCTCATTTCAGTCATTTTTTTTTTTTTCCCACTCGAAACATCGTGGCAGCCTCTTCTGAGCTCTCTGGTCCTTGTGTGCAGCTTCGCCCTGCTCTTTCCATTCCATTCATTTTCCTCAGGGCAGCCTTCCTCTACCTTCCTATTGATCTGCTGTGCAGCATCAACATGCTGGAGTGTCAATTAGAGAGCCCCTCCTGCCCATCTGTGAGAGGAGAGCTACAGCACATCTCTAAAAGTTTCCTTGGCTGGCTTGGCCAACCAGCAGCTGCTCAGGTCTCAGAAGACGAAGACGTGAATGATCTGCTGAAAATAAATGCATCCTTGTTTGTATGTATTATGTTCCTTTTGCAATACTGATTGGACTGTAAAATGCTTGGGCCAGAGCTGTGAAATTCCTAATGTCATGTCGTAAAAAAAAAATACGAGGCAGCTTCAAGGTGTAGGGGCTGGTCTGCACATCACGTTCTTCATCTTCAAAGAGAACACATCTCACGTTTTGTAGGTGCAGGTGGGTTGAGGAGAGTGGAAGCAATGCATACTTCTCAGTGCAAAGACGTTCTGTTTGCAGCATTCTTACTCTTAGCAGACTCTGTCTACAGTATGTTTGCCTTCTGAATCACATCTTCCCCAATGACTTTGCTATTTATATTCTATTAAAACACAAACTGTCTCTAGACCTCCCTCAAACATCAGCAAACCATCGCAACACTTCCTTAATGTGAAAATGTTCTGTATACTTGAAAACTACTCTTGGTGACAGATGTGTAGGCGAAGTGAGGCCAACACAATGTAAAACAACGCCCACACGGTGTTTTCTATTCAAAATCATTTTATTTGATGATGTTTTAGTCGAGAATACCCAGTAAGTTAAATCAGACACCTTTAATGTGCAGAAAGTAAACACAGAACATCTTTAAATTGTTGAGGATGTATCATTGTAAACATACAGGTTTAGCACTTATCAGAATAAAGGTGTTACTGTAGATTTAGTTGCTGGTGTAGCTTGCATGGTCATGTAACAACACACTTATTTGCCTGAAGGTTATTGTATGGCCTTTTGAAACAAACGCACAGTCTATTCAGAAGCATGCTTTTGCACCTGAGGAAAGGTTGTTCTCCTGATATAAATCTCCTGTAATTCCTGCAGCTGTCTTTGACATTTTGTAGCTGGCAAGCACTTTTGTTGTTTTTCCTCAAGTCTCTGTTGTACATGCTTATAGAGGTATGCCATTACGGGATGATCTTTAAATATACACACATTTTGTCCTCTCATTTCGTCCTTGTAATTTGTTTTATTTTTGAGCACTGTGCTAATTGCAGTGCTTCAAAAGCAAACACAAACTGGGATAGTTTTACAGTGTATCAGGCTTTTAAATTGTAACGTGAGCCTTAGAATTGAGTGACATACAGTGTATTAAGGCTGAGTTCTGGAAATGAGATATACAGTGAAAAAAATTGTTAATGTGTAACCGGAGTATGTTAATACTACGCTTTCCATCCGGTTACTGCATTACTTCATGTCATGTTGAATAGGGCTCTGTAAGGTGGTCTTCTCTAACCTGGGTGCTTGATTAAAATGGGATTCATAGGTTTCAACTGAGTGATGGTAGTTTCTGAAATAATTTATTCAGTGACTGTAACAGCCCACCCCCATAGCACTGAGATCTCTAGGATTAAAGAATGAATTACCTACACCCTGGTCAAAGAAGAAACACTTTAAGATACTCATCTGGAACAAGACAAAACAAGCTGATTAACATGATAAAGCTTGACGTAATCTTGTGAGGTGTAAGATCTTTTTCCTTCAGTTGCACTCGAGATACTCCTTCAGATTGGCTAGCTGTTTTTCAGTCTGAGGGAGACATGTGAGCTGTCTCCCCACCAGCTCTTCTTTTGTACAAACATGAAGTTTGATGACATCTGTCTTGAAATCTGCAGTCTTGCAGAACAGAACCCTTCAATGTTTACAGCTGTATTTTTTTTCCCTTTGCCTATCTATACCGAGCTGAGTTGGCAGCTCACAGCCTTGTCCTCTGTGAATGCTCTGATGTTAGATATGCTGCTGTATGGCTTGTATTTGGTTATGGGGGCTAAGGTGAGCTGGCTGGCTTTCCAGTTGTCATCTGCTCTGCAGCAGTTAAAGTGGACCTGCAGTGAATCAACTCTGAAAAATTACTTCTCACTCAGTAGGAGAT
This sequence comes from Holacanthus passer, assembly GCA_025331565.1. Taxonomy (NCBI): domain Eukaryota; kingdom Metazoa; phylum Chordata; class Actinopteri; family Pomacanthidae; genus Holacanthus; species Holacanthus passer. The sequence goes on from JAFREQ010000028.1 coordinate 3,489,034, forward strand.
AGTTGGGTGTATTCAAAGGACCTTGTCACTTCCAATATGCTCTCAATGAATCTCAGCCGTTGCCGATCCAAGGCTTCAAGCCACTCTGCTGGAAAACCAATGTCTACAGCCCTATTCTGTGGCTGTGTGCAGGGAGATTGTTCCTTCAGAGCCCATTACAGCTTCAGCAATAAACAGGGTGTAGATATGTACATACAAGGTAGCTTGTAGTGGCATATTTTGTGTCTATATATGGCGAGCATGTATTGTGTGTGTCGGAGGGAGAAGAAAAGAGAAGGCAGGGAATGAAAGTGTCAGAGTGTAGATGTGCATTACAGGATGGAGCTTAGAAACTATAAATCCAGCTTTAAATCTGCATTATGTCTCTCACCAGCTTGTATACAACAGTTGAATGTGTACGAGATCTGCATCTAATACCTGTCACAGCAGGGAAGCAATGAACAGAACCACATCAAAACAATGTCGTTAGGCGTAGAGCTGAAACAATTAGTCGACAGGAACATTATCAGCAACTATTTTGATAAGCAATTAACCATTTATATAATTTTTTAGGAAAATGCCAACATTTAAGCTTCTCCACTTGGAGGATTACTCACTTTTTCCAGCCTTACAATTTAGTGACCTGAATATCTTTGAGGTTTTGGACTATCTTGATCACAAGCAGCTATTTGAAGACATCACCTTAGGCTCTGGGATGATTATGTCAGTTTTTTTAGGTTAAGCAACTAATCAAAAAATAACCAGCAGATTGATCCGTCATGAAAATAGCCATCAAGTTGCCGCCCTACTGAGGTACATCTACCATCAGAGCTGAAAATATGGTGAGGTTTTATGCTTCAGATTTCAGTGTATAGAAGCTCTGTTTCTATATGTGATCAGTTTGTATAAGATATTTATATCCCTTCATGCGTTGAATTACAGGCACGAGTGATCTGTATGATATTTCAGTCCTTTTTGAAAACATACAGCACCTTCTGCTGTGTTAATGGCTGTTTGGAATCAAAAGTCAGCTTGCTGAATACAGTAATTTCTTAAGGTGAATATTTTCCTCTTGCCAACCTTGGATATGAAAGCTGCTCTCCATCTGTAATAGCATAATTACATTTTAAAACTAATTTCTTAGACCATACCCCCGTTGGTTTGTTGTACTTTTCTACTCCTGCAAGGCATGGACTCAGACATGCTTAAGAGAGTCTAAAAACCACATATGAATTCCATTATAATATATGTAATTGATTTGCCTGTAGTAAGCAGAAATACCTGGGTAATGCTGGAGTGGTCCATTTGGCACAAAGACATATCAGCTTCATCAGTAGCCTTTTCAGTCCTTTTGAACTTCCCTTTAAACCCTTAATGTTTCTAACGATTTGACAGGCTTTGAAGAAGTAATGTGGCAGCAAAGGTGATACATTTTCTAGAAAATAATAATGTCTTTGCGAAGTCCCCACAGAGAGCATCAGCCTAACTTCTTCTGCCAATGCCGACACCACAGTCTTGTGTTACTGCAACAATAAAACAGCTTCACTTTGCCAGTTGATGTAAAATCAACAGCTGACACGGGAATCATAATAATCTAAGATTGTCACAGTATTGTTATAGAGGCTGAGTGCGCCAGTCGACAAGGTTGATAGGTGAAAATGAAGCGCAGAGATCTGACAGTCAGCCCTGTCAACCTTGAGAGTTCATGGAAACCTTTTGAATTCAAAATGGTAGATGCAAGAAAGGCTGTATAAGAAAGAAATTAGTTTGGAAGCAGAACTGTCTCCTCATTCCACATAATGCTGCAGTAAAAAAGTTAAGCAAAAAAGAGGTATTGAAAAGCTCATACCAATACAGATGCCTTTTTTTCCCTGTTTTCTCTGTGCACCGTCTCACTACTCTTCTCTTTTTCATCTTTCAGGAATTCACTCTGAAGCCTGTGGACCTAAGCAGGCCTGAGGGCTCTGACATATACCAAATCCCTGCCCAGGGGAACGGGGGGAGATTAAAAACTTCTGATTGAGGTGGAGAGGAAAGAAACACAGAGAGAGAGGAGGCGAGAGACAGAGAGAAAAAGCTTATCGTTCACCTTTGTTCTTCCTAATGCCCCAAGTGAAGGCTCTCCATAGGCAACTCCGTGAATAACAGCAGACACAGGAGCAGCTGCCCACCGCTGTGGTCAGATGATGGAGTGAGGGAGTGAAAGAGGAGAAGAGAACAGGATTACATCCCTTGAAAAGAGCCAAGCTCATATTCTACATTAATTGAATGCCTGGGAGAGAGGAGAGACATGAGAGGAACCCTTTTCTGTGCCAGCTGCTTCAAGAGGTATTGCAATTAACTCTCTGGCCATCATAAAATAATACCTGGCTTCTGTTGCTTTCTGATTGCCGGGTTTGGTTGTACGGAGTGGATGTGCACTTGGGCCATGGTCATGTTTCAGCCCCCGGTGTGTAGACCGGATCGGACCGGCTGTCAAAGAAACAGCCTGATTGTGCTGCTGCTGCTGCTGCTGCTTCTCTACAGCTCCCTCAAGGCCGCTCAGGCTGCCAAACCCAAAGGGCCAGGACACACACATTTGAACTCCATCCGCATTGACGGGGATATCTCCTTAGGTGGGCTCTTCCCAGTACACGCCAGGGGCCACGATGGCAAGCCATGTGGGGAGCTGAAGAAGGAGAAGGGTATACACAGACTGGAGGCCATGCTCTTTGCCCTTGACCGCATCAATAATGACAATAATCTGCTGCCTAACATCACACTGGGGGCACGTGTGCTGGACACCTGTTCCAGGGACACTCACGCCTTAGAGCAGTCGCTCACCTTCGTGCAGGCTCTGATCGAGAAGGACGGGACAGATGTCAAATGTCTGGGCGGGGGGTCACCGATCATCACCAAACCTGAGAGAGTGGTGGGCGTCATTGGAGCCTCCTCCAGCTCTGTCTCCATTATGGTGGCCAACATTCTGCGCCTGTTTAAGGTAAGACATCAGCACGCTTATTTAGTTTGTGCAGGTTTAATTGTCCAATTCTTGGTGTCTGACATGCGCAGAGCAAAGAACAGGAGCTGTTGGAAACTTAAAATCTGATTTGCTGTGATTTGCTTTGCTTTTGCTTTATTGATCTTATATATCTCTTATATATTTGAATAATTAATAACAGCAGCTGAAAAACAACAGAAAAGCACTGCTGAACAGTGCGAGAGAACAATATGTGTTATGATGTCTGCTGCCACGTAATGGACGCATTCATAAGTTTAGAGAGGAGATCCCTTGGTAAATCTCATCACCCTGACTGTTGCCCTGCGGGACCTGGTTGCTAAGCAGTGAGAGGTATTGCCTGTCAAAATACAGAAGTGATTAATAGGAATACTACTTGATTTCATTTCTGCCCAATAGACTTTCTTCCAATCAGTCTTGTGTTTACATCTGCTAACACTATGGAAAAAATGTCCTGTTTATGTACATTTGGACATTTGATTAATTATTTAACACACATTTTATTTTCTATCCAGCCATAAGGCATAATAGCTCTTAAAGCCATATAATATGATCCCAATCATTTTTTCCACATTGATCAGTATTCATCACGATATATACTTTCATAATGCTGCCAGTTTGAAGAGTGTCCTGAAAATAACTGAAGCCTGAACAAACCAGAGGGTCCATTAGTTAAACTTTAGAGTATAGTTCATGAACATAAAGCATAGAATTACATAAACATTTAACTGTGCAAACATGGCTTGGTTAATGCAAAAATGCTTTATCTGCCTTAACAAAACAATACAAGTTTGCTTGCCTTGTAACTTGTTAAAATAATGATGAGGGTGTTTTTTATGAACAATTTCCTCAGCTTAGATTAAGAGGTGGCAGCAACTCACTGTGGACAGAGTGGCCAAACATCTTTCTACAAGTTTGTGTTCTGCTTGTTCAACAAGTGTTTGATTGATTGATCATACTGCCTCCCTTTTGATGCACTTATGGATGATGAGAATTGTCGTCGTTGACCCCAGTAAAATCCACTCTGTGTGTAGAGCAGCTCAGCTGTGCCCCCGTGCAAACAGACAGCGACACAGAGAGCAGAGGCAGAGAGGCAGAAGTCACTTTTGTGACCCTCGGTTCAACTCATTATTTTTCCTCTTTTCCAGAGGACATCGACTTACTTCGCCAGTAGCACCGGTAACAATGCTGTGCGATAGGAAATGGGCGTGTACTTTGACGTGCAAGCCTAAAAGTGCAGACTGACTGGCTGTTGTCATGTTTATTTGTGCTGTTAGATGCATATTGAGTAAAAATGTCCAAAGCTTATTATTGTTATTAGTGTACATTGTATTGCGATCCCCTATCTGGATCATTTTATCCAACTGCCCTAAGCTCTTTCTACTTTATTGAAGGTGTGATTGCTATTGTGTCTGAAATTGTTTCATGGACAATTACACATTTTAGCATGGATTTTACTCAAATCACTTTCTCCGGGATCGGCGAGGTAGTGGCTTATTTAAATTCAGTGGTAATTAAAATGAGGGATTCTTCCTCAGATAACATTCAGACTTCAAAACCAACTTCAAAATGTATTTCAGATTTCCACTGTGTTCTGCTTTCACCAAAAAAGCTGATTATAATCCTGTCTCCAAAGTACTTCTTTTACCTTGATCTCACATGAAAATTCATGCCTAATCCAAATAAGAATTCCCTCTTGTCAGGTAGTGGCTCAGTCGCACAACTATCCCTGCAGCTGATTTAGGACACCTCACCACTCCAGGTGTTTACTCTCACAAAAATGAGCTCTAACCTAATTGAGGATAGGCAGAATTGTACCTCTTTTTTTTTTTTTTGCTGTCATTGCACAGAGCAACACAGGATAACAGCATGGCAGGTTACTAAGTTATAAACCTAGTCTCTCGCCAACTCCACACCTAGTGTAACTTTAACAGCGTGAAACGAGCTGATACCATTAGTGAATCGACAGAAAGGTAATCTTTTTTAAATAGACCATTAATCGTTTAGGTCATTGTGCTTTTCTTCGTTCCCCATTTACAACTTCTCAGTTGAGAAGAATTATGACTTTTCATTCTCTTATGTGATAAATAAACTTAATATCTATGTGTTTTGTTTTTTGAGTGCAGTTTTGACCAAATAATTTGACGATGTTACCTTGTCCTCTGGGAAATTGTGATGGCCATTTTATGGCCCCAAAATTAATCAGTTAATCAAAAATAACTTGCCAATTACTCACTGATGAAAATAATTGTTAGTTGCAGCCATAGGCGATGGAAATTAAAGCCAGAGCAGTGCGATGCGTTCCCTGTTTCATCCTTGTTTCTGCTCCCAAATCGGATGCTCTCAGCTCCGGTGCTGAATGCTTGAATACTTCTGAACCAGACCAGATTCTGGCTCTGCTTCCTCTGCTGCCTTCCAGTGTGATCAACACTATGCCAACACCATGCAGGACAGACGCTCTGCAGTGTGTCATGATACGATTAGAACACAGACTTTTTACTTCATTCACTTCAGAAATCTGGTGTTTTCACATCACAGATGATAATCATGATAAATGTTAGACGTCAGTGTAGCTCATAAAATGTGAGTCTTGATGCAAAACATGAGACTTCACATGTAGGCTGTTATACTGTGGGGTGCCTGGTCTGTAGTACAGTACAGTGTGCTACAGTGTATTGGGCGGAGGCCATGACTACTATAGCATTAGTCAGAATTCTAGGTAGGGTGTATATATTTAAAAAAAAAAAACTAAAATAAGGCAATAGATGTCAAAAAGTAGGAACCACCTCACTAAATAAAGTCAGCATCATCCCAAAGTGGTGAGTGGTTTCAGGAAACTTTTTTTAATGCTTTTTTGGGGGGGTATTAGTTAATCTAATGCTCCCCATCAACAGCCTGCAGTACAGTATATGTATGATTTGATAATCCTCCAGATTCCAGAGTGTTACAAACCACACGGGATGTATCCCGCTTGTCGAGGCCCCCAGCATTAATTGGGCTGAACCCTGTGTGACAGAACACACACACACCAAAGTTTTGTACATCTTTTTTATAATTTGATATCGGTATGTTATTTTCTTCCACTTATGTCTACCTCTATGCATGGTTGTACACATACACATAGTGCAGCATGCAAAGCCCTGTGCATGAACTCCATATTTCTTTCTGTCTCCCACACATAAAATATGCTTATATGCACGCTCACACAGGTAGGAGTCGGTGTGGGCCACAGTAATGAACCTCTCCAACAGCGTGTTCTTGATCCCACTCGCACAGGGAAGCCTCAAATCCTTCGTCATTAACACAGTGCTCGTTCATTCTACATTAATGCACATAAGTGGTCTCCTTGCATATTTAATTTGAGATTCTCTGATCTCCTTTCTCTTTATCCTCAATGTATATATTAACATTCCCCTCTTCTGCCTTTTTACATTCAGACAGCTGGAGGTTAAGAAAGCAGCTTCAGTCAGACGGCAAGTTGAGTAGATCAACACGGCGAGATTTTGTCAGTTCTTCTTCAATTACTATCACTCGGGCTTCTGACTTTCACTTTTGAAAATCAAACACTTTCCATGCCAGTCACCAATCCGTCAACATCCTCTCTAATTGAATAACAGTCATTACAACAATCAAAAAAGAGAAAAGGCTCATGACATAAAGTAAAGCAGTCTGGTCAGTTATATGGATTAAACAGTAAACCTTTAATGGAGAGTGGTGTGTGGTCATTTAGGCAGGTCTTGAGTTATGGCTTTCCAGGGATCCAGGGGTACGCCAAACACCAGCTCATTCTCTTGGTCCCAGTGGACCTGCTGCTAGCCCCGGAAGGCAACTAGCTTAACTTTACGGCCGTCTCATAACACGTTCTGTGCCGGCAAGACATTGTTTGCTGCATGACCTAGCATGCAGAGAGGAGAGGGACGACCACGTCTACTCGCACTGCGGCGAGACATAAATGTTTGCTTTGAATGGAGGCAATGCATGCACAGGAGTACAAACTCAGCATACTGATGAAGACTCTTAGACATGTAGACATGCGCATTACTGTATGCTTGTACAACCACACACACACGCCATATGCAAAACTGTGCCACATATACACTGTATATAAACACTTTGCAGAAACACACGCATACAAAAAAAGCAATCAAGCACATTTGCACGCAAACCACTTTAAACCCAGCAGCAGCCACCCTGGTGTAGTTAGCAGGTTTAGAGAAAAGTGTTTCCTCAGCACTCAGCTGCATACAGATGTGGTCCAGAGCAGCTTGATGAATATTTTACTCCAACCTTATGTAACGGTAACACGGGTACCGGGAGCTGCAGCTCAAGAACATTTTAGTGTAGTTCCATGAGAAGTGGGAGCTGCTGTGACAAGCAGTTGGGGAAAAGATAATTCATGATCACAGACAAGCTGTGTCAGATGATTACATTATTCATTTGCATAGCAGATGCATTCATAAAGTTGACGAACATCACCTACAACACGGATTGTACTAGCAGGTCTGTCCCTCTTCACTTGTATTCATCTCTTCAGGAGGTCCTGACAGGGATTTCCCTTTCAAACCAACTGGAGCAAAAGTTTGGCTCTTGTTCAGTGGAAAGAAAAAGTATTTTTTTTTTTTTTTTTTTTTTTTCCCCCATTTGTTTCAATCTGTGGTGCACATGAGTGGCACAATAGAGAGGCGGTGACCCAGCAATAAGAAGCTCAGAGCGGTCTAGCCTTTAATGCTCACTGGAAAGCATTCTGGTGGCTCCTTGTTCTGACATTACAGTTTACTGCTGGCTGGACAAACCATCTCACATTCACTGAAGTGGTTGCAGTAGTGTAGAGACCACAGAAGAGTAAAAAAAATGATCAGTTAAGACGATGAAAAATAGAAGAACATGATTTTTCATGCAAGAGCACACAGGCCTTCAGCATCCCACTCATTCTGACATTTTCCCTCACCCTCAGTTCATGCTCTTGTTTCTAGGTTTCACATTGGAGACACAGAAGCTGACCTACTGAATTACTGTTTATGTGCTTTTACATTGTACAGGAACCTTCACAGCTAACTTGACATCATCTACCTGTAATTTGTAAAGGTCTCAGAAACAAAATACCTGCAGTAGGTCATTTTCTTCACATTTGGTCCATCTGTGCTCTTACCAGGCTGCTCTCGCATGCAATTTCAATAATTAGTGTTAAGCAGTTTAATTGGTGTGAACCTTAATGGGTTAAGTGCTTCAAACTGTCAACAAAAAGTAAAGTAAATAATACTTAGTGCTGAATAAACACGATAGATTATGAATAGTCGAGTAGAGATTGCCCTGAGCTGCCATCTCTGCCTTATTTTCTCATGAACTCTTGTGGGATTTTGTACATGATAACATTGCTTTTAAAAGCGTGTAAATAATGAACCACAGTGTTGAATAATACATTTTTAAGGCAGATTAGCAATTATAAATATGCTCCCTGTTATTCCAGGTGCTGTGATCTAATGCAGGTGGGTCGAGACTTCTCAGGTTTAAGTAGAGATTCTTGCTGTTGTTTCTGGCAAAGGATTTCTATGAAAACAATTTTTTGGGTATAAAAAGGACAAAGTCCAAACATCCTTTTTAAAATTCATAGTATTATTTGCTTTTACTAGTGTATCTACTACTGTTGTGACTCATTTCTGTGTGTGTGTGGTGTGTGTGTGTGTGTGTGTGTGTGTGTGCTCAAGGGAAAAAAAAATCACTTTTAGTAAAGCTGCAATTACATGACAGCATGTAAGGTAAAAGCTATCACTGTCGATCTCATTCAAAGTAGATGCGTATAGCGGGAACCCTGTCACACATCAAACTGCGAGGACGGTGTCAGATATCATCAGCAGTTGACGGTTTGTTTCACGATTCCTTGAATGAGCGGGCGGATCCATTCCGCAGCTGTTTCGTGGTCAAAGCTCCACCACATCTCTCCTTCCCAGTGGTGCTCACCATCTGCTTTGTTGCAACCTCATTTAGTGAGTTAATGGTTATTTCCCTCCAGTTGATCCTCTATCCTGTAAACATTTTAGCTTCAGCCAGTTTGGTAAAATCAGATAATGTTAGGCTAGTATGATCAGTAACTGTACCGCACAACCTCAAACATTTTTTTCTTTTCTCACTTTGGCAGCGATGAGGGAACTTACAGCTGATTTCAGGTCTCAAAAAGAAAGAAAAGCTCTGTTCGCTTTCTTTGACACTGGAATACAAGTACGACCTTTGTACCAAAGAGCTATCTATCCATTTTATAAAATATATCTTAATTAACATTATGTTCCTTCTAGGATTTCTGTGAGAACCATCTCCTCCTTGTCAGCTTTTCAAAACATATTATTGGAGCAGCATTTTATCTTTTAGCCGCTGGGCTTGTACTCATTTGGAATGAAGCAATAACCTGAGCAGAGCTTCTATAGAAAATTTAATCAAATCTACGAATTTAAATGCATGCTTTCCATGTAAATTTAGAATTTGGACTCAGACAGAATTAGATCAGAGGTAAAAAAAAAATCCACTTGAATAATAGGGTATTAATCTTGCCTCAGAATTGTTTTATTTCTGTCCATGTTTTTTCTGTATTTATGAAAGGAATTTTAAGTTTGACAGTCCTTGAAATCTAGTATGAGTGTTTTTATTTTATATGGCACTTATTCATTTTCTTTACACCAAGTTTCATCACTGCTTGGTTTGAGATTAGTTACCCTGTTTATAGCATTTCATCATTGTGGCTGCCCACACTTTTAATGACTCCGGATTGACCCGATAAATGGCATATGTGGTAATATGGTTTCTTTTCTAAAAGTTAATCCTCAAATATCCAGTACATTTGCTTTTATTTTAATCTCGTCATGGCCCACGTGTGGAGAATTCTTTAAACAAGAAAAAACAGGTGTATGCATGTTTCGTGCTTCATCTCACCTTGTTCTGATGGTTTTTATCTCCCAATAAACCCTCCAGTGACACAGTAGAATGACGGCCCTGTGTCACAATTGATTTAGCAGCTCATTTGGGGGAATGACAGCTAAATCAAGATAAACTAGTATCAGCCCATCGTGGCATCTCACTTCAACCAAATCCATTCATTCAGTGAGCCAGTGACAGTCCGATAGTTAACATTGACTGCTTCGCTATGAAGCCATTGAACACTGTTTCCTTTCTTGCTTTACGTGTACTTTAATTTCATGCGGCAAGGTGACATGTTTAAACTTTTTACTTAGAGCAATCTGTCATGTACTATGTAGGTTTTGCTTTGTGATGGTGATGTAGATACATATTACAGTGACAAAGTATAATTTCCAGAGACACATGCAAGTCATACTGTGAAAAGAGAGCAGTTGTCGTTAGATTTACTTATAGGTTTCATTGTAAGCACACTTCCAATGAGAATATAATACAATCTTTGTTAGACAGAAATCTGCACTGTATCATTATTGCTTCCAAAAGGAAAGCTGCAGCACAAATGGATAGATAGTATAGGGCATTGTTACTTTGTAATTTTAAAATGAGAGCCATTTTGGCCAGGGTACTGTAAGTCATTGTGGGAGCTGCAGATAATAATCCTGTTCAGTTCAGGGAGGTGATATTTTTCCATTTTGTGTATTTTCCTATGCCATGGTTTTTTTTCCACCCTCTGCTGCTCTGTCTGTCCTCCAACTACTCCATTAACAAAATGCTGACTATCTGATTGTGCAGCTATTAAGCCAACACTTTCTTTCTCCCTTCTTTCATATTTAATTTAGAATAATAATGTTGATCTGTCTCAGCTTTTGATATTTATCAGTCAGAAATGATTACACTTAGTTACCCGTTGTTCTTTGACCACCAGAGGGGCATCGGCATCATCCCCGTCGTGTCATTCGGCTCGTGCACCTACAGTTCAAGGCTCTGTTTATCTCAACAGACGAGAGGGGCATTTTGTGGAAAATGTTTTTTCTCTCCCTGATTTCCGGAGCTTAAATCAGACCCCCAAACATTACATCTTTTCGCAGAATGGCTCAGATGTGATGGATATGCGGCTGAGCCATTTTCTCCAGGTCCTCGAGGTCCATGAAGGCGCAGGGCAGTTTGATACCATGTATTTTAACTGGATGCTTCCCAGTCTTTTTGCCTTGTGACCCCTTAAATCAAAGCAGTGTCTTTTTGCCATCCAGTCACCAGCTTCATAAAGCTACTGGTCACGACCAGTTCAACATTTTTGTTATTGGAATAATTTGTCCTGGAAAATAAATGAAATGAACCAGAAATCCTTAAGAGACCAAACAAAGATTAGAGGAAAGTCTGGAAAAGATTAACAGTTGTTTTTTTTCATCTTTCCTCTTGTCCTTTTTGCAAAACCTCTGATTCAGAGAAAATTACACTTTCAGGTTTCTTTTCTGAATTTTGCAGTTCAGGTTATTTTTTTGTCAGTGCAAACAGCAGCCTGCCATCATGTTACTAAACATGTTACTAAATAAAGCTCCACAATGACCTGCAGAGTTTATAGCTGGAATTTCAACAGGGCACACTGTTTAATGAAGAGTAATCCTTTCGCTTATGGCCCCGATGGCATAGAATATGTCCTAAATCAACCTGATGTAACGCTTTCATCGCTACCTGTTTACAGCGTTTGTATGATCAACTCAAAAGCCTACCTTTATCTGGAACATGGAGGACAGTATTTAGAAGCAGCAAGTACCCTTAAACTGCTACTTTGGCACTGAGAGAATAAAAGTATTTTAATCTTGTGCAGAGATAAAACATGATAAATTAAACCTTTACTCTCCTTTAAGTCCTTTCAAACTAAAAAGCTATAGTTCAGAGATGCAGATCTGGAAAAGTACCAGCTTCACTTGTAGATTAGCAAACACATTACACAGCAACAAAAAGAACCTATGTATTGAGGAAGTGGCGACAAAGATTTTTCCGTGACGGCACTGCAATCTTTGTTATGGCTTGATTTTCCACTCGTGTTATTTTGCTGCTGGATGAGTAAGTGTTGATTCACAGTGACTCATTTGTCTAAAAAAAGATAAGTTCTAACAATACTCAAGGCCACAAGACAGACACTTTATATTAACAACTGTGTGACAAATGTCTCTGAGGGTCTCCAAAGTCTAAACACTGGAAGAGATTTAAATTATTTTAAAATTCCTGATTAGAATTCCTGTGATCCTTTGTGATAGGTGTTTTCTTTCTCTTTGCTCTGTTTGTTTTGCTTGCATTAAAAACACAAATTACTGGTGGCAGGTGTTGGGGGCCTCAGAAGGATTTTTGTGGGCTGCATGTTGTGTATTCATGTATAATTATATTGTTTTACTCTATAATTATATTTCGCCTTAGTTGTGATCTCATCTCACCAAATTCGAGCGACTGATTCCCCATGCACATCAGATGTAACAACATTTCTTTATCTTCAAGAGTTGACAAACGGCCACACAGAATTCAGATCCAGACCTTCTACCATCTGTCAGTCTTCTTCACATGCCAGACACTCTTGTGTTTGTCTGTATGTGTGTGGGTTGGTGGGTTTGAACACATATGTGCATGTGTGTCTTGCAGGCTGTTTGTTTACATGTTTAATTGTGCATATCTGTTTAGTAATATGAAAATCCCTCCGTCCTATTGGACACGTGTATATGTTACATGAAAACAGTGTGAAAACTGCCTGTATTCCCTCAGGGCTCAACATACTGTCAAAACAAAACAGATTTTTACTGCACAGAATCCATTGATGTAGTTTTTTTGAAAAAGTGACAGCTCTACTTGTGTGTATTTGTGTTGCTTTAGTAAACCAGTAAACCACGTAGGCTAGTCTTAAACTATTATGTTGAATTGATGTTCAGTTCCTCTGCAGTTCCTCAGCTTCCTCCCTAGAGCGACAAGCTAACAAGTTAGCCTCGGTCCAGACCTCTGACCGCTGCTCGCATTCCAGATTTGTTCAGTGATTTGAAGTGAAACGAATGATTATATGGCTACAAACAGGGGGCTTCACGTTTGTTGTTGTGGTGATGTTACTGTGGGCAGTTGCATTTTTAAAAAGCTGCAAAAAGCCGCCCCATTATCCACCATCTATGGTGTTGAATCCAAAATGCTTCCACTCATCACTTGTCTGATGGTTTGTTGTCATGATTATCAGTTTGTGTTACACAGAGAGAGCAGTTTATTGGAAGAGCACCAGGGTCTGCTTTAGATAAAAGGTGACAGAGAATTTGACAGAGAACACCCCCTGCTGGTGGACAAGGCTTGGCCTGTTGTGCTCACTCAAAGTGAATTTTGAATTTGCATAGATAATTACTGATGGAATATTTAATTTTTATCCACATTAAAATGGTAATTTGAATTTTGAAGTAAATGTCCTGCACTGAATCTTAGGCAATATCAGCCACAATTGTCAAAGGCAAAATCCACCTCAAAACACTTTAACATGGTTTATAATAGCTATCAGTGGTTTACTTGCCTCTCTGGCAAAATCTTACACAATGAAATGAAATGCACCACTCAAGAAGTAATGATTCTGTCACTCCTGATAAGAATACAAAGACCAGAGCAGATTTCAGAAGATATGTGAGCTGTAGATCTACTGTCTGATGTTGGGCTAAGAGTTACGTTACTCAAAATGCCCAAAGTGCACAGCAAAAAGAACTTGACCAATTATAATCCAGCTGATCCTGGCAGTGTGATATGCACGCACACACACACACACACACACACACACACACACACACACACACACTCCCGAATCAACTGGTCTTGAGTCTCGTATATCCCCAATTTGGACATAAGTGAACCCACACACACACACACACACACACTCACACAGCTGCACTGCTCATTGCTCTTTTGACTAACACTACATTTCTTTATAGTTATTTCATAACTTCAAAGTTCACCTCACCCTCGTTTGTATGGAGATCAAAACTATAATAATACATCAATAAACCTTAATTGTAAGTTAAACAATGAAGTATAAAAAGAAATATTAAGCTTTATATGTTTAGCCTCTTCTTTTAGCCTCTAATTAGTCAAAAAAACTTCTTTCTATTTTATATATATTTTTGTCCTCAATTTTAATTTAACAATATTATTTATTTATGTACTCAGTTACCTTTTTGAATTATGACTTGTCTGATTGCCTTTTACTACATACGTCTGCTTTATGTTTGAGACTTTTATTGAATGTGAAAATCACATATCAGTTGTCTTAGAAACATACCTGACTAAACATGAATGTATTTATTTTCACTCAAAAATAACCGATTGTGTGCAGATGCCTGTTTTATTGTGTGGAGCTGCTGTCTCCTGTATGTTCACCTCATACTGGTACTGGAGTTTCCTCCCAGTGCTCCAGTTTCCTCCCACTGTCCACAGACATGTAGGTCAAGTCAGTTTGGAGACTAAATTGCCTATAGGTGTGAATGTGTGTCACATTTATATGTTAAACTGAAACTGAAATGAATATGTGCAATAAATGTGTACATTGTTGTTTAGCCCTTCAAGACTAATCATTTTGTATTTGACAGTTGAAATGATCTAACAGAGAAATCCAAAGGAAGAAGTGGATATAGTTATTTCCCCATTGATTGTTGCTTCAGTAGACTGTAGTGGAAATAGCTGACATGCTTGTGAATCCACTGGCTGCCTGAGAAATACAAAAAGTCTGAGCAGTGATTCAGTTTTGTTTTGAACTGTTTTGACAAAACAATTTAAAGGCGTCACTTATGGCTCTGGGAAATTGTGACTGTGATTTTGGATATTTTTCAGACCAATCGATTAAATGATTAATCAAGAAAATAAGACTATTACATGATGGAAGTAATTGCTAATTGCAGCCTTAGATTTCTATCATATTGTCCTGCTCATGTAAGGTTTTGAGGGCCTTTTTGTAATATGAGCAACCAGAGAGAGCTGAGTGCTGCATTGTTCTGTTCCAGATTTTTCAAAGTGACTGTGAACACAACACACTCTCAGTCTCACTCTGTTTTCTCGTCTCCATCTACTGTACATGTATCATACACAGAGAACATTTTTTTCTAAGCAATGTTATAAAAGTTGTTCTGGAAAATGAGGTAAAGGTTGACAAAGAAGGCTGTTGGAAAAGTGGGCTCACCATACATAAACATATATTACAGCACTTGATCACAAAATGCTCTGAAACGTACATTATCGATATCTGACAACGTAGCAGTGTAAGAAGGGGGATGCTTTAACATTTAATAGTGTAGGAAATACATTACACTACAAAACCATGGGTTCACATGCTGCCACTTACTATTGGTTTAACTTTGTACTGCGGACACTATCCAAGCTTTTCTGGGTACTTTACTTGTGGTTTGCAGCAAACTAAGGTACTAATGATTATCTTTGGAATTTGGACTGTTGGTTGCTTGGAAATTGTGATCAGCATTTTTCCATATTTTCTGACTTATTATACGGACAAAGCAAGTATTCAACTGATGCAGAAAATACTTGTCATATAATCTGTAATGAAAGTAATTATTAGTTGCAGCCATGGAAGAATGCTATTTCACCCAGTTCCGCATTGAGACTTTACAAACCAATCAAAGCTAGAGGAGTAAAGCAAAGTAAAGACATGTCCCTACTACAATGAATTACTTTTTTAACTAAAGAATGGCACTGGATTGAATGCAAATGGCACCATTTACAGTGTGTCAATGTCCGACCTGTAGCCGTGGTGATCTTTGGCATGTGCTAATCTAGCCAGTGGAAAAAAATGAAAGTGTATTGATTTGTTATTGAGCTGCACAAGCTTGATTAAATATTTTCATGGCCGGATTTACAGATCAGTGAACTATGTGATTGCATCATAAGGCAAATCCAAGTACTACTGAAAAAAACTAAAAAGTAAATGCCGTGTGTTTTATTACACTTTATCATGGTAAACACGTCAAATGCCCCGTTTGTGGACACGTGCTGATGTAGCCAAACTGCTGATTGCAGATGTCAATTTATCATGAAAGGTCCATATCGCACCCTGCCTTAATATATCTGTTGACAGGCAAAAGGTCGATGCAGTTTATTACTGGACAAGATGATGTATCGATCTTTGATGGTAGAGGCCAGTCTTTGGTGGCTTAGCTATGCTCCTTTCATCCTTATCATTCCCACAACACCTATGCAGGTGATTACAGCTGCTTACTGATCACTGCTGTAATAGACTGGTGTCAGACAGGGAAAAGGCCAGGTTGTGCCCATAAAACATAATCAGCTGTCTATGGGAAGTCTGAGCACTTCTTATCAAGCAGCTTGGCCGAGCAGCACAGATCGATTGTCAAGATGCTGTAATGTCAGATTCACCCGGGTGAAGAGAGAAGCTAAATCCTGTTATGGCACTTTTTTTTTTTTTCACGGTGACATCTGGTTCATGAAATCGGACATCATAACCTCTCTAAATATAAAAAGACCCAGTGTTTCTCCTGGGATTGCTCGGGTAAGGTTGAGTAAGTAATTATTTAAGCAAGCTTGTTTTCAAGACACCTTGGACAACTGGCAATTTGGTTTGACCTATCGTGATTGTCAGTCTGACACTGAAGTCGACAAATGCCAAACAGTGCAGAGAAACCGCAAACAAACTCTGCTCGTGTGTTTTCCGTTCCTGCCGGTGCACCAGCGTGCACGTACACGCACATATTAGCCATGTGGGCATGTGGATGCTTGCCTTTGTGCTTAAGTGCTTCCGACCTGTGTGTGCAGTCTGGGACGTCTATTTGTGAAAAGGCCACTAGACCTGTCTGGAATTGCGGAAGAGCATTTGTCAACCCCCCCACTCTCTAATTCTGTATGTAGTTTTCGCAGACTGACGACAGTCTGCAGTGAGGCATGAGAGAGACCATTACACACATGTCTAGCACGCTCTAGATGATGAAGAGATCTGGGAACCCATCCTCCCATGGAAACTGCCTCTGGCCGAGATGCTGCATGTGGAGGATACAGGCCACAGCCAAACCTTGCCAGCCTCTGCTGACATAACATACACAGGGTGGAACTTACCCCAAAACCACTTTGTGTCACACCCAAGCGTTAATTTTGTAATGAATTGAATACAGTGTTCCTGCCACTAGAGGATATGGTGTCTTTTATATAGTTTAAAGAAACATTAGATAAGATATTTTATGTAATATTAGCGCTGCAGAAAACTGGAACCTAAACCTTTAAACCTGAACCTTAAATGTTGTGTGTTGGGTTGGGTTTTTCTTTATTTTTTATTTGGATATTTCTGGATATTTTTTTTATTAAGACATGAAGGCCAGTCAACTATGAATGTATATTAAAGTGGAGTCACGAAGGCCATGAAACGCTATGTTGAAACTGGCTTTCAAGAGGATCGCCCCAAGGAAGACCAAGAGCTACCTCTGCTGCAGATGATAAGTTCGTTACAGTTACTGGCCTCAGAAATCAACAATCAATGGACCTTCAGATTAGAGGCCACGTAAATGCTTCACATAGTTCAAGTGGCAGATGCATCTTAACATCAGCTGCTCAGAGGAGACTGTCTGAATCAGGCCTTCATGGTCGAATTGCTGCAAAGAAACCACTACTGCTCATTGCTTTTGCTGATATTGAGCTTCAGGTGATTGTCGTTGCACCATGTGATGAAGCTCAGTCCTCTGTTCTCCTCTGTAAAAATAGTCTGAAGTGAAGACAGCATATTTCCTGCTGGAAGTTTTTCACTGGAATCATACATGTCGATATAGTGAAAACTTCCATTTGGCCAAAAATTACACATTTTATTAAATTCCTTCAAAATCTTTTACATTTATGAGTCTAAAGAGACATGGATGTAAACCGCAGGTGACTGGTTGGTGGAGGCTCACGACTGCAAGGTGGTAATTCTAGTCTGGTGACGTTAAATGTTCATTTTCTGTTTGAGAGAACTGCATCAATGAAGCAATTAGGGGGATTCTGACTGCTCGGGAATGTTAAGCAGGTACACAGCATGTCTGTCTGATCAATTCTGACCAATATCTTGTCAGCTGCTTCAGTAGATGCAACATCTGTCCTGTGTGGCTGGGAGCACAAAGGCTGGGAATCTTGAAGTTTCTCACAATTTGATTTCGATTCAGAATCAACCCTTTCTTGTGTCTGTTAATTACCAGGTCTTGACAAACTCGATGAGAGGCAGCCAAATTGAGCAGGCGTGTCTTTAGGGAGATGATTATATGTTAATTTTTCCAATGTTAAAACTGTAGTTCTTAAGGATTGAGCTAGTATTAAAAACCAATTAAGAGAAAATACATTTTGTGGCACAATGAGCAGTTAGAACAATCAGAACTGAATCAGTCTTAGAATTTAGTAAATATGAATTTAAAAAAAATAATGAAATCCAGTCATTTCAAATTCCATATAAAGAACTTTTTTCACAGCCGAATGCATTTGCTCTCAGAATAAATAAATTACACTACAATCCCTGCAGTAGTAGACATGGTCCCACTTCACGGTCACATATTCTACAAAGGTGTTATCATTTATTAGCACAACAAAGTATGCCAGCTGGCATTAGCAAGGCATGGCATGTTAACTTCTCCATTCAGTGAGAGAAAAGACTCTTTTTGTAGTGGCAATATCGTGAACCTTGAATAAACAAAGTCGGTGCAGCTGTCGTCTTCGAACAAAATCAACTTAAATTTCAACAAGCTGTTTCCTCGTCATCACTCGCTGCTTTTCTCGCTGTCTGATCCATGGCCACTGTGGCGGCTCAGCTGTCACTCCAAGAGACGCGGTGTTGCGCTACGTCATGTATATACATGTACACGATTGGACAAGACGAAGCAACAAACAGACTACGGTCCAGCCTGCTGTTGACAGCTCGCTCTCAGTCTGATAAAGCAGCTGTAGACTGCTGCTGCTGTGGCCTCCTCTTGACTTAAAAACACTCAAACATCAACTTAACAGAGGGAACAGGAGGAGTACTGAGACTGTGGGATGAGAGTCAACTGTGAGAGACTAAAGCCTATGTGCACTGATTACCTTCATCGGTTTGGTCCAACTGTAAAATGACAACTACATAATTGCCTTTTTATATTTCATGAGTATTTTTATACTTAGTAATAATTAAAATGGGAGCATTTGACATTGACTTCCTTTATTTTGCCTATAGGGTGAATAAAGGCACCAAGGAACAGAATAAGTTGTGCTGATTAAGATTACAATTATATCTTGTTACCTTAGTGGACCCAACCCTCCTCCAACTTATTGTGACTTCACTGAGTTAAAGAAAAGTAGCCAGCCAGACTGTGGCGAGCACTCGGCTGTATTACAGCCAGCTGCTGAATAACGATTCAGTTTGTTTGTTGATGCTGAATGTTCACAACAATATTGTGATACATCTAAAAACTGATTTTTCTTGCCTCTGTGAAGTATTTATAACTAATTCTGTTCTGATTTAGTTTTAGAGGGCTGGCTGGAAAAAAAATAGAAAACTTAACATAAACATAACTTCAAAATAGAAAACTTAACATTTCTTGATTATGTAGGCCCACGTACTTCTTTGTTATGAGTTATCATATTCCAAAGCATGTAGAAAGCTGCACATTTCAGCTGACACCAACTAAACTCATTCTTATTAGAATGATTAAAATCACCATATTGCTGAGCATCAGCATGCAGTCAGGAACTGAGCTAACACAAGATGTTTTTCATCTTATTGTTTAATGTGTTTGATTAGAGGACAGATGGAAAAAAAAAATTCAAATACCACAAATAAACCCTGGAATGTAGTGAGCACCTTAATCAAAAGGTGGAGGAAATATGTTCCCACCAGGACCTCACCTAGATCAGGCAGTCCCTCCAAGATGGATGATAGTGCAAGAGGGAGACTCATCAGGGAAGCCAAGAGGCCACAGCAATATACAACAAGGGCAGCACTGTACAGTTGATTCTGGCCACTCTGTGTGTTTAAAATCCACTTTGAGTGTCTTGTGTTGTTCTGAGTGCTAAGATGGAAAATGGAGGCTGGTCCAGTCTTAATTGCTCAAGAAGACATGGTCAGTCTCAGCAAGGGAGGAAACACGCTCTAAATCCTGATGAAACCAGGATAAAAGACTTTTGGTATTAATTACTAAAGACAAGTTTGGCATATAGCCCATTAGTGCAGTGTAACTCTGTGGGTGCACCACTAAAGATGCATCACTTCACACCTTCACATCCACTGAATTTACTGTGGCGTCTGCTGGTAAGCAGGATGATGAGAGCACCGTGCTGTGGGCTTCTCCTCAGCAGGGACAAAAGCTCCGGTCAGGCTGGAGGGGAAAATGAATAGCTCCACATACCAACATACGCTAAGCTGTGAACACAATCTGCTGCCCTCTGCACAAAAATGAGCATTGAAGAAGGATTTCATTTTTCAACATCACAACAGTCTCAAAACACACAAAACCAAAAGACCCGACTGGATGAATAGTATCAAGGTGGAAAAGGGGAGAGTTGATGCATTTCAGTGAAACCTTCCCTTTGTGATTTTATATATATATATGTGATATATTTATCATGATGATGATGACATTGCATAAGAAGGAACTTGAGTAAACTTAAAGGAGCATTCAACCGATTTTACACATACTAATCATGTTCAATACTAGGCCTGTAAAAACATTTGTATCATGTCTGAGAAAACAAGCTCTGATAATGTCATCAGGTTTATGTCATTTTAGGCTAGCCAGGAACTCAGTTTGTAATCTGTAAAGAAGTAAACAAAGAACAGTTTGCATAATTAACCATTCACCTTGGTTGTCTCTTTCAAATGAATTTGTCTCAAGGCTGTATGATCTGCTCGTGTTTCTCACATCGTCTGACTTATTTTTAACGTCACTGCATTCCCAGATCTCAGGAATTATCTTGGTGAGTACACGTTATTATTACCACCAACAAGACTGATGGCCAAACCTTCAAAAATATAATGGAAGTTGTCATAAAGCAGAGTTATCCTCTAATCTAATAAGAACATGTCCTGGAGCCTTAGATTTAGATGAGATGATGAAACAGCCATATCAACTTTTATTGCCTAAGTGAAGCTTGCCTCCATCTCTCCCAAGTGTTAATTGAAGGGTGTGAATCCTTGTGTATCAAAGGTGTTTCAGTTTTCACACACTGTCAAACACACACCGCACAGCGAGCAACGTACGGCACACCACAGCAAGCAAAAAAAGCTCCTGGCAGAACGCTGCGGGATGATGCAACAAGGTGTGCAAGTGTTCACAACTCTTAAAAGAAGCCGTTGTAAGTGAGCTAAATATAAGAGGTGATGGGGTAGACGTCGGCCCGTGTTTCATAGTGCAAGTGTTTGGCTTTGAACCACATGCATAATGCTACAACAGCAGAGAAACGTGAGGAATGAAAGGATTACTTGACAGAGGAACAACTAGGAACAGGTGTGAACAAGTGTTGTGGTTTAAGTGGAGGATAGTTGTGTACCAGGGTTGTACAGAGATGCTCATTATTATTTATGACTCTATCCTTATTCATTTCAGTGAAGCTGTTAAAACTGAAGTCTGTTTGTTTTAAAAATCTCCAAACTCATCCTTTACCTCTCCCTCTTGTAGTCGCTACATTTTGTGGAGTTAAGTCTGGTATCTCAAATGTTTTAATTAATATGTCATTTATTAAAATTTGTATGACTGTGTTAGCTGCTTCTTAAATTTACTCAAACAGTATGAGAGTGTTTGATTTTAGCATCAGTGTAGGAATACAAAGTTCTTCCTCTGACAGTTGGTGTTAAGAGACTGGACAACTTTCATTTCTGACAGAGAATGCAATGCTGGAACCATTCATATGACTTAGATGTGAGACGCTTAGCGAGAGTATAACCATCTAATGAACAGATGACAGTTAATTCTCTAGCTTGTTTTAATATTACTATAACCAAGGTCTGACATTTTTTCAGTTCTTACATTTAGTTTGCTATTAATATATTCAACAACCACAAATGAAAATCTACGAAATGTATCATTGAAAGATACAATTTTAAAACCTTAATGGCTTAAGTTTTCGCCATCGCCATCCTTTCTATCGGTTACTCTAACATTGCTACAATAACGTCTAATGAGACAAGAAACTCAAGCAATCAGACAGGCTGTAAGGAAACCAACCAAATTTAGCCAGATTATCTACTATTTGTTTGCTTCCACAACTATGACAAGTGTGGAAGTTATTTTGCCTAACCTGGAGGTTTGTTTAAAAGCCGTAGGACCGTCTGACTGCTTGTGTTTCTTGCTCGTAACATTAGCGAAGTTGCCGCGTTCCCAGATCTCCGCAATCATCTTGATGAGAATAATGTTATCATAACCAATGAAAACTATAGTAAAGTAGAGAAATGAGCTCCCACTTTTAATAAATTATCCTGTAATTTAATGATCTGCTCTAAAGTAATTGTAATTGCTCATCCTCCACACCCTCAGTAACTAAGTACAATGGGATTCATTAGCAGTCAAATTTAGAGAAATAACCAAATTAGGTCTGAACTGTTTGGGAGTCTTGAGTCTTGACTAGGTCCTGAACATTCTGACTCATAACACATCTCCACTAAACAGGCAATTATAAACTTCAAAGAATTTATTATATATTCGTGAATAGAAATATCACTCTTACCCTTGAACTCCTTGGGATTAGATGGGCCCAACTGACAAAACCTCGCTAATAACAGGCATCCTCTAATTAGTAGTTTATGAAATTATAAACGTCTTAAGTGCTATTTACATCTTCAACAATGCCCCATCCCACGCACACGGCTTAAAACTCCACGAGTCTATCAGAAGAATAGGGAAGTAGACAGGAGAAAACAAAAGATCGGCTTCACTGTTGCTAAATAAGTAATCAAAATAATTGGCCTATTCATGAAGCAGACAAAGGCCAGAGGAACAAGCTGCTCTTTCTATCTCTCTGAGCGAAGCAGACAAGCAGGCTGAGAAACAAACTCCAACTCATCAAGAGGACCGTGGAGAACTCGAACTGCTAAAATTTGTCTTATTTATCCATAATTAAATCCTTTGCATAAAGCTGATTTATTTATCACTGTTACCTAAGCCTGACCTTAAATGAAAGTTGTTTACTTGTCTCCCCTTAAAGAATAAGTCTGGTGGTGTTGTATATTTATATATGAAAGAATTTATCCTAACAATATGTATTGTGTTATAACACGTTTGTAGCCAATGCCTGATTTAGCTAACTCCTCTGTGCCTCCATTGTTGTCTACAAAGAATTAAAAATACATCAATGGGCCACACTGTTGCTCTGGCTGACATGTTCCTTTATTGTGATGAACATGGGGACTGTAGTTTATATTGGATCAATTCCACATACACTGTCCTGCTGTTGTAAATACTTAGTAGCTGTGGACTAATCTGCAGATAAAAATACTCCCAACAGTTGCACTATTTACTCCTGTTTGAGTAGTGTGTGCAAACAAGTACAGTGGCCATCCTCTAGGAAATTGCATTGCCTTATTTTAAACACAACTGTGTGTACAGTATTTATTTTATCATTATTATCAAGACAATAAAATTGCCACTACTAACTGAACATAGTGCAATTTTTATTATCCATATATATATATTTGTGGTCTATTTTTAAAGATTTACATCATCAGTAAGAATCATTTGCAACTAAGAGCCACGGACACGCTGGGGGAGTCGTAAAATATTGAGAGATGTACACACACGTGATTTATTTTGGTCTTTTTATGTGTTTTGTTGACAAGAAGAAATATTGCCAGCCTTATTCTTTAACTTCTTATGATAAATGGGTGAAGAGTTGTCCGGTTTGTGCATTTATTACACAATCAGATTAGTGGTGGACGAATGTAGTGTTCACATTATTTGTGCCTGAAACATAGTCTGGGCTCGTTTCCCAAAAATTGATGTATATGTGTGTGTGTGTGTGTGTGTGTGTGCGTGTGTGTGTGTTGCCTTTTAAGGATAAGCAGAGTTCATTCAAGTTTCTTTTCACTCAGGGGGAAAGAACAAACATTCTTCCTGTTAATGACTGTTGGACTATTTATAAAGATTTGAGTTTAATTTCAGATCTTTGTGAAGTCAAAAATAATGCTCCAATTTCTCAATTGCATTTAGCCAAAATACAAATGACATATCATTGTATAGGTTATATTAATGCTGACGTCTAATCTCATATACAATTAAAACTGAATGGCGTATTCCGCTGATGAGATGGAACATTAAATTTTCATTTTTATGCAATTAAATATTAACTCGTTTTATTTTCCTCTCTGAGCTAATGTAATTTTAATCAGCTGTAGTTACACTTTCCTAGCATGCAATGTATTCAAACTTGCTGTGTAATCACCTAATGTAAATAAATGTAATATGTAATAATGCCGTCATAAATCTTTTATTGATCATTAACCAGTGCAACAACAAGTGATATCCGTGTTTTATATCGGTTTCACAAATGTGCCAAACAAAATGAGCTCTAAAAAAAGAAGCAATGCAAACTTTTCTGTTTAGTGGAAATTCAAAGTCAGCGTGCATTAGATACTAAACGATGATTGGTCAGCTTCGCAGGCATCACACAGCATCACTAAGCTTAAAAACTAACCCAATTTATTTTCCTCGGTTGTAAGCTGTTTGCTCATTCTCCTTTTTCCCTTCGATCTTCCACCGTAAGGACAAGAGCAGGAAACCCCCGAATAGCTGGAAGGAGACATGTTTATCACTTTCTTGCAGATACATGGACCAGTAAATCAAATCTTCGTGTGATGTGATGCCGAGGAAGGAGATTTTCCTTTAGTCGCTCCGAACACTGGCTACCTCTGACATTTGTGAAAATGATCTGAGGTGGGAATGCTATCTGTCGCTTACAGCCCTCAAAACCCGCATGCTGTAAGTCAGTAAAATACAGGCCTTAAAGTCAGAGCTAAACTTTTTTTCAGCTGTTTTGCTGACGGGTATGACTCTTATGATCATAATTTGCCTGTTTTTTCTTATGGCATTTAACCGATAGAGCCGTTGAAAATGCTCTGTTTGAAATTAAGACTTTTTGTGTTTGATGATAATTGAATTGTCAGGAATAAGTGTAGCATATAATTGTATTTTTGACGTTTTGCAGGGGGAGCTTATTTTTTAAAAATTGAGCTCAGAGGTGAACAAGATGAAGTTAATTAAGCATCTCCTCCTTACAGCATCTATCTGAACCAGTTGGAGTAAAAGGATAAGGAATTTAACTTTTCAAGACAAGAAAATCCCTCTTCTCCTCCATCACTGCCTTCATTTTTCTTCCTCGTTTTTGTGACTTCGGTGTCGACCTTTTTGTTGTCTTTATCTCAAAGCGTGTTTTGTCAGTTTCCCTTTCCATTTAAGCCGACCCCCCTCCCCCTTTCTATTTCATAGCATTTTTCATCCTATAGTTCATAGGGTTTTCGGTGGCTGAATGAGTTCACTCCCATTCTGTTATCCTCACTTTCTTCTGCTGACTTTGTCCCATTCAGCTCAGGAGTCTCGGAGGGCCCAGGCGGTGAAGCGGGTGTCTGACGCAGACCTCCGTATTACAGCGATTGATAGCATTTGTTGAACCATAGCTTTTGCTGTGAAATAATAAAAGTCTGGTGTGTCAGCAAGGGTATTATTTGAAATATATCACTAAGAGAAGAAGAGTGATTATATTTAAAAAGAAGATGAACCTCCAATGAGGATTTTTCACTCCATTTCTGATAAGTTAGGAGACTTGGTCGTTATTTTAATTAATCTGCCCTACTTTGAAAGGTTCCGCTTCCGTCAGGCGTATTCATCTTCTTTTTCAGGGGGCAATGTAATTTTCTCCCCTCTTCCACGTATCACAGGCACAGAAAACCAAACTCTGATGGCAACTATGGAACATAGTCTTTCAAAGGACTCCAGTGGGTATTCATGAAAAATGCATGAGTGGCGACTGCACATGGATGCTCCTTTAAGCTGAGGCTCGGAAAATATGACATTGACAAACAATGGTCTGATATGTCAGCCTTACTACAAGGAAGAGGAGTATCAGAATGACTGTGTGGGTGTGTTGTATGCTTATATGTATATTACAGACTCAGTGAGGCTGGTCACAGTCCCTTAGGCCCAGACTGTTGTACGACAAATCCTCAGAGGTATTTTCTCCGCTGCAGCGCAAACTACAAGTACAGTAACCCCCGAAAATGTACAAGAAGAAACACTCTGACTGCCTCTTGTGCTACTTGCATGTTAAATCAGGGATTGTCAGACTGCATCTTTCCCCCATGTCTTTGAAATCAACATTGTGAGATCAGACAAAAGACCAATAAAACCCACTCAGAGAGTAAATTATTATCCTTTGAATGTGGCTGCCCATGTAGTCCTAAGATAATTTTATGGATGGAGAAAGAGGATAGAGCAAATCATGAAATGGCAATAATGTGTGATCAGTTGTCAGTGACAGACTATGAAGATGGGTTCTGCTATAATTCACTCTTCCTGAGTGGCACATGTTGCTTTGTATTCCCCCAGTGAACCTCCGCCGATTACAACTGTAATTGCAGAGCTTTAGCGCTTTATGAAATACGACCTTTCAATCTTGAACCTTTACCTCACTTCTCCAAAACAAGGGCCTCTAAATCAAATTGAGCGACTGAAGTATGAAACAAGGCAATAAATGTATTCTTGTAATGTCTTCCTCTAATGCTGTTTTGTGGTCACAGTTATCACAGGGGTGACACGGCATGGGGGGCTGATAAGCCAGAGTCATGCTCACATGAAAGACACCAACAGCTAACAGGCCGACGTTAAGCCCGTTTCCCCTCCAACGCTGATAGTCATGGTCTATTTTAACCAGACCGCACTGAGCTGATAACTTTGTTGTTACATGTTTGGTCCTACAATGATACAAGCAGTAGCTACAGGAGGTGAGGAAAGCCGATTGGGAGGCACAGAGGAGTTGCTGTACCAGACATTACCCATGAAAGTGAAGTAAATAAAACAAGACAGATGTTATGGACTGTGTTTTAGAGAATCATGAGAACAATAGAAAGTTAGTGAGGTGAGAAGAGTAAAATTAACTTGAAATGATGAAAGGGGAGAGAAGAGATGAAGAGTTATTATTGTTAGTGGAGTCAAATTCAACATTAATTTTCTACCAAGTGTCAGCAAGTGCGTACTTTACCAAGGGGAGAAAAGCACAGCTGTTGGGTACGTCTCTTTAATCAGCTGGCAAAAAGTACCATGAATATAATGTTTTCCTTTTTCACAGAAGTACCTCATTTTCAAATTTTTTTGTAATCCGAGTCAACCTAATTATTTTGAGACTCATTTGGCTGGGTGTTGCCGTGCTTTCACTTTCAGCTCATGCCCAAAGCCTCCTTGGTAATGGAATTTGAGCCGCCCTTTTCTGTGACTCATCCCTATTCCATAAAAGGAAAAGAAGGTCACATTAAATGGGGATTTACATAAGGCTATCTGCACAACTATGAATTCCAACGCTATTATGGCAGATTTCAAAAGGCTCATAAATGCTTTTGGAGAAACATAAAAAATTCATCTTAGACAAAATGACTGAGGAATGCATGCCATGACACTTTCCCATTTCGTCTGTTAGTATTGCTTGGTGAAGTGCGCACCATTTTGTTACGTGGGAGAAGAGATGATGTCATTACACCATCTTCAGGGACCATTGCTTTCAAAATGTCTACTCGGGTAACAAATGGATGCCGATGCTAAAAAGATCCAAATAAAACACAAGACAAATTTGTACCCCACAAAAAAATTCTTCTTGCAACCTGAGCCCTTCGTTGTAACTGTCAAAATCAGTAAGGCTTCCCATCAGTCTGAGAATAACAGAAGGAATCTTTGATGTTACAGCAGGGGACACCGCAACAAAATGGAAAGTTCTCACTTGCCAATATTAATGTTTGCTCTACCCTGTCGAGCGAACTGTTTGTACCACAATTTGACACACAGACTACAATATTGTGCAAAGATTTACATCCCAGGTGGCCCTCTTCACAATATTGGACATATTGTAATATTGGACAGCACATAAAAGATACTGATCTATTTAGGCTGGTATTATTCCATATGGGCAGGCCATTGATAAGAGGTGTCTAATTGAAACAGCAAGTTGAGAAAAAGGGATCGATGGCTACACTGGTGCAGAGAGCTCTCCCTGTGCGAGTCATATTATTAGATTTCATACAATCTGATAACCCTTTTGCTTTTGATTGATCTTTTCCATTTCAAACATTCAGGCCTTGGATCAATGGCTCTACCCTGCAGCTACTACTGTCAAAGCAGAAGCTGGCCTGAAAAAAACAGGACACGGTCATTCTCAGAGACAGACATACGAAGGAAATTGTGTGTGTGAATTGTTACGACATAGGGCACGTAGCCCAGCTGTCTTTCTGACTGTCCCGGCAGTAAACATCATCAACGTTATCTCACCAAAGCATCAAACAGAAGCTAGTTTTATACAGTTTTTTTCTTCTTTCTCAAGAAGTCTCTGTCAAAAATAATTATGAAACAGTGATGCTTTTATAGAGTGTGTCAGATGAGAATCAAAAAGAGCCTTTCACTCTCATGGTCTTCACATTATGTCATCTGATCCTTCCACAGTGTGTTTATAAAGAGCTGGGCTTTGACAGTGAAGGGAGGAGAGTGAGTAAGCAGAGCTAAGTGCCCCTCTCTAATTCTCTCAGCCCAATCTCTTGAGATAGCCTACTGGAGCTGGTGGGTGTAGCTATATGAACCAAAGGCCTGAATGAACTGTAATGACATTAGTAACTACAGTACAGAGGAACAACCATTTTATGGGGCTGTATGGCTGGTATTAAATATCCTCCTTGAGCTGGTCCTGCTGCTGAGCTCAGCCTCAGTGTGTGTAGTATATGAAAATATAATCTGAGAGGATGAAGCTACACAGCATATACATGTGTTTCTAAAGTCTTTGATCAAAAGCTTTAGCGTCTGTGGATCTTGTGTGAGGTCACAATAAATCATTCATTTCATGTATATCACATAATCAACAAAGTGACATATACTCACAATGTTTCCCATTAATTACCTCGTCTTGTGTCGACACACTTTCATAATGAACTGAAAATATTTTTTGCACCTCTCATGATAACATTAAAAAAAATGTTGTTGTTTAAGCAAAGCATCTCTCACTCCCAGGCAGTCAGCTCACAAAGAAATAATAAGGTATGAGATTTATTTATCAGACAGGTAGAAATATGGCATGGTAATATTATCGGAGGGGATAGTTACTGTGGGGTCGCTACATTTCACCCACTTTTTAATGAGGAAATGCCAAATTCAGTGGTGATGGACACTCTTGTTTATGTATATTGCTTATACAGATTGCTGTTCTGATGGTTGGTTAAGGTTAGTTTAGCTTTTGAATTCATGTGATAGTCATATATCTACTGTCATACAATCAGTACAAACAAACCCACAGAAGAATTTGGTTGGGAAATGCCTTTTTCAGGCAGCAGTGTACCGTAGCAACCCTCAGTAACTATCAGTGACACCAGAGAACTCAAATCAATGAATCCAATGTCCAACCAATGAAGTCTTTATTCTGACAGTTTGTAAATTGCCAGTGTGAATGTAAATGTTAATTACCGAGCAAGAACAAAAACAAATGCAGCGTGCACCGTTTTAGAAGCTCTTTAGATCTTAGCATCACTTTGCCATTCTGCTTTTCTGACAAAATTTTGATCTGACATTTGGGTCTTGATATATAATAAGAAAAACTAAAGTTCATATGCTGCATGCTTTTTAACCCCACCCAGTTTATGTTTTTAGGTTCGTGTTTCTTTGTCTGTTTGTCAACAGCCAGTTGTAGAAATTCAATGACTCCATATCACAATCCACATTCACGGGTACCAGTTATCTTCTGGTTCTAAGTTGTAGCTATGAAAACGTAAATACACACATGTCAACGTGTCACATGCAACTGATTATAGATGATTAAAGAAGAGTGGACCATTGGCCTTGGCAGAGGTCTGCGTTCCCCTCTAGTTTACCCTTGAATTCATCCTTATTAAAAGTTAATGTGTTCTCATATACAAGCAGAGAAAAAAAGATCAGCAGCTGATGAAAGAAATACAAGCAACATGTTCTTCAGTGAGCTTCCATATTTTAAATCGGGTGAAAACAGAAGCAAAAAATAACACTGTTTGTTTCAACCTTCTCATTTTACCTTCTCAAATCCAAATCCAATCCAGTGCACATGTTGATTTAAGAATGAAATACCAAAATAAATGCTCGTTATAGAAACACCTTAACCTTAGAAACACTGGTGGCTGCAAAAACTGTCATGAATTCTTTTTCTGGTCATTAGTGACACCATGTAGAGGGCCTACTTACCACCAATGATATTGTTTACCCTCTAATCAGATTGAACTTCCCATTAACAAGGACCTTATAGTGTTTCCTTGACCACCTACACTAATCATTCAGACAGGCCAACCAGGAGAAATCCTCCATGGCTCTGCTGTTGTGCTTAATGCCTCAACTCCACAGGGCACAGGAGCATTTTGCCTGCTTGATTTTGTTGAATTGTTTTGATTTTATTAATTTGGTGATTCCTTGATTTTTAGCCCCCCCCTTTTTAAAACCCTTCTACCACCGGTAATTAGCTACATAGTTAAATGGTTTCTTTTTTGTCTGTTTTTATGAATAATTGTCTTCACAGGTTGTTTTGTTTAGAAAATTGACCGCATGCTCTTTGCTGTTCCTGTCTCTGACTTCCTGCATGGCTCGATCTGCTTTTGGTTTCTGAAATGCGCTGCAGCGTGTTTGGTGAATTCACAAGCGTTGTCTGGAATAGCTAGGATCAGCTACGGTGGATGCGTCACTGTCAGGATGCGACGCAGCCGTGCCTGGTTGGCTCATGCTATTAAAGCAATTTAAACCCTTCTCCAGGTCATGTTATCTAAATGAATGAAAAGGAGTAGAAATGTCCTTGCTGGCTCTAATTTGAACTTCATGGCCACTCAGTGCTACAGAGCTCATTTTGATAATTGTTCCTTTAAACAGTTAGAAACCCAGGGTGGGCATCGATATTCTGTATCGTGGTTTAATTCACTTGGCAAAACTAAATTTGGTACATTATTAGCCTTTTGGAGCTTTACCAGTTTCCTTAAAGCCATTATTGATTAACATATTTTTCATAAGCTGGCTTCTCCACTTGTAGCATAATAATTGCTCACCCCGACCCCGATGATCTGTGGTGCAGTCACTAATGAGCTTATGAAAATCATAAGTTTCTGGCAGGAACAGTGCTCAATATTAATGAACAAACCCCAAGCTGATTTAGGATATGAAAGTAAGTATGAGAATAAACTGCCCTCTATCTCACGGTTAGGACGTATTTCTTTTTCTTACAGCTGACAACCATCGCTGAGCTCTCCCCACCTTTGCCATAATAGAGAGGGTAGAGACAATACGAGCGATTGAGGGCAGGGTCAGCCAGATTGGAGAGAAAATGAGAGACCGTGTAGGGGGGAGGGTCAAAGACGGCAAAATTGAGAGGCAGTCTGCATAATTAGGTGGAGTAATTAGGTTGTATTAATCAGTCACACAACATAGCAACAAAGTCTTGAAGTATCTCCTGCATTATGCAGAGGATACAAGGACTAATTGTGAAACTATAATGAATTTTATTAATGATTTGAAGTGAGAGTTGGAACATTTAATCGATTAGTCAATCAACGCCTTGTCGGACTGCTTATCGGACTAAACAAGCAGATGAAGGTGTCATGATATTTTATAGACTTAATTGATCTTTTTGGTCAGTTAAGATCAGGAGAAACAAGCTGTAAACAGAACATTGACTTTCGCCTTTTTAGTTCATATGGCAAATATATAAGCAAACAGTGGCTTAGTTTTTGGTCTCCACCAAGTCCTGAGTGATTTTTTTTGGCTCTTAAGCTGCTAAATGGTCCAATATGTTCTACATTGTCTGTCAACATTGTTTTACTTGGTCTGTCTGCTGATTGGTCCAAGTCCATGGACAGTGTACGCTGGATTTATCAGAGCTGCCTTGCTGAAAACTGCACCTTGTAGTTGCAGCTGGAAATGAAGCTGAGGAGAGGGTTAGAGTTGTGAAGGTAGAGGCTGTAAAACCAAAACAAAGAGCTGAAAGAGGCTAAAATGATCTGTGGAGATGAGGCAAACAGCAACTTTCCTAGTTTTTTGTTGCTCCTGTCCCAACTTGAAACGTGTTGCTGGCATCAAATTCAGAATAAGCAGATATTTACAAAATTAAATACTAATAAATCTAAAATTAAATATGTCTTTGTACTGTTTTCAGTTTAGTATATGTTAAAGAGGATTAACAAATGATTACATTCTACTTTATGTTTTATACAGCATCAAAAACTCTTTGGAATCAGGGTTGTACAAACATGTTGATGATAATGAAACCAATCGTTAGCAGCTACTTCATTATTGCGCAGTAATATCTACAGTAACCTTGTGGACTAACTCCTGTTGTCACCTTAATTCATACTTTGTAGACATAGCTGAATCCAGTGCAACTTGTCAAATCCAATATCCATCCTAGCATTATGATTATGATCATAGATTACATTTTAACTCACTTTCTGCTGCCTGTCAGATCTAATTAGCGACGGGTAGCTCTGTGAGTGGATTCTTTTTTCCCCTTTCTTCTTCCTCCTGTCAGGGACTGACTTGCCAGCCCTCCATGACCCTGTCTGTGTTATAAAGCTGCCCATCATGCTGTTTAATCATTTATCCAACCAGTCCTGAAAGCAAGCTGTGAACTGCCAATCCCTCCCACCATGTGCCAGGCGGCCCGAGCCCACTGATCAAGGAACACATGCCAGAAATGGAGTGTCCAGGGGCACTATCCCAGGGCTATTTGAGGGTTTGCTGTGACACATTTCCTCCACCAGCCTTCACCAAACTCTGTCGCAGCCTCTTACACATGTACGATAAGATGTTTCCCTGCATGGCGTGAGGTCTTCTTCTGTGACATCCACTGAAATACAAGGCATGCTGTATGCAGTATTTAGTTTTTAGCCTCACACTCATAGGTCATGACCAGAGGTAAAAAAACAAAAAAAACAATCTTATACTCAGATATAGCTGTTTTGAATCTACGGTCTTCTCTCAGTCAAAGAGGAACTGAAGGGAGCATGAACTCACACATCTTGACTAGTGAACAGAAGAGACTGTACGTCATACTGAATGTGTTAATTACTTCTTTCTGACTCAAAGCGTGATAGAGGGATCTCATTAGAAATATGCCACACCTTTTTAAAGAGGAAAAGCAGGATTTCATGGGAGAAGCTCGCAGCTCTGAGACTTCCATTTTCAATGACTTGCTGTGACCAATAGCATTTTCTCCAGCTGTTGCAATTCTCTAGCTCATTCTTGGGGCCGGGGAGACTATCTTACCGACTTGCCAATAAAATGTCTGTTGCCACTGGGAAAGAGCAGGAACCGTCAATTGGTTTCACCTTATCTACCTTAAACATGCCTCTGCTGACTTCATGCTTCTTCCCATTTCTTTTTCATTGCAGTTTTTCATTGTTTTCTTTTACCCCTTCCTCCCTCTGCACGCGCACACAAAGAACTTAGTCGATTACCGAAAATACATTATCAAGGTTTTTAACAGAGACATCAAGTTAAAACAAGTAACTGCTCTTTATGAGTCATAAGTTAAAAGTCTACAAGTTGATTTAATTGTTGTCTGTCCTAAATTATCAAAGACCATAGAACCAGTATTCTAAAGATTCATTAAAACATCAAAACACAGTTTAATAGCCTCTTGATTTGATCAACAGTGCACATGCAGTATTTGACAAGGACTAGATATCTCTTCATCTTTGGAGACAAGAGAGGAGGTCAGGCGAGGTAAAACCGATCGGCCCCTCAGTGCTCCTCAAAATCAAGACTCCAAACAATTGTGGAAATATAGATGACAAAGCCTGGCCAGGGAATTGCTCTCAAAGAGTCTGATTGAAAGCTCATGTCAAGGAGGCTGAAGCAATCAAAGGACTTGTGTATTTCAAGTCGAAAGAGGTCATGTTGAGAGCATGATAAATCCAACATCCTGATCCACCATTCAGAGGCAGCTGTTTTCTATTGTTGGCGCTGCTCGCTGGTGTTCTGCACTCTCTGAAATATTGTCTCTCCATCTGCCTTGATGTGCAACAGTTCCTTACGATGTCAGAAGAGAGACGATGCATTGTTGCTTCATTGACATCTCAATTCATTACCTGTTATATACACTTTGAGCCTGTTACTTTATAGTGACACAAATCTAATATTATAATGAAAGGAAGGATATTTTCTTGTTTTTTTTAGGTTAAGTCAAACTGAAAACTGAGGTGCTACACTGGCAGGTTTGTTAGGGAAACTACCCAGTAATTGAGAAGCTGCCTGTTGGCTCGCGATGCTGCCAATATGCCAATTAGCAAAGGCACCCAGCACCTGCCTGCTTCACAGAAAAAAAGGTAACACTGGCTAAAAATACTGTGATACTACGAGCTAACATTGGCTGGAAGTAGCAGTATTGTGATACAGCACAAATTAAGCACATCCTGCTCTGCATATAAACATATAAACATTGTACATTATATACAGTACTCACTTTGGATTTTTTTTTTTTGCTCAGACCATATTTCTTTTTTGTTTGGCTGTTCACATTATTCTGAAATGATCAGATTCTTGATGTGACCCGTATGCACAAAAGAACATTAACGCATCAAACAACGTCACATGCGGCAAGCTGTTGTACAGAACATGGAGGCCACTGAAGTTGAGTTGAAGTTAAGTTGACGTGCAGTGGAAGCCAGTGAAATTTGTGAGCAGATGCTAACGAGAATGAGGAGAAAGAGAGCCAATATTTTCATTATGGCTTTTTGTTGGACAATGGCTGCTACTTCTGTACAGAGGTGTGCGTGGATGAAACAGATTTCATCAAAAATTTCAGTATGTTAAATCAGAATTCCATGTGACTTTTGCTGTTCACACTGTCATGAAAAACAGATCTGAGTCACATATGAGCAAAAAAAATCTGATTTGGGCCACTTGTGACTGCAGTCTGAATAAAGTCTATGACGTGGAAGGAAAGGAGACAAGCCCACAGAGAACTATCAGCAGCTCTGCAGAGTGTTTTAACCTCTTTCAGCTGGTGGTTTTGGTTTTTCCAGCCTGCAAATTTACTGTTGTTATCAGCAGCTGCAGCAGATAGATGTTTTTGTCAAAAAACTCTGATAAACTGTCCACCGCGTTCCCAGCACCAAGCGATGAACCAACAAGGTTATCGACTAGCTGGTGAACACAGTGGAGCATTGAGCAACTAAAGAGGCGGATATTTCCCTCAGGAGTTAGTGGAGAGCAAGACAGAGCTGAAAGGAGAGTGAATATTGGACTTTAATTTATCAGGTGGACAGAAACATGACTCCAAATAGATGCAAA
Organism: Holacanthus passer; assembly: GCA_025331565.1. Lineage (NCBI taxonomy): Eukaryota > Metazoa > Chordata > Actinopteri > Pomacanthidae > Holacanthus > Holacanthus passer. Next base: position 3,524,398 of record JAFREQ010000028.1, read on the forward strand.
TGTTTCTCTGTGTCTGCTGGATGTGGAAATAGGCAAGGTGATAATATGTTGATGTTGGCTTTACAGCTTCCTCTCAAGCAGCCTCCCAGAAAAAAACACGAAATCCAGATTTAGCACCAAATCATTATCTGTCTGTGCTTTAATGCAGAAATAAACTAGGCTTGTAAAATATCTTGAACAATGCAGTATCTGTACATTGTTTCTTTTCTTCCAGTTTTCCACCTTGTGACACCACGAACCGAAACCTAGGGCACCCAGCACTAATCATCACAATTAAGCAGGAGGTGTTTTTTTTTCTCCAAGCTGCTATATCACCCGCATTAACCCCAGCACTGCTTTCAACTACAGGCACATTTAAATAATTAAGGAACTCCGAGATCATCAATAATTGAGTCGTTTATTCATTAAACAACAAAAGGAAAGCAACGGGGGCAGAGTCGGTAAAGAAGACTCTGCACGGTTTATCCTGTGCTGACAGGGAAGCCTGATCTTTAGGCTGGAGATTGGACTAAACAAGTTTATGAATTACAATGTGGGAGTTATGTCTCTTGCGGTTTGCAGACAGGTCCTCCAGTGGGATGACAGATATGCGGTATGGATAATTGGGCTGGCGATAACTGTCATCTGGCCACTTAATGAAGATAATCAGCTTTTAGTTTGACAGCTCAGTTAGGGCTATCCGGTTTTTTTACTCCCTCTACATACATTTAGAAAAATGTAACAGATCTTGCTGTCAATTACAGCTTGAAATATATATAATGTTTGATATTTTTGTTTTTTTGCTTGCTCACCAAGAAGTTCTCATTGTCCAGGATTTGGGCTTTTCTAGGTATGATTTCCTGTATTTTTGTGTGAGTTTGATTGTGTGAAAAGATACAAGCTCCAGCCCTCTCACCTCCCCCACCTACCCCTGATCACAATCAAGACAAAAGCTGGTCATGAGCCTGATTTTATAGCTGAACCATAAAAGAAAGGAGACCTAAGCCTGCAAGTATCCCTCCATTAGTTTGGATTTTTCAAGTCTTTTTTCCGCATTTTTCCTTCGCTTTGCAGACTCGGTGTGGATATTGTTAACAAATACAGAGCTGCTGCCATCAGCACCCTGCATACTAATGAAAATCATGGGAAGAATTTTTATTATTGCTCTCCCAATTTATTCACTATTAACAGCTAGCAGCTACCCATCCCATGAAAAGGAGAGAATAATAAATAAAGAAAGCAGCTTTTTATACTTGGAGCTTTTCCTGCACCTGGCTGTACAAAGTGATACTTACATTTGAGTGGAATACTGTTGTTTTGCTGAATTAATTAATTTGCGATTCGTTCAGTGATGAATTCGTGATGGACAGTTTTTCAAAAGACCATAGAAGTGGCAGCAATCTGCCTTCTGTGTTTTTTTTTTTTGATTGAATTCAAAGCAGGAAGCTGTTCGTGCTGTATGTAATCCAAATCTTACCATATGGTTATTGCCTGTAGTATCACCTGTATTTGTTACAAGCCAGAAATTGTGATTTATCTCAGTGACTTGAAAGAGAGAAAAATCATTTTTCTCTAGTACAGCCACACATAGTTTCAGTCACACACCTTAAATCATGACAAACAGACTCACTGACTGTTCTTATGAGATTCATTTTAGGCTATTTGTTTTCATTGCACTTCTATAAGAGTCGAGCAGGGTGTGTGGTTTGTGCAGTGGGTTCAGTTGGGTGTTTTATTATTTGTGAACTCCTGTTTGATCCCTGTGCATTGACACTAGAGAGACCAGACTGCAACTAATGATTGTTTTCATTATGGAAGAATACAGGTGATTTTCTCAATTAATGGATTAATCATTAAAAAAATGTTAGAAAATTATGAAAACATTCCTAAAGCAAAGGTGATATCTTCAAATGTCTTTTTTGTCCAAACAACAGATGTTCAATTTAAAGTGATATAAAACAGAGGAAAGAATCAGCAAATCTTCACACTGGAGAAGCTAAAACAGGAGGATGTTTGGTATTGTTGCTAGAAAATGAAAATTCATTTTCAAAATAGTCGGTTACTTATGTGTCTCTTGATAAACTAATCGTTACAGTGCAAATATACACACACGTTTGAACAAGCATCTAACAACTCAAAACATTACTCACAAGAGCTATAATAGTATGAAATCTGTTGCAACTTTAAAAGTTTGGTGTTGAGAATTAGAAATGTTCTGCCATTGAATTCTTACACAATGGGAGAAACTACAAACCAAGTATGTGATATTGTGGATCAATCATTGTGAAATTATACACTTGACTTGACAATTAATCCACTTACATCTGACATCCCCAGAAACTAATGGATGTAAATGAATAAAAACCATCTGAATGTTTTTCTTAACAAAGCTCATTCACTGAGCACTATTTGGACTTTGTTTAAATTCCACCCTGTCTTGCTGCTATTTAATGCCTGACAGCTATTCATCAGTAAACTCAGAATAAAGACACAATTTGAAAACCTCCAAAAATCACACAAAACAGGACGCTGGAGTAATGATTTATGAGCAGTTGTGCATATCCAGTTATTTTAAGGGAGGACCATAATAGGTTATTGACCAATAGTGAAGTGAGACTAATGTTGCTGTGCAGCTGTTCATAATTGCACACTCTCGATGTCGACCACCGCTCATTTATTTTTTATTTCGCAAAATTAGTGTGAAAATATTAGGAAGTCCAACTGGATCACGACGCCTGCTGCTTGTGTATGTGCTGTGTATAAATATGTCAGCGCTTGTACTCAAATTACTACGCGGCAGAGACACTTTGAGCACAATGTTATGACTTTTTACCCTTTTTATGTTTGAGGCAAAGGAAAGACTGTCATTTTTTTGTTTGTTCAGGAACACGGCGCATGACACATTAAAGAACAGGAAATCACACAGAATTTTAAAGAAGCTCTCAAATGCAGCCGTTCCATTTTTTATTCCCATCTGTTGGACGGGTCGCTGCGAGTTGAAATGAACACTGGAGATGTTCAGATATAAGCCCACACAAAAGGCGAACACCACCTCAGCACATAACCTGCCAGTACTGATAAGACTCCAGATTCACTCAAGATTGTGTGTTTAAAGTCGGGACAGATTAAAGGATGACATACAAGCAATGGGCCTTTTTAAGGGTCAGTGAATGTGACACTGTACAGCTTTGTGGTCTCCAGTTTGCGGAAAATAATTTGAAGGCCAAGGCAAACATCTTGCCTCTTCCTGTCATTCTAAGCCCAGAGGTACAGTAACCTTGATGGCTGGATATTGATGATATCTCTGGATCTTTATGAGGACATTCAGTGCCTTTGTTATTAAGTGGCATGTTATGGGTTTGTGAGTTTTTGTCTTGGGGTGTTTTTAAGCTCACTGCAGAGAAAGAGACCTAGCAGAGGGATGCTTACCCCCTTCTTTCTTTTATTTTATAACAGTGATAAATAATTCTTGCCAATTGTTGTGATGTATCAGTCACTTTTATTTAAGTTTGGAGTGTCATCACACTACATGATTTAACATTTATTTGGAAGCCGCAAGCGTCTTTTTGAAGCCAAACGGGAGTGGATAAAATTCTGTCATGAGGATTTATCTTCAAAGTTGTGCCTCCACTGTTCATCTTTAAATTTTAGTTTCATTTTTTATCTGGCCCAGACCATCTCTAAAACTTCCTCCTCATTAGCTACCTGGTGGACGTGTTGGCAGAGTGTGTGTGTGTGTGTGTGTGTGTGTGTGTGTGTGTGTGTGTGTGTGTGTGTGTGTGTGTGTGTGTGTGTGTGTGTGTGTGTGTGTGTGTTTTTTTCTACCACCATATGGTTTCAAGTGGTGAGTTGTCGCGTGTTGCTGCGTGTCTCAGCGGACTTGTGAACTGAGGGCTTCTACTGTGTTGGGAGGGGTGTTATCTTTTATGCTTGTGGCTATTTTTCATCATGTGAGGGGGACCATGTTGATGTCTTACCGGTTGCATCAGTGTTAGTGACAGATGATCAGCCATGCACAGCAGAGGAGTCCCCCATGTGCTGTATGCTGTGGAACAGGACACAAGGACGCGGCTGGTGTAAATTTTGTACCGACTGCTCGGATTTGTTTTGATCGGTAGTAGAAATTGGAAGCGATTCAAACTGGATTCTGTTTCTGTTTTTTTACTCTGGTAAAAAAAGAACTGGCTACTGCGAGAGTCGACTCGTGAACGGTGAAGGAGCTGGCCTCTGTACAAATGTTAACGTCACCTTTTAATTGTAGCTATAATTTATCTCAGTAGTAAATCTGTGTGCTGCTCACCTTTAAGAGGCCTTTTTCTCAGCAGGGATTTTGACTTGTCATGCAAAAAAAGCACAGGAATTAATAACATTAATGATGGTTGCATCCCATTTAGTTTAGCTGTTTTCAGGGCACTAGTACAAAGCTCACTGACTCGCTGGGAAAGCTTTCTCCGACACTTAAATGGAGCAGAGCATCGTTAATGCTATTAGTTCCACCTCTGCTTTCACGGTTAAGACAAGTCAGTTTGTTTGTCGTGGAAAAAGTTTAAATGCTGCTAAATTGATAGCAATGTGGTTTGAATTTCCCTCCATTTTACATCATCATCAAGTTTTGCAGTTTCAGAAATGTGATTTTGGTTTCACAAATTCAGAGAGAAAATACTTTAGTAGTCCAATACTAAAAAAAACTATATTGTTTATTAAATCATTGCTCATTTTTATATGAAAATTTAGACACTGAATTTCTTGATTAAATAATTCAAACCTGGAACATTCAAGCACTGAGCACTTCCTCTGCTTGTATTTTATGCAACTTGAATTCAGTTTTTTAATATTACTCTTAGTGGCTCTTAAGTTTTCTATTTGAACTTGTGAACCTGAAACCACATATTTGAAATTGCACCACTTGATATTACCTACTCTGTTATTTAAAGAAGAGAGTTCAAACCATATAAAATTCAGATAGATAGTTTTAGGAGTATGTGGTTGTCAAATTTTAAAATAAGTGTAGTTAAAGTGGTTAAATTTTGCTATTAGGAGTGCAGTTTTTATAAAATTCAAACTATTTCAGTCTTTCTTTGCTTCCCTTTTTAAACATATATATATATTTCCACATATTTCAGTTTTCAGTTTATTAGGTACATCTGGCTTAAACCAATGCAGTCTAATGCAACAGTCCTGAAATAAATCCTACCTTCACGGAGGTTATAAAATAAAAACTGTTTTATAGAGGTGTTAATTCAACTGTGTGGTCATTTTAGAGGATGTAGTTTGTGGTGCTGCTCAGTTGTACTGCACTATACTGAAAGATGTTTCTGGTCCTTCATCTAAATTGAGTGGACAAAATATTAGAAGTCAAACAAGGTTGAAGTAAAACAAAAACTATGACATTACAATCTAAAAAAAAAAATCTTTAAAAATATGTAATTAAATCACTCCAGGAAGATAATTTCTTCAGCACAGAAGCAATTTTCCACATTATTACTCTCATTATATGAGATCCTCTTCAACATTAGTGATGGGAAGTAGCCACTCATTAGCGTGACATGTTGTCTTATCAAAAAGTTCAACGTAAAGAAAATTGAGAGCCACTGTTAGACGACAACCGCTTCATGGCTAATACGTATATGGTTTTATGAGTTTAAATGTTGGAAGTGATCATCTTTACTAATAACTAAATGCAGACTAAACCACTAGCCTGAAGCTGTAATGTTAATATTTAAAGTGTGAAGTGTCAGTAATCTCTTCATTTCGACTCTAATGGTTGAGTGTCTGCCCATGTGTGTGATTTAAGTAAACCAAGTGGGTCAAACAGGTGGCTTTCCTCTGGCAGTGTCTGCAGAAATCTGCTTTGCCTTTTGCTTTACTATGTTATTGTGTGTGTGTGATGCAGTGCAGCCGAGACTCTATAACCCCCTCAGAGGTTTGAATGACACGCTTCCCTTGGAGCGGTGGGAGGCAGAGCCATATCAGACTGTGATGGATGGTGTGAGGATGCTTTCAATGATGGATCTGTACGACTGGACCAGGACTGACTGTGACACAGTGAGCTGCCAAAAATGTTGCTGGAGTAACATCCCCTGTGATCAGATTGAAGGCATTCTCATCCTGTTGTCTCAAGACATCCGAGCAGCTCCCCTGTGTTCACACCACTGATTACAATGGGAGATGATGCTGGAGATTTTGGTGAAAACTAGTCCTTGTCTGCACTGTAGTGAGCGTGTTAACTTGTTTTTGGCTCACTTAAAACAGCATTCAGCCCTCTTATGTGTCATCGATGGACTCGGTTATGTTTTCTACAAACTCCAGCAGCTTGAATGAAGGGTCACTGAGGTGCTGTCTTTGGTGTACACAGAGAGGAGAGCAGAGAGATAGAGACCCAGATAGCAGGGAGTCGATTCCTCACACACTTTTTCACAAGGTCTTTAACAGATGGGGGGTGCTATGTTTAGCACCGATGAGAAGTGCTTCAAAGAACCTTAGAGCATCTGAGATATCCAAAGGGACCTGAGAGAACCCTTGTGACGGAGTTTAAACTTTCAGCGTGTACAGCCCCACTGTGCATTGTGGTCTTCTATATTGACTTTTGACATTGTTTGGAAGTATTAAGGCGTGAGTAATGTCAAAGGAGCTTTTTCTCAGATTATATTTTTATAAAGACAAACAGAACTTTTTAAAGCTTTTCAATATTCAAGCTGGGTGGAATAGACTACTAGTATGCTGAGCTCAAGTGGAGGTACTACTACTTTTTTATGATTAGTTTAGAGATTTTTTGCCTTTCTTGGACAGTTTGACAGTGAAGAGACAGACAGGAAACAGGAGAGAGAGAGAGGAGGTATGACATGCAAAGGTCCCCTGTGACGTTGCTGCTATGTGGCTTGCGCTGCAACCATTCAGCTACCAAAGTACAAAAGTACTTGCATTTAATACTTTCAACCCCTGTACAGGACACATGTTTAAGCTGGAGTATATATGCTGTAGCACTGATACATTATCACGGACTGCCATACACAGAAACAACTTTCACTTACAGGCTGAAACAATAAAACTACATTAAATGTTACTGCACTGTGACAACTCGATTTATCCGTCATTATTGTTAGGGTTAATCGACTTCCTCCTTCATAGGGTGGAAGAATTGAACAGCTCATTAAGGGGTCTATAGGTTTATGCCACATTTTAAATAACATTTAAAAGTTCAGTTTTTCTTGCAGCACAAAGCAGAATTTCCTTTAGGAACTTTTCCAATAAATTACTGGCATTTCTCCAAGAGCTTCTATCTCATACAGAAGCAGTGTGGATGACAGAGTCAGCATCAGCCAGTGTTTTTAGTTTTCAGGCTAAATGTGAGTAACATTTATGTTGCTGTCCATACTACAATCTCAGGTCAAACACAAAGCTCTGCTCTTGGTGACAGTAAGGTCGTTTGTCTCATCCATTCCAGACAAAATCAAAGGGAGGACAACTTGTAGAGCTGATCTCAGCATGCAGAGCACCAGTGTGACACAAAAATCAATACCTGAAAAGTCCTTCAACAGAAAACTGACATGCATGCACAAACATGCACACAGAAACACCCACACACTCACACTCTCAGCATGCAAAGTAGCAGTTCACTGTCCAACTAACTGGGCTGCTCATGTGTGATAGTCCAAACAGATAGATCAAACAATTATCTTTTGAAGAAGTCATTAAATCACATTACTGTGTCTGTTCTGGCTTATGATCTAGCTTGGATTGGTCTCAGTTGGGTGTACATTCCTGCTGGAGAACATTTCCTAAACGAAGCCAGCTGTAAAGTATGTCTGACATCACAGGAGTTAGATGGGCCTTTTCCAGGTTTGAGGACAAACATCTTGAGGCAACTGCTTCATCTTGCCTCATCCTTAACGGTCACATCACCAGCAGGTCCAGCTCAGTTCACAAATCCTGTTTGAACTGCAGAGTTACCATCACTGTCGTAGAGCTGAAGTGGGCAGCAGAGACTTTGGTTCCCCAGAGTGATCTACATGATTGAAGCTGGAATGATGTCAGTTTCTGGAAGACAAAGCAGGATGAGCTCAATGTTATTGGCTTTGCCTTCTTCTCTCAATTCAGTCGAATGTCAAAATATTAAAGGTCAAATCCGAGAGATGGAAATATTATGAAAAGGTCTAAAGCATGCTCAGAGATTTTATCATCAGCCTCTTGGGTCTGAACATTTGACAGTGGACAATATGGCCACACTGCACGACCGACTGCACTGAAATTAGGCAGCATTACCTTCAGTGGGTTCACATTTTACCATTTAAGCTCAATTAACCGTTGACATAAGCACATTAGTATGCAGCGCATCAAAATAAACACACAAACACAGAGGATGGAAGAAATGAGGCGTCACCTTTTGTAAAAGAAGAAAATTAAAAAAAAAAACGAAGATAATTGAGATAAGGAATTTATTTTCACTGCTATAGAGGCACTTTATAAAATATTGCATCAGTCTGAATCAGAGCCAAATGTCCTCATTGTGTTCAGTGTGACGTTGTTCATTCCCAGAGCACTGAGAATCTGATTTTTATATCATTATGCAGGAACTGGTTTCTATTCAGGAGGCTCAGCTATGTTGTATTTGCTGCTTCACTTACCCTGACAGTAACAAAGTGAAACTTTAATCTCCCCTCAGTGTCAACAGCAGCTGATAGCAATTAAGGAGAAAGCCTGGATACTGAAGTGGTGCGTTTGACTCAGAGAGTTCACCCGCATCTCTCACTACGAAATTTAAACGACTTCTCTTTATGTTTGCAACCGCTGTCCAGAACCAAATTTCTTTTCAAGCCCTAAATTGAATTAAGAAGCTGTGTGTGTGTGTCTCTATTGTCTGTGTCTGTGCAGATGCACGAAAACAAAATATTATAGTTATTGTTGTTTTCATTGCACATTCTATTCCAGTCGTAAGTGGCCATTATATAGTTAAACAGCAAAAATTAGATGTTGTAATTTCAGTAATTTTAATCTGCATGAAGCTGGAGCAGAAAACTGCAGGCATTATTATCTCTGCCTGAATATAGTGAGTGCACGGCCGTTGTGCCCACTGACTCTTAGGTATAATGCAGCCCTTTCTGTACGGACGCCAGCACACAAAGCTCCTGCTGTGTGAGAGCGTGCAGCTTTTTGCACTGCGAGCTCTGCTGTTCTGTCGCTCTCCGACACAGAGCCAAACAATGCCAAAACCCACTGTTCATGGAGGGCTAAAGCAAACCCTCAACTGTTTAGACTTTGGAGCCTGGCAGATGTTTTTGTGTATGATTATCATGACTGTTTGTTTCTACATTTACACTTGTCTAAAGACAGCAGGCAGAGCTGCTAAATGTTGATGATGTCGGTAAAATTGCCCGTGGGCATTGGACTGTGGGTTCAAACATGTCACCGTGTTTTCCAAAATGTTGCTGTGTGAAAAATATATGCTAATCTAATGAGGAAGCTGTGGGGGCCAGTCTTGCCTCCGAGCAATTTAAGGCTAATTTTCATTTTGTAACAGTTGTGATAAAGCGATCGAGCAAACCTCAAACTTAATAAAAACCTTCTTAGTCAATACATAATAGTTAAACTGACAAAATATTGTAATTTCTATATATTATTTATTCGTTTCTGTTGCAAGAGAGACCTGAGTACAGCAGAGAGAAAGAACTTAACCAGGCAAACAAAAGCTCATAACATACAAAGAACATAGCCAGATATACCAAAAGCATATATAGCATCAGAGATAAGGGCAGACATTTACATTCAAAGTTAAAAGTTTAGTATCGGCCAGTGAGGTCAAACATTTAAGTTTTCCAATCCTCTATATCCTCATTCCACTTCTAAACTGTAAAGAAGTAGGAGACCAAGTTCAGTATTTACCAGAGGGGCGACTAGAGTTAAACAGTCCTGAGATATTTTAAATTTCAGCAGAGAACTGATGTACAGAGGCAACTTTTGTGAGAGACCTTCATGAATCAAAATAATAGAAAGCAGTTCTCTTCACGTTGCCAGTGAGGAACAGCCTTCTTTTTCAGATGGTACACAGTGACGAGTACAATATTTGTCTCCTGTAATGAAACACAAAGCACAATGATAAAGCATCAAGTTGTTTGGAGGTAGAGGGAGCAGCATGAGAATAAAGGATCGTCAAGCACAGACATGATGGTTGACTGTGCACTCGTTTTCCTGTCCTCAAGGCACAAACATGCTTTATTCTGATATAAGAGATTTCAACAGTGATGTTATTGTTACTGCTGCTTCAGTAAGCTCCAGTCTAAAAATGTGGAAAGATGTGCCGTTACAATTAGGGATGAAACTAACAAATATTTTTATTATCAACTAAATTGCTGATTATTTCCTCAGTAAATCAGTTGATCATTTGGAGTATAACGCGTCAGAAAATACTGGAAAACCCTCCAGAGCCCTTGTTGGGGAACTTGTGAGCTGTGCTTAAAAAAATGATTTTCTGATTAAAGGCGCCCTGTGGAGTTTTTGTAAACAAACAAAACTTATGTTTACATTCAGTGTTACTCAGTGCATCCTTGAGGACAAACAAGTGTTCCATATGCATTCACTTCCACACTAATTTTAACTTTCATTTTTCTGTTTTTCTGTTCACGTTTACTATCTAGCAGTTTTCTTCTTCCCTTTCGTGACACGTTGCTGCCCATCTTCACACATTATCGCCATCTGTAAATCACTGGAATAGTATGAAACCACTGGCAGGATTTTGCACACGCATCCTCATGTTTTCAGGCACAAAACAAACTAGCTCATAAAGAAACCACCACAGTGCTACTGGAGCAAAAACTGATCCAAATTGTTGCTGGTTAATTTCCTTTCTTTTTAACATGTTTGTGAGTAGTTTACAGGATTTGTCTTTTATTGAAATTGGAATGCAGTCATTGTTTTTGTAGTGTAGTGTATGACTGTTGTTGCATAGTTGGGACACAGCTTGGCTTAGCTTATGTATATTGAAAGTCAGCATTCCTCTGTGGTGAAATGAGATAGCTAAGTAGTAAGGGTAAATGTTTGCCCATCCATGTTTTTCATACGCAACTTGATCGAAGCAGATGCTCTGCATTTGGACCACACTGCAGGTTGCGAGGATCTGTCAGGTGTCTGAATTATAGATGCAAATAGAAGCAGCTATTTTGCATTCCAGCATAATTTGCACGGAAAAATCCTGCACCTACACCTCAGGTCCCAACATTATCATCATTAAGTTGCTCCTCATCTCAACAGGATGCTCAACAAAGCAAACAACAGTTGAGATAAATGTGGCACCAGGCAGTCACTAACAGGTCTAATATGACGCTGTGCAACATAAAGGGACACAATATTTCTATGCCTAAATTATAATTTTCAGGGAGGCTTTACCGCCTAAAGTGAGCTTAAGAAATTTGTAAATGTTACTAAATGTTTTTATCAATAGGGCAAAATTTGAATTAAAAATTTTAGAATGAGATGTCAAATCATGGAGATGGTCCAGATGAGACTGATGCACAAAACTGTACCTGAGTATCTATACATCTCCACACAGATTGAGGGACATAGGAATAGTTTGTATACTGTAATATGAGTTACTTGTGTTAAATTCAAGTACAGTCTTGAGATTAAAATGTAATTTCAAGTGCAACTGAATAAGAAGTAGAGCTGCAGTTTTTTTGAAGAGTCATATCGACATTAATACCTTGTTCCACTGGGGCGTGTTTCTCATTGAAGTGCATGAACATTAAGTTCTAAGTAATTTTATGAAATGAGTGTAGTAAGTGTTTTCCCACTACGTTCACAAACTCAGGTGCTAAATGCTAAGATCCCAAACGAGGGTTGATGAGTGAGATCATGCAGTATTCTGGTCAAGATGGAAAATTAGCACGTCTCTCAGCACCTCGTCACCTTCACACCAGCTGACGCAGTGTTACAGAAATCTGCTATTTTGAGTCCAAAACTGTACCTGCTAAAAGTCACGACAATTAAACAGCTTTGCACTCTGCGTTCTCAGCAGAGACAACGTTGGGCGTCACAGCTGAAAGTCACATGCCAGGCACAGGGAACAAGCTTGTCACTGTTACCTATAATTTATTTTCCTTTGAAAGACCTCCTTCAAATAATGAACTTTGGTTCATTTCCAATGCAGGGTAAATAACAAGATGCCCTAGACCTTAATCCCCATGCATCATGCTGTGCATACTTAGGAGTTCTCCCATATTCAGCAGGCCACCCTACCTGGTTTGCTCTGTTTATTCTGAACAAACCCTTGATCATTTGGTGCAGTGCAGGTCTGTGTGGCTATTTTAGCAGGTAGTCATTCTCTGTTCGTCCATCTGTCTATTTGTCCGTCAGTCTGTCTCTCTGTGATCTCTGATAACAAGAAAAGGGCAGCTGGATGAGGAGGAGAGCAACACACCTGGCAAAAACAAGTCCTTAATTAGTGGAACCATTTTTTAATTACAATAACACAACAAAACAATAACCTCAATTACAAGGAAACAGACACCACGTGTGAGGTTAATTCCACTGAACAAAGTGTTTTAAGTATTTGAAGCGTCCACAGGGATGCCTGGAGACCTTATTAGAAATGCCAGCAACACTTTTTAAACAGAGAAGTAGTTGTTGTGAAAATACATTTCTCAAGGAGCCTTTCAGTTACATGAAACATTCCTGTTTTTTTTATCCCTAAATAACCTCAATCAGCGGTATGTTAAGCTTTGTTTGGCGAGCTCTTAAAAATTCCACTCCATGACTACACTCAGTTCCATTATTATGTTTTCCATATCATTATTTCATGTTTTTCCCCTGCTGAGGCACGCTCAAGGAATCATCTGAAGCACTGAAGTACCTCAGCTTCTCTGGCCTCTAAACCTGTCTTTATGAATCCATTTCAAACCGAGCTGGGGTCGCTCGGACAGGCATGGATAAGACAGTGGTGGAAGAGGCTGAGAATACCACAAACAAACCCCATGTACCCAACAAAGAGGGAAGACATGGCTTGTTTTTTTTCTGCTTTTTGTTTCATGTGATATGTCTTAAGAAACCAGCCACAGATTCTGCAGTGAATGAAGTTTACATATTAAAACTATTGGTTTGATTTGTTTTCACTCTGTCATAAAACAACCTACACAAAACATACTTGTCCAAATATTATAACAAAATGCCGCAAACTGTGTTCCTTAATTGTTTTGGTATTTCACTTAATATACAAAAATATCAACGTACTTTGCCAATTATACTGCAGTTGAAAGCTACTGACAATTACTTCAGAAAGAGACAAATTGTTTTCCTTAAGATTTAGTACTTATTTGTGTTTTCCAAGATCTTTGTCAAGCTGTTTCACCACTGCTGACAATTTAAATTTTTTCCAGCTGTGAGCAGTTCATCCACTTCCTTTGTTGCATTGTGGGCGAATAGTGTGCATCAACAGTCGAAAATCAACTGTGTTTAGTATGGATGCTGTCTGCTTTGAGTATAATTTATTTTGTGAGTTTTCTAGTGTGAACACATTACTGTTCGTAAACAGGGAACTTGCAAACGGCGACAGATTCAGTCCAACATGAAGCATGGACATGTAGAAACACAAAATAAAACAAACTATGAATAGCATATAATGTAAACATGGTGGTATGTTCAAAATTAAAGCATGACACAGGATAGAAACATTCATACTGGTCATGACCTGCCTCAAATTATGATAACAACAAGGACTGCTGTGTCCTTTCTATGTTTCTGACTGAGGTGAACGTTGAAACATGCAGATTTTATTCTACTCGATGCAGTGTTTCTCCTCATGCAAACATTTTTACTAAAATGCTATATGCATTCACCCATCTCTCCCATTTCCATTTCATTAAATAGAAAGCTATTAAAAAAGATAATAGATTCAGGAAAGCTGCTCCAAATTTTAGCCCTGACACAGTGAAAGGATTTGGATCCAGAAGAGCCATATCTCAGTACACTCAAACACCTGTAAATAATGGTGCCTGGCCATTTAGGCATTTACACACATTGCTTATGATTAAATACTGACCCCTGTTAGCAATATTTAACTATTTTAGTGGTTTTATTGGTGCCTTAATGTTTTTAACACCACATGCAGCATATGGCACATAACATTGGTATCAGCCAGATGAATTATTAAATCCCTTCTCAATTACTACCTTTCTACAAGTTTAGTCCTTCTTCTCTACTCTGTGTTCTCTCTTTTTTACATGAACTGTATCACACAATCTGTGGCCAAGAGGCAAAGTCAAGATAAAACTCCATTTCAGGTTTTATATTTATTTTTACCCAAATAAGTGAGTTTGGCCACAGTGGTGTTCATCTTGGTGAGAGGTGGTTGCCTTGAAGTCAGATATTTAATATCAAGAGTTATCTGTTTGTGTGTGTGCCAGCCTACAGGTCTGCTGTCTGTGATAATGAAATGCTGCATGTGTCAAATAGGCATCTAGAGGGAAAACGTTGCTGTTTTTCATTAGGATCGTGTTTCACTGAGTGCACCTTCTCGTCATTTTAGAGACACACACACACACACACAAAAAAAAACATGATGACGGATCCTCATCAAAAAGGCACACTGTGTATCCTTACCAGGAAACGCCCCTGCCTTCTGTTTGGTGAATCACTGTGTGCCATAGGGATGAAAAATCCCATTTACACGAACACAGTTTCCCCATTACAAAAACTGACACGGTGCAATCCCTGAAAACAGTCCCCTGTGTTGAGAAACACAACAACAACTACTACCAGAAAATCTAAAATTATGGTCACTCAAGAAAAGGCTTCGTGCTTTAGCTGACCTATTTATTTTTCTGTTTAAGTTTCTTATGTAATGTTTTTCTGTCTCCAGCACACGCATCAGTAAAGTCTTTGGAAGCAGTGGGAGCAACAGAAGCCTGACATGATGCAAGTTCTTACATGTATAGAGCTTTACTATTCTAAAAGCTACTAGTGTGCAGTGGAAAAATAAGAAATATAATATATATAATTATTTATTTTTCTGCCATTTTTTATTAAAGGAAGAAGCTACAGCTAAGCAAGCACATTCTGCAGTGTGTAAAACAGGCTGTGCTAAGATGCTAAGCGACCTATTTATATTTAGCAAGTGACCCGTACTCATGAGTCTGACACGCTCATCATCTCAGCTTGTGACCCGACCAGCCTGCTGCAGCATAAGTGAGCACTGAGGCTGGGTGTTAAAAGGCTGGGTGGGGGTTCAGGATCACTAGTTTTTAAATCTCAAAAGGACGACAGCTTGTTGGATGCCGACTTCTTCTGCAATATTTTTTTTTAAGATGAAACAGAAATAACTGTTAAAACGATTAAAAGTCGGCACCCAACGTTAAAGACCACAATCTAGAAATCTTGATGTCATCTTGGATCCTGACCTAAATGTTAATAGCCACATTAAGACCCTTACAAAATCAGCCAACTATAACCTCAAGAATATATCAAGAATTAAATGACTAGTGTCTCAGCAGGATTTAGAAAAACGTACCCATGCTTTAATCTTCACTGTTGTAATAGTGTCGTCACATATCTCTCTAAAAGGTCGATCAAATGGCTGCGGCTACTTCAGAGTGCTGCTGCTGGAGTCCTCACTAAGACCAGCAAAGTGGATCACATCACTCCAGTTCTCAGATTTTTTTTACTCCGGCTTCCTGTTTGTCTGGGACAGGTCTGCTTTTCGTCCCCAGAGTCAAAACTAAACACAGAGAAGCAGCGTTCAGTTTTTATGCAGCACATATTTGGAGCAAACTCCCAGAAAACTGCTCCAACTCTCAGTTCTTTGAAATCAAGGCGTAAGACTTCTTCTGTCTGTCTGCATTTTATGAAATTAAATGTGGGACTGTTTATCCATATCTTGCACTGCACTGGGGCTGCACTGTAATTTTTATTCTCCTATTTACCCTTCCTTTTTACTAGCTTATTTTTATCCTCTATTTTATTTATGTGACCTTTTATATTGATTTGTTTCTTTTATATTTTGCTTAATGTCTTTGATGTCTTATGCAAAGCACTTTGAATTGCCTTGTTCAAATGTGACTTGTCCTTATATTCTTCACTTCCTTCCTATACCTCTTTTCACTTGAAGCTAATGTCATCAGTTTTCTTTCCTGTGCAGATACCCCAGGTGAGCTACGCCTCCACAGCTCCAGAGCTCAGTGACAACACCCGCTACGACTTCTTCTCACGTGTGGTGCCTCCAGACACCTACCAGGCCCAGGCCATGGTGGACATTGTAAAGGCCATGCGCTGGAACTACGTCTCCACAGTGGCCTCAGAGGGGAACTACGGAGAAAGCGGTGTCGATGCTTTCATTCAGCGGTCTCGGGAGGACGGTGAGTACACTTGGCCTCATATATCATTACTGCCTGTCCAGCACCAGGCGTGGGAAGATATTATTCCCCGCAAACTTTCTGTACTGTAGAAAATCGGTGAGCCTCGGAGACCTACAAGCAAAAATCAATTAGTTAGGTCAAATGTTAGATTTGATCCTGCACTGAACATGCAAACAGCCAGAGGTCGATTACAAACTTTAACATGTATCATCACAGCACAAACAGAGGCCACAACCAGCACAGGATGTTTGTTACATTCGCTCATGATGTGAATGCCTTTAAAGTTCCATTAGATTCACTGCATCCCCACACAACTTTAAGTTACTTTTACACTTTCTTCCGTGGCTTCGAAGTGAAAGCAGCACACAGTAGTTAAAATCCCCTGTCAGTGTCTGCGGGGGATCTCGTTTGCTAAAATACTTCTGTTTACTCATATTTGCTTTTTAAAAATAACAATGAGTGACAGACATAAAACATGAGACAGAAAACCACAAAACATACCACAAAAAATATGATAATCATGAATATGACACACACACCAGGTCAGAGTTATGAACACAGTCGGGACTCTAGGCTTACTTTTATTTTTAGGGGCACTTGAGTAAAAAAGTTAAAACATTTATTCTGTCATCAACTAACTTTTGAATTGAACGTTAATTAACGACAGCTGGTATGACTTTACCCGTTGAAAGCGACGGTCACAGCCGGCTAAAATTGAGAAGCTGCTACTTGAATGTTTTGTACGCTGCTCTGTGCTAATAAGAAAGAGAGGGGGGAGAAAACGGATTCCATATCAGATTCATTAGTGTGGGAGCTCAGTGAATATGTGTGTTTTGACAATCCAGGTGTCGGAACTCAGAGTTGGTTGCACCGATGCTCCCGAGCAACTTTTCACATTTGCACACTCTGATTTTCACTCACATGTGCAGTGAAATTGCACTGTAGATCCCTGAAAGTGTGAGTGAAGCACGAGCAGTTACAAAGCTGTCGTTATAGCTGCACTGGTTAAAATGACAGCTTTTCTGTTCTGTCAGGCTGAAGCTGGATGACGACTGAAAAATTCAGGTTTTTTGTGTTCAGAGCAGCAGGATGTTGATGTCTGTAAACTCATTGTTTCGGTTCTTTAGTTCACATCCTGACTGTATGTTTCAGTGCCATGCCACTCATCACCAAATCCATAAAACAGATTATATAACTGCAGATAGACATTTACAAACAAGCTCAGACAAGCAAAGTGGACACTACCTGCCCAGAAACTGCACAGAACCAAATCGAACTAGTGTTTGAGCATAGCAGATGTTTTCTGAGGAGATCGACTCCAATGGGATACTCATGTTGCTTTGTCTCTGCTGAATGTGTAAGTATGCAGTTGTTGTTGCACATGATAACATGGTAAGTTGACAGTATCCCGGGATTCTGAGTTTGTTTTGTAGTTGTCAATGTCACCTTGTCTACAAAAATGCTTAATAAAGTGAATAATTTTTTTTTTTTTTTTGCACAAGTATATTTTTTCAAACCAGTATGTTTAGGCTTCAGGATTAGAAACATGTCCGGGCTACAAGAAGTGATTTTATTTCAAAATCATTTTTCCCAGCACCCCAAAGAATAACCTCAAGATGTGGCAGATGTCAGTCTGTTTAAAATTCAACTTGGGAGCAAAATGTACACTTTCAGTCAGCATTTTGAGGTAGAGAGAGAAAAAGAAGCTGGATTTGAGATACAGAATTTCTCCTATCGATATCACTCATTTCAGGATTCTCCATCTGGCCTACTGCATGACTCTCCTGGAGTGTCTTCATTTTGCGTTTACCCTTTTCCAACAAATTACTCTACTGAAGGAGTTCCCAAGGAGTTTCAGTGTTTTGGTTGGCTAAGTACGAGAGTAATTAAAAGGATGAGACTTAAAGGTGCCCCAGTCATGTCTCTGGCTTGCACTGTGCCAGGGCAGAATGAGACCAGCTTGACTGTGGTTTGCTCATCAATTATGTCAGTCACTCTCTGATCACTTAATCGGCTGGGCACAAGTCAGGCACAGCTGAGGGATGGAAAATAAGTGAGGCTGGGTAAAACATGGTAGGGATTTTATCAGGGCTGAAAAATCAGGTGATGCATGTCAGTTCAAATTGTTTCCAAGAATCCAGATAGACAGATTCCATCTGATCGGCAGAATACATTACCCAAGCTCAGGTACAATTATTGATAGTGTCACACATGCGATGTGAGAATACAGTGTGTCATGCGTGCTCTACTGTTGCTTGATTTAGATTCAAGGACTGCTTAGTGGTCATGTTCAGTTTAGGACAACTCTAAATGATCATCCTTATCTGATGATGCATTTCCCTCCACATTTTTGGACACAGTTGAGCTCTAAGACACAACTATGAAAGGTAAATCCATGAGGAATTTATGCCGCTTGAAATAACTTGTTGTCCAGTTTCCAATTCATGGAACTCATTTGCTGTGTGAATAAAAGGAACAGAATTATGTGCACATAACTTATAGATGTAAAGCTTATCGAAGCCAACATTAACGAAGAAGCAATATCTGAACACTTTCCAAATTTATTTAAATAAATTTAGACATCTTAGTTTAAGACTTTAATCTGGAAATATCCCTGTTTTGCAGAACAAACTCTTGTTAAATCCTTTGCCTATATCTGCAAAGACATAGTGAGCCCATTCAATCTGTAGACTTTTTACACTTAGAGTGTTTTATAACTATTCTATTTTGATTTTTTTAAATTGCTAATCAAGAAAACATTTTACAGATTAGATGACAATTATCATTAGTAAGGAGCAACAAAAGACTGAGAAAGTTGTGGACTGATTCAAAAACACCTGTTTGGATCAGTCCACAGGTAAACAGGGTCATTGGTAACAGGTGATAGTATCATGATTGGGTATGAAAGGTTCATCCTGGAAAGACTCAGTCGTTCACAAGCGAGGATGGAGAGAGGTTCAACACTTTGTCAAACACATGATCGGGAAAATTACTACACTGGCTTGGGAAGAACTGTCGTCAGAAAACAAAGGGCATTTGTAAATGATTGCATTCTGTTTTTATTTACATTTTGCACAGCAGCCCAACTTTTTTGGAATCAGGGTTGTTGATATTTTCCTGCCAAGTGATTAGCATTCAGTTTGATCTCTTAATTGAAATGCTCTCCATAGTGTACTCTTATGGTATTAAGCCAGCAAATCCCTTAACAGTGGAAAGATTTTATGTTGATATATTATATTCCAAATATACTGTTAATCCACCGCTTCACACAGAATTGTTTTGAGCTAAATGTACCAAGAAAATAAGCCGAAAAAGCAAATTATCTGAGTCAGCTCCCACAGCAACAACCCTGGCAGCCCAGCAGCCACCTGCTTGGAGTTGCACCAGCACAGCTTTCCCCCTTCAGGGAGCTAGCAAATATAACTCAGTACAATGTGGGTAAAAAGCAGATGATGAAAGGTAAATATGAATTCCAGGTGGGTTTTTTTGATCTCTCCTTTTGTGTCTCTCTTCCCTGGCAAACAGTGCCTAGAGCTGGGAATCGGTGGCCTTCAGTGTTGCCCTTGTTGGGGTATTTGAAATGAGCATCTTCTCATCTCCCATGTACTGACCCAGGATGTGATCCCTCCTAACGGGAGAGACATACGAGCAGATGAAGGATACATAGAGATGGAGGAGGAAATCACTTTGCTTTGTAAAAACCACTTGAGGAAACCTCAGATGTGTGAAAACGTGCAAGTGTCTGTTGTCCTTCAAATGTTAACCCAGAACCTATCCTATTGACAATGTTATACATTTAAATTTGAGTGTAGTGCGAAGGTTTTAAAACTAACATTGGACGAATACTCTTTTTCGATCTTTTCACTGGTACCGGACTGAAAGACAGCTTTCACTTGGCAATGTGCATCTTGCAGTAATATTTAAATAGTGAGGAAATAAAAGCAAACAGCAGGACAATGAGGTAGTAAGCCTCACAATAAGCACTTACTGGAGATCACCAAATAATTTAGTAGGAACATCTTAAGTGATGTATTCCTGGCTGATGTGGACACAAGATGCTTTATTTCCTTAATTTCCAAAGGCCTATTTTTTTGGAACACACACATGGTTTCTGAAATGGAAAGTTCATAATCGTCATCTTGGGTCTACTTCATAGTCTCTTACTGCTCACTACTTTGGTATTTATGAATATAAAAATTCCTTTTGAGTGCCGCCGTTAGGAAACAAACAGGACACGGAGAGGCCAGTCAAGTGTGGGCAGAAGAAGCCCAGAGAGTCCCATCCTTGACTGCAGACAGCCCCTCTCTGCAGAGATGTTGATTACTGTGGAGCATGCCCCAATAGATGTCATTAATCAAGTTAATGAAACACAATGTCAATAAGAACCCTAACAAGATTCCCTTGCAAACCAATGGCCTGCCTGACATCAACATGAGAAACCCTGCTAATGGAGTAACTGCCGTCCCTGTTTGACGAGGAGGATTACAAGCATTAGCCACAGAGTTGGGATGAATGAGCGCATGTGGGGAATGTAAAATGAAGAAGAAAGGGGGAACACAAACAACTCTGGCACTGCTCCTGGGTGATTTATTAGTAGATTCAGACAATATCAGACTGGGTTGAGGTTATGCTTGGTATCAGAAAGTAAAATATTAACTGTGATATAAGAAGGTAGAGCCTAATTATACTGTATTAACTGATTCTTACAAACAAACATCTTTTAGGTTCATCAGAAGTTCTTTCTTTGAATAATTAATTTTTTGGATTAGGCCGGCGATATTCTACGTTTTTCTTGTATTTACCAAACCCTAAACAACGTGTTATTTAATCTCCCTGCCCTGTCTGTTTTTCTCAGCTCCAAGCACATTCGTTACTGAAGACATAAGTCTTTTAAAACAGCTCACAAATCTATGTGAGTATGTCATATATGTATGACATACAAATGTATAGTCTCATTTTAATAAAGGCTTTCCCAAAAAAGCTGGTCAATGCAGATTTTAGGAAACATTGCTCAAACGGGAATAATTAGTCTGCTTGTTAGGTGTTTTTGCCGCGGATTGATACACATTTGGTGCTCTAGTGAGTATTTCCAGCAGATTTGACTTCAATTAAAATGCAGTGCCCATGTTCATCAGAATGAAGGAGCATGCGTTTTAAACAACAATGAATTTCTGTAACACACAGCTATATCAAGCTTACACAGGCAATAAAGAAATCTGCAGACATTGTGAAACATATATCTTTATCACCAGACATATCAATAGCCATGTAAGTTGGTAAATGAAGGTAAATTGGGAAAATGTGTTGATCAGATTAGACTAAAGCACGTCCCCGCCCGGAGGAGCAGGGAGACGTTTGAACATCTGTATTCTAAATGACCGCAGTCACCCTGGGAAGAGATCACAGCACACTCAGCGATGTTCCTGCTTCTATCCATATGGCCTTTTAATCTCGAGTTCACAGCCTTGCGTGGCATCTCAGCCGGTTATGTCTTTATTTATTATTTGACATCACGCAAATGACCCCTGAGTGCCTCAGATATGTCCTGTTGCAATTTGTTTAAACAATTACTTGTCATTGCTTAATTGGGCAGGGCGAATGGCTGAATAATCATCACTCATCTTCTCTCGCTTTTCTCCCTCTCTCTTTCACTCAGGGGCTTTCTTTCAGAGACATAATGGTTATGTATAGCTCTTAATGCAGATATATTGTAAAAGCCAATTTTCTTAAGCAAGTGCTGCTGCTTGAACTTTGATCTTTAGTATAGATATGGTTCCCTGTAGAAATGGTAGGTAAGCTTAGTACTGCAGGTCACGTTTTGCCGTACTGAAATTTTAAGGTAAACGCACATGATAACATTTTCTCATATGGGAGTATGTACTTTGTAATGCAAATGTACATTAGTAAATATTCAAATGAAGAATTTAGAAACTATGTGTTGCCGATTCAATCAAGCGAGCTGAAAGGCAAAGCCAAGAATTAGGGTGTGGGGGAGGTCACGGGGGATGCTGCGGTTTAATTTATCCTGAAGTACTCGGTACATGCTGCACAAATTGGCCACAAAAAGCAATGTGAATTGGTACAGATAAGGTTAGTAGCTGCTAAGCTTATACAGTATATAAATAATTACATGGAAAATTAGAATTAAAAAAGATAAAAAAGGAGGATACTGACTAAAAGAGATCAATACCAACATTTGCTTCCAGTTGATAGGCTGCTGTGTTGTCACATGCCTAAAAAAGGAGCTTCATTGGACATCACCTTGCATCCAACAACAGGAGATAATCAATTTACGGTACAATAATGAGAAAAAAGCAACAAATCAAAGATGTTTGTGGGATAGGGACAAACTTAATTCAGGTGTGAAATAGCTCTGTGCTTTTGAACATTTTGGAAAAAGCTCAATCAAAACTATGAACAAGGTTTCAAGGAATAGAGGATTGGATTTTGAAAGATACTTAAATGGGCCTTTGTCTCTCCCAACTGTTAAGAAGGAAAAGGAATTCAATTAGAAAACATAAGACAATAATGTAAATTGGACAGCTCATGCAACTAATCTGGATTACAGTTGTGTAACTAATCCATACAGCTCCTCTTCATTAGAATATATCAATATCACTTGTCAGAGGGATAAGATTTTCTCAGCTTCCACTAAGCACTTTCTAAATGGCTTCATATTATCATCATTAGACTGGGCTTACATTTTGTATTGCTCAATATTAGAAAGATTTGATGACGACCTCTTTTTTAGACCCTGATATCTTCAACCAGAGTAATAATGTGGTTACTGAGATGACTCACAACAGCGACTTCTGAAATTACAAATTATAATTTAAGCAAACTAATTGAATAAACACAGAAGTTAACCTTGCAAACATGCTCACGGCTGTGTAGTTGTACAGTGTTAAATGGTAACAGAGACTCATATATTTATATGACTCATGTATATAAAAGAAAGAAGGTTTATATTGGTCAAGATTAAAGTAGCCAAATTAAATGCAATACAACAGATCTGCCACAAATTCTTCATTAATTAAGACCATAATGTTAGTCAGTTTTTGTTTGAGACGGGTGTTGATTCATGCAAGAAAGAAACAAGAATATTAGGATACAGTTACAGGAAGTGTTTGGAGAAGAGCGACTGTTTTATAATGACTTTCATTTCACAGTAAAAGTTCAATTTAATTCACACAATGAATGATTCCATCTGTGAAGTTCCAATTATACCTACTCTCACACTACTATTCCAATTGTGGGTATATACATACACTATAGTGAATGAGACAGAAATATATTTCAGTCTTCTTTCTCAGTATCAAATCACTTTTTTTTTATATCTGCTATTTGTGGCGTTATTGGTCTTGGAATTTACTGTTTTTTGTGTTAAAAGAAGAAAAACAGCTTAGTCACATGTCCTTTTTGTGTTAGTTTGCCAAGGCCAGTTTGTTTTCCATCAATTTCTAGGTGCCTCTTACCTCTGATCATGGGACACTGATTTCCCCAAAGGGTTCGTGTGGCATTGGGCATCACTTCTCACAAAAAAAGATATTCTCTGTTTGTCTTTATTGGAAAGAGCTGTGTAGTTTCTTTTTAAAGCATTTTGAATGAGCACATCTAAAGAACATGTCTAACACCCGTGATTACATAAGTAAAATACAGTAACCTCTGACCAGATTCACATAACACCATTAAACTTTATGTGTCATCTCAAGAATGGGCAAATAACAGGACAAATCATCAAGTACATTTCAGAAGGTGGATCCATTTCATGACTCACTTTGCACTTTGGTCAGAACAGAAAATTGCAGGTTTCTTTCACAGTGGATACAATATTGTATTAGTTTCGCACTTACCCATTCAGTCGTGCTATGAGCAAGAAACTGTGCTAAATATTCATCCTACAGAAATGTTTTTTCTTTTAATCTTGGCAAATTTTTAGCTGTGATATTTTAGACCCCTCAGTTGGTAATTAATCAGTGTGGGCAGGACTGTGACATCTGTTTCCTCTGCTTTTTGTTGCTTTACATCAATGGAAAATCTTTTCCTGGTCGACTGGGGCGGCTGCCACTGCTCAGGCTTGGATACTCAATTGTTAATTGATTAATCCACAGTCAATGTTACTCTGAAAATAATCTTGTAACAACAGCACACCAAAAGTGTAACATGCAAAAACAATGACAGACAAACCTGTTTTCTGGGAACAGTCCCCAAACTTGATTGTTCCATGTTCATAATTCCAGGTATTCTGTTTTCAGTTCCTGGATTTCTCCCTATCTGGGCAGCATTTTTACTGGGAGAAGTCTGGGCATTGTTGATTATTACATTCCAAACCCCCCTGTGGGGATAATATGTTTTATGAATTTATCTGCCGACACTGTCAAAAAGTTTTTTGTAAATTTCCCCACTGTGGGAGGAATAAAGGTACTACAATTACCTCATTGATTTAATTTTACTTGTGACATTCTGCAGGTATGGAGTCAGATCACTCTCAATATTAATACATGCACACAGAAGGAGGATTCGCAAATGTTTTACAGGATTTATATATGAATGACTGACTCCACAGTGCAGACAAAAATAGTTGTATGTAAATGTAAAACAAATCCACATATAGAAAATAAATGTATTTCTGATGCACACGCAAAATATATGTGGTAGAAATTCACACACACACACACACATCAAGACTGATCTGACTCCAAGTGCAAGAGTCTTGTGCAGTTTTCCCTGATTTGTACACTTGCTGTCTGGATTACCAGGCCCATGTAGCCAGTGGCAGAGCAGAGCAGCATTAGTCTTTAAATTAGGTTATTGAGTCAGAGATATTGATTCTTTTGGGATAATTAGGTCATTCCAGCAGCAAAAGTGACAAGATTTAGTACAGGCAAAGACAAGGAGACTATAATCACTCTGATCCGAAATAATCAAAAAGAAGTCCAGGTGCTTCTGAACACAGTTTGGTGGACAGGAAATATGTCGAAAATCTAGTGGGAATTAGTTGTTCTGTTTTTGCCAATTGTGTCTCTTGACATCTTGACATCTCACTCAGCAGTAATACAATGAAGAAGGCTTAAAAAAGGCTTCCATGACCTTGGTATAGACTAAATCATTATTTCTGATAATGCAGGGGAGTTTGTGTCACGTACACTATCTGCATCAGAGCAGACTCTGCTTCACAAATCTGTTGTAAACTGTCTAGAGTGTATCGCACTGCACAGTGTGGAGCCTTGTATGACAAAGTCCAAAAGGAAGCACACACATCTGTCAGTGTATTTTCCTTCAGAACTATTGTTTCTTTCAAGATGGTTCCTGCTAATGAGCAGGTGGAGGATAATATTGTATAGGCAGCTTTTCATCCAACCTGAATCTTCGTCCTGATAAACACCCTCCTCCAAAGACAGCAGCTTTATCTAAAACCTACAGACTTCTACTGTAACCCCAATTTATGCATTTCCTGTTGAAGCGGAAGGAGTTTAATCTTCATCATAAACCGGTTGGCTCTTCGTTATGGAGAGAAAGGCAGTTTGATTTAATTGTGTGTGCAGGACGGTTTGATTGTTGAAAGATTTGTGTGTATTTTGTTTGATCTTTTTAGTTAAACCAACAAGTGCAGCACCAGGTAACCAGCAAAGATGTGTTGTTTTCCAGGAAGTGATGATGGCATTTTTCCCCCTTTTCATTGCTTAAATCTGTGTTTGGAACACTTGGCCTTTGCCAAGATATTCCATCCACCTGACTGATTAAACAGCATGATTATTACACGTGTGCCTCGGACTGGTCACAATCAAAGGCCACTGTGCAGTTTTTATCTTGAAAACTGACATTTATTAGGCACTTAACTGTGGATTTTGCATGATTAGGGCTACAGATATGCATTTCTGGTCACAGAGGGATGTGGATCAGAAAACTAGTCAATATCTGATGTGATCATATGCCTCATAAAGGCTTACACATCTCCTTCACATAGAGTTGATCAGGTGTGTGTTGAAACACACTAGAGGAGAGAAACTAGTGCAACCTTAAATGACAGCAAAACAAAGTAAAGAGTCTCAAACTGAGCCGAAATGAAGTGAGTGCGCATAAATTAGGTAAATAACATAAATAACATATTTTGTTTCCTTCAGGGGGCGCTGGGGGTCCTGTTGGGGGGGTGGGATGCCCCAAGGCAACAGTAGGGGAAACGCTGATTTAAGTCTGAATAATCTGTCCCTGTATCTGTATTTAAAGTTTAAAGACAGTGACAGGAGCAATATTATTCCAAGCACATTATTCACACATCTGCTGAGAGACTTTGAAGTGAGTCCTTGGTCTCTTGTAACAGTGAAAACCAAGCCTTTGTCTTGTTTCCATAATAACGTTATTACTCTGTGGTGTTCACCACTGTCACAACAATTTCTTTAAACCATATGCTTACTCTAATGGGGATAAATGCAGTTTCATCCGGGCACGAGGACCTTGAAGGATCAATTTGGAAGAGATGGGAAAGGCACCCTTGTGTTCAGGAGGCGGGGAGACCACTGTCACGAGGGGGGATGAATAGGGGCTTTGGTGCCTTATGTGAGAGGAAAACATCGGCATGAACCAACCACTGACGATTGAGGACAAGCAATCTACCCTACCCAGTATGCTGAAGTAACCTTGATGGTGGAAGCTAAATTTGATTTGGGAAAAAAAAAAACCTGATGTATTTTGAACAAGATTTCCATATGGTAATAGGCTGCACAGTGACACACAAATAGGATTCCAATTGTCCCATTAGCACTGATGAAATCAGGAAAATGTCTCAGCTTGGCTAAATGTTGAGAATTGATTGAAGGGAATGTCGGAGGAATTACAGTCATTCCTGACCAAAAGCATTAGCTTTTCTGTTGACAGCTGCAGAAATGAGGAGTTGCATTAATGTATTATAGGCAGGGATTTTTTTTCCTCAAAGCATTTGGTTAAAAAATATCCTCCTTGAGGATAAGCACACGCCATTCGGATTTATGTTCCACAATATGCTGATTAATATGGTTTTTTTTGCATTTCTGACCAACTGGATATTTTCACTTTGGCTTTCCTTATTTCCTTTCTTGGTCACCTGTTAGATCTAAAGTAAGCTAGATTAAAAAAGAAAAAAAAATATATTTCACAGCTTCATAAAAATGTGACACTGCCCATCAGTCTGCAGACAAACAACAGGGGGCAAAAATCTATCCTTTGTTCAAGTTTAAGCAGGAGGCAGCCATTTCAGCGGATGGGAGAAAAACAAACTGCCTTTTATTTGTTTGTTGCCATTTGAAAGTTGAACATAATCCCCCATTTTCTCCAGCAGATTTCAAAACTCGCTGAAGAGGTACAGAAGTTTGCAACTTTCTCAATGAAACTTGAGTGAAAGACATTGGCTACCATTCAGGATTTCAAGTGTTATTGAAGACATTACACTGGAATCTTTTGAAGTTATGGGGCCTCCGCGAGTGTGTTTCTAATTTGATTCTGAATGAGGAATAGAGCGAGAGTGATACAGCCTGGCAGGAATCACAGGATAAAATTTTGACATAATGTCACGTTGACTCAGGGCGTGTCATTTCCATTACAAATGACAAGGAGCTTAACCGGCAGCTGAAACAGAGAGAGGAGGAGAGAGGGAGAAGGCCGGAGAGGCGTGGGGGTGAGACAAAGCAGGATCGGATTTGAAGGCTGGGGAAAAAAGGAAATGTTTGCAGAATGCAGAGAAATAGTTGTTTGATCAGCCAGTAGTGAGTGAGCTGCTAAAACTCTGAAGTTTCATTACTCATTTGTTCTTTTGTCAGTCTGCTGAACGAGTGATCACAATGAAGCTGTTCATTCTTTACTGTGTGTTAGAAAACAAATGTGCACTATACTGTGATCACGCTGCGCCATTTCCCTCCAGGATTTTGTTTTGATACATAACACACATTTCCTGGTTTCTTGTAGTATTCAGGTCAATCAGTTGCAAAGGAGCGGGGTGGGATATTGCCACATTTTTCAGGGATAAATCTATAATTTTTAATCTCATACTTCCATTTTTCCTCTCGTATCGATCCGTTTTGTACCATCAGCAAGCTTTGTGAATGGATTAAGCTACCACGCAAACAAAGAGAATGTGGTGTCCCGACATCAACGCTGTGATCAATGGCAGAGACAGCCCGGGTCAACAATTTCGATGCCTGTGTTTACTGAGGCAAAGTATTGGAGTGAGAGGGGCCGGTGGAATAAAGGGTGCAAACTAGAATCAATACAACAGCTATCATCATTTGCAGGGTTTATTAATGGCTTCGCCCGAAGCCGTCAATGAGAGTAACACTCACTTGCATTTAGGGAACCAACACTCCAGCATTTATGCCGCTCGCCTCCTATCAATCATCACAGTCTAAGTTGCTCTCAGCAATGGTCTGGCTACCTCCACTCACCTCACAAAAACACCCACCTCAATCATGTAATGAATGGCATCAATTATGTGGCCAGGCTGCCAAGATATACAAATGATTCAGAATGGGTCAAAATCTAAAGGCGAGCAAAAATGACTGTGCAAGGCTCGGTTTAATTCTCTCTCTTTCTATCAGTTCCTCGCCGTGGCTCGATTGAGTTTTCATGAAATTCAAAAGGTATGTTCGCATGTTCACGACTGACAGCAGCATCAGTCACGCGGGATACAGCCATGAGGCAACGAGCGTTTCAGGTTCTGCTTCTCGTTCCTCGTGGCAGTCGGGAAATATTCCTGTTGGTAAAAAGCTTTCCTACTTAGACGACACAACGTGTCATCTGCAGAAAAAGACCACACTGCTTTTCATGCCAGCTGAGTTGTTTCTTACTGAATGTAGCAGCTATTCTGCAGAAGAATAGGTTCTGTGCAAGTCAAATATCATGACAGCGTAAAGCAAATGAACAAGTCAATTTTTCCTACTGTCAAATAAAACTGTTGAACTCCGAGTGATAGATGAACAGAAAAAGACATAAAGGTCTGGTATTCCAGTGCTCACAGAAAAATTATTGAGGATTTATGATTAATATGGAGGAAGAGATGTGATTAAAAATGTATTTGGACTGAGTTTAATTCAATCCGCGAGCTATCAAGCAAAAGCAATGACATAAAGCTTCAACTGAACATTGTAGGAATTTGAAAACAATAGAATGATGGGAGGATTATCGCTTCTCATGATCCATGAAGGTGCCGGCTGATGAATTTTGCTGACCGTGCAAGCCTATCCTGGTTCTTCTTCTGTACTCTTCCCTTATCTTGAGTCTCTACACAGATTAGACTGTGGCGCCGGCCTCGAGGTACAGTACCATGTCCATGGGATTAGCCCACTTTAACACAGCTCCCACTGCGCTGACCCACAGACTTAAAATTGTGGTCCTGCTTGACAAGGTCTGCTCCACAGGCCAGACTACCAGAGCCAGGATTACCATATTCGGGCCCAGAGCTCTGAAGCACACTGACAAGAATGGTGCTGCAAGGATCCCGGAGTGATCCTCTTGTCTCTTCTTTCACTATCATCTTTATGCCGCAGTACAAGGCTGAAGTAAATCTGCATCACCTTGTCTAAGACTTCAGTAAATCTGCAGTACCTGCAGCTACATAGTGATGTCGGAGTCTGTAAAGCAGACTCTGTTTAAAGGCGTAGTCACATTTTCACAGGCTACATGGTCGTTACTGCAGTAACACGTCACCGCGTTCCTTCCCAAGTTATACAAGACAAAGGCTTTAATTAAAAACAACAAATAACATGATTAATAACTACTTCTTTGCTTCACATATCTTTCAAGGCCTAAGATTCTCCTTTCTTTAAAGTAATTTGCCACAGGACAAAGATGTCATGGAGTCATCCGTAACTCATTTTATGTTTGGCCCGTATTCCTCCATCAAGCGTTCTTTTGTTGTAGAACTGGGAAATGAACAATGTGTGCACTCTGCTGTGAATTCTCTGTAGAATCCTTGACAAGGCTTGAAAGATAAAGCAGGCATCGAATAGTCAGATCTCCATGTGTTTGATTGTGGAAGTAGACTATCTGTCTCTGCATGCAAATGAGGCTTCCTATTTTTTTTCCCCCCGCTTATTTGTCTCTTACTGTAAAGTTGGAGTTATGTCCATAAATTTCCATCTACTGGAATCATACCAGCCAATTTGCAAATAAATGAAAAGAGAGATTTTGTTGAGCGCAACAAAAGTTTTTTTTTTTTTTTTTTAGAAGTGTGGCTTATTGCAATAACAGTTAAATTATGTCCAGACAGTAATGCTGGCTTCACATGGTCGACAGCCAGTTTTACTGATATTAAGAAGACACTGCGCAGGCTTAAATCTCCATTTTAAACAAAGCTGCAGCAAATCTGTTGTGTCCAAATTATCTTTAAATACAGTGCTCATCCACAGTTTGCCTTCAGACATAATATTGGGGTATTTACTACCTTATGCATACTAAACACAAATTAGCACATGAAAATAAACTGGTCCGGCTGAGTGGCTGATACGCCATGACTTTAGGAGAACATGAAAATCTTCCAGTAGTGAGCCCCGAGGCCACCGGCAAATTAAAGTCTCATCATTATCTGACTTTACTCATATTGTTTATGCCATATGAAATGAGTGGATTTGTGTCTGTGAGGAACAGGGGAGACGTTTGTAGCTGAGGGCACTAGTTAATGTGCCAGCGTGCATTAGAAAATAAATAAAATAATTAACTGGGGTACAGACGTAGCCCGGAGGTTGAAGAACCCAGCTCGTAACAGAAAGTTTCCCAGTTTAAAGACTCACTCGAGCTGGGGGAGGCTGGCTGTAGGGGGCTGAATTGATGTAACTACTGTCAGCAGGCATCTGAGCAAGACACTGAAGCCAGATTCTTTGGCCCTGAAGGCTGGGAAGTGAAAATATATGCACATCTAAAAGTGTATGCTCTCGAGCCACTGAAGGCCATTTCAGTGCTTCTGTAGTTGACCCAGTGGAGATGCACGGCAGCAGTGTTGAACAAATGTGTGAATGACTGTACACCTGGCTGTAACCCTGCACGTTACCCCAGAGGCCATTTCTGTTGATAAGAGTGTGGACTCAAAGTGGATGGACAAAATATGAAGCTATTTTTTGTAATGAAACACCAGAGGACTTGTAGATTAGAATTTATGCTCAACAAATATTCATACGAGAGTGTAATTTCCACATGCGATGGGGGAGCTCTCACGTTTGAAAATCCTATTTTTGTCCTCCTCACATCTGCAGTTTCAGTTTGATCTGCTCACTCTCTCTGTCTGCTCTCACTGGTTAAATGATTATATTGTTTACATTTCACTTTGCTGAATATCACTTTTAATTGTGGCTGTAGGCGATTTTTCATTCGTGGTTTTGATTATGTGGCTTGTAAAGTATCGGTTAACAACCCGCCTCTTCCGCTCGTAGCTGGAAACAGAGACGGGTCATAACCAGCTTGATGATACTGGTTTCTCTCCAGTGTTAGTTTTAATGAAGCAAGTTTCTCTTGTGGGGGTCATTTTTCTGTCGTACATTGGGAGGGAGGAGCCGTGTCCCCCGGTCCCTCATTGAATCCGACTCAACCAGTGCAGTACAACCAGTGACACACTAAAAGTAGAGAGAAGAGACAATATCCAGTAATTTTAACAGGAACACAAGGAACTAAGAAAATCTCGACCTGCTGACTTCATTACACCACACATTAAATCTAGTGCACATAGTTATTTTTCACTCTGATAATTGAAATGATTATCCCCTTGGTTAAATACATTTATGTCATGAACATCCACAATGTCTCCTTGTATCTTTTATTCACTGTTGAAATTCAGAATGTAATACTTAATGATTTGCTAATACCGACTGATCCGTATGCCAACATGTGAATAAGAAAATAATTTTTTGTTATGTTTGATCTGTCATAAATATACTTTTCTTGCGCAACCCAACAAACAGGGCACATGACAAGTAATTTTACACCAGCTTTCATCATGGAAATCCTCATCTTCACTGCAAAAATACTTTTATACAAAAAGACTAAAGAGCACAAGCAGACTTGTTTATCATTGACAGACCATGTGTGAAAACACACTACAAAGTGTTGTTATAATTTCTAAAGAAACACTTTCTAAGCATACAAAAATGTAATATGAAATATGCAAAACAGGTTTTGCAGGCAATTAAAATTAACATAGACATCAGCACATGACTAGTACAAACACTTTACAATGGATCATTTATTATGAAGCAAAGGTCAGGCTTGGAAAGTGATAAAGAATCCAGTGTTTATAAAGAGCTTATTTGTGTTCAACACTGTGATATTTATTGACATTTTGTGAACAGAAAAACATGTTTTGAATTGTGCCAAATCAAGAATGCTGCTTTTGCAGGGAAAATGTTGCTGCATGAGATTTCAGGGAAAATTATATCACTGTCGCTTTGAATTCTTTTCATCTCGCTTCTTTGATGCAAAATTGGTTTGCTGCAGCAGAGCACTTAACAGCATCAGGGTGTTCGCAGGGTGTGTGAAATATTTTCCTTTCTGCAAGCATTCCCGTTTTGCGGGTTGTTTTTCGTGAACATCTTTGTTTAATGTTGTTATCACTTAAGTGCAGTATTAAGATCAGTGTGTAAAATTGCTATTTTCCAAAGACAATTTAAGATGAAAACTACTTTTCATTAGACTGTTAGAGAGACTTTTCTTCGACTGCCAGCAATTGAGAGATCCTGTTTAAAAGAAAGAAAATTGTTTATCTAAGTGCAAACTGACACTTTGTGAGGACATTTAGGGAATGGAAATGAGTCAAGTTTGTCTTGAGTATCAGTAAATGTCAAATTCACACAAGCACAAAGATGCAGACAAATACATTATAACAGAATCACAACCAAAATAAATCAACCACATTTTTTACCAGTAGACTAACCTGGGGGTCTGTCTGAAAGAACAAGGTGGATTCAGACAGTATTTTCCCACGCGCCATTCATAACAATCTGCCCACTGAAACTTTTGTGTTTATTTGATCCAAACAGCGATTGTACCAGCTGAGTAGATGTTAGCTGAAACAAATGCACCGACTATATCTGGGACCTGTTGTTTTTTCACTCAGCCTCTGACTAAATGCAGCTGTAACTTCATTCACACAAGATAAAATGCAATCACACTGCCTCTAAAAGCTCTGTTTGAATGTCCAGGGCTGCAGACTAACTTTTCCACTGGTAACACCAGTGCTACCAACTTTCTCAGTTGGTTGCATCAGCGTATAATTTGGTCACAGCCAATTTCTTTGTGCAACACGGTATCAATCAAAGATCCTTGAATGCCGATGATTAGTTTCATTTCGGCATGTATGAGTTCTAGACCCACCATTTATATATACACATGCACTATTAGTATTTTCCCCTTTTAAAACTTTATTAACAACACAGTAATATTGCATTCTACTAGCCGTTTTAGACAGTTCCCAAAACATGAGCCTTACACCTGAATTATCAAAGTCAGTAGGATTCATCCTCTGGGGACCATAAATGTACAAAAATGTGTGCCAATCCGTTCAGATATGTATTGAGATGTTAAGATATTTCACTAGATAAGTAAAAATGTTGACCTGCTGGTGGCACAAGAAAATAATTCAGGGCTACGTAATTAAGATTCACCCTCTGTAGAACATCGATGTCCAACCAATAGTTGTAGAGATATATCAGTTAGGACCAAAGTACTGGACCCACTGATGGACAGACATTGCCACGCTTGGAGCTGTGCTGCTGGCATGGCTAAAAATCAGGCTTTTTAGAGTTCTCATGTTTCACTAAACCTGAATCAGAAATCACTGGCAACCTGAATGTGTCCCACAGAGCTGCTTAACAGCCAGCTCTGTTTGACTCAGGATAAGCCAAAAAGAAGCCCGACTACTGTATGTTGAACTGGCTTTATGCGTCAGGTCCCTGTCTGTTGCTGGCATTATCACTGTAAAGCTGTTCATGCTGGAGTGAGGAAGCTGCCAAAATGCTTTGTGGGTATTCTGTGCTGACATGGGCGGCTACTGTCTGCCCTGCTGCTTTTCCTGCTGGCACATTTAACAGCTTTTCCAAGTATGCAGGCATTGTGACTGCTTAAAATCCAAACATACAGTACAGACAAGGTGAAAGGTGGATCAGGCGTTCACAGCAAGTGCTGCATTTTAAAAGGAGTTCATTAGATGAATGAACCTTCCAATATTAGAGTTTGTTTGTGTGGAGTAATTTGAGTCGTGCAAAGTGGTGAAAAAACACATGACAAACTACATTTTCAAAAATAGTATATAGAGTTTAATCAACCTTTTCTGACAGTCTCCCCAAAAACTTTATGCCGTAAACTTCACAAATATAAGATTAATTGCAAACTAGATTAGATTATATTGTGTGTTAGGTGTTCCTGTTATCTCCGTCCCTCTATGTTTTTTTGTTCATGAATCTGTTTGCTATTATATCAGATTTGACTTTACAGATACACATGTCTTTATCTTGTGTGTTATTTTATGGATATTTAATTCTAATGTTCCGTAATCAGTGTTGGTTGATTAGATGGGAACGCTGTGATTCCTGTGATTTTATGGACTAAATTGAACCCTGAATCATGACATAACATCGTAGGGAGACACGAACTTCAGCAAAAATGATTGAATTTAAAGATATAGTATTTTGGTGAAAATATTGATTATAGAGTCTCTAATCTAATCTAAATCTAAAAATAGACGGTATCAGTCCTGGCTGTCCTAGAAAACCATCTTAGTCAGACTCTAATCCAATAGAAAAATGTTGTGTGAGAGAGTTTCTGTTTTTCCTTTTTGCCTCAGAGGGGAAAAAATAAAGCTGTGATGCTTCACATGATAGCGAACTCAAAACTGAGAGGAGTCTTCCACAAAATCCGAGACCAAGAAGAAGCTCTGGAATGAAAAATATTCTTGGCAAAATGTATTTTATTAAACACCAATTATCCTGAAGGGTGGGGTGAATACAGATCCAGATGAATGGGGAAAGTACCTTAACAATGGCTCATCCGTAGGGCTGGACGCATATACACACTCTCAGACAACAACTAAATCTTTTAAACAACTCCCACACTGGGTAGTCCGTCTTTTGTAGATATTGGATATTTATAAACATATTGAAAATGCACTCAGTTTTACATTATTTCTGTCCACATTTATGGCTATTCTACAGGGACTCCTGCAACAAATTAGCAAAACAAAACACTTGACTTTTTTTTTTTTTGCTTTGATCCCTCGGCAGGCAGAGTGGGGTTTTTTTTTGTACCATATGAAATGGTGTTTATATCACCTTCCCACATCAGTGCACCCGCTAAAGCTGCATTCTATAAATCAAATGAAACACTGTCGGGTGGCATCATAAAAACATCTTATAGGGTGATAGGAAAACAGGCAAATCAATCAGTCAATTAGAAGATGAAAGCAGCTGCTTCCTCCGCGGTGTTTTGTCGGCGTTTAATTGGTGAGGAGGTGATGATGATGACGAATGGACAGAAGCCGATCGTCTCCTGCGGCCGAGGTTTTCTTTAGGCACAATCGCTTCATCTCGAGGGCTGGAAGGCGAAGAGAGCTAGGAATTCAGTTTTTTAGAAAAGGGACTCGGAATGCTATTCAGCCATTTTGAAAACACTTTACGCCACACATCAGTCTTGAGGTTGCACTTATTTTGCATTGCTTTGCAGAGTTTTTGTGAAAGTGTTCCTTTAGGTCTGCATTCATTATGTACAACAGAATGCTTGATATGATTTCGACAACCCAGCGTAATGAATGGGCAAAATGGGCTTGTTTGTTGTCCACATATTTCGCCCATATCTCTGCAGTTGTGATAGTGCAGCTCTGTTATCTCTCAGGCCTGGCAGCTTAAGGGCTTGGATTTGCCTCCTTGGAAGCTCCTGTGCTCCCAGGCAACAGGTCCCTCTAATGATGGGAAATTATGCTTGTGGCACGTCAATTATGGAGCAAAAATACTCCCGAGCAGCTGTGTATCATTTCTTGAGGCTTAGCATTTTCTCATAAGAGGTTTTCTGTGCTATTGCAGGTTCCTTCCCTCCCACTCACAGTATCTCTCACAATAGCACCAATAAAATATTAAGCAAAAAATATACAGCAGCAAATATTTTCTCTGAGTTCACTCTACGAGAACTACTTCTCAATAAAAGAACAAATTACTTTTCTCTTCAGTGAAGAGACATTTAATTTCACGATTTGACAAGAAGGAAAGGCAGACCAGTGTAGCCAAATTTGTGAGTGAGCCATGTGCAATCCAACAGAGCAGATTTATAAAGCACCAGCGGCCTGTGAAGGCCTATTACCTAATCATTGCCAGCCTGTCACTCCAGATGACCTCATCTCCACAGAAACACAGAGAAGAGCAGCAAAGTGAAATTCCAAAAGAGTAGGAGCCTGCTGTTAGGTAGCCTTCTCCATATGGTGCCTGGGCTTTTTTCTCTCTTTTTAATTAACACCTTCTGAATGTAAGCAGCAGTCCCTTTTCACACAGGACAGGTCAGAGGTGTGAAAAACACTCCCTGGAAGACGCCCAGACAGAATTAACAGGAATATCCCAATCGTCTGAAGTTTCTCAAGCTCTCAGTTTGAGGGAAAAATAGTTAAAACTCACTTTCACATAATGAGAACTAAAAAATGTTGATTGCTACTTAAAAGTGCACATTTTCACAATGAGTTAAAGCAGCATTCATTTTTGAGTTTTTTTGTTTGTTTCTTTCTTTCTTTTTTCCATTTGTGGCAAATTTCCACAGTTGAACATCACACACATTTGACATCCTGAATTATGATCTTTCGAAACAGATATGAAGCAACATTAGCATTAATTTGGAATCGTGTTTCAGGCCACCTGGTGAATCTAAGCCCAATATTCACTCTCTTTTAGCTCGCTTTTTTTCCTCTATCAAGTCCTGAGGGAATTATGTCACGTTTCAGCTTCAGCTCACCATCTTCTTTGCTAACCTTTGACCTTTATGTGCTGGGCAGTTGCAGACCAGTAACAACAAGTCAGAAAGATGCTACAGAACTACAGAGTCAGGTGATAATTCTCTGAGTTTGTCACTACGACTGACCCTTTTGTACATGTGGTCATTTGATCCATTGTTCATAGAAATGCATTGGTAAGTGCAGCCTTAAGGTTATAGCATAATGGATAACATATTAAATGTAGTAACAAGGTAATGTAATTGGCTTGGAGTGACTAATTCTAAATGCAGAGGGTAATATCAGCCAGTGTTTTGTTGCTCCTTGATATTAAGGGCGTTAACTTGGAGTTGTACTGGTCATTTTTCAGGGTATCAGTGTTGCCAAAGCATGCTTGAAAATCCAGTCAATTTGGTGGCACTGAACTATGACATTATTACAGAGGCAATTAGGTGGGCTACAGTCTAAAGCACTCCTATTCTTAGGGTTTAGTGTGCGGATACAGTTCTGCCTAAAGCACTTCTGGACTGTAGTCATAGGAAAGAGGTCAGGCTAAAGTCACTTGGTTTGATTGAAACCGCTGCCCTTGCCTTTCAGGAGAGGTGAAAAATAAAATGGAACTTTATGTAGTCGTGTCATGGTTTTTTTTTTTTTTTGTCTTGCACTTTGAAGGCGGATTGCGGTGAAGTGCTTGTGTCAATCCAGCTGTTAATGGGATATTTGTGGTAATATCTCAGAAGAGTAGACTGGTTGGCCTGATGGAGGAGCTCTGTAATTAAACTCACATTTATTTATTTTTTTACTTAAATGTGATATGGCAGACATCACCACCATTCACTGCTGCTAAAACTCTGAGGCATGATTCATTGCGGCACTGTGTCCCGGCGTTTAAAAACATTACAGTGATTAGCTTGATGGAGGCGATACAAACTAAAGGTCAAATTTTAAATGACAGGTTTTGACTCTTCCTCTGTGACCCGATCTGAAGTGTTAAAGAAAGTAGGTCATTTCAGTTCACGACAGCGTTTCACTTACGTCAAACTTTCTCAATCTCTTATTTTGTCTGCTTATAGAGACGACAACAGAACAGAAATGTTATTTTCAAAGTGTTTGCTTATTGTTTTGACTATAAAGGTTAATGCACACCTTCAGTTTCTTGTCGACAGACACGTGGGAGGAAATATCCAAGAGAAGAGAGAACTCTCTCCTCTTCTGTTTATTGTTTGAAAGTCAGAGGTGACAGAAAGTAGTTTTATGCAAAAGTGCTGTAACTGGCAATATTTGTCAAAATGTCCCATTCATCTAAACAGCATTGATGGAGGCAGTGCAACAGTGTTATTGTTTGCCAATGTACCATTAAAATAAGAGAGAAAGATTTTGACTTTTGACAATTTGGACCACAATCTTTATGGAAACAATCTGAAACACTGGCAACCTTTTAACAGATCCACTAAATGGTGATTTGGCACTTTTAACTTTTAATATGGATGTATTATTGTCGACAAAGTTCTCTGACTGAACTATGTTATCATGTAATTGTGATTAGAAGTTCCCTTGTGTTTGAAATCTATTTATAAATTCATCAACACAACAGAGGACACAATAAACCGTGTGTTCGTGATAGGATTTGAGTCATAAACAAATATACCAGTCAGATATCAAAGCAAATATGGCCAAACAAACTAAATCTGAATATTTATTTAGTACTTCAGTCACATAGAAAAAGTTTTGAAAACCATTTGCATTCAGAAAACCACACACCAGATATTCACATTATAATAGTTCCCTGTTCAACTTGGCCTTGGTAAGAACACAGCTCTTTTGCATATGTGGATTTTATTAATTTTAGGGTTTCCATGTAAAGCTGTAACTATCTGTTAGTCTTTTTTTATGTCATCTAACTGTACTTGCACCAACTCGTGAATTCATTTCAGAGGCTCTGTACGTGCCAGTTTGTAAGGAAAGAGTTTGTGTGTTTATTTTTGTAAAAGAAGACTGATGAGAAGGTATTCAATTAGAGACAAAACACCAAACTGAAAAACATCTCCTGTGCTGTCAGCCTTCAGCAGTTTTCACACTGACATGTGAAAAGGCCTGATGCCAGTTGTCCTCCCTACTTTGTGCTTCAGCAAATTAACCATTCCAGGAAATATTTTATTTTGAAGTCTCGCCACAGCTGCAATTCACTGAAATTAAGAATTGTGACATTGGTCCGTAAAAAGAAAAACAGAAAATGAAAAAACTGCAGTATGTGAGAGCAGGCAGCAGTAAGAACGGCAAGTCTTTTTTCTTTTTTTTTTCATAAACCTCATTTACAACCCAGATTTCAAAAAACATTGGGATGCTGTGTAAAATGTAAATAAGAACAGAAACAGGATGCCGTGATTTGTGAATCCTTATTTACCGGAATTCAATTGAATACAGCACAAAGACAAAAAAATTCAATGTTCAAAATCATAAATGTTATAGTTTTTTGTAAATAAATATTATCACCTTATTAACTTATGGCCAACAGTCATATATTTACACATCTAGTAGGTGGAAACATTGTTAGCTCTCATTATGTTCACCAGCTGAAAGATGCTAAAACACAATATAAAAATATTGATTTCTGCAGCTTAAAATATTTAGTTTGATATTTGTGGTAGGAAACAAGCTTCACAAAAAACAAACCAAAAAAAATAAAAGTGCAATAATTTATGAGAAAGTAGTGAGGATGTTAAAAAAAAAGCCCATCTTGCAATGTTAAATAGTCTGTTTAAAAAATCCTGTTCTGTGCCTGGATCTAGTTTTGCACCAAAAACTAATCACTTGTTCCTTGGCCCTTGGTTGAAGTCTCCAGTTTTCATTGAACTCTCTAAGTTTTGGAGATATCGTGCCAACAATGACTGAAAACACAACCTTCCTGGCAGACGTGAAAATGACTACATCTGATATTGATTTTTAGTTCTCACTTATTTTGCTGCTTGGTGTTTTTCTAAGTAGCTGTTGCACTCTGACACAGACCGTGTCATGCATGTATCTGTTGGACAGCCAAATAAATACTAATGTTTTTAAAATTTGACCAAATGTTCGAGCATTCACATTAAAAACTTAATAGGTATACCAACATTACTTTACAGTACAATATTCTAAGCTTCACCTTCTTATTCCTGAAAATGTAGAAAAGTATCAGTATTTTTCCCCTCTGTTGTACATCCCCAATCGTATTTTTTCAAATATCATTTTACAGTATAAGCCACACACCATTGACCAAAATGAAAGTGATTATTTTAATTTGTGCATGGCTGGTGTTGAAGTGCTATATGTGCGCTCACTTGATTTAACACAATGTTTCAAGCTGAAGTCTGAGATCAAACCAACGCTGCACGCTCCACAAGCACAAAAAAATGAAACAGGCCTTTAAAGTCAGAGGCATCTAGAGCTGAAAAAAAAAAGATAAAACAAAGATGAAGTCAAGATGCTGCTTTCCACATGTTAATTATTTACTTGAGCAACTCCACAGACTAAACACACAAAAAGACATGTGTGGTGAACAAATAACAGGGGAAAGATGTACAATTAGGAAACTCAGTGGAGCAGAGAAACAACAAATTGTGTTTTCAGACCTAATACTGTTGTATTTCTTCGGTTTAATTGAACATGAACTGAGCATGGACACAGCATAACAGATTAAAGTGTACACCGAGCCGCGCTGATAGGACCTGGTGGAATTGCGGCATCAACATAATGAAAACCAAGTACAGATCTCATTCGTCACATGCTCGTCTCTCAGACCTGACGCTCACTCACCTGTAAACGATGACTGCAGAGTAATTGGACCCAAAGCCAGTTGTTGACCTGTGGATGGACAGACAATCAGAGGCTCAAGGGACTGGGAGGTGCATCATCATCATCATCAACCATGCAGGAAGCTAAAGCTGAGGACAGAGAGGAAGATTGCGTTTAGATTGGTTTTTATTAGATTAGATTAGCCTTTATTGTCTCCATTAGCAGAAATTTATCTTGGAAATTCAAGAGAAACACAGGAGCAGCACACATGTACAATCAAACTCCAGTTAACTTGCAGTATCACACCCAGATCTTTAAACACCAGGTACACAGCAAAATATAGCACAGGTACCTTATACAAAGATAATGCACACATGCCGCATATCAAAATATTGCACAGGTGCCCTGCACAACAACTAAATGTTATGTGCAGTACTTTCTGTCGTCTTGTTTTGTTTTGTACAGGCTTTAGGGATGCAGTGGTCTGGCCTATTGTATTTAACCTGCTAATACAATGTGCAGGTGAATAATTTGTAAGCTAAACAAATCTTTAACTTCTCTCTTCCACATTGATGCATTTAATTGTTAAAATTGACCCCACCAGTTGTACCCGCTTTTCTCTATCCCCGCAATGTTTTCACCTTTGTTAACCCTAAACTTTTCATCCTGCATCCCTGAAACCTAGAAGATTTGTCTTTGTGTTATAAATGCAGCCGGAAGGTGAAAACATCACAGACAAAGTTAGTTTCTAGCATCAAACAATGTTTCTTAGGATCTAGTTTCCCTCCTTGAATACTTTGTCAGTTCAGTACTTAAACTCTTCCGTGAACTTTTGTGACTTTTCCGCAGTTCACCTTTCCTTTGTAAAACCACAGTACAGCTGTTGAGGACATTATTATGGTAAATAGTTCACATATGTCTTTATAAATGTCTTTAGTTACCACTGTTCATTTAAGATCTACATTATATAAGATGATCCATTCAGCTCTGACCTCCATCTGAGAACATGCTGACAGATGTTCTCATTAATCCAGCAATAACTGATCATTATTGGTGATTTAGTGCTATCAGTGTTCAGCATGAGGGCGTCTGTGTCTTCTTGTATTTTTTTTTTTTCACAGAGTAGCTCTACTCACTGGCAGAGAGGTCTTTACATCGCGTATTCAAATTAGAGCACAATGCAAGAATGCTGTAGTTTGCAGTGGCGTAAAAAAGTCTTTTTTGTAAAACAGTTGCAAGACTTAAGCAGGAAATGACAGTATGTTTTACTTTGAAAGGCATGAAATTGGAAAGGGGCTGTTGGTAATGTAATAATACACAGGCAGACTGAAGAAAGTCATCCTTAAGATTTAATCCTGTGTTTTTCAGTGCTCACATTATTACACCACAAGGAGCTGATGCCATACATACATACAAGATATCTTTTAAATGTTAGTGTGCATATATTTGTGTTCATAAATACATACAGACATACATTCTTTTATGCTGCTTGGGTTTTAGTGTTGGAGATTGTGTGAAATTATGTCCTGTGTGCAGTCTGTGTCTCACTACTTTAAACAAGTCTGGAAGCTGAGAGAACACATTGAAACTTAAAGCAGCAGGTGATGTTTTTTTGGCCATGTTTTGGTAGAACAAGCTGTAAACATGACACTAAAATCTATTCACCATATAGACCGAACTTTTTGGCAAACAGTTGCAAGTCCAATGTTCACTCTTTTCTTAGCTTCCTAGCTTTCCTGAGGGAAATATCTGGTTCAGTTAGCTGCTAAATGCTCCACTGTGCTCACCAGCTAGTTGCTAACTTTCGTTTGGTGCAGAGCAGGTAGCCAACAGTGGATTTTAACAGCTGTCTGCAGCAGCCAGAAACAACACTGATGAGACTGAACAGAAACAGTAATGTTGTGGGCTGTAAAGCCAAAACAATGAGCTGTGAGACGGTAAAACAGAGTTGACGGGAACTGCAGAGTTGGTGAGCACTCCACTTTCACATTACACATAGTCATTCGATCCATTGTCAATATAAAAATATTTACTGGTGCAGCTGTGCAAAAGCAAATGAAGAAAACTTTTGACAACATGCAGATACTGAACCCCAAATTGCTTGTTCTATCGGCATGTGAATGTACGTCGCTTTGGATAAAAGCGTCTGCTGAATGAAACTGTAATTGTAATAGTGTGGTCACTAGTTTGTAGTGTCTCCCACAAATGTCTGTTGTTGTGACTTAGTTTCATTGTTCTGTATGGCTAACGGCTTTACTTGATTCTTCCGAGTGAACTGTATTTGCAGCATATTTCCACCATCACCATAATGATGCCTTACAGTGGAAAAAAGACAAATTCCTCCTACAAAAAGATTATGTGGAGGAGACACAGTTTAGTTGCCTCATCTTTGAATGTTGATTGAATATACAGCAGCATTATTATATCAGCATTAATTGCAATGTGTGCAGTTGTGGAAAATTACATCACACTGAAAAACATTTTTATGTAGTTACTCTTTTCATACCCTTGTCAGGTGCAAGAACACATGGCACCAAATAATATTAAGAATATCTTCAGCATTGTGAGCAAACACAGAGAAGAAGTCGCACACGTAGTCTCTGCAAACAGACAGTGGTCAAGTGAGGACCTCATGCTGAGGAGAGAGAAGCCGCTCGACTGCCTGA
The DNA here is from genome assembly GCA_025331565.1 of Holacanthus passer. Taxonomy (NCBI): domain Eukaryota; kingdom Metazoa; phylum Chordata; class Actinopteri; family Pomacanthidae; genus Holacanthus; species Holacanthus passer. Next base: position 3,568,065 of record JAFREQ010000028.1, read on the forward strand.
TCGACTGATTGACCTCAATTTGATGTGCCATTAAAAACATAAATCAGTTCACAGTTTGACACTTTCTCATCTTCTTTTCTATATAAACACGTCTTCTTCCCACAGTCTAAATCTAATCGTTAGCTTATTTGTTCATGTGGCAAACATGAAAGTGTTGTGCGTGTGTACTTTGTGCAGCTGTGACATAATCCAATTTTGTGGTGGTGGAATCAGTGTTCACATAATTCAAAGACAAAAAAAAATGCACTGCTTGTTGATGTCTTCACTTGAAAATTTTATGAGACTGTTGATCTCACATACAGTATCTGGAAGGCATCTGAATATAGATAAAAAGCAGCAAAAGAAAGCTGCTCAGTTGTTGTGGCAAAGACAGATTGCATGACTGCAGCTGTTCTGACACTGCAGCGGCTACTTGTCACCATTAGTTTCCATTAATTTTAGTGAATGCATTGTTAGGATCACACCAGGATAGTCCTTCACTGTGGCATGTGAGAAAGTGATGGCGTGGCGTTGCATGTTTCTCACTTATCCAAAACCATCAATTTAAGTAAACAGTGAAAATAACCGATAATAGAGCCTGTTTGAGTCAACTGGACAAGTGGGTCATCGCACACAAACAGCTCGAGTGATGAAATGCTCTCACAACTGCAGTCAAGACACACACACACTCCCAGCAGCAGTCTGGCATAAACTAAAAGACGATGTGAAGCATCCAGACAGTTAAAGTGTGATTTTTGGGGATACAACACATCACTTCTCGGATCAAAAACACACAATGCATTTCCAGCTCAAAAGGAAATGCGTGTGTCAAATAAACCTACAGGTTAAATATCTTTCAAAACTAAAAAAGAAGCATCAAGTTTCACCACCCAAATCTTGTTGTGGTCACTGATGTCTGTCTGCTCCAGGGAGAGGAAGAAATGACCAATCAGAACTTTGCAGGCAGGATAAAAAATAGGGTCGTTGTCTTCTGATACGACTTACCAGCCCCCAAAACTACATCCACAAAAAATACGTGGATAAAACTGGCTATACAGGTTCTTGTTTAGTCGACTTACAGAACAACAACTCTTAAACTACTGAAAAACACTCTCAGCAGTCGTGACCACAGCTTTCATTCATGCTTTCATTTTTTCCTGAAAAGTACGTTGGCAGGACGGATACGTACTGCAAGCAAGGTAATCAACGAGTAAAGGTATGAAACTGTGAGAGTAGCAGTGTAACGTCCCTCTTAAAGTGAGACTGGAGCTATTTCAAGAAGTCTGCAAATTTATTGTTTAATTTTCAGGATCTGGGATAGTAAAAGTATCTTTATTGGAACTGTGGAACTCGAGAGAGAGAGAGAGAGAGAGAGAGAGAGGAAAGCAAACTGCAAAACTTTTAAAAACCTGACATGCCCGCGGAGCTGAAATTGAAGGCTTTTAAACCGAGTTTCTTCTCTTGTGGATGCAGTGATGAACACACTGAAAAGATGCTGCAGAGGCGGGGGTCACACATTAAAAGACACGATATCCTGCTGTCCTTCCTCTATCCTGACTTTTTCTTTACTTACCAATTGTGTCAACACTGAGCTCTAGAAGAAAGAATCTTACAAAACCTGTTACATGTACAATAATTAATGCTGAAAATAGAAACTCTTTAGATAACAAAAGAAAATTAATCCGGCACAAACAACATGTGTTGGTTCCTTTTGTCATAAACTCTCAATGGCTCTTGCAGCACCATTCTGAAAACTTGTCTTTACACAGCTCTCAATACAGGATTGTTGCAGATTTTTTTTTTTTTAGCTGACAAAATTTGAAATCTTTGCATGTCTGAGCGCTGGGTCAGAAATTCTGTCTGACCTTCTCAAACCTAACGAGGTTCGGTGACAGCTGTGCAAGAACGAGACCTCAAAACTTTTTTCGACAGCTAAATCGGGATTTAGCTGCCCCCTCATTGAGCCGGGCACCAGGGTGGAAGACCGCAGAATGACAGGAGTCTAGAGCAGCACACACACACACACACACACACACAGGACAATAACAATGGTAGAAGCCTTTTCGCTGTTGTATTTCTTATCTGTGAGCTTCATGCGTCAGGTTGTTGAGTGTGTAGGTGGTGCATGAATACATGACTCAGCTGATGGAGAGGAATGTGTAGCTTTAATTAATTTGCAGTTAATTGTTCAATAATGTTCAGAAGTCTAATTCGTGCTGGTTGTTTCCTGTGATTGCTTTTTGGAGAACAACTTGTCAGGCTGTACAGCTCAGTCTTTTGTGTGACGCTGTAAATAAACACAGACTCACTTTGGCAAACAGTTATTTAAAGAGTTGAGCCTCCCTGACTCTCGACTGGTCTCCATGTGCAGCAGTGAATTGTGCAGGATGTTTCTGTATCAGATCTGCGCTGTACAGTGAGTACAGAGACGTTTCTTGGCTGCTTCTCGACTGTCCTGAGAGCTGCAGGATGCTACGAAACAATCCTTCAGACAAACACGCCACGCTGAGGCAGTCTAAAGCTCACTCTAGAAATCCTGTTGGAGCAGAGCTGGAAACATTGCTTCAGCCGCACAAAACACATCACAGCATCCTTTTGGTTTTTGTTTTTCAGTCAGCTTTTGCAAGGACTTAAAAGTTCTAGCCATTTTGTGTGTGTGTGTGTGTGTGTGTAGTGAGTCTAAATGGGGATTCAGGACTGCAAGACACAGGACAATGGTATAACCTTGATGCAGCTGCAGAAATCATTTGCAGCATCTGGCATAAATGTTCCCTGTGCTGTACAGTAACCTGAACACAGTCATTTAAACATAGTCATAACAGGACATGCTGGCATTGACTTGTCACCTAATTTCCAGGTTTATTCATGAACATAAAAAAAGTTTAACTCCAAAACATTGAAATATCAATACATTACAAAGTCTGCATGAAAACAAATGTAACCCTGTGAAAATAGATTGTCACTTTAGAAACCAGAGGCAAAAATAATTAATAAAAAATAAATTGTCATTGCAGTTTACTGTACTGGAATGTATTCAAAATAATAACGCAACTACACACACACCACTACACGCTGTCACATCGTTCCCTGTCCAACAACACTGATGTGAACTCCAAATACTGTAGATAAGGAAACAGTCTTACTTTGAGAATCTTTTAAGGACAACCAGGCTCTTTCCTTCTTTTAGAAGAAAATGATCCTTCTGCTGGTCAATCACTCTTTCAGGAGATGCAGCATTTTAAGTTTTCTAAACAGTCCCTGATTTTATTACCTCACCCATGATCGTGTAATAATTGTACCTAACTGTATTTCAAGTCTATTCACACAACAAAGATATAAAGTGCCATTTTTGATGTTTAATTCTACAGTTTGTCTTCATTACCATATTGACGTCTATGAACTTTGTGTGTTCAGGGGGCGTGTGCATCTCCCAGTCCGTCAAGATTCCCAGAGAGCCCAAGTCGGGGGAGTTTGACAAGATTATCCGCCGACTGAGGGAAAACCCAAACGCGAGAGTCGTCATCCTTTTTGCCAACGAAGACGATATCAGGTAAAGCCTGGTAACAGCTCCATAACACCCCTTTGAAGATTAGAGAAACATGACCGCAGCAGACGGCACAGAAACATGTGGGAACACGGCCGTTTCAGTCCTACTCTGCCAGACCACTGTGTAATGAATTGCAAAACAAAATCAAAGTGGAGCTGGTCGGGATGCTGACCTTATCCATGGCAACATCTGTTTCCTCACCTTTACAGGCGGCTACTCCACGCAGCTAAAAAGGCCAACCAGACAGGTCATTTCATCTGGGTGGGTTCGGACAGCTGGGGCTCAAAGATCTCTCCGGTTGTGCACCAGGAGGAGATGGCAGAGGGAGCAGTCACCATCCTGCCCAAGCGGCAGTCCATCAAAGGTACAGAGGAGAGCACTGTGCATACATCAGATATCCCTGTATGATAAAACCATGAGCATATTTCAGTGTAGTATTCTTTTCATGTGATACAGAGATGTGTCTGTTTGTAGAAGGAAAAAAGTTGCTTTGTGATGCTTAACCATTAATCATTTGATCATCAAAGGCTAAAAACTACAATTCAATAAAACAAAGCAACAAAGTAAATTGAACATATGCAATATTGAATCAATTAAACTGTAGCACACATCAGAGCTCTGACTCACAGACTGCACCAACACTGTTGTTTACGCTGACACTGACTGTGTCAATGACAATGAACCCATTGATCTGTCCAGGTTTTGATCGGTACTTCATCAGCAGAACGCTGGAGAACAACAGAAGGAATATCTGGTTTGCTGAGTTTTGGGAGAACAACTTCAACTGCAAGCTCAGCCGTCACGCCGTGAAGAAAGGGTCCGGCCTCAAAAAGTGCACCAGTAAGATATTCTCCTTTTGGGGGGGAAAAAGCTGTTTAATGTTGTTTTTGTTCAAACTTTTAACAAACTTGAATCCTTTTGATGTCTCGAGGAAGGCGACACATTTGGCTCGCGGTGAAAGTGTTTTGACAGCATTGCCCACCTATAAAAAGTGGGACAGCTATAAATTCAATATTCAAAATCACAGTTAATCTCACAGCTCATTTCAGCGCTGCACTATATTTCTGCTGAGTCTAGTGTGTTTACCCACATGGCTATAACAAGTGAATGGCTTAGCTGGGCGGCGTGGTTAAAGCTTCAGGCTCAGTGCCATACGTTATACAGCTGTGGATAGAACAATCTGTCTTGAGGCGGAAAAACACTGCACACTTTTATTAAGATTTAAACGCCAATTAAGTAGTACAACATATATTCAAAGGATGAGGGTTAAACTAGTGTTTTCTCATCCTTAATCATTTTTCAGCTTAATTACTTTATAAAAATCTACAGAAATCCATCTGTTTGCTGCTCTAATAGAGGTCAGTATAAAGGATGCTTTCAGTGAACATGACAGGGACGATCATTTGTGTGTCATGATGGGAGACACATGCTTATTTCATGAGTGGTGTAATTGTAGACATTATGTACAGTTGTATAAGGGTTATTGGGGATGGGCAGTTAAGATATTCCTGACAATATTATTTAGCCAGGCCTGCAAGCTTTTTTTATTTTTTGTCTTTGCATTAGTGCCTGTCCATGTACTTCTATTTATAGTAATAGCAGGTTAAAACAACTGGTGGATCACATCAATCAGCAACTACAAAGAAATTAGAAATTTAAGTTAGCTAACATTTTTGAAATCTCTTGTAATTAAAGCACTTTATATTTCTAACATTAGATGCATAGAATAAAATCAGAGACCTCTGTCTTCTACCTTTGACTTATTTCAAGGAACCAGACTTTATATCTGCGCCTGCTAATGTTTGCTCCTCCCAGAGTGATGAGGCCAGATAAGGACTGAGCTCACATCACAAACTGAAAGCTAGATCCAGTAATTCTAATGCAAAAGTTGGTATTATCAAGTTCAAATTTACATTTATGAACATTTCAGATTCTATTTATTTTCCAAATAGGGCAGGATCATGCCTTGGAGTACATTGCAGATTAAATGTCATTGAACTCAACATTATGCACGCACAAATATGACATGCAAGCAAAATGTATTTCGAATTTGAAGATGGCTTACTTTACAATGAGGACAGTAATGTGGAAGAAATAAAGATTATGAACAACAGTACAACATTATGTTACATAACATTGTTGGAGATGGGATGTGAGACATAGACTGGAGGGAAAAGCAGGGAGACACCGTGGAAGAGCAGCACGTCATTACAAGACACAATGTTGTAAAATCACTCTCTCACATTCATACTTCAGGGCGATTCAGAGTCTCTTGACCGACTGAATATGTGTCCTTAGGCAGAAACCACACACACTCCAGAGAATCAGCGGCTTTCTTGCTGTGAGGTGACAGTGCTAACCGCTGAGCCACCACGCTGCCCTGGAGCCAGATGTGTGTGTGTGTGTATATACAATCTGCATACGCTACAGACGCTGGTGTTTATGAACTCGAATGTGTCGTGACAGTATGCCAACATTATGTCCACACATGCGTTACACAATGGCTTTCCAGACTTTAGTGACTGAGCCGAGTTTCACATACGGCAGCATTGTGGCTCAGAAAATGAAAACATCAAAGAGGGATTCTGGGCAAAACATTTCTTAATCCTTTTATTTATTTTTATTGAGTTCCAGCATTTATGATATTTACGTCTAACATTCTTTGTACAACACTTCTATATATACAGTGTGTATATGTAATAAATATATATACACACTGTGGGGTCAAAAGTCCACACTGAAAATCTGTAATATTTTCACTAGAAATAATCAGAAAGTTTGAGGATTGACGGTTTGAAGAAGTTATGAGATTTAAAATGAAGAGGAAACATTTAAGATTCTGCACTATTTCTAGTTCAGGAATCAAATTTAAGCAAATTTGTGTTATTGAGCAACTTAACTCCTTCGTGCAAAAGGTCAGATTTCCCTGAGATGCATCTCTTTTATTGAAGCATGTGTTCAGATGACACTCAGGTGGATTTGATCTACTCATCAGCTCGTTCACGTAACTCAACTTGCCGCTAGTGTTCACCTGCTATAAATATGTCTGTGCCTCAAACATTATGATTATTTCCAGGTTTATGTGAAAATATCTGAGATTTTCAATGTAGTCTCACACTGTTGGACCAAACTGTGTTTCACCTTTCAACAGCATCACAATCAGCTTCCAAAATGACAGTAAAGTTGAATCAATACTTCTCAAAAGAGTCTGAACAAAAACATTATAACTTTCATAAAGGCAAGATTAAAGTCAAGGTTCCTATAGTGTATTACATTATAGTCGTTGTAGCTTGGCAACACTAAACTATTCCTGCAACAACATTGTCTTACAATGTCAGCTTATGACAGAAATATTTTGCTGTATCGTTTATACCATGGGTAGTTATCCGTTTATTGTCCCTGGTTGTAACAGACCAATCAGTGTGCAGGACGTCTTTATGGCAGTACAGCACATTTATATCGATGTGATAAAGAACCTTGATCGGTCAGTTAGTTAATTCGCTGCATAACCCTTGACATTCCCATCAGATTTTCTGTCTTTAAAAGATTCCTCATGTCAGTTAGTATGTTGTCTATATAGTAAAATTACATACACCATGAAGATTAGAACTGTATTGCCCAACTCGACTGTGCAGAACAACTCACATGCTGCTCTGACAATGTTGCTAGTTCCAGAAAAAAACTGTGATTTTAATATATGTTGACATCATTTATATATAAGTTTGGAAGTAATCATCATGCTCATATATATAATGGAAAGAAAAACTCTGTAATGGTGTCCAATGATAAGAGAGAAGGAGCCAGTGCCGACTCAAAACTCAGGAGAATCTTAATGCTTATTTATTTATAAAGTTAGGATTTAGCAAAGGAAGGTCTTGGCAAAACAATAAACAACTAAAACGGCAGTGCTGAAACAGTACAGACTCACTAAATCCACCAGAGAGGAACTACAACTTTTACTGAAGAGGTGGGCTGTAAAACCAACAGCTGGCATCGTCTTCACAGGCAGTAAGTCCCAACACTAAGAACAAGAGAGAACACAGAGAGTGATATGTAGGGTAACACTCAGGCGGCTAAGATAATACTGATAGATGAGTTCGTCTCCAGATCGGGAGGAGTGACCTCTGGTTACCTGCCAGCGGGAATTCCTGCTGGCGAGAACGCCGGCGAGCTCCTCGGGGAGCTCCAGTGACGGTTCAGGAGCGTGCTGTTTGATCAGCACCCTGAATAACATTTGTATCGTGTGTTTACATTTTCACAATAACTGAGGTGGAAAATATGGAACAGTGTGTAGGCAGAGGTTTAAATTTAAGCACAAAGGCGGCGTATGTGTATTTTTTTCCGTTGTGTATAAACAAGCTTTTGGTCTTGAGTCTAAAGAGAGTTTTATGAATATGTCCCTGGAGTCATAATAGTGAAGGTTACTGCAATATTTACAAGAATTTGTTTATAAGAGAACGGCAAAGTGAAAAAAAATATAAAGTTAAGCTAAATAAAATATAGCAATTAATAAAAATCTCAAATACAGTTATAGTTAATAAATGTGTAAGCAGATCTGTAACTGCAGATTAATATTTCAAGACTGACACTGCTGAAGCTTTACAGTCAAGTTTGACCATCCTACCTTAGGCTTGAAGAGTTAGGGATGGCAATATTCTCTATATTCTTATTGTCAATAATCCTGTGAAAAAACCAACAATGCCACAGTTAGGTTGGAGGTAGTAGCAGCTAATGTAGCCTGGTGCTGCTAGCCTCAAGCAGCAATTAGGAGCCGGCTACAGAGGTCTGGTAAGCTCCCTCTGAAGCCACACAAGGCTTTATATAGCTTTTTCTATCAAATATGCAGTCGCACTCCCCTAACAACTCCCGCATACATAGATGTGTTAAATCGGTGGATTCTCCCTTTAACAACATCAGGCAGGTGGATTTGGGATCAACTGAGTATAAACCAGAGTGCCCACAGGAAAACAGAGGGGCTCACTGACATGTGTTTAACAGTTCTTGGAGGTCTGTGGCACAGAGGAATTAAAGTACCAGGCTTTAGTTCATTGTCTTAAATTGCAATAGAAAAAGCATAAAATATCACCAGAATTAAAAATCTGAAGCTGTTCACTAGATTTATGTTTTTTTTGCAGGCTTGTAAACAAGTAAGAGAAGAAGCAGTCAACCAAAAAATCGACTGCAGCGATAACCATAATGTAAGACATCAAAACCTAAGTCAAGTTAATATAAGAGTAAATGATCCTTTAATGATTACATACTTTCGCCGTTTGTTCTCTAAATGTTCATGCAAAATTTACCGTCGGTGCAGAAATACCCACATCAACACGGTAAAGACTCTCACTCGAGTGCCAGTGAATGCAGCAGTCACCTGGATAATGCAGTAAAGTAGCTCGCCTTTCTCATTACAGGCGTTTTAGTGTCGGGCTCTGCTTCGCGGGGAGAGAGAAAGAGAGTCTCGCAGAATTTGTTTGAGGTTAAAGTGTGACACTCTCCACTGGTGGAGAGCTTTGGCCCGACTCTGAAGCAGCTGTGAGAGAAGCTCCTGCTGCAGAATTATCAGTGTCCTGAGAGGGTTCGACTCCTCTGCGTGATCAAAGGATAAGGAGGGCATGAGTGACTGGGGGAAAAAAAAAGTGAGACTTGTCTTTTATCTGTGAGTGAAGGAGATGTAAAACTGATATTGATTAATGTGGAAAGAAGAGGTGAGGTGGAGCAGGGAGCCATCTCATAGGCTCCTTATTTCTCCTGCCTATTAATGATGAGGGGGAGCAGCAGCAAACACAGCAATGCAGATAAAGCAAAACATGTGCTTTGCTTTTTCATCCAAGCATCTATTTTTTAAACCGCTTATCCTGTTCAGGGTTGCAGGGGGCTGGAGCCTTTCCCAGCATGCATTGGGTTAGAGGTTTTTCGCCAGTTCGTTACAGGGGGATTTGCTTTTGTAGAATGGAAATAATACAACATAGAATAGGACTGGGTGCTTTGAGGAAAGTATCTAACTGTGGTTTTCTGACCTTTGTGATTGTGATTTAAAATGTGATTATTTTCTATGAATTACATTCCAGGCCTGTACTGGTTTTCTACATATGACTCAGATTCTAAAAAAGTTGGGACGTTGGTACATAAATAAACACAGTAAAGTCTTTGTGTAGCCGTGTGCTGGATTAGACCTATATATGTGAACATCAATGTGAATTATTGGCCCTTAATTTTGAAATAGTTTGTCCTTGAAAAGTCCTTAAAATGTATCATTATGAAAGAGTGACAACCCTGTTTTCACAACATGAATGCTGTCGTTTATAATTAAAATCGTGGCTTTTGTGATATGAATATTTCGCTCTTTAAAATTGCTGTTTTGAAAAATGATTAGTCTTTTTGCCCAAAATAGAAGTTGATTAATCAGTTAGTCGATTGACAGCAGCTTTCGTATTGGATTGTGATTTATCAAGACAAGCAGTTTTGATTTCAGCTCCTTAAATGTGAAGATCTGCTGATTTTCTCTCTTTTAAATTCCCATAAATTCAAAGTCTTTGGGTTTTAGTTGGAAAACACTAGTAATTTAAGACTTGGGCTCCAGGAAACTGTGATTGACATTTAATGATTTTATAGTTTAAAAGAAAACCCATTTAATCAAGAACATATTTCACAGATTAATCAGTGATAATGAAAATAATTGTTAGTTCCAGCCCTGAAAAACAATCTTTTAGCTGTAAAATTAGATATAAAGTCAAATTTTAAGATGAACCAAGTTATGAAATAGAAGAGTAGCACATATAGCACCAGTGTCACATTAATTTAAGGGGCAGCCCGAGTGCCTTGGCAGCAAAAGACTGGATGGCCTGTGGCCAGTCGCAAGCTGAAAAAAAATGGTCAAAGGTCTGAGCCCACACACACTGTCACAAAATGTCTTGTGTGACACCTCAGAGTGGAAAACACCCACACTTTGCTTCTGCTTTGCTTAATCTGAATGGATTTCTCTGCAAGCAAAACGCCAGCCTGGAAAATGTTTGTGAAAGAGCCAAAATGCCAATGAGGAGGGAGCTGGAGAGAGGGACTGGGGGGAAAAAGGGAAATGGTCTTATGGAGAAGAGACAATACAAAGTTAGTGTGGGTGGCCTGCCAAGCCTGCAAGAGAAATATCACTCTCAAGCCCATTCTGGCTCGCAGGAGTCCCCATGGCATAAGCATGTCGGCCAAACTGTGACAATCTCTGTCCAATCAAGGCCCTGTGGCCCTTAATTACTGAGCCGTAACCTCCAACAATAATTCATGCATTTCAAAAGCTCATGAGATAATCGGGGACATTAAAACGCCTCTGGTCTGCGGCGAGGAGCTGGAGATGTAGTAAATGAAAGATGGCTAACAGAGAGAGACCTTTGCTGATTTGGGGGCTAGGACTCTTTCAGATTGAAGTGGCTATTGAAAATTGCTTGAACCCTAAGAGACAGAAGTTGCATGATAAAAGACTTTTCTGCCACAAAATGTTTGGTTATAGATTGCTGGTATCCACACGTCCAACACGTGTAGCACAGAGGCTGTAAGCAGCAAAGACAACCACATATAGTACGTATAAATAATATGTTTTAGTGAAGCAGGGTTTAATACTCTTTATTAATATATTTTTGTCCCCCAGTGTATTTGAACCTTTACATATATGTAAATAGAATTATTTGTTCAAGGGTCTGGGCTGGAAAATGTGGCACATCAACAATCCACATATCATAATATTGAATTAATTCACCTAATATTGCACCACAGGTAAGATTATGAATAAGGATAATTATGGTAATTATTCACGCGGAGCCACAGGGTTGATCATGTTATTTACAATAGATGTTTCCTTGTGTCTCCTTTCATTCGGTACCTGTATCAGTGTTAATCAACAAGATGAATCAGTGCAAGATGTGTCATTCCTCAACATACATTTTCATTCAGGGCAGGTTTTTACTGTTGACTCTGTTCTGTGCTGAAGCCCTGAGAAGAAAATTATTTTCTCTCCTGTGTTTATGGCTTAAGAGCAGATGGGAAAAAGGAAGGTTTTGCCAGGACAATCTTTGTACCTCATTTTTTTTTCTAGCTAGCATGCTAATGGCTAAAGTATAGGTAATACTAACAGCAGATTAGCAATGATTTTTCAAGTAAAATTCTAGCCAAAAGAAAGGTGTAACAGTAATGTTACATAACACAATATATGTATCTTGTGTTTAGAGTGGATGAAGAAATTAAAACACTTTTTTTTTTAACCTGAATCAGGTTTATCAAATACATTTTCGTACCCTGTATGTTATAATCAAATGATTGTGCCTCATACGTTGTGTATTGTAAATTTTAAAAAGCACATTATCCATACAAATTTGAAATTCTCATCCATTTTGTCAAACCAAGTTTTTACAATTTCGGCCACCATTGGTGCCGTTTCACATTTCTTTGCTAAATATGGTGACAAGCATTGGAGTTAAACAGCTGTACACAACATCAGGTAATTCTGCACCCAACAGTATCCTCATTATTTCAGAAATTTGTGCAGCAGACTTCCCACTGTGTGCATCTTAACTTGCTAAGCTTAATTGAATTCCATTTGGCAGGTATATAAATATATGCAGCTCTATCATTAGCTCATCCCTGGTAATTAGTCTATTGTTAATCTAAATTGAACACACCTGCTTTTTATAATCTCCTTTCCATATATAGCCGAGTAACATTGAGGCAGCTTTAAGATTTGAGGTTCGTGAGGAGAAATGAGAAGAAGGATTTGCATGTTGTATCTCCTCCTCAGACCCCACCTCCTCATAGCAATTAACAATCACAAAAAAAACCTATGGAACAACCTGGGCCAGGATTAATAAACTCCTATCACGAGTTATTACATTGAGCCTATGAGCGGATTATCCCTGTCCTATGAATGGATGTCTCCATTTCCTGCTTCTCCGGTTCCTCACTGTAGGCAATAAAGACTTAATTCACAGTGGGACTCTCAGTCAAGCAGGTCAGGATTCAAGGCTTCGATCACATTGGAACGTACATCTGTTTTTTGAAGTTGCTATTGGAAAATGGCAATGTAGGTAATAGTGAATGACACAGACATGAGAGTCCAGGACCTAATGTGAACAAAATCACTCAGAGGGAAATCCATGTGTTCCTGCTGGAGTGACAAGAAAGAGTTTTTGTTTTTAACTGATGAGATTTCCCGGAGGAGAAAACCTTGCACTCCAGATATTGGAATTGATTTGCTCCTCTGCAGCGATCTAGATATTTACCTTCTAGCTAATTGCAAGAGGCAAGACCCATTCAGTGTAGGAAGACTAAGACTCACTGAGAAGCAATGCATTAAATGTGACCCCACACCCTACATTTAAAAGACTCAGCTCAGTCCAAGTGGTCTGCACATATTTGCTCCGTCTAACCTGAGCTGCTCTCTAAAGCCGGGGTGACATGAGAGTAGAAGTGTTGAGAAAAGAAGTTTCAGCCACTGTTGGCAAACACACGTAGTATCTTCAACTTTTACTCTAATTAAGTTTCAAGACGGATCTTCATAATCTTTTTTTGGTACGATTATGCATATTCATTGTCTGGAACAAGCACTAAATATGCTGCTTCATCATCGGCCTACTTCAAACGAGGGTCTGGACAAACTCGCAAGTAGCTAATTCCTTAAGCTGGACCCAGTCATAGAAACCACTTTAGTCTGAATACGTTTTTCTTGATTGCATGATGTGTCTGATAGAATTACAGATCTTCTTCACAACTGAGTGTTTCAAATGCTCTCGTGAAATCCTTCTCTGTCTCCCTCAAGATTGTTTAACTACATGGGTACAAACGTCTGATGCAGCCCAGCTCTTGACATGGTTATCAGTGAGCCAAACGGAGTCATAGAGGATACATTTACCATGATTTGACTACATGTAAACAATATAAGATATAATCATGCATAATAATGTGTCTGATTTTGCATGTGTCTGTGTTTTACAGATCAAGAGCGGATAGGAAAGGACTCAAACTATGAGCAGGAAGGAAAGGTGCAGTTTGTCATTGATGCCGTCTATGCGATGGCTCATGCTCTGCACAACATGCACCAGGAGCTCTGCCCGGGGAAGGTGGGCCTCTGCGCTAAAATGGATCCTGTCAATGGCACTCATCTGCTCAAGCACATCCGCCGTCTGAACTTTGCAGGTCAGTTGCATTTGTTAACACTGGAATGCATGTTTGTCTCAACTCAACAAGCGTCCTAATGTGAGATTTTTTGTACACTGAAATCCAGATAGCACCAAAAGTGAGTTTGCAATATCTAAAAATCTGTGCTAAAGGCAGCACTGTGGTTCACAAAACAGCCAAAAGTTCACCAGGTTGACTGCAACAGGCTCAGACTACAAGAGCCAGGAAGCTGAACCAAAACCAACAACAACATGAGGATAAAAATACCAATGTGAAATGGTTTCACACTTAAACCAAACCAGGGCTGTGAAACACATTCACAAAGAGTTTATAAAAGATTGTGAGTGACGACAGCGGCTATCGCACAAGATCTCAGCCAAGATGTGATTAGATCCTTAATGACGCAATACATTGCTGCCACAGTTAATGAACAATTGATAATCAGACTGGTTCAAAATCATCTCTATACCATTTCAATACTATAGAAAAACAAGACTAAGACTGCTTTGAGCTAATTGCTAAGGTCAGCATGCTAACATGCTCATCTCAGTTTAGTGTATTAGCAAGCTATCATTTGCTAATTAGCGCTAAAACGTACAGGTGAGGCTGATGAGAATGTTGTTAGTTTTACAGGTGTTTAGGAGCTCGATGAAAAGTCAGATCATCACCAAAGGATTAGGATTTTCATCTGGGAACCATGAATCCACCAAACAGCAGTTGAGATATTTCATTCTGGACCAAAGTGGTAGTTGCCTACTTTCCATTTCTCTATATGGCCTTACATTATACCCAGCTATCGTCTAGTTCAAATTCACGACTTAATTATATTAATAATTAACTGCTTTCATTCAAGGAGCAGTGATCCAGAGTTTCATTATATAGACAATTTCTTTTTAAAGCAAAGCAATTTAAGACAATCAAAATTCTTTCACAGAGACTTGAGTATGCAGTGTTTGTACAGATAAATTATTCATTTGAACTCTTACTGTTCAAGCTAATTTGTCATTCTAATATCTACTTGTTGCACTGGCAGAATGTCAATTCAATGTTTAATTCATATTGAGAAGTAAAAGAAAATATTTTCCTTTGCTTTGCAGGCTTTCACTTCACCAAAGATCAGGGACATTCTTATTATGAAAGAGAGGATGCCACTGTTAATAAATGCTTTTGCGCACTAGGAATGTTCAGGTTGTGACATACATTACTGTTCTCTCTGCTGACTATTAAGTAACTCCTCCACTCCTGCTACCAGAACCAGTCACAGTCACTTTCCGTCCAATGAGTCATTGTCTATTGAACACATGAGCAGAACATCTCACATGAATGTTTGGTTCAGGTAGACCAACTTTCATCCAGCAATATTCATCAAATCTGAAAAAAAATTACACAAAAAGTTTAGATGAGATCGACGCAGGTTGTCCAAGTTATTGTAAGATGACTTGCAGGTAAATAAAACTTTAAAACTCAAATTGACACATTTGTTTAATCATCCTGAAAGACCTTAGGTTAACTCTTCACTAGGTCACTTACTAATGGTTAGTGTAAAACAGAACAAATGAACAGTCCCTCCTGATTGGGAATCAGCCAATATCAATGTCAGACTAGATAAAGATGTATGAAGATGAAGTAAAACAATTTATCACTTCAATCTGATTATCAGGCTACTGATATTAAAGAAGGTCATTTCACAGCAATGTACAAATATACATGACATTTTCAACCTGTATAAAGCTACATAGCTTTATATATAATCTCATTATTTCTGCTACAATTCTTTTTCATACATTCTTACTGTAGCTATTGTATTATAAGACAGCTTTTGGTTTGGGGGCTACAGTAAGAAATGTATATATGTTTAGGTAAGAAGAGAGTAATAGGAATTCTCCATATAAAGCTTCCCACGACTTGACAGGAAATAAGGTGGAAAAAGTAAACGGTCTCCTTCAGCAACAACCATTAAGATGCCCTTAACCCCCAACTGCAGCAGCTGAGCTCAGAATCCAATAGAATGTGGGAGAAAAACAAGTGATGGACTGCTGTTTACAGCAGGAGGTTTTAGGTTCAGTGGCTCTCATTGTCCGTTATAAAACAGCATTTGATCTATCTATCTGTTCTATACTATTCCCATTTGATTTCCTCAGTAAAGAATGTTGGATTGGATCAACTAAAACAAAATATTATCTACAAAATGACATACAATTGGTGTAAAGTAGGTTCATGATGGATAAAAATATTCTAAATAGTAAAATGAAAGTACATTACAATAGCAAGTTCTCATGTTAAATCTCATGTGCCGCAGTGGAAATGAACATTATATTTAAGTATGTAGATTATAATTGCGTCCAGATGCGAGATCAACATTTTTAAATTTGAGTTTGCATAATGAGGGCTGAGTGGTGCTTTTTCTAAAGTGGCTTCAACGAGGTTTTCAGCCTGTGCGCAGGGACTTGAAGCTCCACTGCAGTAGGTCCTTTTGAGCTGAATTTTGTTCTAACCAGGCAAACTGTATTAATGTTACAACACCCTCTGACCAGAGGGGTTGCCTTGAGGTTACACTACACTCCATCTAATTGCATCAGCACACAGCAGTATATTGAACTTGTCCAGATACATAAAACAACCTAACTGCTGAGGCTGGACTGCGAGTTATATTTATTATATTTTCAAAGACAATATTTATGTATCTCTGTGTTGTGATATTAGTATGTTATGCCCCAGCACACACGGAGAAGCCATCCCTCTTTTCTTATTTCAGAAATGTATGTAAAAGTAGGTCATTTTTTTTGTTGTGATGAATCATTCTTGAGGCTGAGCCAGCAAGAATCCATTGTTACAGATTTCTGTTTATTGTCAGCAGTTTTTGCGGACATCTGCTAAAAATAATTCACATTTCTTCCTCTTCAGAGCTGTGCAGCTCTCTAGAGTCCAGTCAGACCATATCTAGAGCAAATGTATTGTGTCTTAGGTTGCACATGTAATGAAAATCAGCTGATAAAGGTCAAATGCCAAAGAGCTCCTTAAAAACAGTGGCCAGACTCCGGGCACTTTCACAAAACCATTTATCTCTGATATCTCAGTGAGCTGTCAGGGTCTCCACAGGGGACACAGTAAGCTAGCTGATGACAGATAACCTTTTAGAAAAGATGAAAAGTAATCTGACAAAACTATTTGCTTGGCTGGGATATTCTCACTAGTCTGAGTATCCGTGTGCTTTCTCAAGAGCCTTTAC
This sequence comes from Holacanthus passer, assembly GCA_025331565.1. Lineage (NCBI taxonomy): Eukaryota > Metazoa > Chordata > Actinopteri > Pomacanthidae > Holacanthus > Holacanthus passer. The sequence continues at coordinate 3,584,975 of JAFREQ010000028.1, forward strand.
ATTTTCTCCAGTCATATTTTCCACACAGATGGAGCTAAACCTGTAGCTGTTTATTTATTCGAAATCACCAACCTCTTAAGTGCTCATTCTTGGCTCATTCAGCTGCAGCCGAAGCTGCGGCCGACAAAGCAGGAGAATCAAACACCTCCAGTCCATCTTTATGCACTGTTTGACACTCTTTAGAGCTCCCGCCTTTCTTGTTCCCACCTCTGCATTCAATGCATCTAAGAGTTGTTTAGACTTCAATAGGGCCACAATTGAATGAAGCTTCCCACCACTGTTTCATGTCTCTTGCCATCACATCAGGGAAAAGTGTTTTTGCTCTGCCGCAGACAAAAAAGCAGTGGCCTTTACGCCGTCATTCTCACCAGGGACGGCAGTTATGAGTGTGGAATAAAGGCGAGCTGTGAGGGTTTTCCGTCGCTGCACACCTATCTCTGCCCAAGGATGTGCGAAGGCTTCATTGTTGTGCAGTGAAAAGATGCTTCTGTATGTACATGTTTTTGCATAAAGCAATTTTTTATTTCTAATTTTTAAAGTGTATCTTATCATATTCTTGGTAGACATCTCCTGTGGCCCTGTTCACATTTTAATATGCTTTTAAAGCCCAGACTGTGTCACTTTTGAAAGAGGAAATAACGCAGTCCTCCTCTTAGAAAGGAAAAGTTAGATTCAAAAGCCATAAAATGTGACCGTACACTCCCACACTTTCAGCGACTTAAAGGGCATAGTCCATCCTGTTTCTGGTTCACTTTGACTTTGAAACATCTATAGTAAGTTTTAAGTTGTACTGCTTGTAACTGAATCACACTTGCAAAAAGAGCAAACCCAGGCAGAATATTTAATAATTGAAAACAGTATTTCTGTTTAAAAAGAGGAACTAAGAGCAGCAAATTGGTGAATATGCCATGACTCTGTTGTTGTACTAATGGAATTAGTGCTGTGGAAATGTACATTATGCTGAATTTAGCATGGTAGCTATTAGAGTGCTGCAAAACCCTCCTCACTGTTTTTGACTTGTCCTTTATTTGTACGTGTTGGCTGGTTTATGTGACAGGATTCATATTCTCTCCTTTATAGCCTCAAATGCACTGTTGTTGTTTGAATAAACCTTTTGGTAGATTAATACATTTTTTATTTTAAGTTTTTATTTTTCAAAGCAGGCCAGACTTACGCTTAGAACAATTAAAACCCAGTTAGTGAGCACTTGTAAATAGCAGAAGCTTATATGCTATGATTGCCTAATCATGCTAATGTCATGACAGTGACAGACAGAAGAGATGCGCACATGCTTCAAGAGTGAAGTGGGTCCGTGGTAAATCCTGCGTGACTCGCCTGCGTACAGGTCGTTAAGAGTTAATGACCGGTGTCGAGGGCAGCAAGCTGTGCTGCCAGTCACCAAGGTGTCCTGGTTGTGCATCCATGCAAAACAAGCACATGTTGTATTAATGATCATACTCGGCTAATTCTCAAGGTGTGTATGTGTGGTTGAAGAGGGGGAGGGGGGGCTATGCACAGTCATTAAATATTACATATAATTACAAGCACTCCATTAACCCCAACGTTTCTTTGAGAACACATGAAGCAACGAGCAAACGGGTAACCTGTGGTACACACACGTGGCCTCGGGCTACCCCGTCACATTAGTGCACAGCACAATGCAGCGGTGACAGAGGCCTCTGTGGAACTCATTATGCCCCTGACTAGTGTGAGGACTGTTTAGACAAGCAGTTTTTGCCACATGACAGGCCTAATTCCTCATCTGCAACTCAAACATTGACCACACTGCCCCAAAATGCACCGCTCTCTTCACTCTTAATGAAGAGGACACAACACTGCCTCCGGAAGAATGACAGAGACCCCCGGCAGTATTTCCCCAAAGTGCCTCAATGTGTCATTTCATTACCAAAGACTGAGAAGCCAGATTTGTCTTTTTCCATTTGTTTTACCATGATGCATTAGACTTGAGAAGTCTGGTGTTACTGTATGTGCCAGCACTCGATACCATCTGGTTCCTTCTAATCTGCCAAAACCTAAAGATGTTGCAATAAAGGGAACTACTGTATTTATTTGGATATCCTCACATACTACCCAGTTCAGATAAGTAAGAGTTTAAGATGCTCTCTGATCTCATTGGTAACTGCTTTAAGTGGTGCATTTGTTTATGGAATAACGTTTGATGATAAGCACACATTGTTGTATTTTTGAGCTGCACTTTCCCAAAGTCACCCCCAGTTCCAACAGCGTGATCAGTCCTGTATTCAATTCATGGTGGTTAATACTAATGATGATGACTTACTTCTCTGATGTATTCAGAAATGTGTACCTGTGATGAAGACATAGTGGCCGACGTAGCACAGGAAAAACTCTGATGAATTGGATGGTGCTTGAACAACAGCCTTTATCAACCTGTAACAGATGAAAAAGAAGAAAAAAATGGTTTTTAATATACAGACAAAATAGTTATAACTGAATAGTTATTACTGTTTTAAACCAGTGATGTACAGGAGTGGTACAGAATCTTGGACTTGGACGTGCATGTGGCTTTTTCAGATTTAAACTTGTGTGTGATAAGTGGAGTCAGTGGTAGCAGGTAATATGGCCGTCAAGCTATGAAAAGCAAAGGACCCAAAAGACCCATAAATATGGATGGGTACTAAACCTGGTATTAAATGGGCCAATTATTTTTTAATTGTTATTAAGGGCACAGTATTAGATAAGCTCTGAAGTTATTGGTTCTGCTGTCAATATTGAAGAACTTACATTTGTTTCTGGTGGATTTTCACTATTCTCCATCCAAAAGAGAGATCTATGCCAGAGAAAACTAAACGCTCAAAAGTCTGGTTACACTTAGTCCAGACTGATGGAGAGGTCACATCAGATTGTTCTGTACGTAACATTAACATTCAGTAACATTTTGTCAGGGTAGTTACTAATTGTTTATTTTATTTATTTTATATATATATGAATGATCATATTATAGTCTGTTATAGTGATTTCTTTAAAACTATGCTGTTGCAGTTGCTACTCAAGAATATTAATTTATATACAGTACATATGGGAAAATAAAGCACTGTTAATTCTGATTATTATTATTATTATTATTAAAAAAATCAACCAATCAGAGTGCCGCTAAAGTAACGATCCCTATATCGGTGGTAGTATCGTTAAAATCGTGTGATATCGATATCCATCTCTACGCTTAAAGCTGTTAAATATAATCATGCAGTGTCAGTAGTGTGATGCTGGTAGTGTTGCTGCATTATTCTCTCAAAAGCATCAGTGTGGCATTCAGGGTCCATTTTCCTCTTTCAGTGACAGTGGTGTCCATGTGAGCACTTACAGGCTCGAGCACATGGCCCCAACCGTGACAGTGAAAGGCAGACAGCTTCAAAGCGCTTTTAAAGCCTTTGGAAATTGGAGAAAAAGAACTGAAAAAAAAAGCTCAGCATGATAAAAATATTTTGATAGAACTGATAGAAAATATGACAGTAGTCATAGTGTTGATGTGCTTAATATGTTTACATAAACATAATGCCTCTTTGCTTCATAAAGTCACTGTAATCCTCCCATGATCACTCACTGCTTTGTGATGTGGGCGGCATTGTCACAGAGGCACGGCTGAGTAAAACGGTAATGCTGTAATCCAGCGGGGCTGACTCATCGAGATGTGGATTAGGGCGCTGCATCCTCCAGCGTCGAAACAAAGAGCAAGAAAAAAAAAAATACTGATCAGCAGAAATCCATCAGCAGCAATTGGCCACATTTAGCTTCTGTTCTTAACTGGGATGCTAACGTTTTCGTGGACTTGATAAAAAAAACAGGCGTTGCAAGAAAAACACAGGGGCTTACAGCTTCCGTCAGTGTTTGAAGGTATAGACGTTTGTGAAAGTTTGTGAAAAGCAATTAGATGGGAAGTTCCCTCGTTCTCCCTCTAAGGAGAACCTTTCCACGTTCTGCCGTGATTAAATGGATCACTGGAGTAGAAGTGTGGCTCATTTAGTTTCCATTGGGGAGCTTCCAGAGAAATCTTTGGTGTGCTTTCTTTGTGACACATCATTACTGCTCGTCTCAAAACGGCACACAGGAACACATTGTCTTTATCGTTGTTATCACAGTGATGAAGCAGAGACCACCCTGGATAGACAGGACTGGTGGTGAGGAAAGTGTGTTTGAGGTCAGGAGGGGGTCAGTTTTCAACCTCTGGACCTCCTGTGACCGTCCAGCTGTTCAAAGCCAGTTTGTCACTATCCAAAGTTCTTAAGTCCAACAGCGAAATGGATGCTGCTCAGTAGGCGCAATATGTTCATATGAGTGTATATACAACTCTGTTGGCTGAGAAAACGTTCATATTGGAAGATTTCTACAATATTTGCATATTTTACCCTCAGTATTGTTAAAGTTCGGAACCTGAAATACTTGATTAAGGTAAAGGTAAGATCTGGTCTGACTTGTTTTTTTGTTTCACTTAATTAGTTCCAATTCTCATTTCTGTTGTTCTGTTTGGCTCTATTCAATCAGTGACAGTTGATGTATCCGATATATTCTGTGGTGGTGGTTGCTGGTAGCTGTTAACATTTTTTAAGATGATGACAAAATGCTGTCTGTTAGCATCCACCTCATTCTACGCTTGTTGCCATTTGTGTGACAATTTCCTGTCGCATGGATGTAGCTAGTAGGATTACGTCCCCATTTTTAATCTCACTTACAAAACTTATCTGAATTCAAATTAGAGATATGGGTGATTATTTCAAAGTCTGGAACCGGACTAGATACAATCGTGATCGCGGTTATAAAAAGCCAACAACTAATTGTTGGTTTGTGACGGGACGTGAACTTCAGTCGCTGGCATGAAAGTTAAACAAGCTGTAGACCCATTCACCACCCCAACCTCCAAACCACACTTTCCAGCACACAATATAACGGGCAAAGGCTCTGTCTAAGAGTCATCCAGTATGAAACATCTCCTGCATCCACAGTAATTGAGAATATATTAGCCGTATTAAAAAATTATAAAGAAAAAAAAGAAGAAAATGTTTCAGCTTCACAATCACAATGACAACACATTAGTTTGCTTTACAGATCAGATTCATGCTATATAGAAAATAACTCAATGTTGTGCACTAAGTAATGATGATTGTTTTCTCATGTAGGCATAGCTGGCAACCCAGTGCTCTTCAATGAAAATGGAGACGCCCCTGGACGCTACGAGATCTACCAGTACCAGATCAGGAACCGAACGGCCGAGTACAAAATAATTGGCCACTGGACGGACCAACTCCATCTCAACGTGAGCTTTGCCTTTTCTCTTCCGTGCCCACACACACACGCGCGTCTTCGCAAAAGGATTGACGGCATTTACTCTCAAGTGTTATGTTTGTGTCAGTGTTTGCTTCTGTGAAAATTTGTTTTCTCCAGCTCTGCAGCTGCGTGTTTGCTCACTAACTCCTCCCAAACCATTTGATAGCGCTTAGTGCCATCTTCAAAGGTGTAAATATCCAGAGGGCGCTTTAAATGATTAACAGGGCGGACGGTGATGAAAAGAAAGCCACGAGAGCTTAAGGACAGACGTATTTAATATCATCTCTCATGAACGGCATCGCTGACTTCCAAAAACAATACTGTGAGCAGACGCTGTGATGAAGTATCAGTATTATAACAGTAAATTAAATAAAGGAACCAAACAAATTATGTTTTGACAAAATGAAGAGGAGGCCTAGGGCAAGCAAAAGAGAATACAATTGAACACATGAAGCAGCTTGAGAGGAGCTTTGCCTTCTTTACGTCTTTCAACAACATGTGCTGTGGAAGAAGAAAGAAAAAAAAAAAAGAGGCTTGTGGTGGGCACCTACTGTGGAACGTGCCAGCTCTGACTCTAAAGCCGGTTGTATTTAATTAGTGTTCTTTGAGTTGTTAATTAAATGCACATTTAGAGTCAAATTTACCGGCTCTGAATGAACCGCCACAATTGAATAAAATTGATAACATAACATTAAAGGGAGCAAACCCGTTTGAAATGATGAATTTAATTTATCTTTACAAGTATGCTTGTAAAAGGGCAAAATCCACAAAGGAGAGCAGCATCCTGAAACAGAATTTATCTGTTACTCTTGCGATTGTTGACAGCTGAGTATTGATTTCCTTAACACAAACAACTATTAACCAAAGCAAAAAAGAAAGAAGGAAAACACTGTTCGTTCCCTGTAGAGCAAACAATGGCTTTCCCCTCTCCTCTCGTGTCTTGCCCTTCAGATAATTTGACCTCCCGCTGGTAAATTTTGCTGAATCTATGAGGAATGCTTCACTCGACCCCTTGTTCGCCCTTTTCCGACCCCCGACACAAATAAATAAATAAAACCAGGTAGCATGGGAGCACACAGAATGGTATTTCAGGCCACCGTGATTGACCACCGTGTAGATCGTCCTTGACCTCCAGGGGCGCTGGCGATCTTTTCGGATCAATAAAGCATCACCAGCTCTACATGCCGCCACTTTACCGGACACGGGCAGCTTAGTCCCTACAGATCTCTCCTCCCTCTGTCTTTGTTTCTCTCTCTTGTCTCCATTCATGTCTCTCTGCCTCCCTCGCAGGTTCGTTCCATGCAGTGGCCCGGTGGTGTCCGTCAGATTCCCTCCTCCATCTGCAGTCATCCCTGTCAGCCCGGCGAGCGCAAGAAAATCGTGAAGGGCATCCCGTGCTGTTGGCACTGCGAGCGGTGCGATGGCTATCAGTACCAGGCAGACACCTACACGTGTAAGATGTGTCGTTTTGATTTGCGGCCCAACGAGAACCACACGGGCTGCGTTCCAATCCCCATTGTTAAGCTGGAGTGGAGCTCTCCGTGGGCAGTCATCCCTGTGCTCATTGCAGTCGTTGGCATCATGGCAACTGTGTTTGTGGTGGTCACATTCATCCGCTACAACGACACTCCCATAGTGAAAGCATCAGGCCGAGAGCTGAGCTACGTGCTGCTAACTGGCATCTTCCTCTGTTATGCCACAACCTTCCTGATGATTTCCTCCCCTGATGTAGGAATTTGTTCGCTCCGGAGGATCTTTTTGGGTCTGGGCATGAGCATCAGTTATGCCGCCCTGCTTACCAAAACCAATCGTATTTACCGCATCTTTGAGCAGGGCACCATGTCCGTCAGCGCGCCCAGGTTCATTTCTCCAGCCTCCCAGCTCGTCATCACGTTCACCCTGGCTTCGGTGCAGCTGCTCGGGGTGTGCATCTGGTTTGGAGTGGATCCCTCCAAGGCCATTATTGACTATGAGGACCAGAGGACGTCTAACCCGACCATGGCTCGTGGTGTGCTCAAGTGTGACATCTCTGACCTGTCTCTGATCTGCCTGCTGGGCTACAGCATGCTGCTCATGGTCACCTGTACAGTCTACGCCATCAAAACCAGAGGCGTGCCGGAGACCTTCAATGAGGCCAAGCCCATTGGTTTTACCATGTACACCACCTGCATTATTTGGCTAGCATTCATCCCAATCTTCTTTGGCACTTCACAGTCCACAGAAAAGGTAAGCTTACAACTATTGCTGTAGTACTTTTTTTTTCCAACTCATGCAACACTTCAAGGGTTTTAGAAATCTGAGCAACTACAGTTTCTTTAATTCCAAATCAAATTAGCTTCCCTTCTTAATTTCTATATTAATTTCTTGCTTTTATTTCTCGGTTTGTTGACGAGAATATTCTCGTAAGAAGAATATTTTCTTTTATGTTAATGCATTGATACTAAAAATCTAGTAATATAATTCTCTATATAACATAACTTAGTCAGGAGCTGTGTATAAGGAGTACTTTTACATTAAAGTATATTTTACACATTCATTAGTACATTTTGCTGTTGATATTTATTTACATGTGAAAATGTGAGGGTAGACTGCTAACTCTGATGGAGTGTTTTTTACCTGTTGTACTACTACTTTAAGTTTTAAGTACTTCTTCCACTACTGCACACTAGTCAGGTTTTTCAGTTTTTTCACTTCGGCAGTCTTTGAATTTGTGCCTCAGTCCCAAATGAACGCCAGTGCTCATTTTCTTATTTAAAGATTTCACTCTGCTCCTATTTGATGACAAGAGCAATTTTAGAAATGAAGCTAATAGAACTCAGCAGCTAAAACAACAAGTGAAAAGGGGCTGTCATGTGGAAGCCTCATATTTCAAATAAACTAACAACCTACGAAGTGTGGACACAGTTTTCTGAGTGCATTCTCTAATAACTCTGCAGGCAGCACGCAAGGCGATGACTCACATATATGTGACGGCTGTATGCCACAGCGCATTAAAGACCCATGAGCTGTTTACCCAAACACAAGCTCACACTCGTATTCCCATGTCAAATCAATGTGCCTGACCCCATGAACCGTGGACCTGGATCACATCCAGTGGGAGCACTAGGAGGCTACAGGTCAAGAGGGATCCAAAAGGGCCAAAGCAAATGGAGGCTGAGCCTCAAACTCACATTCAGTGGAGACAGTCTGGGTACAAAGCCAAAGGGATACAACAATGGCACAGTAGAAATGTGTAGATCCAGTTGAAAGAGGTCTTTTGGCACAGTAACAAAAGCTCAGTGGCTACAAGAGAGGACAGCAGTAAGGGAAAAGCCTCATACTGGCATGGACACTATCAGTGGTGCCAGCATGGGTCTGACAGATGCAACAAATTAATCCTTACCTCCTTCCCTCTGGGATTAAACAAAACAATGCATCAAAATGCTGGCCTGGAAAACTGGCTGTGATAGTTACCTTTGTGGAAAAACGTTCTTGAGAGACTTGAGAGTGTGCATTGTGTCACGCTCAACATCCCAAAAATAATTTCTATAGTCTACAGCACTGCAGAAAATCTGCATATGACTGCAGCCAATTGAATTACATTAATAATGCAGTATGTGACCAGCAGTACAATAACTTATTTTCATACGCTGGATGTTGTGTTAATGCCACAAAGTCTAAACTACTGTGAATCTGCATATTGGCCTCCTCTTACCCCATAAATCTACTGGTGTAACACAGAAACTGAGCAACAGCATCCACATGTTGAAAACAATGAAAGACCTGCTGAGCTAAATAGATACTGCATCTTATGTATTACATCTACTGAAATATATTCAGGAAAATGTAGTGAAAGGTCAACTATCATCACTATACGTTCTTGATCATCACACACATCGTACACAGTAAAGAAAAAGCAGTCCAAGCCCACATTATTTTTTAATGTGAGTGTTGCACATCTTAAGTCGCATGTCAACAGCAGCCATGGATATCAGCGAGCTCTTTGTTTAATCATTCCATCTCCTCTCTCTGAAGATGAAAGAGAATTATACAATCACAGAGAGATTGAACAGCTTTTTTGGAGGATGAGGTAATCCATTAGCTAGCATGGCTTAGAATAGTAAAATAGAAGTGAAAAAAAAAAAAATCTTTGAAGGGTAAGTTAAGTCCTACTTTTTGTTTCTTCTTCCATCCCTCGGATGAATTCAATTTACAAACCCTGAAAAACTTCTCTCGCCCATAAGACGCTCAGCTTCTTGCTCCAAATATACGTATATTAGTCACTCATTAATTATTATTTCCTGTAGAAAACTGTACACACAAAGGCTGGGAGATAGTTCTACTTTTATCACTTGGAAAACTTCTATCATTGCCCTGAGCGCTGTTAAGGTAAGACATGAAATGGAGCACAAAATGGAAATCTCGCTTCAGGGAAATGTCCTACATTTTTTTATTTCCTCATTTGAGCGAGAATAATCATATTTAATATATAACTAAAAAGGCCTTGTGAGTGTAGAGTTGGAAAATTTTAATTTAATGCACACTAATGTGGTTTAGTCTCATCACACATGGAGCACTATGTTACCTTGTTTTTGTACACTGATTTTAAAAGGTAGCATGCGAAGCCATTTAGATGTGTCAATCGCATTGTATTGACAGTGTGTGAACAGATTGTAACGTAACTTTAAAAATGAAACCATCCCAAACTTTCTAACCTATCAACATGATGCAGGTTGATCACATTCAGTCTCGTGTATGTCACTATTATCAGGATGCTGACTGCAGTTCACTTATTGGCCACTAGTGTCATTAACAAGAAGGATTTTCTAAAAACTCCATGTCCATGTTTTAAGAGATTGTTCTCAAGAATAAAATCAGCATCGGCCATTTCAGCAAGTCCACAAAAAACAACGTATGTTTACCTTCAAGTGACAAAGTTAACAAAGGAAGAAACAGTGGAGGAGTGGATCAACGTAACATGGAGCTTCGTTTGTTTGTTCATTTACCGTTTCCTACCGACTATAGTCCACGTTGGTTTCTTTTAATCATGATCACGATTATTAAGTAGTTAGTCTTCCAACCATGATGATGAAGGTCCCCTAACCTTATCAAAGCAGTTATTTCAATCCAAACCATAATCTTTTCCTAACCCTAACAAACCATAGTGCTGTCGATTCAGAAGACAGATGATTATTTAACAGTGATTGACAGTTCTGTAAGGAACATATCAGATCAGAAAACACTTATATGTCCTGCAGGGCTTTTACTGCCTAACAATAATGTAACCCGTTTTGCTGTGCTAAGCTTCATGTAAAAGACAAAAAAAAACAAACCCTGTGACTGATTCCCCGAGCTGTTACATAAACAATGTTCTTATTTAAGGAATTAACATGTCAAAGCAAACACACCTCATAATCATCGTACTGTAAATGACAGGCTTGACAAAGCCTCACAGCCCACGTTGACATGTCTTTCAGAGCAATTAAATGCTCCACTTCCTCCGGGTCTTGATTTACCTTATCAGGCTGCATATGCGCTCATCACCAGTTTACAGCGGGCCTCAGCCTCAGCGTTACAAGCACAGTCATTTATTTGTCATCTGGTGCCAGGATAAATGTAACAAATGCCACGGGAGGCTTTCTCTATCATTCAAACAGCGAAATCTGGTCTATCTATGGAGCGTGATCGCCGAGCTTTGTGCGAGCGTCAGGAACAGAAGTGACACCTGCTTACCTCGAGAAACTGTCTAAATCAGTGGCTGCCTCAAAGACAGAGGCAGGAGGAAAGGCATTGGACAATGGCGTGCATGGGAATGAGGCTCCGGCACAATGGGCTCGGTTCAAATTCAATCAACCCACACAAAGAGGTCCTGCTTTTACAGTGCATGAATGGAATGATGAATTGAGTAGTGTTGTTTATTTCTCCATGATGTCTCCATCACACTGTTGGCACTGCCAACTCCATGACAGAAAAAAAAACTGCTGTTAGAGCACTAGTCAGACAAGGAGTGGGAGTTGCAGCAAGTTCAACGAGACCAGATGTCAGACAGGAGTGTGCTCATGACTGTGTCGGCTCCGTGTTCTTCCCTGCTACCTGCCCCCCCACCAGTCCTTTCCATTTCTCTCTTTGTCTCTTTTCAGTACAAAGATAAACAGCATTATTCACAATAATGTCCCGCAGGCCCAATAATACATAATGAAGATTGATGCTACAGAGCAGAGGGAGCCGAGCGTCGTCTTGGACTTCAGAGAGCAGTCGTCGCATTCATTAGGCCTACAGCACAGCAGTCATCTGGGTCTCGGCTGTTGACCTCTGGGTGCTCCAATAATGGGTGAACAGGCCGTGAAGCTAATCAAGGCCAAAGAATTGTGATCTTTATAAATGACATTCTCCCACGATGCTATATTATTGTTTCCCCTAAGGCTTCTATTTGTTTATTAGCTTAATTAGAGTGCAATTATAGTGAATTCTCAGGCAGCAAGCCCCTCTGCTGAACAATTCCATAGCATGCTGAGAAATAACGCAGTAGCTGAATGTGGAGAGGGAATTATGCAGTTTAAATGAATTTGATGGTTAGCATCCTGAAGCAGAATCACGCTCGAGTCCCTGGTTGAAAATAGAATCTGTTTACATGTATTAACCCCCAAATTAATCTCACGTTGTCAGTTATCAGAGACGCTCTCATTCAGCTGTGTTGCACTCTCTATAGGCAGAGATGTTGGCTTTATTTTGACTCCTCTCATCATATATGTGCTGATAGATTGTTTTCCTCGCATCGAGTTCAGTCATTAATGCTGCCATACGCTGCTTCTCCTATGTTACGTTTTGCCTCAGGCAAGATCTGCTAATGGTGTGGTGATTATAGGTGTGTGAGATACACAGCAACTTGTTTTTATGAGCTCCGGTCGGTGCATGCTCAGGTGCACTGCAATCAGGAGGAAACAAATTAATGGATTGAACACTGGAGTTGGTCTGACACTGAGAACAGGATTCATTTGGAAGCGAATGTCGCTCCATGAAGCCGTACAGTTGAACTTGGAGGTTTTTGTTTTTTTTAATCTAGTGGCTGTCCAGGCTGTAATATACTGATTTTCAAATATGAGCTGGGCAGTAATTAGATATTAGCACATAATGACTCTTGCTGGAATCGGGTTAGTGTCAGTGTGGGTCCTCGGCCTTATTGATGAGGCAGCTGCAGATGAAAGATGGACGAAACCGTTCTCATGGTGTGAGGTTTTGGTCCTGATAGACTGCAGCCTCCTGCTGGAGGGGCATATCTCTGAATAGTTTGTGTCCTAGTTGGAGGAGTCGGCCACAATCTTACCTGTGGGCCTCGGGGTCCTGGAGGAGTACAGGTCCTGGAGCGATGGCAGATTGCAGCTGATCACCTTCTCAGTGGAGTGAATGATTCGCTGCAGTTTGCTCTTGTCCTTGGCAGTGGTAGCAGCAGGCCAGATGGTGATGGAGGAGGTGAGGACGGACTCAGTGATGGCAGTGTAGAAGTGCACCATCATAATTATTGGCAAGGTGAACTTCTTCAGCTGCTGCACGAAATCCATCCTCTGCTGGGCTTTCTTGATGATGGAGCTGATGTTCAGCTCCTATTTGAGGTCTTAGGTGATGATGGTGCAGCAGAAGGACCGGGTCGACACAGGGTGATGGAGGAGGTGAGGATGGACTCTCTCTGTAATCCACAACCATCTCCACTGTCTTTAGAGCTTTGCGCTCCAAGTTGTTCTGACTGCACCAGGTCACCAGATGGTCAATCTCCCACCTGCAGGCAGACTCCCAGTGCCTCATGAGGATGGTGTCACATGCAAACTTAAGCAGCTTGACAGACTGATGACTGGAGGTACAGCTGTTAATGTACAGTGCTCAAGTCCACAAAAAGGATCCTGACATAGGGGGAGTCCAGGTGCTATGAATGAATATCAACCAATATACAGTAGTGTATCATCTGATTTTTGTGACTCTCAAATATCAATATCAATCAACCTCAGAAATCCAGTATCAGTCAGGCTCTAACTGTGCTTAAAATAATTCATCCGAACTAATATTTGAAAGCACATTATAATTAAAAACTAAGAACAGGTTTTTACGTAAATGTGTAAATACTCAATTTGATTATTTTTGTCTTGAAACGTTTGTTTTGTCTGACTTTCTCTCAGTTTTTACAACCTTGTCTTTCAACTAAAGCCGAAAGAAAGTAGTAGAGACATAAATTTACAGCAACTGTTATTTTAGCAAAAAGAGCTATCATCATATTTGTTTTTAGCTTCTCCAACGTGAGAATTAGCCGCCTTTCTCTCTTTTATATGATTGTAAATTGAATATTTTTGAGTTTTTTTGGATAGTTGGTCCAGTTGGTTGACAGATTTTCTAATTGATTGACAAAATAATCTTCAGATTAATTGACGATTAGTTGCAGCCTATACTTTTTATAGTTTGAATGGCAAAGATACGTGAACGTGAAATAATTTTGCACACATTCAATTACGTATATATTTTGAAGTATTTTTTTTTTATATTCTGCTACTATTTCAGCTCTGTCCCCGAGCACTATGTTAAATTATGGTTAATTAACTGACCGCAAGGATGGCTTTGAAGATAGTTATTCTTGGTTGAAAGGCAGAACAGAACCTATTTTTTTCCTCTCTTCATGTGAGTAACAGCTTGGATTCAACAGTCTGTCCCTGAGGCAGCAGTGAACCGAGCTCAGAGCAGTTCACTGGTTAACACTCCCTGCAGCTGGGAGGGGGACCGCTGCAGCTGTCCCTCTCTCATACAGCCTCCATTCTTCTATTGTTGTCTCCAGCCAGCAGTCCCACATGGAACCAGGACTGGCGGAGATGAGATGCAGCCAGTCTGGGGGGAAAGCACCGCGGAGAGTCACAAATAATAAAAACAAACAAGATATTCAAGCGGGGGTCACATCTGGGGAGCTAAATGTTACTCTGCTTTGATGAAAAACCAGCAGGGATCTACTGAGGGTCTACAGCTCTAAAGGTAGAATCATATCAAATATTTATGGTTTAAGGTACAAAGTCTCTGAATGAGAGCTTGTTTTAGTTGAGTCTTATATCACAGCCCCAGAAAATGTTTGATCCTGATCTGCCAGTGCAAAATGAGACCATATATTGGAATACTTGAGTCAAAGGTGATTTAATTACAGTTGTAAATCAATTCTCACGGTGACTTTCAATCCAGCAGCCTCTCGTTTCCACTGAGATTCAGATCTCACCCACAGCAGTGTTTTAGATTGAAAATCTGCCTGTTTCATCCGACAGAGAAAATAAGATATGTAGCCCTCATGGATTTTTTTTTCTAATATAAAGAAATATATGTTACTCATCTGTTTAGTAAACGGCTTTCAAGAGACAGGAACTAAAAGTATGCCTTTAAAAGTGAAAAACAAACCTTGAGGGAAAAAAAATGTTATAGTTTGTTGTTTCCCAGAGCAGTGGATACAGACCAGATGCTGGATCATTGGGCTTCAAAGCAGGATTGAATTTGCTGCTTACTGATCAAATGTGGATTAGTGGTGGCAATTTTCCTAAATGTTTTTGTCGTAGGAAGGAGTCAACCAGGAAGCGACACAAACTACATTGAAGCTTTATCTGTGTCCATACATGGATGATTATTGTGCTGTTTACTGGAAGACAATGCATTTATCTGCATGGCAAAGCCTGATAATAACAGCCTTTCATATTCCATATAAGAATTTTTTTTTTCTGCCAAATGTCAGCTCCTGCTCACGTTAGAGTAAATATACTGTATCCTGCAACTTTCTGTCAGCCCTTAGAAATGGGAACACATGACAGGAAGTGGAAACATGTCTAGATATTTGGTACATACAACCCTGATTCCAAAGGACACAAATACTGTGTTTACCAACAACAGCTTTACAAAATGTTCCTGAGTCCATGTATTAATCTCCTTTATACAATCATGTGTTTGACAAAGGTGAACGACTGAGTCTTTCCAGGATGAACCTTTCATACCCAATCATGATACTATCACCTGTTACCAATGAACCTGTTTACCTGTGGAATGATCCAGATAAAAGGCCTCGTGTGTTTTAATATCCGAATGTTTGACCTCTTTTTTTCTGTTGTGTCTGCACCAACACCCCCCCTTACTCTACGCAAGACAGGAACCTCCTGTTCCTGCTCTACAGAATGCTATAATGTTTGGATGCATTTAAGTCTGCAGTGTCTTTAAATTACAACATCTGTCAGACAACTTACAAGTTAATTCCTCTCAGCCAGCCAGTCAAGCACTCACAGCATAGTACGATGTACAGAAAATACGCAAGCTTTCCTTCTTTAACGCCTCCCTGAAGATGACTCATTAATTTGCTGCAGCTTTGGAAACAATTAAAATGGAATGAGAGAGAATGATACTCAAGAGTTGCCCTCCCCCATGATTCAGAGGATTTGACCATGTGTAACATTTTCACGAGCTTGTTTCTTTTTTTATGGGCCTGCTTGTTCTGAGTCAGAATAGGATCCAATCGACTGGTGTTATCAAATCTGTTTGGGTTTACGTGATGGTCATATCAAAACTAGTATGGCAGAAAATTAAACAAACAAGGTGGCCTTGGCTGGGTTCAGGCACGCCGTAAAAACAGATGAGATGCTGATTTAAAACAAGTTTTATAACACCGCTTGCATTTAATAGTTCTGAAGCCTCTATTGGACCCGGCAGAAACTACTTCAACAACAGCTTGGCCGACAGACAGGTCATTGGATGCTCTAATTAGAATGATACCCAACAGATGTCACTTGTGCTGTACAGGCCACTACACATAGAGAAGAAACTGCACAGTCCAGAGCCAGAAAGGGCTAAACTGTTTGTGTTGTGCATGTTCTGTGTTTGCCTCCTGCAGATGTACATCCAAACAACCACTCTGACCATCTCTGTGAGCCTGAGCGCCTCAGTGTCCCTCGGGTTGCTCTACATGCCGAAGGTCTACGTGGTCCTCTTCCACCCTGAGCAGAATGTGCCCAAGCGCACACGCAGCCTCAAGGCTGTGGTTACCGCTGCCACCATGTCCAACAAATTCAACCCCAAGGCTGGACTCAGACCCAACGGAGAAGCCAAGACCGAGCTGTGCGAAAGCCTCGAAACACAATGTAAGAACACAAATGCTAATGAGGAAGCTGTTGACTAACAACCCACCTTTTTTTTTTTTCTCAGGCATGTTTTGTTCTTCAGTGTCTGTAAATCAAACACATTGAAGCAGAGATCAGAAGCAGAGTAGAAATAATTACTCATTAACAGATGTGTAGCATGTTATTTAACACGTCATTGAATCCAGTAAATGTGCCACTGTTCATTTGGATTGGGAAGGAAGGAAGCATTAGAGGTTCCTGAATTGTGTGTGTATGTTTTGGGTGGGGGGGTCATGAAGGAATAGATTACGGTTGTCAACACTGAAAAGATTCTGTAGTTCAACAAAGCAACTGCAGTTCTACAGTAAAACTTTAAAATATTCTCTATTCACACTCAGGACTTTTCAACTAGTCCTGTAACAAATAGTTGATTAATTGACTAGTCAATTAACAGAAAACTAACAATTTAGGTAATTGAGCACTTGTTTAAATCTCGGGTCTCAAACTCAAATAACAAGGTTGTTGTCTGCTGTTCAACCTTTCTTTAAGGTTCAGACAGAGACAGCTTGGTGTTTGGTCCCCACTAAACAAGAGTGCTGTTGGTCATAGCTCAAGGGTTTATGTTGACAAGACAATCAATCACTTGGTTAATAAAATGTCCATAAAAAGCCCATTGAAATTTCACAGAGGTTAACACGATCCCTTCAAATAGCTTGTTTCTATCTGACCATCAAAACCCCAAAGATATTCAGTTTACTATCTTATACTATTCTAAAAGCAAGAAAAGGAAAAAAATCCTCACATTTAAAGCAGCTCTCATTGACAGTTTTTAGCATTTCTGCTTGAAAAATGACTAAAACAATGACTCACTTATCACAATAATTGCCCTTTAATTTTGTGTTGATCAGCTAATAAATTAATGAGCCCATTGTTTCAGCTGTAGTTTATAATGAAGAGAAAAATTCGATGCTAGAAATTTTAAATTATAACTCTAAAATTTACTTAATCTCAGTGCCGATGAAAGTACTTAATGATTTAAGTTACTTCAAACAGTGTAAGTAATTGTATGAGCCCAAATATCCACTTGGTCCAGCTTTGGACCTTTTTACTGTTTAATATCTTTACGTTTTCGACAAAACACTTTCGTGACCTCATCTTGGGCCCTGAGAAAATGCGATGGTCATTTTTCACAGTTTATTGACAGACTGTAGATTAAACAATTACTCGAAATAACAATCGAGGCATCAATAATGAAAAACACCGGTTGCAGCCAAAATTTAAACACAGTAAATAATCAAAAGATGTCTGACTCTCCTTTCTGAAGTAGCTGAATCTCCCAGCCGGTGCCTCCTCCTCCTCCTCTCAATACCAATAAAAGTGCTTGGCTCTACTGTATCAGTAACACACCCTGGATTTATACAAGTGGAGTAAATAATGACTTCAGCAATCGAGTCAGCAGAAATTACTCATGTGACATCCAGAACGCTTCTCCTCGAGTTGCACCGGACAGGAAAAGGTTTTAATCGGTCACGTCTGTCACCAGAGATACATCCCCTCCATCTGCTCTGTACTAACAAGGGATCGAGCCTGTTGTCACACATTTTAAAAGCTGTGTTTACTCCTTACTTTTCATACTGACCGGGGTGAGAAACGCTTCCCTTCGTGGGGGAACAAAAGAGCTGACATCGTATTTACTGTACAGAAAACTGAAATCGATATGAGCTGTGTGACAATGCACAGGAGCAACAATGGCACAGTGCGGTGAGGCCCATCAGAACAGCTACGTGTAAACACACGGTGCAACATTAATTCCCACCTTGCATACATTTCTGCGGAGGGTTAATATGGCCTTTTGTTACAGTAAGTGGCGAGAAGGCAAAGTCGCGGAATTGATACCCGGCAGCAATTCATCCTGATGGGGTTAGCGTTTACAGGGGCCGTACAGTGCATGGCTATTTGAATAAGCACCATTTGTCATTGTCATCGCCACTGTGGATATATGGCTTGATGAAATTGAAAAATTCCTGTCTGGGCCAGCTCCCACAACTGCCGAGATCTGGTGGTGATATGTCAGGATTTATCTGCTCCACCTCAGCGAATCGGCTAACACAGTCTGGGGAGACAACTGGAAAGTTGAGGCCTGAAAGCTGAAGGGGAGGTGGTGCAGGTGGGCAGTCTGGCAGTGGGCTTTACTGAACCCCCCCCATCTGTTTGTGGGTAATACAGAGGCATGTATTGAGGGCAAACAACACAGCACACAGACTAAACAGCAAACCTCATTTTCAGGCATTATTTGACATTTCATCTTCATCTTTGGAAAAACATGAGCAAACAAACTCCCTCATCTTCCTCGTCTCATATGTCACAATATCTCACACCCACTCCATTTGACTCTCGATCTCCCCTCTCGTTCTTCTCTTTCAGCTTTCTCGACAAAGCAAACCTACATCAGCTACAGCAACCATGCAATCTAAGGGACAAAGGTTCTTATCATAATTCAGGATTTCCACCCTGATGGAGAAAAAAACACGCGGTGGAAGTGGATGTGTCATTGTTCGGGTGGAGATCACACAAGCGTTGCCCAAAGACGTGACATGGTGAGGAGAGACCACAGGGATGGACAAAACAGGGGACCAGAACAGATAACAGTACAATTATAAGGTTCCATCTTCTGTCTGCCTCACACAATTAAAAAAAAAAGAAAAATACTTGCATGGCAGAGGCCTGGAGATTGAAGGATGGAGCTTTCCTTTTGAGTGTTTACATTTCAGCTATGCCCTCTTTCAAAGACTTCTCTGTCATCTCGAGCAGTGCTGACTGAAACCGAACTAAAATCAAGAATCTGTTCAGGTGTTTTGTGTGTTGTCTGCCAGTTTTGCAAACTATAATTAATCTTAAAACCTTCAAGGCATCACAAGGGATTAATCAACACCAAAAAGGCATGAAAACATGGTCCGTGGATTTCTAAGAGGGGCTTGTGTTTGTTTTTATTTCTAAATGTATTCCGATCTCATGAGTCAAAAGACTGGTGATCATCTCAACAATGCAACAAATCTGTACCAGACTCCATCTATTTTTTTTTTTCCTCTTCCAGGTTCCCAGAGTTAATAAGAATGACTACACGTATGAGATGGTCTCTGCCGATTTTGAGCATGCCAGTTTCAACATCCTGTGTTGTGTTGTTAAAAAAATAAGAAAAAGAAAAAACAATATCTTTGGAATGCGTTTAAACTCTGTTGCAGCGTTGTTAACAATTGTTTGGGCCCGAGCCTATTGTGCGTTAAAAACTGTTCTCAAATGGTGAAGGTCTAGTGAGTGATTATTTATCTGTGCTTAAGTGAGGCCATGATTTGTATTACCAGCTAGCCTAAGGCTGCCACTGCCCTCTGCATACCTGTATGTGCTTTGAAACAGGGGCTCGTGGTTAAAATAAAATCTTATTTTAGCCAGGAGTTCTTACTGTAAGCTGTCATCCAGGATGGACCCCCCCCTCCCCATCACTGCCACCAGCTATTCTCTTGGTCACACATAGTATAAGGGTAAACCTTAGCTGTACAGATCCATTAGGAGGGGAATTAAGATGAAGTATGCCCTTGAGAGGATTGTGCAATATGCCCTAAAGGTGATATCCATAATGGACCAGCTACTGAGAAAATTCATTACTCTACATCTCCTCCTCAGGCACTCTCATGATAAGGAGGATGTGTCAGGAAGTTGTAAGGCTTTTCAACAAATGAAAATCTAATTGCAAAAGTATACATTATCTCTATCAATCACCCAGAGCTCGCTGAACAGATTAATAGTTGGCTTCGTGCAGTATAAAAGCCCTCTAATGTCTTGGGGAAAAAACATTGTGGGGTCATTTGTGTTGTGAATTCAATGCTGCTTTTCA
Source organism: Holacanthus passer (assembly GCA_025331565.1). NCBI lineage: Eukaryota > Metazoa > Chordata > Actinopteri > Pomacanthidae > Holacanthus > Holacanthus passer. The sequence goes on from JAFREQ010000028.1 coordinate 3,605,261, forward strand.
TGCCTCCCTCTGTATTACTTTCAACACCATTTGTGTTGCAGAATAAAATGTGAGTGCTGACCAAATTAAATGGCAAGTTAATGTATGTTCTTAAATAGATTGATGATGTCTGCTTTATGTCCTGACATATCCTAAAATTGGGGAAAATGTACAAAAAGATACAGTGCCTGGCTATCTGACTATGTATTTGTAAAACCTCATGAAAACTAATGAAGTGTGTGAAGCATGTTTAGTTTTTTTTATACAAAATTTTATTTCTATTAAAACTGTTTTCAAACTTCAACATCCATTTTCAGGTTTGTGTGGAAAATCTACCAGTTTCTTTTAGGGAGATTGTTTGTTCATTAATTTGACCCTTAGCTCAAATAAGGAAGGAATATTTTCGAACCGCTTTTTACGATCAATGCATGATTAAAAAAACAGAGTGGTGCATTAGCAAACTTACACCATCTTCAGCTAAATGATTGGCAGCGCTTCTGTGTGAGTGTTTTTTATTCCTGTTGTACGCTAATAATACCGATTAGAAACCAGTTTGTCAGCCCTGAAGAAAAAAAGACAATGGCTGCCATCCACTGAATAATATGTTGCCACAATTGCTCTGATAATAGCACTGGAAGGACAGCGAATTGGTGGAGGGAAACATGAAATTATTTTAAATGAATGGTTAGCCGCTACTTGAATCCAAGGCCTCTGCATGCAGCAGCTCTCAGGATCTAACATCTTCTCCACGCCTCCCTGATGCTGTGGGCCCACTACACAAAAGGCTCAGAAAATAACAGTTGTTGCATCGCGAGTGTGCTAAATGCACGCCCAAGTACTCGATTACTGCAATGTGCAGAGCGCAGTATATATCATCTTCACACGGCAGAGACAGAATGAGGTAGCTGCAATATTGAGCCTCATGAGACTACAAGGTTTTACATGACACATACTCTAGTTGATGTTTTCTCCTTTCTTTGTAACAAACTTAGAAATATATCATCCTTCTCTGGCAGCACCAGTAAAGAACACGTAATATTAGAAATTGATGTAAGTAAAATGATTTAAATTATATAGGCCAAAGCATTTAAAGCATCCTATTAGATTTGTATTATATCAGCATCACAACCAGCAAAAAGAAGTATCATTTTTCACCTCTCATGCTGCAAACAGTGTTGAGAATTCAGTATGAAGTCACATGGATACACATTTCTAACAGACGTTTCAGTTCATCCGCACTTTTAACTGCACCACCACACTGATTTTTAATACAAAGGACACATTTTTTTGGCTGGTTGCCAAATAAAATGTATGTATGGGAGACACCGCAGGGCGCTGAATAAATCAGTAAATCAATACATTATTAATAAATAACACTTGGCTACGGCAAACACAAGCTGCACATAACCTTAGTGTTGTTCTTCAAGATCTACAAACGGCAATAATCAGTCCCACCCGGATCTTACAGAAGTTTTTTTTTTTTGGGATTGTTGGGACCCAAAAATGACAGAATCTGGAAGACATGTTAACATCTCTTACATCTACTGAAAACAACATAATGTATGTAGCTCAAAAAGACAGTTTATCACAGTTTATCTATCTTCAGCTCTCTAGAAAGGCTTGAATTTACCAACAGGTAATGCAGAGGAACATCTATAACGAACATATATGTAAGTATGTTATTCTGTTTATCCACAGTTGGTGGTAACATGCAATTAAATATAGCAATTTGATAACAAAGACAACGAAGAAGAAGATGGCTAGTAAGTAAATACAGATGTAAATGATTTAGGTTTCAAATTATTCTTCAAATCAGATGTGCAAATGTTTTATGAGGAAGGAAATACATTCCATAAATGTATTAGACATCAAGGACACAAAGAAACAATAGATGGATGGATCCTTTAACGTGTAAATATCAGACAAAGCCAACGGGAGGAGGGGAAAAAAAAACATTTCTGAAATGACTTTTTAAAGTTATGGCTCCACCAGAATTCTCACTGTGCACATGAGCTCCAGCCAGCAGAGACTTCACTTTCCATAACTAAGGACTTCCCTCCCCACTGCGGAGAAGACAGGCAAGCGTGTATTTTTTCCTCCAACAGCTGGCCTCTCCTCACTTCAATGCGTCTGAGTCTGAAAGCCAGCAATTTTCAATAAACTTGAAGAATATTTAGGACAACTTGGGATGTTGTTCGTCAGCCTAATGGCAAAGTATATTCAGAAACAAATTTCTGCGGGCACTCGTAACGACACGATTATTGAGGGGTTCAATGTAATCTACTCAGCTGTGTAATTGCAGATAGGGAGATGCAAATGCTCAGATGGAGATGGAGAGGTTTATCCACACGAGCTATATGAACTGATGACGCTATAAATGTTACGGCTGCACCACGTTGTTGATGAGGTGGTCTTACGATGAATCCGTATTCCTCGTGAGCGAAGACCCCTCCTCGTCTCTATGTGATCACCGTGACAATGGCAGCTCCTACAGATTAGTGGAGTGAATTAATTCAAATACTGCTCCACGGCAGCGGGGAATATGAGCACACGTGCTCATGAAACCCATCACGGGAGGACGAGATCACAGTGCAATTATTAATCCTTTCACATGTTCTTGAAATGGTCTCGGCACACTTTCCCTACCACAATTGGACCATGTCAAAGTCCATAAAATGTGTAAATGCAAACTGTCTTCTCTCGCACGAAAAGCTCTCAAAAAGTAATCTAATTCGGTTTTAGTCATCAAATAACAATTTAATTTCATTAACTATTTAAACTGTGGCTGATTGCAGTGGATGGGGACTGAGGCAAAGCTATCTGCAGCAGTAAAGCGCCGATGCCGGGACAATCCTGGTGCAAGTGTGAATAGCTGAGCAGATAAAATGTGTATCCACACGGTAGAGTCCTTTTCCCGTGTGCACCTCGAGATAATACAACTGCCCTCAGGTGACAGAATGAGCACAGGAGCACATTTGTCTCGAATTGAGCACCAATATACAGCAGGATTGAGAGAAGCAATGCAGTGATGTGACTCTCAAGGGTCCTTTGACTGAGCTCTCTCAGCTGTGCAGCAGCATACCATCATAAACAGACTCAACACCTACAATGCCTGCTTTGCTGTAAAAAAGTCAGACGGAGAGAGCGGTGATTTTTCCAAGAGACGAGACAGCGCCAGTCGCAAAAGCTCAACAATCCACCGCGGACGGCGAGAGAAGAGCGAGCTTGAGGGAAAGAAGTGACTCTGAATGTATTTATGAAGCAAAATAACAACACAAAAAAAACTGCAGGCTCTCGAGATGACACGAAGAATCGCAGCCTGACATTTTCTCAAATATTCAACTAATATTTCACTCACTTGTCTTTGATAGTGACGAGTGATCAGAGACGTAGGGCTGTAGCTTATACACAGTGCATACACTATGTTGCTAGGAAACAGTAGCTCATGAATATCCTGCAGTTATTGCACAATCAAAGGGCTGATGTTCAGATAGTTCAGTAACTGCGTAAAAGCAAAGTGGTGGAAGGGTTCCTCACTACAGGAAACACTGACAGATAATGAAACACATGAATATTTCTACGTGGATTATATTTGTTGTATATATAACACAGAAGGACACGTGACATAGTAATGTATTGACCTTTAGATGCACCTTTTGTACAGTTTATCTGTTGCTTCTGTAACGAGTTTCCTGCTTTTTCGTTCAAGTGTTGCACCATCATTTGTAACATTAATATTGCAATTGCTAAATTGTGAAGAAGGTTAATTATGCACAAGACTGTAGAATTTATTTTTCCTACATTCAATGCAATTTTTGTGAAGAATTTGCAGTTGATCAATAACAAAAAAAAAGATATTTTTACTGACATTGTTCTTCATCTCTTTCAAAGGCTGTTCATATAATTTTTCTTATTGTCAAAAAAATTCCACAATTTGATTTGTTATTGATAATTTCTTTTATTTATTTTAAGGGACAATTTTGATGTATTGTACTGGACAAGCTTCAAACTAATTTTCACTTTTAAGCCCTTGACAGGTTACTGTGTATTTATACTGGCTATACAGTGTAAACCATGGTGTCCAAAATGTCCTCTGGATGTTCTATCTGATCATCTTTTAGATTTAATATTTTCATTAGCGTTATTATTTGAAGTCCATCAGTCATGATGTATGAAGATAACACAGCATGTGATTAACATCCAATACTTTTGTTGAGATACTGTGTTCCTGTGTGTGATGGAGTCATAACAATTTACTTGTCCTTTCACTTTACTAATGAGGTTGATTCAGATTTAATTCATGTTATTAACTGTCCTGAAGCAGTTGTCTGTTTCTGTCATTATGAACAATATGTAGCCCTCTTCCACAGCAGACAAAGATGTCATTAGTCATTTTATCTCCAAGGTTGTGGTTTTAAAGAGAACATACTCGTCTGTCTGTATCACGCAGCCAGCGATCATTTGGACTGTGAAGTCCACTGAACGACGGTTCTAATTGAGCCCGAGGGAAGGCGGGGAACCAGACGAGTGCTGCATGTAGAACTCCCCAGGTTAGAGAGACACTTGGGTAACATGTTTCCCTCTGGGAGGAGAGAAAACAAGTGTGAGGAGGTGGGTAAAGCCTTTACAATGAAAGTAGGCCATCCTAACAAGGACTGGGAAACACTGTGACAGTAGAATACAGAGCCTAGTATACCGCAGCCAGGGTCTCTCATATTCACTGCCAATATTGCTTTCATTTGCTATGCACCATTTCACTCTCTCCTTTAAGCTCTGCCAACCTCAAATGCATTACGATGTTGTATGGTAAATATATTTATTTAGGTGTTCTGTCAGTGGGCTGTTCACTTCGACTATCTGCATCTCATTATTCAAATCATGACAAAGAAATGTTTATGTCTGAGCAGAGTCAACAATAGAGGACCAAGTGTCAGCATTTACAACTTATTTCTTTAATCAATATTTTATTCATTCTTTTTTTAATGTGTCACGCTTCAGTATATTCATATTTCATAACAATTGGATTTCCATTTCTCTTTTTGGGCACCTACACATATTGTGTATTTACTGGTGGATTGGATAAATTGTTTTCTGATACCTTACATATACAGTGTTATGAGACAAATGGATGGAACTGAGTTTTGCCATGAAATTTTGCAAAGGCATTCATGGTGCCCAGAGGTTGAATTCTATTGACTCTGATGATTCTCTAGCGCCACAATGAGATTGACATTTGTAGTTTTGTGAAAAATGTTTCAGCAACTACTGGATGGATTGCAAAAAAATATGATAAAGATAACTATGTTTCCTTTAGGATGAAATATAATGATTTTTTTTTTTAAAAATAGCACAACTATCAGTCCAAAAACTCACTTAGAAGATGTTAGCATGCTAACACGCTAAACTAAGATGCGAAAATGAAAACATTATACCTTCTTAAACATCAGCATGTTAGCATTGTCACTGTGGGCATGCCATCATTAGCACTTAGCTCAAAGCAGTGCTGTGCCAAAGTACAGCCTCTACGTCGTGTCACACACATATACTACACACTAATTCTAACAGGATTACACTGTTGTAGAGTAGGTTGTGTGCTCACACTCGAAAAATGACAAAGTGAAGTATACTCAAAGCAAACACAATGCAATCTACATACGGCCAATTTTTGAGTGTGCTGTTGATGCACACAACATTTTCCCACAATGCAGTGCACAAAGGAACTGGAGGAACCATCTTGGAAAAAACATTTGGATGTCTGTGAAGTTTAATTGACAGTAGCTTCCCAAAGTTGTAGTTTGACAGACATCCAACGTTTGACTTCCTGTTAGTATAAAATGGTAAATTGTGTTTATTTTGTACACTACCTGCTAAAACAGTGCACTTGTATGTTGTACATGCTGCACAGACAGCGCTAACCTCGCCTGATGCTTGTCTGGTGCATGTTAAGTGGAATCTACCTGAGCTCTTTGTAATGACTAAGTGGTTAACCTACTGTATTATTTACCAACCAGACTAAAACTGTAATGTAGTGAACCAGTCAGAAGTCATGCAAAGCTGCAATTACACAAACAGTGAGTCATCATCAAAGTGACTTATCATATCTGTTGGCCTCAAGGAAAAACACCGCTAGACATTCTGATACCACACAAAAACCTGATAAACATAAACATGATGTGAGAAGCAGACTGTAAATAACTCTTTTCTGGCGCCCTTCTGTCACCATTATTACAATAATTACAACTGTCCTTTTGTATCATAGTGTTATTTAACTGCCACATAAACATATGCACATTTGTACAATAGAAGTTATTAGACAACCTTGTTGGAGCTCCAACAGAAGCATTCAGTTAAAGTAAGACTCAGTATCACCATGCAAACACTTTCCTCTTAGTATAATACTGTTGACTGCCTGGAGAACACAGCTTTTTCTGCTTTTGTTGCTGAAGTCTCTCAGGACACCTCTCATTCTTTTGTTGCACTTCCCCTCTTTGCTGAGCATGTGAAAATAACAGCAGCCGGTGGAAGGAGGGAGTTGTTTCAGAAGCACAAGCTGAAAACCCAGAAACCCAGGTGAAATAAATGTCGAGGCACTGCTACTGATCAATAATCCTAGCATTTAGTTTGTGCTGTGGAACATTAAAATGCTTACTTATTGCTGCTTTAAATTCGATGCATCTTTGTTATCACTAAGAGAAAGTGCTAAATTGGCTTTTGAAAGGGCTACAAGGGATTCACTAGATTTCTTTCTAATGGTTTTTATTTTATAGTAAGCTTAGAAGGGCTAAACAATATCTTAAAGGCAGCCAATGGAGCCACAACTCAAATCCACATCTACATAGTGTGACAAAATAGTCTTAAGATATACCTTTATTCGTCCCACAGTGGGGAAATTTACAATCTAAATTTAACTCCAGTGAAGCTGACGATTAACTAATGAGTTGATCAGCATTAATTCTGATAATCGAAAAATGGTTTAAATCATCGTTCCAGGTCCTCTAACGTGAGCTGCTTTTCTGTCTTTTATAACATCACTGCAGTGCCTGGTAAAACATGCCTGATCAGAACAGGACGATTGTTTGGCCTCCTGCTTGCAGCTTTCTCAATATCATCGACCTGCAGAGCTGGAGATCCCCCACAGTTCTAGATGCAGCAGTCCCATGGTTTTAGAAATACGCATGCACCATGAGCTGTTCCCAAAAGATGAGCATCACCTAAATTATTAATAATAACAACCATGATTTCTGCTTCTTTGTTAAGACACGCTGCACACATGAAAAGCCAAATGCACAATTGTTTAATGTATTAAAAATGAATTGAATGAATTAAAAAAATGTGATTATAGACTAACATCATCAGCATTTGCGGGAGATACTGGAAGAAAAACCCTGCCACTGAAATCTAAAGTTTTTTATCCGGGTGTAACAGTGAATGAATAAAACCTTTTCACTTTATCACTACTGTGGATAAAATTCATGAATTCATGCTGAAGCTAGCCAGCTGCCCAAAGCTAGCAGGTTCCCAGGATGTTACAAAGGACAGGCTGAAACTAATAAAGGTAGTCAACTAACATTAGCTTAATAATAAGTTAACCACGGTGTATAGATATCAAAACTTTAACATTACATGGTTCTGAGTATAGGGTAAAACATAGCCACCGACTATAGTTTAAACTAGTGCATGCAGGGCAATGTTTCTCGAGAGCCGCTCATCCAAACAACTTCACATTCGATACTGCACTTCTTTGAGCACTCAGCAATAAACCGGCAATAAAGTCAAACGGTTGTCAAGAAAAACAAACGACAGACAGACAGAGATTCCTTCCATTTTAGGTTGATTTGCCAACTGCACATCTTTGGATTTTGAACTGTTTGACTGAAAAAACAGACATTTCCATTCACTCTGAGGAACTGTGGCATTTAAACAGTTATTCTATATCTATACTGAAAAAGTAGCAGAGAGTCAACTTGGAGAAATTCTGATGGACATTTTACAGAGTACACTATTAATTGGAAAAATAATCAATATAAAAAATGGACAACCAAAATTAGTTGCAGCCCGAAACCCAAGGTCCACTTGATAGCGTTTTCCAGAGCTTTCACTATCTCATCAGCACTCAGGACCTTCGAATAGCCTCAAGTTAACATTACATATTTCATTTCATCACAAATTCTCTTTTTATGTCTATGAAGTGATATGATCATCTCCATACTTCAAAGAACGCAAATTTTTCGGACTTTCAGGTATAGAGCCGGGAAGGATGTGAGTTAAAACTGTAAATGGGAGCTGGATTGGAGCAGGTGATTGTGTAGCATGTATAACAAATGAAATGACAAAGTGGACGATGGGTATTCGAGGAAGATCCACATTTGTCTTTTCCCACGAGGGACTCTACATTAACTTAGTTCGTGGGGACTTTGCTAAGAAGTAGGTCAAGTCTAGATAGAGGTGAACTCAATCCCTGAAGCTGTTAGAAATCATGATTTATTGCGAGCCATTCAAACCCCCTCAACCACAGTGACACCAAGGATGACACTGTAGGTAAATGTGATGCACAGGCTAAAAAAGCGTTCGCCTTTTATAAGCAGAGCAGGGTGTCTGGTCACGGAGAGGATGGGAGCTCATACTGTAATATATCCACACTGAGAGAGACAAGATGCGGCAGAGGAAATTGCTCCCCATTTTTAATGTACATAAATGTACTTCCAGTTTCCAGTCAGCACGGACCTCCTAATATGACCACTCACATTTCAACAAATGCAGTCAACACCGAGCAACACTTGCTTTGATTATGTTCACGATATTTTGTTCTTCCCATCTGAAAGAATTAATGACCAGTACAGAGTCTACTTTTCCTTTGAGGCAGGTTGTCAACAGACTGTAGAGATTATGAGCTACCAGGGAATGTTTATCTCCTACAGACTCACTTTTCTATCACAGAAATGATAATTTTACTGGATTGATTGGGCTGTTAAACCTTCTATTGAGATTAATATTAAATACACATATTTTCTGGAGCAGGCGACTCTTGTAGTCATAAATAAAGCTCCACTTAACATGACTTTGCACAATCTTTCTACGAGTCAAGTAGTGCTGATGCAGAATTTTTGTGGGAGAAATTGTGTGTTGAAAGGGACGATTATTTTTTACTCTTCACCGAAATGTTCTGAAAAGAATGTGTTTTTCTTTTTGTGAACCCCCCCCAAAATAAACTCACAATCACAATTCATTAAACTGGAATGCAGATATGCACAGATTAAATAAAGTTTTGGAAGTTTAATCGATGCTTTGAAAAATTAAAATAAAAACTTTTGCTGATGTTATATTTCACTGGAGCACAAATGACTGGTTTGTTCTTTTAGTTCCTGCAAAGCTTTATTAAAGTTGTTTGCAGCATGGCCATAGCCAGGACTTTAGAAATATTAAGCCTACAAGTCTGCAACCACTCTAATCATTCTCAATCTTTTCTTATGAAGATTTTGACCAAAGAGAAGGTTGAATTAATTTCTCAATTCCTCAATGGCAGCTATGGTCCTTGTTTTGAGTTTCACATCTTCCCCTCTTACATCAGTGTTAGAAATGGCAGCATGAAAAGCTGAAAGAGCAGATCTTCAGAATCAACATCTACATTCAAAATCCTGTTTTTATTATATCAAGTCATAGCTGAAGCTTTCATGGCTTACTTTTGACCTTTTAAACTCTAACTCTAGTTTTATGATTTGTGTATGAGATTTTCTGAGTATAATCAACCCCCCAATACTCCACCAGTGGCCTGCGGTTTCATGACCTCCCCTAAAGGGCACAGCTCCATTTCTAATGGACCTGAGACTCCATTTCTAATGGACCTGCTGCACCACATGCTGAACAACTGTGACAGCTTTAGCTTTTCTTTTTGTCCAATGATATAATTTCAATGCAACTGTCAAACCTAAAGCTGATATAGCTGTTGGGAATCTCAATTTATACTGTATTTTTTCCCACAGTGCAGCAAGAAAAACATGACACTTTTGTTTTTTGCCTCAGGGCAAATTTTAAATTCACCACTGGGTCTGAACAAAGCTTCCAAATGCACAAGCAAATGTATGTTCAACAACCTGTGACAAATACTATTAGTCACAAAGCCCCTCTGATGAAGAGGGTCTGATAGAGGGTCTCATCAAGCCTTATCCAACTTAATCGCTTGGAGTTTTAAGTCTTGATGAGTGCACAGAGGCACAAAGTGCCTCCTTCCTGCTCACTTCATTTGATGCCTTAAGGCCACACACTGTGCTCTTAGGATCATGGCAACAAAAATATAAAAATGAGAGACACAAACATCAATGTCTATTTCTCCTCACATGGCAAGACATACTGAACAAAACAACAAGAATTCCAGCTAAAGGATAATGGCTTATGAAACCAGATATCCTGCACCAATCAAAAGCCAATACAAACAGCTGATTAGGCTATAAGCTGAGGTGCTGAGACAAAATGAGAAATCTACTGTGGAGGTAATGGGCACACTGACAGTAACCACACTGTATCTTTCATCAAGATCTTAACCACACCAATTCTCACTGATGTGTCAATTAAGTGTGAGGAATACAAGGGTGTAGTCTGGTTTCTCCATGTGCAACACTTCTCCAGCAGAGCCCAATACAATGCTCATAAAAGTGACATATATCAGCCTCCTAATTATCAACCACCATCTGCATAGTGTCTGAGGGATGATGATGATTTGTCTGGGGAATCCTAAACATTGAGTCCACACAAACAAACTGTGGCACAAAGAAAACCAATAATATATTTTAGATATGTGTTAGGGGCTGATATTTTGGTTTCTGCATTAATAAGATATTCACATGACAATGAAGTTGTCAGTGTTGACGCTCTCTATGTGAAAAAGGTGGCATCATGTAATGAGTAGCTAGAGGCCAATTTACAGCAAGTAGCTTTATTGTAATGTGCCTGCAGACACTCAGCAACATTATAATTTGTTTCGAGGGATGTTTCTGGCAACCTGACGAATGTTTTCAGCCCTGTTTTGGTCTCCATCAACTATGAATATATGTGGCTCTTTAACTGCTAAATGCCAACCAAAACAATGAGCTGAACGATGCTAAAATAATGTCTAGAACTGAAGGGAGCTGCAGAGTCTGGTGGGCTCATCACTACAAAAAACCCTTTCACGTACAAAGCTATCTGACCCACTGATAAAACAAACATGCAACAAAAGCTAGAACAAGCTACCCTTCTCTGAGCCCACGGATAAATCTAAACAGTTGAACGAAACCATTAGCTGCTGCTGGTAGCTGGCCTCTCACATGATGAGAGCCCAATGCCTCCAGGGGCCTGTCAGGTGAGAAGAAAGAGGAGAGATGACCTATGGACACATTTCTCTTCTATTCAAACTGAAAGACAGACTGAGTTATCGTTCCCATTGAGGATGGAGGCCTTGGAAAAAAAAAAAAAACAAAAAAAAACAAAGTCGAAAAGACACCTGAAGACACACCACACCATCCTGCAGAGTCAGTCAAGGCAAATATGAATTATGTATGTTGACCGATTCAATAACATGTGTAAGTGTTAATTCTCTTTCAGCACTAAATTTAATGTTAGTATAGCTCTAAGCTCTAAGTTATTTGTGGATTCAGGACACGTTAGCGATTAGCTCACCTTACTCCATTAACAAATAGTTGAATTTAATGAAGCCCAGCTCACAGTAAACATCTATTCCTTTTAAAAGATAATTTATGACTCATAAACAGACACTAACTGGTTCGGCAAAGCATGTGGCATAATTTGGTTTTAATCTTAGCTCCATGTAAAGTCAGTAAATGTTTTCAAGATGATGCTTGTCTGCCTTAATGATCCAGTTTACACATATTTATAACTGCTGATTTATTAAATCAGAGTTTTACTGAGTGAAACATAGTCCTGAATTTAGCATAACACCTCAGTAATATATAAAATCAGTCTGTCAGATAATAAACAACATGAGTGTCCGATAACCAATAATTAGCTAATTCTATTACAGTATAAAGAAACTGAGAAAATTATGACTTCATTGACTAAAATTTCCACTAAATAAATCGTGACTAAAACAAGTAAGAAAAGACTTTGAACCAACTACAATTTTCAGTTAGCGACTAAAACTAAATTCTGGCTCCAGCTCCACAGACATGAGAGCAGTATTAATCTTCTCATCTAACTTGAAACCAAAGAGGCATATTTCCCAAAAAGAACTATTCCTTTAATAGTGTAATAGTAACGCTACTACAGAGAAGCAAAAGCAAAGGTTGGAGAAAAAGAAGCACAAAAAAGGCATGCATTTGCTTTATCATGTCTGTGATAATTCACCATTTTAAAGTCAGGCCCATTGTGCATGTTAAGCCTCCCATAAACCTAAAAAAAAACACCAAAGATCTTCAGCATTTCAAAAGCTTCTGAGCCGAAGTGCACCGGAGTCAAAAGGGAACTCTGGAACGATTCTCAACGTGCTCTCTAAAAGCCAAACAAATCTCAGAGAACTGTTGAGAGCACTCGAGGAAATGAGTCCAGGGACCTGCTCTGCATATGTGTGAAAGTTTAGACAGCATAGGAAATCATCGCCGCTCATTCCGCTCACTCTCATACGGTGTGACAACCTACACGTGTTTTCCTGGTTTGCTCTTTTGTCTGATTTGAATCTGAAAATTGCGCTGCCAATAGATATTAAGTCCTGCTTAAGAGGTGGTTCAGGGAATACGCGTCAAGAAGACACAGACGTAACTGTTCTGAGGGCAAAGACAATAAATGCTTCGTTCTGCCTCCATGACGTACTCTATCTTCTGGGATTTGACATGTCCGGTCTGCTGACTGATACAGTAACTGAAGGACAGGTGATAAAGTGTGTGTCAGCCTGCTGCTACAACATGTATGCTCGCTGCTGATAGAAGAACGGATGAAACCAGCCGTGGAAAACAGCCAGAAGTCTAAAGGCATCATCACTGTCAAATCAGAGGTTATAAATTACAAATAACTCACTATCCACTGTGGAAACCAGCTCTGCCTGTAAACAGATTCAGTGCTGTGTCCGTGTCTAACAAAAAAAAACAAATCTTACCAAAATAATAGGCAACACTATTGTTTTACAAAAAGCAAAAACAATAAAACTCTTGAGAGATAATTCATCCAATTTCTTGGCTAAAAAGGAAAATCTCTCCTTTCTGTTTTTTGAAAGCAACAGAATATAAATTTAACAATATAACCAATCAGTGAATTAGCATTTAAAAGTTCTAACCAAAGGAAGAGCAGCAAGAAAATGCTGTAACATGCACAAATCCAAAGCCAGGCGCAGCAGGACCTCCAGGGGCCCCAAAAGCTCCATGTTCACCGTGTGTTTGTTCTTTTGTGATAATTTAAACAGTCCCTCCAGACGTGTTTTTAAGACATATAAAAATACTCTGGAATATTAATTTCTGACTGATATGGTTTCTCGACAAAAAAAGTGCAATTATGGAGTTAGAAATTCTTAAAAACACTAATCCTTCTCCCTCAATGAGAATCTATCAATATGCAAATATTTTTCGTTTTAAACTTTAACAGCTTGACACAAGATGTTTCCGACTTCACTGAAAAGTCAGTTCTCAATGTATGTAAACTGGAGGTTTCAATTTCCACATCACACTTGTGTGAGCTGCGTATTGGACCATAGCTGATATCACAACACGAAATCCAGCTCATATGTACATGAAACTTTCCCCCTGCGGAAGATGAAACTGGAAACAGTCTACTAGTGTCAAACTCAGCTGATACAGTGGATTCAAAAGTGAAAATCTCTAATTTTTCATTTAAACCTTGAAATAATCACAAAGTTTGAGGATTGAAGGTTTGAAGATGTTATGACATGTAAAATGAAATATTTAAGATTCTGCACAATTTCAGCAAATTTGTGACAATGACCATCTTAATTTCTTTGTTCAAAAAGGTTGTTTTATCTCTTCTATTGAAGCATGGATTCAGATGACACTCAGGTGGATTTGGAAAACGCTAAGCAATTTATATGATTTTAAACTCAATATCGTTGGGTTTTGGTCTGTTGGTCTGACAGGAACATGCGATACGAAGGTATCACCTTGGGCTCTGGGAAACTGTGATGGGCATTTTTCATTATTTTGTAAAATTGTGGGTTGTGGAAACATCCAACATGACTGTAATTTCTCCGGATGCTGGGCTGTTATTACCTTATCTTGTGGCCCTATACTATAGTGAGGCCCTGTGTCATAACATCCTTATTATTTTAGTTGATATTGTGCTTGTCCTAAATACATTTTATTTAACCCAAGTATCATGAAGCAATTCAACACAGATGAGACCTGGTGATAGCTACAGTAGTTTTCCACAGCAAAGGAGTACTCGGTGGTATCTGGTATCTGGGGCTCCCAGCAAAATATAATGAAGCTACCATGTGTAGTCTGCTGTGTGCACTACACATTATGGGTACTTGAAGGTGACTGGGTTACATGCACAGTGCACAGAGAGTGGGAAGAGGAGGGAAGTCAGGAGGGACCCACAGCTCATTTGTGCTCTGGGCAGTGGAGGGCGGGTTAATCAAGCTATTCACAAACCAGTGTGTCTCAAGATTGGGAAGGAAGCAGAGTATTTAAACATGTTTTAGTTAAAATAGGAGTTTGGGGATGAGCTGAGTAAATAGCCAGAAGGAGACTCTGCTGCAGGAGAAGTTTCTATGGATGATTTGATACTGTGAGAACTTTTAAGCTGACCACAGACTCTGTTCTCCGTGAAAAGGCAAACTTTTTTTTACAACTACCTATCAAGTCTACAGAGTTTAAGTGTTTCATACTCAAAAGGTCCTGTAGGTTTTGGGTGGAGTATATCACTTTAACAACCTGCAGGTGCTTGGGTAATTCACTGCACTGCCTGTTGGCTCTGTAGAGGAGCCTCTGTGCTTTTTGTTTGAGTACAATCACGAGTCCTTGAAGCCGACAAACTGCTTTCATCCCGTTCTAATGACTGAAGACGTTGACAAGAAAACAAACGCAAGACGAAGGGTGCACCTTCGCTTTGCATGTACAGTGAAATGAATGAAGCTCATCAGATGGACTCATGATTCATAGTCTGCAGACATAGGTGGGTGAGGCGAATGAGTAATACTGTCCCTTTCCTCGGAAATGACTGTCAAATTGCCCTTGATGAAGGCACTGAAGTTCATATTCAGCAGGGAGGCCGCAGTACACAGTGATGAGATCTCTGGGGTGATTTTATTTGCTCTGTAGTGTAAAATTTGAAAAACACCTTGTTGAAAAACAAAACATAGATGTCTGATTAATATCACTGTTGTGGTAATTAGCTGTGGAGAGCACAGGGAATTCTTTTGTTCAAAATGGGGACGCTGAGTGGAATAGTGTATGATCAAAAAACAATGAACACACAAAACAGCACAAAACTACTCAATATTAACCATGTTCCCTCATTGACCAGACACCCGACAGACCCCACAGCTTTATGTGTAAATACAATGAAAGAAATCAACCAATTTACTTGGCCAGGGTGTACCTCGCCTCTACCCCACCCCAATGTTGGCTCCAGCCCCCCATGACCCTCCAAAGGATAAACAGTTAGAGATGATGGATGGATGGATGGATCAACCAATTGTTTTTCTTTCAATATCTATTCATGGAGTCTAATATGTAGAAAAGTACTGAATAGGTAACTGTAGATGGGTACGAGTAATAGACGAATAAATTGCTACATGATTGATCTTTCCTTATCCTATTAGATCTTTTCTCTTCAATGTCTATGAATTGTGAGCATGTGCACAAGTATGAAAAAAACATGGTGCCACACAGCTAAGACAGCATTCAAGTAAGGCTGTATATGATGTTACTTGTTTTCATGAAGTTATGTTTGAAAAACAGAAACACGCAACTGTCAAGGACAAGACCTTTTCATATTATTCACATATTATTATATATTATTTTTCAATGGAAAAAGTCCAGCTCGCAAGTGTCTTCAAGTCTGTTTAGAGAGTGTCTTTTGGATTTAGTCAGCCACAAGTGTCAAAGGAAGTCCAGTTCAACCTACTGACAGCTCATGTAATGTGTTTTAATATCATGGAGGAAAAATGGCAAATAGCTACATTTACATAGAGCTTTTATATCCACAGTGCTTTACAAAGTTTCACCCATTCATGCACACACTGATGCAGCGAACTACTAAGTAGGGTCATGGCCTGACCATCAGGAGCAAACATGCGTCTTGCCCAAGGACACTTTTGACACATAGAGGAGTAGGTGGAGATAGAACCGCCAACCCTGTGATCGGTGGATGACCTCCTGATCCACCGCCAACCCTGAATAAATACCTTTCTGACGAGTGAAAATGAGTCAAACTAGTCTGCAGATGTCTTTACCGGCAGAAACAGACCGAGGAGCAGATCATCTGTCAAACAGCCAGGAATTACTGCTGATGACGACGAGCTCAAAAAGACAGCCTAAAAAATGGTAACTGTCAGCAAGAATCATTTTGACTGCTTCAAGGAGCCTGACAGCAGAGTGTGTGAGAGGTGTGATAAGCTACACAAATGTGGGAAAGTATTTCATGTTCCATGTTTTCATCTTATAACAAATTTATTGTCTGTGTGTTTATATGAAAAACATGAGAATCAGTTTACCACAAACTGAATATATCTAAATATTTCTTCCATGTTAAATGAGACATATTTAAACAAAAATACCCGATTTTTTTTTCACTGTCAAATTTAGTGGCGGATAAACCCAGAGAAGCAAAATCATGTCTATAAGTAATTCTTGATTAGGAAACATCATGAAGTATGAAGCTGATAAATAATATTGTGTACGTTTTTCTTTACTTTTAAAAGACAGCTGCGGGTTTTAAGAGCCCATCAGAACATTAGGGTTAATAACACATTGTAAATCTTGTCACCACAAACTTGCTAAAAAGGTGTCACAAGTCTCATGTCTCATATTCACTTTACAGTAAAAGCGTCAGAGCTGAATATCAAGGCTGAGAGAACATAAAAACAGAAAATACTAAACACTTACGGTAAGTGCATGAACAGCAGATGGGTAACATGATGCCCACACACTGATAACAAGGTAATGTAGAGGGATATGTGTGAGTGATAGTGAAAGGGTTGACGATGAAGGTGGTAATAGCCTCCTGCTTCTTATATACACTGAGCTATCAGTCTTAGCAGTACTGCCAATATCATAGTGGTGCCAAGAGTCAAAGTCACTTTCTTGAGGGGGAATCATCCATTGGACTCCTGGATTTTGGGGAGTTTCTTTATTAATGTTACACTTTTTCTTCTTTTTCTTTCTTTTTAGCTGGAGGAGCTTAAAATAAGTGAAGCACCGCTGCTCGCTCAGTGTGACAAGTGGAGAGCCTGGAGAGATTACTTTCTCACTGCTGTCTACAATAACGTAATATTGTAGCTTCTTACCCTCCGACCTCGGGGCTACACTTGTCACTCTCACCTCCTCGCGCTGAATAGACGTGGATGTATAACGGTTAAAATGCATGTTCAAAGTACTTATATCTGAGTTATAGGTTATATTGTATATTCTGCACACTTTTGACTTTCTCTAACTTCATGTGATTTTGTGTTATTGTGTTACTCGCAGGGTTTTTGTTTTGTTTTTTTTGTTTTGTTAGATAGAGTGAGAGAAGTTTGGGTTGGAACGGCCAGACTAGAGGATGAATGGTTGTTATGATGGAAGGTGATAGTCTGCACAAACATAGTTGGTTTTTCTTCCTTATTGCCTGTTTCCAAGGTCAGAAACAGCACAGACAGCAGAAACCATTAAATGAGCAATTCTACTTCACATATAAAAATGAAACTTGTGCATGAGTCTTTCTTCCTGTCTAATTCCTTCCACAAACTGCGGTTATTGTCTTAAACTGGTGATCCATCACACCTCAGAAAATAAGAGACTTCGGTCGAGGTTTTGTCCTCCTCTTTGCTTTCTTTTCAGGAGCAAACACATTTATTGTACTGTATGGTTATTTCAGTCTTACTGCTGGCTGCCTGTGCTGTGCTACACGCTCTGTAACTACCAAAAAATTACTCACACGCCTGCGTTGCTCAATGGGGTTTACAGGTCAAGTAACAAAAGGCCATCTGAATTCTCATTCAGATTCCAATTGCCCTTTTCTCCACCTGATCCACAGCAAGATGCAGAGATGGGGAAGTATCTCACAGGGCCGTTACTATGAGGCTCATCAGACAGCTCATCAGCTACAGGCAGATGAATGACATTCAGCGTAAGCAAAGCCTGAGATGGGGACCTTAAGATATTAGCCTAAATGATGACCACGATTTCCCCCTGCAGAGAAAAGGTTGTCTGTAAGGACCGGAGCAAAACAAAAGCAACAGCAAAAACAGGAAATGGCTGTGGAAGAGTTTGGCATAATCCCCCTTCTGTTTTGACAATGATGGAAGCATATTACACACGCTTAAACAAATCTGTTTGGACAAAAAAAAGAGCACTGAAATCACTGCAGACAGGATTTAAAACATGCTCACAATGACAATGCTAATATGCTGATCTTTACCAGGTATCGTGTTTATGTTCACCATGTTAGTTTAGCATGTTAGCATCCTACAACCCTGATTCCAAAATAGTCTCTGTTAAAACACCTGCAAATAAACTGTGTTTACCAAGAACAGTTTTATGAACTGTTCCTGAGCCGGTGTAGTAATCTGCATTATACAATCATGTGTTTGACAAAGTGGTGAACCTCTCTCCATCCTTGCTTGTGAACGACTGAGTCTTTCCAGGATGAACCTTTCATACCCAATCATGATACTATCACCTGTTACCAATGAACCTGTTTATCTGTGGAATGATCCAAACAGGTGTTTTTGGATCAGTCCACAACTTTCACAGTCTTTTGTTGCTCCTGTCCCAACTTGGTTGAAATGTTTTGCTGCCATCAAATTCAGAATAAGCAGATATTTACAAAAAACTACGAAAGTGATAAATATATTGTCTTTGTACAGAGAGGGATTAACAACTCGTCATATTTTACATTAGTAAATTAGAAGGAAAACACAAAAAACAGCTGAAGCTGATGGGAATCTTGAATGAAGTTTGGACAAATGAAGTTTAGACGAATGAAGATGTTGACAGATGACTGCACTAAATGAAAAGAAGCTCTTACAATTCATCCTATAAGCACCATGAATGTCTGCAGAAATGATTAATAATCCATCTCATGAGTTATTCAAAAAATGGTGGACTGATGCTTGCTAGCATGGTTTAAAAAAAAAAGGCTCAGCTTCATAAAGGTGACGTCTCGCACTGTGAGGCTCAGATGTGCCAACAACCGTTGAAGAAAATACATTTAAACATTCCTTTCTTCAATATCGGACAACACATTATTCCACATGGTGACAACCTTGGGCACCTCAGACGTACAGAGGAGGTATGTGGGGATTTCAGTCTCCCGAGTTTTCTCCCACATGAGACCTCCAACATAAAGGACCTTTATTAAAGAAGCGTGTTTTATTAAGAATATATTCCTACTAGGGGGGCTCGTCTGTCATCACAGCTGTGCAGAGGTCCATTATTACACCAGAGTTATCGCTCCTGTCCCTGGTAACACTGCAGTGTTCAAACGGCTACTATAAGGAAGAGTTATGGTGACCAAGACAGAGAGATATATTACAGCCAAGCATCACATGATGAATTACTGCTTTGCCTGGGCTTATTTGTTGGTACTTAGGGTTGGCTGTGATATATACCAAAAAGCTGTGTCCCGATACGGAGGTGGTTTGAGGTAGTCTGTCAGGGTAGTTGGGAATCAGACAGGCCAACAAGCTAAGAGAAAAGGTGAGAAAAATAGAACATAATTATTTTTGGCTCTAACATATAAGGTGTGTCCTATCTTATTATCCTGTCATCCATCACTACAGTGAGAAGAAAACGTACAACCCTTTAGTAGAGATTCATGAATATGGCTGTTTAGATTTCCTTGCATGCATGCACAGAGTAAGCAGGATAAATGTGGAAAATGGACAGGTGGATATGAGATCTTGCAATGTATTACAGAATACACCAATTACTTGTCAGGTTTAGGTCTGAAGGTAGCAGAAAGTTAAACTGAATTTCCAGACAACTGGCATAAGAAAAAGCAAATTAATGAGCATTTCAATCCATGACTGTTAGAAGTTGAGTGCACTGAGCAGTTGGTGGCGCTAATACTCCAGTTGGGTGTCATTAAACCATTGCAGAAGGGGCAAGATAATGTTATTAAAAATGGCAGTCGAGGAACGTCAACAGCCTCCTCATAGTAGCACACAGGTCTGATGTTTTCATCTGCTGCTATTTTTAGTCTCGTCAATGATTTAAGTCACAGGCTTCATGCAGATCATGAAGTCTGTTTCCATTGCACATCGCATTTTTATCAATAGACCAACTTTTCCACCTCAGCCAAGCGTGAAAAACACTTTCACGAATTTCCGAGTTTCCGACTTTTCCACTAAAGATGTCTATAAAAATAGGGGGATGGGAATGCAACCATTGGCACTGCATATACATAGATCTGACATACATTCATTTAAGTTTGCACTGTCTACACCTTACCAACTTTTAATGCCTCAGGATTTATGCACAACTCCGAATCCAAAAAAGCTGTTACAATGTGTAAAACATAAATAAAGCAGAATGTGATAATTTGTTAATCCTTTTTGCCATATACTCAAGTAAGAATCAAGGTTAAGGTGTACCATATATTCACATGTGAAGATGACAGGTCATGACTATTGGCAGCGAGAGCTTTATGCCTTATGTTTACTCTTTAAGTGAAAGACACCTCCAGTTGAGACTGAGATTATGTGATTTGGCCAGTCAAGAAAGTCAAGAAAATGCTGCTAAAACGTTTGACAACAAAATGGAGTAACTGAAGCCAAATGTCATAATATTATGAAATGTAACCTTGAAGAGAAATGACAATATAATGGCATTTAGTGTAAAATACCTCCAGAGTCTGCATAAATTCAAATCTATTTTTACTTTAATTACATTTTTCACTTTGTACTTGTTCACAAGTAGGTTAGAGAAGTACTTCCTTGCGTGGTATAATGGACTACCAATCAGCAAACTGAAGTAGATGAGGAGAAACACGTCCTGTGTATTTCTGTTCGACACTCGTTTTTTAAGAGTAATTTTGGAGTTTGATGCTTAAAATCATGTTCTTGGAAAAAGAATAATATGCTAATCTTCTTAAAAGTGTGCTGTAGGGTAATTCATGATGCAGCCATGAATCATTCCATTGTTTGATCACACATTAGAATGAATGCATGAATACATTTGAGTATTTTCAAAAAGCGTCGTTGCTTGTACCTCCATCATGTCCCTGAATGACCCCCTGCTTTGAAGCTTCATGCATCAAAATCCTGCCTCAAGAACCCCCCAAAAACAAAATGAATAAAACAAAACTATTTCATCCAGCAGCCGTGTAAGCCCCTAATATAGTTGGAAAAGGTCTTCCTAATGCACAAATCATGAAGAGATTTGTCTACAAATGTTTTAACACTTGTATCATTGATTTATACTTCAGGAATTAAAGGTTTTGGCCGTCTAGTCAAGTATATCTTTTTTGGGGGGTTTATTTTTTTTCTAATTAAGAGGAAATAAAATCACTCTGTGACAGCTGGTAACCTCCATATTTTTATTTTATGCAAATTTAATTCTGAAATTGTCATTCAATGCCACTTCCAGTATGTCATCCACAAGAGGAATGGTTAACGTAATATAAAAAAAAGTAATTGTGTTGGTTTCCCCCGATGAAGGCTTAGAACAGCGGGGGAAAAAATGGTTTCCCCTTGGCGATGCAATCCAATTTTACCTCTGCCTTCAACACACAGCTAAGAAATGAATGGCCATTAAGAAATGGAGGTCTTTCTGTTTATGAATATACATATTCCAAGACACCACTTATCATCTAAGTGAATTTCATAATGCAATCAATACTTCATGGTCACAACAACTGCATCAACACAATGGGAGCCCAACCTCGAAACCGCATCGCAATCCAGGGTCTATAAATTCTGACGATGGTGCCCCAGATGACTCCACAACTTTATATTTTTTCATTTACTAAGCTCATCCCCTGCTTTGAGGGAGGCCTGTCCTCAGAGGGCGGTGCTACACAATAAAGTGTAACAATGCCATCTAGTGGCAGCACCACACACAATATAAGACTGAGCAGCACATCTGAAGGAGTCAAATCAAGCCTGTTATTCTGTATGATGAGATCTTCATTAGAAGTAACAGAAATGTGTCATCTTTAAATGACTCAGCCTCAACAGGTAGTCCTCAGTGCTGTTTCATAATGCTGACAGAGTCCTTTATGTCTTGTCCTCACTCTAATACTGGGAAGAAATATGATCTATGTGGTTTTCACTGCTGCTCAGCACTGACGATCAGTTTCACAGGAACTATTTTAAACCCTGCTGTCCACACAGAGGCCACCGACACCAGAACATGCCTCTGGCCTTCGTCTGGTCCTGAAAGATTGCAACTCTGCAGGTTCAAGCTACTGAGTTTCTTCATTAGGAAATAATTTTTTCTACATCAGGTCTAATATCTGTCGCTTTAATGAAATATCTATGAATGACAGCAATCGATGAAAGCTTTGATCTCAGTTTATGTAAGTACATGATAGATGAGGCCACACAGAGTTGTGTTTCCTAAATGTAGGAGTTTATCCAGACAAGTCACAAGGGGTCATCTTCAGTTCCTCCTGACCCACATCAACACTCAGATCAGTTCCACCATTTGTGAGAGACTTGAGCTGCAAAACACTTTTCAAGTTAATCTCTGCAAGGACAAGATTATTTCTATAGAATATATAGCATTTGTTTCTATGTATCTGGATCTGGATCCAACTCCCCGTTGACCTATCTATACATTTATCTGTATTTCTGCCTAATTAGGTCTGTGAGAGAAAGAAAAGGGAATAAAGAGCGCGACATGTCCAGTAGCCATGGAGACTGAAGGAAATTAAAGAGAAGGGTGTAATATAATAAGAATAATAATATTCTTATTCTAACAATAAGAGTGGACTGCTGCCTGTAAACCTGTATTGTTAAAGTAAAACACAAGGCCGATCATTTTTTTCCGATCAAGAGTTGGACAGTCATAAAAGCCCAGATCACATTGTCTTGCATAAACTATATAATTAAATCGATTTTATATGGTTCTCAAATCATCATAACATTACTGATGAACAATAAAAACCTTAAAAAGCAGCAGGAAGCACTAGTTACAGCTTCACTGTGTGTAGCATCAGTATCTGTAGCTGAAGTCCTGTTCGGTCAGTTTGGGAGTTATGACTCCAGATCTGTGATTTTAATGTTTCGTAATAGAAATTAAAACCACTACCCTTTTATTCTCGTTTGGACCACAGAGTGTGACTTTAAGGCAAAATACATAATTCTCTCTATCTAATCATTTCTAAAACAGTTTCATCAATTGAGCAAAGGATTAGATCGTGAGAAAATAAATGATATCTGACCACTTTTAAATGCGTCAGGCTTTTTTAAAAATGTTTTTGGCAATTTAATGTTAATTTATATATAAATAAGAGGAGATAAGTAATCTTTGCAGTTGTGTTTTAAATTGCACTTGTAAGAGAGCATGATCACCATTCATTTTCTTTTGATGAATTTGTGGAGTCTGTAGGTGGCGCTCTTTTGTCTATGCCTGATCTTGCTACTAATGCTTTGTTCGTAGGAATTATTACAAATCTTGTTGCTTCTGGCAAAAATTTAGACATAAATCTCCTGTGTGCAAGAGGATCTTCCACGAAACAGTAGAGGTTGAGGAGCAGTATAAGTAAAAGCGCTGGTGAACTAGAATACAGATTGGATCATCTGACGTTTGAAAATAGCAGCATGTACATTTATTTCGAGGTAAATATTGAAGGTTATCGCTTTAACTCAGAGGCATTCTGGAAACTCGATGGCAGCATCTTAGAAATCATCGCAGAAAATACTGGAGGCCGTTCATGTGAGAATGTGCTGGCGGCTCAGATGTCTAAAGGCGCCTCTGTTTACTGTTACAGTAAAGGAGTCAGGCTGAAACGGGTCAGATGCTTTGGACCATATCACATCATCCATCATCTGCTGGGGAGGATAGGACAGGCGGAAACTGGTGACACTCAGGCTGTTTCAACTGATGATAAAAAACCATCAAGATGCCAAAAGATTAATCATTTCATAACTGATTTAAAACTCACACATAATCATAGCATGATGTCTACATAAAGGAAGGTTTTCAAAATATTACTGCACAATACTTTAGTGTTGTAGATAAAAACGACTAATTTGTGAGCATTCATGCAATAGTCCAGTATTCTGAGAGGTTGTCCTTCCCGACAGGCAGAGTTTATTTTCCCAGAAATGTCCATGAATGAAATTGTCAAAGATGATTACATTAACATATCTTAAGGTGAGAAATTGTTTGATGAGGGCAACATTTGTGGAGTTTGTTTGGGCCCAGTTCACAGCATTGGAGTAAAAGCAGATTTTTAGGTTCGTTAAAGCATAAATTTGAGTTTATTTGATATGTGGAAAGTGCAGTAAATGTAAGGAATGTAAGGAAGCCAATACAATTTACTACTTATATGGCCGAGGTTTAACTGGATTCTTATGGTCGTCTTATGGCAGTGGCCAAAAGCCTCTGGGTCTATATTACATTACATCAAAGTAGCTTGATGAATTGAACTTGGCCATCACTCAACAGTAGGATGTTAGCTTTTCACTGGAAAGGCTTGTATGACTTGCTTTTATGTGTCAGTGGATCCCAGATATATAATTACAACAAATGTACTGCAATTATCACTGAGGCTGGGCAACAGAGCTTACAATTATGGCTGAGTTGAAGATCTGAAGTTTAAGATTTCACACACAATTACATTTCAGCATTTCTCTTCAAATGTTACCAAATGTGACGGAAACGGAACAAATTGTGAGAGACATTTCAGATGTCTTAATTTCTAAACATATTTTCTACTTAGGAATTTACCAAAGGTAATCATAATTACTTCATAACAGCTGTGAAATACAAATTCAACTCCTAATTCACTCTCGAAAACATGTTCCCCCGATTGCAAAAAGCTTTTGCAAACTAATTTAGCAGAATCTAATCTGGAGTATCCACGTTAAGTTCACTGAGCCTGCTGAGCATTAAAACATTACACCACTAAGAATTACAGCACATCATCAGCACAGCCTCTAAGACAGAGCTGTTCAGATATATTAAGAAGACTGAGTGGACTATAAAGGGAGGTCAGAAGCATCAGGGAAGTACATACTACTGCAAATAAAGGCCCTCAAGATGTGCAAGTGATTATTTTTTCTCTTCTATTATCTTCACTGTCCGTTTCATGTCCCCTACTAGCAGTTTTTAACAGGAATATATATATATATATATTAGCTTTCTGCAAGAAAACATTAGTTGGAAAGCTGGACATTGCTTTTATTCTTATCATTTTTCAGCAAGGTCTCTTCCTTTTATACACAAATGTCAGAAAAAAAATGTCAGGTGATGTAGTATAAAGAGCAAAAAGTAAGCATAGGGAGGAGGAGGTTTGGGTGGACGGATGGGTCAAACTATGATCTTCTTCTAAACCTAAACAAGTATTGCTACCGTTTCAACACATTAACCAGACTGGGCGGCACTTTTACATATAACACAGTCGGCCACGTAATACAACACGCACAAGTCTCCTGAGCTAAATGACAAAATACTGTCATTTATCATAAAAAAACCTACTTGGTTAAGGTTAAGGAAGGATGCAGTTATTGTCAAAAGAGAACCAAGAGTGAAACAGACAAACAAACAGTGACCTCCTATGGTCGAGTCACAAGGTTTGTTGCCCAACCCATGCGCCCTGTGCAATGACGTTTGTTGGTGCTAAAAACAAGTCCCAAGTCATAAATCATGGAGCCAATAGAGGTCCTGGTGAGGTAAATGTAAACATAGGTTGCATTAGGCATTTGAAAATGAAGATGAAGATTCATGGATACCCCCAGAAACCTACATATTTTCTGTACTGTCTGTTAAAATTATTTAACAGCCTATGTTGGTAGTGGCTTTGAATAAAATCTGCAGTAATAAAAGTAGTAAAGAAGATTCACAAGTAGGACATAGACTGTGTTGATCCTAAACTTCGTAGCAGTGAGCCACTGTCAAATGAATGTAAGAGGTGTTGGGGGTGGGGGTAAAAGACTGAGTAGTGCCAAGTTTGCAGTATTCCAAGTTAAGCGTCCTGACATGCACCAGCGACAGGTGGTGCCTTTATGAGGGCTCCAAGTTTTGCATGACAGCGGCAGCTATGGGTTTATCACCATGGTCAAGGGGAGAGACAGGTGAGGGGAGAGGGAACCGGAGTTGAATGTCAGTGAATGAGACGGTAAAAGTGTGACATAGCAAGGTGTGAGAGATCAGGAGAGGTGACTAACATCCAAGAAATAGAATCCCTAGATAACGACGATGAGTGAGGGTTTTAGGCATTGCTTTCTCTTTTTTCCATTAGGGCATGAAGAAATGAGGCAGATCGCTCCTCAGCTGGAAATAGATCATCTCAGTTATCCCAAGCGCTCCCTCAGCAGCCGAATCACATGATGAAGAGAGAATTCCAGGGAGGCCACGCTAACCTCGACCCCTGAGCTAAAAGAGCCTCTGATCGGACAACCCCACAGAATCTCAACCAATCACGATGACCTGCAACGAAATGAGCCAATACTTAACATCCAACTCCACCAACCGACACAATTCAAAGAATCAGTGTAGAGTGAAAATGCTCACTGATGAGAAAATTAACTAGTAACACTTCAAGATACCCTTCATTCGGACAGTTCAACGGCTTTGATTTTGTGTTTGTGATGGATGAGGTCCTACAGACATGAGTATTTCCAAAATGTAGGACGCCATCCTGACATGTCAGAAGAGGTCAAATTCAATTACCTCTGACTCTGCAGGCTGAGCTGACCCATATCCACACTCATATTCATTTAAACTGTGGGGTGAACACAAAACACTTGTCTAGTTAATCAATGTTGTCATGTACAATGCTTAAACATCCAGACAACACATGTAAAAGACTGATAAAGTACGTTGGGTTTTTTTAGCTCTGAATAAAAGCACATGCGCAGCTTCACGCTCAATACAGCGACTGCTCTTTTAAGGAATATCTAATAGCCATAACCTTGCTTACACCCACCTAATTAATACCTAATTCTGACGACGTTAAACTCCATCTTTGAGCCAAGAGGCCTGTGAAAACCAATTTAGCTCAATGTGCTGTGTTGACAGGTTGACACCAGCTCCCACTCTTGTGATGGCAAAACGCCAAGATGTGACTGTTTCACATTCCTGCTAAATTGTCAATTAACATGTATGAAGACAGTATCATCTCTCATATCGGAGCGCTAAACACGTCTGTTCAACCATCTGTTAACTGTGCCATGCCAGGGCCGTGTATGGGCCATACAGCCAGAGAGAACTCAGTTCAGCCTCACACACTTCAAAGCATCATGTACTTGAGTGAATAATACCAATGATTCACACCTTGAAACAGTTATTTATATATTGAATTGTGCAATAAACACTGAACAAAAATATAAATGCAACACACAAAAGGCTTATTTCTCTCCAATTTTGTTCACAAACAGGTTTAAATCTGTTGGCGAGCACAGGTGTGGCATATCAAGATGCCGATTAAACAGCATAATTATTACACAGGTGTGCCTTGGGCCGGTTGTTGATGCCAAATTTAGCATCAGCAAGAATACACGCTAGCTTATAGCAGATTTAAAAGTGCATGAGTTTTCAGCTGTGGAAAGCAACTAAGTACATTCACTCAACTGTACTGTATTTACATACAACACAGAAGTACTTGTTCACTTGAGTATTTACATTTCTGCTACTTTATTTTCTACTCTACTACAATTCAGAGAAATACTCTTTTTACTCCACTACATTGGCAGCTATAGTTACTAGTTACTATACAGAATAAGAGTTTACGTATGAAACATGAATATATTATATATAAAATACAACAAAGCTACTGACCCAGCATATATAAAGCAGTTAAAATCAGCTCTCTCATAAAAACTGCATATTATGTATTTTTACTTTTGATAGTTTAAGAACATTTTGCTGATAAAACGTCTGTACTTTTATTTAAATAAGATTTGCATGCAGGACTTTTACTTGAAATGGATGATATTTAAATTGAGGCGTTCCTCCTTTTTTACTTCTTTCACCACTGTCAGTTTTATAGTATTAGCATATAAGAGGAAGAAAGAGAAGGCCCTCTTTATTTGATTCTGCCGTGTTTAACATATCTAGATTCTCAAGACCACTCAGTAGTTTCACATCTATCTGGGACTGAACAGCATGTTCCTCACCGCACCATTGATCACTGTGATAATACAATTTAAGCCTGACTACTCTTAAGAGTTATGATGGCAACCAAAATGCCACTGGCTGAATTTGTGTCTTACTGACAGTCAGGTGAAGGTAATCCAACATGTATAGTACACCTGCTTCTCCTTGATTCACATCAGACCACAGGTTTTCTGGGTGTGATAAGCATTTCGCTGAGAACGACTCCGGCCAGTGTCTGTTAGTACATTTTTCAGTTAAGTATTCCTTTGAAAGTATAATTCAGCTAAAATTGAGTTTTCCACGCTGTTGAGTCCATGACGGGGACATGATGAACGCCACTTCAGAGTCAGAGAAGTGTGAGAAGTAAGCATTCAATTACTCTGGAGGGAAAAGTAAGAAGTTTAGCTTCCTCTTCTACCTCACTAGTCGGATGTGTGTGTGATTTAAGGAGGTGAAACATGTTTTGAAAAGGTTTTATTTACTTCAATACCCTGGTTCAGAGGTCAGAGAGAAGCCAAATCTCAATAATAAATAGCAGCCAGAGACAAAATCAGTTTCTGGTGTGACTGCTGCCAATAAAGAAGAAAATAACATAAGAATACATGTTACTTTTTTTGACAATATTTGTGTGAAGTTTAGTGAGCTTAGAAAAGCCCCTGACAGGCCTGTGCAAAGCTTTGAACTCAGCACTCAGTATGAACTCGTGTTGAAAAAGGAGCAAAACTGAAACCTTACCTTTCATCTATATAACTACTTTCACAACCAAAAGGTATCAAATATATCTCCTGATTTATACGTGCCGCTGTGGGCTGAGTTCTGACCAGGGTGTATCAGCACAGCAAAGCTGGCAGAGCAGTAAATCAGACACATGGTGTGGCCTCATCAGCCACTCGCCTCGTACAAGGATTGAGGGCATTACCTTTCCTGATGGCATGGTGCACTCCCTGAAGCTCCACAACATTATCCACAGTTGATAAAAATGTCTTTCTGATTCTGACACTATTAAAATTACCCAGATAAAAATAGTCCAGCTGCAGACACCTGAGGAGGAGAGCTGGTGGCCTGTGCTGTTGCCTGGGAAAATGTGACCTTTGAAGTCTAGTTCTCTCTCAATGCAAAGAAACTCTTATCTGACTGTTTCAAAAAAAAAAAAAACAGAGCAATTATAAATGTCAACTTTTAAAGCAGTGCCCAATGATGCAAACCAATGGATGCATCGCAGAGAAATATAAAATAAAGCCACTTATGTCTGGCAATAATGTGGCGGTAAAATACTACATTGATGGACAAGGATCAAAATGAAGGAACGAGATAAGACACTGCTTGAGGGAGCAGGCTCAAAGGAAAGAGTGGAATATCAAAGAATAGGTAGATATGGACGGTAAATGAAGTGGAAGGAAGGCAACAGGGAGCCAGAGGAGGTGGAGTGTGAATGATGAGAAAGACCATTAGAAACAGATGCAGACAGTTGTGAGGAGCCTGTGAGGCAAGTAGGTCAAGGAATTTGGAGAATACTAAGTTTTCACGGTACACATATACCTGAAAGCTTTAGGCGGGAACACAGTTAACAGCAGACGGCACATGAGGGGAGAACTTGGACAAGCATGTTATCTAAGACGAGCAGTCTTTTCAGTGCAAATTCCCCCTTTGTGTTACTATCCATCCACCGCCATTCAGCAAGGAAACACTTTCTAAGGGAACAAATACGGGGATTTTGGTACTAAAACTTTGAAAGTTACCTGCTTGATTTGTCTAACTCAGACTGCTGCAGCTTCACACTGCCTTCAAATAAACTTTGAAAGACATTTTTTTCATAGAATCAGAACTTTGTGATTTTGTTCCCACCTCTTCCATTGAAAGTACAATGGTTCTAAAAAGTTGGGACTCTGTGTACAACTTAAATAAAAACTGAAAGTTCTGTTGATGATCCCAACAGGTGTTTTTGGATCAGTCCACAACTTTCACAGTCTTTTGCTGCTCCTGTCCCGACTTGTTTGAAACATGTTGCTGGTATTACAAAAGTTATATATGGTCTTTGTACTGTTTTCAATAGAGTATATGTCAAATACTTTTTTTGGAGTCAGGGTTGTATGTTAGGTCGGAATCTACTACAGACATAAAGAGTTTTTACAAAATGAATGAATAATTAACACAACCAACTCTCACGATTCATGTTCAATTCAATAATACAATATCATGTTATAATACATACAAAGACAAAGTCACAAGCCTCATTCATTAAATATTATTTATAGGCATCTTGGGGTCTTATAATAACACTTAACGCACATTGACACCATCTTGCATTATTTATGCTTTATGATGTCACAGTAATCCAAATATAGCGTGGGACAGTTTTTGGGCTCTTCATCAACCCGTCCCAGACCTCGACCTGACCAGATGACACGGCTAAGCCTTTGGCCAATAAACCAGAACATGCCTTTGGTGTCATCTTTCCATGTAAGCGAACCAGTAAGCCAGTTAAGTAGCTGGCTCAATGTATGTATGTTCGAGCATTAAACACCCATGACTGTATGACATCTGGAAACATGTAAGCTACCGGCGTCTTACTGTGCTAAGTTCCATATGTAGATGGCAGAGTAAGTAAACAACAAGAACATCAAAGCAGGATAAATAAAGGTTTGCCAGTATAAAAAAAAGTAAAAAAATCTTTTCTAAAACATTGCATTTCAAAGTAAAACATGAAAGCAAATCAGCACTGATCAATACATTTACTATGCACACTGCCTGACTTAAATAGTCACAGACCCTGAACCACCTGCTCGAAAGCGATACCTGAAGCCATATTTCTTTCAGTGTGACATGTTTATGGATGTTGTTATTGCTGAAGGCAAAGTTCACTGGTTTTACTGTCAGGGCAAGAGAGGTTTTGGTAGACTGGTATGTTGTACAAAACACATTTCAAGGAAGTCTGTCATAGCTGTTTCTTTAAGACAAATATTTGTTTAAATTTGGGTTATTTTCCAGTAATCCAAACCCATATTATTGGAAACAAAATTTTAAATGCTGAGAACAAACAAAGTATATCCTGTAAGTATGCTGCTACTACGAGCATCATTTGCTGTACAGTATGTG
This sequence comes from Holacanthus passer, assembly GCA_025331565.1. NCBI lineage: Eukaryota > Metazoa > Chordata > Actinopteri > Pomacanthidae > Holacanthus > Holacanthus passer. The sequence goes on from JAFREQ010000028.1 coordinate 3,636,739, forward strand.
TATTTCTGGTAAGAATGTTTTTGTCGGCGATATTAGCACTTGTTAATACTCTTCATGTTTCAGATGTTTATAGGAGCATAAACTTGTAACAGCTCAGTTTTTGGCACGACACCTGATGGGAGGGGACAATGTGACGCACGTATACATCACGTCTTTAGTTAAGCCTCTATGGACGGCGGCTGGCAATATTTACAGCGTGTCTTAAAATAATACAACAACTTTCAACATGACATGCAACTGGAATACCAGAGCGTGTAATAAAAGACAGGAGACCGAGGAATTCAAGGGCTGCAGCCTTGAACCCTAATTTAGATATATGCATCTGCAGGCTTTATTCAAAGACAAATACAGAATGGCATTTCTTAAAAATGTTAAATATTATGTGACAAATAACTCTCACTCTGGCCTGGAAATCAAACTTCATCCAGGAAACACCATCATTGCATTTTTTCACTCCAGTTTGTCAAATCAATACTGACCATTTACAAATTCCTCATATAAATGAAGTTGGCAGGATGGTTATTGATATGTCTTCTGTGTTTTCAAGAATGTATTACCTCCACTAAAGATACTTACCAGAAACCAGCTTTACACAGTTTTATAAATGCATTCATACAGCATTCTGACAAACAAATCGTGAAAATATCCACCAGACTGTTTTGTTAGGCTTGATGTTAATGCACTTTCTCCTTTTAAGGTTTTAAACAGTGTGTGGTTTGTAATCAAAATGTGCTAAATGGAGCGAGATAATCAGGTGCATTGTTAATCATACGGTATGTCTACTTTCTTATAGGCTTTGAATATCTAAAAACAACATTCATTTGGTTGCACTCAGAGTCTTGCCTACTTTATTTACATAAAAAATATTTCAACAACACATTTACAAATCAGGACATTAAAGTCGAGGAGTTAAACAATCACATTGACATTTACGCTGCACTTGCAACACATAACAAACCTAATCACGTCCTAAACTTGTGAACTCCGACATAGCTAGATTTCAAGCTTGTAAACAAGAAAACTTCATCTTCATTGGTGTCACTAAATCTGGTTTATGAGAACAAATGATTCCTTGAGAGGTATTTAACCTGGTCTGTGACCCACCCTTCACTGTGCCCCCCCTGCTTCACCGCCCACTCAACCTCCAACGTCTTTGGAGTCACCACAAATACAAAAAAGCCTAAACAGCTTTTGGCAGTCACTGGGTCTAGTCAGTAGAGGAGCATCAAGCGCAGACTTGCATGCTGCTGGAAGGATCTCTTACATTGAAAAAATTAGGAGAAGGCACAGTGTGACCAGACTGCTGCCTGAAAGGGATCAGAGCTGAGAGCACTGAGGACTGTGAACAGGTAGGTGGCCCTCAAAACGAAGGCTGGATGAGAAAATGTTCAGAGCAGAGAGGAGAAATGGATTATAGTTAGCCTATTTCACATCAGCATTTTGAGCCCAGGTGCACAAATAGATGCAGTGAAAAACTTAAGTTGTACATGCACATGTGCAATGAAGACATGCTTCTGGTTTCCTCTAAAAAGAGCTGTGTTAAGGAGCAATAAAGTGAGCAACAGTAAAGAGCATTTGATGTGCTATCTAATTTCAGTTCACATTACAGAGTATGTAACCGCACTAATAATGTTGATATACATTAAACTCTGTACAAGATTTAGTTACAGAGAGGACACGCAAATTTGGTGTTGGTGCATAAAATCAATTTAGTAAGGCATGCAGGCTTCTCAGTTTGAATTTCACGGTTTTAAATCTGGGAAGCTGGATCATAGCAGTGGGGTCAGAGCTGTGAGGTTGCTGGGTGATGACTAACTTTAGATGAAGGTATTAAATCGATATGCAGCCTCAACTGCATGGAGGGTGTGGGTTGTATTTTGGCAGAAAATAGAATTTCCTTTTACATTAAAGAAGGACACAGGACTGTGGTTGATACTGTTCACTCTGTAGTCACTCTTTCCATACTCTTGTCTCATGCTGTGTTTCTGTAAAAAGCTGTTATCTTCAATGCGGTTATGCTTCATAGATCTGAAAGGACACAATCAATTTAAGAGATAAGACTAAAACATGTAAGAGAAAAAACAGACTGATCAAAATCTACTGCCGCAAGTAACACGTAAAGCTTCTTTATGTTCTGAACAACATATATACATCAACTCGTCAGCCAACTGAACAAATCCACCGGGACGTGGATTTGAAGAAGTAGCACCATTAGCGCTCATTTGACACCAAAAGACCTTGTCATCTGGCCAGATTTCATGTGAGTTACACAGCTGAAGCCACTTTCTGTCAGCTGCAGTCAGTGACGTGTTGAGAAATGCATTGAAGGACATCTGAGAAGCTACCAGATGCCTTTTCAAGAGTACTGTATGTGGTCAGTGGTGCAATCATCTGTGGTGGGTGGCTGAGAATCACTGCAACATGCCACGTACGTCTGACACATTAGACATAATTTGTCTGTTGTGCAATATGTCTTTTTAACAAACTTCAAATACCTCCACTGGCGCCTTCTGAAGACTTACTGTATTTCGTGTTGTTAATAAAAGAAGAGGTCAACTTTAGTGTTGTACGTATGCAAAGATGAAATTACATGCAAACATCACAGTGTTTCATCGTGCATGAACAGCAAAGGAATCACACACACACACACACACACACAAAATCACTGATTATTCCATTTATGTCAGTGTTGAATCAAGCGGAATTAGTTAGGAGACAAACTGTCAAAATACAGCGGGAGCCAATAATTGCCACACAGATCTTTTTAATTAAGATACTAACATCATAATAAGAAAACAGACTCATCTGTCACATATATATCAATTCTAGTTTGTCCTTTATGAAATATAAATATATAAGATAAGATAAGATAAGATAAGATAAACCTTTATTCGTCCCACAGTGGGGAAATTTGCAGTGCACAGCAGCAAGGTGATAGAACAAGAATGAAAATAAACAGGCTAAAAAAAGTATTTACAAATTTACAAATATATATATAAATATTACTTATGTCACTTATTATAAATATAATAAGTGACGTCAACAGTAAAAAGTCAAAGAAAGTCATGAGAAGGCGTGTACAAACAGAGGGTTGACTGAGGGTGAAAAGCTGGATATATTTTCTTTCTGCTACAGTGGTTCAACATTTGAGATAGCTCGTCTCTAATTTTAAGCTTGGTGACTTGTTATGTTGCCTGCAGTGACAGCCAGCCAGCCTGCCTACATACTGGTTCTATGTAATGATGTTATGAAGCATGGCTCTTATTTTTTAAAGCAAGAGAAGCGTTTACTGTAACGCAGCCTGCGGCAACAATCTTTTAAATCTTAGGGACGGCGACTTGGAAAGATGCTCAGGATCTATTGACATGTTGTCTACAATGTCCCTTCTCCCACAAGTCAGAATTCATTAAATTGGAGAGGAGCCTCAGCCAAACACTTAACTACAAATGCAGTGAGCTAAAATGGCAAAACTGTTCAGTGGGAGGGAAGAGGAGTGGGTTTCCTTTAATGCAAAGGGACTCCTGCCAAGATGTCTACTGTTGCAGGCTGTTTTGCTTTTACCATATGTGTTGTGTAGTTCATTTTCAAGATCCACCAAGAGCCAAGATCGTTGCTGGAGCCCAGAACCTTTCTGAACATATGCTGGAGCATGTGTACAACTAAAAATAAAACACTTTCTTTCCAAGGCAGCAGATTTTATTTTCAGTGGGATGTCAGGAGACACTGTAAATATTTTAAATTTTGAGGTGAAATATTTAACATTGTGTATTTAGTAAAATTTTGGTGCACAAGTCCTCACTTCAACAAAGCCAGACTCAAGGTTTTAATGGGCATTTCAGCTTTGAGACAATTTTCTGTTTGTTTAAAGGCCCTGAAAATGTGTTCTTCTTATTATGAGCAATTAGGTCTTACATGATCAAAGACTAGCAGATTATCTGAATTTTGTGTTATCCTCTTAATAAATAATAACAAACTTTTTTTTTTTTTGCTTATTAAGTTGTGAAAATTTAATGTTACAGCAAAAAAGTTTTCAGGGTCTTTAAAGGTTTAGGGAGTTGGAGCAGGTTGAGTGCACATGCTGGTGGAACACTTAGAAAATCTAAAAACCTTTGGTAAACCGGGGCGCATACTACAGCAGATGTGCATCTCTTACAGCACACAGATTTAAAGAGTCATGCATTCAAGGACGTTTTCATGCAGGGTGAGCTGTACACAACAGCAAGCATTTTGGTTAGAGCATTATTAGTAAGTAATAAGTCTGTACAGCTGTGGCAGCACTTAATAGTCATCGAAATATCCATAATCATAAAGAAAATCCTAATATGTTAGGGCACGTTGGGCAAAGAATTAGTAACATACCATATCATGCAAGTAAACATAAAAGCACAATGTCATTCACACCCAGCACTAAGAGCAGAATTCAAACAGGACTCACCTCTTCAAGTCAACAATACTTAATGAAACCCAGTGTTCAGCTGCAAAGTTATAATGACATTATTAATTGCCCATACGTAACCACACCTACTTTAAGTTCCTGTCCAATGAGAAGGTTACGACCTCTTCACTTGAGAGTCATTAGGTCAAATTTTACAAGAACAAAAAATAGTAATGGCACAAAGTGACCTAACAGAAAGAAGATGTGACTCATGTAACAGATATGAGTCAGTTGTCATCGTAAGTGTCACATTACACATGGTGTTTTTAGATAAAACTACTATTGTTTGGTATCTATAATGAAAAATTTAGTCAAATAATGGTGGTGGTTAAAATCTCCCCTCTCAGACTTTTCAAGTATTAACATTAACTAATAAAGTTGTTGTTTTTTTTTAATTGGGTAAAGGGAGAACTGTAGGTGTTGTGAAAGCTGTGACAGAAAGAAATGCTGCATCTTTTAGCTGTTTTTTCTAAAGCCTGTGGAAACATGATATTTCATCTTGATACATGCATATATTGTTGTACCATAAATCAACTCATATCAATCAGGACGGGGAGGCTGTAGCTGTGGTAGTGTGTACAGTTTTTTTAAACTAAGCCTGACACTTCACTTGGTTTATTTAAGGCTTCAACAAGTTCCTTGCTTAATTAACACATGCCTCTGAAGGATTCCTGAGGTAGGTACTCATCCCATGTCAAGGCCAACAGTTACTGTAAATGGCACTGGTTGCTGCCTCTTACTGACTGGTTAGAGTAACTGCAGTGTGCTTTAGAAAATATCATCTGAGCAGTTTAGAGCACCTGAAATAAACCGCTGACAACTTCTGAGTGGCATCTGCTTAAATTTTCTAAAAGAGAATGAGTAACTAAAAGCACAACCAACCCCCGAAGTTTAAAAGACTGACACTTCAAGCTCTGAGGAAACTGTCAGTCATCATCAGTGATTTGCCTTTGAGCCATGAATGTATGCAGTGCTAAAGATTTCCTCTTCTATCCTCTGTCTTTTCTTTTTGCTGCAGAGCCTTCTGAATCAGCAGAGCTCGAGAGGAAGCCAAGATGTGGAAGAGGTCAAAGGTGACCGATCAAACTGCCGCTGGGCAGGCGGGTAAGTGCAGGGTGATGGGACACCCTCTGTGGTTGGGCCATCAAGGGGTTGTTATTGCAGCTATCTCGACCTACGTTTTCTCTTATCCGAGGAACGAGGATGAACTGGATCTATTTGACTCATACAACTAATCTTTGTACAAAACATAAATGTGGCATTGCATTCAAGAAAAGAAAAACCTGCAAGACAAGAAAAATCAGGGAAGGTTGCCACATCAAAGATTACATAAAGTTGGTGTCTACAAAAAGCGTTGTTTTTTGAAGACATGGAACAAGATGTCAAATGCTGTATCACATTGAGGGACGACCGTTTCTGAAGAGAAATGAAGATAATGCCACAGCTTTTTCTTTTGTCAAGTGGAAGCAGTTCAAATAAAACGTGTGGTCCTTCAAATTCCTGCACTGAACATTATAATGTCCATGACGTCAAGAAAACTCGACAGCAAAGTACATGTTTTTGTCAAGAAGGACACAGACGCTACTTCTAAATGGACGTGTTTTGTTATCTGAAAAAACAAGCAGCAAAAGTTTGAATGTGGCGCCGGCCATATCATTCATCAACTTCTGCTTCCCAAAGATGCAATTATGAAGATGCCAGTCAAATAAATAATCAAAGGCGTCACAGATGCAAAAAAGCTGTAATCACTGAACAAGAGCACGCTGTGAAAAAATCTCTTCATGACAACAAATAATTCTTCTGAGTATATCTGAAGAACAAAACTACCATACAGCTGTTGGTTGGAAGGATGAACGACAAAATCACAATGGAGGAACAATGCAACAGCCGCAAGCAGAATTGAAGAGAAAACTGAAAATGAAACACTGTCCTTGTTTGATAGAAGACAAAAACAAAACACAAAATCTAAATTAATTTCCAACAAATTGCTTTTCCACAAAGTATTTGTACATAATTTCTCTCAAGCACTGCGCTGGAATCATCCTGTTGTCAGCTATGAGAAAATGCCTGAGCGAGCTTGAAGTCAAGTCTAATCAGCAGTTGCACAGCACAACTGTCCACATGCTGCTGTACAACATATCGCTAACACACTGTATTATATTTTGTCTCTGACTAACCACTTTTTGTTGGTGGTGTGCCTCTGGATATTTTGTTCTGCCTAAGTTGTGTCTGTGTTTGTGTTTCCCATTCCTGGGTTATACTGTATATTGTGGTGTTTTATGTTTACTGTGTCCATAATCCTGTCGAAGTTCCAACCTGCCATGGTGCTTTGTCAGGATTAATATTTACCTGTCCTGTTCCCTCTCCTGCTGTCACGTTGCACGTTAAGTCGACGGTTCTGAGGGAGTTCACCCAGACGACAAAGGTATGCGAGCAAAGAAGAAATCAGATTACACAAACGATTCACCTTCTGTTAAGTGCATGACTCCATGTTGGGTGAGTTGCATGTATGATGTGTTCTTCATCACCCCTTGAAAGGTGTCATCCGAAATGGATGATTCAACTTTCGTGTCACAACAGATGCATTTCATTGTGACATTCTCAACAACGTTCATATGAATACTAGCTGAAGGCTGTTGCCAGAAAGCACTGCCGTTGACTTTCATGTGTCTACTTTAGCTTTTAACCTCCTGAGACCCTGCGTACTCATATGAGGACATTACATTTCTGCCTCTCAGACCCATGATACTTTGACCTATTAGCCACATTTAGGGACACTGCCCACGCCATTTTGAAGCGATATCACAACACCACACTATTTCAGTGAAAATAAAATAGCGAGAATATCCGCAAAAGACTTCTACAGCAGCTCCCGAAGGAAAATAGAGAAAGGTAGAAATTTATATCCAAATTTTCTGAATGAAATCAGTGTATGTATGTGCAATAACATCTCCAGCTTGATGTGGCATTATTTGACACGTTTTAGTAATAGCTGCAAAGTAAAACATCAGTAAATGTTATGTACTTGTTTGAGGACATTGGGATTATGTAATGGTATTGATTTTTGCAAAAACCACTTCCTGTACAAAGACCAAGTTTAGTTATTATACTTATTAGGTCTTACTTATCCCAAATAGCAAGGAGAAATAAAAAATGCACACCAGACAAAAGCTCGGACCTCAGGGGGTTAATATAAAGAAAAAATGCCACTTTTGAAACTCGTGTCCACATACTGGTTAGTCCTGTACCATATGTTGTCACAGTTCAGTCTCAATAAGTGAACTTGCTCTACAGGGACATCCCCAAGGAGGGGCATGATCTCTCCTGAAATCTAGCTCGTCTGACTGGCCACCTCCTTCAAATGGCACAAACCTTCAGTCTTAAGCATAATTCACTTAAATTTGGGACAATATTAACTACAAACAGCATGAATTTGGTATTAATAGAAAGACTACAAGTAAATCATATCTGAGGCTGTCTTTTTATACAATGAAGACCAACACAAGCTGAGTCACCCTGTTAAGTTACCCTTTCTGTATTCCCTGGAGATTTTCGGCCTTTTCATCCCTGACCCACATGTTATCCTCGGCTTCACTGTAACGACCACGACTGTCACACATACGGAATTGCATTTTCTGCATCCTGGCAGTTCAAAGCAGGTCTAAGAGAACCGTGTGCTGTCAAGTTAACACAGAACATTGAGGTCTCGAGGTAATCAGCTGGAATGACACCTGTGACCTCTGGAAGCTCTTAAGCCTCATCCAACTCTCAATATCTTTTGATTTCATGTGCTTCTGTGACAATTACTGTGCAGGAAACTTTGAGCAAACCAAGCACACAATGCTCTGAAATATCGAATCACAGAGGGCAATTGTGTTTCTCTGTTAATATGGCCATTAAGTAAAATGGAAAAATTAATTATAAATGCAAGAAAACCAGTTATTAATTCACATCTAAAAGGAGGAAACGTTGCACTAAATCTCAAGAGCGGTAAAGTGTGACTAATGTAGTCTAGGACTATTTAGACCAGTGAAAGAGCAGACCTGCATTGAGACATAAACAAATGAAAAAGGTTCAGCATTAGTTTCTTTGCTGTTTCTGTAAAGTTACTGCAAAGTGCTAACAGTCAACAATGGCAACTGGCTAAAGCTGCACTGATGAGAATAAACATCACACAACAACCGTGGGAACATGCTGGTGACTCAGCAGGTTCCGAAAAGCTTTCTGAATGTTTTCTTTATCATTCATTCATTCATTTGTTCATTTATTTATTTGGCAAGGAAAGCCAGGTGGACTTACAAAGCACCGTTCATACACAAAGGCATTTCAAAGTGCTTTGTAAGCCATAAAAGACATGAAATAAGAAAAAAACACAAAAACTCCAAAATTTAAAAAGCTAAAAAGAAACTAAAAAGATGAAAGCACAGAGCAATAAATAGAGGAAAGTGCAGCACTAAAGTGCACAGAGTAAATACTTCATATTCAGTTTTAAAACTGGTTAGAAAATCTTCTGAAAGTTCTGTGTAGCTTTGTGGGTCAACACTGTGCAATGCAAGGATGCAAAACATACACGGTTCATTCAATCAGAGAGTATATTGCTAAGTTTAGTGCAGAATAAAACACACTATACACTACAAATCTTAAAAATAAATGAATAAAGGAATGAATGAATAACAAGAGAAAGGACTGGGAACACTGTACACTCTGCTTTCATTTCTGATCAACTGCAAAATCTCACTCATTGCTTCTAAAGGAACATTATTCTGGTAACAAAGGAGTACTTTTAACATGATGCACAAAAAAATTAATAAATAAATGATGGAATATGTGTTGATGTGAAACTAAAAATAGTCTTACTCAACAATTTAGTTAGTTGGCAGAGAACACCTAAACAGAACAAGCAGTCCTCCAGTGCAACCACATTAGAAACATGATATGAGCAGTTGAGTTATTTACAGCCACAGGCGTTTCAGACAAGGACTGAATGAAAAACCTTATGCTTTGTAGTGATTGCAACCCATGTACATGCTTATCCATCTGACAGCTGTCAAGATCTCTTGAAAAATAAGATATGAAAAGTGTTTGTGAATTCATATCTAATATGACTCATATATATGTACATATATACACAGTATATATATATACATATATATACATTTTCACAGCATTCATCAAGCTCATAAGTCAAACTAAATCTGCTCAGGAAAGACAGAATCCTTATGAATCTTTCTGTACCAAATTTATGCCAATTATTTTCCATCAAATACTTTTTGCCGACTGACCCATGAAATCAATGCCTGGCTAAAACACGCAGCTTTAATTGCTGTTCTACATTAATAAGCTGATCAATATTTTCATGCAAACATATTGCTTTTAATGATGTCCGTGTCATCCTCGAGATTCCACAGCGTGAACGTTCTGCTTGTTAACAACAGCGAAACTCATGTAATGTTATCAGCGCTCTGCCACACACACAGAACACACTGTTCTGTAACACCTGCCGCAAGCAATTTACCTCCAATGCGCTTCAGACTGCAAAACGCTGGGGCACCCTGCTCATTTCTCCTCACCTAAACCGTATATCCTATAGTTTATATTCTGCCTATTACAGGTATTTCATGCCAAGAGAAAATAATTAAAGACCAGGGAGCCCTGGACCAGCTGAACCCCAGTGATCAGCATTCAGTGATGTCCCCATCAAGATTGCTGTGGGTTAGTCCATATTGGTACTCTCAGGGTTTCTGGGACTTCTGAAAGGACTTAAACCTGCATTAATGTCTAATTCTAAAGACGGGAGGTTTAAATAGCTATAAATAGCTTAATAGCTAACATGGACTAACCGTAACCCTAACTTTTCCCTGATTTGAGTGCTCACAATTTAGACTGAACTGTGCTAGAAATAAGAATAAACTGTCCTGTACAGGGGAACATAGGGGGTTCAGTTAAGTACAGATGTCAACCTTCATGAATGTATGTAAGTAAAATGTCCACATGGCACATTGCACATCCCCTAAAAAAACTACGGTGGCCATGAACTGCAAATACATTTATTCAGCCTCATCTAAATATTATGAAGTGAAACAACTGCAATATCTACATCAACACTGAAACTTCACAAAACTTGAAAGCATCCATTAACAAAATATGAAAGGTGCACAGAATGTATAAAACTTGAGAAAGTTTCTTTTTAATGTAGAATAGACCATGTACTTGTATGGACGCACAAAATGAACCAGGTCTTTGATTGACATAAAAATTAGTGGATAAAGATAAACATTTCATATATGTTTGATTTTTTTTTCCTTGACTATAAATTTAGCAAACAAGAAATGAGAGCTGACAAACAACTGTGACTGAGTTACACGTAATCTTGTGATATTATTTTTCTGTATGTTTTCTGTAAATTAATTTCACACATTATCTGAAATAAACCAGCTCTATACATGACAAGCTGCATCGACTTCAGCAAGAGAGAAACATTACATGAACTATCTTCAAGTAAGACACAATGAATTTAAAGTTGAATTGTCACATAGTCTAATTAATATTAACCACTCACGTTTTCAACATGACATAAACATTGATGTTTATGGCAAGATTACAGAGTTAATTACAACACAGACTATTAGCTTTTTAAGCCTGGTACTTAAATAAATAAAGACACTCAGGGATGCATGTTTATATCAGGATTAAACACTCACTACTAATATCAGCAGAGCCATGATGTGGGTACAGTATTACAGATAACTTGCCAGACAAGAAAAGTTGTTTAAAAAATGTGTTTTACACATTGGAAAAAAATCTTGATGCATAATTCAGACAGTCACACTCCTTATGAAAAGGTTTCTGATCATTGACCCTATCGTTGGTCTCATGTATTGCTCATTACAACACTTAATCCAAAAAAACAAATAGAGGTGGCTCCTCAAAACAAGCCTTTAACATTTTCATGCTTTGATGAATATATTGTATAATATTTGTCCCTTCCATACGTTAAGACTGTCTAATTGTTAATATTTTTATATTTGATCAGGCATCAAGAAAAAGTCGAAAGTGCCTGGTGTCATGATAACGCAGTTTATAGAGGACCTTCCAGAGGGAATGTCAGCTCCAGATTTCACCCGCAAACCCATTGCTCTGACTATTCAAGAGGGTAAGTGTTCATGTCTCTGAGAGATAGACTCAAGTCCATCTGAAATAAAAATATAATATTTTTTACTCTACCATTACAAAATTTGAACTTACATGTGCTGGACAGTAAAAAAAATACCATGAGTTAATTCACAAATAGCAAAGAGCAACCTTCAGCAGGGATGAGCAGCCATCCCTATCACATACAGTTTGTTGAGAATACATTATTCATACTAGTCAGGAAGAATTAGAATATGAGTAAAGCTTGTAAATGTGTCAGTATGTATCTGCAGCATAGCCATGTTTACTAAAAATATAGCAATGAATAATTTGTCACTAATAAAGAAATGCTCATTTCCTGCCATTCCAGGCAAGTTTGCAGTCTTTAAAGCCAAAGTAGTGGGAGATCCAACACCTACTGTAACATGGAGCAGAGCAAATGGAGAAATACATTATCACCCTGACGTGTGCGCACAAAAGTATGATGCGGCATCTCAAGAACATACCATTGAGGTAAGTTTTAAGTTCAGCAGTTGAGGAATAAATGGTGACATTTGCAACAAGCCTTAAAGCATGGCCACATTACGTTTCCATTCAATGAAAGTTATCAACACTCGGCCGCCAAAGAAGGATGTGATGTCATGTTTCTGATGCTGGTAAATAACAATAAATAAACATTGATCAGAGCCATCACAGACTGTAAAAAGCGTAGAAGAGCAACACTACAATTAGCAGTTTGATAGTGTCATAATGTACCAAATGTAGTGATAAAACTCAGAATAATAACTACATTTCCAAAATAGTGCATCAGCCTCTATTGGCTGAACGAGCACATCCATTCAGTAAAATTTGAACAAAGGTTGGAGGTCGCTGTCAAACATGTTTGAATTTGTCCATCCTTCCAGCTTCAATAGAAGTAAATGACAGAAAGATACTTGTAGACTGAAGACGTAATGCCACCATGCCTTGACACTCAAACTGCTTTCAGTGATAATAGAAATGCCATTAACTCTGTGTTTGCATTTCATTAGTTTCCCAAAGTCGCCCCAGAGGATGCTGACACCTACAAGTGTTTTGCAACAAATGAATATGGAAGAGCTGTTTGCACTGTTGTCTTGAATGTTATTGAGGGTAGGAGCCTCATTATTCTTTGAATCACTGTGTCTCTCAAGTGTGTTAGAGAATAGTTGCCTTATATATCCTCTTGATAGGTTGGCATCTTTCTATTGAATTGTGACAAAACAGGAGACAAATATTAAAATGATTGTTTGTTTACAGTTGGATTCTCTAAGAGCAAAGAACTTCAAAAGAAACAAGGAGAAGGTGAGGATTCAAACACATTTAGACTCTTCAAGTTTTATCTTGAGAAGTGTGCAAATTTTCACATTCTCTTTTTGCTGCACACCATTTTAAGGCCAAAGTTATAGCAAATAGAGGCCTAATATACATCACCATAGGCCCTTCCAGACACAAATAGCACTCACTAGCAGACACACTACAATTACAAACACATTTATCACATTTTTTTTTTTTTAAATCTTAAGGAAACTTTAAGGGACTTGGGCAACCAGCTGTGTACAAAGATGAATAGAAGTTGATGGTTTTCATCTAAGCCATCAATACTTGGTATGATGCAGCAGCTCAGTTTCTCTGTGCTACAACCTAACCCATATGTTTTCATAGCAACATGACATTTTATTCATTAATTGGAATTATTGGGAAAAATCTGCCTGTCATGGTGCATCTGTCGCACCAGTGCGCTGACAGTTGACACATTAATAGCTCTCTCAGAAAATGACTGAAAAAATGTGAACATCGGCAACCAGAATCACGTTAGGTTGTATAAACCTAACACAAAGAGTTCAGCTTAACCAACCTGCGTGGCCGGTGATTGATCGCCTTTATGTTTGTTATATTTTCCTCTTGCCCAAGTATATCAAAGGGACGTCTGAGCAGAGATTAGAAAGATGAGGCCAGTTATTCCAGGTTTCTCTGGCCTGAACATTGCTAAGGAGGCAGCTTAATGTAATGTTTGATCATTCAGATAATGAGTGTGAGGAGTTTTATTTGGGCACACAGGGATACTCTTTAGGGTGCCAATTAGTTAGCTATCAAGCTGAAAACACTGGTTTAGTTTCTCACAAAGAAAACAATTGTTATGCATCAAAATATTAAATGTACAATGTCAATGAAGTGAAATGGAACCTGCTCTTTTTGAAAACTACTATAAATGACATAGCCTGACACATATGTTCAGTGATTGACTGATGTTTTTCGTTATGGCCCCTCAGATGTAACAGAATTCAGGAAAAAGCTTAAAAAACGGTGAGTGAAATATTGTATACTGAGCTGTTTGCCTGCTCAAATAAACTGCTATGGTATCTTTTTTATGGTGTTGATTCCTACAGTGATTTTTTTTCTATGATAGTACGAGAGTTGTTGGACGTGTTGGTGTGTGGGCAATAATGAAATTTCTCACTCTGCAGTAATCCTGATGGAACACGCGAGGAAAAGCCAATGGAGACAGAGGAGAAGGTCTGGGAAATTCTCCTTAGTGCAGATAAGAAAGACTATGAGCGCATCTGTGCCGAGTACAATATCACCGATTTCCGCGGCATGCTGAAGAAACTGAATGAAATGAAGAGAGAGAGAGAGGAGGAGATTGCAGAGGTATGCGGCCTATCACTAGCTATCACTATTCCACAACACTGTCTAAACATCTCTTTTTGTACCTCGTTGTTGTTTTAGTATCATGTAAGTTTTTTGGTGTCTATATTTTATAAGCAGACTCATAAATTTTTTCTAATTTGTTGTTTTTTATCTCTTTATTTCAACTGTAGTTTGTTACACAAATCAGTGCACTGAAACATATTGAGGTCAGTGACGACGACTGTGCAACCATCGAGTTGGACATGGACCTCAAGGATCCGAGCAGCAAAGTTTTCCTGTACAAGGTGCGGCCTAAACTACTAACTCCAGTATCATCTTGCTGTATCTTGTTATCAGTTATCACAATGGTAACATGTTCCTAAAATCTGCAGGACGGCGTCATGGTTCCATTCACCAAAGAGGACGCCGAGGATCAGAAGCACAGTTTGAAACAAGTCGGCAAGAAATATGTCTTCACAATTAAAAAACTAGGGTCAAATGATGCTGGACTCTACTCAGTGGATGTTGAGGGCGTCAACGTGTTCTCCACAGATTTTAAAGGTATGTCCTCATAAGATTTGATGAGGTTTAAATAAATTCTTTTGAAATTGGAGCTAGTTATAACTGTAATTAATTATTATACAATGAGACAGGCCAACCACTAGTGAAGATGATGATGGGATTCACTTGTATTACACGTTCAACAGTCTCTCTCTGCTTCTGGATTCTCTTTTTGTCTTTTGTAACCATGCAGTGCCTCAAGTTGACTTTGCTGTCAAAATACAAGAGGTTAAGGCAGAAGAACGAGAAGACGCCCTCTTTCAATGTGTCCTGACTGCACCTGTGACTGACGTAAAATGGTTTGGCAAAAGTGCTCCGCTGACAAACAGTGAGAAACATGAAATCACTGTATCTGAAGATAAGCTTATCCACAAGTTGATTGTACGGGACTGTATGCCTTTGGACGCTGGTATCTATGCAGCTGTGGCAGGAATCAAATCTTGCAATGCCTGGCTTGTAGTTGAAGGTAAGAAAATTGGTTTACTTTTTTGTCTTTGGGGACACATTACAAACTCCAGTTGCATGCATGAATATGGAATATCTTGCAAATACTTTCCCCTGACAGCAAATAATTGATAAATTTTGAATTTAACGTTCCAGCTAAAAATTAAAAAGAAATTTCACATATGATCTTTTATAGCTGACAAAGATCCTGCCAACAAAGGCAAGAAGGGAGTTCGCAAAACTACTATGGCTGGAGGCAGTAATGACGGAGATCTGCTGAAAATAGCTAAGGAACAGCAGGAAAGATATCAGAAAGAAATGGAAGAAAAAATGGAACTTGCCAAGAAGGCTCAAGCAGAGAGAGAAGCCGCAGAAGCAGTTACCCGAGCCGAGACTGAAGAGGCTAAAAAGGCAGAAGCTGAAGCCAAAGCTGCTGCCAAGGCGGCAGCTAAGGCTGCTGCAAAGGCAAAAAGGGCAGCAGCTGGCAAAGATGGAGCTGCAAGGAAAAGTAAGAAAAAAGAAGCTGGTGCAGCTGGTGGTGCAGGCTCTGGTGCAGATGGTGGAGCTGGAGGCCCCGGAGGTGTTGCCGGAGGTGCTGGTGGAGCAGGTGGGGCTGGTGGAGCCGCTGGTGGAGTCGGTGGGGCTGGTGGAGCCGCTGGTGCTGGTGGAGCCGCTGGTGCTGGTGGAGCCGCTGGTGCAGGTGGAGCCGGTGGGGCTGGTGGAGCCGCTGGTGCTGGTGGAGCCGCTGGTGCTGGTGGTCCAGGGGTCGATGGCACAGGTGCTGGAGTTGGTGCTGGTGGTGGCGCAGGTGGTGAAGGTTGGGGAGAAGATGGAAGTGGAGCTGGAGCTAAAGGTGGAGCTAGAGCTAAAGGTGGAGCAAGGGGCGGAGCTGGAGGCGGTGCAGGTGAAGATTTGGGAGAAGATTTTGAGGGAGACGAGGAAGATGATTCATTTGAAGATTCAGATGAAGAATTTGAGGGAGAGGAAGAAGGAGATGGAGAAGGAGGAGAAGGAGGAGATGGAGGAGAAGGAGGGAAACGCAGGAAGCGTGTGAGAGAAGGTCCACTTGTTCAAGATACAGTAATAGGTAAGAAATTAACTTACACTGCAATGCATGTTGACTCCAAGAACAATATAATCATATTTATAGAGAAACTAATTTCTTCTGTCTACATTTTACAATTCCCTTCATGTTTATTATGTTACTGTTGTTTTGTCTTTTCCATGAACTGTCAGATTCAATTTAAAAGTCCATTGATCTTTAAAATCTTTAGTCAACGGAAGAACAATACTTTTATAAGAGTATTTTTAAACTATATTTTTCAAATAAGGAACTGATGATGATTTTACTCAGACTATGCAGAAAAAAGTCATATGCATAAGTCACATTTATGTTAGTCAGGGTCAAATCCTCATTAGGTCAAAATTAACATAATGATATTAAATTTTTATATTTAGATGTGCATAACATTCTGTATGAAGTTGCTATTTATTATCACTAATAGGAGGTAATTATGATGAGGAAACAACAAATCAACAAGGTGGGAAAAAAACTGGGAAAAAAGGAAAACGTCCCAGAAAGAAAAATGTGGAGCTTGAAGAAACTGTTGTTGGTAAGAGATGTCAAAGGTTGCATGCTGTAGACTACTTACTGACTATTAAAGTCATTTGGGAATGAAAATGACTTTGGCATTTCCTACAAAACTGTAGGAAACACCTCCTAACTTATGCAATAAATGTAGATAATAGTGACCGAATGAAGCCACTGACACTTCACAAGCTTTAGCTTTAGCAAGCAAAGCTTTAGGCTGCTCCACTTTGCTGGGCGTAGAATTAGCTAAAAGCTCCACGTGGCCCGGGCAAATTTGAAAAACAGTATTTCGGACAGATCTTGTGAAACCTCAGTGAGAAAATGTACTTTATACAGGATGTGTAAAATTGCAGCACAAGTTTAGAGTTTAGAGTCTACGGATTTGGAGCCTACATTCTAATGTACAGTTCAATTATCATGTGTCCCGGGAAATTTGATCGCTCACACGGTTTTCAGTCCAAAGACAATTGAAAACCGTAAGCTTTATGCATTACCTTATTAACTTATCTGCTGTTTAGCAAACGTAGATGTACGTTGTATAGTAGAATGTAGATAGTAAAATGTAATTGTATGTCTATGTGTTTGTTTTTGTGCCTCTTCTGGGAAGCAGAAAGAAATATAGCATGTATATGCTATGCTACATCCTGCATTCTCTTCCATCTAATCCGTTACACAAAATAGAGATATACATGTTCTATATTTGTGTGTTGTGTGTAATATGTGTGCTTTCATGTTTGTTGATATGTTTGTCTTTCTGTTGTTATGAATATCTTGTTGAATTTGTTGTGTTAGAGGGTAAAAAATGGGCAAAGATAAATTACCAACAAATGTATTCAAGCGAAGAACAAAAGGTGCCAAAAGGTGTCAGATTCTGAGGTTTAGTATTTTTTAGTGACAGAAATGATCAGTGAAGTATCTTTGAAGGTAAAATACTTTATAATATGTATTCTTTTAACATGATAATTTATGTCAAAATAGTCTTACCTGCAAAAAGAGAAACAATTCACAAGGCCTTTAGTTTATTGAAGTCACTTTACAATGACACCATCATAGAACGCATCTTGAATACGGAGTTGGAAATCATCTTTTCCACCACCCTCTTCTTCTGCAGTGAAGTTAATGTTTGTTATTTCTGTTGTTGCTTCTGATCTTGTTTTCATGCTCCATGTTGACATTTTAATTGTTATTGTTACTGTTTTTATTAATGTTATTTGTAAGGCATATCCAACAGCAAATGAGAAACATTGGATTGATGGTAATTACGATGATATCCCCTAAAACTGAAAAGCAAAAAACACAGACGCGAGTGGTGCCAGTGGTGATAATGGCACCGGGCCAACAGCAGGCAGTGATGAATCTGCTGAAAATGGGGAGGGTGCAGACGGTGGTGGGCCAGCAGCAGCTGGCAAGCGTTCAGGCCGTGCACGGCAAGGCCCATTGATCGTGGAGACAGTTAGTGGTAAGATTACTGGCGCTGCATTAATTGCTGCATGGGAAGCACTATCACTGAACAAAGTCATCTGTGTGAGCAGATGACTTTTCCAGTGATTTGAGGGTTAACATAAAACGTGTGTGACCATTGAGAAGAATGCTTCATTTGATCTCTAATTGGTTAAATGGCCTTTTAGAATGATCAGAGAGTTCAGCAAGAGTGGGTTTAACCTTGAGAGTGCCTTTAAGAAATGCTAATCAAATTTGATGCACTAATTGTTTTTGGCTATAGCACAATATAATAATTTCTTCAGTTGCCATAACAATGAAATTAATATTACATAGTTTAGTCTTATGTTTTGTAGACAATAGATCAGCATTGGTTATATAATTTTATTTCTATGACCTATAGGTTCAGCAGTCAATTTATTGTTCACTTTATGTGTCCACCTCCGTCTCCCATGTATTATGTTTGCAGACTGTGTGAGTGTGTGTAAGTAACATTTAAATGCATCTGTGCTCTATGTTAACAATCATGCTTGCCTTTTTAAATGTTCATCAATTCAGGATGAGTCAGTGCTTTGAGGTTAATTATTTAAATGAGCAACAGCTCAACTGATGGTATTCTTGACACAACAACTGCAAAACATGTGTAGACATACTCTTCTCAGAATTTGAAGACAGAAGAGAAGTCAAGCTGACTTTGGAGGATGACTATGCCCAAAATCACTTTCTGCACACTGAAGACTGAATTCAGATCAAACAAAGTGCCAATTTCTTCCACTGACGAAGGAACTGTCAGTGAAGTGTTGAGTGGGATATTTGATCTTTTAAGAGCATGTATTTCTTTCAAGAGTAACTAAGCGAACAGAGGCGAATGAAAGCTTCGGTGATGAAATTCTTATGAGTTGTGCCAAGTCAACTCTGCAAACTTTCAACTTGAAGAAGGTCAAG
This sequence comes from Holacanthus passer, assembly GCA_025331565.1. Lineage (NCBI taxonomy): Eukaryota > Metazoa > Chordata > Actinopteri > Pomacanthidae > Holacanthus > Holacanthus passer. The sequence continues at coordinate 3,655,935 of JAFREQ010000028.1, forward strand.
ACCAAACACTCAAGCTACACATTAACCAAGAAGAGCCCTTCATCAAGTTTCAAATAAATGCAAATTGCACTCTTCTTATATCCATATAGTCCCTTCAAACATGATATTTTCTGGCATTAAATCTGCATTTCATGTATTTTATGATCAAATGGCATTATAAAATATGTGATCAAAGAAAAGAAAGAACATTTGTGATGTTTGACTGTTTCAAAGGGAGGTAAGTGTGCACACATCCATACATGGATGTTTGCATTGTTATTATAATTGTAGATCTACTATTATAAAAACAACTAAACAACAACACCTATGAAGATATCAGCTGCCGGCCATGTGCATTCACTAACTTACTGGTTGATAAATCCTCAGACCCAGGAGTTCACTTTCACGCTGGGCTTTCTGACTGTAAAGCCATTATTGGAGAAGCAGCAGAGTTGGAGTGTAAACTGAGCAGTGAGGAATGTGAGGGAATCTGGTACAAAGATGGAAATGAGGTAAGTCCAGGGTCTAAATGTGGTCATTATGTAGCATACAGACTTTAATGTTATTGCAGTGATATAGCCAAATAGGTGATTATCATGTGTGCAGATATGCTTCAGATGAGACTTTATTTACATTTATTGCGTTCCAGTAAGATTCTTGTTTTTTCCAGATTAAATCATCTGAGGGTATAACCATTTCTAAAGAAGGAAGTTTCCACAAACTGAAAATTCACAAAGTCACAGAGGAATTCGCTGGAAAGTATAAATTTGAGGCAGATGGACGGAAGACAGAGGCCTTGATTGTTGTTGAAGGTAAAAAGATTTTTTAGAGAAATTACTTACTCACATTCAGGGGTTGCATCATTCATTAGAGAGCGTCTGGATTTTTAAGAGTATTGCATATAGTATGCAAATAGTATTCAAATACTGTACATGTATTAGATAGCATGACACTGTTTTAAATATCTGTCTGTATTGTTTTACCAATCATTGTAGACCCACCCAGATTTGATGCTGAGGAACTGGAGGCATTTAAAACCCTGTAACTGTGAAAAAAGGACACAAAGCTACCTTCAAAGTACCTTTTGTTGGACGGGAACCTATAAAAGTCCAGTGGTACCTTGACGGTGAAGAGCTTTCAGAGGAAGCAAATATCAAGTTAGATCACTCAGATGGTGCCAGCCGTCTGCTTCTAACCAAGCTGCAGCGCAAGGACAGTGGTGAAGTCAAGATAAAACTCAAAAATGAGTTTGGCACTATTGAGGCCATCAGCCAGCTTGTTGTACTGGGTATGTATAAAAACATTATTGATAGTATTTTGCATGTATTTATACAGTAAGTAGCCTGTCTAACTAATTACTTTGTAAAACCGGAGGTAGCGTGTTCACTCACAGATTAATATTCTACATACTTCTTTGTTTTTAACAGATAAACCCACTCCCCCAATGGGACCTCTGGAGATTGTTGAGGCCTCCTCCTCTGTAATTGAATTCAAGTGGAGGCCCCCAAAAGACAGTGGTGGCTGCAAGATAGGCAACTACATCCTTGAACGACAACAAGTTGGCCGCAACACCTGGAAGAAGGTGGGGCCAATTGGTGCAGAGGCCAAATACAGGGACTCTGATGTAGACCACGGCAGGAGGTATTGCTATCGCATCAGAGTGGAGACTGAAATAGGCACCAGTGAGCTGATGGAAACAGAGGACATTCAAGCTGGTACAAAAGGTAAACTCAGACCAATATTATGAAACTGTGTTGTCTTAGAAGTCCCAACACCAACACTCACCAGCAATTAAAAATCCAAAATATCAGATCAGAATTAATTCAAACTGAATTGCAGATCTCACGCATCGAGTTCAACTTTGGTGATTGCACAGATACGCGCCTATGCTCAACAGCAAATCATCTTGACAGTGTTGACCTTTGTAAGGAACAAAGAACCGGAGAGCCAGTTCACTCCAGTTGTGTTGCATGATTCCCTCCTGTGCCTACTGAACAAAAGAGGAAGGACATTCAGACAGCGATAAGACAAGATTCGCTACTACAAATATGTTTTTCAAATAAACTGTGTGCACTTCTGGTTTATTATGTTAGTATACCTGGCAAGATTTTTTGCCTTGTGTTTATTGAATAAAACTATGTACAATCCTGAGAATGAAATCCCAGGGGGAAGTAAATGCCACAGTACAAAGAAAATATAAGGAAGTTCAGAGAGCTATTATGTTCTCAGCTTGCTAGCATCACCAGCTACAGTAGTTCACCAACTAGCCCTGTGTGTACTCACTACATTACCAAGTCTCCACAATCATCTACGCACAGATGAATTTCGACGTGCCCCTTTCTGGTGCGAATGGGTCTTGATTCCTCAGAACAAACATTTGTAATTCCAACATCATGATTAATTCTCCAACAGCTCACAAAAAAATCTGCCTTTTACTCTAAGAAATGATTTACACATCCCAATCTTTGTGTATACAGCATACCCTGGACCTCCATCAGCACCAAAGGTTGTCAGTGCCTTCAAGAACTGCATCAACCTCTCCTGGTCTCCTCCATCCAACACTGGAGGAACCAATGTTCTGGGATATAACCTTGAGAAACGCAAGAAGGGAAGCAACCTGTGGGGTCAAGTCAACCCACCTGAAGAAATGATCAGAGGTTACTCTATTATTACATTTATGTAATTGTATGTATGTAATTCATACATTTATGTTTGAGCGTGTTATGCCAGTCTGTTTCAAAACAAAGGTGATGGTCTAATGAATTATTTACGTCCTATACTGCATATGTGCTTTTCCTATACAGGCAAAGGATTTGGAGTTAAAGACATAGTTGAGGGCATGGAGTATGAATTCCGTGTGTCAGCAATCAATAATTCTGGAGCAGGAGAATTCAGCACACCATCTGAGTTCGTGTTTGCCAGAGACCCTAAAAGTAGGTTACAGTTTTTACAGTTGGTCATAAAAAATAGAAATGTTATCAAGTATTATTTTGTCAATCATTCACACAGCCTAAAAATTGCAGCACTGAATATGAATCATGTCTTACAGAGCCTCCTGGTAAAGTCATAGACTTTAAGGTGACAGATTCCACCTACACAAATCTGTCCCTGTCTTGGACGAAACCCAAGGACATTGAGGGGGTAGAGGATGAAGCCAAGGGATATTTTGTGGAGATCAGGCCTGCAGAAAACACAGAATGGGATCGCTGCAATTCAAATGCAATAACCATGACTTCCTACACAGTGAAAGGAATGAAGTCAATGGCCATGTACTGGGTGAGAGTCATTGCTACTAATGATGGAGGAGAGGGAGAGCCACAGGAGCTGGACAATTACATCCTCGCTATGCCCCCTCCTGGTAAGAAAGTTCACTTCAAAGTTACTTATATCAAACATTATATTTAATGTTGTGATTATGGGTAATCCACTGTAACAATATTTAACATAACAGTTAATGTTTGACCATACTATATATTATAGCTGCTCAATTAGTTTAACTTAGTGATGAAAAAAAGTCATAAAATAATGCCCAAAGTATGTTTGTGTACCCTGCAAAAAACTAACAATAACCAAAACAATCAAGTTCACATAAAAAATTCAATTGGTTTGTGCCAATTTGGTTGAATTATGAATGTGGGGACACATTTGGATCAGTAAATAAATCCATCAGGTCAAATGAATAACACAAATGCAGTACTGTATACTGTACTTAGTGAATATTTTTTTGTACTTTTGCAGTGGAATCTCATAATCTTTCTGGTTTACTCAACACTTAATGACCAACTTTTACCCTGATTTCCACCTAGTGAGACCGCGATTCACTGATTCCAAAATCAAGAGTTTCATGGTGGTGAGAGCAGGAAATTCTGCACGATTCAACATTAACTTTGAGGTAATTTAGGAAGCAATTAAGACAACTGATATCCATGACAATGCATTTATAGTAGTCTCATTTAGTCTTCTGACAAATCTGAGAAAATTATATTTTCATATTCTTTGTAGGCTTCCCCTTGGCCTGATATCACCTGGCAGAAAGATGGAGCGCCAGTTTCTAAAAAGGTGACCATAAGCAACACAGAGGAGACATCCCAGCTTCTGATTCCTTCATCTGAGCGCTCTGACACTGGAATCTATACAATCATTGTCAAGAACATTGTCGGCCAAGAAACATTCAGTATTGAAATTAGAGTCACAGGTGGGTTTGGAAAAATACTCTACCTTCTTACAGTATAAATATTTTTTCCTATTCCATATACTGTAGATAGAAAGAAAAAAAAAACTTTTGTATTTGAACTCCAGATGAGCCTAAGCCACCAGGTCCTGTGGAGATTGATGAAAACGTGCCTGGCACAGTGACCATTTCATGGACTGCATCTCCAGATGAGAAACGTGACGACAGGCTGCACTACATGGTGACTAAGCGTGATTCAAGTAAAACACAATGGCACACCGTCGCAGATCACATCTTCAATAATAGATTCACAGCCTGCAACATCATGCCGGGCCGAGAATACCAGTTCAGAGTCTATGCAAAGAATGACATGGGCTCCTCCAAACCCTCTGAATCACCAAAGTGGCTGATTTCTAGCAAAAAAGGTACGTAAATGTGTATGACTCACATGTTTGTCTATACCTGTATTTCATCACCACATTTCTTTTCTCCTTATGTCAAGAGTTCACTACAATATACTGTCCATATACTGTCCAGCCAATTAATCTGGCCAATACTTTGGCTTTTGTCTTGATTTGATCTGATCATCACACCGAATAAAGTATTTTTGAGATGTCTTTTTTTTGTGGCAATCCAAAAAAATTTCATGACAATTCTAATTCAATGCAATGCATATCTGCTTTCTTGCAGAAAAGTTCACTTTGAACATGCCAGAATCAAAGGCCTGTAATCTCCAGTGTCCTCCCAAGTTCATTGTTCCATTGAAAATGCACACTGCTCCTCAAGGGTATGAATGCTACATGAGCTGTGCTGTAAAAGGGGACCCAACACCTCACGTGACTTGGCTCCGCAACAATATCAGCCTGAATACCAACACTAACTACTTCATCTCCAACACCTGCGGAGTCTGTTCTCTGCTCATATTGAGGGTTGGATCTAAAGACACCGGGGAGTACAAGGTTGTTGCAGAAAGCTCTATGGGGAGGGCTGAGTGCTCCACTAAACTGTCAGTCAGAGGTAAATCTTGACCGGAGTTGACCTGTATTTTTAAAGGTGCTGTCACAATGTTCCCTTGATATGCATGTTTTCCATTTATTATCTTTGGAGTCTGAAACTAATAACTGCCTTTGTCTTTTTTTCCAGAATAAATGAACACACTGAAGACGGTAGAAACGCTCTAAAACCCAACAGAAACCAAGTTGTTGGAATTTCACATGCTACATCTTTAAATGTAGAACCTAATATGATTTAATATTGCCTGTGATACAATTTAGGTTCTTAACTATTCAATGAACAAATTCCAATCAAGGCTGGCATGTTTTCAAAGCTAAACTCACAATAAGGTCTTACACATACAAATGTTGCTGAAATAAAAGCCACAAATATTTTTTGTTTGTTCTGATTTAAATTGTGCAATTTCAATAAAAATAAAGCTTGAAATACTAATGTGCGATCTCGCATATCTTGACTGCAATAATATGCATGTTAAACAGCTAAATGATTTACAGTACATGACTGTGTGGTAGTGATTTATTGAGTTTAAAAGTGCTATTTTTAGGTGTCTGTTTGTCTAAAACATATGGAACTATCTGCTTGTGTCTTTGAATTAATTTTTAGATGCAGGTTTCTGTTCAAGTTTATAGTAATTGTTTGGTTGGGATTTTTATTTTTCCAAACGTGTGGATTTGAAATCTTCCCCTCTTTTGAAATCGAGATGAGAAAAAATACTGACATGAAAGATTTATATGATACTGAGTGTTGTAGTCTGTTCTACATAAGAAAATATGTGTGGGCTTGGTGTAAATAAATATTTCATATTGCTATTGTGATGTGGGGGTTTTTCTGACCTGTATGCAACTTTGAAAAACAGTAAACATTTAACAGAAAATGCATTTATGAGTATATAAAGACTGACAAAAACATTAACAAAAATATATATACATGAATAGTGATTGACTTGGGCATATATTATGGCTCTGGGCCAAGCCCTGACATAGCAAAAGTATCAGAATTCGTACCACTTGTTCACCTCCCTGAAGGTTTATGTGAATAATTTGTGCCAAGTCTTCTTGTGTTACCTCTCTGAGCATTTTTGTGGGGTCAGACATTTGTCCAAGTTTAGAGTCACTGAAGAAGAGAGGGTGAACAGTTACACCCAGGGTTAAAACATGACTGACCAGTGCTGGGTGACACTTCTCATTTTCAAAGAGAAGTGCTTATTACAAAGCTAAAATAAATGCTACTGTGCAACTTATTTCTCTTCTGTTTCAGTCTAATGAGACAGAATAAAATATTTGCAGCTCATTAGTATTAGAATGAGGTTTACCTTGTTTTGTTTTGTCTTTGTGTGACATGTCCAGAGCAGTGTCAGAGTAAATAAGACCATTCATGCCAATTGTCTAATTTTTGGGATAAGCTTTCACCATAAAATTATGGTCCATTAATTCTGATATTTCTTAACATGTTTTATAAACATTTCTAAAAGAAACTAAAGCAAAAAGCTAATAAAAAAAGTCTGAATTTAATTGACACTTACCTCTTGTTAAATGTTGGGATGAAGATCAATTAAGCTAATGGACCGGCAGCTCAACCCATGGTGCTTCTATGTTACTTCTCATGAGACTTTTTAAAAAGAGCAGCCAAAAGCACCCTGCTGCAGTGCTAAAGCTGAAATTCCAGTTTTGAGGGAGGGATTAAGAAGCTTCACTGCTGCATTTCTTCTGGTGCCCCCTTTTCAAGAACCTATAGCACTTTAGGGCCAAAGTGCATGTCAGTAAACCTATCCCCAAGTGGCACGGTGAAAAAGCAGTGGGTTAGGTTGCTCAGAGTGTCTCTGAAAGGCTTTATTGCCTCTCAAAACGACAAGTCCACACTCAAGAATCAGCTGGAACCTGGTTGGCAACACACAGGACAGAAGTTTACTTGAAAAAAAGATAGTAAGTACATTTTCATTTACTGGGTAAATTCCTAATATGGTTGGATATAAAATCTTCTGTATTCTGTAATTCAATTTATGTAAATATGTATGTGTTCTATATGCTAATCTGACACTAGTTTGCATGTCACTGTATATTAATGACAGGTATAAGTGGTAATGAGATCTTACTGGTTAGCCAGTCAGAAATGTTGTGTGGAAGTGTGGACAGCAGTTTAAATGACTCCAGTATCTCTAAAGTTTAATACAATAAAAGAAAAAAAACAATATGAGCTGTAATAACGTTGTTTATGAAACATGTTTTCAGGCAAACAGAATTATCTAAGCTTGATGAAAAATGTTGAAGAAAGATCAATATCACTAATGATTAGCACATGGGAGTAATGGTGAGAGTCAAACTATAGAAACAGACACTTTACATCCAAATTTGTTCATGCATTCATAGTAAGATTAGTCAGTTCCCTCCAGTATAGATATATGGTAGGTTGCCAAGCTTAATATGATGTTTTAATTTGTATTTTTAAGAAAAAACATGAAGTAAAAGAATATGCTCTGCAACTAAATCCAGCTCGAAGATTTAGGACACAGACCTGACAAGTAATACATAAATCAGTTCACTAACACCCTTGGCACAGCTATTTTCTCACTCAGACAAATATAGCTTCACAGCAGCGCACCAAGTGTGCAAAAGTGCTAAATATGCAGGTACCTCATCAACTAACACAACTCAGCATAATTTATTTTGATTAAATTAAATATTAATAGTTTAAGTGGCAATCAAACTTAATCCAAGAACAAAGGGCTCCTGTCATTACACTAATGAGATCACAAAAATTGAGGAAGATTAACAGAAGCATGCTGAAGACTGAGCTAACATTAGTTTATACTTGAGCAAACAACATACAAGAAGACATTTACACCACATATATGAAGTGATATTTACATTTATGATAATCCAATTTACCTCTCAAATTAAATCTTAATTAGCAGTCTTATGAGTCTTACGTTTTCTGATGTCATATCACTATGCTAGTGTCACCATTTTAGTCTTTGAGATTAAATACGTTTTAATAATAATACTCAAATGACTAAACAATGAGTACCTTAGTGTAAAAATAGATTTTTTCACTTGCTGAAAATTGGTTCTATTATTTGATTACTTGTTTTGACAAGTGGTCTCTGAAGCTTGTCCTAAAACAATATTGACTCTGGAGCATGAAACCTGACTAATTACACACTTTTGCAGAAGCTAATTATGAATTGATTTAAGTGATTAAGGTGATACTTGATCATCAAAATGACCATCTCATAGTTTCAAAACCACTTTGATTTTAAGAAAAAAGGAAGTTATTCTTAACCAACCCAAATTTTAATGTTTGTCTGCGGTACCTTGTTTATTTTATCTTTTCACCTATTTCTACAGATAATTCAGGACTAAAAAGAAATCAACCTAACCTAAATACAAAGATGGTTCTGACTAATGTTACATTTTCAGTCAGCCACTTATGCCACTTCCTGAGTCATGATAGATAGTTTTATGAGGTATGTGACCTGCCGCCAGCAAAATTAGTCCGGTCACTTGCAGGAATCTACAAAGGGAATGTTAAGTATTTAGTGATCACAGCAATTCTTTTAATTATAGCACAGATAAAGTTACTAACTCAGGTGCCCTAACACCATTAGCTATATAGGTTTTACAGTCATTGTTTAAGACTGATGTTCCACAACACAGCATAAACCATATTGTTTATCCCACTGGGAAGGAGGAATAAATTGTGTCCTATTACATCTTTACTGTCTCTCCGAGGACAGGCTTTACTTACAAATGCAACATGCAAATGCCTGAAGCCACTAGTTAAAACAATGATAAGCGATTCCCCTCGCAGATTCAGACCATCTGGAAGAGATTAACTGCATGTCAGACAGATGGGGATTTTCATGGTTACTAACAGTGGTCAAGCCATGCTAACAGCTCCAGACGACATGGAGATACTCGGATAATTTGGGCACTGACGTGAAAAAAAAAAAAACACCATTACACAATCTAAGCAAAGTGAAGACCAATTAAAATGGTGTATATGTGACCTAAACACTGTTGTCTTATTAAGTGCTTTAAAAGTGCATTATAACATTTTTGCATTAACAGAGAAGCTGTTGTCTCAGTCAAGATGTTTAAAATACGTAAAGCTAAGGAAGAGGAGCCAACTGCTCCAGGGCAGGGTAAGTAACTAGATTACTAATTACTGCCAAACAACAAAATATGTTTGTTTTAAACTCAATGCATACACAATGTTGTTATTAATCAATTTGTAATCAATTTGTAAATAATAAAATTTATCTCATTCAATGACAGTGAAAATTAAAAAGAAGTCAAGGGTGCCTGGAGTTATGATTACCCAGTATGTGGAAGAACTACCTGAAGGCATGACCACCCCAGATTTCACTCGGAAACCCATTGCTATCACTATTCAAGAAGGTAAAGTCAAATACCACCTCTACTTGCATGCACAACCTAATTTCTTTTTTTTTTTTTTTTAACATAATAACATGACAGTACATTCTTGTTGCCATTTCTGTAGGAAAGACGGCTATTTTCAGAGCAGTCATTACTGGCAAACCAACACCAACTGTGACCTGGGAGAGAAATAACGGGGAAATTGATGAAGAAAGGTACAAAATCGTCCACGATAAAAGTTCTGGTGAATACCAACTACAGGTGGGATCATTGACTATGTGTCATAAGAAATACTTTTTCAAATAACAAAAAATCTAAACAAGACTGACGGATCAATAAAGCCGTCTTACACTATGCTGGTTTTGCAAAAAGTACTGATCATCATACACTGACTGACAGATGCCTGATGTATCGGTGGATCTAGCGGACACCTACAAGTGTTTCGCCAGAAACGAGTATGGAAAAGCTGTTGTAACTGCTGCACTGAATGTTATTGAGGGTCAGTTACTTACTTTTGATTCCATTAAATATTTAAGCAAAACTAATTGTTAAGATAAAGTATGTATATCTGTCTCACGTCACTCTAATTTTTTCCATTTTAGTTGGCTACAAAAAGGGCAAAGCCATGCAACAATCTAGAACAGGTACACAGTCTACATTTACTCTATAATAATGTGATGCCATTCAGTCGCTCATTGGATGTACGTTGTAACCATGTTGCTGGTTGTGTTGTAGCGGTCCGAGAGATGCCTGAGGACTTCAAAAAGGCCTTAAAAAATAAGTAAGTAGAAAATGTACAAATATTGGTGGTAGTTGTTATATGATTATTACCTTAAAGTTTTTAATTGTATGTCTTTTTTCTTTTTGAAGGGTTGACATGGAGCAAAAGGAAGACAAAAAACCTGAAATCGATGACAAGTTTTGGGAACTGTTGATGAGTGCGGACAAGAAAGATTACGAGTCCATCTGTGCTCAGTATGGTGTCACTGATTTTCGCCGGATGCTGAAGAAACTAAATGAGAAGAAGGTTGAAAGGGAGTTTGAGCAAGAAAGGGTATGTTCCAGTTTCATCTAAATGTAAATACGAAGCACCTACACATCTATAATAAGATGAACTAATGCTGTAATCGAAGAAAAACAAACATTTTCACAGAGTCAAACTTTTCTTTTCTAATTCTAATTACTACAGGTTGTTGAAAGACTATGCAACCTAAAGCCCATTGAAATGAAAGACAGTGGCGATGCAGAGTTTGAACTTGAAATGTCACTTAAAGACCCAAGCAGTAAAATCTTCTTATACAAGGTGAGACTTTTCTACTTTTCTCAATGGTGAATAAATTATACGAAGGCACTAAAAGTCACATTACATGGTCTGCAACACAGACACTCACATGCACGCTGCATATTGCTTTGACATTCATTACTGCTTATGTTTAAACAGGATGGAATTATGATTCCTTTTGATGCCGACACAGAGGTAAAACACGGACTGAAGCAAGTGGGAAAGAAGTTTGTGTTTAGCATCAATGGCGTTGACCCAGAGGACGCAGGATTATACCAAGTGGAGGTTGATGGAGTTAAGATCTTCTCCACTGACTTCAAACGTAAGACGCTGCACCAAAGTCATGATCTGCACGCTCCACTGTAACATGCAGACAATGCCAGTCAGTTGAAAAGAGCTCTTCTTTGACAGGAAAAAACAAGATACCATCTTATACTATAATCTTGTGCTTTGTCTAGTTCCCCCTGTAGAATTCTTGGTCAAGATTGAAGATGTGAAAGCAGAGGAAAGAGAGGACGCTTTGTTTGAGTGTGTCGTCTCACAGCCCCTGAAAAAGATCACTTGGAAGGGAAAGAATATCCCATTGGAGCAAGGGGATAAATATGACATCCTTGTGTCAGAGGACATGCTGATTCACTCATTGTTGGTGAAAGACTGCATGCCATTGGACAAAGGAATTTATGCGGCTGTGGCTGGACTTTCATCTTGCAGCGCCTGGCTTATAGTGGAAGGTACTGTTTATTATTAATTGTATCTTTTCAGACTGTTCAACATAAATTTATCAAATATAATAATAAAAAGTCCCATGGCACTGTGTATTTTCTATTAGCTGACAATGATCCAAACTCAGCTGGAAAGAAGAAAGCTCGCAAAACAACCAGAGCAGGTGGTGGTGGACCCGAACTTTTGAGGATTGCTCAGGAACAACAGGCTAAGGTACAGAAAGAGAAAGATGAGTTGATTGCAAAGGCAAAGGCAGAGGCAGAAGCAGCAGCTGCAGCAGCCGCCGCAGCTGCAGCAGAGAAAGCAGAAGCCGAGGCTAAAGCAAGAGCGGAAGCAGAAGCCAGAGCCAAAGCCAAAGCTGAAGCTAAAGCTAAAGCAAAAGCTGAAGCTAAAGAAGGTAAAGATACAGCAAAGCCAAAGCCAAAGGCAAAGGCAAAAGCAAAGGCAAAGGCAAAAGGGGAGTCAAAGGCAGGAGCAGAAGGCGCAGATGAAACCGCTGTTGGGGAAGAGGATGGGGAAGAGGATGTAGAAGAGGAAGAGGATACAGAGGAGGAAGAGGATGTGGAAGGCGAAGAAGTGTCCGAAACAGGTGAACCTATGTCATCAGATTCCAAGAAGAAGGTAAAAAAAACAAAAGAGGGAGAGGCTCCTGCTGAAGATACTGAAGAAGGTGAGCAGCCTGTTCAAGAGAAAAGAAAGAGAGTGAGAGCAGGCCCACTTGTCCCTGAAACAGTCATTGGTAAGATGCATCACAACACAAAAACTGAAATACTGCCCGATTGTTCTTATTTTCCTGTTCTCAGTTAACGGTATGGTTGTACTTCTTTTAGACCCAGGAGTATATTTCACCAGTGGACTGTCAGATGTAACCGCCATCATTGGTACTGATGCGGAACTGGTCTGCAGGCTCAGCAGTAAGGACTGTGATGGAGTCTGGTACAAAGATGGGAAAGAGGTAAGGAATGCAGGAGTAGACAGAATAATCACCTTGAACCTTCTGAGATTTCAGTGTGTTTACGTGTGTGTGCTTTTCAGATAACAGCTTCAGATGATATCTGCATTGTTAAAGATGGGACTTATCGCAAACTAATCATCAAAAACTGCAAAGAAGATGATGTTGGAAAGTACAGATGTGAAGCTGACGGGCGTAAAACAGAAGCTGTGCTAAATGTCGAAGGTATTGAACTCATAATGAAAAAAAAAGCCACTGTGAAAATGTGTAAAACAATATTCTTTTCAGCTCAGCAATAAAAGTCACGCAAGAGATGTGTTTTTTTTTCTAGATCCTCCAAGAATTAACCCCGATGACCTCACTGAGTTCATAAAACCTGTTGTAATCAAAACTGGGAAAGAGGCAGCCTTCAAGGTGTCCTTTGTTGGCCGTGAGCCCATGAAGATCCAGTGGTACAACGAGGGTGAAGAGCTGTTGGAGGACACCCATACCAGGATCGAGAAGTCTTCCTCACACAGCCGCCTGGTGCTAACTAAGTGCCAGCGCAAAATCTCAGGAGAAATTAAGATTAAGATTAAAAATGAATGTGGAACAACTGAGGCCATCTCACAGCTCGTTGTATTAGGTTTGTGTGTCACATCTTAAGAACTGCTGAATACATATGTAATATAAGACATGGATATGAGTGTGGTTGTTCTTTATTGTTTTCTCTTGCCACAGATAAACCAACAACACCCCTAGGCCCTGTTGACATTATTGAAAGTTCTTCAACTTGCATTGACTTCAAATGGAGGCCTCCCAAAGACAATGGAGGCTCCCCTATCACAGACTACATCCTGGAGCGCCAGCAAATTGGGCGAAACAGCTGGAAGAAACTAGGCAAGATTGGCCCAGAGCCAAAATACAGGGACACTGATGTGGATCATGGCAGAAAGTACTGTTACCACATCAGAGCGGAAACCGATCAAGGCACCAGTGAAATGATGGAGACTGATGACATTCAGGCAGGGACAAAGGGTGAGCCTTATTAAAATGTATTGGGACAGTCTCTTAAATACAGTGCATGTTTTTTTTTGATAAAGGCTTTTTGTGAGGCAGTTAAAAAGTGACATTGTTTTAATTCTATCATTCTTTCAGCATATCCTGGACCTCCTTCTACACCAAAAATTGTTAGTGCTTTCAAAGACTGCATCAATCTTGCCTGGTCTGCACCCACAAACACCGGAGGAACCAACATTTTGGGATATAATGTGGAGAAACGAAAGAATGGCAGCAATCTGTGGAGCCTTGTCAACCCACCAGATGAGCCCATCAAAGGCAAGAGCATTTTAGTACTATTGACTATGTTCAAAATGTAATGTATTTGCTCACAGTTTGAATACAGATATGACACTGTCAAGTTAAATATGCTTTCCTTCCTAAACTACTATTTTCATATATCTTATATTCTTAACTGTACTGTTTGACATGCCAACAGAGAAAAAGTATGCAGTGAAGGATGTTGTTGAAGGCATCGAGTATGAGTTCCGTGTATCAGCTATCAACATTTCTGGTGCTGGAGAGCCAAGTACACCTTCTGAATTTGTGATCGCAAGAGATCCAAAGAGTGAGTAATAAGCTGATGAAAGCTATATTCCCATTATCTCAATGCCTAATTGCTCATATCTCAATTCTCAAATGCCTAATTATTTACACTTCCAGAGCCCCCTGGTAAAGTTATCGACCTGAAGGTGACTGACTCCACATACAGCACCTTATCACTGAGCTGGACCAAACCCATAGAGGAGGAAGGGGTTCAAGATGAGGCTAAAGGATACTTTGTGGAGCTCAGGCCAGCAGAAAACCCAGAGTGGGGTCGCTGTAACTCCAGTGCTATCATTATGAACTCCTACACTATTATGGGTCTGAAGTCCATGGCCATGTATTGGGTAAGAGTTAAAGCCACAAATGAGGGAGGAGACGGTGAGCCTCAAGAGCTGGACAACTACATCATTGCAATGCCTCCTCCAGGTGAGTCAGTGGAAACTGTGAACTGCGTCTACAGTCTGAATTTGATACATTTGACCTTCATTTAATTTTTTTTTTCATTAATTTTTTCTTATCCCACATTGTCACAGTGAGACCTCAATTCACTGACAAAAAAATGAAGAACTTTATTGTAATGAGAGCTGGGAACTCCACTCGAATTAACTTCAACTTCCAGGTTCAGTATAATCATACCAAAAATTAGGAGCATTAAAACACCACATAATTTTATTCAATGCCCTCTCTAAAGTGGCAGATTTGACACTTCTCTGCTGCTCCAAAAAAAAGTATAAACGCATATTTTAGCCATGCATCTCCTGTGTTTGACAGGCCTCTCCAATACCAACTATTAAATGGCTCAAAGACGGTCATCCGATAGCCAAGCATGTGACAGTGAGCAACACAGACACATCATCGCAGCTAATCATCCCCTCATCAGAGCGCCATGACACTGGGATCTACACCATCATCGTCAAGAACATTGTTGGTCAGGAGACCTCCAGTGTTGAGATAAGAGTCACAGGTACAGTGAAATAAATCTCAACTACTATATAACAAATAAAAGCTGAATCAGTGTCAAGGTTTACAGATTTGCAATGTGATATGTATTCTCTTAATAAGATTATTTCAAAGACGATCTAGTGTTTTGAAAGCAAAACGGTTTTCATAGCACCAGCATTGAGAATTTAAGCTTTTCAAAAATGTTATGCTCTTTAAGGTGGAAATATGCAAAGAAAATTAAGTCAATGCTAAATAAATAAAGCAATAGAGACAAAATCCTGTTCAAAAAAATGTCCACAAGTGTGTGCTGTATTTTGTGTACACTTTAGATTTAAGGGATGTGCGGAGAAAGTTTAAAGTGTGCAGGCGTAATCATTGTAGTCAGCACAAACATAAAACATCAAGATAATAATAATAATCCTTTCCTACCTGCTTATAGATGACCCCAAGCCTCCAGGCCCCGTGGAGCTGGATGAGAATGTGTCGGGAACAGTGACGGTTTCCTGGACTCCATCTCCAGATGAGAAGAAAGATGACAGGCTGCACTACATGATCACCAAGCGTGACTCTGTTAAGCGTTCTTGGCAAACTGTGGCGGACCGTCTCTTCAATAACAAGTTCACTGCCATCAATATCATGCCTGGGAGGCAGTATCAGTTCCGGGTCTATGCCAAGAATGACATGGGGCTTTCCAAACCCTCTGAGTCCCCAGGCTGGGAAGTGAAAAGAAGAAAAGGCAGGTTTAACAAAAGTGATTCAGATCTATGTAGTACAGAGCTAAACAATTAGTCTGTTGCTTCATTAGTTGACCAATTTAATAATTAATAATTTTGATAACTAACCATTTCAGCCTTTTATAAAGCAAAAACATTAAACATTTGCTAGTTAAGCCTCTTAAACAAGATGATTTTCTTGCCTTTCTGTGTTTAATATAATTCTAAAATGAATGCCTTTTGGACTCAGTTGGTCAGTTATCATTGCTAATGAATGTTTTGTTTGCCCTATGTACATGAAATGCACAATGAAAAGGCATTTTGTGTTATTCCACCCGAGACACTGTATGGAGACAAATGAATCAATTAACAGACGACTAAAGGGAATACAGCAATGAAAAGGGTATCCATCAATATGTATTACACCCCTTTCACTTCTCTGTCCTTTTTCTTGTATCCTTCCAGAAACATTTTCTTTGAACCTTCCTGCCTCTAAGGACTGCAGCTTTGAGACGCCTCCCTCATTCTCCGTTCCACTGAAAACACACAACAGTCCAGAGAGCTACGAGTGCTACATGAGTTGTGCAGTGACAGGAAACCCTAGACCCCATGTTACCTGGTATAGGAATAACATCAGCCTCAACACCAACACTAATTACTACATCACCAACACATGTGGAGTCTGCTCCATGGTGATACTCAAAGTCGGGCCCAAGGACAGCGGGGATTACACCGTCATTGCAGAAAACCCTCTGGGGAGAGTGGAGTGTTCAACTAAACTTGTTGTCACAGGTAAAAACACAGTCGAAATGTTTCATCTTAAATTCTTCTCCTCTGGTTATGTGTTGTAACTATTCCCTTCTCTCCCTCCTGCTTCAGATTAGTGGGCCTGAACTCCTGAAGACAAAATGAAATGTAAAGGATGTGCCAATTCGAAACCTGCCGTCATCTTTGCCTTTTTTGTGAATCACTGTATTAACGTGTTCAAATAAACTGTGAAGAAGAAAATAAAGGACAAAAGAGAGAAAGTAAGGAAAAGCCCTTGATGACTATCCACAAATGTTTGAAAGCACAAATGACAAATGTGATCAATTCAAACTAGGTTCTGTTGAGCACAAATTTGACAAGAGGCATTTGAGATTGAGCATTAATTATATGCTAATCTTGCACCCAAGCATGTTTATTTACTGACCTACTTTTCCCTGATTATAGTTAGTTTCCTTGGCTGTTTTCTGAATAAGAAAGAAAATCTGCTGTCTTAGCAGTTACCATCTCAAGGTGAATTGATGATATGACAATACAGCTATAAGTGAGTATGTTTTAATGTTTGAATTATTAATCATTATGAGAAAATGTAAATAAATCATAACAACAGCGGACTGCTTACTTGCCGATCTTTAACCGAAGTTTAATCATGAGTTTGTCACTTGATGGATACTATTTGAGATAAATGCTAACATCAGCATGCTAATGTTCGTATGCAGATATTTACAGGAAATGTTTACCAGGTTCACCATCACAATTTAGCATGATGGGGAATACTATTAGTTTAGTCATAAATCAAACTACTGGAAAAATTAAAATGTTTTTAACAAATTTCATTCCAATAGTTTTCAAGTTGTTGTCAAGGTATTTCACTAAAAAATTTGTCATCATCATGGTGGCGAGAGGTAAAGTCAAGGGATCACCAAAGACAGTGGAATTCATCCTCACAGGATCGTGAATGTCTGCACAAAATTTAATATCCATTTAACAGTTGTTTAGATATTTCAGTCTGGACCAAAGTGACCCAACAGACCCACATTGCCATCCATAAAACAAACACAATAAGAATAATAATAGTAACAATTATGATAGTGTCCTTGCTACAATTTCAGTGCTCCAAAATGTCAATGTACAGATGCTGTATATTGTCTCTGGCTATATTTATTGTTGCATTCAGTATCAAGTATCAAGTTTGAAATTTTCTTATATAGGCTTAAGATATCCAAGCTGTTTTATTTAAAATGAAAATGAACAAGTAATTACAGATATCATATTTTTTGGCTACCAGCATTTGTCAATAAAGGAGCTCATTGGCTGTAGTCATATTCATTTTACTACACAGTTCTAGCATAGTGGAAGGCATTTATTGTGCCTTTCCATGTTGTCACTTCACGTGTGCTGCTTCCGCTTTGCCAACTGTAACATGGCTTCAAATTTCTTCTTTTACTGCCAACATGTGGTTGCAGGCTTCCAGAGGATATTGTGAGTCTATTATGGAAAGTCATAAATAAAAAAATTTCATGTGCATGACTAAGTGCAACCTTGCAAACAACTGTGCATCTTCATGTGTAAAGTCTGAGGACACACTAATATTATCAGTAGCCACATGGTATCCTGTTATTAGAGACACAACTCTTGACTGGGAGTTTACAGTAGCAGGCTTTGACATTTAAAAGCCTCTAACAACATGCCACTAGTATTAAGGAATTCTTTGTAGTGATTTGCTAAGAAAAAAAACATGACAAATGCTGTTGTTGCTGTTAATATAACTCACAAATCAAAAGACACCTTCTTCCTTTAAGAACATAAAAACATGGATGCTATTGATGCTTTTGCCACAATTTTAAACTACTTTAATTATAATAACTATTTTTAGTATCAATTAGGTCAATTAAGTGCATGAAAATAAACACAAAAATGAAAAATAAGGCTGCCACAGACGGGGCTACCTTTGTCCATGTCGCACTAGCTAGTGTAATGTCAGGTTGTTTTGTCTTTGTTTTGCAGGGTAGAATTCAAAGCTCCTGACTTCAATGACCTCTTGTAATAAATGCCTCCAAGAACATCAAGCCTCTCATATCAGCTTCCCATGCCTCAGAACAGTCATAGTTCCTGTGCCATGCATTCACTTTTATTACACTGCTTGAAATATCCACACACACACACACACATACACACAATCGTGTCCAAACTGAACATAGCTCTGTTATTGCTAAGACCACAATAACTGGGTTGTGGTTGAAAGTTCCAGCAGCCCAGACTCCATAAGGAATCTGAATGATGTCTCATGTAAGTAAATATCCTCAAGGTGGTCAGCGTGTACAACAGAACATACAGTACATTTCACATTGTTGAAAAGTATTTTTCTGGATATTTCTCAATTTAAAGATCACTAGCAAAAACTTCAACTTAATTTAAAGATTTTTTTCTCCTAAGGCTGATATGGCTCTTATTTAAGAAGAAAATAAGAGCTGCCATTTAGCCTGACGTGCTCATATTTTCCCAACACCACTAATCACAGAATTACATTTGGTCCACCTTATGTTTACACAAGACTGGTGACTTATTCATCATCATTTTCCTATTTCATTTCAACCATCAATTAAAACAATTTCTTCACTGTACCGTATGTTTACTCACCTCTGCTTATAACTGACAGGTTAATAAAACTGAAACTGCACAGCCATGTGGTTAATAAAGGCCAAATTAAATATTAGTGGACTTGCAACACGTCACCTGTAGATAGGGCGTGTGGTGGGACGTATTAGTGTTATTTTTCTCCATACAACAGTGAGGCTGAATACTGAAAATACCTTGACTCATAAAATATATGAGAAAGCCCTCTGCTGAACCAAATTTACATTTAAATTAGTTTCAGACAAACCCTAGTCTTTGTGCCTAATAACACTTAGAGAACACCATCAAATACATCTGGTACTTAGCTTTCAATGGGTTATAGCTGCTTTACAAGAGTATGGCATTTATTACTTAACAGGTTGTTGTTGGCATCACCTGAAATGAGGACGAATTGTTTTCTCCTGCTTTGTTTCGTGGTGAGATATTCTTACACAATGCTCATGGACTCAGTCAGGCATTACAGTACTCAGGGAGTTGGTTAAAATTGTCATTGAAAAGTGAGCTGTTGTTTGAATGCAAATTTAATTAGCTGTTTCCTTGTTTGCTGATTTAAGACAGACCTATCCAACGCCCAACATGCCTTAATAATTGGATGCATCTGTACTTTGTAGTGATCTGTAAAAACACTAGTTGTGGCTGAAAAAATGCAACTGATATCTCAATGGAGTATTCATTAACATGGTCCTTCTACATGAAAGCCTTAAGTAGTACATTCATTCTACGATGACCAGAAATTTTGTGACATTATCTAACCTCCAAAGACAAGTCAGTAGCAAACCTGACGATTTATGTGAAGCGATTAATCTTCTTGAAGCGTCCTCATTTGGCACTGTTGTATTATGTTATGCTATGTTTCAAGATGCTTTTAAAGACTGCCTCGACACCCGTTAGACTCACTGTATTTTTAGTTTGTGTCAATAGGAGTTATCAGTGCATCTCAGCATTAATATGTTCTGTTGTTCTCGTAACTTCATAAGAGTGTCAGCGCGAGCATAGTTAGCTGTCAACACTTCGCTCTGACTACAAACTGGTTTTTACTTTCACCTCCACAATCCAACAGCGACAATACTGACTACTGCTCAGTGATAAATCTAGCAGCCAAAAAGAAATGCAAAACGTCTACTGAAAAATAATACATGACTTCCACGTTTCTCTTGCTGGGATGAAAGTGAAATTGATCTGCAAAAGTTGTAAAAGATGAGGTGAAAGGATCAGAATATGAACTATGAGGAAACTATTACAAGTCAACTCAAAAGTAAAATTTCTCACAAGCACTAAAGTGGACAACAGTGAATTTTTGTATCGATATCATAATAAGAATTGGCTTAATTAAAATTTCAAAAATAAAAGCATATCATTTACAAAACTCCTGAGGAAACTTCAACAGTTACAATCTTGGTCATCCCACCATGAGGCTTGAAGCCAACCTTGACTTTTCCTCCTCCCCCTTTCTAGAGGTTGTGATTTACGCTAAAAACAAAAAAGCAATCCCCTTTCTTGGCAGGCACCATGTCTGACAACGTGGGTGCTTGTCACAGAGTCATTGGCATTCCTGTAAGGATTTAATAGCTTGAAGACCAAGGAGCCAACACTCAAATATCAGACTGGGAAGCAGCACCACTCAAGAGGATCACAGGACTGAGGTAAGTTCATCGTTCATCTTACATACAGCACTCTTAAATGGAGGTGTTAAGTATTTAGAGTTGGCTGCAGCCTTTAACACTGGACTAATCCTGTGAGTGATTCACTCTTAACATCTAGTCCAAAGATAACAAAGTTAATGTGGCAAACTGTGGAAAGTGTTTGCCTATAAACACAACTGAGCTGCCTTGGTTTCGTCAGCACTCTGACATGTACTTATTTAAGTATTTTAGTTTTTAATTATTCATATTATTTAAATCATACTAGATTCAGCTGCTCTAATGTTTAATTAAAAGTGTACTTTTCATTTTGTATTAGGTTTAAGGTTTGTGCAAAATTTAAATCACAAGTCATGAGGTTATCGGAGTCATTTCCTGGAGTTAAGAAATGCAAATATATGCTAATGTGAACTTCCAATAGCAACAGAAGCTTCTTACAACAGTTTAAATTAAACTAAAGTTTGTGCAGGCAAAAGAACCTATGCACACTTTATTTTGGTAAGTTGGTAAATGAAAATATTTCATTAATATTCATAATTCAATCTATATGTTCTGTTACACACAGATAGTTATCTTACAATCATATATGCAATTCAAAAACCACAAATGAATAGAGTCCTTTAACGCCTTTATGGTTTAATCCAACTTTTCAGGAGCATCCTTCTTTTCTCAAACTCCTGGCTTAAATTTTCACATTTTTTAACCACAACGCTGCACATTTCTTGTTTCACCTTGTTCCTTTCACTTTTTACTACGACTGAGAAGACACATTGCAAACCATAAATCTCTCTGTAGCTAAGGCAAAAAGAGAGCTCTGTAATAACCCAAATTAAGCAGCTCCTTCACATGATCAGCATCAACACCGGCTCCATAGATAGCCACATGCTTTCTGAACATGCCCTTAGTGGTGTCTTAGTGGCTTTTAATCATTTTTATGATGCCCTCACTCTCTTGAGTATTCTGTCCCGTGCTGTATTTCAACACTGGTCACATAAGCAGCTGGTAGCGTTAACAGCAGCATGCAACACCAGCCACATGATGAAAGCCATAAAGACCAACTCTCACAGGAGGGAGGCTTTTTGCTTAGAGTGCAACTCAAAATGTTTGTTGAGTGCAAAAATCTGAACTTCTCACAATTAGCACTCAAGAGCACAAAGTCTGGCAAAAAGAAAAATCAAGTTCAACAGCATGTAGTATGAAGTCATGTGAACTGCACATCATATTTACTGTATACAGTTACAGCATATTTAGCACATGACTTTTTCTGTTACTATATACAGTACTACTTTAAAGCCTGAAATTACTGAGACACTGATATTTTCAGTGGATTGACAAACCAAGTTAAGTCCAAGAGCTGGGGTGCAGTAAAGATCAATTATATGTAATTTTTGTGGCTCACCAGATTAAGATAATCTAGATGTTGTGTAGACTGTAGTATGACTCACTCTTCATGTCAACAGTGATTTACAAGCATATTAAGATGTTCGAGACGGGATGTTCACCATTTTATGTGGTATGTGACCTATCAGATGACAATCCAGTTTTCTCATCTTCCAATAGCCGTGGGCCATCGTCACCCAAGAATATCCCGCGCCTTTACCGGGTGGTGCTAGGTTTGTGCAAATGCTTTACATGAGAGAGGTTACGGGTAGTCAATCATATCTGAAATAAAAGTTCAATGTGTCTACTTTATCAACAACACCGAGGCAACAGCTTTCTAGAACAAAGGTTTTCAAAGCCTGAGACTGTGGTCCTCCCCTCAGACAAAGCTTGGAAAAAGGTATCCCCTCACCCCCCTTAGTTGGCTTACTTAGTTTCACAAATTTCTGGATGCCTATGCCATGATTGTGTTATTTTATCTCATAGAAACTCCAAGATTGAGCCAAGATAGCCTAAAATAGCAGTTTGATATAACTTCAGACCAGACCAAATAGATTAAAAAAAAAAGGTCTGTCCTCAGGCCTTTTTCTTCAAATCAAATTCACAATCACAAATCACACATTTAGGCTAAATTATGTGATCTCCTTTTCATAACTAAAATAATAACCCTTGTAATATTTTACATATATTATACTAATGTAATATGTTTCACTTCTACTGACTGAACATCCCCTGAAACTATTTTGAGTCACCCTTTGAAAACCTCTGATCTAGAGCATTTAATAATGCTGATAATCCTCACATCATTGTTCAATCAGGTCCATTTTTCTTTCATAGTATGGATATCCATAAAAGGCCTATTTTCTCAATCAGAAATCTGAAGCACCTTATCCAATAACCTGACCCTATTCTGGTTGAACCAGCTCTATGAAACAACTCCAATAATCTGAAAGAATTAGTTTGTTAATGTGTCTCAGAAACTATGTTGGAAAGCTGTAAAGTTGAGTTCTTTAGCTTGAATTTAATTCTGAAATAACACTTGTTACCTCATGTCAGGAAGCTGCAACACATTATCAATGATGCTAGCAACAGCATAGAGCCTTAAAGACAGTGAAGTTGGTTGGTCAGTCATTCATTCAGCCGGTCAGTCAGCCCGTGCATGCTTGTTTGCTGATTCACCTTGAGGTATAAGGAGCTCTACAGCCTGAGGTGACTGCTGTACTGAGTTTACAACCTGGTCTGTTACAGCCAATAGTGACGATCAACAGGGCTGTTAGCTATAGTTCTGACGGGTCTTGCAATAAGGGAAATGGCTTCACAGCAAAAGACTACAGAGTTCAGACAGTCTCAGCAACACAAATTTTCCCAATCAATATTTCACATTTACTCTCAGCAATGCACCTGAAAAGTACACTGAGACGGTTTCAAGCCATTTTTAATCAAACAGTTACAAATACAGTATGTCTGTGTGTGATGATGATTTTAGTGGTGGGTGCAGATTACAATCAATACTTGGAAACACGAGCATCTCTCCACCAAAGCTATAAAACAAAGACCTTGGACCAGAAAATATATTCTAGCTCCAGGCAAGACACTGCCTGTTGTCACAGACACTTTTACTACAAACTTTGGAACCTTGCAATAAAGAACTACAGCTAAATTCACCCCAAGCTTGAATTTGTTTCTCTATTTTGTCCTATATTGCCTGGTTTTGGGAGGTCTCCTATATTGACAGTTAAAGGTTATGGCATCCCACTTGAAATAAACAGGCTGTTGCCCTTAGCAGGCAGGTTGTTTTGATTGCAAGCTAAATATCTAGTATTTCACAAACTGTTTGCTGACCTCAGAAGGCAAAGATCAAACTCCAGTTAAAGGTGGAGTTTTCTTGTAGAAAAAGTTTTTGTTTACATTCTGTAAAAAAATCCAACTATGTATAGTGTGTAAGATGAATTTTCTTAGAATTTTGAAACCTTGAAACACATAAAACATTGATTAGTAGTGATACTAGTGGTCAAATCTCCAGAGGGGACTTTTAACCAATAAAACCAATTTTTGAAAGTTACACACAGAGTTATTAAAATGTTGGCAATCTCCTTTTATTCTGACCAAGAGGAAAACTGTGATCGGGTCAATTGTGTAACTTGAGCTGCTCTCTCATGAGACAGAAAGTGAATGCAGAGGTACAGAAACTAAGTCTCAAATGTTCAACATATTGATTGTGGAGGCCTAACATGTCAGGTTATAACCATTTACACAGATGTTGTGCCATTATTATACTACATTTTGCTAATGTATATTTAATTCTGTTACACATATCACTGCTGTACAGGTTAAGAGAAGCATAAGAAATGCATCATTTTATTGAAGTCATATCAGTAATTATTACATGATTGTTGTCAAGATGATGATGAAGTCCAAGCACCGGAAAGAACTCACTAATTTGATCATGACCTCTCCAAGTGAGGAATTTTAAGAGCAAATAACTTTAAAATAGCAGGATTAAGTCAAATACAGACACTCATTCATTGTATTCTGATGTCCGATGTTTGTGTGATTGTGTCTGACACAAAGTTTCTTTAAAAACTCTTAAGAATCACAGTGCAACAAGCAGATAGTGTTTTGGAGAGAGGTACATGTTTTGTTTTTTGCAGGTCAGTTATGTACAATTATGTTGCTCAGGAATGTTAATATATGTCTATGAACAAATATTAGCATTTCTAAAAAATTTCTAAATCCCCTGAAGCCCAAGCAACACTGAATCCATGACAATTATTCCATCAGTCTATTTCCGTTAAGTGACATTTGTTATTCTAAGTTTAGTAATCATGTGGGTAATGAAAGATTGCTACGTTCTAGTACAGATCCCTGCTGCGAATGGAATTGACAGATCATAAAAGAGGCTGATTTGAAGAGCATGTATTCGTCTGAACATCAAGCCACCATGATGCAGCTTAAACAAATATTCTTGATTAATGATTGTTAAAGTCTGGTAAGAAATTACATCATGAGGCTGATGTGAAATTCTAAACTCCAGCTCTAATTTCAAGAGGATTTTGGTTTTGGGGAGATTTGTGGCCAATTGTGATGTTTTTTTTTAAAACAAACAGCATGTTTGTGACCATAATGGATTTCACAGCTTCATTTTGTACATGTGCCTATGAAGAAGCTGTAACTTTCTTTTGAATTAATCTGTTCAAATAAGCTGCTCCTCCAGGATCTTTGATCTTCCAAACCACACACAATTAACACAATTTTAATTAATCCCAACATTACTAAAGTTACAGAGTATCTCAAAATAAAACTGTTAAACTGGAAGAGTATATTTAGCAAATTCAGCCACAGACTGCATTTTTCTCAGTCTAGGTCAAATAAAATTACAAATAAATACTTGTTCAACGCCAAAGCAACGTTCCTGCCAACAACTGAGGCTCTTAGGAAGTCTTCCGCCTAAACTGAATGCAATCTTATTATTTTATATATTATTGCAAAATGACGCTTGTCAGCTACCCATAAATTATTACTCCTACTATTCCTGCTAGTTGAATACATCAGTAGAGACATAAATACTTCAATCCCTTCAATCATCTATTGCAGTTGCATAAATATCTCTGAATCCATCCAGGAATCAACAGGCCCAAGATGTTTCGGAGATCAGTAGTGACAGATGGGACGGCCACTGGCCAAGGTAAGCACTTCAGTGTGATCTCATTTTCTACACCAGGCATTAAATTTCAAGCTTGTCTGTCTGTACAACATCTCAACAGTTTATATTTGTCCTTTCGTTCCAAATTCTGAAGATATATTTGCAACACAGAGATAACAAGTAACCAAAAAAATTAATTAATAAACACATAAAATAAACAGTAATCTGAACCTAGAGAGAAAACTGAGAGAGAATCCTCTGATAGGATTAGTGGATAGTATTAACCTTTAAATCTGAAAGTTCATTATTGCACTACCTTACGCAATCGAGATTTGCAATGCAGCTGCTGTAATGGTTAGGGAAGCATTACAGGTACATGCAATATGTCCCAGACCCATGAAAAATATGTCTGGAACATATTTAATGCAAAGCTATCTTCAGTTAAGTTTGATCTCCTTAACAGTAATAAGATGAGCCAAAAATAACTGATACAGCTCCTTGCTCCTTGTGAATAAATCTGAAGAATATTCTGAATAGATTTAATAACTGTTTATTTTTATGTCTGCCTGACACCTCAAATGGTTGTCATTATGCAGGTTACATAGTAGTCATCAAGACTTCAGCTGACTTTCACTGTAATACTGTTCAAACCAGTTTATTCTGAAAGTTCAAGGCTGCAATTTGTCCATTATCAACCATACTTAGATACAACAGCACACAAGCAGACAAGAAAAAAGGCTAAAAATATTGTATTGTTTAATCTGTGATTTAGCCTCATCTACCGAATCTTACAATCAAGCCATTCAGCTCACCAAATACTGCTCTAGTATTTTATTTCCTGTCCCTCAGTTCAATTATTTATATCTAATCCAAAATCCAATGCTAATGCTGACATGTGTTGTGTATGTTCCGAAACATGTGCCTTAGCAGGTCCTGATGCAGAGAATTGCAATGGTAAAGAAGGTAGGCTTAGGAGACAACAAAGAAGTTCTCCTTTTTTTCCTTACTGCTCACGAAGGCATGAAGAACTGATATGCAATGAATTTATTAACATTCTATATGAGCGTACATATATTTTGTGCGGAGATATGTAATCCCCTACATATCTGTTCTCAGGTTGAATTTTAGGCATGGATTCCTGAGGAAAGCGGTTAAAAAGATAAAGTTATTGAAATGTAAATGTACTGGACATGTGACACAAAAGAGCCGGCTATACCAGGGCTACATACATTCAGTTCTGAAAGATAATAGTATGATACAGCGAGTAACATCAAACATTCTAATATGTCATGTATTAGAATGTGCTTCAGTGTGGTTCATATGGGTGATGATTTGATTACGAAACAGCAACAGGTTTTAAAGGTCGGATATGAGGGTTAGCCATGCTTTTCATTCTTTTCTCTTTCTAAGCGTCAAATGTATTGTCGCTGACATTTCATTTTCCAATGCTGACAGTGGGGATCAAGAAAAAATCTAAGGTCCCCGGGGTGATGATTACACAGTTTATCGAGACGCTGCCAGAGGGAAAGAGCCATCCAGACTTCACCCGCAAGCCGATTGCTTTGACCATCCAAGAGGGTAGGACTGATAGTATAAGAATAATTTTAAACATTAATATCATAAAATATTCCAAGGAGGAATTTCCATGATTCTGTGTAATGGATTAGACCCATGACTTTTGTGCAATGGGCCAGTAGGAGCAGAGCCCTGCCATTCAAAACCCAGACTCCTGTGTCAGTCAGATAAAATTAAACACATACTGACTTCAATTTAAAGCTGGAAAAGTTATAAGATTATTAAAAGTCTATGCTATTTTTTTGCATAAGAAAAATTCTCCACTGTTTGCATTTGCAATGTGTTGTTATACAGGCATCAATCATTCTATGTATTTAGAGTATAGTGTGTATTTTAAATCAATAATCATGCTAATTAACACAGAAATATTTAAATATATACATCTGTCTCTGTTTCCTGTGTTTCAAAGAAAAGAATATGAGGTGACCTTGTCTGTCTTTTTTTGTGTGTGTGTGTGCAGGCAAATTTGCTTTTTTCAAAGCCATTGTCACTGGAGACCCAAAGCCGGCTGTAAAATGGAGCAGAAATAATGGAGATGTGTCTGATACGTCAAGATACCAGACTAAATATGATCCCAATTCCAATGAGCATACATTTGAGGCAAGTGATATGGGCTATCAAGTCACAGTGATACTATACAGCAACATGCTGATGTAAAGGAGCGGTAAAAATAGCACAGAGAGAAATAGATAAAAGAAAGAAAGAGAAAAAAGAAGAAGCAGCTACTTGATTACATTAAAGTCCTCTGACTTATCAGTTTGCTCTGCCAATAAATTTTTTTAAGGGGATTTCACTCATCCTGAGAGGAGCACACTTAACAAAGTCAGTGTGATGAAATGGGCTGAACATGTCTGCCTCCATATCTTGTCAGCTCACTGCTGCTTGAGATTGAAAATGTAAAATAAAAGACACGTAGAACACATCAGGCGGTCATCTACCAATCAAGCAGTGGGCAGAGCCAGTGTATTTCCATCAAACCCTTCTGTCATGTGCAATGTGTCACAGGGACACGGATCTATTTCTATTACTGTTCACTGGACACTGTATAGCAGTGATTCCCAAACAGGGGTACTCCCACAGGGGGTGCCTCTGCAGTTGCCAGGAAAAAAATAGAAATTATATATTATATATTATATAAATATATATAACTATAAAAAATGTACACACTTTTGCTTTTAGGAGAAAATACACATACAAATAGAATTATGAGTTGGTGCTAGGTTTATCTTTACTATGTCTATTGTAATAAACAAATAACCAACAAACTAGCTATGATAGGCCAACTATACAGTCACCTCATTAAACTGAGTTAGTTTTAACACCATAAACACAACATGCTGTAATTGAGCGTGCATAAAAACTACTTAGCAAGTGAGCAGAGAAGTAGATGGTTGGCTATAAATGGCATATAAATGGCTTCACCCACTGGCTCCATTATATTTCTCATGTCTTCTATCTTCCAGATGCCAAATGTTATGCCAGATCAAGCTGACACCTACAAATGCTTTGCCACAAATGAGTATGGACAAGCCATGGTCACAGTTGTTCTGAACGTTATTGAAGGTGAGGCCTGTTTGCTTGCTGTGGATATGACAAAATAATGTAGGTAATATTATGCAGAGTCATTTAACCTGACATGTCATACAGACTCAAGTGTATGACAAATCTAGTTCAAGTTGAGCACACTTGGATCCAAATTTGATATTTTAACTACATCACACTCTTGTGTGTATTACACTTGTTCAGTACTTATCACTCTGCAGTCCCTCTTGTATGTTAATTAAATGATTATAATAATAATGTGAGTATCCTCTTTTCTGCTTTCAGTTGGTTTCAAAAAGAACAAAGCCACACAACAAGCAGCTGAAGCCACCGATGTGAATTTTAAAACTGTCCTAAAAAGGAGAAGGTAGGTTTGTGTTACTTGCGCTGATGGACTTCTATGTTCAACAGATTTCTGTGGTTCTTCACCTACATGCACCGTATTATAATTCCAGTAAGATCCGCCCGAAATCTGAGCAGTCTGAGAAAAAGGATGGCGAGATTGATCCGAAATTTTGGGAGCTGTTACTTAGCGCTGACAAGAAAGACTATGAGAGAATCTGTGCAGAGTTTGGAGTGACTGACTTTCGTTGGATGCTGAAGAAACTGAATGAAATGAAGAAAGAAAGAGAGGAGGAACAAGCTGAGGTTTGCCATTTGTCAAATATGCATGTTGATGGAAATGTTCAATTCAGTAACAGAAGGCTATTCTGTAACCATTAATTTGAAATAACGCTCATTCGCTTTTTGTCTTTCTCCCAGTTCGTCAAAAACCTGTCTAACCTGAAACCTATTGAGGTCAATGCAGATGGCACTGCATCCTTTGAGATTGACATGGACCTTATTGACCCAAGCAGCTCCATATTCCTGTACAAGGTTAGTGTGAAAACTCAATTTTAACTCATCTCCTAACAGCTCTACCATACATACGCCCGGAAGTTACCCAATAAATTAACAGGAGTCATCCTCTCGGGTCCCTGAATTACCACAATTAACTTAATTGCAATCTGGCCTGTACTTGTAAAGATGCCTCAAGATATCTCGCACTGGAGGAAGTGCTGAATGGATGGACAGATGGACCAAAATCTTTGGGCACATCTACTTGTAAACTCATACCTCTGAGACGCCTTATCATTCTACACAATCCCAAGTGTACTGTATATACTGGAGCTCATTGCTTTGAGTCTGAAAATGAAGTCCTGCTATGATTCTTTGCATTTTAACTTAAAGGAGTGACAGTTCGTCAGCTATTATCTTGTCGCTATGTTTCGCGAGCACAATTTGAAGGAAATTAAATTGTATTTTTCCCCTGCAGGATGGTGAAATGGTTCCATATACAAAGGATTTGGGAGAGAAAATGAAGCACAGCCTTAAACAAGTAGGGAAAAAGTATATTTTCAGTATGAGGGACCTTATGCCAGACGATGCTGGACTGTACCAGTTGGATGTAGAGGATGTGAATATGTTTTCCACTGATTTTAAAAGTAAGTTTTACACTTGCACACATGACAAATAAGTAGAACTACTTAAGGCAAAGGAAGACAATGTTTTTGATGCATAAAACAAACACTAATCATAATTAAAATAAATAACACCAACAATGTTTTTAATGATTATCATTCACGCAGATGTAACAAAATATTTTAATCTAAACTGAATTGTTTATTTCAGTCCCCACAGTGGATTTTTTGGTGAAAATTCAGGAAGTGAAGGCAATCGAGAGAGAAGATGCTGTTTTTGAGTGTGTCCTGTCAAATCCCTTCTCCAAGATTATGTGGTTTGGCAAGAATTTGCCGCTCGAACAAGGGGATAAATACGACATCCAGGTTTCAGAAGACAAGCTCATTCACAGGCTGGTGGTCAAAGACTGCATGGTAGTCGACAAAGGAATTTATTCTGCCTGCGCAGGAATAAAATCTTGCAATGCATGGCTTGTTGTTGAAGGTAAGATATTATACTCTGACAAAAGACTAACTGACAATATTTAATAATGGATGATGATACTGGTTTTTAATACTAAAGAGAAAGAATAAGATGCCTGATTCATCTTTATTGCTTATCATGTCATGTTTTTTTTTAATTCAGCTGATAAAGATGCCCAAAAGGGCAAAAAATCAGCAAGGAAAACAACAAGAGCAGGAGGATCAGGGATGGACCTGCAGAAGGTTGCCCAGGAGCAACAAGCAAAATTAGAGAAGGAGAGAGAGGAAAGGAAAGAACAGATTAAAGCTGTGAAAGAAGCTGCGGCAGCTGCACCTCCACCTGAATCCCCTCCAGCACCCACTAAGGCTCCAGCTGTGGCTAAGCATACGGCACCAAAAGACCCTGAACCAAGTAAGAAAGTCACCCACAAGGTTTATGAAACAGGATATTGAATTCCCAAATAGGGGGGGACAAAATCTATTACAAATAAACACCTGAATTTTTATTAAAAGTAACACTAATGTGATAATCAAAACAGTCATTCTTAACATGAATATGTATTTATGTAGTTGTTTGTGATTTCTTTTTCATCTTCATTCACTGTAATATCTTGATTTGCAGATAAAACATGCTATAATAATTTGTCAATATTGCAAACACTAACTCATTTTGATGGTTGACAGAAATGGTGGAAGAACCAGCAGAGGTAGTAAATACTGGTAAGAAACTTGACCGTGACAACCACTGCATGCATTCAAATGTGAATATGACAGCTATTTGAAATACAGCATAATGGTTTCAGTAATGGGCTTCTTTATCCTGAAGTCCTTTACTGTGATAAAATCTCTGCATCAAAAATGTTTAAATTGCTGCCATGGTTACTGCAATGTTTCAGCTTTATTTTATGTTGTGTTGTCAGCTCATTATGTGATTGTCTGCCTGTTTAACGTCAGATTTTGTTCAGGGGCATTTACACATTTAGAATTACTGGTACAATCAATATTCTTCGGCTGGCCACACAGACAGATTGATATGCTACTACACACTCATGCACAGTGACCTGCACCTTGCTGACTGATTAAATGTCAGCTTTGTGTTTTGGTTCTTGTTAACAGGCAATGAAATATATTCAAAATTAGATGAATATCGGAACATGGGAATACATACATGCTGATTCTTTTCACCTGTCCAGCAATTACTCTATAAACCTTCTTAGTGAGAAGCATCAGCAGGTAATTTACAAAGAAATTGATTTCTGTTTGAGGCACCACATCAGCACCTCTACATGTTTTAGCCCATTTTTATACAAATCATGTACGCTGTAGTTTGTCAGATTTTTATGATGTTATGATGATGTTTTTATAGTGTTTCCCACCATACAGCCACTCATTCATTTCACTACCATATGGACATCATCTCATAATGCCTGTGATCCATCTCAACATTATGTCTGGTCTTATTGCTCTTGCTACATTACTATTGCTTCAGTGTCTTTGTATGTGCAAACTAGTTGGAACAGTAGACAATAACAGACATGATCTTTCTGTGGCTTTACTTTAGTCAGGTCTCTGCCAGTTGACACACTCCCCTCCATGCTTAAAAAATGCTTTCTTTTATTTTCTGTCTGGTATGCTTTTTCTACAAAAAAGTTTACTACTGAAAAGATATTATCACCTCTTCTCCTTCACCGAGCATTTGAGAATATATGAATATGATAATATGGAGGTGCCTCGAACCGTGTCTCAGCCTCCACCACTGCCGTTTTGGAAAAGAAAACCAACCAACACAGCCATGCAACCACTCACATCATCTAAAAGAAAAAGTGGAGCTGATTCTAATTAAGTTTGTTTCATCTCTGTACCTTCAAAACCAACAATATTATTGGACTGCAAAGCAGAACAATTCTGGAAGCAATTACAGTAACGGCTGTAACATTTGCAGTTAGCTAAAACTTCTTCTGAGCCAGCCAGATGACTTTCTTACACTTCAGCAGCCCTCAAACGTCATATTATCCAAACAGAGAAAAATCAAAAATGTTTTCATACTGTCTGTGATCGCTGATAGGTCATTCAGACAAAACATCAACGGCTGCAGCGGGAGACTCGGCAAGAGGTAAGAGAGACAACAGTGGAGCATATAAGGAATTTATATTATGTAGTAATTTACTGAATGAAATTTAAATGATTTACTGTTGTTATTGCTGTTCTCACTCAGCTGAGGAAGCCAGTGAAAAGCTTGATCTACCACTTGCAGACATGGGAGGTGGTACGGCAGATATTGAATACTGAAAATACAAAAGTAACATGGATAATGAACGGACTAATGAAGAACTAATAAATTAACTTTTGCATTAGTAACAATCGAGTTTTAAAATTGATGAATGAATATCAAATTATGATATTCTCTTTAACATCTTAGTTCTGTAAAGTTACCCTAGTTTCTCTAAAGTCAAATGCCAATTCATAAATGAGAAGGTGTGAAATAACACCACAGGGATTCTTTATAACCAGCATGTGGAAACGCCATTTTAATGAATTACTGATCCAAAAGCTCTCACTGTTCAAACGTGGTCATGTCTTCCTAAAAAAATCCTGTGTGCCCACTGCCCATGGATTTTGGAGGGTAATTATAATTGGTTTCTGTTAACGTTTGCAAAGCTTTATGTTTGCTGCTTGTCACTGTGCTTGCTTTTGATGTCATTAACTTGCTTTGTAGCTTATGTTTATCATAAACCTTTGAACCAGAGCATACTTATCTAATATTTGAACCATGCACTGTATCGTGAGGAGCGTGCATTTATTAAAAAGAAATACAGTTTGCTGTAGTAGTTTAAAGTTATGATCTTCTTAATTACTGCCGTACTTTTCAAAGCATAACATTAACCTTTTTCTTTGAGCACGACTGCAACATTATTCACAGGAAATCATTGATATTCATGAATCATTTAACTACTTTATCCCAACAAGCATACTAATGAGTAGAAATTAGAAGCATGTGTGTAGGTAATTAATTTATTCTTGTATACCTTGATTCAGTATAAATACAGTCCGAAACTGAAAGCTGCTGCACATGCAAAGTGGAGAGTAACTTTGTTTTACGTTGCCCAGAGCCTGGAATTATCTGTGGACTCTCTGATATTTATGCTCTTCGTGGCAAGCCGGCTGAATTAACTGTGAAGATGAACGTAGACAGTGATGGTGCCTGGTTCAAAGATGGAGAGCAGGTAAAACCCATTATTTAACTTCCTGCACACTGAGAATATGTACATTTTACAATTTATCTGACGTTCTCATTTTCAGTAAACATTAAGTTTCAGCATTGTCAACATTAAAAACATTAGACTCTAAAATGTGCAAAGCAACAAATAGTTTTTTGTCTTTAGATGAAAGTTTTCTTTTCTCTTTGCCAATTTGGTAATGTCACACAAAAAAGTATAAAGTTCTCACTCTCACTTTTGATTTGCTAGTTAACCTCAGGTGGCGGGGTCACCATAACCAAAGACGGAACCTGTCACAAGCTGACAATTCAAAGCTGCAGAGACGACGACTCTGGAGTTTATCGCTTTGTATCAGGGGATCAAAGCACACAAGGAAAGGTCACTGTTGGAGGTATAATTAACTCCCCTGTGTTGAAGAGCATATATTAGATGACAAACAGTCCCTGCATTGAACTGAATCATACTGCTTTTCACAGATGTACCCGAATTTGACCCAGACGACCTTCACAAGTTCTCCAAACCTGTGATCATTAGAGTGGGCCAGAACGCTGCTTTCAAGATGCCCTTTCCTCCTCAGGAGTCTTTGGTGGTCAGCTGGTTTAAAGACGGCACTGAGATCAAAGACGGAGGAGGGGTTAAGATAGTGAGGGAGCCCAACCACAGCCGACTGCTACTCAGAGACTGCCTGCGGACAGATGCAGGGGAAATAAAGATCCAACTCAAAAACCCATTTGGGGCTGTGGAGGCCACATCTCAGCTTATTGTGCTTGGTACGAAAACACACAAGATCTAATGAGAAAAGTGAGAAATGCTGTGAAATAAAAGATGAAAGTTCTAGTGTTTGTTTACCCCTAAATTCATGGCCATGTTCAAACACGTTACTAACCATCATAGTTGCATTTGAAATTTAACACCATGTTTTTCTAACAGACCGGCCAGGTCCACCCGAGGGTCCGGTGGAGACTCTGGAAACCACCTCATCTATAATTGAGATTAAATGGAACCCTCCCAAAGACGACGGCGGCTCTGCTGTCACCAACTATATCATAGAGCGGCAGCAGGCAGGACAGAGCCTGTGGACGAAACTTGGGGACGTCTCAGCTGACAAGACCTCCTTCAGAGACAGGAATGTGACTCATGGAAAGAAATACAACTACCGCATCTATGCAGAAAACCCCGAGGGCCTCAGTGACGCCCTGGAGACAGCTGATAGCATTATGGCTGGCATAATGAGTGAGTGCAGAAAAAAAGAAGTCTCATTTAGCATTCCTCAGCGAATCCAATGTTAATCTCCCTCAGGTTGTAATAAATGAAAATGCCTCTGGATAGGTTTTGTGATTGCTTCAAATCGTTTATCAGCGGCACTATTTAGTCACTGTAGAACGCCCACCTTCTATCTTTGCTGTAATAGTTGCTCTATCTCCAAGAGGAATAGTTTGCAATGTCCTGCAGGAGAAACACGTAGCTGTCCTTAATTTATTCCACATCTTTAATTACTTCTTAATTATTCATAATGAGCTTACTTGATTAATTAGACTTGTCATTCTTTAGTACTTTCCGGTCCACCTGGTGCCCCAAAAGTGGTGAGTGCCTCTAAGACCTGCATCAACTTGACCTGGACCCCTCCAGAGGATGACAGAGGAGTACCAATCATTGGTTATCAAGTGGAGAAACGAAAGAAAGACACAAATCAGTGGATCGCCCTGAATGCAGTTAATGAACCTATTGAAGGTTAGTCAGGAACACATATACACAAACTGTTTTGCTTTGATGAAAGGTAATTTGGCTTCTTTTTCATTTTTTTTTCCTGCAACGCTTTTACTTTTTTCAGACGTGAACTATGCAGTTAAAGACATCACAGAGGGAGCAGAGTATGAGTTCAGGGTTTCAGCAATCAATGAGTCAGGATCAGGAGATCCGAGCCCTCCCTCTGCAATGGTGTGTGCGAAGAATCCTAACAGTAAGTAGTTAACTTCCTTCCTTGTGCATATTGATGATTTATCCAGCTTGTTTCCCAATCTGTATTTTATGTTTTGTGTGTTTTCCTCCAGTGAGACCTTGTTTTAAAGACCCAGAGGACTTCATTGTTGTCAGAGCAGGGAATTCTGCACGTGTCAAAATTTGCTATGAGGTATGAATAAACATAAAAGCTGGTGTGTATCACTGCGCCTTTCTTCCATGGTATGAATCCCAAATCTATCTTTTCAAATCATTTCTGTATTTTGTATTTTTCTCCCACATTCCAGCAATGTCATATTCCTGAGTGATGAGTTTACTGCAGTGTGACATGACGCCATATACCGCACACTTTATCTCACTTATCCGATATTGATATCTCCAGGCTGAACCTCCACCTCAGATCACTTGGCTGAAGGATGATGAGCCAATATCCCCGTGGATTCATATCATCAATACAGAGGGAATGTCTCAGCTTGTTATTCCCTCATCAAAGCGCTCAGATTCTGCCATTTACACAATCATAGCCAAAAACTCTGTGGGTGAGGCTGCATTCGATGTTGAAGTTAGAGTCACAGGTAAGGACAAATGACACGGATTTACACTATGATTAGCACAGAAAACTGTGGAAACAATAGTGATATCTTTGTACTGAAACTACTGGTGGAAATGAATTTGTGCTGATATTAACTGCATGTTAGTCTGACAATCCTCAGGTCTTCATGATGAATTCATTTGTCGGAAATTAATTTAATTGCTTGCATTGTGTTGCTCTGGCCAAAGGAGAACATCATTTACATCAACGCTGGGCAGCATTAATTGGGTAATATTTATCTAATTAAACGCCAACGACACACCGATGTATTGGCAACCAAATGTCAAACCCTAATTAACATTGAACAACTTACAAATGGAATAAGAAATATAATTCTGACTGTGGAACAGGCGGTAATACGATATAATTAACTTACAACAGCTGTCGAACGTAAATGAAATCCTAGCAAAAAGGCACATAGGAGTGAAATGTCTCTTGAGGAGGGTAAGATTACGTAAGGTTTCCAAGCAGCATTGTTATTATTACAGAGAAATAGCTCCAAAAAAGAGGGGAAAACAGGACAGTTCATTTTTTTCAAGGTAAGATTATCTGCATCTTATCCCATTTGTTTCTAGATGAACCCAAGGCTCCAGGGCCGGTTGAACTGGAGCAAACAGTCCAGGGAAAAGTGGTGATATCATGGGCTCCCTCTCCAGACCAGGAGCTTGACGACCGGCTGTACTACGTGGTGTCTCAGCATGACTCCAACACCAGAGTGTGGAAGACAATAGGAGACCGCCTCTTCACGAACACATACACGGCCAACAACATCCTTCCTGGGATACAGTACCATTTCAGGATCTACGCCAAGAACGATATGGGCCTTTCAGATCCATCTCAGTCACCTACGTGGGGCGTCAACAGCAACAGAGGTGAGTAATTATAATTGGTCAAGTTCAGCTATGTTTCATGGGTAATCAGTTATATTGTACTTGTTCAAACATCGTGTACTCTGCAACAAAAAGGGATATAGAATCATGGTTGATTAGAGCTAATCTGTTTCAAGCAGACTGACTGTGACCTGTGAAGTACATCATGATTTCAATATATAAATGGTGACACCAATTATAGTTGAATATTTCAGCTTCTGTGTAAAAAATGTACAACGTATTATTATTATTACTAGCACAAATTCAATGTGGAATCTGTAAACAGGCACATATTGGTAGACAAGAGTGATGGTCCAGGCTGTAATATCATTACAAATATTGGATGGATAGCCTTGAATTTTGTATTGATATTCCTGGTCCCCAGAAGATCAAGCCTAATGACTTTGGTAATTCCCTGACTTTTCATCTTTTAATCTAGAGCCAGTTGTATTGTAAATGTTAGCATGCTACAATGGTGTACATTATACCTAAATACAAGCATGTTAGCATAGTCCCTCTGAGCATATTGTTATACTGACATTAAGCCTGACTACGACCTCACAGAGTCGCTAGCTGTAGACTCTTCAACTCCAAAGGCGCAAACACAATAACAAAACTTTAAAACATTTCTGGGTCCATGTCAGTACAATTGTCATGTCACCTAAATGAACATGTCCATCCTTTCCCTCCTTGATTCCTCCCGTCAAGTTCCTATAACCTCAAACGGACTTAATTCATCGGAAGTGTGCTTTGAGAGGCCTCCATCCATCTTGGTCCCTCTTAAAGTCCACACACCACCTAAAGGCTACCAGCTCTACATGACATGCGCTGTCCGAGGATGCCCTACACCCACCGTATCCTGGTACCTGAACAACGTCTGCATCAACTCAGACAACAACTATTACATCACCAACTCGTTTGGTGTGTGCTCCATGTACATTCTTAGAGTCCGACCAAAGGACGGTGGTGAATATAAAGTTGTTGCTGTCAACTGTCTTGGCAAAGCAGAGTGTTCTACTAAACTTATTGTTAGAGGTAAGGTTTGACTTAAGAGTTGGAACTTTTTCAGAATAACCTGTTTTGGTTGATTCTTATAATGATTGTTTTTCTTTGTTTTTCTCCACAGATTAAATTGACATGACGGCTTCATGCAGCTTTTCCTCTTACTGAGATAGGCCGGAAAATAAGGAAGTGAAATGTTTTCTTTTACGGCATTGACAGCATGTTATGTAAAGTGCTGCTAAAACCATTTAAAATGGTCTTAATACTTACTTATTTATTTGAAATGCGTCCTACTTACAATTGTTACCCTGTCATCAGAAATAATAACTATGTAGCACGAGAGAAGTGACAAACTATAGTACAAAGACATCTGTCACATTTTGAAGCTCTTGTACAACTGCAATAAATCAACAAACTGGCAACTGTGTTTAGTGTTTTTTTTCCATCTTGTTTTGTCACTGAACTCTGTCTTTATTAATAACTTTGCAAATATTCTTCAGAAACTTCACTGACAGAAACAAACTCAGAGGCCATTGTAAAAGCAACACGTTTCCAGTAGCACATGACTCCAATATCTAAACCAATGACCCCGTGCACACTGCAGTACTACATTAAGACCTTATGAACTGAGTGCACATTTTCATTGTATGTCCATTTATATACACATACACCTGAACTCCTCAAAATTCTATAAGAAGATTCTCAGCTCCAAAGAGTTTTCAGTCCGACACCTAGTTCCTTGTATAGATCAGAAAGACTCATACATTCACATGACGTACTAATGTGAAAGTACTGAAAAGGTCAACACAAATGAAGTCCATACTGTACATACTGTGGCATCTATAAAACATTCATTGCTGCTGAATATAACCTTTTGCTAAACACATACAGCCAAGATGCCTGTTTTATCTGATTGCATTATACTCGCAGATAAGAGTGAAATAATGCAGCACTGTTCTTCCCATAATATTCAGCAGAGTTGCTTTATGTAAGACTGCTTACCTCACTTCCTCTGGCAGGTCAGAGGTGATATTTGTGTATATTTTGCTCTCATGTCATCAGGCTTTTCTTGCAGTTATATCACAGCCTCTTTTATGAGGTTGGGGTGACTATTCAAACTGTCCGGACAAGTCACGCTTGTTTAACCTCTGACAATCTGCTCAGTGCAGTGAGGCCAACAGACCAGCACACCATGAGCAATCATCTTTTTATAAAGCCACCACTCCGCCAGTATGACTCACAGAATACCACAGACATGGTGGGAGAATTTCCGCTGATACTTTTGGAGGCTAATTGGAACAGCCAATTCATTTCAACCAGGGATTATTTTACCGAATAAAACGTCTCATGTTAATGTTTACTGACCAGTAAATACATAGTACTGTGATCATATTACTGGAGACCTTGTGAAGCTGCCAGTCAAAAGCTTTTGGTGGGATGCTTTGACTCTTACTATACACGGCCATTCATATCCATAAATCATAAAGCATCAACCATGAACATCAAGTACAGTAATATCCATCTCACAAGAAAATGCAGGAATATGCTAAAAATCAAAGTCATAGTTTAAATCGACAATGTGAACCTTGATATTAGTTACAATGCACCTGTTGTTTTTATATTGTCAACAGTAATGGTGGAAAACTGTTGGCTGGATATGTCCAATACCAGATTGAATGAACAGTCATAATGTATTTCAAGTGGCAGCTGAAAAGTGATCGCTTTCATAGGGATGGGTAAGAGGAACCTCCACCCTTTACCTCTGCCGTAATATGGGTTTTTAGCAACTACAGTTCACCCATGTATGGATTTCCATGCGCTCCAAACTTTTATCACCGAACAAAAAGGGGTGTCACCTTTGAAATATTGGATAGTGACAAGAGTACAAGCTGAAGACGGAACATAGTCGGCGAACAAGAGAGAGTAAGTCTGATTTTTTTGGTTTTCAATGGCAAATTTCCAGTGTCAATAATGTTCATTGAATTAATATACTGACTGAGATTAAAGGTCTAATGCAGGATGGTTTCAGTCAGAACTGGCACAAGTCAGAGCAACTATGCAGTAATTGAAACATGGGACAACAGAAAAGCATCACTTGTTGATAGATCCAATATTAGACTGGCAGAACAGACAAGCTCCAGTACATTATTCAGTTCAACAAATGTATAATTTAGAGACAAGTAGGAAATAGAACTTAAAGTGATTGGGCAGGTTTACAAATGTAATCATTTTTCTACATTTCATAGAGACAAGTACAAGGATTCGTTTTGTAGATAAGCATTAAGTTGGATTTACAGGCTGGCAAAGCATCAGAAATCTACTAACCCTGACAAAAAGAAAGTACATGCAACCAATCTTACATTTTATGACCTGGAGACACGTTCTTATTTTATATATGTGTGTAAAAATATTAGTGACTGGTTTGTTAGCATGGCCTCACTAACCTGGGTCATAACAAACTCTATAGAAACAGGAGTGCTGTCTATAAAAGTATCCAAATCCTAAAACTTTACCTTTTCAATTTAGAATTTTCATACCCTGCAAAAAGAGAAAAATATGAATGGACCTCTTGTGATCATCGTCAAATAACGATATAGACAATCTCAACTGTGTTCCATATTTCAGTGAGGAATGTGACCTTCCCAACTGACTTCCCATGACTAACAAAGGATTGAGCATGAGACTGTGATCAGTTTGCACTGTGTGACACATCAAAGCCTTAATATAACACCTTTTTTTTGCTTGGTTGTAGATGTTCAAGGTCAGATATCCTTTTTCACATTTTTCAGTGTTCCTCTTATGGTCCTTAAAATTAAAGGGCCGTGTAAAAAAGCCTTATGGCCATAATCTTGATATACAGCCCATTTTGTCCTAATTAAAATCTTATCTGCTCTGAAGATACTAAAAGAATTACTCAACCAACTTTAAGATTAGAAATACCTGACATTAGCAGTTTCTTGGTCATTACCATCTACTGATACTTAACTTAAAGGTCTCACGAGCGACAGTCAAAGTAGGTCAAAGTCATCTCCTGATTGCTGCCTATAAGATGAGGGCTTGGTTAAAACAAACTCTGGACCTCATATTAACTCTCTGGAGACGTTTGTTCAAATTAGCAAATCAAACATACACTCTTCTTTTGTGTGTTTGTTTGTTTTTTAGTCAAGCAGTTTGGGTTTACAGATTACTTCCAGTCTTCTGTTCATAGTTAACAACT
Organism: Holacanthus passer; assembly: GCA_025331565.1. Taxonomy (NCBI): domain Eukaryota; kingdom Metazoa; phylum Chordata; class Actinopteri; family Pomacanthidae; genus Holacanthus; species Holacanthus passer. The sequence continues at coordinate 3,697,632 of JAFREQ010000028.1, forward strand.
CGGCATCTAATGAGAATTTTTGAGTTGGTGACATTAGAGAGATTTACAGATATGTGCATCGGCTTAGCAGTTTGATTCCAAGACATTCTGCCCCTGTCTATGTTTGGATCCTGAGCAGTTAAACTGCTGGTACAGCCACTTGACTCCACAGGCAGTTGGGCAGGGTCAGCCACTAGGTGGGATTTCACATTCCCCTTTTACAGTGTCACAGCATGTCTCCAAATGTCTGCACGCCTCATGTAGGAGTCAAGGCATCCCTACTTTGACAGGCTGATGTCATATGGTAACATAGATGACACATGAGAAGAAACCTCCACGGCAGACTTTCTTAACCTTTTCTGGCTCAAGACCCCATTCGTAGGTGTCCCAGTTTCTCATGACCTCAGCAGTTACAGAATGAAGTCATGGAGCTCAGTATAGCTGAGACTGTGGAGGGAGCTCCAAATGAATTACATAAAAATGACCAATTTAGAGTGGACACAAATAATTAAGTAATAGGGTGAATAAAAGTTTGCAAACATATTTGCTGTAGTAAAATAAAGCTTGCTTTTTATTTCCATGATTTCTTAATCAAATCTCTTTAACATTTATTTGAAAGATATTTTGTACATTCTGGGTCGATGATCAGGCTTAAATATCTTGCAGGGACATTTTAACTGCTCAAATGTCTTCCCATACTGCCTCTCCCTTTGTGTTTTTTCAATCTGAGTCAAAAAACATATCATGTAGGTGATCATGAAGACAACATAATATAAACTTAGGAACATTATGTGAAAGACCAAATGAGTGTATCTGAATGACAATTTTACACCATACTTTATGGACAGCACAGTGTAAAAGCACAAATTCAAAGAATTACTTGTCTTAAATAGAGCGTATCATGCAATGCCTGTCTGAGTCATATGAGCATGGAACATTTTTCCATTACGGAGCTGTTAACAATGAAAATATATACTTGGTTCTGAATGCCGACATGTATGATGAATGTTGATGTAGCTACAACTACGGTTCCACAACAGTTGGGACGCTGTGTGAAACGTTAATAAAAAACAGAATCATTCATAAATAATTTTTGACCTATATTCAATTGCATACAAAGACAAGATATTTAATATTGACACTGAATATAAGTCAAAAAGGATTAGCATACGTCATAGTATACGTTTTACACAACACCCAACTTTTTCACAATCAAGTTGTACAACTGTGACAGTTGTTCTTTGTGTTTCAGTTACAAAGTGATTAAATCTCGGAGTTGACAATCGACAACGCCACAATGAGTTCAGTTAAACAGGAACCAAAAGGTAAGTTTGGAAAATGCGAGGGACATAATTTGTATGTTATGTATGTTGAAATATGGTTGCCATGTTGTATTAATATATATTTAACATAAACATTACTAACAAAGTTGTGTTGTGTATTCAGACAAAGCCTTTCACAAATGTTTAACTAAATATACTGTATATAGACATAAGTTAATAAACAGGCTACACTTTTTATCCAGCTGTACAGAATGAGCTTCTCTTTGACTTCCAGAAGTTTCAATGCATTGTGGGTTTTTTCGATTTATATCCATCAACAAAAGGTTCTTGCGAAGGTGAGTAAAATGATTGCAAAACAGGCAGAGAGAAAAAAAGAACAAAGACAGTAGAAACTACAATTAACATATGAACTTCATTTGACATCAAAATACCACTTCTTCAGTATATGAAATGGACAGAAGTCTATCAAGGTATAAATGAAGGACAAGAAGTGAACCAATTTCATTTTCTGCCTCCAAGAAATCCCAGAGTGCCTGAAACCATTCACAACCATTCTCGAGGCTCTGGATTATGAAAGGGATATCAGCTTTATACAGCAAAACAAATTCTTACTGAAGGCATCCTCAAGTCTGTTAGTGTCCAAATCTGACAGTTCTTCCAGGAGTGATTGGTATGCAGAAGCAAATGACTGTGTCCTACCAGACTTGGATTATGTGTGAATCAATGCTTGAAGAACAAGGTTACCAGAATCCTGCCTGCATTCAGATGATATAAGAGCATAAACCAGCCCCTTGAGAGATGACACATACATTTTAATGAATATTCAATATATGCCCTCCAACTGAAGGAGGGCTGCTGTAAAGGTGATGAAGAATGAGTAATCTAAAAGTAAGTCATATTGGAAGAAGTGATGTGGCAAGCCAACCCCTGTGTTTACTATCTGTCAGGGCAAATGATGTATTTCAGAGAGCATCTGGTTTAACTTTGAAGTTCATTTTGTAGCAGCATTCTTTTACTGTCAAAGTAATTTAATTCATGTTATGGCACTGAATAGAGAATTCTTTTTTCCAGGTTTTCATTGAATCTTTTGGGTTTTCTTCTTGTATCCCTGTTTATTGTGAGAATCATCACCTGCTTTCTTATGTGTGTTTCCATATGATTTTGTTCAATTACAGTAGATGATGGTGAGCTAAATGTAAAATTTGGGGAATAAGGGTTTGTTAGCTGATTATATTTCAACTTCAAAAATCCATGTTTACTATGGCCATATTTTAACAGTTTCTAGGAAATCAAACAAGTTGTGGATATAACTAGTTAGATCTGGAAACCGATGATTGGTACACAGAATGGACTAAAGGTCTCAAAAGGTATTAAGTCTGGTCACCTACAAGGACAATGACACAAAAGGCAGAATTAGTTCATTGAAATGTTGGTATCACATTTCAAACTGAACAGAAATTAAGAGTGTTGCTTATTAAAACAGAATCTTAGATTGCACAATTAAAATGTGGAACTGTTCTAGTGATCGCTCTCATTTCATGAGCTGCACATGAATTACTGATTTGGGGCCATCACTCATATTTTAAAATGCGCACTACTGTTGGGACCGACCAGCTTGAGGAACAGTCATATTAAGTTGTTTAAGTTTTAAGGGCCATTGCTGGTATTTGCTCTGAATGTCTTGAACTAAAAATGGCTCACCAGATTATGTGACATCCATTTGAGAAACAATTGCAGTCAGTGTTTTCTATTAAATACATCTGAATGTGATTTAAGTTTTGGTATGGTATCTACATAGTTAACTCTGGTGCACTTTAATGAATCCCAAAACTACAATAGTTCCATATGGCTTAAGACCTGATTTTACTACAATAGTTGTGGGACACATTTGATTCTGCACACAGTTGCACTGTGATTAGCCATTTGGCTCTATCTATATAATGCAGCAGTAAAGGCTCAAGCCTCAGGGTGAATGAAGCAGCTCTGAGTCATTACGAGGTATGATGCTTGTGCAGAAAAAAAGAGTACCAGTTGGAGTTTGTGATTTCACCGACTGCTGGATGAACTTCGTGTTGTGCACTGAGTCATCCTACAGTTGAAATCCTAGAGAGGAAAAAGGCTAAAAAAATATGGGACCCGTCTGGCAGTTCCAAGGTCTGGGATAAAAAAAAACAAGAGTGATAGTGGTTTTGACATTGTAGTGTCTCAACTTTGTAATAGTCTTCCTCACAGCCTCAAAGCAGCAAATGTCTCTTTTTAAAACAGCATTTTCAATCAGATTTTATATTGTCTGTTTGTTTTACACATACATTTTACTTGCACTTACATTGCCTAGTCTGTAAAGTGTATTTTGTAAAGTTCTGTGTAATCATAAATTGCAAAGGTGTAAATAAAATTGACATATATACATTATAGCAGAAAAACAAAACCTGGTTATTTGTACATTTGTCCCAAATTCATTGGAATTTATATTAAATCCCTTAATGACATAACTAACAGCACTTTAACTGGTTTTGAGGGCTTTTACAATGTATATGTTTGCCTTTAGACAAACATAGAAATAACATTTAATCCACATCAGCACAGTTCAAGAAATTAAAGGTCTTGCCATGTTGTAACAGCTGTAATGGTTGACAAAGAGAAAGGAAATACTGACCTCTTGTGAAATTCTTGCACAACTGCAACCAAATGCAAAGGTAAACAGTAAACTGTTTTAAAAAACACTTAAAAATCAATTGTTACTGTAATAAATTCTGAGATAACTGGCAAGAAAAATTCTGAACTGAACTTGATCAGATATGTTTAGATATCCAATCTCATGGTTTTGCTCAGGCATGTTTGAACAGTGAGAATAATTTTTGCTGACACACACAAAGCTTTTATAATACTTGTGTTTCTTGTGTCTGTGGCTGCTTGAACAACCTCACACAGCTGAGTTTTACTGTTATTCCCTTGTCTTAACAGTGGCTATCAAGAAAAGGTCCAGAGTTCCTGGGGTTATAATCACTCAGTTTGTTGAGCAACTTCCTCTAGGAAAGTCAACACCTGACTTCACCCGGAAGCCAATGGCTACAACTGTTCAAGAGGGTAAATAACAAAAATACAAAGTAAAACTGTGATTACAACAACACAATCAAACACTGTCCACAACTATATCACTGTTGTTTGTCTCTGTGTTTTGATTTTTCAGGTAAAAAAGCATTATTCAAAGCTATGGTTAATGGAGCACCAGCACCAACTGTAACATGGGGACGTAATAAGGGCGAACTCGATGACCCAGAAAAGTACAAAACCAGACATGATGAAAGAACTCAAGAGCACTTTCTTGAGGTAAGTATTATTTAAATAAAATCCACCACATTTTGAAAAGCACAAACTAAAATATGACATACAAGACAGAATCATAGTAAACAGAACTATATTCAGCACTAAAGATGCAGTCTGACAATATTGCTTTATCAGATACTCAGTGTAACACCAGATCAAGCTGACACCAACAGATGCTTTGTCACATCAACCCTCCTGTACTACTACATGTACTGATATGTTTAGCATATGTATATTCAATTGTGATAATTTAAACATTTAAAAGTATGAGGTACACTAACGTTACATACTTGCTCTCAAAGTATTTCACAGTAGTCAACTGGAAAAGCTCATTCTTTATGTCAATGTCAGACAGAACCTAATATTCAGCACTAAAGATGCAATCTGGCAATATTGCTTTATCAGATACTCAGTGTAACACCAGAAGAAGCTGACATCTACAGATGCTTTGCCACCAATGAATATGGAAAGGCTGTCTGTGCTGCAACGCTCAAGGTTACTGAAGGTAAAAGACTGATTATTACCAAGCAATATGTTCATTGTAAATTCATCAAATTATAATTATAATATACTGTGACTGATACTGGACTATTTTCTTATGGTTTCTTATTTTGCTATTGTTTTCATGCTTTTTCCAGTTGGAAAGAAGACAGGCCAGGCAGGTATGAAATTTACCACAGAACTGTGAATTCATAAAATACTGAGATAATATAAAAGAACTGTTAAAGATGTACAAATCAATTTGATCCAGCATGTTTGTCTGTTTCTACAAATTAAAATCTGGATAGAGCCATGTGTAGAGAACAAGTATGAAAGTAGAATTATTTGACTTTGAGGAAAAATATCCAATGAATTTTCTTCCAATTTACATCTCTCTTTACGTTTCTTTCAGCAAACGGCCAAGGACAGGATTTCAGATCAATGCTTAAGAAAACGTAAGCTCAAACCAGAGTCAAACATTTTTTTTTGCTGCAAACCCTTGAAAACATACTAATCTGTTCCTCTCTTTTCAGTGTTGTTGTCACCAGAAAAAAACAACTTCCACCTAAAAAAGAAGGAGAAATTGATCCTAAGCTCTGGGAACTGCTTCTCTGCGCACCAAAGAAGGACTATGAAAAAATCTGTTTTGACTTTGGTGTTACTGACTTTCGCTGGATGCTGAAGAGACTCAACCAGATGAAAAAGGAAAAGGAGGATGAGCAGGCAAAGGTACTGTGCTGTATGCAGTTTGAAAGAACTGCACAAGTATTCTGGATCATGTTTTTTTTAGTCTGAAAAATAGTTTAAACTTTAAAATACTTTAAGTATTTTAAAGTTGGGATAGGAAACCTGGTGGCCCAAATAACAGTTAAAGACTTTAAAGAGTAACTCAACACTGGTTGGTAAAATGGTGTTTTACTGCCTTCTCTGGTTGAAAGTCTCAAGACTGTTTCAATGTGGGTGTGGTCAGAAGTGCGTTTGCTGCACCTGTAACAACATCAAATAGTGGTGTCACAGAGTCCTGGTGTACTGCAGCAAAGTGGGTAGTTAAACCACTGGAGGTCAGAGGTGAGGTGTTAAATTACTCTTTAAAAGCACGTCTCATACAAATGGCTTCAAAATATTTTTTTTTCAAGTTTTGATTTTTTCCTTCCTGTGCATAGAGGCTTGTTTTGCCTGAGGCTAAACTAACTTAGTGCATCTTAACAAGTAAAGGCTGTTTTCAAGGGCATCTAAGTTCAAAATGTCACGGCTTCAGCAGTGAAGTTCAGAACAAAACCTGCAAACGCGTACACAGGACTTTTTATCTTTCTTTTGTAGGTTGTTGAGAAACTGGACAATGTGAAACAAATAGAAGTAAAACCCAATGGGAAAGCTGAATTTAGCATGGACATGACACTATGGGATCCCAACAGTGTGATTAACTTGTACAAGGTGAGTTAATAAGTATTCCATGGTAAAATATTTAAAGACAAACACTGCACAAATAACAAAAACTAATCAAACTGCATTTCTCTAAAAAGGACGGGACAATTGTTCCATATGGTGATGATGAAAATTCAAAGCACAGCCTTAAGAAAACAGGGACAAAGTATGTTTTCAGCATCAAAGATCCACAGCCAGAAGATGCTGGATTTTACCAGGTTGATGTCGATGACGCAAATGTCCTTTCAACTGACTTTCAAGGTAAGTTGCAACTATTGAAACTTTAATACGGATGATTATATTGGAAGTTGGTGAGACAATTCAAGGCACATTTAGGAATGAGAAGTCAGTCAGTTAATCTACATCCAACCTTCCTCTGACCACTGTCTCTCAGTGCCTGCTGTGGAGTTCACAAGCAAGATTAAGGATGTGAAGACCGTTGAATGTGAGGACGCCATCTTTGAGTGTGTCTTGTCAACACCCCTCAACAGAATTACCTGGGCAAAGCAGGATTCATCACTTGACCATGGGGACAAATATGAGATCACTGCCTCAGAGGACAAACTAATTCACACACTGAGAGTTAAAGACTGTGAAATGTCAGATAATGGAGCATATTATGCCATTGCTGGGATAGTTTCCAGCAGCGCCTCTCTCGCAGTGAAAGGTGGGACATCTTGTTTTTTTCATGTTGATATATAAACTACATAAATAAATATAAATCTAATCTTCTTAGTGTGAAACCTGGACAAAGACTTGTTGAATATGTGCTTATTCAAAAAGTGTTTTAACAAAATAAATTATTTTTTCTCCCCTCTTTTATGTGTTCACTGTAAATCAGCTGATCCAAATCGTCGCAAAAGCCGCAAAGGCGCCCAAGCTGGGGATCAAGATGACCTGGCCAAACATGCACTGGAACAGCAAGCCAAGCTACAAAAAGAGAAAGACGACTTGGATGCAGCCAGACGAGCACAGGCTGAAAAGGACGCTGCAGAAGCAGCAGCTAAAGCTGGACTGGGAGATGGAGGGGATGGAGGAGATGGGTCTGGTGATAGGTCTGGTGATGGGTCTGGTGATGGGTCTGGTGATGGGTCTGGTGATGGGGATGGCCAAAATAAGAACCTCCTGACAGATGGAGATGACGAAAACAAAAAGGACGATGCAGATGACAAGAAAAAGAAGCGGCTGCGAACTGGGCCTTTGGTTCCTGACACTGTTACAGGTAAAATCCTTGCACTGCATGAAGAGTGAATAATGTGTCACTGCATTGCACAGACATTGATATAATGGCACAGTTTTAGTTCCACTTCTCATGTCTCTGTTACTGCACACTGTATTGTCGGTTTTACTGTCTGAGCCAATATTTGCCAAGTCCATGGTATTGCACTTCCTCCGTCGAGTAAAATATGAGAGATGGTTATTGTGGGGAGATTTCTAAAGAGAATAAAGTGGGTAAAGGAAAAAAAAGTGAAGTATGGATTGAGGTGTGTATTAGCAAATTTAGTTCAAGATAATTTAGGACTATAAATTACAAGAAATGTCTTTAAACTTAAACAAAGTCGGTCACCTGATGAAAAATTCTAGGACCCTCGAGACATTAGGTCTGACCATTTTGGGCCAAACATCAAAATAAGCAACTAAACACGTGGCATTTAAATTCTTGCTTAAAATCGAAATAATTTAAGTAAATGTCTTTTGGATTTTCCATTAACAAATAACTACTACAACAACAATAACTTTAGTGACAAAAAAACAAAACTACACTTACAATATAATGGCCTTTGCAAAATGATTATGTATATTTAGGCCAAAAACTATTGATTGAATGAAACATCTGCAGTTCTTCATGTTGACCACCAGAGAGAGACATACTGTAAACAAGAGAACAAACCATGGTAAGGCCGGACAGGAACAGAGATGTTCTAGTCATTATTATCTTAGATTTGCTTAAGACGAAAAATAGAAAACTATATGCTGATGTGCCTTCTGCATTGTCACAGCCAGTGTTTTCTCTCTTTACTCTATTCTATGTATTTGAATGGAACTGTACATTGAAATGGTTCATCGACTATGGTTAGAGAAACATCATTCTCATAATTGAGCAAGTAATATTTGTTTTTCATGCTACCTGGTCATTCTATAGCATTTTCTCTGTATCATAAGCTACAGATTGCGACTTTCACAAATTCTATTTCATTACATTCACCAGAGGACATATATGGCCAAATACAATGTATACAGTCATTTTGATTATTTCTAATTTTTTACTTTTTCCTACTGTTGCAGATCGTGGTGTTCAGTTTGTCAGTGGGCTGTCAGATACTGTTGCTAACGTTGGTGAACGGGCAGAGTTGTCTTGCAAACTAAGCAACGAGGCCTCTGAGGGACGTTGGTATAAAAATGGAAAGTTGGTAAGTCAACAATTCCAGAAGAATTACGAATATGTAGGACTACTGCTATAGTTGTTTCCTAGCTTGTAAAACCGTAAAGGTCCATTTAAAATAATTTATAATACATTGCATATCTTAATCAAAATGTTTTTCTTATAAATATGAATCTTTTTATCTGACAAGCTAACCAAAGAGGACGGTGTAACAATTATCAAAGATGGAGCCTGTCACAGGTTGATAATTGAATGCTGTAAAAATGATGATTCAGCGGTGTACCGCTTTGAGGCTGAAGGCCGTAAATCAGAAGCAACACTTAATATACAAGGTCAGAAAAAAATGAATTACCTTGTTTAGTATCAATTGATAAATTACCCATTGTTTAAAGGGATTTAGGTTTTTGACAAAAAATGTTTTTTCTCTAATATTAAAGACCCACCAAAAATTGATGCCGCAGCACTGGGAGAATTCACAAAGCCAGTCATTATAAAGGCAGGTGAAAATGCCGAATGGAAGCTGCCGTTCTCAGGTCGGGAACCAATGAAAATACAGTGGTACAAGGATGATGATGAACTTTTGCCTGGCCTCAATGTGAAGCTGGAAACATCAGCGACTGAGAGCAGCCTACGCCTTACTAAGTGCCAAAGCAAAGATAGTGGAGAGGTCAAAATCAAAATAAAAAATGAATTTGGTACAACAGAGGCAATTTCCAAACTTATTGTACTGGGTGAGTTGACAAAAGGAGACTAAAGCTTGTCATGTATTCCACATTGTACTGTATGTGAGGAGATAAATGCTTTTTACTGAGAGTATGATTTATTTTCATTTCGTCAACAGACAAACCCACACCACCTCAAGGGCCTGCAGACATTATGGAAAGTGCTGTAACATCTGTTGAGTTCAAATGGAAACCACCAAAAGATAGTGGTGGATGCCCGGTCACAAACTATATCATAGAACGCCAACAAGTAGGGCGCAATAAATGGACAAATCTGGGTGAGATCCCTGGCAGCAACCCAAGCTACAAAGATTCAGATGTGGACCCTGGAAGGAGATACTGCTACCGCATCAGAGCCAAGAACGCAGAAGGCATCAGTGACTACCTGCAGACAGAGGACATACCAGCTGGTGTATTACGTAAGTCTTTAGTTGGAGCCTAATTTAGGCTTTGTAGTATAAGGGCTATTTTTACTGCTGTGTGATTAAAAACCAGGAAGCAGGTAAAATAACTACAGAGTGTGAGCTTCAATACTAGTCTGTCAAAATTAAAATGCTCTTTTCCAGCACATCAGGCTTTATTTCCCATACAGTTTTCAGCTCTCATGCCAGGTTCAGCTATATACCAGATTTTATTTGGTGAATAAAGCATTGTTGTACTGGAGCTGTGCGACACATTTTAATTTTGGAGGTAATAAAAAGAACAATAGAGCGACAAAACATAACAACACATAATAGACAGACTGTTATGTTTCCCCACAGGTTATCCAGGACCCCCAACAGCACCTAAAGTGGTCAGTGCCTTTAAAGACTGCATTAATCTGGCATGGTCTCCTCCATGTGACACCGGAGGAACCAAAATAGTGGGATACAATTTGGAAAAGAACAAAAAAGGCACTAATTACTGGAGCCTTGTAAACCAAGGAGGACCTATTACAGGTATCCATCTCCTAAGACATGGGACTTGCTTCAGTGCTATACATCCCCTACATCAATGAATATGTTTAATGATATAACCATTTCTTCCTTTCTGCACAGATACAAAGTATGCAGTGAAAGATGTTTTTGAAGGTGCAGCATATGAATTCAGAGTGTCTGCTGTCAACCTATCTGGTGCTGGAGATCCTAGTATTCCATGTGATACAGTTATCGCAAGAGATCCAATGAGTAAGCCAATCCCATTCTTACAACCCTGATTCCAAAAGGTTGGAACACTGTTGAGGTCAAACTTAAAATACATTGTCTTTGTACTGTTTTTAATTGAGCATTTTTCGGAAAGAATTAGCAAATAATCAGATTCTGTTTTATTTATGTTTTACACAGCGTCCTAACTTTTTGGAATTGGGGTTGTATATTCTACTGGAATTGTCTTCAATGAAAATTATGTCATCCTTTACAGTGAACCTACAACATAATGCTGTCTATATTGTACAAAGAGTCTGTAGCTCTTTGTACAATATAAAAGCACAGCAATGCTGAGCTAATAATCTCACGTTACTCTAATTTCAGAACCCCCAGGCAAAGTCACAGACCTGAAGTTAACATCCTCCAATTACACCACATTTTCGCTGGCTTGGACTAAACCTAAAGAAATAAAAGGAGTAGAGGATGAAGCCCAAGGATACTACGTGGAGATCAGACCAATAGAAGCTCTTGAATGGACCCGCTGTAATGCCATCCCAATTACTCTAACTTCCTACACCATGCTTGGCTTGAAGGCAATGGCCACCTACTGGGTGAGAGTAATTGCCACCAATTATGGAGGTGAAGGAGAACCTCAAGGCTTTGACAATTACATCATTGCCATGCCTCCTCCTGGTGAGAAAATTTTAAATTTAAATCAAGAATTTCACAGTTTGGTAAGGTTTAGTGAAATAATAGTTTTCTCAATTATTTCTAGAAATGGTTACATTCAGTATCTGCACAAAGTCATAGGAAATTTTCTTCCATAATACATCTACATCCTTTGCCATTAAATAGCCCTGCAGCTGTCAAAAATACTCTGCACTAAGAAAATAGCCTGCAAAACAGCTTTCCTTTCATTTTTTTTTGATAGTGTTTGTATGGTGTATTACAATATTTGGTTTAATATCCATGAATATTGGAGTTAAAAGGTGGAATTGTTGTGGCAAGACAGTTATGACAGGTAAGGTGTTAAAGCATAATTTTAGGCAGCCTAGCATGAACAAAATTTTAGATGCCACTTTCAACCAAGCGTAGCAATTTAAAGACATGGTAGAGCATCAAAAAACCACTGTAACAGAGGCAAAGTGACTTGTTTTTGTTGTTTTTAACCAAAGGAGTTTCATGCACATCACTGATACAGGCTGTCTGTGTGTGTATTTGTATGTATTGAAACTGCTGGCTTCTTTTTATTTAGTCTTGCCACCCTGTGGTCTAGCTGTGCAACACTGTGGGATAGAAATGGGTTCACAATGTGCAATGCAATGTGGTATTTTGAAAAGCTGGTGTACCCAGAGAACAATGGATTACAATAAACAAAGGACTGAAACTTAACCTGGATTTATACGAATATGATTTCTTAATCTATACAATAGAGTAGAGAGTATTTAAAAAATGCAAAGCATAAAAATATTACTTTAAGGAGGAGGGGGAAAACTACCAGACAGTTTGCTAAATTTTAAAAATACAAACATCTAAACTCTTTATTTAAAATGTTACCCTCACAGTAAGGCCAAAGTTTAAGGACCGCAACATGAAGACCTTTGTGGTGGTGAGATCTGGAAACACAGTCCGTCTGCACATCAACTTTGAGGTATTGTGCCGCACGCTTTCTTACTAATGGGTCTTTATGAGAATGTATTTTTATTGTGGGAGCATTATGCCTAAAATTATCTGATTTTTTTAATTAGCAAAATAATCTGATATTTTTCTTCTTGTCTGCAGGCTTCCCCACTGCCAGAGATCTCTTGGCTAAAAGATGGCATCCCAGTGCCCAAACATGTAACAATCACCAATTCTGATAAAGGTTCTCAGATGTTAATCCCCACATCTGAACGGACTGACACTGGCATCTACACCATCACTGTCAAGAACATTGTGGGCCAGGAGAGCTTCAATGTTGAAATCAGAGTTACAGGTGAATAGTTCCTTCCCAACTATTCCGCAAACTAAACACTTGATCTAATAAATTTCAGTTGTATTTAGTGAATCCAAGTGATGCCCCCAAAAACCTTTTATAAATAAATATAAGTATATAAAAGTACTAGTCGAGTATCTATAAACTACTATTATGACTAAGACAATCTTTGGTCAGGGGCAGCATCATTATATACAACTGCTTTGCAGAATTAATGTAATGTACATCATTGTTGCAACCAAAATATTCATGTCCTATCTCTGTGCCTCTAAATCTGGTTGTAGATGATCCCAAGCCTCCAGGCCCAGTGGAGCTGGATCAGAACATCCCAGGAACAGTGACTCTGTCCTGGAGTTCCTCTCCAGATGAGAAGAGGGATGACAGACTACATTACATGGTATCCAAGCGGGACTCCTTCAAAAGGACTTGGAGGACAGTGGCGGACAACCTCTTTAACAACAAGTTCACAGTTGTCAACATTTTGCCTGGACGACAGTATAACTTCAGAGTATTTGCTAAAAATGACATGGGTCCTTCACCACCTTCTGAATCCCCTGTATTTGAAATCAAAAAAGAAAAAGGTTTGTGCACAAAGTTCAATCACATCTGAATCAATTCTCACTTCCACTAAATCATTCCTGTTAGCATTGATGACTTCTGAGAAATACAGATTATTTCCTGTAAGAACTGCCCGAGAACTGAGTATCACTTCTCTTCTTAAATCTAAAACCACTGCTGACCAAACTAGACTGCCTGACTGTTTAACTCCAGTTACCCCTCCAGGATTATAAAACTTGCGTCAGTCACTGGATTGTAGTAGTGGATTTTAAACTTTTAACTTTGAATCTATTTTGTTTAGTCTGTAATTATCTCTGATGCTGTATGTGCTTTGGTTATGTCTGTCTTTGTACATATGCACTTTTGTGTGCCTTGTTATGTTTGTTATATGTATTTGTCCTTTTGTTTCATTTGTTTGTCTTTCCTTCTGCTATACTCAGGTCACTCTTGCAAAAGAAATCTTGAGCACAGTGAGACTATGTGATCAAATAAAGGTTATATTCTGTATATAATTGCTAGAGCACACACCTGTCTTTGTGAATGTAGCCATTTAGAACAGTACTGCTGTAATAAAAACTATAAAGAGCCAAAGTAAAACAAGAACCGAGAAGTATGAAAACCTCGTTCATGGTCACACTGACATTTCCAATGCTGAAAAATTCAACCTAACAAAATAATCTTTCCTCACAAGTAAAGGTATATTGTGCAGGTTGTTTCATTTGTCAAGACAAGGCTGGTACGTTTTTAAATGCATTTCTTTGTGTTTCAGGAAAATTCCAAGTAAATATGCCAGAGACAAAATCCTTGGACTTTCAGTCCCCTCCATCATTTATCGTTCCCCTGAAGAGGCGCACAGCTCCACAGGGTTACGAGTGCTACATGAGCTGCGCAGTTAAGGGAGATCCAGCTCCACGTGTGACATGGTACCGCAACAATATCAGCCTGAACACAAACACCAACTACCACATCACCAATGTTTGTGGAGTCTGCTCTATGCTGATACTCAGAGTGGGACCCAAAGACATCGGGGAATACAAAGTCGTCATTGAGAACAAACTGGGGACAACTGAGTCCTCAATGATGCTGAATGTCAGAGGTATTCACTTGTACAAGGTTAAAGAATTGTACATTTTTACATAAGGAGACTGAAACTGAAATTTACAGTGTGTCGATGCAACAACATGAGAGTATTAATATGTTTCTTTACAGAGTGAAGAGCTGCAGCTGCTGGACAGAAGCTGAATCAACAGATTCCTTACTAGGTTTTAAATCAAATTAAATTTAGTGACAACTTATTCAACTTAACCTACTGCATTTCACACTAGTGGGATGTACCAACACTTAATAACTTTAGAAAGCTCCAGACAAAGAATGTGTGTTTTTGGAAAATGTTATATGCTGTACTATTAAACTTTAGAGATGTTTAATCATCCTGCCTTTATTTACTGTTGATGTGGTCACATACACTGCAAAAAGTTTTCAATTGTGTCTGACATTAAATTGCTAAAAGACAGATCTGGGAATGGTGGTTTTTACCTTCTACACAACAGTCTCATTCTACACACAAAAGTAATGTAATACACATTTCTGTCAATGGTTTCTCGTCATGCTGCTTTCACTTTTAAATTCTATGAATACTTAAGTACATTTTGCTGATAAAACCAAAGCAATTTAACTTAAGCAAATAATGAATGCAGGCCTTTTACATCCATTGGAGTATTTTTACACTGTGGTATTTGACTTTAGTGGTGGGTCTGAACCCTTCTTCAACAACTGCAGTTACATAATCTGCTGACAGGCCTCCCACCACAGCTGTTGCTTTGAATATTATGGGGGTCCAATGACTGACTAGGACAGAGGGTCTCTAACAGTACAGACAACCTGAAAGCAAGAAGAAGTCTCACTTTGACTGAAGGGACATAACATTACCTGTCCAGGTGTCTCCTGCTGTCATGGCCAGGTCCAAGTCAAAGAAGCCGAATCAAGAAGCTGCTTCCAGTTTGTCGGATTCATCAGGATCCAGCAGAAAGACAAACTCCTTCACTTCTCCAGCTTTGTTGTTCATCATCATCATCTTCACCTTCATAACGGGTTGGTTTTGTGTACAACAGCAGCAAAGTCTCGACCAACTTTCAGAGTCTTTTACAACAGTTCAAACGAGGATCACACACCTGCAGCAGGTGATGGAGACGACGGAGGCGCAGGTAACACAGTTAGCTAACTGCCGACAGAGTTAGCTAACTTCATCTCCGGTGTTTTCAACTGGGCTGGTCAATTAATTGTAAAAATAAATAATAAAATAAAGTACATATATATTCTTATTTTTTTAGTATTACCGTGTAACAAGGTAGAATTAAAGCGACAACTATTTTTTGTTTTTTTTCAGAGTCGCATCTTGATGTGTCGTCATTAAAATTAGCACCGTTAAGCTAGCCAAAGCTAATACGACACGCCGGAAATTGATGATTTGCCTTCAAAATAAACAAATTACGTTTCTAATTTTTGATCAAATAGTCTGATAAATAAACAAAAATATAGAAACGTGGATAACAGAGGGTTATTGAGTCACTTTTAGTTTGTGTCTTGTGCAGGCCTTGTATGAATTGCATGAAAAGGTTAGTGAGTGAGTTTATTTTGAAAAGCTAAGGCTGTAAAGTGGCTGGTGTGACAATTTTAATAAACACCTGTTGTTATCCGTTGTTTTTAGGACTTCTCGGTTCTGAGCAGCATCATGGTCAAGTTTCATTTAAATCACACGGACCCCAACAGTTATTGTTAATATTAATAATGCTCATAATAATCTTTCATTATCAGCAATTATTGTTTCTAGTCTCTCTATCATGGTGAACAGGAAATAGTTTTCTATCAATATCAGTATTATGATCTAGTAGAGTTTCTGGAAAATCAATTGTGAAATGTTTGAAATGTTTCAAAATGTTAATCCAGGAAATTAATTACCTGAAAAATCACGGTACCTCATCACAAATCATATAAACATCCAATATTGCTTGTAGAGGAGTCCTGCCCAGTGATTAGTAACACTGCCCTAATACATCCAGAGATACTAAAATGATAGCCACCACAGTATAAACCATATTTAAATTTCGCTGACAGATGACAAATTTATATCGTCTCATGGTCGACTACAGTATACATTTGTCATATCTCACAGTCCTTCTTGCTCCAGCTATATGACAGCTCATCTGATATAAATCAATGACAAGAACAGATTTCAAAGGTTTGAACTGAGTCAAATCACAAGGCTTAATAATTTCTCTCACTCTCTAGGCTGATACAGATTTGGGTGTGGAGGAGAGGATCTTTGCTCTGGAAGAGGCTCAGAAACAGGCTCAGGACAGAGCTGAGGCTGCCCTGGCCACATCGGAGAACCTAAAGAATTCCGACCTCCTCTCACAGCTTTTGAGCCTCCATGATGAGATGGACACCCGATTGGCCGAGATTAAGCAGGTCTCCCTGTCCATCACAGCTCTCCAGGCCATGTTCAAGAACCAGAGTGAGGAGTTCGAGGTCGTGAAGGAGAGCGTAGTAGCCAGTTTGAGCTCCAGCTCGGCACTGGCTGAACATGTGGATGGGCTGACCAATGCTGTGGCCAGTGCATCCTCCAGAGCTGAGGAGCAGGTTGTGTCAGTGGAGGCTCTGAATGAACAGTTAGAGGGACAAGCCTCAGAGCTGAATGAGCTGAAAGAGTCAATGCACCTTCACAATGTTGCACTTTATACAAACAAACAGGAGATGGCTGCAATAAAGTGAGCTCAGTTTGATTCCACAGAGTTTATCTGCATGTCAACAGTCTTATTTTGTTGACTTTGCAGATTTTCCAAAGAAGTGTTCATTTCTGTTTTATGTGTGTTTTCCAGGAAGCTTTTAGAGGCCAAGAAGGCCATGCGTGCGCGGGCTTTAGAAGAGATGCTCAGTTCAGTGCAGATGACTCTGGATGAACAGTTTTTTACTTCACAGGCCCTCCACAGCAGCGTCATGGCTCAGCTGCAGACTTTCCATGCCCAGGTATAACCCTGCTACTTTTACTAAGACAGTTTTTTCAAATACATGATTATTAAAAGTATTTTGTGACAGTATAAGTTGTTTTACAAGTTGCAACTGTTGAATTTGGCTAAATAATAAATAACATACCTGTCTATCTCAGTTGACGAATGCTCCTTCTTGGTCAATGAAACTTCAGTCAAGTGAGGAGGGACAAATCGCAGAAAAGTTCATCTCAGCACAGGATGCCACTGGGGTGCAGGAGATACCAGAAGATGTTAAGGAAAAGGCTGAACAACAGGATGCTGAAGAAGAGGAGGCAAATGAGGAGGCAATGCAGGAAGAACAATCACTGGAACAGGAAATGAATGGCGACGCTACAGAGGAGGAAGAGGAAGAAGAAATTACAGAAGAGGAAGAAGATGAGGAAATGACCAGACAGAGTGAGGAGCAGGAGGTTGTTGGGGAGACAGCAGAAGAGATTGTAGATGGCCACATTTTGGACAAGTCTTTGGAAAATGAGTCATCCGAAGTTCATGAGGTCATAATGGAAGAACATGTGGAGGACAAGTAGTTGTACAACTACATGCCCAATAGATTGATTAAACATAAATCTATAGTGCAAAGAGACTGTGACTTTTAAGTCTTATTTAGATGAATGGGAACTATTTTTTACATGATCTGTAGTATTTGTTTTATTCTATGTATTTTACTACTTGCTGTTGTTGTCTGACTTATAGATTGTGTCAGGTGAGCTATCCAAGTACATAATCTAATTCCAGACATATTTTTTAAGGTTTTTCATCTCTTCAATATAGATATTTTCTCATTACAAAGTACTTGAATTTCATGAGTTTTAGTCTAGGCAAGTATTGATATATAGTTGCTGTTGTTAGTTCAATATGAAATATATAGTCAATAGAAAAATGGGAAGGACTGGAGACCTGAAAATGACTGTACGTGTCTGTTAGAGCAACAGGTTACTGTGACTCAAAGCGTTGATGTAAATGGCAATTTCCTGCTGACTCTGGTAGAATTGGCATGTCACAAAAAATTTAATCAACTATATTTCATCCATTTACATGTGACAAGATTAGAGTGTGAGAGCATGAAATGTTGGTTGTTTTTTGCAATGTGAAAGAGAAAATGAATGTCACTGTGCTTAAAACTTGTAATTTAACACAAGCACAAATGTAGCGTCTGTCACTGCAAAGTTATTTATGATAGAGGTGCACATGCTAAGTACATGCTGGTACATACTGTTCTCTTGTCATGGAGCCCTTTTGTGAAAAGGTTAAAGTACTACTTTCTGCCAGCAGGTGGTGCCTGATTACTACCACAATGATCAAGAATAATCATCAAATGTGAAAAAGAAACCAAAAAATTGTCTTTCTAAAGATCTGAGAGAGTCTTGTGATTTTTGTCTTGGTTGTAAAATTATGAAAAAATTGAATTTGTACTTACAACTGGCTGCATCTGGCTTCATACTTGACCTTCTCATGTTATGTCGACTATACTTACCCCTCTGTGACATCCTGTCTGAAACTGATTGAGAAGCACCACATGTCATTTATTTGAAATGACTGGCTGCACTTTAAAGACAGTGTGATATCCTGAATAAAACTCTCTAATATGGCAACTCTGCCCAGAGACCAATTAACCAGTTAATGGTGATTCTTTTAAATTAATTTAACATGTGACAGTAATTACATTAATTTCTCAGGCGGGAACAATAAAAGCGGAGGATGACGTAGGTAAAAACAAGCTGACAGGTATGTTTCATGTAGAACATTTTCCAGGTGTTTTCAGGTGTTCAGGAGGTTTAACTGTTGAAAGTTAATTTGTTAGATCTTCAAAATGATCAAGTACTTAAATGTGACCTTTAGTAGCGAGATGTTTGTTTGAAAGATAAAGGCAAGATCCCCAAGAATCATGTTTGCCCAGCACACAGGACAATAAAAAGAATCTCTCTGTCCTATCCAGCGATTGCTAATGGAACACCACATGCACTCAGCAGCATCACTGTCAGAATAAAAATTTGTGAATTTATTCATCTTTTTTTAATTCTAAGATTAGATTACAGCAGGTGCAGGCGAAGTTTGCTCTGACAGCCAACTCTGACTCAGCCTGGAATTAATTAGAAGCAAACTGAGACATAAAATAACGCACCTGGTGTGCTTCACCACCTGAGACTACTAACACGTGTCAGCCTTCCAACATCCAAGATTGTTTAAGACGCGTGTGCCAAATATTTTGTGTTAAATCTTTTCAGTGTCAGCATATTTATAATGAAATATATTTGTCACATTCCATAAGCATTAATAACATGAGTAACGCACAGATAGCGCACCCTGTCAGATTCCCTTTTTAGGAGAATTAGCTGCAAACAAATGACCTGTGCTAACATAATGAATGCAACTGTGTCACGGAACATACTCAGAAAGGTATGCAAGCTCGTCTTAACTCAACACACGCAGCCTCCAGGTTCATTAAATTCAAAAGATCTAACAAATCTCACCCTCAGCTCGGCCTATTTCATTCCAACGTGTTGGTTTTTATACAATCTTATCTCACCCTCACAAAAACCCATGTGCCTTTGTCTGTCTCCTACATGTATTTTAGATTTCACTTCCACTTTCAAATGCACCTTACAACAGTTTAATTGAGCAGTTACCATTTTTAACAGCCTTGTTTCCCCTTTGTAAAAAAAATGCACTAAATCACACTTAATTTTAATGCACAGAATAGTACACCAGTATATTTCTCTGTGCATTACATAAAGTATCAAAATAAAACTATGTTCACATTTACATCCACCCCAAAAACACCATTAATGAGACTAATGATGCTTTACTTTTTCCATTTTTGCTGAATGAGCCTCAGCCCCTTGAGAGCCCTCGTGAACAATACTGCTGTCAGATCCTTGTGTCCACACATACACACTACAGCCCGCCTCCTCCCCAGGCCCACCACTTCCTCCACAGCTCTCACGTTTGTGCAGTTCTTTCACTCTCATCAGATATTCAATGTCTCACCATCACATGAAGATCACACTTCACTTTTCTCACTTTAAGGAAAAAGCCACATCAGAATTTCACATCAGTGGATTGTAAACACACTATTCTTCGTATCCTTTGCTCTTTTTGTCTGAGAAGAACTTTTATAAAAACTTTTTGGGAGTACTTTGGACCAGCTGCATGCAGACTATAGCAGCTCGGGAGCGATGTCATCTCTACTTTCTCACAACAAAGATCAGCTGCGCATTAGAAAGTCGCTCTCTGACTCTACTCCAACTTCCTCCACCGCCACCAAGAGCCTGAGGGTAAGGTCTTTAATCTTTTGAGGAAATGCCATAATTCAAACACTAACATAATTATTCTGTATTTTCCTGTCTGTTTGTATACTTTTACCATAGAATCTTTGGATGTGATATACATAATTCGCTCATGACAGAGCCTTCATGATCAATGGAAAATTACACGCAGCCATAAATTACCTTGTTCTGTCTCATTTGAAATGAATTTGAGTCCCTGTTTTGGGAAACACTGTTTATACATGACAGCTGCTGGAATGCAACTGAAGATTTTTTTCAGTATTGCAACATCCTCTTTGTAATATACTGCAGTCAAGAGGATGTAGAAGCAGAGTTTCTCAGGAGATGGCGTAATCAATGACTTTTTGAGTGTTCCCGTAAAGTTAAGTATCATTTTCTGCATTTATTTTGGTACTTTAATGGTCATTTAATCATATATAAAGAATCCAGTTTCCAGTTGCCAATCGTTATATTATTTATCAAATCATGCACTCTACATGCTTAATAGATAAAACATGTTATTTCTACAACTTTAAACTTTACAAACATGTTAATGGCTTAGATTATGAAGAAGTTTTTTTTAATATTACTTTTTGTGGTATTTGCCTTTACTTCTAATAGTGTGCCAAAGACATTGTGGTTACATGACACACATCTTGGACCCCTAGGCCACCGTGACATTGCAGATAATAAAAGTTTTTATATCTCATAACACTTTGACATGCTTATAAATAGTCATGATAACTCACACAAACTGTGAAAGTAAAATGCTGATGCGCACGAGCACGGAGGAACAAAACTTGTGAGACTTGGGTGAAGTTGTAACAAGCAGTTAGCCATGTCTGTTTATGTGAACTAAGAATCCTCTTGGGAAGGACAAATGGAGAGACAGAGAGAGGGATACAGGAAGAGAGTACGAGGAGAGAGGGAAAGAAAACAGGGGGTGAAAGACAGGATGACAGGGAACAGAGAGAAGGAGGGATAGAGCGCTTAGGACTGGCCTGTGGGAACTCAGATGCAGTATTTATGGATGTTTATCTCTGTGCTGGTCCTACGGGAAGCTCACATTTTCCATTTGGGAATAGCTGGTCAGCAGGCATGAAGTTCCTCATGGGATCAAGAAAGGCTGGAGGACAGCTTAGTGACAGAGATGCTCACATTGTGCATGGGATAAAATGTCACTAAAGTTTCCATCAGCATCTGTTTATACAACGTTGCCTAATCTAAACCAGAGCTTTTTCCAAGTCTGCATACTGTATATCATTAATGACCGTTTACCAAGCATATCCAAGTGTCCAGAGACAGCTTTGAAGGAGCTGACATCAGAGTCTGGTGAGTATCCAGAGGTCTTGTAAATGTCTGAGTGGAGGCATATCACTGTGTTTACACATAGCGTCTGTAACTCAAAGCCCTGTTTCTTCTTTACAGGAATCCACTTGTCATCTCCATTATTTAGTGAGACATGCAACTGTTCAAGCAGTGGTCACCAGTCTGCTCTTTGCTTTAGTTTACGTTACTGTCACAAATAAAGCACAATGCAAAAAAAACAAAACTGCATGTACCATCTTAGAGGTTATGTCAGAAAGAATTACTTATCCGGTGCATCTTTATTTCTCTGGCATATGCAGAAGTAATTGCTACAGGCAAGATAATTACCTCTTAAAAGTTGGTACACATTGATTATTAGCACTTGTGAATGTAATAAAATGGAAAGAGTGAGTCATAATAGGTTTTCCTGTGATTAATATGATGAGAAAGGAATGAAAGGATGGGTTCAGCAGGTTCAGAGGGAAATATATGGTAACTCTGGGTTTTCTGCTTTTGTCGTCCAAATGTGCTATAGAAACAGTACTAATAGTCTACAGTGATGCTAGTGACTCTGTGAGACTGCACCTCGGCACAGTGGTGCTAACATGATGACCCAAAGTAGATATTAACCACAAAGTACAGCTGACTTTATGGGAGTAATTCGTTTTGCAGGTATTTGGCCATAAATCAAAGTATTGGACAAAATCATATTTGACCTGATGATGGCTGGCGCTAGATAAAGCCAGGGTATCACCAGAGTTCATACAATTCACCCTGAGGGGAACAAGAATGTCTGCACCAAATTTCATGGCAATCCATCCAATATTTCTTCTCCTTGTTCTTATTGAGTTTGCATGCACTTATGTTGGAAGTTACTTTGGACAAAAGCACACGGTAATACATATGATAAATAAACATAAATAAGTTTATCTAAATCAACTTTCCTTGTGTATATACACTATGTACAGTACTACAAATTACATTGGGGTTCACAATTCTCTTACTGGTGATGCAAGGATTAAACTTTTGCACTGTTGTATTAGTATTTTTTTTTTTACTTTTTAAGGGAGTTTGAGTTTTTGTTGTTTAGCCGTTGTTAAGCTCTGATCTGCCGCTTGAAAATCTCTCATCGAGGACACTGTATAAACCTTCCAACTTCAGCAGGCCATAATGAACAAATTGTGAAAGTCACTGCTGGAGATTTTACCTTTTTTGGATGTGTTTACTTATCTGTACTTGTCAGTTTATTCAAGGGATCGTTTCCTCTCTCCTTCTTTAACTTGGCTTGGTACGTCAGACTGCCGTAAACCTTTTCTTGGAAAACAGGGGGAAAAAAAGTCTTTCATAAGGAATTCCTGGTAATGTCACTTCAAAGAATCACGGAGCTTCGCTTGCATAGATATAATGAATGCACTTTCTACATATAATAAATGTAATAATGCCCTGTGTGCATATCAACCACATGGTTACAGTATTACACAGAGGAAATAGTCAACATGGTACAAAACACAGCCTCATTTGTGGATATATTGTACTTCGTAAATCTCACATCAGGACCAAACAGCCTGTCAAGCAAACGATGAAGTCAAGCTGAGGGATGTCATTATTTTTGCAGTAATGAGCATCTACTGAACTGAGAATGGGTCATAATGGGGTTTAATGACTTGTGTATGCCATGTAAGTTTTAAATTGGGATTACAGCTTAAACCTTAAGTAAGATCATCAGGAATGTTCTTACAAAAACCTTTCA
The DNA here is from genome assembly GCA_025331565.1 of Holacanthus passer. Classification (NCBI taxonomy): domain Eukaryota; kingdom Metazoa; phylum Chordata; class Actinopteri; family Pomacanthidae; genus Holacanthus; species Holacanthus passer. Next base: position 3,721,261 of record JAFREQ010000028.1, read on the forward strand.
TTTTGGTCAGATAGCCAGTTCTAAAACATTTCTCCTCTATTTCAGCATGAGAGACTGTCAAGGTAAGCAGCTTCTAATTTAATTCACTGCATTAAGACATACAAATATCAATTGATAAATAAACAACCAATCAGTGACTCAGTGATGAGAAACTGACAGTAACTGACCTCAGTGTTGAGTAGTTAATACCTCTCTTACATTTTCAGACTGAGCTCATCTGGATCCTCTGACGTTTCCAACGACACTTCAACGAACCACGCTGAGTCCTACTTCTTGCGGAGGGAGAACAGACTGTCTGCGAGGAAAAAGGCAGAAGAAGAGACTGCAAACAATGACTATAAAAAGGCAGGAGATGGAGTTTGCATGTTGATAATATTTCAAGTGACTGTTTTGGTGCTTTAGTCAAAAGGAACTAAATATGATCACTTGACAATTGATCAACTCATATGAAGAGTGTGCATTTTATTCAGCAGGTGATTTTCAGAATTGAAACCAAGGTTATTATGACATACACATAAACAATGAGTCAATTATGTGCCAACATTATTACAATTCATCCTGAGGGGAACATGAATGACTGGGCAAAATTTCATGGCAATCCATCCAATAGTTGTTGATTGAATTGTACCCAAAAGTGAACCTCTGATGGGAAAGATGGATTGTCTGGCCAAACCTTTGTTTTTGAGCCAGTAGATGTTGAAAATAATGAAACAATAATGAAATAATGGAAACTTTGACCCGTTTGTGGCGATAGATAAAACGTCAGGGAACGATCAAAGTCATTAGCATTCGTGGCAATTAATGTTGGGATATTTCACTAATGACCAAAAATGTCAGCTTCATGATCAATAAGGTCGTTAGCTGTCACTGTGGCTGTGGATGTCAACGCTTGATAGTCTACGTGCTGAGAAAACAATCCTAACAGGTGCCTGTTTTGCAGATGTATGAAAAAGCACTGGCCACCAATCAAAGGCTCAAGTCCAGGCTGGAAACGAGTAAACAGGAACTCGCCATGATTCAGGACCAGCTGCAGAGAGCGCAGGTACTGCAGCCTCAGCAGGTTGACGGTCGATGTGCTCGATCCAGATTCATGAGAGCGAAAGAGCTGAAGGACGCAAAAGTTTCTCCAAGTCAAATTTGAAATAATTCACATTTTTCTTGTCAGCACACACAGAAATGCCTCCCATATATTCTCATAATGATATGGGGGAACAACGTAATGTGAGAGAAATGTGACATGAAGGATAGCAGTTATACAAGGAAGCTGCAATATGATTACTGTCAGTTTCCAGGCCTGAGTTATGGAATAATGATGGTGAACCACTTTAGAGTTTCTGTGAGCCACCGTGGGCATATTGGATATTTCACATCAGACCCACGCTCGCTGTTATGAAAATGCAACATTGATAATCACACAGCTTCGAGGCTTCGTAGTAATACTTTTCACAATAACCTTTCGTTGTTGCAGAAGGGGAGAGCAGGAGATTGTAGCTCCAACATGCTGGAGACGGAAAAAAAGGTATGAACTCACCATCATCCTGATAAACATGTTTTCATTCAAAGTGTTTTTATTTATCTTTTCATTAAATGTTATTCCTCATAGGAAAGTTGGAGTCTAAAAAAGAGGATATCAGATATGGAAGAACAGTTGAAGGTAATTCAGAAATGTTAGTCCTTAACTTTTTTTTTAACTTCCATTTTGTCCTTTAAAAAAATACAGTACAGCAGGATCTGTTGCCCAGGAGCAAGTTAAGCTTTAAGTCTGATATAAGGGAAACAATGAACAATCAAACAGTGTAAAGTGTGTGTGTGGACTTGGGGCCGCCGTGTTAGCTGCTGTGTCTGTGGAGTTTCGAGCTGACATCATTTGTCACCATTATGCTCTGCTGGCTGTGGAATGTGTGAGCACTTTGACACTGCAGCGAGTGAGCCATCAGTATTCATCTGCAGGGTAACGTTCACAAACGTCTGCTGTGTTATGCCCAAGAGGACACGAACAAACGCCTGCTGTTATCTGTGAATGAGAGGTCTAAACAAACACTGGATGCCGGTCTGAAAATAGACACGACCGAGATGCACTGTTACGTGTTTAAAATGGGCAAGTCTGGTCCAATTGTGTCTGTGTGTCACTGAATCCAAAAGTACATCACATGTGTTAGTGTGTGTGCAGTTGTGGGGTTTTTTTTTTTATTGTAATAAATAGCCCAGATCAGATCAGCTCATTTTTTGTCTAATTTCCTTTGTGTTGTAGCAGCAGGAACAGATGGGAAAAATATAAAACAGTCTACCTGTGCTGAAGTTCAGGCCTTAAAATCCTAAAGTGAAAATGAAAAGATTTTTGAATGAGCAAATATATTTATAATTTATCCATGAATGATGTATAACTTATAGAAATCATCCAATCATAAATCAAATGAAAAATAAAGATACAAACCTTTTTTAGGACTCAGTTTTGATGTGATTGAGGATGAAAAGGTTGCTGGAATTGCAGGAATCAAAACCAGGACCTTTGTGAAAATACATATGAATTAACACGAATTAACTTCAAAGCTACAATTAAAGGGACAATTCACAAAATGAGCTGTACAGTTTTCATATGGCAAAATTAATATACAGCATGTAAGGTAGACCTGAAGCGTATATGTAATGTTTTAATTTCTTATATTGACCATTGGTTATTGGTTATCAGCAGCATGTAATCTGTGCCCACTTTAGTTGTCTCGTTCTGTCTTTTCAGGTTAAAGCAGAACTTAAGATGGAGAACCAGAGACTGAAGGACGAGAATGGAGCTTTAATCCGGGTCATCACTAAACTGTCCAAGTGAGACAGGAAGGATGAGAAGAAGAAGGATGGCTATCACAAGCTGTATTTATACCTGCATTCTTCCTACATTCATCCTCTGAGAGAATGTGTGTACATAGTTTTCCAGACATTTTGGAAACATGACTAAATTTTCCATTATTCGCTGAGTAAGAAACGTTTGCAGGGGTCAAGACACATTTCACATCGGCTTTGAAAGCTTCCTGTCATTGTACTGGATCTGGAGTAGTAACACATTCCCAGACTGAAAATACATTACATTAAATTTCATATTGTATTTTCATTTAAATATTTCTACATAAAAACAAATGCCAACCTGACCATTACGTGTGTTTTTCTTCACTGTCTCCATGATAGTCCAGGAGTAAACCATTTATAAAACTGTGGAATCACATCATGAATACCCCTGCATGCATAAATGGAAAAATATTGCAGGTATTTTCACTGAGGTATTACCATGGAAACTGCAATATTTTGTTCACTCCATATGCAGACCTTGAAAATCGGGCTCTGAGCTATCAGGGACAGCGGATGATGGATGAGCTACATTTCTCAGGAAAGTGGGAGCATCACATCTCTGACCCTGTTTACAGTGGGTTTAAAAATGCATCTTGGGTGATTCTACCACAAATGAACAGCAATGAATGAAACCGTGATTTCAAAAAAGTTGGGACACTGTGCAAGACATAAATACAATAGAATATGCAAATTTGCTAATCCTTTTTGACGTATACCCCAATTGAAAACAGCACAAAGACAATGTATTTAATGTTTGACCTCATCAACTTTTTTGATTGATTGATTGATTGATTGATTTTTGTAAATATCTGCTTATTCTGAATTTGATGGCAGCAACACATTTCAATCAAGTTGGGACAGGAGCAACAAAAGACTGTGAAAGTTGTGGACTGATCCAAAAACACCTGTTTGGATCATTCCACAGGTAAACAGGTTCATTGGTAACAGGTGATAGTATCATGATTGGGTATGAAAGGTTCGTTCACAAGCGAGGATGGAGCGAGGTTCACCACTTTGTCAAACACATGATTGTATAAAAGAGATTAATACATGGGCTCAGGAACACTTTGTGAAACTGTTGCCTGTAAACACAGTTGGTTTGCAAATGATTGCGTCTGTTTTTATTTATATTTTACACAACATCCCGGCCCAACAAGATTTTGCATTAGGATTCAATCACTCAAAGACTTGCTGAGGTAATCTCGGGTGCATTTGATCACATATCTTTTGCAGCGTAAACATTAATACATCTAGATGAGGTGCTGACAAGGATGTAATAGGAATATACGTCATCAATACAGGAGGTGTTTGTTTGGTGACAGACAAACAACTTTGTCCTATTAGTTCTTCATACATCTTTGTTTTCTTAGCCAGTCCGTGCAAAACCAATCTTGCGCTTGTTCGACAACAAACTGATGTAATAACTGTGTGCGGAGGCCTTTGACCCTCGAGCAGACATGACATAGGCAGTAATGAAATCTAAATACAAGTGGTCAGCTTAGACACAGGTGGCAAGGCCATTTGTCCACTTGTGTTTGGATCACTGAAACGCATGTTAAAACCAAGTGTAAACAAGGTCAAGAGCTTTACCTTGAACAACGATGTCACAGATGGCTTTTCTTCTTAACCTGCAATATAACAACAATCAAATGCACATTTTGCCTCATTACTACCGACACTAAAGCAAAACCAGACTTGCATGTAAAATATCAATCAGTTCATAGTGAGTGTAGAGGCTTCAGATTCTTTTTTTAAACAGGTGTGATAATTTACAAAACAATTTCGCCTCCATTAAATAGCTGTTCTGGAGCTTTCAGTCACATAAAAATCATATAAAGATCATCATCTTTTTCATCAGCAGATGGTGAGACGGTGAAGGTGAGATTGTTTTGACAGCTGCTGTTTCCAAGGGCAGAAACAAACCACAACTTTAAACTGAGTATGAATCAGAAGTCCTTAAAGTACTCGAGTACTGAGGCGAACTCCACCGGCTGATGAAGATCATGTGACATGGCCCAAAGCTCCAGAAGAGCTACTCAATGAACCCTGAGGTGAGATTGTTCTGTCAACTGCTGTTTCAAATGTCAAGAAGGAACTTTGAACCTAAACTACTGTTAAAAAAAATCCTGAGGAAGTAAATCGAATTCTCACTTCTGTCACTTCAGTTTCATGATGATTAGAACTGAACAAAAACACCTAATGTGTTTATGCACCACATCGACTATAATTCATCTTTTGTTTCACATTCAGAAGATTTAATGAGTCCCATTTATAATGTTACATTCACAGGATCCCTGCCAGACTGAGATTTCATTTTCAATCCTGTTTATAGTTAATTTTGATGATGATAGATTATGAATAATTAGAAAAAAAATCTCTTGGTGTCAACAGCGTATTTACACATTTTTAGAAGAAGAAGAAAATGACACCGTGTTATCTTTCAAACTCAGACTAATACAAACTTTATCCTAGTTCATCACTCACTGCAAATGTGTTTCATTTTGTTTGATTTGTCATCCATGTTTTGTTGTAACATTTATCTTGCATCAGAGAAGTGGCTGTAACATGTGGCCTTACTCGCTTACATAAAGTGAAATACTACTGAGTAATATCATCTAGATTCTCACTGGGGTCACAAACATTTTCTCTTGAGACCCCACTTTGAATCCTTACACTCAGAGAAATATCAACAAAAAGAATTACATTTATGGATCAACTCATCTTAAACTCTATTAAATGAATAATGTGCAGACTACATATATTCACTTTAACTATAAAACAAAAAACATTAGTGTGCATTTATTCAACATAACACACACACCTCATCACAAATTGGTAAGAAACAATCCAAATAAAATAAAATAAAATACCCAGGAATTTAGTTCAGAAAGTCTATTGTTGGTGCGCTTGCTGGAGCTCATATGAATCCACAAAGACAATGTTTGTTACTTACAATCTGTTGTGGTGCAAAGACATCATGAGTCAAACCATTCCCGGAAAAGAAGCTGCCAGGCCCAATTTCGTCCTCTCCACAGCGAATGCGAGGCCAATTTTCCTGCTCGCAGCAAACAGGAGGAATCCGGCTTCCTCTCACAGAGGATGAAATGTATGCAAACACCACTTCAACTCAATACAATATTTAATACTTTGAAACTAAGAAAACAACAAATCATGGACTCAGCTGCGAGTCAGATGAATTTAAACCATTTTCTTTCCATTGACTGATGCATAGCCAACATAGCTGATATTAACTGCAAAATTAACCAATCCTAAACTTCAAGTCAAAACTTTTTTCTTGTTCTTCTTCTCCTGAATTTATTCTTAGCCTCCATCTCCCTCTCTTTCTCGTTGAACCCCTTCACACATGTGATTCACCCACAATAATTATACCAGCGAGGTAATAGACCAAACTCTGGACATTTGCTGTACACACATCCTTAACTACACGGTGTATTATTATAGCATTTAACTGAGTAGTACACACAAGCACACTGTTAAGCTTCTCTCATTTCATGTACTTCAAGTTGAAAACACGCAATATGTTTAAATGCCTTGTGCAAATGAAATTATATTTTCAGGGGCACTACACATGTCCAACTCAATTCTCCTTCCCATTTTTCTCATGCTGTGTGTGATGCCACCCACTGACCAGAAGTGGAAACGCACCCTCTGATTCCATTTACACACCACACAGGACAAGGCTACTTAAAATGCCTTTATTTCCTATGATTACATTTTGACAACACACAGATATGTCCTGACCACATCCCATATTTTGGTTCCCTTGAGTAATTCAGTTCTACATAGAGTGATATATGAGTACAAGGTTGTTCTGTTCCCTATTTTTTGCTGGAAAACATGGATTTTGTATGGAAATAAATCATGCAGTTCACAAAAAGGCACAACTATTGACACACCTCTACAACAAGACAAAAACAAGAAGAGGAAAGAAAGACTATCAAGCATTTCCCTTGTCTGTGTTGCTCGGAAAGTGAACGCATGATGGAGTACGACGATGATCAAGTCTGAGTGTTCTGTATTATGGCTGTTATGGTTGTTCAGACTGAAGAGGAACCATTAATGAAGCAGCAGTTTGGCAGTATTGCATTGCGAATGTTTGTTCTGCACTGTTCGGGTCTAATCTGTGCTCGGGAAAGCTTGTGAGACCCAGGAAGACAGAGATTTTGTTGCCTGCATTGCAGAAAAATGACTGACTCATGTAGTCCATTAACAGAACAGCAATAAATAAATACAGGCTCTATTGGTCCTATTGCAAGTACAGAAAACAGCGGACAGAATCTGATGGCAGCTCATATACGTTGATGAGAGTGAGTAGTGAAGGATGTAATGTGGTGCTCCTCCACAATAAGATCCAACCTTTAATTTGCTGAATCTTCAGAACAGACTAATAATGGAAAATGTATCTGTATGAATTCTTCTCATCCCCTTGAACATAGCAGCTACATCTAAAAGATTGACCATCATGAAGATTGGGATTGTTCATCTTCATGCACACATAGCGGTTTATCTAACAGTAAATGACAGTGACTCAAAAAAAAAAAAAAATTTTTTTTAAAAGCAGACGGGTAAACAAATCCCCACATTAGAAATGTCATGGTAGACACAGCATCGATATCTCAGAGCATGCACAAGTGACACAACACCAGCTCATCCCATTGCAATCCATTAGTTCAACTGTGTGTTTTATCATGAAGTGACGTTTGTAATGAGAAGATTATTGATTTCTTAGCAATATGACTGGAACTAATTAAGAGGCCTGCGCCAATAATGTGCAGCAATTATATTTCCCAGAACTAATCCAGTAAAGTAATAAAAGAAACCTGGATAATAACATTAGAAACAATGTTTGGTTTATTTTATGTGCAAATTACTGACGTCTGACACTTAAAACGTATAATCAGACATGTGAGTATATTTGAATAGCAATAAGATGAGAAGGTAAAATTGAATGAAGGGGCTACAAGTCGATCAAGTCGTCCACTGTATCTACATTTAATAAACTAAGACTCGACACCCATCTGGCAGGAGTAAATGAAGGAAACACTTACGGTACACTGAGATAGAAAATCAAGGAGCCGGCAAATATTCTCCTTTTTTGTAATATATACAGTTTACTGGTCAGCGACCAACACACACTGTATAACAAGTGCAAGCAGAAATGAACAATAATTACATGACTTGTAGCCCAAGCTACTGTAACACTGGATTCAGCACAGAGGACACATACAAACGGTGACAGAAAACCAGACAGTCATGCACTATTATGGCAAATTAAGTGGGATTTTTACATATGACACACAAAGCAACCCTGCTTCAACTCCAGGCGTTAAAGGAGCCCGTGAACCCTAACATGAATTACATACATTCAGTCCCATTCAGCAAAAATACATACTTTGCAGTCAGTGCATACTCTTTTTTACTCTGTTTTATTATCAAAAAATGACACAGAACACAAACACACATACACAATATAATTATGGTTCCTCTTTAAAACATGCTACTATTTACATCATCTTGTAAATACATGCTGTAGCCTATTAACAAATCTGCGCAATGCATAATGTCAACAATAGGAAGAAGTAGTATTGTGAGTGGACCAATCAGTGTGCTGCTGTTCACCCTCCTGCAGAATTATTTAGACTTCTGTTGCCTCCTATTGAAGCAAAGAAAGGCTGTAATGATAAGAATTTTATCCACAAGTGAACGCCTAATCCTGAATAATAAATTCAACCACTACTTAATCCACAATGTTGAAATTACCACTGAAATTATAGAATTGAAACATTTAACTTTCAAACTTCGAATCTAATCTTTATATATTCATATTGTTTGAATTCCGCTCTTCGATGTTTCCTGGTCATTTAAATTGTCATTCAAACTGGATGTAATTTTATTCTATTAGTTATAGACTTTTACAATAAAGTTTTCCATATGAGATGTGGTGATTTTTGGACTCAGTAGGTTTGGTTTGATTTTCGTCAGCACCATCTGGGGTGATAGAAGCTGAACAATTCCTTTTATAACACCAACCAGTTTTCTAACTATTTATTATATATAAGATCAGCTTCACACCAATTTGTAATCCTAATAGTGTGTTTATTTTACTCCTAGATGCTAAATATGGGGATTTATTATTTTTTCTTTGTATCAAATTATAATTTCTGTTCTGTTTTCTTTTTTAAAATAGCAGCACCACTCCACAGTCTTTCCTCATACTATAGGACAGAGGTCTGATCATTTCAATCAGGCTTGATTGCTTGTCCTGAGTGAATGAACTTCAGTTGAACATGAATTCAGATAAATATTTCTCCGAGTAAAATATTTAAACACTCGGTGATGTCAAAATTTCAGCATTAAGAATTCAGTAGAAATTAAACATCACAATCAGGTGTTGAGTTGCTTCCAAGATTCAAATCCTCATGGCATTTTTTTTTGCCTCTGTATCTTTGCACATCACAGTAAAGCAGGATGTCTGTGATGAAGTTGTAACGTCACCATGTTGCAACACTTTGGCTCCAGGCTTACAAAGCTTGTGGCTGATGAGTGAGCGATCCAAACAACATGAAATACCGTGAGGCACGATACATGCTAGACTCTGCAGCTCTATTTGGTTCAAGCAAATGGTCCAAGATATGTTCATCGTATCATATGTTTGACGTAGCACTTGCCCTGTGGAGATTTTACAAACCTGCATTTTGTACTTGAATTCACATTCTCTTAAAAAGTGCAGCTACATCTTACATTTCAAATTCAATTCTCTATAAAAACATCTTGTCTTTGACAGAAATCCTCGTGTTGTTTCACCAGAAGCTATTAAAGTATTGAAGTGAACTACAGTGTGTTTGGAAAACTACAACACTTGTCAAAGAAGGACATATAATCTGTTTAATGGATATCAAAACAAAATATGTCAGATGGCACTGTATTCAGGAAGCAATTTAAAAGAAGCATAGTCATAATTGGTGTGAACATCATTGGTAAGCCTTCTTGCATCCTTACTTTGTCCACAGATAAGTAAGGTTTTACATCCAAGTGGTCAACACAGCTCAACACTCCAGATGGCACATTCACAGTGTCCCTGACTACTTTTGAATGATATTCGCTCTGTGAAGGTTTTCCCTTTCGATAAATCAATGAAGCTGAATGCATTTCTCAAAGTGTCCTGTCGGGAAAGGCACCCTTGTATTCCTGTCCTACATTAGATCTGTCTGAAGACACAGAGATGTACAGTATGTTGAACCTAAATGCATAGGCGTGCCTTCATGGCAACACAAAACAACTTAGATCAGGCTGTGTCGCCCCCTAAACTGAATCATACTGTACTGTATGTGTCTCCTTCTCAAATGTGAGCTGATAAATGAAGACAATCATCGATGCAGATTTTTCTTGAAACTATATCGCAACATGGATCGCTGCATTCAGTGACCTCATTCATTCTCAATTAAATGTTTTTGCATTAATAGACTTAAACAGACTCTATGCAGGAAATAACCCAATACTACAGTACTTTCTATTGCAAGTTATAGCACACTTATTAGCAAGATACAATACTGGGCGTGGTGAATGCAGAGCGGTGGGGAGGTAAGTAAAGCATGCTCCATAAACTAAACTAAAGCTTTATTTCCAGCATTGTCTTCACCAAGACTTTCGTTCAGTGTCAGCACCCTAAGAATCAGTTTCTAAGTTTCTTCAAATGAAAGAAAGACCAAAAGTCGATCATTCATGAACCAGTCACCCGATAACTCAACGCCACTCTTCTCAGCATACACTAATGTGTGAAATGTGATGCTTAAAAAGAGTTTTTCCGACTTAACCATGAATGAGCGGATATTCTAAGATGTCTCTTTTTTGCTGAGCAGGTTTCATGACGAAGTAGTCATGTGTTAAGTCATGGGTTTCATGCAAAGTAGGGGGTGGGGGTTGGATTTCTGAGTAAGTGCATTAGCTGGTTGGTGGAGCATGTTACTTCTTTGCAGCCAAGGACGCCAGCTGACCATCGATATCCTCCTCGGGTTGCAATGGGTGCCACTGGGCAATGGGGCGGCGCGGGTTAGCCAGCATGTCGGACCAGTGCTTCAGGCCGAGGCCGGTCGCCTTACTGCCCACGAAGATCTTTCCGATGGCGTCATTCTTACCGATCTTGTCATAATCAAACACCGTGACCGCCACCAAGATTTTCTAAGAGGGGATCAAGAGCCAATTTGTCATTTCTGTTATTTCAAAATATGAGTTTAAATAACTTTTGCAAAGCGGAGAAACAACACTTTGCTTTACTCACAGCTACATATAACTTAGGTTTGTACTTTACCTGCATTTGTTCCAGGGGGATTTCAAAGCTGAAGGATTCATTATAGTAAGGGTTTAAGGTGTTCTTCTTCACTGTGGTCTTCTTTTTCTTCAAACGCTTACCCCCCTGCAGCAGCTGGATCTTCACATAAGGATCTGCAAAGGGCATCGATATGATCAGCAAAACAGACCATCAAGACACGTTGTTGCAATGTAGTTGTTGGCTTTCCTGTTGCTTCCATCATTTTCATTACCATCATTTTGATTCCTTTCTGCATTACCCTCAGTTTTTGTGATAGATGTTGTGTTGGTGGAGTTTGGTCCTACAAGTGAACTACATTTCCCAAGTGCACTTACATGAGAGAGCACAGGCCTCATAAGCTCTATTTGGAATAATTACAAGCTCTCTGGTTGCCCTAAAAAAGGTTGTAAGGACCAAAACATTGTCTTAATCATCAAATACTTGCATTGAACCTGAGTCGTCTTTTCCTTCTTTCATCTTTCTTTCATCTTTCTTTTCTAAAATCTAATTAAAGCCTAAACTGTTCCCAGCCGCTGCAATGCCAATAAAACTTTAGCAATCTACATTCTACCACTTCTAATGTAGAGTTTACAGCTTTGTAAGCTTTACAGCTTTTGATTTCTCTACCAGATAATCCGCAGGCGTCCATCTTCTTCAGGTTCTTTGCCTCCAGGATGCAGACGGTGAGTTTCCCGGCGGTGGGGACGTAACGGAGGGAGATGCAGATGTCTCCGAGTTTCTCAGGCTGAGCAGCACAGAGAGAAGAGACAGAGACGACAAGCGCACATGTCCTTCAGCCATCAACAGAAAACTGATTGTTTTAGAATATGATGATGAAGTGAAGCAAAATGCTCTCAGCTACTATCTGCTGTACGTCTTGTAGTTTTTCTTTTGGGCTAATATTAGCGTCTTTATGCTCTTGTGGGAACATTGTGCTTAGAATTGCACAGTTCTGTTCGAATTGAGAATAATAAGATTTTGACCCTCGAGGTTTTCAGCATCCACTGAGGTCAATGAGATGCTGATTTTTGTATCGAAAGGTTAATTCCTGTATAACAAATGTCAGATATCTTAGCCTAAGAATTCAAAGATTTAACTAATTTTTTTAACTGTAAGAAAATATTGATTTTGAGGATTTCCTGAATGTTTGGGAACTTCTTCACATCTCTTTTCACAACTTATTATCAATTAATTATCTTAGTCCTCTTCAGAAGCCAAATTTTAAAAGTTTGATTCTTAACAGCACCTCCTCTTGGTCGGCGCTCTCCAGATCCCGCCATTCCTCGATCGGCCGCCCGAGGTCGATGGTGTTCATGGGAATCTTCACCTCGCCGATGACGTCATGTTTGGAGAATCGGTCGTAGTCATAGACGGACATCACCAGAGTCTTTCCTCCGAGCTCCTCATAGGGCACCTGATCGACAGACACAGTGCCATGTTGTTTTGAACCTTGACACCTTATATTTTTTCCTTTGTGATTACATGAATATAGAAGCGACTTAAATCCTGAAATACTGAGTTAATGAAAAAGTACAGTAGAAGAATTAGTTTTGGAAAGTTGGTTGTAAATGTTAGATTTCAGTTTGTCAGTGAGAAATTCAAAAGCTGTCAAGAGAAGAAATTAAACAGAATTTCCATACTTTGCAGACATCCCGTCAAGACATGAAATTAACACAAAAAATTCGTATTAAAAAAGTAATCTAGAAAACTAGATTTTTTTTTTTTTTTTTTTTTTTTTGCTGCTGCAAATTTGCAGACAGGCAAAGCTTCCACCGTGACCCAGAGCCCCTGGTAAAGTCTCTGTGGGCTTCATTAGCCAAGAAAGGAAAGAGCAGCATGTACTGCCGGCTGCACAGACCAGTGAGAGCACACATCTGAGGAAGCTGACAAGACACAGTCAGCCCTATTACACCAACACACGATGAGGGAAACACTGGCCGTGGCTTAGGAGGATTATTTGTGCAGCCCATCTTATATAAAAACTTGCTCACTATCATCCATAAATATCTGATCTCTGTCTCTTTTCACATTTACACCTGCATCGATTCCTCATCTGCACCAAATCCTCCAACAGCAGATGTATTTCATCACTGCGCATGGTGACAAGACTCACCTTGAATACAAACGTCTCATTGAAGACAGGGTTCAGTGTTTTCTTGTGGACTTTGGTGTCATACTTCTTCTTCTTGTCAGGCAGGAGCAGGACTTTAACGTAAGGATCGGAGGTACCGCCTGAGTCCATGGACATGAGGTCCGCAGCTTGAAGGATGCCGACCGTGAGCTGTGTGCAGGGGAGGTGTGGATGGGATGGAAAGGTGTAGACGGGATAGAGGAGACAGCAGAAGGGAAGAAGCAATTTTATCAGGCAAAAGTCGAGCGTTTATAAGATTGTTCATTTGTGTCAGGGTCACTGCTGCAGATGCTGGTTATGTAACATCTGACAGCTTGAGCAAAGCAATCAATCACCCAAACTTTGTGCCCGACTCGAGATATATCGAATGTCAGAGGGTTTTTTTTTCAATGTCACACAATTGTCACAGTGTGATAACTTCTGGAAACTGATTTTTCCTATACCTTAAGATGTATATTTAGATATACAGTATATATATGTATATGTTTGAGCTATTAGGGACAATAAAAATCAACCCATCCACCTTTTATTCTAGTCTCTGTTTTATGTTGACTTAATTTAAGGGCCTCTCCTCTTTTACTCGCAGCGCAGCCTCATTAATTCATGTCATACACTAAAGCGCTGCGTGCATATGCTGCTGAGAGCATTACAGTAATGATGATAAAGGTACAGGATCTTTGACAAATGAGTTCCCTTTTCCTTCAGTCAGAATTATTGCAAAAACTATTTGTTCCACATCTATTTTTTTAGCTGAACAAATGAAGATTCTGTTGCTTTAATCTGTCTATAAATCTGTAAGAAGCAGACCTTAATGAAGCAGATGGGCATTTTTTGAAATATGTTTTTTCGCCAAAAGTTAGATGAGAACTTCAATACCACTCTCATATCTGTCCATTCAATATGCGGCTACAGCTTAGCTTAGCATGAGGACATGACATTTTCATCTAACCCTCAGCAAGAAATCTAATCTCCTACTATTATTATTTTCTCAAATAGTTGAAAATCGAACGTAGATCTGATATAAAATATGGGGATAGTGGAAAATCTCAAACACTCCCCAAAAAGCAATCAAAGTTCTCCATGAAAAACAAGTCTTACAGTTCAAAAACATCTCAGAGATACAACTAATTCTGTTAAAGTGTGATGTGTTTACAAGTGACAGCCACAGACCTTTGTATTCTCAAAGTCATAATCTATAGAATATTGCAGCTTCCCCAGTTTCTCTTGTTCCTTCTCCTCTTCCTCTTTCTCCTCCTCCGTCAGTCCGGTCTCTCCCTCGTCATCGTCGTCGTCCTGGTGTTTCTGTGGTGCGAAGGTAACAAGACAAAACACGGTGTTGAAGGTCAGGCCATCGGTGGATCAGAGGACAGGGCTCCCTACGACAGCCAGCATGCCACAGACACTGGAGCTCCAGGAGTTGTTTTTTTTTTTTTACGTGGGAGATACATGTTTTGGTTACTGCTTACCTGCACAGCACCTGATGATAATAACCAGGGGTTTATCATTTACAAGGGGAGAATTCTCTATTGGTAACACATAAATACATGTTTACACTTTCTGCATGTCTCGTCCTCTCAGTGTTTTTGGATCATTGGGCATTTCCTTCGACATGCTTGTGCAGTACAGTGACAGCCAGAGTCAGTGGAGGCTTTGCATGCTAGTTCCACTAAGAGGGGTCATAAATGTTTTCAATGAAATCAGATATTAGCATCATTCTCTTGTTTGTCAACAGGCTTTCACCAAATGAACAAGGAGGTCAAATGTCAAAACCCCGAAGGAACTAGCTCACAACAGCGAATGCCAGTGCATATTAAAATGATAAAAGGCAAATAGGACAGAATATTCAGTCCAAGGAGATGGCTTTCAAACAACCTACTGTTTTTAGCACAATTGTAATCTGTTCTTTTATTCAGCCCTGCACTCACAAGATTCATATTTCAAGATAAAATCCAAAACTATTATAACCTGCAAGCCTCTTTTCACCTCTAAATTTATGTGGCACCAAAAAAATGCCTCTCTTTCCAGCTCACCATTATTACAGTAAATGGTTCAGGATTAAAGGGCACAGCCAGCTATTTGAATAATGTCCAGTCTTATTGCTGCAGCGTTATTATTGTAGTTAAATTAAAGCCTCATTGCCAAGGTGGCCTTGACTTTGACTTGTTTTTTTTCAGGCCATCCAGTGTCTCCACATCCTTCCTCCTCCTTGAGTGTCACAATCAAAAGGACAGATTTGCGAGTATTTGGCTCTTCATGCAGTTTTATCATCACCGTTTCCATGTCTCCCAAACAACCAACCATGCCCTTTATCACATGCATAGATTAATAGTGTTAAAAAAAGTGTCTTGCATATCATCTCTTAGTCCAATACTTTCCATATTGGTGTGGGTTACAGTTACATTGTCCCAGGAACAATGCCTTAGATGGTTAGACTCTCCTCTCTGGGGGTTTATGGAGCACATCATAGCTTTCCATTGTTACATTCTCAAGCTGTCATAACAAAAATAAAAATAAAAATTTGGGAAAAAAAAAAGGAAGCAAAGGAAGCTACGACTTTCATTCCATGAAACCCCCCTCCGCCCCGGGGGCCAGAGAGCATCAGCGTGAGCTATCCACCTACCGTAGAGCGGGAGTCCACCACAGTCAAGAAACACGAGGCACACACAAGACAGACACAAAGCCGGGGGAAAAAAGGAAGGAGAGCAGAGAGAGGAAGAGATTCAACTCACAAGACACCAAACACACTACAAAAAGAGAGGCAGTCAACACCACCACCACAATTATGATGAGAAATGACACGCTTGTTTTCGGCTGGGGGACGACAGATTCACATCGTGGACACAAGTAATTGATTGCTTTAATTAACTGCCACTGGAGCTCAGGGTAATCTATGGTGATGTTAGGTGATTGGTCCTCAAATGAATCAGTGGCTTTTCCTAACATTTACTGTTACTTTGCTTCCAAAAATTTCCCAATATGTCTGCGGGTCTCACGCCTTCATCCATTATCTTCGGTTATAAAAATGCAGCTTTTTGCACTCGCGACTCGTCAAAGAAGAAACTTTCCTCTTCATCGTGCTCGTTTTTCTTTGCCACCCCGTCACAAAGTGTGTCATTTATCACCAACGGGCCACAATGGAATACGTCACACGTTTAAACAACCACCACAACAACATCAAATAAATGGAGGGGAAGAGAGCTCTCCTTGTGTCCTCTACAGCCTGGGCTACAAAAGCTGCTGGTAGAAGATCAAATTTGGTTAGCTAGAGACATCTTTGAATGAATAAAAAAAATCTGCAATCAATGTCATCAATAACAATAAAATTTGCATGATAAATTATTGTAGGAAAAAAGAGGCAAAGCATCCTGTTACCCTGACTTTTCTGCACAAGGCGCCATACCTCTCCACCCTGCATGTTCTTCATGTTGAAGCCGTCCTTGCCCTTCTTCCCTTTCTTGTTCTTCTTCTTCTTGCAGCAGCATTTTTTGATTATGCAGAAGCAGCAGGTGAGCATGAGCAAGGCGGCCACCACCGCGATGGCAATCAGAGCCCACGGAGGCACTGTCGGTTTCAAGACAACGAAAGGGAAAATTGAGATTGTTTTTTCACTTTTGGTCAAATAAATAGCAGAAAGTGGGGGGGGAGCACTGCAGCATCACTCACGTGGGATTTTGTCGATTTCGTTCAAGAATTTGCTCTTGATCTCCTCAAACATGTCGTTCTTGTTGATCTCCGTGTTGTTGGAGCCGGAGGTGTCCGGCGCCGAGGTGGACATGACAGCCGGGGTGGGAGCCATGGTCACAGTGGTGGCGCCGGTGGGCTCGGGGCGGCCACGGCCTGTGGCGTTCTGAACAAGTTGAACTTCATTGTCAAAGACTAGGCGCAACGTCCCTGAAGGCAAAACACATCAGACAGAAGGGAGGATTAGATACGGCAAACAACTGCAGCATGTGGAGATACCAAGCAGAATATTTTGTCTTCTTCTGACATTCAGGATAAACCTTCTCCTAAAGCTGTTACTACTGTTACACAAGTTTATTTCATTTCAAACACAATGATATATTGTGTCAGTTCCATTATAATTTGTTCTTATGGGACTGATTAAGAACAATCTGGATAACTGATTCAAAAGAATAAATTTAACATTTTTGGGAAACTTATTTGCTTTCTGTGCAAGAGTTGGATGCAAATGTTGATACCACTCTGCACATTAAACATGGAGCTGAGAAGAGAGGCGATTAGCTTAGCTTAGCACAAAGACTGGAAACAGCTGGTTGGTTCTCTCCTCAGTGAAAAAACAGGCCCACCAGCATCTTGAAAGATCACATATTAACAGATTGCATCTCATTTGTTTCATCATTACACAAACTGACATGTGAAAATTACAAGTTGTGGTTTCAGGGGGAGCAACATGCTGTAACTATTTCTTCATGAACAGCAGTTTATTCATCCGTGAAGCATCTTCACAGTGACAACACGACTCCGGGAAGACACTGCATTAAGTTAGTGAGCCTGAAGGTGTGTTCAGACAGAATGTGAGACAAATGTTAAGAGGTCATATGATTGCATAAAAAGTCAATGGATAGATGCAAATGGGCACGATTTGGCATCTGACGAAGATGCATCTGACTGAGTTGAGGATGTTTTAGCTTGAGCACAAAACACGTGTAATCCCAGGGCTTTATGGATGTGATTCATAGAGAGATTAAAGGCAGAGTAACTGGAGGGAAATAACAGAAAGAATTAGCTCCTTGTGAGTTCTGCGAATGGTGTTAAAATGTCCTTTGATTCGCACTTTTACACACAAGTGCTGGTGGATGAAATTTTAAAGTGGGGAGAGATCCAGGCCCGGCTTCACGCTAAGCTAAGATAATGGAATCAATTTCCAAGACATGAGAGCGATACTGATCTTGATCTTCTTGGAAAGAAAGTGGATAAGCATGTTTCCCAAAATGTCACCAAAATATCCCTTCGAGCAAAAATCCCAAATGCAACAAGAAAACAATTTGTCACAGTCCTACTTAAAGGCTTTTCATGTTCATTCCTGATGTATTGCTGCTCCATTAGAAATTGACTAATTGATAAAGATGATCCCATTTGTTTGAGAGATGACGAGATCAAGAGCTGCGACGGAGCTTCTCGGCTCTGTGAAAGATGGAGAGGGTGCGTAAACAGACAGTCTGGGAGTCATCACAATCAACAACGTTCATCGTCGTGAAGGATGAAACAGGAATCCGTTATGTGAACGACCCCTGAACACAGCGATCTGCCAGAAGTGAAGGAGACTCAGAGAGAGAGCTGCATCTTAACAGAGCAGAATTAAAGGAGTCCTCGTTGAAAGAGGCAGGAGGCGGGGGGAGATCTCTGAAGGGACACGGTAGCTCAGTTATTAATAAAATAGAGAAGGTCGATACTTCTACAGCATCGTTTCTGTCTGTTTAATATGAAGCCACAGCCAGGATGACTAAATTTAATAAAATTCGGTTGTATGAATTACGCAAATAAGATAAAATGTGTTAGTGAGCTGTAGAGGTGCTGGAACACAAATACAGTATTTTTACCTTTGGACAAGCTCTTTCCAGTCTATGTTAAACTAAGTGGCTCCTAGTGGTGGCTTCATATTCACCATCTGTAATGAACGTCAAACCTTTCCTTTAACTCTCTCATCTCACAGCTTGGAGGTCCTCGCTTGTCTTCTGTCCCTTTCTGTGTGGAGTTAACATGTTATCTCTTGTGGGATCAGAGATTTGAAACAGTTTTTAGTCTGTTTATGTCCATTAGCTTTAGTCTTGTTTCCTGCCTTCGACTATTTGCATGCTGGGATAGTCGGCCTTTACTTCTTCTTGACCATAAGTAAGAACAAGCTGGTATGAGTCTGTGAATGAAATGAAATATGAAAACATACTAATTTGTATTTGATATTCAATAGCTGACATTATTTGAATATGTAGCTGAAATAATGAGCTGATTACTTGATTGGCAGAAGATGAATTGACTGAATTTAATGAATCTTTTAAGTCATTTTTCAAAACAATAAAATATTCCCCGGTTCCAGCTTTACATTTCTTTGTAATTGTAAATGATATATCATTAGGTTTGGGACTGTTGGTCAGATAAAATTAGACTAAATAATTAATCAATTAGTTGCAGATTAATCATTAGTTGGAGGCCTAAAGCAAAATAAACTAATAAAATGAAAGTCAGAGAATAATAAAACAAGCGTCTCTTCACATCATTTCACCTTTTTTATCCTTTGGAAATTAAATCCACTGCAAACAGCTGAACAGATCAATTTACCCTCCAGCCTCAAGTGACCATTATATTATTTATTCTCAGGTTTTTTTATGAGTGGCACCAGAACGCTATTAGCATTTACTGCTGAGCACAAAGGTGTTGGTTCTAAATGAGGCTTGCTGGTTTCTCACATAACAGAGAAAAACATATGTGGCAGAAAAGCTGATAGCATCAACTCAGTTTGGATTGAAGTTTAATCGGTGCATTATAATTTGGTGCAGAGGAAGAGAAATCCTTCCTTTTGTGGTCATTTATTCATTTACATTAATCAGATAGTAATGTTGCGCTAATAAGAATATTTGAACAAAAACAGTTTAGTGGTTGAGATTCTACCAGCCAGAATATTTTTTACTGCAGTATGATACATTTCTGGGAGCCACTAGTCTGATATTATTTTCAGGACTGAGATTTGGACGCTGCCTTTGTGCTTCATGCCCCCCACCAGCTCAAACATGATGCTAAAGGATAATTGGCAACTTGACAACCGTCGACCTGTTGTGCTGCTGTAATGTCGCCATGTTTCTTTGTCTTTGCTTCAGGGTGAAGAATTCAAGGGTGAAAAGTGTTTTGACAGAAAAGGTCATGATTTTTTTTTACCCCTTAATATCACGGTTCCAACTCTTGAACAAACGCTATGTGGAGGTAGATGGGCTTATAGCATAGAAGGAGAAATTGAAATGAAATAGGAATGAGCAAAACACTCAGCATGAATAAAACATAAAACAAATTGTGTGTGTGTGTGTGTGTGTGTGTGTGTGTCATTACAGCTCTTGTAATGTTCAGAGTGATCCAGAGGAATTTTGTTCTATCATCCTCTGAAAGCACTAAAAGAAAATGATCCGTCTCAGTTTAAAAGACAGTCAATTCCTATTCACAGTTTAAATGAGTGAGGACAACAACTGAGTGTAGGGTTTCACAGACGCAAACACACACACACACACAAATGTATGTGTCAAATAAGGCTAGTATACAGTGAATGTTGCTGTAGAGTCATTCTCGTCTAAATGCTCACGGTGCATGTGAGAATTTCTGTATCATAACACAAAAGTGAAAGAGGAGACGTTTCTGTCACCGTCTGTCAAACACAATCATGTCACAGACCACAGATCAATGAGTATCACATTCCAACATGCGTATTTTAGCGTGGACTATCTCACATCGTACGGTTGGATTCAATGCCTGCCGTTCACATACAGTGCAGCCGAGGCCCGTGTGCTGTGGGCCGGCAGATTATTGTTGCTAAGCAATCCTAATAGTGTCTATCAGCTTTCCAGACTTGCCCACAACCTGCCTATAGCCGCGGTGACCAGCCAATCAAATAACCAATTGGCTCAAGGCCAGTGTCAAGTCATTGCCTGAGTGGTGGGCATGATATGAATGCCGACTGCTCTGCTGTGCTGTGATGTGTGATGGATGATTATGATTAAAGTTTTAGCCGCAACGGGGGTCCCTCCCAAAAATACACTTTATTTCTGAGCAAGAAACCATCAGTCGAGAAATCATCTGTTCTAACAAAACACGAGCAGCTGGTATAAACATAAAAATCAGGATAATTTTTGCTTTCCTGATCCAACTCGGGAATAACTCCAACTTCCATAACTTAACATACGGCTTCTGTTGGCATTCAAATGAGCAGGGACGACGACGAGAGAGGCTGAATACACCGAAACACGTCCATATCCTCCCCCCCGGCTTGTTTTAGCTTTAGTGTTTACCTCTGTGCCATTAACACTCAGTCCTTATCTGCCTTTGATTTCTGCAGCTCGTCACTGGCCAGCATCACTCAGCCACAAAAAAAAAAGGCTCTGACACATCCTGATATATCACAAGGATATTCAGGTACAGAGAACATCATAATAGTTTACTATGACTCACTTAGTTTGAAAAATGCAAAGATCCTCAAAGAAATCCATCTTCTTAGTTGCACATTTTGATTGCATTCATGTCACATAACTGCAGCTTAATTAAAACCAAACTCACCAGTCAGATGTGGTATTCCCCTTCGTGAGGTGGCCCATCCAATATCAATAACTGTATGGGCTACAGTGCCTCAGAGCTGTGGCAACATAGTCTGATCTCTCCCATAAGCAGAGACTGCAGTCTCCTCTCACTTCTCTCCACTGCAGCACTACACCCCCCTCCTCCTCCTCCTCCTCCTCCTCTTCCAATGCACACCATCTCCCCCATTTTCCACCCTCCCATCACACACCTCCCTACTCCCTCTCTGTCTCTCCCTCAATGTACTCATGCACGCAGCCTCTTTACCTCTGTCTCTCCATCTCTCTCTCTCTCTCTCTCTGTCTCCCCCCCAACCTCATTTGTGATGCTGCTCACACAGCTGATTGCAGCATGCCACTCTTTGGTCTAGCATTGGAGGGCAGTTGTAAAAGATCAATATGCACAAGCTTTGGGGTGAGAAGGAAGGGGGGGGTGCGTTTGAATGAAGCCACAGTTTTCATAGATCAGAGATAGAGAACAAGCGAGGTAGGTAGTAGCAGAGCTGACGAACTCTTAAGGGCGTGCTGATTTTTACCACACCAGCTCCAAATAGTATCACACTGAGCTCATACAATTAATTGGATCCCAACAATTGATCTCAGAAGGGTGATATAACCCTCTGGAGGGATCCTTCCTTGTTAAACCCATTCAGAGCAAACAACTGACACCAAGAATGATTAGGTCAACTTGCCTGCCTTTCACTGATCCCTCCGGAGACTCGTCAATGATAATAGGAAGTGAGCAGATTGCAAAGCATCTTTCACCAGTTACAATACAAACAAAACTGCAGCACAGTGTGTCGAGCTAAAACCACCACATCACAAAACATCTGCTGTGTGACCGAGAAATCTTTGCATGCACAGAGATGAGAATCTAAGCTTGAATATGAAAATCTGTAAATAAGTGTCCTCATAGCCTGGTTATATTCATTCTGCATAATAAACTGGTTTCAAATCAGCAAATGCATGAAACCGTCCCTCATGTTGTTACTTCTGTACATATTTGAGCCCTTTTCAATTCCAGCATTCAATATTTTCCCCCAGTCTTTCTCCTCAGACCCTCTCTCCCTCCTTGCTCTCCTTGGGGAAATACCTTTCTGTGTGCTCATGTTCAGCCAGCAGCTGTCAGGAGCTGTTGTGAGGAGGCCCCTCTTCGCTTCACACACTGCTGCAATGAGCCGCTGCTTCCAGCAGGGGGCAGGGATCTCACACAAAATTGCTGCATCACAGAGCATCTTTTCTTTTTCTGTACCAATGTGCTGCAAAGTTATGCCCTGAGATATCTGTCTTCCATGTTGTCCCCAAATCATTTTGCAACTGTTAAATACATTTAGAAAACATGAAAGTGACAGAGGCGACTCCTTTTCGATAAAACATTTTGCAGCAACCTTGTACAAAACTGTTTAAGATTGCCTTCATTGACTTGTTTCTAAATAATAATTTTTGGCCTTATTTAATGATTTTTGCTCTCATCAGATTCTCTGAGCATTTGTAGGGTTGTGTGACCTTGCCATCAACCTGCAAGCTGCACAACTCAAATTAGAATTGCGTGAATTTTGTAGACTGAGGTGGGTGATGGGGGGACGTCCTGGGAGTGAAAAGGATGAGGCCGAAGGGAGAACTAAAGCAGCAAGGTGACATTAGTAGAGTGATGCTGCTAGTTTGTGGATTAAGGACTAAGAAAGGTGCATTAAAGGAATAGATCTACATTTTGTGGAAATGCAACAATGGCCACATGACATGGAATAATGTGGGTATGGTCGCAACCATGAACTGTGGAGCGAGCACAGTTAACAAGGTTACAGGTATAGTCCATAGTGTAGTACAACACACAGTTTATCAAACGCTCTGTTAACAGAACCCTCTGTCCTTGTTCTCTCTCTGCAGCCGAGCAGCTTCCCTCCTTCTCTGTGATAATTTGCCCTGCAGTCACATAAACAAGAACATAAACAAAGGACACTTCCTGAATCAGAGGTCACTCCCACCTGGAGCCTGGAGGTGTTTAGCTTAGCTTAGCATAAAGAAACAGATGTCTGGAGGTAAGAAAGTCCACCTACAAGCATCTCTCACTAATGAACACCTACTGTGATAACTTGTTTGTTTAATCCATACAAAAGCTGACCTTTTATTAAAGGTTATGCGTCGGTCTATTTTGCGGCCGAGGGTCAAGGTCGCAGTGATTCATGGAGGTAATTGTGTAGATGAGTGAAATGAAGAGGTGCAGGTAGACAATTTCTCAGATTCACTCTCTTACTGTATTTGGAGTTACTTTTTTATTTTGCTGACAGAGAGACTGGAAAATGAAATAAGGATTGACATGTGAGGGCCGACTACAGAGGAGCAGAGCGGCTGTTTGCTGTTCAGTTAAAGGACACAGTTTTAGCTCACTGGTCTATTGTGCTCTCGCAATGGAAAGTTCCTATAGTCAGTGATTATACAATGGCATTAAATGCTAAGTATGGCAGCACTCACTGTAAATCTGCATCGTCAGAGGAGCAGACTTGGCAACAGCAGTAAATTAATTCACTCAAAAGTAGATTTAGGACACAGTAAACCCTGATTTTATTGTGAAATAAATTGCAGGAAAGGAACAAATGTTAATGGAAGAGAGCCAAACCAAGCAGCACTATTCTACAGAGAGAGAGAGAGTCAATAGATATCTGATATAAGACTAATAGCAACATTATTCTAAGTGAAATCAGATTTTACTTTGCATTGTAGAAAAGCACGTCAGACTGTATTATGAGTGATTTGCAAACACTATGAATAACATTTTTTGCCCAAGTAAATACAGAGATGTCAGCCCATTTGTCTCAATGCACTTTGGATAGATGGAGAGGAGAAGTGATGACGGATTCAAAACGTCTTGTAAGTCTCAGCGCTGGGTTTGAAGGAGGCTTTGTGTGATTTTTAACTGACAATATTAAAAACTTGGATCACTTAGTAAACAGCATCAACATTTAATCAGGAAAAGAATTTTGCCATCATGATGTGAAAATTCATGAAATCCTGCAATGCTAATGTGTTTCATCAGATTTAAAACTTTCCAATGAGCCACTGGCAGTTGTTTTAATCCAGTAGCTTATTCAAGATATTTGATTAAGTTATTTCATTATTAATATTAGCAACCCTGAGCTTTCATGCACATGAATGAGATGTTCAACAAAAAATGCAACATTAACAATTAAAGGAATATTTAACATCAGCCAGAAAACAAGATTGTTAATGAATTGTTAAAAAGGCTTAAATTAATGTTCTGAAAATAATGATGTTTCACTTTTCTGGATGGGGTCGTCAAATGTAATCAGCTAATGCTCTTGATCACACTTTATAAATCACTACTCCTGCTTGACTCAGCAGCTTTGGTGCCTGGCAGAGTTTAGTGCAAGGTCACAATGCAGCTGCATTATTAACTGAAGCAGTGATAGTACAGTAGGATTGGTTCTCCTGGATTCCCAGTGCATTGTGGGATACTCCAGCCCTTCCCTGGCTCTCTCATTTCCTAGAGCATCTGTGAATGAATAATTGTCTCTCTCTCGTCTCTCGTCCTCTCCACAAAGGGTGAGTCAGGCCTGAGGATTGTTCTGCGCTGGGACGTCAGGAAGAGCAACACGACCACTATCAAAGCCCCAGATAAGCAACATATACAGGGAACAGCTGCTGCCGACGTGTGTCGGTGCCGAGTTGTGCCGGGACGTTTTGGTTCGAGATGATTTGTCTCCTGCGAGGCAGCGGAGAGGATGTGGAAAAGACTGCACCCTCTGAGCTCCTGCAGGGAGTGCTGCAATGCAGGGGTGTAACAGAGAAATAGGAAGCCAGAAGGCAGTTTGTCCAACAGTCGGCTGCTCACTCTCTGCCTCCATTTCCTGCCATGCTTCACTTCTTCCTCTCCTCATTGCTTTCATCTTTTGCTTCTATCATTCCAGCTCTTTCTGCCTCCCCATCTCTCTCTCTGTATCTCTCTCTCTCTCTCACACACACACACACACACACACACTTAAAGCACTGGCCGCACTCTGGCCCATTAATACTGCAGCGCGGACAACAGTAAACAGAAAGCACCATATGGTCGTAGTTGGCTCTGTACATCAGCTGCAGTGTTTGGAAGTCTTGGAAGTAGCAGTTGGTCAACAAGGTGACACTGTGTCTGTGTTTGCCTGTGTGTGTATGTGTGTCTGTAAACAGCGGGTGGGTTTGTTGTGGAGCGTGTCGAGTGGGTGGACGACTGTTGACGAAGAACTCTTGTGCTTTGACAGCAGCTTTTCACTCAAACTGAGTTTACTGGCATCGTGATACCACGGTGTCTCCGAAGTGAAGGACAGGGGAGCTTTGACAAGTCAATCATGTGAGCAAAGCCATAACTGCTTAAAACTGATGCTATTTAAAGGATTAGCCCCCAAAATAGTGAATTAACAAAGCAAACAAAGACAATAACAAGGGCTGACGTCTTGAAGTCGTCCAGAAAGATAATTTGAGGGATGTGAGTAGGCAACTATTGTCGGAATCGGAGGTTTTTAAAGCAGGAGGTGCGTCTTCAAAATGGCTCAGTGAATGAAGTGAACAAATATTACATCAGTTATAAAAAGGAGATCAGATAGAAAAGCCTGAATGTGTGTGATTTGGTTAAAGAAATAGATCAGAGATACACTAGTTCTGGGGAATTTCACTGTTTGTCCCAGTTTCCCAGAGTCTGAAAATAATAAATGTCTCAGGACATTTTTATGTACTTGGTGTAGTCTGAAGCTATATTGACTCAACTGTTTCTGTATCTGTGGGATCATATAACATAATCATGATCCCATAGGCATCCAGGAGTTGAGTGAAACTAAGCACAAGAGGGGGTAAGGAGGCTTTGTCTGAGGGGAGGCCCCCAGTCTCAATCTCTGACAACCCCTGCTCTAAAAGATGAAGAATACAAGTAAATTTAAAGCTGTATGTTTTCCTTCGCCTCCATTGAAGATTTGACAGCGAAGAGATGCCTGGAAATTAGACGAGAGATCAGGACTCACGCTGGGCGCTCTGCTGTTCTTTGTAAGCGCCTTACCGAGGCGGCACCCTTGAAAGTATGTTAAATCTTTTCGAGTTTCTTTTTTGTCATAGCTAATTCAATTCCTTTATACGCGGCTTCCCTGAAAGTGGAATAGACCTCTTTAATACATTTTGACTTGTCATAATAGGAAAAGCAGCAGCGGAACTAATAACATTAACGATGGCTCATTTTAAGGCTCAGGTTGTAGTTGGGAGGTGTTGTGCCGGGATCTGCAGGTCAACAAACTCCATGTTCTAATAAAAATGATGAAGGTTTAATTTGTCCCGCTTTAGCAGGTGCAACAAAACTGACAGTAAAGTGACAGTCCTGTTTGTACATGTCAACACAGACCCGAGAAGACGTCTAATCAGGCAACACGAGAGAAAACAGCTGTGTGGGTGGACTATGTGTCTTTGGCTGCAGTCAAATTGCAGTTTGTGCAATGACTTTTTGGTAACTGAGTGAAATGAAAGTATCTAAGTAGAGGCCATGATAAGAGCTGGTTGAATTCTTTAAAAGCTAAGGAAAGGTGCTTCAGTGCTTCATTTCTTATCTCATTTAGCATAGAGTACACTGAGCCCTCCTTTACAAAAAAGAAGATAATGCCGTCCCACAATCCCTTGCAGCAGCAACATTTAAAACAGCGCACCATTCAACATCTGCTGTCACATAATTTGTGTCCTTATGAATTCACATCTTTACTCGACCTCATGACGCTTTCCATCGAAGTGTTTAGGAAAAGACAAAGGATGTATTTTTGACTTTTCGACTGCCGCCTTTGAAGTTTTTTAGGGGATCAAAACAGTGAGCCATCATCACTGGAGCTGGCTAAATTAAATGGGATGCAGTCACCTTTAATGATATTACTTGAACCCATGCTTTTCCTGCTATGATTTATGAAAACATCTTCCATGTACAAGGTCTATTAAAGCCAGTATGAAGAAAGATAATGTGGCAGAAAGCAAACACACCGCTAAGTTACTCATGGATACTTATTGGATTTGTTTGGACTGCCTCATCTGTTTGACCCTTGTCTGCCTGAGCAAGTCTTTTAATTTTTCATAGAAGTGCACCAGGTCTACCTCTGTCGGCATTTTAGGTCCAGTCTCTTATATTCCTGCTACCTATTTTGCACTATTGCAACAGAAAATACACGTCTTTCAAACAATCAAAGCATCACCCAAACCACATATCTGCAACCTTGTCCACTGGGAATTAGTACTTAAGACTTTTATACTACAGTATATTACTGTCTCGTTGCATCATAAAAAAAACAATTCTAATCACAGGAGTAAAACTAACCAAAGTAATCCACAGCATATCTTCCTACTAAATTTCCCCAGTGACTTTCTTCATGTGCAATAGCTTAAAGGCAAAACTTTGCAACTATAACGCCCACAAACATTTCCCTGAGGTAATGACAAATGCAACTGAGACAATCACATCATCAAAAAGTGGACTTGATCGGCCGGAAAGCTTGACAACAACGTGCATCAATCTGTCTTTGTGGTCGTCATGTGACAAACATTGAAACCACAATTTTCTTTGTTGCTTGACTAAATTGACAATTTGAACCCATTTCAGTCATTTGGCTGAAAATATTCACCACAGAAATATGACAAATTTGACTTTTTTTAATCAGTCTGAATTGACTGATATTGACTGAGGACTTGCTCATTTGTGACCAGAGAAATTATTTTCTCAGATTGCACAAAACTCCTTAACTTCTGTCTTTCCTCCTATCCCCTTTGCACACCCTGAACACAAATACAAACTAAGTGTACACATCATTAGGGCTAAAACCAACAAACAAACATACAGATATGTACATCTACACACACTCTTCTTTCTACCCCCGGTGCTGAAAATAGCCTGGCCGACTAGCGCGGGATGTTGGTGCATTTAGGGTGTGAGCAGAAGGGAGGGAGAAAGCGACATTTAGAGACAGAGAGGGAGGGAATACATCTCTCCACCAGTGAAGGATGTATTGCCCAACTGCACAGATCTGGGGCAACATGGCGGAGTAGTACTGAGTAAAGAGAAGCCAGAAGGGACACAGGTTCAGTAAGTAATTATCTGATCCTTCTGCACCGACTTCCTACATTTCCTCTTCTTTTCCTCTGGCCTCAAAACCATTTCACATCAGATTTCATTCGAGGAGCTTGCTAATTAAACAGTGAGCAGTCATTTTTCGGCTACCCTCCGCGCCTTATTAAAACACAAGTAAAGTGATGTGGACACATTTGGAAGCAGAAACTTTTAAGTCTGCAATAATAAAGTCTCCAGTCCAAAGGCGAGCGATGGAGGGAAAAACCAGATGTGTCAATCTCGGCATGTTCCATTTTCTGCTCCAGCAAATTTCCAAATCTGTCAAGTGTTTCGTGCTGAGAGAGGAGAAGACAAATTGGTATCATTAAGAAAGTCCTTCATCAGCAAATCCTGATAAACACGTCTGTATTCTGCATCAATCAACCAAGAGGCAGGAAGATCCTCTGTGTTCTGTTATTGTAAGAGATAATTATTTTTGATTTGAAACATTCAGTCCATAAACAGAAATAATATAATGCTCCCATCGAGCCTCTGCATCCAGTCAGCAAGGAGTGTAGGACTCAGAATGACCAGCTGAGGGCGCTATATATACAGTCTTTATTTCACAGAGGTTTCCAGTATCAGTAAAATGGCTCTGCATCCTTCCAGGAGACTTCATGCACATTTCAGCATGTAGAAAGTCACCCCTACAGTACACTGCAGTAGTAGTACTAGTAGTAGTAGTAGTAGTAGGGAGTCATTCCATTTTATGCTACTTAATACTTCTTTACCACTACATTACAGGGGGAAATATTGTACTTGACATTTATTTTGTCTCCTTTATGTTAACCTGTTTATGTTTTTATGATCCTTACCATTAAACTGTTATATTTTCTGACATTGTGTATAGTTTATATTTGCACTCTTCCTACTTCGTTCTGCAACTGCTGCACAATAATTTCCTTTAATAAAGTTCTATCTGATTTCATTTGATGGCTATATTTACTTGTGACCAAGGGGAAGTGTTTCTTTCCACCAAGGAAACACTTCCCTTTTAAAGGTCTAAAGACGTAAAATAAAACACACACACACACACACATTTGTGGAGCACAACTTAATTTTGCGTAACAAGTACTTTTCCTTGAAATGAAGTACTTTCACATATTTGTAATCGTACTTTAACTTAAAGGCGCAATAACAGATTTATTTTGCCCACTTGGGGGCAGCAGAAACAAGTTTTGGAACAGAACATTGATATTTTGCCTTTTAATTTGATAAGACAATGTTATTATTATTTTGTTATGTGCTTTACTTGATATGTGAAAATATTCCTTTACTTCCTCTGACATCAGCTTCATCTTTTAGCATTACAGCATTACAGAATACAGCCAGAACACAAACTAAGCTACTGATTGCTGCTGCTCAATCTGGTCCTTAAATATATTAATTTGCCCATGAAGCACTTACAATCGACCTGCTGAAAGGTATTGATCCTGCTATGCATGAGACACTACAGTCATTACAGTCATGTGACTTCTTAAGTAAATAAAGCAAGTGCCACACCAATGCACAAAGGTAATGTCATATAATGTTGTGAGGGGAAATGGCTTCAATGGTATCACATTTTATATTAAATAGTAGAATTTAACTTGCATTAAATTTACCTCGGAGCACCACCCTTCCTACAACCAGAATTACCATATCGATAGCTAACCCAGTTAAAGTTACCAGTCTACGAAGGGAGAAGCTTTCGTGTGCTGCTTGTTGGCTGGCGATTCCTTAGCTGATGAACCAGGCTGGGAAAGCTGTGGCCCTGATGTTGAATGCAGTCTTGTGAAGGTGCAAGTCTGCTTTGTTCATCTTTTGGTGTGTCTCCTCCTTCTGAGCTTACTCTGCTCAAAAAGCCATCAGGTAAGAGCAGAAGAGCGAAAAGAGTGAACTCAATTGTAACGTACGAGTCATGAATGAAACGTTTGAAATGAATGACTCTTTCAACTGACACGAGGGTGACAAGTCCTCATCTCCATTAACTTGTTCACTGACTCGTGAACTGTGAAGACGAGGTGAGACCATGTGTCACTCACACTATTGTGCAACTCTTACATTAACTGTATTGTGGAAATGACCCACAAGGAACAGCACTGAGCTTTGAAGCCAATTAGACATAGTGGTCAAACATCCCAGTCTGACAGGGACCCAAAATCTTTCCTGCACATAATCACAAGAGAAGTTGTGGCTATAAAATGGTGGATTTTTAAGTGTCACGAGAATCAGAATTTTATGCATTCAGTTGGATAACATTTAGAAAGTCTCGAAGAGCCTTGCGATTAAAATATTTGATCCCATTCAAGTTAGCCTGTCCTGTTTCTATCTTCACACCTTCATCCTGGAATCTTCTTCATTCAGTCAGTTATTTATAAAGTCAACCAGAAACCCATATGTTCTCAGTTGGGCTGCCCTGACTAATTGATTAATCATTTATTAATCTAGTTCTCAATAAATCTGTGTCAGCTCCTACACTTTCCATTTCAACCTGTATCATGACTTCTTGTGCTTTCTGTATTGTGGATTCGACCTGCTGCATCTTTCCTTTCTTTTCCTCAGGGCCTCTGAAGGTTTAGCATCGACATCAGTTTCCTTATTTATACACTAGCTGACCACAAGACTTAGGGCAAGAAAAGGCTAGAGGTTCAATACCTGAGCTGTATAATGATACACGTCTCCTTTTCTAGGCAGGCCAAACCTTAAAACAAATCCCTTGTACCGTGTCCTCGGGCAGAGGTGTGTTTCACTGATGCCATTCGACTGACAGAAAACGCACTGCAGCACCAGCAAAGACATCAGTTCAGCAACTTTCACAGGGAAGCTCTCAAAGTCTACAAAACATCTCCCCTGACATCACTGTTTGTGATCTCCCAACACAAAAACATCATGAAGTGCCATTTGAACTGGTATCAGAGCAGCACACGAGCACAAGAGTGTGTGTAGAGTATAAATGAAAACCATCAACAGTGTGCTTCATGTACATTGATGCACCTGACAGGCTGTAAAAGAGGATCTCAGTTCAGTGAGGGCGGGATTATAGGCTGCAGCACAGAATCCCATTTCATGAACCATCAAGCAGCAGAAGTGCTCCAGGCGTGATCACCTCTCCTCAGGAGGAGCTGGAACGGAGAGATTTAGACGAGCTCAAATGAGGCCTCCTGTTTCCTGCAAGAACCGTCCACACCCTGGAATAAAACATTATGCTGATATTTAGATGTCCAACACTCGTCAATCTGTCAACTGATTTCGCTATTATCGCTGAAGGTGTCATCCTCAAATGTAGTCACATACATCAGGATGATGCCTTTAACATCACTGATCCAACGTGTGGGTAGGCTCAGAAGCCAACAACAATAAAACTAAAGAAGAAGATGCCTTTGGTCACATGTCAGACACGGAAGACAAATGTTAGTGGGTCTGTTGTCCAGTGTCAAAAGAGTTTGGTTTCACATGTTAGCATAGCAACATATTTGTCATAAACCAAAGTATTGGACACATTAAAACTTTAACCTGATGGTGGTGCTAGATTAAAAGTCACCAAAGTGGTTGTAATTCATCCTCAGGGGAACATGAATGTCTGGACCAAATTCCATAGTAATCCATCCAACAATTGTCAGGACACTCAAAACCACAAATGTCAATATGATGGAGTGAGAGTAAAAGTCAGAGGAAACTCAGCAAGATTCATGAACGTCTATATGACATTTAATAGAAATCCATCCAATAGGTGTCGAGATATTTCCGAGTGGTGGACCAACCCATCGACACACAGACAGACAGCCATCGTTTGCTCGCATATATGCATTTGTAACCGAAGTCCTGTGAGAGTCTAATAAAGGGACACCCTATAATGTGATCTCATCTGGAGACGTAACGCTGACTTCATCACCAGACCAAGCACAGGCTGCAAAACTGTGCAGTGTGATGAATCCTCTCTCAGTGCGCGGCTCAATGCAAATTCAGCAGGAAAACAAAACGGTAGACGCAAAATGATATTTTCAAGAGAGAATGTTCGTCATAGTCCAACATACCTTCAGATAGTTTAAAAAAATTTAATCTGTCTTTAGGGTTTTTCAAGAAAATACTTCTCGACTGTCTTAACAGTTAATAAAAGAGGTAACAGAGGGAACACGCGTCAACATTATAAGTGATGACAAATACGATCATAAGCTGTCTTTCTTATTGCATTGTTAGATCATACGTTTCCTTTACATCCACTGTATCATCTGCTATATGAAGACCTGTTACTCTGAGCCTGTTTAACATCTATGGCTGCACAAAATGACCAGGCAAGCACGTACATACGTTGTGGGACAGGAAATCTGCGTGTGTCAGTATGTGTGTGTGAGGACATACTGCAGCTCCACACGCCCCATGATCCACCTCTGCTGATGCCAAAAGGAAGTCCTCATTTGGCTCACACACACTCAGGAGTGTCCCAGTCATGTACTCATAACACCCCCAGGGACTGAAGAGCCCACTGCATCACCTGATCAGCTCACACCACCGCATCATAATCAGCCCGAGAACATACAGTACCAACAAAGATCATCCACCCAAATCTGTGGCTCAAAATACTCTGTTACTTAATCGATAGGGAAAACAGGAACATCCACATCTAACATTGCACAATCTAACAAAGAGAATGTGCTGCAGAAATGACAAGAAAATGAAACAGATTTCCAGCTTCGATGTAATCAGTGTCCATCAGAGGCTGTAATGCGCAAAATTTTAATGGGAGCTTTGTATTCAAAAACCTTCATCTATAGCCAGTGACTAAATCATCTATAGCCAGTTACTAAAGAAAAGGTTGCAGTGGTCTTGGCATAGCTTCACAGGTTAAACAGCTGACAGGGCGACACAGATTCACATAAACACAGTGAGCTCTGCAGACTCTTGCGTGGGCCCTTCGCTCTTGCTGGCTCAGCAGATTTGACTTTGCACACACTCCCTCAGAGCTTTTACTGTATAGGAGTGAGCTGACTCTCATCCCCCATCTAAAGACTGACACTGTGAAAAAAATGCCCCAGTCAGGAAATGCAGATGAAAAGAAACATGCTTATATGCTTGAAACAACTTATATGCTACCTTTTCATATTCAGTAAAATGTTTATTCTCATGTATTAAGGATTAAATATCTCTTACTTTAATCCATTTATACACATCTAGAATAGAGGCAACCAATGAGAAGTGTTTCTACAGTGCAGGAAATTCCCATCTCAAGTTCTATCCTCACACACACATTTGTTTTTGATATGTAACATTATACTGCAGCACTACATGAAGCTACGCACCAGGCATGAGGACTTACCGGCACACTGCAAAAGTTCCACTCAGGCAAATTTAAGATTGTATTAAAAAGAGAGGCGACTGGCAAAACGCTAACACTGTCTGCTCTAATTACCCCTGAGCCATTTATCTCTCTCTCTCTCTCTCTGCAGAGCTTTTTTTCTCTCTCCACATTCAGACTGGATGTGTGTAATGAGGCTAGGTACCTCTGTGACAACCTGGCACGCAGCAGAGCCTCAGAAACTGATGATGCTGTCTTGAAGAGAGAGGAAGAAATGCTGCTTACCTTGAACAGAGATGAGCCGCCTCCTAAACAAGGAGTGGAAGCAGAGAACAGGGTCAGATATGCTCGTGACAGGAAGCAGGAAAATCTTAACAATCTGCACTTGGGTTCATCCCACTCTCACAAGACATCTCAAAAACCCCTCAGTGCTGCTAGGTCCCAGTTTCACCTGGGGGTGTTTGTGACACCCTCAAGCAAGAGGTTCCTTGGCTCAAAGTGATGCACTCAGATCAGATGGGAGAGGAAACACTCACACAGATTAACATAGTTCTAACACACTGAAATCAGCACAAGCATCACAGCCGGTGCAGGTCCACTGCTGTATTTCCCGGCACTGTTCGCTCATTGGCTGAGGAGCTACTCAATAAAAACCCTCCTTGTCATCAACTGGGTTGGGGAGGGTGGGGGTTTAGCTTTTCTGTGGCGCACTAACAACTGTGCTCCTCCTCTTTTCTTTCTTGTTCCATCACTTTTTCCCTCAGTAGAGGCATACAGGGAGTGCTGAGCTTTGAGAATTAGACGCAGGAGGAAAAGGGAGGAAGAGAGCGAGGAGGAGAGAAAGGGAGGGAGGGAGGGAGGTGCAAAAGCAGGGGAATCGATGAATGGTGAAAGGAGAGGTGAGGATGGTAACCGGCGGTCTGCAGTGGCTCTCGCAGAGCTTGATTTTTAGGTCCTGTGCCTCCCTGCTGCAGGAACTCTGCAGGAACCTGAGTGCAGTGAGGTGTGAGGACCAGAGAGGATGGAAGGAGAGGAGGGGGAGGATGGTTGAGGGGGTGTTACCGGTCTGCTCCTTCTGGTTTTGCTGCAGTATAGAGGCAGGCAGAACACAGATGGGAAGTTGTTTTTCTTTTTTTTCTTTTTTTCTAGCAGCAGTTGATGTGAAGCTCCAGCAGACTCAGCAGCAGCAACATAACATAAAAAGGCAACTGGTTCCTCCCTTCCTTGTTGACAGGCATCCAACATGTAAGTGGTGAATAATTTAAAAGAGCAGAAGGTGGGACGAGCTGCAGGAGTCACACACATCGCTGCTGCCTCATTAAGGAGACAGAGATTATGGAGTCATCTAATTAAAGCGAAATTGTTTAAGTCAAGCTGGAGTCAAAGTGTACATTGCAGAAGAATTTATCATGTTGCCTGCAGACAAAACACTCAATAACTTGTTTCATGAGCATTTCTTTTAAGAGTGTCCAATAATATAGTAGAGGAATAAAGACGCTGTTTCTGTGTTTTTAATTTCTCTTCCAGCTCAACAGTTCAGAGCCTCAAATTTAATTAAATTCACTTAATGAAGTCTCATTCTGCCATCTGAGATCAATAGACTTCCTCCACTGGACAGCTGGGGAGAGCTGCATCACACTGTCACTGCAGCTTTCTCCAGGGAAATCCATTCTGGTTCTGCTGGCTGGTTTTTGAGAATCACTGTTTACTTCAGCCAACATGAAGCATGAACAATGCCACCTAATCATGTCAACCTATTTCAGATATTGCAAAAGAGATCTCTCGTTATTTGGCCTGAACAGTCTTTAAACACGGGGAAGTATCACCTCCTTATACCACCTTAACTGCTCAACTCTTAGGGAAATGAAAAGTGTCCTCAGACAGACTGATTTAGCAGTGCAACATTTGTTAATGAAAAGCAACGACGGGGCAGCGGTGCGAGTGCCAGTTTCACCATTACACTTATTAAAACCTTCTGGGAACGTCGCCAAAACCTCTGCAGCAAAGAGCAGCCGGGCTCCCTTCGAGGAGGACACACACTTTCATTGCCTTTGGCGTTACCCTTGGCAGAGCAGCGTCCAGGCGGTGCTCAGTGCATTACCAACGATTAGAGCAACACAACCAGATGAGTCAGAGATGCTGCATTGCTAAAGCATCCTGCCTTTTTATGAACTTTCCATCCCACTGTGCTCATTTGCTTCCATTCCTCCGGGGCAGGGGGGGGTGTGATGGAGAGAAAAGTTTTGACTGGATCCAATTATTCAGCCGCAGGATATTTTGTGATTGCCTGGTGCTGGACTTCAAGGCAATAAATCATAATGGGAGAAACAGAGACACGGGGATAATTCAGCATGAGACATTAGAGGTGGAATATGTGCCCGAAGCAGCCGTGCAGGCCTGGTTTCATAAAGGTGAACCTGAGAGTCTAATGAGCCTCAGACATAAAATGAAAATGGAATCGTGACACGAGATTAACTGCAAGAATACAGCTCGATGCTCTGTGAGGGAGCGAAATGCGAATGCTCAGAATGATGCTAACAACGCTCACGCTGATATACTGCAGGTGTAATGTTCCCCATGTTCACCATCTTATTTTAGTGTGTTGACATGCTAACATTTGCTAATTAGCACTAAACACAAAGCACAGTTGAGGCTGATGGAAATTCTCTTATATATTTACTCATAAACCAACGATGGCTCTTTCAGAGGATCATTAAAGTGGTTACGATTCATCCTACCGGGAGCATGACTACATCAAATTTAATGACAATCCATTCAATAGTAGTCGAGACATTTCACTCAAAACCACAAATGTTAACTTCATGGTGGCGCTAGAGGAAAAGTCAGGAGATGAAGTTGGTAGGGTACTTTGTCTGGGGACCATGAATGACTGCGCTAAATTTCATGGCAATTAATCTTGAAGGTGTTTACATATTTTTTTCTGGAAGAAATGACTCACTGACAACTTGCAGACTTGACACATTTGCCCAAATGAAATTCAACAAAAAAAGCACTTGATTATAAAGCATATGATGTGTATTAATTCAATATATTTAATATATGCACTTACCTACATTTAATACTGGTTTTCATTGGAGGTTTGAAACTTTCTCAGTGCAGGACCTAAATTAGACAGGAAGTCTCTCGCTCCATGACCCTATTGCGGCATGTCAGCATCCAGGGACCCAGCAGAAGTAGGCCTGAGACCCATTATGGCTCCCAGCCCACAGGTTAAAGCTGCACGACGCAAATTGTGCAAGCAGGCATCTTTAAATAGCAGAAATATGCATTTGAAGGATTCTAAACCAAATGTACAGACAAACTGTGTTGATCTTTCTTTCATCACTGATTTGTACATCTTCATTTTTTCAGGCAATTTATGAATGTACTTCTATTAAATGGCTCTTTCAATCCTCCCTTTTTCCAGGCCTGCAGATGTCATTGCTCAATTGTAGCACTAGAGGACGCCACACTCACAGTCAGTCTGTTGAGATTTTTAACTGCAGAGCTGGTTCACTCATTATGGAGCAAACTTTTAACACACTGTCTCTACACAGTAACACAAAGGATGTGTCCTACAGAGAAACACTATTCTTGAAAAAAAAACAACCTGGTTAGTAGAATCTGAACATGTGCAGGAGGGAAACATTTGTGTTTTAGATTCTTTCAGTGCAATTAATGACATGCACCCCTTTCTATTTGCATGTTTTCCATTTCACTCTTTCAGTTTTCTATGGTAGCAGAAAAGCACATTTTGCTATTCGAGCCTCCAGTTCCCAAAATAACCGGCGAGAGATGGAGCACGGAGGCTAATTTTGTCAGCTTCTGTGTGAACCCATGTGTCTCTGTAACCTGGATATCTCTGGCATCCTGCCCCGTATCACTATGCCAGTAACTCCAAGACCAGATAGTTACAAGATCAGTGTTATGGACTGGTATTATGATTATGGAAGTCCTGGCATACTGTGATGTGCCCTTGGGTCTGTACAAGCCAAATGAATAGTGCTGCTGTCTCCAGATTCTCACTCGTCTGCAGCCAGCAGGGCTTCATACGATCAGCAGCTGAGTGAAACTGCAGTGGAAAGTAATTAAATCAATTAGAAGATACGGGAGCTTTTGGCATCGGTGTAGCCTTTTAGTCCTCAAAAAATCTGAAAGTGCATTATATTTTAAATTCTTGTATTATGAAAGATATGAAAAGATCTTTTAAATTTGGTACTAATTATAAGGAATTTTAAAGAAAGGTTACATTTAAACCAAAGGGAATATTGATTTGGCATTAACTTATTATTGGAAGATTTATTGTGTGCTCATCTGTAGACACATTTTTCACATTTTTGCATGCTCAGCACATTCTCACATGCTTTCCATTTACTTGAAATAATTAATTGGACGTGTACCAATTGAAATCTGAAAATTTCTACCAAATTACATTAATTGGAAATATATCAGAAATTACAGACCTATAAAGTGTTGTCTTAAATTTTAAGCTACTCAGTTGCTCACTGAAATATGCAAAATCATCATAAACCAAAACTATGAAATACAAAATATCATATAAAAAAAATGACTGTCCCTGCTTTACTGCATTTTATTTTCTCATTAAAACTTTGCAGATAGTTATTTAGAATACTGTTCAATATGTTGAGCAAGTTGTCTTTGTCACCTTTGGTACACAATCGTCGCCTTTAAACTACGTCTGCTGGAGATTTCAATTTGAAGAACACACTGTATTGAAAAATCAAAACCAGAAATTAAATTATTTATTGATATAAACACGTAGATGCTATATGTAGCTCTCCCATGAGGAACAGTAAATCCATGCTGTTAGACTGACAGGATGATAAACTGGGAGGAAATGACAGTTTCGTTGGGGAAAAAGCTGATTGTGGACATGGATGTAGACTTAATATAATGTGGTAATCGCGAGAACAAATGTTCATCATAACACAGGATAACACTCAGCAAGAGGTCACCGGCAACAGGCCTTTGATAGAGTGATCACCAGCCATATATAC
Source organism: Holacanthus passer (assembly GCA_025331565.1). Classification (NCBI taxonomy): domain Eukaryota; kingdom Metazoa; phylum Chordata; class Actinopteri; family Pomacanthidae; genus Holacanthus; species Holacanthus passer. The sequence goes on from JAFREQ010000028.1 coordinate 3,760,260, forward strand.
ATGTTCTTCCAGGAATTCAGCACCTTCCTGCAAAGACAAAGAAATCATTTAAAATCCTCATTCATCGTTGTGGGCGACAGTTTTAGAAACGCTAAAAGTGTCACGCACCGTATGCTGCAAAGGTCTCATTCCCTCTGTTCCTAATTTGGGATTGCAACAGATGAACAGATAACAACAACAGGTGTTAAGAAGGAGTCGGTTGTAGGGACGACAGTGATACAGAAACATAAAAGAATATAATAAGACATATACATTTTTTCTGCCTTTATTAAATATGTGTTAAAAATCATTAAAAAGCTTTATCCACAATCCAGTAATGTATAAAACAAGACTCTGCACAGATTGAAACTCCAAAATGTTTAAACTGTGTTAGTATTGAGAGATTAACCTGCTTATAAAATGTTGTATCCGACAAAAAGCATTTTATAAGCAGGTTGTTCTAAAGGAGGCCGCTGCTGAGCCAAGGAAATGTGATTAAGTCACTTAACTGAGCACACATGAGGAGCCATCAAAGATTTAATTTATGGGTGCTCTTGGACTCTTTGAGTGGCAGAGGCCACCTTTTCCAAGTTTAGTGCCCTCCATGTATGGAGAAGTAAGTCACAGAGACGGCAGATGTCACCTCAGGACTCTTATAGATCAACCTAACAATACATACAGCTTGATTGTTAAGCTTTCGTTGCATTTCATAAATATCCACACTGTGCAACTGCAATACTAGTATTGCCAATTAATTTGTTTTTGACTTCAGTGTATTTAGCAAACATTGCAACAAGAAGAACATTCAAATAAGATCCTGATCTGATTTCTGACCTGTGAGAATGTTGTTGACCTATTTCTTGTCAGCATCTGCAGCCGCCGGCTCTGTTTGACAGAAAGACAAGTTATTAGCTTTCAGAATACGAGTAAAGCAAACGCAACAACTTAAATGCAAATTTCCCACTCATAGATACATTAAAAGATTTTTTTAACTTACGTTTGACCTCCAGCTTGCAGCTGACAGTTGCCTCTCCGTGATCGTTCATGGCCTTGCAGGAGTACACACCTCCGTCAAAGTTACCAGGCCTGCGGATCTCCAGAGAGCAGATACCCTGAACGCAGATCTGCCTGTACTTGGGGTCATCTCCAATAATCATCTGGTTCTTCATCCACTGAACCTTGGGCTGCAGAAAAAAAAAAAAAAGATTTAGGTGATAAATGTGATTTTTGCATGTTTTCCTGCAGGAGTGTGTTAAGAATATTACACCATCTCACAAACAAACAAGCAGCAGCGGTGTTGCTATTTATGTTTGTGCTACTTGGCAAGAAAAACTCATTTGATTGAAGTGGACAAACAGCGCACACCCACTTTGGGAGTTTTAATGGCAGTGACATGCTGAGGACCTCCTGGGGCCCCACGGGGAATGTTACACATGTGACCCTGCTTCCCTGCTGACCTGTCACCCTTACGGCCTCTTCTCTGCCTCTCCTGCTTCAAAGCAAATAATACCAATTCTAGACCATCTACACTACCGTCCTGTCGGCGACCTGTGGGGGTTATGAGCCCAAACAGGAGGTGAGAGGCTCAGACTGCAGGCTAATAGGGTCAGGTGAAGATCCTCCACATTCTCAGCTCAGAGTCGAGCTGCTGACAAGCAGCCGGAGCGGAGGCACGACTGGAGTTACAGTTTAATCTAACCAACACTAATGAACAGTTAGAAATTACAGCTTGGTAAACAGTATTTCAACATACCAAACTCTACCTTGGTGGTGTGTTCAAGGACACTCAATGACAACCACAAAGTGAGATTCAGTTTCTGCCTAACTAGTGAATTTATAAGGTGTTGTTTAAAGAATAACATCAGTTTTTCAAATCTAATATTAAATGTTGAATTTTGTGTTCGCTTGACAAAACCAGGGAGTTAATGGAGTTCCAGTATTCAGTGCCATTGTGCTAATGTTTTTCCAAAGCTACCAGTTTAGTGGAAAAAGGACACGATATTGGTCAAGGATAAAAAAAATGTTACTGTACTTTTGGGGATCCCCTGACAGAGCAGAGCAGCTTGGTGCTGTAGCCGACGGTGGTGGCTCTGTCGGTCAGAGATGTGGTGAACTTGGGCGCCTCGCTGAAGTCGTGTTCCTTGTACTCGGGAGGCTTGTAATCAATACCTGGAGGATGGAAGAGAGACAGACATGACCGTGAAACTTCAACTATATATACACCTTAGCTGATATACTGTAAGTCAGTAGAGTCTTTTTGGGTTTGGTTGAATTATATTTTCAGTAATCAAGTCAACAGTTTCCCAGTTTGGTTTGAATAAAGTCTATCTATCTATGTGTCTTGTCTGTCAACAGTTCTGAGAATATATGTTATAATTTCTATTCTTTTTTGGTTATTCCCCCCTAAATCAATGGTCCAAGATCCACTTCCTCACGGTCTTTCAACTGCATGTGGGAGCCTGCTGAACATTAAAGATGTTCAGAGAAAGGTACCTGTCTTCAGGATCTTGGCCTCCTCCTTTGCAATGGTAGCGCCCTCGCTAATTCCACACTTGTTTTCAGAAAACACTCTGAACTTGTAGGTGTTGCCCATGATGAGGTCAGAGATGGTGGCATTCAGTCTATGGTAATGCTCCAACACAGTGAACCAGTCCTGGAGACGCACAACACACACAGTGAGGAGACGACGAATTAGCAGATATGTACATGTAATTTATCCGTTTAATAATAATCACATATTATTTATCAGACAACCTTTGATACTGAGAAAACTTACTCCAGTCTTTTTGTCGGCCTTCTGGATTGTGTAGCCTGTGATGTCTGTGTTTCCGTTGTCGGAGGGTGCAGTCCACTCCAGAGCAACGTTGAAGCCCCAGGTATCCACAATCTTTACACTGGCAGGAGGTCCCGGCAGCTCTGTGAACAACCAGGCGTGAGAATTACCTCAAATGCTTTAAATCTCATCTCACCAAAACAGTCTTCCAAAACACACTGTATCGTACATCCTCTTTTCTTTGTCTTAATTTGAACACTTTGCTCACCAACAATTTGGAGGATGAGTGGAGCCTTGTCCTCGAAGTCGTCCACCTTCACGCACATCTCGTACACGCCGGAGTCTTCTCTCTCGGCCGCACGGATGAACAGGATGCTGTCTCTCTCGGTGCTGCGGATGTTCACCCTCTTTGTGTCCAGGGGCTGACCGTCCTTTGTCCAGGTGACCACAGGTTTGGGTTTGCCCTGAGTAAAAAAAAAAAAAAAAAAGGATTCAGGCAATGAATTTTAAGAGTTTTGTTATTCATCATGCATTCACAGGAGGATACAGTCGTCTTCAGCTTACAGTAAAGGGGATGGTCAGGTTGATCTTAGCTCCGACATTGGCGACGTATCTCTGCCTGAGGGAACGAGGCAGGCGGACCTTGGGGCGATCTAAAGAGAAAAACAACAAAAGAAGCAACCAATGATTATTATAGTGAGTCAAGATTTCTATATCATTTATACTGAGATCCTTTTTGAAGGTCTTTTATCTGCTGGTTCCACAGGGGATCAGTGACGGGAGGAAATAGCCTGAAAAGGATTCTCAGGCTCTGTTAAGATATTTTTTGGAGTGAGACAAGAAGATTTAATTTTCTTTTGTGACCAACAAATCTGGAGGAAATCGATAAAGCCGCTGAGCTGATCTAAGCCAAGTTTAGCCGAGGAATTTTCACTGGTGCCATCAGGGTGTTTCTGTGCTTCAACTGGTTGTAAAAGTAACTGTATTCTAAGTCCTTTATCCCTTTTGAGATTTATCTGTCTACTCGGTGGTGCCTTCCTTTCATTTGAATGTTTTTTAAAGGCATGATGTGTTAAAGCAGCGAAACAGAACACGGGACAAGTAGTTGTGTAAATTATAAAGAAGGTAAATAAAATGAGAAGATGCACATCATTTTTGTATGTTTATGTTTATGCATTTGTATGTTTGCACCCATGTGAGCTGTTTTTGACAATATATATTTTATGCTTTGCCTATTACAGAAGTTTTGTCTTTGTTAATGTTGCAAAAATCTCTAAAACATAAAATCATAAATAGTTGTTCACTCACACTCTACTAACTACTAACTAACTTTTACCTTACCCATGATTTTTTTCCCCCCCGAGTTTATTGGAGTTTGTTGTCCTCACGCTTACATTTGTGTTACTGGGACAAATTAAATTGAACTGACACATGAGATTGGAAAAATAAGAGGTGTAAAGGTGGAGGTGTGACAATATCAGAGGCGAGATGTGCCCTGGTGGCCCATTTAACAAGTATGTGTATAAAGTTACTGCTGCTCGAACTCCGCCCCACTTCTCCAAGTTATCTCCCCCACACTGTGTGTTAGCTTGTAAAAAGTCATCATCAAAGGAAAATCATGAAGATAGTTAGCGACTGTGACATTTCAAATGATACTTAAGCATAGTGGCTCGCTGAGGCTCATTTGTAAAAGTGATTTGGTGAGAGGCACCACCTGCTGAGTCCAGCAGAGCAACATTTGTCAGGACTCTAAATAAAGCTGGAGGACTGTAGTATATCACCTCCCCTTGTGACGCATGATCGGCAGCCTAAGTTCCTCCCACTCACATCAGAATGTATTAGAATTAGAGATAAATTAAGCAGGGCACAGGAACTATAAGAAGCAACATTTGTAAACACGATCTGGAACATAAATTATCGGCGTATATTAGAACAAATACGCCGCATGTTAAGTGTCTTATCACTTCGCACAGGGACGATTAGGCTTAATGAACATTCTCCCTGTAAAGTCCCTGGCATGTTTCAAAATAAACAGTGAATCTCTGGAAGTGTCATGAGATTTGGCCGCCACCTGAGAGGCTAGCTCCATATCCACCACCCCCTCTGTACGCAGAGACGGGGCACGCTGGAATTTACCATCCACCCCCTCTCCTCCCCCACAACCCCCCACCTGCTCGCAGTCACTTCACTTGTCACCATCGATCTTGCAGAAAAAGAGCCTGACACTCCCTCAGCATGAATCCTGGCAGAGATCACAATGCAATGCCAAGCGCTCGATAGAAAAAAATCTGCGTTAATAGCGGTGACATCCCAGCTATTTTTCCAAAGCTTTGTGGCCATTTTGTCGGAAACCATTCATAAGTCGTTTCTATATGCGGACCTCCTGCCATGCCGAAGATGACGGTGAACATGGACGTGACTATTGAAATATTGCCAGTCCAGCTGGGATCAGGTTGCCTTCCCCTCCTGTTCAGGTCTCCATTACGCATAACGATGATTTGTGAGGGAACCAAAGTAACATTGCTCCTCCTTATAAAGCCCTCAGGGTCCGATCATCATTTTATGACAAATCACTTTAGATATACTATGATTAACATGTAATTATCACACTGCGGTTGAGTGGATCAGCGTTTCAACTCAAAGTGGAAACGAGCGAGAAGACCACAGTTTTATACCGTTAACGCTGCAGCTATGTGTCAACAGGACACGCACAGCACATTGCTGAGCTGTTTCTGCTTGACTCCTGAACTTCACAACTCCCCTTCACCGTCAGAAATGTCTCCATAAACTTTGGGCCAGACCTGTGTCAAACTGTAGAAACTGTCCTGAAGTAATAAACCCACTACAAATTTAAATAAATATGTGCTATTAAAATTAGACCTGTTGATTTGATTTGAGTTTTCGGTCATGTGGGAGCTGAGGTCCAAGATGTGCTTGAATGCAACATTTTGAGAATCAAATTTAAGAGAATAAATAAAGAAAAATGACCTAATGATGACTTTTATTGCCTATTTGTGATTAGTGCATCTCAATACACTTTGTAGTTACTATTTACATGTGTATGATGTATGTTCGCTTCATTCTGTACATTATATAGTAGATAGAAAATAAGCCTTTTATTGTGTCCTTGTTGCCACTGAGCACCTGCATTTATGCACAGAATTAACATATTAAATTCTCATTTTTCTGTGTACTATCACTGACACATTTAGGAAGCCCTTTCCCACCGTTTCCCATGAATTTCTGCAAATAGTAGATGCTCATATTGCACATAGTATTCTCAGTTACTTCTCTATATGATGCACGTAGTCCATTCTGATGCTGTGTTAATTTCCATGAGTGGGATCAATAAAGTTCATCTTATCTGACATTTCTTTGTGATTTCGCTCTCTGTCTTTGTGAACACTTCTTACCAGCGACCTCCTTCACCAGGACAGCCTCGGGGAGGGTGACTGGGGGGCTGCGGCCGCCAGCATTCACAGCCACCACACGGATCTTCAGACGGTCACCGGTGGTCTGGTTCTTGATGACGTAGCGGCAGGACTTCTGCAGATCCTCGTTGACTGCTTTCCAATCCTCGGCTGAGTGGGAAAATTAGACACAATGAAGATAGACTGGTGCAATTTACAGAGCTGTTGTATATCTTGATATTGTAGGATTGAGGCTGTGATTATAAAATATGCTGACTGTGAAAACTGCAGCCAGACCGAGAGGAACAGATCTAATTCATACAGAATGAATACATTCAAACAGTAAGTGCTGCTTGTTGTGCAGCTTTGTAATAAAATAGAGTGATTATGTTTGACACAATTTTCTCGTATAAGATATAAAAATGCTGTTCTGTGGGTAATCAGTGTGCCTAGTCTGCTAAATCGAGCCTGCATTGAACTGCTGCTGATATTAGCTTAGGGCTGTAAGTCTAAAAGCAGGACTCCCAGCAAGACCACAGCAGCTCCTGAAATGCCTCTTTCCTTGTAGGGAGAAGTTAGGTAGCTCATGATATAACTCTGCGAGTGACACTTCAGGAACAGCTGCAACCAATATGGCTGACCCACATTAAAACAGCAATTTAACAGGTTCCTGGGTGTGTTTCAAAAGCATTTAAACATTACAGATATAATTATAGATATTGGAAATATCACGGTAGTGATGTAGAAACCTAAAATCAGGTGCTGAAATAAAACTTTCAAAATAATTCAAAAGGTCGGCTGACACTTTTGTAGGGTGTATTAATAATCTGACCCCTTCTGCACACATGCCAGTTTTCACAGCACCTGGTCAAAGCAGAGCAGGACTTACTTCCATCCTTGCAGACTTCAATAGTGTATCCATCCAGACCGGATGGTCCGATGATCTCTGGCTGGCTCCAAATGATAGTGACTGAAGTGTCATTCTTGTCTTCAATAAACAGATCCAGGGGAACGCTGGTGGGCTCTGCAGATGCCATGAAAACAGTACAGTTACAAAGAAATGCAGAAAATCATTCAAATCAGAAATCAATACAATGTTGAGATGTATAAGAGGTGATTACGCAGTTTTTTATTTTAACACTGTAATAAAAAGAAAGTGAAGTTGAAAGAAGAATCACATCACGCTGAAATTTCTTTGTGATTTGAAGTTTACCTTTAGGTGGAGGTGGTGGAGGTGTGGGTGCTTTAGGCTCCTCTGGCGCAGCTTCAGCAGCTTCAGCTGATGTTAAATAGGCATTTGCATTATTATTGGCAGCATGTGATGAGCAGAGCGATACTACAGCATCAAATCAAATCAGTGATGTACCTCACAGCTCTCTATCCCCCTTAATGGGAGCTCAAAGGATTCACAATGCTAATACTGAAGAGCTCTTTATCCAGATTGTCTCACAAGGCAAAAATCATCTCAGATAGTAAAGAGAGAGGAGTGAGCATGTTTCTGCAGGTTGCTTTACCATCAGCAGGTGCTTCGGAGTCAGCAGCGGGAGCAGCGTCCTCTGCAGCTGGAGCAGCTATTATTAAATGTTAGATATTAATAATTAGTGCATTAAGCAGATGGGACATGTTCCAACAGATGATAATGTATATGATGAGACTGCAGACTGTGTCCAAAGGGCTATATAGAAGTCAGTTAGCAGCGTTAGCTCTTATATACACACATACATAAGATGTCTTCTGTGGCTCATGCGATTTTTTTTTTTCTTTCAACCATCAGCAGAGGCCTCAGCGGCAGCAGCTGGTGTGTCCTCTGAAGCAGGAGCAGCAGCTGATATTAGAGGTTAGAAGAGATCAGTAGACTCATTTTGAAAACATTTCAAAATGGTATGACAGAGGTTAAATCTATTAAAACGAAAAAATAATAAAAGTTAAAATGAGCACAAAGCAGCTTCATCAGTGGGAGCAGCTGATGGAAATATTAGATGTTAGATTGAATGAATTTACTGAAGGTGATGTTAAATATTAGAAATAGTAAATAAAGCTTTTAATAAGAATGGTGTTAAGGTGTTATACGTCAGTTAAGTCAGCAGTTTTAGGTGATATATTTAGACATTTACTTTGTTAGTATTTGCTTGTTAGGCATCAAGATGGAGCTTTCACTGATGTATAAAACAGCATAGAAGCAACTTTACATGCGAACACACACAGTTTGAAGCCAAAGCGCCTTAAAGAGCAAAACGCGCTTTGAGTAACTTTTAGAACTGAGACAGTCAGAAGCTCAAAGAGTCCCAGCAGGACGTTTGAGCAGGGATCATGCATGTTTCTGTTTTATTGTACTGCACCTTCTACCCGCGCACGCGCAGGTTTGCTTCGCGCACCTGAGCGCGCGCCGGTGCGTAAAGGTGCGCGCGTGCTTACCACGTGACGAACCCACTACTTTAATTAAAACATCTAATCCAGACTCATCCACTGAGAGAAATGAACCGACGGTGGCGCATTACCATCTGCGGGTGGAGGGGTGGGGGGCTTGGGCTCCTCGGCCGGCGGGGCAGCGGGGGCCTCTCCCTCCGCGGGGGCCGCCTCGGCGGGGGCCTCAGCAGGGGGGGCCTCTGGAGCCGGCTCTGGGACCGGTTCTGGAGCCGGCTCTGGGGCCTTCTCCTCCTCCTTCTTGGCTGGTTCTTTCTTAGCCGCCTTCTTGATGGGGGCAGGCTTGGTCGGCATGTTGAAGGTTGCAGCTAATTCCCAACTCGGTAAAGTCCTTAAAAAGTGGATCCAGTGCCACCAGTCGTGAGGGGGAGGCAGGCTTATATAGGGCCCAGCAGGTTCAGGCCACGCCCCCTCAATGAAGCCCATGTAATAGATACTGAGCACCATGTATGAGTCAGACCACCGTGACTGTTTGTCTCCCTCATCACTGGGCATCACTAAATGTTCCACTGCACAGAATATGACCCAATTAAATGAAATGAGAATTAAAAATACATGAATAATACAACCATGAGTTATTGACTCCAATCTGGAGTTTGGTGGCTTTTATGATCCCATGTGATTCTTCACAAATTGAATAATTGTAACACTCATTTTACTCCCATAACATTTCTCCATGATCACTTAAAGTAAATGCATTATTATATTGTTCTTATATAGTTTTTTATCGACAAGTCAAATTGACACACAAGAAGCAACAGAATAAATATAACATGTATTTTATTGATTCCAACAACCAGTGATAGGTGGATGAAAGCCTTCAGAAACATGCCTTATCCATGTATTGGACCCAACTCTGAAGAAATATACCTTTTCTCTCAAGGATTTTTTTTTTTAACCCTCCTCAGTGATTGTTGCCGCATCCAGAATGCCGACCTATTTACAATCTTTACAATGATGTCCTGTACAAAATAGAGAAATTAAGTTTTACAAAGGATTCTTTAGAAAAGAAAAGAAATATCAAATATCTGAGTAGTAAAAAGGAAAACATTATCTAGAATGATTTTCCTAAACGATACATTAACGTTAACGTTGTTTTTTCTCATCACACAGCGAGTTTACATGCATTTACAACACTTAGAAACCCTTAACATTTGCACGTCTTTGACATTAGATACCGCATAACATTTTTTTTTTTAAATCTTAGTTTAGTCCACAACAAGCTTTGCAAAAATACGACTATTCAGCAACCTGTATTGGCCTAAGATATCAGATTCATCTCTTAATCTGGTTCGATTCTACTTAAAATCAACTATGCAAACAGTGAAGTGCTGATTCTTACAAACTATTTCAGGCTCATTACTTGATTTTTAATCTTTTTTTTTTTCTTTTTGTTTATCGTCGTTTGACCCTTTTCAAGTCCCGTTATGATATTTTTGTTGCCATTCATAAGGACAAAACACACGAAACAGCTTCATTTCTTCAACTACATCTATGAACCCTGTTCTCAATCCAACCCCAAACAAACCTCTCTTTAAGGCTCAACTGCTCAAACAAGCTTCCCCTTTTATCCCGTGATGCAATTTGGTCCAAATTAAGAACTCAAAGACAGACCAGATGAAAACACACCGAGTTTGCTCGTGAAGTTCAGACATTTGCTGATTGCCAACACCAGTAGAAGTTGCTGCATAGTCCTGATACACTAGTAAGCAAACACAAATCACAGCTACTACAGAGCAACAGGCACAACAACCAGTGGATGAGATGAGAAGCTCGAGCTGATGGCTTTTGTTAACCTGCAGAAACAGACCAGGGCAGGGTTGGTAATACTGTCTAATACCTGAAATATTTACAATAATTGAAATGATTCTCAATCAGCATGTGACCAGTGAGAGTCACTGGCCTTTTGGCATCTTTTTGCTCTTTGATTTCTTTAATAGTCGTTGCGAAAGGAAATAAATTGCCAATTATTTTGATAATTGATCAATCGTTTCAGTCAATTTTAAAGCAAAAATGTCAAAATTTGCTGCTTCCAGCTCCTTAAATATGAGGATTTGCTGCTTTTCTTTGTCATTTGTAATAGTAAATGCAGGTTTTGGACTGTTGGTTAGACAGTAGAAACAATCTGAAGACGTCACTTTGGGTTCTGGGAAATTGTGAAGAGCATTTTCCACAATTTTTTGACATTTCATAGACTAAACAATTAATCGATTAATTGCGAAAATAACTCAATAATTAAAATAATTGTTAGCTGCAGCCTTGGAGTCTTGACCAATCAGAGCTGCAGATTAGCTTGAAGTTATCAGCCTTATGCAAACGGTGCAATAACGAAGCAATAAGCAGCTCAGACACTATTTAAAATGTTAAACTTTCTTATTAAGCTGTCATAAAAGTGGTCTGACATTCATTTACAGGTTTTATGTACATGTGAAGTTTAGTCTGAGCACCTGAACAATGACACAGCTTGGGATGAACAGGTGAATTATTTCCACACCACTGGCACAACCATGTGCTTTGTCTGTCATTTAGTCCATTAGGCTTCTATAGAAAAACCTACACACAGTACCATAAAAAGTGTTTAAATCTTTAGCTTTTTCTTGCCTTGCAACAATAATGCTCCATAAACTGTTTATTACTGTGTCGTGTACCCAAAATGTTCTCAAATATGAATACTGTACGACATCAACATGGGCGCACACCATACAACGTCTCACATGACTTCACTGTCTAATGGCGTCAACACTTCTTCAACAACACGTCCTAAAAATTAAAAAAAAAAATTCAGAAATTATCTCCCAGATCTATTTCACATTCCTTTAGCATCTGACAGCACAAAACTCTTTGCTAACCTACCCTGAAAGTCTACATGATCTTTATTCAACACCAAAAACAGTTCGGGACATTGTTAAGCACCATACGCACCTAAATGATGATAATAAGCATGAGTGACTTTAGGAATGAGATTTTTAATCCTGCGTGAGAAGTGCATGAACTGTTGCAAATGAAATGGGCATAGGTAGCTTTAAAGTCACTCTACTCAGCCATTGTTAAAAGTGTTTTGCAGTGGAGCTTTGTGATAAGGCTTCTTTTAAAAGCACCTACTAGATAATTGATACTGTTAAACGGTTGTTTTATAAGTGTTTTCTATACATTCATAGTTGAACTTAAACCCCTAACTCGACAGTCAATATGCATGATTAAAGTACAGTATTTGGTTCAGTATATTAGATATTTGCACCAACTAATATAGATAAAATAACTGCGATGTAGCCTGATTGTATGTACATAATATATACAATAACTACTCTGAATATGGGGGGAAAGATTTGAAACAAATGTAGTCTTTCCTTAATAAATGCTATAGAGAAAAAAAAAATCTGAATTGGATTTAATAGAATTTGCTCAATCTGTTTAATCAGAGGGTGTTTGTTATGTTATATCATCCCTGTGTATCTAATACCTGATATATATGGCAACATTGGTGACACTGCTCGTTTCACATGAAGCAGTTCATAAAACTAAATCAAGTGCTTGGAAAATATAGTACTGTGCAGCGACAAAGTGATGAACTCACATCACTAATAAATAAGTTTGGTTTTATGCAAAAGAGTATGACAGCAAGTTTAATTTTTCAACTTATAAGCCATAAAAATTATAAAGATGTAAAAATACGTGGAAGTGATTTATCCTGTGATAGTTTATTGTTTCATATTGTAAAAAAAAAGATGATTCGTTGAAATAAATAATGCAGAGAAGTTGAAGAAATAACTGATTTCTGACCATCCTGGCAGGGTTGATGATGAAAGCACCAGTATATTCTGCTGAAGTTGAGCTGACATTGACGTCCTTGTTCTTAAGGCATTTTAGCTGTTTCACCTGCTCAGGTTGTAAAGTTCAGGATTGCATATGTATAAGATTTGGCCTTCAAAGACTTATACAGTAGATATGTACCAAAGAACTTTGCGATAAACAGTAGCGTCTTTCATGCTGTCATACTCTTTTCCAGAAACGAGTCACCATAATTGAGAATTGCTCCTGTTGACAAGCACTCCGTATCCCATGATGCACTTGAGCGCAAAAAGGGGACGGAGTGCGTGTGCAAGTGCAGAAATCACCTGAAGTCTAAGTCTGAGACGATGAGTTTCATAGTGATCTATTAGCACCAATCTAAGAGTACTGAGGGCTAACATGGTGGTAAAGGGCTGTGAAGTGAAGTGAATGTCATCCAGTCAAACATATAGTGATACTGATAGAATATAGCTTTTCATTTGATACTTGAGAACAGTCTGAAAATACTGTGTGTATTAATATTTGTAATTACCCAGTTACACTTTTAACCTACAGCGGGAATGACAGTTTAAATCACCCTACAACCATTTCTGAGGGTTCCTTTGTTCCTGAATGTGCACTGCGTCATTACAGTGGACAAAAAAAAAACAAAACTTGAAGTGCTAAGTGTTAAGTGTAAGCCTTGTGTTCAAAGTTTAGGCAGGCTAGGGTCTTCTTTGTCTGGGGATTCAATGTAATTGGCAGCCTCTTGAAGTTTCAAAAGCATTGCCATCTATAACAAAGAAGAGAGAGTCGTGAAATCAGCAATGCTAAAGGATCCATTTCAGTTTGAAGTATGAAACAAAAAATGAAGAAAAAACGTGTCTCTCTTACCAGTGGATCCGATTCCATGGAGCTGGGTGGAGTCTCCTTGTGAGGCCTCTCCTCCAGGGGCTGACCGGGGCTGCTGGAGCCGATGCTGGGGGGAGGCAGGTGGAACAGCTTCGCCTGGTCCTGCTGGGCAGACGGCCAAGGCAGGGTGCCCCTCACCCACTCCACTGGGTCCTCCCATACCGCCTTCTGGCCGTGAACCTGAAGCGTCATAACATTGCAGTAACAGTAACAGAGTGCAACATTTCTTGTGAAAGGGAAGCCACCAGCAGTTAGAGAGGAAGAATCTAATCTAGCTGGAGACCATTTTCTGGATTTACTGGTTCTGCTTCTCACCTTGATGCCGTCCTTGGCCCCCTCTTGCAGGTAGGGAATAATAGAGTGGTTCCAAAGGTCGATGAACCAAGATCGAAACTCATCCACCGTGACTGGACAGGAGAGGAAAAAGCAGGGGCCTGAGGAGACATGAGAGGAGAAAGAAGAACATTAAGGACACACAATGAGAAAAAAAAATCATTCATTCACACAAATAAAGTTGTCAATATTCCCTAAAAATACCCTGCAGCTCTCTTCAGGCCCAAAGTCAGGCACTGTCCCGGTAAGAGTGTGTTTCGTACCAATGAGGAAGTCCGACGTGCTGTGCTTCTCCAGGAAGGTGTGCAGATGATACCACAGTTTGGGCACCCAGTCCAGCACCCGGATCAGGTCCTCATTGGTCAAGCTCCTCTCATCCTCTGACTCCATCAGCTTCCTGTGCAAGTAGCGCACCAGGAAGCCGTTGGCTGGCTCCACATTGTTGGAGAAGGTCACCATCCTGAGATGATGAAAGATAAAGATAAAAAATATAACATATTTAACACTTTTTATCCACATCAGCATAAGATCCTGGGTGAAGATTTACAAATGGGCCTCTGGGAACATCTTCACTATGACCCTTGTTAGGTGTGTTTCTGTTATAAATGATAAAGTGGAATAGATTTCTTTGTTTGAATTATCTCAAGTGCAGGTGATGGTGAAATGTACATTTTTGTTGTCGAACTTCAGACTAAAAGCAACAAAATTAAATCATGACCATCACTTACAATGGTACAACTACAAAGAGATTTCAGATTTGTTATTTTACAGGTATAACAATTTTTTTAGTGAATGGGTCTCATAACAAAGCAAACTCTCATTAAAACTTATAGAAAATATTCTTGGCATTCATAGCACTGAGGGAAATCAAACTGTGTTAAATCATTTTGCATCGATTACGCATTAACTCAGACTTTACGACTGATCTGCTTTTTATTGTATTGACTTGTTTACTCCACAATGAGCTTCAAATCTAATCTCATTCTAATCAAAATTCAGCCATAACATAAAACACAATACTGCTGGCAGGAGAAAAAAACCTCCCTTTAACGAACCTGAAGCTGAGATGGAGGCCGTGGTTTGCTGTCATCTTCACCGGCTGATTGCTTGTTCCAATAATGTAAGGACTGCAGGCAGGAACAACATTACAGTTTAGCTCACATTGGATGATCACATATATGTTCTTGCAGATAGTTTCAGTCCATTTAAGTGCAGCTCACCATTTGTGATATTTGCAGGTGAGAGCACCGTTGACAAGCTCACTGATGGAAGCAGGGTCGTGAATATCATCCAGAATGACGACCAGCGGTATTTCTGATGTGCTGGTTTCCCGATCAATCTGATTGGCCAGGTTGGACAGATAGAGCTGCAGATCCTGAGGAGAGAAAGAAGGACGAGAAAGAGAGAGAGATTGTGACGGAAGATGACTAAAGGAAGCTGACAGCGTGACACGCCAAATAATCCACTGTTGCACAGATTCATGGGGAGATCAGTTTCTGTCACCTTGCATGACTGGCGGTGCATGTTGAAAGTGACCACGATGCCATCCGTGACTTCGCGGGCGCTGCGGTCCACCAGGTACTCAGCCAGCCGGGAGGCGAGGTAACTCTTACCAGTCCCGCTCGGCCCAGACAGGATGAGGCGGCGGTGTTTGAGTAGCAGACTGATGTAGTGTTGCATCATGGGTTTGGGAATGAGGGTTTCGAATACCAGGCTGTCTACACACTTCTCCTTCAAACCTGAACATAGTGAGGAAAAGTGAGAATTGACTGTGTGCAATAAACAATGAAGTTGATGACAATCTGCTAATTACCCAGCATAAATTAGAATAGGTGATAAACTGTGATGCTGTTAATATTCATACAAAATTGAATATACATTACAAACAGCAAGAGCTGGTGTAAGAAGATGTTGTGAGAACGGATTTATATCACCTCACATGTCCTTCATAAGCGACATGGAGTTCAAGCATTTTGCTCTTAAAATAACTTTGCATCAAGCGTAGAGAGTCTGTGCAACACCCTCTCCTAGTCTAATGTTGCGCCTTCACATCTATGGGGCCCATGTGTCTGAGGCTGGCGGACCAGCTGGGCCTGGCAGCGCTGGGATCATGTTACCCAGAGTCCCGTCTGGGCTGCTGCTGCTTTCCCAGCTCTCCCAGCACTTCGCTCTTTAAATTCCTTCATGCAGAAGGTGCAGAGGGGTTGAAAGACAGACCAAAACCTCGCCTCTCCTGACTGATCACAGCTCTGGTTTAGAATCACTGATTGTGTGCTACTGGCAATAAAACTAGAACTGTGGCAAAATATAATGAGTTCATCAGCTGCCACAGGGTCATTTGAGTTGATATTTTATTTAATGATATGATGAGGTCAGCTCACAGTTCAATGTAACTGAATGCATGATGGACATAAAGTAACCAAAAAAAAGCAATAGTAAATAAACAGTAATGGATAGAACAGTAATAAAGACAGACAGGCCCAAATGTGTTGCTCTGACAAACAGACAGACACGAGGATTTGCACTCAGTCAGACTGTTAAACTTCTCAGATAAACACTTCACAGCACAGCTAATGCAACAGATCTGATTGACATCTGATCCATAGATATGTGTGTCTGGATGCAGGTTTTAATCAAAAGAGGTTTGTGGTTTCCAAATAGAAGAAATTAGACTGTGAATGGAAGCTGGACTGATTCCAAATAGCTCTAATGCAGAAAAACAACTTTAATTGCATAAGGAAGTTTATGTCATTAACCCAAATTCTGATTAGCTGGAGGTAAAAAAGGCTTGCTTTGTTTTGATTTTGCAAAATAATATCTTTGACTCTTGACTGTAGTTAGCACTAAATCAATGCTTCATGATGTTAGAAAATTATTTTCTAAATTAACAATGTATGACAATGCTGGCTTCTAATCTAATTTCTCATGTCATCTTAAGGCTACTAATGCTGGCCTCAACTAATTTATTTCCAAATCTGTAAAACCTTATGTGTCACAGATACTAAAACATTTCAGACCTTTCAGAGCCACTGTGATGCTGCTGGGGCCTCGGGACATGCAGCGAGAGGGCTGCGTCTCAGGAGCTTCTCCTCCCAGCACTCTCTTAATGTGGCCCATGCTGTAACTGTAGATGGAGTCTGTAGATAGACCCAGACTGGAAGTGGGGTCCACCTTGGCTATATACACCTGGAAAGAAAAGACCAGACAAAGAGAACTGAGTGCATCTGTCTAAACAGGATTTAGTAGTTGCAGACAGACAGCGCCCCCTGTGGTGCGACAGCGCTAACTTCCAATACCTGTCAAAGGTGAAGGTAAATATGATTTGTACATGGGAGTTACATGTTCCTGTTCATGAGCACTTTAGTTTTATTGGACATACTCAGATGAGACCAACAATTCCCTATGAGCAAGCCCTGGACAATCTTGTTTGATTGGCCCCAACCTTTTACAGTAAATACCTCTTTTATTAAGTTTATCCATAAAACCAGAAGTTCAACATGACTCCATAAGCTTTATTTCCATCTTAGTTTCCACCAGTCTGCAGTGGTTGAACCCTTTAAAGTAACGACGTGTTAAATTTATTGCGGCAGCTGAATCACGAACGAGAACATGCTTTATGCAAACCGTACATTCAGTCCTCGGACAGGTCACATTGAATGAAGTTGTCAGAGGAGGGGGCGACTCACCTTGAAAGCCTGGCTGACAGCTGAATCCAGCATGGGCCAGTCCATCCTGCCATTCACCCTGACGGTGCCGACGAAGAAATCCTGCTGTTTAACCTCCTGGTGACACAAAGTGCAACAAACAGGTTTACATCGTGTTTATTGGTCTGAAAGAGGAAAGACGACAAACAACATACTTACGTCTTTGAAGACGTGTAAATCTGCAACGCAAACCACCACCCTGACACGGTGATCATCTCTCTGAGAGGAGAGACTGAGGGAATCTGTAGTGTGGATGTCTGGTGGAGAGCAAATAAAGACAGAGGAGAGAAGCAGAAAAACAGAAGAAAGATCATCTAGCATGTGCAACACAAGTTACATTTGGCCATTCGTACTCTAGATCCAAGAACACACCACATTGCATTTACATTTTTTTTCACAACATTCATTAAACTCTGTGCTTATCTATGCCTAAATCCATTCTTTCCACATTATCAACAGATCAGAGACTGAACTGTACCTGAGCTGCCCTCACTCAGCCCTCTGCTGTAGCTTTTGGGCATGTGCATGGCTACTGACTGTCGAGGTGATGAGCTCCCCAGAGCAGTGAGACCTGAGGACTGGGAGACGGAGCTGGAGGGTCCAGGAGATGGACAGGGGGACAGACCACCTGTCTTCAGCTGGTCGTTCTCAGTCTTCAGGTTCTCCACTGTCCTCTGCAGATAAAATCACACAAAGTGTCACCACAATTTGCATAAATCACAGTGCCACTTCCATTAATACAACTTGAGCAGAGATTCTGTCACGAAACACATTTTTAAACAACAAAAGAGGGCAGTTAGACTTGACAGATTATAACACACAACAGCAAACATGTATTAGACATCAAAATAGAAATAAATGACATTACAAGTGAACTTTGGCATGTAAATATTTATTTGTAGAAAAACAACAAAAATGAAGAAAAAAGATAATATGTATTCAAGTCAGAAACACCATTGACACCATTATATTCTGTTAACACTATTATTATTTAGGCGAACAGTAAACTAAACTTCTCCAAATATTTAATAGGATTAATCACCTTTACAAACTCCATAGGTTAACAGCAGGTACTGAAAAATAACTTTTACTTTTTTGGAAGTAGAAATAATGAAACCTATCCCACGTACCTGCATGCTGGTCATGGCCTCCTGCAGCTGCTCCAGGCGGTGGGCAGAGCTGAGAGCCTCCAGGCGGATGTCTGTCAGTTTACGCTCCTTCTCCCACAGCTCTGAACGCAGCTCTGTTACGACCTTATCATCTGCCACCTCGCCTCCTTCACAGAGTCTGGAGATATTCAGGTCAAATGAGACAACGTGAGAAATGTGTGATGACAGCCTAATTTTTGAACGCTAAATTAAGAACCACTACAGACACAGCTATCATCTTATTTTAACATCTAATAACATCTAATTTATTAATATGCTACAATGCAGAGGTTCCAATTGGGAGGGCCTCCCCAAGGGGCCCAGACAGTTTTGTGAGATGCTCAGTGAATGGAAGTGAAAGGATATTACATCAGCTATTACTTTAGTTATCAAAAAGAGATCACGTAGAATAGTCTAACTGTGTGTGATTTGGTTAAAGAGATCATTCAGAGACACAGTAGTTTTACCCTGATGATGACGATGATGCAGAGGTTGTGGTTTTCATTGACGAAGGAGGGTTATCTCCATCATGGTGGACTTTGGGGGAGGAAGGAGCAGAGGATTCTGGGGTGGCAATTTCCTCAATGTCAGCATACGGCCCTGACGGCTTCGTGCCCTTCTTACTAAAGGCCTTGTTGAAGGAGCTGCGTAGCTGTACAGAGAAGAAATATGAGACTGATGTAAATGATAAGTCGGAAAGCTGCTCCTGAGTATAACAGAATTAACAGGCGTTTTTTATTAACCGCTTCTATCAGATAAGCCATGTTTTCCACTGAGAGTTGTCATCCACACTTGTTTCTGTCTAACCTTCTGATACACACTGTCTTAATTCTTAATTTATGTAGCCATAGAGTTTAATATATTTGTATAATTTTGACGCAACAGTGGCCCTAACCTGGCGTAATGTTTCATTTGGAAGAATTAAATAATAATAATAATGACGCTCTTAGCACACATGTGTGAGATGTGTGAATGTAACGAGAGCAGCTACAAAATATACAGTAATACTCATCTTCGTTTGATGTAAAACAGTTTAATGGCACGAAGATTACATCAGTACATAGAAGCACGATTCTGTAATTTAATTTAACAATTTAAAATATGACAAAAAACATGTAACAAAGTGCGTCTGCAAATGAACTTTAGAGAGACTTGGACGACGCAAAGTTTCCAAACGTTTCACAAGTATGACTCATAAAGTGCATGCAGGCTGGAGAAGGGGAGGGGGTTTATTTACTGTAGCAACATCACTCACCTCAAAGACCTAAAATAAAAAGCAGGGCAGCATGAGGGAGAGACCAGAGTCATACTTAATAACAGATTTGGAACAACATAGGAGGAGAATCACACACACACATGCAGGAGAACAAACTAGGACATCAGCTTATTGACTTCTATTTTTTCAGATCAAATACAACATAATAAATTCTGGTAATAGCCAACAGTTTACCTACAGACTGGGCCAACTTTTATTACGTTCACTTATCTTTTTTATTTCTTTTTCTTATTTTCAATTGATAACGCTTCAGTTAATGGTGAATATGTAGACCTTCATATAAGTGTTACCATTAAATCTATTTTTAATTGTTGTAATATTGTAATACTCAACCGTGCATTTCTTTGCACATGTTGTACAGCATGAGCACGTGATGGAAAAAAAATCTCTCGTATTCTCTTGAAATTTGATAATAAATGTAATCAAGACAACCACTGAATTTGCTCAAAGTCTGATTGAATTTGACACTGATGAGACACCAAACCCTGGCAAGCTGAACTCTACAATTCAATACCAAAAATGGTTTGGCAGCTTCCATCCTTTCCTCCGGTGATCTGAAGAAAACATCTGATTCACAAACCACTGCAAAATAGCTGTCTCTCACAGGACAGGATGTTGTAAAACCCAATCTTCTGCTTCTCTAATTAACTTATTAATAATAATAATGAATTAATAATAACTAATTGTCAGTATTTCAGTGTGTCCTCACCCAGCTCTTCTTCTTCTTCTTATTCTTGGCCTCCTGCTCTTTAAGACTCCCCATGCTGGAGTGGCTGGTGGTGCTGGTGAGGCTGGAGATGCTTTCTGAGGAGTTCTGGCGATTGATCAGCAGTTCTAAATACCAGGAGAAAAGAGAGCACATTGAATATTGTGAGGGAAGCAGTTGACATTCTCATCTTCACCTTTGGACCACAGTCCTGATCATACTGAACATCCCCAGCATCTTCTGTACCTTTAGGTGTGATCTCCGGATTACTGAGAGCCCCCTGAATGATTTCTTGGGCCTCTGTATTTTTGACCTTCAGAATCTCGATGGTATCCTTCAGCTCAGTGAGCTCAGAGTCCTGAAGAGAGAAAACATCAATATGTGTTCATGTTAGGTTACAGACTGGCAACTGAACCAAGACGCTTCTGAACCGAGGATTGTGGAACGTCTGTCCGCTTTCAACAAGGATGACAGACTGCGTCGAGTGACGACAACATAGAAATCCTGCCATGCAATCTTTGATCATATCTCCCATATGGTCTAGCGGTTAGGATTCCTGTTTGTCGCCCGGGTTCGACTCCCAGTATGGGAACAACCTTTTGTGAATTTCCCCACTGTGGGATGAATAAAGGTTTATCTAATCTTATCTCATTTCCAGAACAACAATGACGAGACGTAGCTTCTCTTTCATAGACAGAAACTTGATGTTGAACCATGATCAACAAAAACTTCATCATCATCATCATCATGTATTTAGTAGTATGCAGTTGACATAACTATTTCTTTAGCATAATATTCAACTTTGTCTTTCGGTTGTTCGTTAATGGTTTGTTTCTTTAACAGTCATGGATTTTTCGCTTTCTTTACCCAACTCTGATTCCAAAAAGTCCATGTAGTAATCTCCTTCATACAATCATGTGTTTGACAAAGTGTTGAACCTCTCTCCATCCTTGCTTGTGAACAACTGAGTCTTTCCAGGATGAACCTTTCATACCCAATCATGATACTATCACCTGTTACCAATCAACCTGTTTACCTGTAGAATGATCCAAACAGGTGTTTTTACATCAAAAAGGATTCACAAAGTATCCCATTCTGATTTTTTAGGTTTTACGCAACATCTCAATTTTTTTGGAATTGGAGTTGTAAATTGAATAAAACCTGTCACACATGTCACAGGTGGTATAACATTCATCAGCATCACGATATCACCAAGATACCTTTTGCTCCGAGGAGGCCGACAGGGTCTGCAGGCGTGCCGTCATCAGCGCCAGACTCTGCTCAAACGCTGCTACCAGATTAGCCTTTAGAGGGGACACGGAGGCAGAGGGAGACAGAGAGAGACAGGGGACGGGGGCGTGAGGGGGTTGAGACAGCAGACAGGTATGAGTCACCGGCTGCATCGAATCGGCCTGCAGCCTCACACACATCAAGCAAATGGCTTTCTCCATCTGCTGGGAGAGGAGGGTGGGGATGGAGTAGGGACAGCTGTGGATGGCTGTGGATGACGTCAGAGACGAAAGAGGATGTTAGGGTAATGGTGGTGAGGGAGGGTGTGGAGCTGGGAGACAAACCTCATCCACCTCATGTAGCATGTTTGACCTTTAGGCTAGGATGTCTCAGACTATTCCTGCTGATGACGGAGCGTTACCGTTTATTTCAATAGAAATTAAAAGTCGTCTAAAATCCATGCATGACAGCATCTTATAGAATTACAATGGTGGGTCAGACAGTCCTCTTTTTGTGGCTTTATTTCTGTCAGGTTCAATTTATTCTTTTGGTTTGATAGTTTAAAGGAGATGGCCCAGGTCTGACAGCTCCATTGTGTGGTTGGTCTGGTTGTGCTTCCGTCCTTTTGTTAAATCTGGGCTCACATTTTTTTAATAAAAGAATGCTCTGCTTCTCTTTGAATGACGAAGAGCAAGCCTTTCAGGTTGTCTAACAGTCGTAAGGACTCAACAAAAAAAGCAATCACCTATTCAATTTTCCCCACCAGCAACAGACCTTCACTACGGCTCAATCAAAATGTGTGACATCACCTGAAAGTCCTGATCTCCCATTTTTTTTTTCTCCACGTTTCTCTCTAATGTCCATAAGTCTTAAACATTAGTACTGTATGTGTGGTAACAAATCTAAGAAAGCTATTAGGAACAGTCAGAAATAGGTGCTGTGAAATTCAGTTGGTAAATTAGTCGACAGAAAATTCATAAATGATAATTTTGATAATTGTTTAATTGTATGAGGAATTGATTGAGCAAATATGCCCAACATTTCACAGGAAATCCTCAGATATTATTCTAAATTGAATTAAATCTTTGGACTGTAGGTCAGACAAAACAAAAAATCTGAACACACCAGTACATTATGCTGACCATTTGCACTTTGTTCTGATTTAAGACACTAAATTATTAATTGAAAAAAAAAGATGAGAGAACAATAGATAAAATAACAATTAGTTGTATCCCTTTTCAACATGCTTCATGGTAGTTGATGAGGTCTGCCATGCCACGCAGCGAGTCCATCAGAGATGACAGATGACAGCAACTCGTCAGCTTGAAGTCCAATCAGAGTCATGCAAAAGCAACAGAGAGCGCTGTGGAAACGACAATCCAACAAACCTGGCCTAGCTGCTACCCAGCATCCAGAGGTGCGGGTCAGCGGGAGGCAGGCAGGGGGCAGCAGTGAATCCAGCCGCCAATACAGCCAAGAACGTAAAAGAGAGGGACAGTGGCATTAGGCAAGGGATTCAACTTCTTATACAGTAAAAAAAGTATACAGAAACACACACACACACACACAGACAGACTTCACTCCGTCAGTAGCATGTTCAACACACACAGGTTAGTCGATCAGAGCCAGCGGATAAAATGTGCAACAGGAGACTGTAGTTCATACTGGTCGTCTATTATTAGATCAGGATCAGTGGTTAGGTGATATTAAAGTAAAAGCTGAGCGTGATTGAAACAGCCAGACTGGAGCATCTAGAAGCTGCAGGGTGAGAATGTAAGAAGAAGCAGGGCTGGAATATTTTTCAGCTGGTTACATCAGCAAGTATTGAGGGTTAAGGTTAAACTGGTGTCTATTAAGATTTCAGAGATGAACACTGACAGCAAAAGCAGAAAGATGTGAGTGGCTGTGAGGCAACTGGAAATAGGACTCTAAGACAGAACTGACAGGGGGCGCCCTGATGGCCTATTGATTATGGCGTTGACCATGAACCACAACTGGGGACCTTTTTTTGCATGTTGTTTTCCCTTTGTGTCCTGTCATCTCCTCACTGTCTGCTATCAAATAAAGACATAAATGCTCCTAAATATAATTTGGGAGCATTGGGAATCGTATGACTCGCTGCCCTTACTCCCTGTAAATCAGACAGGCCAGTTACTATATGTCTCGGCATCCAGTCATCTACAGTGATCCTCATTTTCTTAAGCGAGCTAGGATTCACACCACATTTTCCCTACATCTCGCCCTCACAGAAATGCAGGGCAGATATAAGATATGCCTGTTAAATGGTGTTCCTTTATCTCAGTTGGTTGTGGGGTATAAACTCAATGACTTGGAGGTAGTGTAATATACATCTTGGAACAGATCTGATAAAAGATCGGGCATGCGTCCAACACATTAACAAATGAGCTTTAAAAAAAGAGGCCAAAAGGGAAACTTATAAAATGGATATTTACGTACATTGGCAGAAAGCTGCATGGTCAAGTCTGCAACCTTTTCCTGGGAGGATTCCAGCTCTCGCCTCAACTTGCGGATTTGCTGTGGACAAATTGAAAAGGAAACCCCAGCAGATATTTTATATAGCACCACAAACAAACATATATATTAACAAAGGTTTTGATTGTGATAATGCAGCAGCTGAGTGAGTTGAAATGTGTTGTTTTGTTTGGTTAAGTTACTGCTCCACAACAGAAACTGAAATGTAAGTTAAAAACACTCCGAACCAATAGAAAATGTTTAATCAAGGGATGACAGTGGATTTTTTACCACTTTTCTCATGCACTGAGATTTTATGAGGTCTGAAAATGTCTTTATTAAATGTTAGCAGGTGGTGCTGAAGGACAAAGAACATTAGAGATAAATCAAAATGAACTGGGTTATGAGCTCAGCGGTCACAGACTTCACTGATAACACAATCTGACGAATGGACCCGTTTCAACAGGAAATGACTGACAGATGACGCAGAGGAAAGACGCAATGTGAGGTTGAAGAGTCATGGCACGTCTGCCTTACCTCTCCTTGTATCCTCTCCTCATTCTAAGGAAGGCATGGTGAAAACAAATACACAATAAACAAGGATAAGGGAGGACATTAACTTTAGGGGCAGTTAAAAGGGACAAGACTCAAGTTTTACTGAGATGACAATCACGACATACAAACTTGGAATAGGCACCAAATAATTGTCCAATCACAAAATTCAATAACAGGTCATGAAGATGATTGTAATCAACTAAGGAAGGTTTTAAGGTCATTTAACAAAATGCATGTAAGGTTCTCCAGCATGTCAAAAAAGCAAATTACTACGATTAAGGCAATTTGTCTGCGTTGGCTGTAATGGAGACAATGATTATATGCTGTACAAGCTTTCTTGAAAGGATCGCTTTGCTTTATAAAGGCAGGAAAATGTGAAAACTGAAGTCACACAGCACTGAACTCCAGCAAAAGTAACATTACACTCCACATATTATGACTGCGTCTACTCACCGAGGAATAGTTGGACGAAGCGTTGGAGGCCAAAGAGAGTACGGAGCCATGCACTGAAACAGGAAAGGCTCAGATAAGTAACTGATTTGTATTTAAGGCAATTTTAAGATTTTACTAAATACTAGTATCGATACTAATACTGAAAACCTTTACGACGACAGCATATCTCAAACTCAGTGAGCAAATCAATAACATATCAATAACAGGCACATTCACAGACATGATTTCAGTTTGACTTCATAAAAAATTAAGTCTTCTTCTTCTATTAATTTGTACTTGTTTTTTGTATTAGCAATAGCATCAACATACATTTATAACTTGGAGTTAATGGTTTTGTTGACATTTGGATTAGAGATAGTGCCTTTAAGTCCTCACTATTAATCTAAAATGGAGGCACCAAGACTAGCCTCCACTTTCCATGCTCATGAAAACAAACGTCCTTCTAACAGATTGCTTATGTACGAGCCGACAGCTTTGTTTAACTGTAGGCCATGTTTGGCGACTCCCCCTGCAGGGAGACCCTTCTGAGCAGGCTCACCGTCCTCCCCCGGTTCACGGAAAGACCCACACCGCATCATGCTTTTCGGCCGGTCAGCCAGGGACATACTGCTGCCCAGGGGGGACGAGCCATAGAGATCGCAGGCTGAGTCACTGGGGGGGCCGATGCTGTTGGAGCGAGATATCCTCGGGGTGCCGCTAGAAATTGGGGCAACTAAAAGAGAGATGTTTGGAAAGACAGTGAGATAAAAGTGTAGGATGCAGGGCTGGAGAGCAACACACACACACACACACACACACACACACACACAGTACATCTAGGTATAGCACCCTTATTCTGATGACTCAGTGAAAGGCAACACTCCGGTTCCACAACAGTCAAAGTATAAATATAGCCTGACTTGACCCCCCATCACTTCCATCTCTGGCATATTTCACACTTAAACTCAAGTCTAAATGAGTGTAGCTGTGGGATAGTAATAATCACATAGTCAAATCTGACACCATAATAATTTGCCGTCACTTCATCATTCACACACGACTGGATCCATTATTGACAACCCGTGTCAACATTAAATCTAAAAACTGAGCTGCACTTTCCTTTCAGTGTGAATTTAATATCCCTGTCCTCACACTAATAATCAACAATCAGATAGATGGCTTATCAAAGATCCCAAGCCTCATTACTTTCAAGGCTCAAACAGTGAGTGTTTTTAGAACCTGGCAGCCAAACGGAGCGAGCAGACTCACCCACGTTGGTGAGAGGAGCCTTGCTGGAGGAGGGGTGGAGAGGGCGGGTGGGTGAAGGCAGCTGAGGGGGGCTATCGCTCTCTGTCATGCTGACTATGGTGTGGGAGTGGCGCCTGCCTGGTTTGCTTCCTTCACTCTCTGACAGGCTCGAGCCGTAGCGTCTGAGAAGAGAGAGGTCATTTCAAACAATGAAGATAAATCACAGTGAGAGATTTCAAATGGATGATCGGACGATAATTGTTTTGACGTACTCTAATCCTTTCTTTGGCAAGGTGTTTCTGTCGGTTTGCAAGCTGTAAAGAGGAGAATAAAACATTATTAATAGAGAATAAACATTTTTTCGTCTTACAAAAATAGTGTGTTTCTCAGAGTCATACATAAACACTAATGATAAAAAACAAGTTTTGTCATAGGACCTGCATGATATACCATGGGTTTTATTTTCTAATCCTTTTTGTACATTGAGCCCATATGGCACACTGGGCACGTTCGTACACACAGCGTGGGATTGCCTAAAAGCACAGTCCTTTGGCAGCAAATAATTCAGACCATCCCCACTTTGACAACAGAAATCTTGTGATGGGTCCAGCCCTCCATCTTCTAAATGACACGTCAGAGTTTCAGTTCTCGGAAAAGACACATAAAATATGGGGTGCTGGTACGTCTGCTGCCAGGAAACTTAAAGCCCGATGTTGGATGCCTTCGAACTAAAACAGTTATTACAAATTATGTTTCACGCACTTTTTACTCAAATAACTATTTCTTTTCAGTTTTCTTTCCAGTTACACATTGATACAGCTGTGTGAGGAACATATGTATACTGGCACTTATTCCTTTAAGCCCCACGAAGGAGAAGGGAAATTAAGTGACTTGGCCAATGTGAATTTCTTGTGTTGTTGGCAGAAATTCTTGCTCGCCAAAAGAAATTATTACAGATTAACTGAGCTTCAAACAAATGAATACTGTGGTCTGTTTTCTCATCCCTGTTTGTTTAAATAGTAAAATTATGTTTATAATTAGGAATTCATGAGGCTTGGAGGCTAAACTACAATACAAAAAATGACCCGATTAGTTGCTTAGTATTAACAAACACTTGTTGCTTGTTTGTCATCTCAAATGAAAACTGCTCACTCAAACTGCCAAAAAGTATTAGTTATTCATTTCTTCAATGGAAATGATAGAATAACATTTTGTCACAGAACATCTGATGCTTCTTGAGTCGAGACATACCCATCTGTGAGGTTGAGGGACGTCCTGCTTCCGGCTCCCCACGTTCCCGCAGCCCTCTCTTCCTTGTCCTGCGTCTCGGTTTTGATAAACCTCATACTGGAAGGCACGCTCATCTGCAGCGGCAGGGACTCCATGCTGCGGTGCATGCCAGACAGCTTGGGGTAGAGCAGCGGCGATCCGCTCAGACTCAGGCTGTCGCTGGTGTAAGAGCCGGGGGAGTCGATGTGGAGAACGGGCGCCGGGCTGGGGGTGAGGCGGGCGGTGGTGTGGGAACCTGCCAAGTCCTGCAGCTTGGAATATGGGGGGACTTTGGGCGGGAGGTCCTGGATAGTCACACAGGAGTCGAGACTGTTGGAGTTGACCTTGTCCAGGTGAGCCAAGCTGGGTGGACGACCCAAAGACTTAGTGTTCAGCATCCTAGGCACAAAGAGAGACGTTAAAATATAGAAACCACGTGGAAGCCTTGAGACATGATCTTCAAAAAAAGAAATTATATTAAAGAAGCCTTTATTAATACACTAAGTCATCACTGGATCCCAGCATGAGAAAGATGTGTGTTCAGTTCATTTTCTAAATTACCTCGAGCAATATATGGCCAGGCAGATAGCTGCGGTTGTATTTGCCAAGGTTTTAAGATTTCTAAATCCAGAAGAAACAATGCTCTCGCTTCTTTAAACCATTTCTTTTTCTGCATTGAAAACTGGTCATCGTGAGTTCTGTGGATTATTTAGAATAACTGGGACACACACACTGGAAACAGACATTGCTGTTGAATTTTTTAAGATGTCATATTTCAATCATGTTGGTGCCACGACTTTCATTCACTTCCATAGTATTGTGGTGGTGTATTGGGGGCAGCAGAAATCCTGAGCACATTAAACCTGTCACTGTACCTGCATGGCCATATAACACTGTAGGTCAGAGAGATTTTTTTTGTTTTTTGCAACGTGGGTGAATCAAGCAACATTTAAATGAGACACCTTGGTGTGGTGGGTGATGACAGCTCGGGGTATTTGCTGCTGCTGGTCCGTCTCAGGCCATGCAGCTTCATGGTAGACTCTCCTGTGGACTGAGTGTCCTCTCCTTTCAGGGAACCACAGTCTATGTCAGCACCCACAGCCTTGGCCTTGGCTCTCTCCTTCTCCTTCTCTCGGTCTGTCTGGTTCACCGGGCCTGTGCTCGTTCGATTCCCCATTTTACCGCTGCAGCTACTGGGCTCTTTGACCCTGGGGCCTGTGGAGGCCATGGGCACAGGTTTCAGACTCAACAGACTGGGATCAATGGTACCGCTGACAGGCCGCGGTGCGGGGCGGCCGATCACACTGAGCGTGCTGGATTTGGCCGGTCGAGGCAGGCTGCGGTACTGAATGCTGTTTCGGGCGTTTGGCCCCAAGAAGCTCTGCTCACTGCTGGCATCAAAGCTGTTCTTTCGACCCGAGGGCGTCCCTCCTCCCACAGGCTTCACTGGGATGCCAGATGACTTGGGGGTTTTCCCCACAGTAGCAGAGCCACTGGAGATGGTGGCGCCCCCTGCTGTCATAACAGTGGCAGTACCGGTGGCTGTGGGTGGTTTCTTGTAGCCGAAGGAGGCTCCAGCAGTGGGTTTAACTAAACCTGACGGGGGCTTGCGGTGCTCTCCCTGATGATGATCCCTGCCAGCATCCGAACGAGACCTTTGCAGACCAGCAGTTTTAATGGAAATCTTGGATTTATCCAGTGGCCTCTCACTTTTAGGTGCTGCATGAAGAAAGACATTGGATAAGTCAATGACAACATTTTTTAACAACAACATTTCACATCTATTTAAATGATGATAAGGAGCAGTAAGAACGTTCGGGCTGCTCTGTTTTCTCTGTTGCCACCACTATGACCCCGACTGGGTGGGTTGATGAGCAAGTAAAACCAGTAAACTTGGGCTGAAAATGACCCCACTTATAAGACTGAGCCTGAAATGCATAATCAGCGCTGTCATACATCATTTCTCACTAACGACACACCTTCACATAAAAGTAAATTTACGTCATTCGGGCCATTACAGCTGAGATGAAATATAAGCAAGAAACATCTGTATTTACTTTGAGAGCATTTATGTGCCCATGACGTCATCAGCTCCTCGGACTTAAAAGCAAAATGAAACTTTTTCTTTTAACCATATCATTAGACGCATCCGAATGATATAATAAATCAAAATCTGATCATTATGGATCATTAAAGTAAAGCACAGCTGGAAAATATGTGGTGATTGAAGGATCCATTAAAAGATTGGATATTAGATTTTTTTAAAACTTGGAGTTAAGGCTAAAGGTTATAGTATTTCCATAAAAGCAAATACAACACATGTGACCTCCTGAAGTCATTCTCCAAACCGTCGGCAAAGAGATTTTTTCCCCCTGCAGCAAGAACACATACAATCAGATGTACTTTACTTATATTTAAAGCTGAGGAAATTAAAATGAAAAGCCAAGAAATGTTGGTATTGGAACTCAATCTTAACCTATTATTAAATCATGACATGTTTTGCTGTGGATTAAACACATGCACAGTAACAGGCGTTTCTTTCAGATAATAGCAGAAACATGTCTCTGGCCTTTAAGCTGAGATTTTGAGATTTTTTCAATGAACTGGATTTCATGGTGCATTTTTTTTTCTTCAGTACACTGAGCTGTGCTACAAATCAAAACCTGGCTTACGCTAAGGGGTATACTTCTGTATTCATCTTGACACCAAGCAGATATCCGCCTTGGCTGCTCTACAAACAGGCTCTGTTTTACATTTGGATCCAGCGCACAAAGAGAAAATGGAGGACACAGATTTGGGAGTTAAAACAAGTTAAAAACAGCATCACGTTCTATAAGAGAGGAAGGGGATTACGACCCTTTTTGAAAAGTGAGAATACACCATAAGATCTCACCTGCGACTTTCAACGTGCTCTGCGAGGTGTGTGTGATGGGGGAGGTCACGCCTATAGGAGGATTACGACCCTTCTTGAAAGTCCCTGGATGACCCAAACTTTGAGGCTTCTTCAGTTCTCCTTTCCCCCCTGAATCTTCGCTGAGGCTCGGAGGCTTCTTCCTCCACTTGCTCGGGGCCTCCGCCTTGAGACTTCCCGTGTCATAGCTGCAGCTGTTGAGCTTGTGGCTGGCTTTGCCGTCCTCGCTGTACCAAGAAAGTCCGCTTTCCACCAGGGAGCGCTTCTCCGCATCGGTGCGAAGCTGCAGAGAGAGGAAGGGAAGGGAAGAGGCACAGCGTGGGGAACAATCAGTCATGGTCTGTGTTATCTATGGAATTGACTCTTCTCTGTAATCTTTGTCTCATCTCAGCTGCATTCCAGTGGGAACGAGGGAGAGATAGGCCAATATGCCCAGAGCGGATTAAAGAAAACCGCAGAGGAAGACAAAGGAAAGAAAAAAAAAACAGTTTATGGATTTAACACTTTGAGAGAAAAATCAAGACATTGAAGGATGGAAGAAGAAACTATAAGAAAAGAGGAGATCTTGAGCCTTCATTTTTGTGATGTATGACAGTGGACAAAAAAAAAAAAAAAAAACAACCCAGCTAGACTATAATAGAAAAAATGTGGTGCACTGAGGAGGTGGCACGGAGGACAAAATTGGGCATGCTGATTTTTGGCACCCTATTAATGTGATACTGAGCGACAGATGGCTCATTGAGTAGGACTAATGTTCATTTCTTCCCACTGAGCACTCTGTAAGTAAGCAAAAAGACAAGCTGCTTACCTGTGGACAAGGTAAAAAAAAAAAAAAATCTACCACTTATTCAAAGAGTTTGATCAAATTTAGAGATGCTCTCCAGACATGTTTCAAGACATAAGTATATGTTATATGATAAAAAGGTCTAAACTGCATCCCTTCTTCTCTCTTATGAAAATTCTGAATATGGGTATGCAAATATTGTTGTTTACAGTTTACAGTGTAGAATATCACTTTAAGAGGATTACAGAGAAACTTTCCAGCTTCAGCAAATGAACCTGAAAACTGCCTTCTGGTGACTCTGCACATATTGTACATCATTCTGCCGAGAGAAGCTCAAACACCCAAGTGAAGTAAAAATAACATTTTTGAGTAAAGAGGCTTTAAGGCTCAGTGGTAACAGCGGAAGTTTACATGTAATTTTCTGAAGTGAATAAACAGAGCTGCCATAGTGAAGATTTATTGCACTGTGACAGATCGTGTTTCGCTTGGGTCTCATTTTAATGACAGAGGTGAGGTCTGTGGTGTCTTTTTGTGGCCTTCCTAAAACAAAGGGCTCACATTCAACAGACAATACAAAGAAAATGACAGAGTGGAGCTTTGAAAATGCTGCAAGTAAAGGCCTCGGTTGCAATGTTCAGCACTGCTTTTACAATGAAACAAGATAAAGGAAGCAAAACGTTGTCGCAGACTGTTTGGTATAGAATTTCAGCTCACCA
Organism: Holacanthus passer; assembly: GCA_025331565.1. Taxonomy (NCBI): domain Eukaryota; kingdom Metazoa; phylum Chordata; class Actinopteri; family Pomacanthidae; genus Holacanthus; species Holacanthus passer. Next base: position 3,792,310 of record JAFREQ010000028.1, read on the forward strand.
TAACAGAAGAGTTGCGTCTGGATCCCAGGGGTGTGCTCGGGAGGGAGTTAAGGGAGGAGCTGGCGTTGAACTCTTCTGAACTGAGGTTCTCCGAGCCATCGCCGTCACCGTCGCTGAGCCCGCTGCTGATGGAGCTGCTCTCGTCCCAGCTGAAACAAGACGGGACGACCGTTGAGCAAAAAATGTGCCGTTGTCAAGTAACCATGTGAATGCACAAACTGTAAATCTGCAGTGATCAGTGTTTGAAAGGAGGGAAGGCTGGCAGCAACAGTGATCTGTCCATCTGCGTGCAGTAAGCTGTCTCTGGAGGTGGCAACATGCTCAAACAAGCAGGTGATTCCAACATGGCTGCAGCTGCTTTGATTCAACGAACACATCAGAGCTCCAGACCATATGTTGACCAAAGCTTCAAGAGTGCATCTGTCACTTTTAATAAATACAGTCATTCACTTATTTTCTAATAGCCTATATCATAATGTGTTTCAATGCTATTAAAAATGATTTTCTGGTATTTGCATATAAAATAACTTTCATTGCAGGCATTTAAAAGATAAGATTTATAACGGCTACTTGGCTTGTTGTTAAGACCCAACATACATGATTACAGTGCCAGAAACTGTAATTCATTCATTTTGACAAATCCAGAATCTGCAACAGCTCAGAATGTTCAGGGGGAAAAAAACAGTTTTGAACTGATGACCATTTGTCTAAACATCCTGTTTCAACCATAAATGTGCTGCATTATCATTATCATCAAAATGTTTCCATTCTACACAGTTAAACTTAACAAATACAAAAAAAACTCCACAAAGTTAAAACTAACTAAAATGACCACAACTTATCTGGAAAATGCATAGTGAGTCATAATGAAATGGTCAGTTTGGAGTTAGTTTTAAGATAAAAAATAAGATTAACTATAATTGAATATATGACCATGGTAACACAGACAACAGTTTTTAAAACAGGGGCAAACACACTGTGATCTTTAACTGTAGCTTCAAGGGAAACTTTACAGGATATGCAGATAAATCAGGCTGAATAAAAAGTATAGAGACTGACAGCTCGGGGTTTACAAAGCGGTCTGGTATGTTCGAAAGAAGCAGGATGAGGAGAAATCAGAGTGACAGGCTTCTAAACCCTCCCTGACCTTTCCCTCCAGCCGACAATGAAGTCCTGCGTCGCCCTGAAACAGATGCTGCCAGACTGGCCCCTCCTGTGAGGAAGGCAGGGACAGGCTGGATAAACCACTCACAAGGCATCAAGTCTCTAGATGCATTCAGATTTGAATACATTTAAAATGCACATCGCCGCGTGGAGTTCACGAAGAGGTGCAGCCTCTCAGTCAACCGAAACATCACGAGAGGATAAAACAATTGAGAGTCTGAGGGGAGTTTAAAATTGAAGAGCAAAACATTTTTTTATGTACTTCAGAAGAGGAAGAACGCCTTGTTGAATTTAAAAATTATATCTCCAGAGAGCTAAATGCGAGTCCAACTCAGATTTGTATAATTACGTTCCCCATCATTACTACTGGCAACCACAGGTGGCAATCAAATTTATGTTGGCGCGCAAAAATGTGGCACAGTGGAAAAGGTAAATTAATAAGACCTTTTAAAAGCTGAGTCACTGTTCGAGCTGAATCGGTTCTTTTCCCTTTCTTTTGCTTTCCCCACTGAGCTGAAAATGCTCTTTGTGGGTCTGCAGCCTGCAATTAGCAGAGGCACGGAACATGGGATTGCATAGAAAAATACAGGGAGACAAAAATGGCCCGTACACGTTCAGAATTGGACTTAATCACATGGCTGCAGTTGAGTTGTAGTCGCAGTTGTAAAACAGAAGAGAAGCTTTGTATTGGTCTTTTTCATTTCAGTGAAAGTGATTTGTGGCCTTAGGTGCACGACCTCTGGGGCGAAGTTTGACGTGAGCGGGGGGAAAAGAAACAGAGATTCATGTTGGATTTGAGAATTTGAAAATGTTCTCGACCACCATCAATAAGGAGAATAATTTTGATGTACATTAAGCCCAGATGTTCGTGGTATGTTTGAACAATACCACCTCTGTCAGGGGCGACAGAGGGGCCATGAATAACCCCACAGGGATGTCAGCCTAAGAAGAGGCAGGAGGGCTGCTGATATAACAAGCCAAACTGTCTGCTCTCAGAGGTGAAATCCAGACCGGGAGAGGGTGGGAGTACACCAGCAAAGTGCATACTTCATACATAGGGTGGCAATTAACTTTTTGCTTTCTGTGGCTCGGCTCCAACATGCCTCTGATTTGTGTGTCCGTGCTATTATTTGAGTTGGGTTGCTGTGAAAATGTTTTGATTTAAAGAAGACTGAGGGATGACTGGTGCGGCGGAGCAGGGTGGGGACGTCGCAATCACTGTCCACACTTGGACCTGGATCTGACTGCACACACGAATATGGTGCATGATAGATGAACAACAACAAAAAAAAAGCATACATGATATTTCACAGAGAAAAAGGGACATTATGCGAGCTCCACCCTGTTGTAGCTATAAAACCAGATGACATAGCACACAGTAAGAAGAATGCATTGCAGCTCATTTCTTGCACTGTCTATTTTCTGCATAAAGGACAGCAAAGACAATGCTCCTGGTTTGCACGAGTGACTGGAGAAGAGATCCTCTATTTTGCAGATTATGCACCACAATGTCCTCCAAGAATGGCAATATGTTTCCACAGATGTTGTCATTTCTGCTGCCATATCAGTGTCAACATACATTTAAAGTATTTTCAACATGATGCACGCGAGAATAGCTCTAAACAGCAGAATCAAATAAAGAAATATAAAGACAAACAAAACTCCATTTAATTATCAAAGTATTTTAGTATAATTTCATTATTCAAGTACAAAAAAGATAGTGAAGGAAGCCGAATTCATCCTCTAGTCAAGGCTCACTAATCGGCTCATGTTTTTGTACTGTATCGTCAGTCAAATCCATGTGAGGCTAAAATAGATTTAAAAGCAACGAAAAAACAGACGACGTTTCGTTACCGTTACATACATTAAAGTTAGAGGGCAAATAAAAGAAGCCGCTCAGCAAAACGTACAAATTTATACACGTCGGAAAAGTTGTTCATTGTGTCAAAGAGAAAACCGCAAATGAGATATGATCATTAATTACCTTGGTGTAAAAAGTAAAGTCCTTTTAGCCGATTGAAGAGGAGGAACTTTACCGATCAAAACACGACCGCTCATTTGTGATTATCGGTTATCGATGAGTCCTCCGAGCGCTGAGATTCAAATTCATGTCCTCAAAGCAAAGACCCCGTTTTTTCTCCCATTCAGCAGAGCAGAGAGACAGAAACAGTGTGCTGGACAGGCAACACCCCCCTCTCATAAAAAAAGGAAAAGAAGCAGGGATGAAGAGACCAGAGACCCTGATGAGCCTCTGAGAGAGGAGGAGGATGAGGATGATGAAGATGAAGGAGATGATGATAATGACAATGATAAAGAAGATGATGAAGATGATCACATTGTAAACGGATACTCAATGTAAAACTGAACATGATAATTAAGTAAGATTCAAAATCAGCAAAATGTACTTACAGTATTAAAATTACTATTATCATACTATTATATTATTTCTAATGCATTAATGTAACAGCAGGATTTTACTGTTGTAGTTGGTTGAGGTGGATCTAAATTTTAACAGCCACTAATGATTATTTTCATGATGGATTAATCTCCTCAGTGTTTTCTCCATTCATCAGTTGATTGCTTCGTTTGTACAGTAATTATCAGTGTCCTTACAATTACCCAGAGTTCATTATGACACCATCACAATGTTCAAAATGCTAAAAACAAATTTAAAGGAGGAAGGAAAAACAGCAAATGGCCTCAGTCGAAAAGCTGATGTTTTATTTTTTACAATTATCAAAACAGTAGCCAATTGATTATCTGTCAATTGACTGATTAATTGATTCATTAATTTCAGGTGTTGGGAAGTTTAATTTGTAACAAAACATAATACTTTATGAGCTCTTCATGTTTTCTATGCAAATATGTTAATTTGTAAAATAACTAACTACAACTACAGTACACTAACTACAGAACAAGAGTAAATGTAACATAAATAAGCTTAATTACTTTAATGGAACTGTTTTCTTATCAAATATCTCACCCTGAAATCAGAACTTTAGCCAGAGCTGTTGTTGCTGTTTTTCCATAATTAGTCTTGCTATGAAGAATGGCCAAAAAGATTTCCTGGCCAAACTGGGGTAGCTTTAGCCGGGCCAGTACAGTTGGATATAAACTTTTTAAAATTGCCACATGACCGCAGGACAGATAACCCATTAAAGGGACACTTCACCATTTTTACACATGATGGTCAGATTTCCAGTTTATTATGTGACCAGGGTTAACTTAAAATGTTACAGCCTGCATTACAAACTGAAGGTGTGAAGTAAAGAAGCAGACATTTAGGATGCAGGGATGTTTTAATGAAAGATATTACTGAGTTACATAAAGGGAAATGTAGGACCCATCAATCTAGAACTTGACTCATACTCGGGACTAAAAGTCAGGATCTCTCCTCCTCTCTCTTCATAATCTACCTCTTGTGAGTCTCCCACACAATGTAAGAAAAGATGCACAAATTAGGAAATTCCTACGACATATAGCAGACGAATACACTGTATAGTTTAGTATTAATGTAGCTAATTAGGTTGGCTATAATCTTAGATAACGTACCTATGACAGGGCCTAGTACACGTTTATGAGGGGTGTTAGTAAGATGGGCTCATCATGTATCATCATCATTTGCCACATTAGGTGTTGCAACTCAAGAAAAATATTGAGACGTTCCATGTGTAAAGACAATAAATGCCAGCTGCTTGTAAATGAGTGTGCATCCTTGCAATGGGAAGCCTATGTTGCTCAGTGTGCTGTGGGAAACTTTCCCAGTTGAGCTATAAGAACTGGTCAGATACTAAAGTATATTAATGCAGTCTGTCTATGAGTGTTGAATGGTGCTTAGTATCGTATGAAACACTAATATTCAAAGATTCCAGTGTAAACCGTCTTTGGTCCATCTCAAACTCAACAAATCCTATGAAATGAAGCTGAGTGATTTAAATTTGTCTTCACATGTGAGTCTCAGGAGTGAGTCACTGTCAGGACTTTAAACTGAGCTATAAGTGGATTTTAAAAGCCGACGCAAATAAACCTTCAGGAGTCAGACTTTCTTTAACATTAAAGAGATTATAACCATGATGAACGTCCTCCATATAAAAAAAAAAAAAAAAAAAAAAAAACGTGCTCCATGTTCATTCATTACCCTCAAGGGCCCGGCCTGGAAAAACTCAGTCCAAGGTAAGGCCTGAATCACTGCGAGCGCAACCGCAAAGCCACAGATGACACGAGGACCTCCAGTGAGGCATGAGTAGCCTTGGAAAACCTCCCTCCCCCTCTCATTAGCAGTGGAACAGTCTCACGGGGATGATCTCACCAGATCTCCGCTCTGTAAACTACTGCAGGAGGTAAAGGCTCCGTGGGCCAAGGAGGTCCCACACCCCGTCCGCATCTCGGGCCAAATCAGTACGTGACCAAACATCATGAATCCATGCAAATTTCATCCTGCAGGAGATCCATTAAAAAGCCGTACTACAGTTTTGAGGTCTTCTGTTTTTCCACATCAGGCCACTGATGTAATATAAATGCAGAGTCAGCTTGAATTTAAAATGACTGTGGTTTTACTTTTTGTTGAAATTAAACAACTGTTTTGCTGTGTGTGTGTGTACCAGACATACAGGCATTCCTCAAAACATCCTGAACAGAATGAGATGCTGGGGTCGATCAAAGATTGTTGTGTCTGCCTCCATCTTTTGAAACCCTCGCTCTGATCGTCATCTGAGGAGGAACGACGCTTCTCTGCCTGTTGCTCTTTTCGCTTTGCTCACGAAAAGTCATGAGACGGTTCTGTTTGAATACCTGTTGGGTCCTTTGTTTTCTAACCTTGGATGCTTATTTCTTTGCCTGGGATGACGAGTGATATAAATTGTTTACAGTACAAAACGAAAAAACGGTGTTTCTCAGGTCTCCTGTTTATCTCAGCCAGCCCACAGAGCTGCTAAACAAGCAGTCATCTGAAAAGCCTTGAAGTCATGTTTGTGCTCTACAGTAACAGCTGTCCTGCACTGATAACCAAATGGTTTGTGTCAGAAACATCCTCTGCATGTTTGCTTAGGTGGGAGGTCATTTAGCATCGCTGCCACCGCTTGGTTTGGGTTATTTACAAACTGTTAAAGTAGAGATTCAACCCATGTGTGAGAGCTAACAGCAGCATCGTTTTTCCTGAGGTTACCAGACAAGAAACCATTTCCGTGATCTGACCTTTACTGGCGTGGCGTTTGATCTATCGGTGCTGTCTGCCTCCGGCGCTGTAAACTGTGCTGCAATATGCGAGTCTGAAAATTTATTTAAAAAAGTGTCAGAGGGAATGAAGGTCAGAGACATGAAACCTCAAAATCTCTAAAGGTTTTTCTTCTTATATCTTAAATATTTAATGCAAATGTGCAGACACTTGAATGGGATGTCATAACAAGCATTTTCTACAATGACTCAAGGGAAACAAAGACAAATATGCAATATGATGCAAACAATGCCCCCACATTTGAGTAAATCTCATGACCCTATAGACGAGTCTCCACTCTGCTGGGAAGGCTTTCCACACGATTTTGGAACCTGGCCGCAGGGATTTGCTCCCATTCATCCCCAAGAGCATTAGTGAGGCTGGGCACTGACGTTGGGTGATAAGGCCTGGCTCTTTTCCAGTTCATCCCGAAGGCGTCGGATGAGATTGAGGTCAGGAAAGCTGTGCACTCCAGTAAAGTCTTGAAAAACCATTTCTTCATTGACCTTGCTTTGTGCACAGGGGCACTGTCATGTTGAAAAAGGAAAGGACATTCCCCAAACTGTCACCACATACAATACTGTCTGAAAAGATTTGTCTATATTTGAAATAAAGCGCCTGACCACAAGCATGAAAAATGTCCTACAGGCTATAAAGTATAGTTGAGGAAAATCCATCAGAAAACATACTTTGATATTCTGAGCTGGGAAACTATATGCAAACAGAAAACCTCAGTTAATCTTAGAGGAGATTAGAAACTATTACAGAGAAGCTGGATGAATTTGAACTGTGCTGCTCTTATACAGCTCCACAGCTGGTGCAGTGACATGAGGTTTCCAGCAGGAGGCACACTGAGCCAAAGCTGTGCCTCCTATGGCTGCACATGCTGTGTAACTGAGTATCAGAAGGAAGCACCACTTGGCATTTAAAAAAAAAAAAAAAAAAGGACTTCACTGGGTTTCGACTCTTTGATGCAGAGAGAGAGCAGACATTCCTCTACTCTGTGCATTCAATTCTGTGGTACAATGTGGGAAATGACTTCAGAAAGACAGAATCACAGAAAAAAAAACAGTGTTCAGTGATTTATGTCAGTTTAAGTATCATTCATTCAAAAAGGACTGCAGATGAAAAAGCCAGCTGAGCTTTGCTTCAGCACATCTCTGATCTTCCCGGTGCCTAATTTTGATCTGTACTGAGCTTGACCATAGCCAGGCAAATAGGGTTGGGCTGCCTTCATCGCAGGGCAGCGGTATATCACGGTAGTAAATGGGCCTGAGATGCATCAGTGACTGCATCTGGGACTGTAGCTGGCAGCCCCGTCTCCGCAGAGCCCCAGAAAATGGACTCGTCGTCTGATTATCGGACTGGAAAATGAATGTACAGTCTCCATCAACCTCAGACAGGAAACTTCCCCCCACAGATGTAGCCACAATGCAGCTGATGCACACTTCACCCTGAGAGCTCCAGTCTCATGCGGTGCCACATTTACAGCCTGTCTGGAACACTCTGCAGTTCGGGTATTATGAAGTTGTATTGTTTCTTCATGCTGTCCTTGTGCTCAGCTTTTATCTCGGCTGCGTTAAGTCAAATGCATATCAACTTGAATGATATGGCACTTAGAGCTGAACTTGAACTGACTCTGTTTGCTAGACTCAGTATCAACACAGAGTTGAAACAGAGCCAAATCAGACATAAAGCAGTATGTTATAAACTAATCTGACATTTTTTGCACCATCTTCAAACAAACACAGCCACAGACTGGGAATGATGGATCATGAGGCACCACGTGATTCACATTTGATCGACGATTTACTTTTCCATTTCTTAAAACGTGATACTGTGATCCAAAACAGTATCGTATTTTCCACCTGGGGCCGAGTGTCACGCACTGGTGGAATCCAAACTACACACCCAGACGACCACACGCAGACATGATACAGGGATGATTCATGCTCCCCTGGGGGGCTGCTGTAATGGTCCATTATACATGTGGCTGAAGATGCTGGTGAAGGTGGAGGCGGGTTTGGTGTTGGGTGGGCCTTCTAGATCCAGCATTTTGCTGACCCTTGTTGGGGAATGAGGGCTCCATATTGACCCCAGATGTGTTTGAGCTGCTGACTGTGGGAGCATGTGGGTGCTGTAGGTCTGGGTAACACTAACACAAAGAAGGGTCCAGTGGTGGGTGCTTTGTATTGTTGCTCCTCCTTCAACCATTGAAACGTGCAAATAACAAACTAACTCAGCTTAAAAAAAGAATTTCAGAGGGATTCGTTTATGACTTCATGCGAGTGTGTGTGTGTGTTTGTGTGTGTCGTATTCAGAGGCAAGAAAATAACATCCCCTCTTACAGAGCCGTAGCCCATAAAGAACTGACCCCAAGTGGTGAACTCACTAAACTGTAACGCCAGCAGCGCCTGCAGAGAACCGGAGCAGAGAGGCGAAGCTCAATTTTTTGCACAAGGGTTTAAGTGGGTCAGTAAACGTGTGAGGCTTCAATAGTTAGGGAAGCACCCAGTGACTGCAGAAAGGTCCAACTCGGGCAGGAAAGGGAAATTGAGTGCAGACTGCCGGCGGCACAGACCCAGGATCAGATGACTACAGTGCATTACAGAACGCATTCGTCGATACACATAGTTTCCATGAGTGAGGCTGTAAAGTATTCCAATATTTAGAAAACTATAAACACTCACTTTCATGCTGTACATGCCAAGCTTGGAAAAGATCCACTCTCCAGCATGGGCAAAGCCACAGGGGCAAACTAAGGCAATATCTTATGTATAATATATACAGTGAAGTAGGCAAAGAGAGCAATGACATGCATTCTGTGCTTGTGAGGCATGAAAATATGCCATTTTTGTTTGTAAAGGCGATTGTGCTGCATGCTTTCACAAATATAGGAATTAAACATGTTTGTCCTGTTTCGCTCAGTCGTTTCATATAATTGCTTGAATGAAACCATTTCCACAACCGGCGCTACTTACTACTGTAAATCCTGGAAAAACAAGGACGCAAATGGAAACGCAAACAACAGCTCTATAATAGCTATAGGCAGACAGCAATGCAGACACAATGCCAATTACAAAACAATCTAATTAAGCGGTTAGCATGTCGTCCTCACACCCGTCTGTCCATCTGTCAATCAATCTATCTTGGTCACCATCTGGGTTTCTCCCCATCTCACACACAAACCAGCGGTCGATGCGCACACATGCACATCCTCCACACATACGAGCAGCGATCACACTGACACACGAGGCAGCCAATCAGTGGGTCAGTGGAAGACGGTTGCCATGGCAGCACATCCCGAGCCATGTTGCCGCATGATCAGAGGTGTGATGCTGCTGAACCGGCCTCCCGTCTCCGCTCTGCACTGCTGCACGTATGCCACTGTACAGAAACACAAAATGGTACAGTCCAGATCCCCAGACGTCCACAAACCCTCTGTTACCTCGTAGAGGCCAAGCAATTAGGTTCACCTGCACTTTGTCTTTCGCTACAATATGTAATCTATATGCATCATTTGTTCTGTGTCCTGTGTGAGGCATGTGGAGCCGTCATGAAATCTAATAAATTTACCAGATGAAGAACACATCTAATCTAATAAAGTGAAACACAAATTGAATTCATCTCGACTGTAAAACCGATTTGTGTCTCCAAAAAATATACTCTGTTCACTTTTAATATAGTATAGATATGATATAATTATACATCCTATAACAGGGTAGAGGGTGAGATAAATGTGCACCTCTGTGTCCATTCTTTCTTGAAATTCTGGTCATCAGTTCTTTTGCTGTTCAGTTTCTTTTGGGCTGTGGCTTTGAGCCCTGAACCCCAAATAGCTCCTGATGGCAGTGTGTGAAAGGTTATGATTGCTGATAAGCATGGGGGCACCTTTTCATGGCAGCCAGTGTGTGAATGGGTGAATGCTGGCTTGTGTCGTAAAGTGCTATGAGTGATCTGTAAGACTACAAAAGTGCTATATAAACGCAGCTCACACAGTTTTAACAGAAAAAGCTGCTCTAATGATATTTTCATTAAGAATAGATCAAACTTTAATCTGAAAGTGGTCGCTCAGAGGGAGAAACTCACTGAGGATCATCACCCAACTCTGCAGTTCCCTTCATCTCTACAGAGCATTTTAGCGTCTTTCAGTTAATTGTTTTGGTATTTGAGTCCATAACTCTATTGCTTTAGTTCAGCAGCTGTTTTCAATGAAAAGCTCTGATGAATCCACTGTGCACTACCTGCCCAGCAACAAACAGCAGACAGACAAAGTCACGACTAGGTGAACATGGTGGAGCATTTATTAGATAACAGAGTCAGATATTTCCCTCAGGAGTTGGTGGAGACCCAAACATTCACCACGTGACTTGAAACTTGACTCTAAACCAATGCTGATGTTGTTCTGTGTCTGCTGGATGTGTAAACCTGCTGTTTGCTAAAACGTTCACCGTATCAGCTTTATGAAGTGATAACACAGTGTGTCAATAAGTTTGCAGCTTGTTGTGCTGCCCCAGGTGGTCATAAGGTGTAATAGCAGCAGTAGGTCTAAGCTTGGTGATTGCAGGGACCATGATTCGTAGCGATGACAAGACGAATGAAGTCAATCAAACAGTTTTAGTAAACCTAGCAATTTTGATTATATACCTAATTATACTTAATTGCCAATCAATTAAGGTTTATGAAAAGCTGACATATGATGGATTATTAGAACAGGTAGGTATCACAGGCCTTTTCACGGCAATGATGAAATAAGCAACACAAAAAAATTACATCACTTTTTTGCTGCGTAATATTTGCATTCTGTGTAAAAGTACTCATGACAAAAACAACAGTTTGAAAAAAATATGCTGACGTGCGAAATAATGAAAAAAAAAACGACCTGGTCTGTAGAGACCTTTATTCTAGTGTTTCAGGTTTTAGGAGAGGGTGATGAAAGAAACATGTTGTGGAACAAAAGCTAACCCAAGGAGGGACTTGAGCTTCCTACAAGGCACTGCAGTCATCAATAGCTCTTTATTGCAGCTAAGTGCTCTTCGCTGCTTCTCTCCTCAATCAGCCAAAGTGTTTGGAGCCGAACCAAACGCTGAAAGATATTCACCTTTTTTTTTTTCATCGAGATCTTCCGATTTAAGGTTTTCAAACAATTGATCTGCCAAAATAATCTGCCAGATACAATAACCATGTTCAGGCAGATGGGCCTCCTGTGAAATTCACATGTTCTGTTACAAACATTAGGCATCGCATTCATCCCATCAGCTAAATGACGTTATGGAAAAAACAAGTCATTTTCCTATTGAACATCTGCATTAGACATGAAATGCTAACCTTTGCTTACATACAGTACAGCTGAGTGCCTGCAAAACATCAACCATAATTGAAAGATCACCACTAAAATGACACTGGATGCTGAATAGTGGACATTATTTATATAGCAGATATGGAAAAATCCATGCATATACCAGCAGTATAATGTGATTACTGCTCTACTCGTAAGCCAGCGTTTTAAATATGGCTTGCAACAGGATGATATCATATGAGTGATGGTTCAGCTTTGCCAATATGGCGTGAAGAACGTAACCACAGGAAGCAGTTATGATTCTTGACGTGGTCAGACGTGGTCAAGGCTGGATAGGAAGCCATCTCAACACTCCTGAGACATGAAACAGTCACTTACTCAGCGTGGAAGTGGTACTTAGTCTCATAAAAGTTAGTGAAATGGGCTAAAAATCTTGTTAAATCCAAGTCAACAATTCAAGCAGACGCAGTGTCTACTGAGGACAAAATGGGAAATTACATATAATTATATTACACTTTAAATAAGTTTGGCAATTTCAGTTGTAACTAAAAGTAAACTGTTCTTTAAATTTCCACATCTGAGTTGAGAAACGTTTGAAGATGTGACCGTAAAAACAGCAACCACTGCACATAAAGCAAGTGTCAGAGAGGCAGTCATTTAACTCTAAGGAAATATTTGAGACTGTGCTTTATGGTGTTATTTCACCAGATCCCGTTTAACTGAGTTGGACCAGTATTTAGAAACACCTGTCAATATAAAGAACCACCACAAAGACAACCCCCAAAATCTACGAGAATTAACACAAAAACAGCTGAAGTAGCACTTCCAAAAAATGCAAACCGTTTTAAAGCATTAGTCAATATTTTCTGCATAAAAAATTGTAAAAGGGAAATGTTTGTGAGTTTTGAGCCTCCTTGAACTCATCATTTATGGCATTTTTCAACACATTCTCCAGCAGCAGTCGGCTGTTTACACCAAACTGTAGACAGAAAGTGGACAAAATGGATTAATATTGGTTTATGTCTGCTAGATGTTTAAATGGGCCAATGTTTGCTTACAGGTTAACAACTTTATGAGGCCGTTACACAGTCAGGACAATGTCTGTCAGCTTGTGAGTTTTTCTGTCTTCTAGAATTGATAACACAGCTTCGGTGAAGTTTTATTTGCTCCATGTCAGTACGCTTTATTGTGGGATGACATACAGTAATACTTGCAATGGTGGTAAGTAGTAACAGATGGATGGTCCCTGTTTCCCAGGAACAAACAGGAAGGATATTAATGATTAATAATGACTTGAGGTCCATCACAACTGTATCAACATTGAAAAGCAAACTCAGAACTTTCGTATTCTCCCAGACTCCCAGGGCAGGGTTTCTATTTGTTTCTATCATTGGTGTGTGCTATATTTAATATGCACTGTGTGTATGCTTCATTGATTCTTCATTATGCTCATGCTTATGTTCTTTATCCTTTATGCCTGCATTTTAAAATTTTGTCTTTCAATGTAAAGCACATTGAGTTTACTTGTAATGAAATTGTCGTAATAAAACAGGCTTCTTGTGTACTTTTTTTCTTCAACTGGGATGAACCGGATAATCATTAAGCTGTGAGTTGCTGTTGAGAAGCAACGATTCCTCTCTCACAGAAAGCTCATGAGGAGATTTGGGATGTATGTGGGATCAGATTATTGATGAGGCAGACACACAGTGGCAGTGATTACTGTCAGTGCATACACATTTAGCCTTAGATTACTGGTGCCGTCTGCTGTGGGTTAATCAATATCCATTAGACATCAAGCAGTCTCTTCCATGCATTGATAACCAACATGCTTTGTATCATATTATTATTATTTCACCAGTATGTATTTGTCTTTTTCCAGATTGCTTTAATCACTATACATTGATCTTACACATTATACAAGCATCATATATTGAAAACTACAAAAGTATTATTGCTTGGCAGGACGTCTCACTCTAACATTCAGATACAGTTAATTATATCGAGGCTAATGAAATGCATGAAAATGTAAAACTGGGGCTTCAACAGGGACAGAAACGTTGCGCCTCTCCATACAGTCGATTACCAGCCGGTTTCCATGGTTATGCAGGAGGAGCCTGATCTATTTTGAAGAGCAGCTAATGGCTCTCCATGAGCTGAACTGTGAGTGTGTGACAAGGGGTGTACAGTGGAAATGCAAATGTATCACAGACTGTGCGAGGGGATACTGTAAGAAGAAAATTAGAGCATGTTCTGCTGCGCCTGCTTCAAAAACTGGATTAGTTATCTACACCAAAAGGTTCCTGGTACATTTATGAGGCAGGATTAATTCTTGATATAGAGAACAGAAGCATTCCAGTATTCCTGCTTCCGCTGAACCAATGCACAGAGCAGGAAGGCATACAAATCAGAGGGGTTTCCACAGTGTTGCATCTTCCAAGAATGAGCGCACAACCTGCTCAAGGTCAGAGAGAATAACACCCAGTATTCCCATATATTGGTGTGTTTTGGCAGACACAATAGTCTATTATTATGCTCCTGATAACACACTGGAAAAGACATGGCATGCATGTATTCACACCCACACCCATAATCCTCTTGGTGGAACTGGTAATAATCCACTTTGGGACCAGTTGTACTCAGGTCTCACAGTCACCTTGAAAGCATGTTCAGGGGTTGTTGGTGACTCTGAGCACGATGAGGCATTTTTAAAAATGGTTATATAAAATGATTAGCATCTTTGGTGCCCGTGGTGTTGCAAAGCAGAGGCGAGCCCCCGCACTCACCTCTCGCTTAAATGTGAGCCACCCCAGCAGAGTCAGTGCAGCAAGGGACAAAATAGAGGGCAGATTTAAATAGATTTCGAGTGCATGGATGTTACTGTGAGGAATATGACATAATCCCTGTTTAATCCTAACCTTATCAGGGTTCTGCTGTCTGATCTTCTTCACCTCCCTCCTATAACAAAATACCAAATCTTTACACATGGATATAGTTTATACTGAATACAATGCTTCTTTTTTATTATTATTCTTGGTTGCAATCTTCAACCTGACCTTCACTCCAAATTTTACCAAACTTAAACTGACCCACTTCCAGTTCACACTTCTCTTCTTCGCTCTAATTTTTGCTCATCTAAAATGTGTCTCAGCTCATTTCTTCTCCTTGCTGAACTCGCCGTAGTAAGAACGTGACCTGGCTCGCAGGGCCTAGCGAGCGCTCCAGAGGCTGAGCTTAAATCCCACGGCATGTGCAACGGCGATAAAGCTGCTAAACCACACTAGAGGACTGCCCTGGATTCTTTCTCTTCCTCTCTCTCCCTCTGACTCTCGCTGTCAGCTGTCAACTTGGGAGAGGAAATTAGACACACAAAGGAGAAGGAGAAGGTGAAGAAGACAAAAAGGAAGAAAGAAGAAGAAAGAAGAAAAAGAAGAACGAGAACGAGAAAGAGGACAAGAAGTTGAAGAAGGAACAAGAAGGAGGAGGAGAAGAACAAGGTAAAGAAGAAAGTGAAAAAGAAGAAGGCAAAGACAAAAAAAGGTGAAGATAAAAGAAGAAGAAGAAGATGATGAAGAAGAAGAAGGTGATGAAGAAGAAGAAGGACAACACCAACAACAAGAACGAGGAGAAGAACAAGAAGGTGAAGACGGATAAGAAGCTGAAGAAGAAAGAAGTACAAAAAGAACAAGCAGGAGAATGTGAAGAAGGTGATGAAGACGAAGAAGAAGAAGATGATGAAGAGGAGGAGGAAGAAGACGAAGAGGAAGACTTTCAGTAAAGTATTTTCGGATCATCAGAAGCTCTACAGTTTACACCAGTCCTCAGTGAAAAACATCTGAAAGTATTCTCTCAGAGTCAGCAGCTTCTGACAAGTGTCATGGGCACTTTGAGAAATCCTTAAAGACCAAGAAAAAAAGTGTATCTGCAGAGACTGCTGATGAAAGCTCTCTGACAGGCCTGCCAAGTGCAAAACATCAGATACCAACACAAAGCAGAAATCCATGATGTCGGCATGAAAAGTTTCCTCCATGAAAGTTGTCACAGCACAGTTGAACGTTGAAATGCATACAATCTGTTTCTTCATTAAACATGGAAACCCAGCAATGGAGGTAAAATGTAGTTTGACAACACAGGACAAACACTTATGCTTATCTTCAGATACTCTTACCCGTTTGCCAGGTTGTCGTCGTCATCATCCTGCAGGCTCTTTCCCACGAGGTCGCTGTCGCTCAGGTAGCCAGACTTGAGGTTGGCGTCGTCCACGTCCAAGCCTTCGATGAGCTCAATGCGAGATGTGCTGCTGAGGCGGCTGGAGCAGCGAGCCGGCATCGTGTGGGCCGTGTACTGGGAACCGGCCTTGGACCCTTGGTATCCTCCACCTGTGGAGGACGGGGCGTCGCCCGCTTGAAGTCGAGGGCTGGACTGACCGTGGCGCCAGGAGAGAGGTGACGAGCGGTTGGACTGGCTGGATATGCTGCGAGCGTTGGTCTCGTCACTGTCGTAGCCCACGTTACTGCTGTCCAGACAGCTAGAGAGACACACGGAGGGAGGGTCAGCGTGGATTACGTTGAGTCTCTTCCATATCAAACAAAATCAGCAAGCGCAAAGGATGATACCAGAGCGGCCGACAAAACATTTTTCTTTCTTTGTCCGATGTCCTTCAAAGAAACACACAGTGGCATTGAGTCGCTGTTGACCCAGATACAGCAGTTGTGTTGTATCGTCTTCAGGGATTAAAACTAGAAATGTGGCCTCTGAGAACCCAAAGACGAAGAGAGAGGATGGCCTGATATCTCTGTGTTAATGTCACATACAGTATGTCTCTGTCTGTCGCTCAAAGAAATACATTCTTAGACTCAAAGCCTTGCACGACCACACCCAGACATGCTGTTGTATATCTATCTATCTATCTATCTATCTATCTATCTATCTATCTATCGACACCTGTTTATACACACCTGCTCTATCCAAGTTTTTCATTTCACTCCTCTAAATGGGTCAGGGTTAGAAACGTCCTCCAAATGGCTGGGAGCGTCTTCTGTGTCTGCCGATTACATAACTCGATGTACCAACTCACCCAAATAAATATTGCAATGGCTACGACCATGAGAGTATTTTTATCCATTGTTGATGGATAATTCATCAATATGGCGCCACTCGAGTACTGAAACTGAGTGAGAATACTTACTTTTTGTCAATGAGTGATATGGCTCGTTATAATGATTGTCTAATGATATATATATGAAGATAACTACTAGACAGAAGAGGATCACAGTTTGTCTTCTCAAGCATCTTTTAACAAGGTTGAGCCAATGTAAAGTAGAAAATTCCAACATTTTTATTCCAACGTAATTGAATGAGGGATGACAAACATACATTGTTACTGATAACAGACACAACGCGTTTGGTCAGTTATCCATACCCAACTTATTTAAAGTATCATTTGGGGTAAAACTGAAAGTCCATTTGACAACTAGCAACTGTTCAAGCAAATAAATGGTTTTACATTATAATATTTTATCATCGTCGAACAATCAAAACATGCATCTTCTTTCACAGAACCTCGTAGACACTACAGCTGGACTTTTGAAGCAGATACCAATGTCGATATTCGAGAGTTAAAAAATGAGGAAACAATCTCTCAGCTGATTTTTGTACACTTCTGTTATACACTTCTGTTATACACTTCTGTTATATTTGGTTATAGGGACCAAGATATGTAATTAGCAGGACATTTTAGAGTCGAAAGAAAAATTGTAGGTGCTCTCAGGTGAACAAACTATATAAAGGTGTCCTCAACCACATCTTTGATATTTCTGTATTACAATTTCTTGTTTACTATTAGTGGACATGTTTGCAGATATAATTTCTGTGATAAGAAATCAGCTCTAGTACAAATAGCATTGACATTGAAACAGAAAACTTTAAAGCTGCTTTGTTTCATCAAAAACAGACCGATACACAACCGCAACCATTTCACCAGCTTAGAAAGTTGTTACGGTTAATGTGTTAGTAACCAACTGCACAATCACACATGCAGCAGACAGAGAACATTCGTATCTATTTGAAGTTTCTGGTGATCTAATAACATTAAGTCAAGTGTTTTACTGGTTTTGTAGCTATAATTTTGGTTTGCGAAAAAAAATCTGGGTCTTTAACTTGCTAAATCTGCCTCACCATCTAATCGGTAACCATTTGATGTTGAGCAGGGAGTTTATAATTGGTTTATCGGCGCTTTTCTGAAGTTGCATACATGAGTTAATAAGAGCAACTTAGACTCACCCACACTGTTCATGTGGGGGTGTAGAATTGAAAGAGCTAAAAAAGCTTTATAGAGCTGAAGAATCTGGTAATAAATTTCTATGATATCAGCTCTTTGATCGACTCTTTCAAAGTACAGAGAAAATGAATTATCTGTTAATGCAAAAATACTCATTAACGCAGGTTAAAGAGCTATAAGCAGACTGGTGTTCCTGCCTGCATTCATGCTACAGAGGATACTAACGCTTAACTTTAACATACAAACAAAATGACGACCTTTCCTCCGCCAGTTATGCTGCGGTTGATGCAACAAATTAATGCCTGGGCTTTTTGCCTATGGGAGTCAAACAGAGATTCCTACAATGAAGTCATGATCGTGAAACAGAGAGGGGCTATTTGAGAGGGATGGAAGCCAGATGTGAACCAGGTGGCAACTCTCCAAGCGGCCACAGCACAACTATTTACACATGATTGTGTTATGTATCGATCCAACAAACTATCCCTTGCTTGTTTCTTTTCGGTTTAAACCGACAGAATGTGGCTCAGGGTTTTGGGATTTCATGAACAAAACATACACTGGTTTATGTGATATGATCCAGTGGCACAGGAGACACTGTTATGAAACAATGCAGATTTCTAAAATGCAGATGAAGTGCACGTACCTATGGCTGAGCTGCGAGCCCCGCAGACTCGACATGGTATCCTCCAAATTCTGGCGGAGGTCAAGGACATTCTGCACGGTCCGCTTCCTCTGGGACTCGGGGTCTGTGGGTCAGTCATGCAGAACAAAAGGTTATGAAACATTTAGAGAAGAGAGAGTCAGAATAAAACGCAGACACAAGCTGCTGTTTCATTGTGGCCTGTGTTTTAGGAGAATTCATGCATGCACACACAGTTTTGACTCCACGTGCATGTGCTCTCGCTCGCATAATTAGTGTCCGGGCTGATGTGACAGGTGTCTTCTTCATAAGCACACAGCCAACAAATGTTTACATCATTAGGCAGATAAATTTCACTCCCTGTGCTCCCACGCCACGGTAATCTCCGCTCTACCCCCCTCCGCCCTGACATCCTGAAAATGAAATACTGAAGGTTGCCTGTAACTTAGATGCCCACCAGGGGGATGTATTCTGACATTCATGCCCCACCAGGATCTCTTTCAAGACACTGAGTTTTTTCTTTCCAGAGCTTCTGTTTTTTAGTTTTATTGAGCATTATCTCAGAGCCATTCAGCTGAAGATGTAACAGTAAGCTGAACTGCCGCCAGAAGGATTTCACTGCAGGTCAGCTCATTTGGACAAACTTGTGTGCAATGTTAAGTGTGCAGCCAGTGGGTCGCGACCATGTCAAATCAATATTACAGTACAATTAGAAGTGTTGTTGTGTTAGCTGTAACAAACGAGAGAAGCCTCCCTGTCTCAATAGCACAAGGAGATGGGGGTTTCACTGCAGTGTGGAGGCCAAAACCCTCGGGGAGAGAGAAATTAACATTCAATGCATTAACTGGAATAGCTGGAGGAGAGGCGAGGACGTCAGGGGAACGCACGTCAAGTAATGTGCTGCTCTCATAAGGGGATGTTGAACTAATTCAGCAGGGTGTCTAGAGGGTGTGAATGTTAAGCATCAATATCACATGCAAACATTTAAACACAGTTCATACATTCAAAACACTTTTGCTGACGTTCCTTTTTGGTGAACTAGCTTTGGCAATATAGGGTTTGCAATGAGGCTGAGTTTGTTTATTATAGAACCTTCGGTACATTTGCTGCTTTCAACAGTAGAGACCTCAAATACATACGATTTAAAGTAAAAAACATAGTTTTTTGCAAACTTATGTGCCTCAATATAACCCAATATAGGTGTGTACTGTGTATGTACAATATTGACAAGCACTATGTTGATATTACAGCATAATTCAATTCATGTGTCTGTGTGATCCCAACTAAATGATGTACTGAGTTAATCTTAAATATTATGTTGATGGAAACTTTGTCTGGGCTCAGGTATAAGTAGGGACTGGGTAGGGATTGTATAATGCAATTTGATTTGTGTAGTAGAAACCCTATTAAAAACAATGCAAATCTACTCATTAGTGGATGTCAACGGTTGTGTTCAAAATCTTGTTCACTCAACCATTATCCACCATGTAATACACTCTTAAAAGTTAACCTTACAATGAGCAGTAATGTGGGAGTTTGGACAAAAAGTGTTGATGATTCAGTTATACAGTAATTGTCACATGACTGTTTTTGATCTATAAAATGTGATGTATTGCATTATGGGATTGTTAGAAGAAATCAACTAAATGACTCAAGTATACTTTGCTCATTATAGTAAATAGGAGTGAATTTGGACTTGGCCAACATTTGACTGTGATTCTCCATGACCAACTTTTAAAGTGAGGCAAATATTTACTAATAGTTGTCAAATCTGTTCAATCTATCACTCATCTATAATAATATCCTCCCTTTGTTTGAGTTATTAATCTTTACAGCTAGTTTATAGAATAGTTACCTCCCCAGGCAACGTTGTCAGTGAACATTTTACTGATACGTTCAGTATTGACATTTTTGCCAGATTTGTCAATTAACAACATTTCCTTACTATTCTCTCTGGGTCGTTTCACATTTTCTTCAAAACCTATTTGCCAGTCTGAATTAGGTGCAAAGTAAACATCATTTCTAGTAGACGGTGTTGCCTCTACTCCTCTCACCAAGAGTATATTTGGACAGGAACAAGTTATGGTCCCAATGCAATTAGTTTAGTTTATTTGACATTATGAGATGGATGGCATAGAATAACGTCTCCTAATTTCAATTGTGGTCCTGAATGTAAAGAATAAAGATGAACAGTGTACAGGGATGAATCTTTTAGTCACAACACATCTACAAACCCAACTAACCACACTGTTATTCTGGGATACTGCTAATTTACTTTGTGATGAATTCCTGGGAATACACTCAGACAGAAATCCTGGACGCAAAGCACACATCTGTTTTGAGTATATACTGTATGCATTGTGCAGCGTGCAGAGACTGACAGTCCTCTGGCACCCTGCATTGCAGTGATGTCTACGATACAGAGGAGAAAAACTCGGACAGAATACTGAAGCAGATGTGAATCGGGAAAGACCCATGAATGATGCAACACAGGAAGCGCTCTATATTGAGACAGTGCAGAAGCAGGCTAAAGTACGGCCAAATTAATCGTGAAGTATTATTAAAAGGCCCTTAACCATTATCATTACAAACACTTCTAAATCAGCATTAAAGGTCCTACATGTTGCACCAATTCACTGAGGCATTAGTGTAATTTTCATTCAGATTTCCATAAACAAACAAGACGATCAGCGAGAGGACTTTATCAGCTCCACAGTTCATTTTACAGCCAGTTGCACTTGAGGTTGCTTTTCTTCTCAAATGGACCTAGAGCTCTTCAGAGTTTCTCACAATGGAAACACCAATGGAAAATAACTTCAACAAAAAAAGAAACACACTCGCAGTGATGTCAGAAGGAGTTAGAAGTGAGCCACATAGATTGCTCGTGGCTTTCACTCAGTGGTTGGAATCATCTGTTCTCAGAAGAAATTTTTCATGTGATTTTTTTTTGGGCCACAAATACTTTGCTTCCCGATAATCAAAAGCATTCAGTCATGTTGAAGCTTTGGCTAATAGTTTTGTTAAATGTAGACTCATCAAATATGAAAATGAATACCACATTCAAGTCGTACACAATAAGATTACTTATGACTATGAGAACGTTCTCATGTTTGAAAATGTTACCCTTACCTATATTGTAAATTGAAGAGTCAACATTTTGTGACCCTTGCATTCTGAAAACATGTAATAATGCCATCTGTGACCATTGCTTCACCCTTATACCATTCCACTGCTCCGCTATGATTCATAGCTGGAGGCCACTGCTACGTTTGAGGTCTTGCATGACAGATCACATGTAATTACAATGAAATGAGGATTGCTCATCCCCTTGTTGTCTCAAAGAGAGTTTTTTTCCAGGAGTATTGCTGTCTGCTCTGCTCCAATCTTCTGCTTTCTTCATGAATCTATTGTTCTAATGACCTAGAATCTGTCATAGCGCATTCATCATATTGAAAATAACTTCAAGAAACTGATTTGTGGATAGTCTACATTTGTTACACAGCGGGCAACTCAACTGCCCAGTGTGAAGAGGAGGAAGAGTTAAACAGAAGATCTGAGTATTATGAAAGTTTAATAAACCACAAAATAAAGCATGAAAATTCAATTTGATCTAGATTTGTCTGCAAGTGTTTTTTTTATTATTTTGCTTCACATGTGCAGCCTTGTCTTGTGACGAGGCTGTGGTATGAGATGTACTGGATGACAGCCACCGTGCACCAACTCACATGGCGAGTTTAATAAATGAGACCATTAACTAAGTTCACCATTCTTGATGTCACATTGGTAAACAAAGAGACCCTCTATGGTCTGACATAAACGCATCCTTTCAGAGAGTTTATAATGAGATATGCTGCGGAAGCAAAGCGTGGCATTAAACATTAAGCCAGCCTTGAATTTACTGCAGACTATGAATAAAAAGATCTATTTACAGTAACAAGCATATCCACTGAGCATGTGCAGGACAGTTGTAGGACATAGAGGAAAAAGTTCCAGCCTAACACAAGAGAGTGTTCAGATAATGCTGCCATCAATGCAAAACATGAATATTACTGTAGTTAAAGATATTTTTGTCTAACCTGCTGATCAATCTTAGTAAATAATGAGTGTTGCAGTAGTTTCCCATCTTCCCATCTCCATGTTCCATTTTGGAGGCTGTTTTTCCTTTCATGGGCACAAAGCACTTGACTTGTGTCAAAGGCCCGCAGGGGATTAGCATCTTAAATGATGATACATAATTCATTAAGATCATAAACTCGCTTTTTGAGAAATAATGACATTCAAGTGTTTTGGAAATGTCATGGAGGTCAGTGAGCTACATTGAGGAGAAAAGATGCATCAGCCTGAGGCGTTCTGCTGCAAATTTTATGCAATTAGATTTCTAAAAAAGCAGACATGGGTGTGGTGCCAGTTTCTGCAGAGCTTTTAGAAATTTTGGTTGTGGTTTCACACTCAAACACACAAAATAACCCAATGATGCCATGCAGCTAACCATCATTTCCTTGTTTTTGTTCACAGTTCTTAGTTGATTTTAAGTGTGACTAACATGAGTGATAGACGTCCATATAGGCTAATGAGGCATGCATAACAGATTAAATCACCACAGATGTGTTCATTAAGATGCAACAGAGAACATGCTCTCCTGATGATACTGGAGCAATGGAATAACAAATAATTAAATAATACATGAATTGCTTGTTGATGACATGCTTGAACCAGATTTGTCAATGATTGGATTTTAGGAAAACGAATGAACGTATTAGTGCAATTAGTGTCAGTGAGTGAGAAAATGCAAACTGGAAAACCTTTTTTTTTTTATCAAAAGTGGCATCAGAACCAGAATGTAACCCCTTTTCAGGTGAATGCACAATATCTCTGCAAAACAGTTTTTCTACCAAGAGATTGAAGGTCTGAACAGCAAAATAACTAAAATCTATGATGTCAAATAACCTTGCAGGAAAAATGAGGAAAGCTGGTTTTGAATTGTAATACATCTAAATTCTGGGTTAAACTGAATCTAAAAATCTCCAAAGACAATGAAAAACAGGTCATAATTGGAAACATACTACACCTGCCATTAAACAAGGAGGCATGCTTTGATGTAAAAAGGAAAAACAAGACAAAAAACGATGAAGTCATCTGAATCATAACCACCATCACATGATCAATACCCTAATTATTCATCAAGCCCTTCCTATTGCTAAATCTGACCTACACCTCCAGAGAGAAAGCCATTTTCTCTGCCATTTGCACCGTTGTAGTACACAGGGTGTAAACCATCTGTCAATGCTCCACAGATGAATGGAGCTGGGAGGAGGCTAAATATGTGCCTGTGTGCCTAAAATGAATTCAATATGGCATGCCTTCTTTCCCGTGTCTCTTTTTGGAAGCGTATGAGCAGCGGCGGATGGACCCTCGAGTGCATTAGCACATGTTGTAGCAAACGAGAGCTTTAGAAAGGAGATCAATCTGCTGGTAATAATCCCCAACCCCTCCGGCTTTTTTTCATGCAATCAGCCGGCAATGCTATGATAGGACGCAAGCATAATTCATATAATCAGTGGCACCAAGCCTCAGACACCTGAGTGACATGCTGGAGGAATAAGAACAAAAGAGCATCACTACAGCTTTGGTTTTCTACTAATCACTCAGCTTTATATGAAAATGTCAAACTGATGCAGCATTCAATGAAATAATAAGAGGAGGAGCATGCTTTGCAAGCACAAAGAGGATGTCTTCATTTTTTTCACAGTCAGTCAGCTGCATAAAATCCATTCAGGGGGAGTGTGGGTTTGCAGCAGCAAGCAGGTGCCGTGTGGTGGCTGAATCAAAGGGGGCGTGCTGCCGACTTTGAGGAATCGTACAAGCGGGGCGTTTGGTTTGTAGCACATGGCGGCCGCAAGTATTGTAGGGGCCCTGGGATGTTAGAGGTATCAAGACTTCTCTGCTGTACTCACCTAACATCTGACTGAAGAGCAGCTGCTCCAGGTCACCCAGCACTGTCACCACCAGCTCTGGGTCCACCTTCAGGAAGGGCTTGTCCCCGCCTTCCTCCCCCTGGCCTTTGGAGCCGGACTCCCCTCCAGCTCCGGCTCCCTGCTTCTTAGCGTTGGCCTTCGCCTTGCTGGAGAGGATCTCGTCATCTGACTTGCCATCCTCAGGTGCCTTGCTCAAGGGCTTCACCTCAGCGTAAGGGCCACGAGGAATGCGACTCTGCTTGCTCAGAGCAGAGGGTGCAGCCAGAGGGCTGAAGGGCTTGGGTTTGCCCTGAAACAGCGAGTGTTCAGATTTGGACAGATTTCGAGAGAGAGGGGCACCCCCTCCGGCACTGCTGCCACCCGCTGCCGTCTTTGGCTTGCCCGTCTTGGTCTGCCCTGCTCCAGGCTTGGCCATGTCATCGCACCACTTGGGCTCATAAAGGTGCAACTTCTTCTCAGCATCAGTGAGTACAGCCAGGTTTGTCATAGACCTCTGCTTGCGAAGATTGGAAGGCACTGGTAGCCTGCCCTCAGAGCTACCCGGCCGGTAAACCTTCAGTTCACCCCGCTGTGTGCTCTGGGGCACTCCAGACTTGGCCCTCTTAGCTGCCACACCAACTCCTTTGCCATCTGCTTGGCCGTATGCCTTTGTGCTATCCGTCCTTTCCATCTTCAAATCTCCTCTGCCTTTCACACTATTTCCAAGCATGCCTCCTGCATGAGACCATATAGAAAAGCATCAGCAGGGGAGAAAACAGGCTTCCTTGTCAAACCCTTGTCCTTGTGCAAAAACATACATAAAAAGGCTTCCTCTAAGGCAATCCTGCAGCCTCCTCTTTCTTCCCTCTGTCTCCTTCTCTCCCTCTTTTCGTCCTGACAGGCTGCTGCAGCTGCAGCTGTTGCAGTGCTGCCCAGGCACTCCCTTTCTCTCCTTCCCTCCCGTCCTCCTTTCCTCCGTTTTTTCCACACTCCTCCCTTCAGCACACCCTCCTGCCGCTGAACCGCGCAGCAGCGGAATGACAGCGGCGGCAGACGCAACAACGTTCCCTCCTCCCCCTGCTTTCTGCTGCCTCTCCCTCGCCTCCGACTTCCCTCCCATCCTCCCTCCTCCTTCCCTCGTTTTTCCCTTCATTTAAAGATGCTTTGCTGTGTCTCAGCAGAATATGTTAAATGCAAGGATGCGATGAGAAATGATCATCTGTGGCTTTTAACACCAGGCTCCATCCTCCTCTAACACAACGTTTTTCCCACCACCTCCTCTGATTCCTTTGTTCTTCCCCTCCCCCTCCCTCACCTCCAGTGTTGCCTGTTCAATACACTCAACATGATGCATGATTTGTGATGCTAGTGGACGTGTTATTAATGTAAATGTATACACATTTAGATAAGTAATTACAGACCATAGCATAAATTATTATCACTGTCAAAATCCCACACAATGCAACAACTGGAGCATCCGGATTATCTCTTGATCCTGTCTGAGCTTCCTTACGATATCAATTCCAGATTTACAGCTGGATAAATCACATGCTGAAAATCAGCTGTGTGTCCTGCTACAAATGCACAACTGTGCTCTTGTCATATAATATCAACAACAGTGACATAAGTGTTAAAAAGCTAATGTGCATGACGTGATGTTAATGAAAACTAACAAAAAATGATTAGGTAGTTTTTGTCCACTGCAAAGAGAAAACTTGGATTTAAATCCAAAAAGTCTATCGGCCAAATGGGTGACTTCACTTCAGCAGACTGAGCGAGAGACAAGATGTGCCAGTGTAAGCAAGCAACACACCCAAAACCACACTTTGGAAATATGTTCAAGTCGGTGTAAGACACATGTACACACACATGCATGACCGTGATAAATTGAAAATCCAGTCACATTGTTTTGAGGCAGGTTTTTTTTCCTTACATATGAGTGTAATCATCTTTTTAAGATATTCCACACTGCCGTCTCTCAGGAGGATTAGGGAGGCTCTGCAGCGCTCACATGCAGCGCTGCTCCATGGAAACCTCCCTTTCTCATCGCCTGCATGTCATCTGCACCAGACCCTCGCTGCTGTGCACAAACACAGCCACCAAAGAAACGTTTACCTTTTCCATTAACTACTATTATACAAGCCTCCTGTTATTATGTGCTCATCTAATAAAGTTTCCTCTTTAAAGAATGCAAATGCAATGAGTGGATTTTTTCCCCTATTCTTATTAAGTGCAAGACCGAGTAGACAGTTGCTCTTTTCCATAACACAGCGTGACTGAAAACAAGCATGCTAGATGGTGCAAATCCTCTGGATATGATTGACCTGTTAGCTACAATGCCCAGAGGGTACTACTTTAACACTCACAATGGGTCTGCAGCACACTCCACTGCTTTTATTATTTGGTTTTCAGGGCACCTGTGGTGGCTCATGGACCAGCGAGGTTGTTTGATCTGGCAATTAGTTTCTGGAAACAATGTCATGTCTTGTTCCTCCTCATCACGAGGCCTGAGGCTCCCCTGCTGACTCCAGATCACGGATGTGACCTTTCCTGGCGTGATGCAGTGAATAGCTTGTTTGTTTTAAGGAGTGGGAATTTCTTAATGAATCATAGGATAACAAATTGCGACATTCCACATTTATGTGTTCGTAGGACATCTGTGCATAAAGTTTGCATCAGATAGGAAAAAAAATCAAGAGCTCATATCTGGAGTTTAGTGGCTCTAGTGATGGCAATGTCAGGATTGTTGAAATTTTAAGATTCAAAGTCCTCAGTGGATGAACCCTACTGACTTTTGTCATATTTTCGTTTTTGTTAAAATGTCTTGACAACAATTGGAGCAATAGCTCTAACATTTGTACCCATACTCATTGTCCCCAGAGCATAAACACTGATGACTTCAGTGACACCTTGACTTTTTCCTCTAGTGCCACCAGCAGGTTGACATTTGTGGTTTCGAGTGAAATGTCTCAACAACCACTGGACAGACTGACAAAATATGTGTGTGTTCATTCTGTAAATATAAAAGCAAAAACTTTCAATCGCCACCACTTCTCAGGAGAGAGGAGGGTGGAGCTGCATCTTTCATTTGGTTTCTCTCACATCTGGGTCTGATTCTCTCTCTCTGGCCATCTGAGTAATGTGTGTGTGTTTATGTGTGCGCATGGTATGACAGGACAGTTACACAGCTGTCTATTTCTTGGACAGCACATGTAATCATTTGGGGCTGCTCAGCTGCTATAAGGCAAAGGATCCAAGAATGTCTGGGAGACTTCCACATGTGCTGAAAGGGGGAAAACCGAGTGTATCATCAATGTAAATGTGCAGATAGTCGTATGTGGGTTGAAGAATGGAGATAAGGTGTAAAGATTGTGTTTGTGCATGATGTTGAAGTCATGTGGTAATTATTGCTATAGAAAAAGCCCATAAATAGAGATCTAATAGAATCATTGTTTCTGTTGGAATGCGAGCAGGCTGAGGGATGAAGACTGATCTGGACAGTTATGAGGGTTTTCTCACCAAAAATCCCTTCATGTGCTCAGCAATAGTTTATCCATAATGAATTCAAGCTGCTGGGAATGATAGCAAAGGTAAAACCATCTTCTCTGAGTTTAAACATTTGCCGGAGTGATTAATTTGCGGCTTTGCATTAACCCTGGAGCTGTGAGTCTCCTTAACATGAAACTTTTCAAAGTAAGATTTCTCGATCCAAACTTTCGCCTCTGCAGATGTTTTTACTGAATGGAACATTAAAACGAGCCTATTTTTCATTTTCCAGCTAAGACGTAGTTGAAGGCGAATGACGGCTTACAACGACACATCTCTCTGCTCTACGGTCAAAAACAGAATTTAAGCTTCCCTCAGGTCAGCACAGCAGGGACAGGAGGAACTCCCAGACAGGAGGTGAAAGCCGATCCTCCCATCAAACCACTCAATCTCTCCATCCTGCATCTGTCCACCCTCAGCTGAGGACCACTCAGTCTCTGGTGGTGTGTCTCTGAGGAGGCTGGCTGGAGGCTCTCAACCCCTCAAAGTCATTAAGATAATTAAGAAGACAGTTACAGGGTTTTATATTAGCCCAATACAATTATATCTGCATGTTGGGTGATCAGAATCGACAAATATATCAGACATGTTAGCCAAAAGCTGGTGATCCTGAAAAGTATTTTGTACTGACAGATTCATTGTATTAAAAAAACAAAACGAACAAAACAATCAAGTTATAATTAACTTCTGCATTTTCTCCCCAACACATTAATTTGTTTTATATCCTCCTTTTAGTCATGTTGACAAAAGTCAGTCCACAACTTTGGTCTAGATTGAAATATCTCAACACATTTTGGATGGATTGAAATTTTATAACCTTCCCAGATCAATAATCAATAGAGTGATCCCCTGACTTTTCCTCCAGCATCACACGTTTGACTTTTGGGATTTTGTTTGAAACGTCTCAAAAAGTGAATTAAACTCTGTAGACTCTTTGTCTTGTGCATTTTTAAATCTTTTATTTGACTAGCTTAAAGATGAACAATAGTGTGTTTGATGTTTGATGGGTGCATTTCAGTTTCTTTGTTTGAGGTCAGGAAAGAACTGAGGCTTCTGGAAAAACATCCACCAATCTCTTGTCGTGAACTCACACAACGAACATGTTTAAGTATTAATTGTGTTTTGTGGTCACAGCTATTACCCCTGAGAAGGTCATGTTACTTACTTAAATCAATATCACTTATTTACAGTAGATCTTCAATTATGCAAATCTCTCTCTAATTAGAATTAATTGATTGAATAGTTGTGGTTGTATCTGCTAATGGTGACTTATCTTCCCTCAGCAAGACATTCTGACTTCTTTAAAATCATGAAATATTGACCAAGCAAATAAAGTGAATGTGTGTCTCTAAGCAACAGGATGTGTGAGGTTTGTTGCAGGCATCAGAACAAACATTCAACTTTTAATGTTTAACACAGCTCTGACAGAAAATATAATGATGACACACCAGAGACACAAACACATTTAAGACACAGCGCTGCATCAACAGTGTGATTTGAGAGACGTGCTCTCTGCCAGGAATCTGTGATTTCCCACATACAGAAAGAAGTGCAGCACTTCAGGAAATCCTGATGCACATAACAGGTGGTACATACAGTATGAAGCTTTCGGTGTGAGTTGGCAGCAGCTCTGGTGAGAACAACTGCCACGCTGAACAGAATCCAGAGTCAACATTCAGTCATATTAAAGCTTGGGTGTTACAGGATGCAATAAAATACAATTGGAAAAACAGGGTTTTGCATAACCAACTGGTTGAACTCTGTGAACTGAGTGAAAAGGTTTGTTTTTATCCAAGATCTTGTTCTGGCATAACGACACCACAGAGAGAGGACAAGTGCATCTAAAGGACAAACGGTGAATTCAATTATAAGTTGACAAAATGATTCATTTTTATGGACTGCCTGCTCTTCAGTTTAAAGATCCTGGATGATAACCTTCAGATATCATCCTGTTTTATGAGCATCAGGGACACTTATTTATTTTATTATTTGTGGCTTTACAGAAGCGGTTTCCAACTTCTTGGCTTGTGACCAAACTTCTGAGGCATCACTGTGGCTTGAAATGTTTGGACAGCCCCTTGTCACAGGATGTCTTTTTATGTCATTTTTGGGGGATAATAATTGGATAATCGACATTAGAGATGACAGGAAACAATGGGAGAGAGGGACGGGGAATCAGATGCAACAAACGTCCCCAAGCTGGACTCAACCCTAAGAGCTATGAGTGCTTCAATCAGAGGGTGATTTTACCTCTTACAGTGAGTCATTTGAATAATACCTAGAGACCTGAAGATGTATTTCCAGTATTTTACAAAAAGGAACAAAGATTACAGAAATGTAAGAGCCTCAGGTATGTCTGCATTCCTGGCTTGTAAAAGATCAGTGGGAGGAGATTCAGAGAGACTTACCTAGATCGTCACAGCAGACCTCCATGGAGTCGGAGGAACAGTCACTAAGATCATCGAGGGAGGCGTCTGTGTCATCATGGACCTGAAACCTACAGGAGCAGAGGTAGACACACTTTAATGGACTGAGAAAGGAACCGAAAATTTTGATTGAGTGCTACTAAACATGGAAAACAGATTATTTATAAGGAAGCATGAGACATCATATTCAATGTGTCCCAAAAAATAAACTGCAGACTTTGTAGTGCCTCTTATCTTCCCATCTTAAAAGGTGAAACACTGCCCTCACCTGAACCTGAAGGGAGCAACAGCAGCCATGTTGACTTTTCCTGGCTCGCTTCCTCTGCGTGGCATGCTGAACGTGTGATAGGAAGACTTGGATTTGTTGCCGAACACGTCTCCTTCAGAAGCTCGCATGTCCTGGTTGGAGTTGTTCCTCACCTCTCTCTGGATGTTGCCCATCCCAGCTGAAGACACCCCTGATATCTCATTTCCATTTGCACCTTTAGTGTACAGCAGACGTCCTCTTGCGTGCTGGACATTAGCAGAGAGTCGGCACAAGGGGTTATCCTCACCTTCATTGTCCACACTCCTCAGTCGATATTTTCCAAAGGTCCAGTTTTTGTTGGTGGTTCGTCTTAACTGCAGGTCTCGCAAAGCCTTGTGGGTCAGCGTGCTGGCGCGGAGGTCCAGCGTGTCTTTAGAGCGAGGGACTTCTCTCTTTGGTATCTGAGGGCTGCTGTATGCCGAGCACGTTCCGTCAGTTCGCTCCGTGGCTGCTGGGCTTCTGTGAGAATACACGCCAGCTTTTTGCTGCAGCAGGTGGTTCTTTAAAGCTGCACCTCTCAGCAGCTCTGCAGGACCCGAGGAAACAGAGGAAACAGAGGAGGGAGAATACGGAGGCCGTCTTTTGGCTGCATGCTGATCCTGCACCGTGGGATTCGGGAGGCCGCCGTATTGTTGTTTTGGATCCATCTTGAAGAGAGGCATCATGCTTCGAGGTAAAGGCAGACTGGAGCTGACACCCGCTTCGCTCTGACTCTGAGAGATGACTTTGACGTTTACTCCACCGCTCATGGTTGGTGAGAGTCACTGGAGTGAGATCTGCGAAAAGAAAGCAAGAAAATCATCTGATTTAGGAACTGACACCAAACAAAAAACAGAGGGATATTTGTTTCGAGGTTTTGTTTTTACTCAAGGAATATAATCAGAAATAGGTACAAGTGTTAGGAACAGAAGAAACAGCGAGTATCTGCACACTACATATTACTCCAGATTCTTAATAGACTGAACAGGCAACATTTCAACCCTCTTCATCAGGCATAAAGGTGCAAAAGTCATGACTTAAAGCAAATGTCATGATCAACCTAACAAAACATTTTGGTCAAACAGAACACTGATGCAAACAACTTCAGGTCTTTAAAGCTTTCAAATCACCACACAAGAAGAGTTTATTTACAGAATACTAATGGAAAAATCCTCCACCTTCTCCAAATGATGCTTTTAAATTTAAAGGAAAAGTTTGCGGTTTTGAGACATATGATTTTTCTCTTTCTTGTTGTGCATCAGACGAGAAGATTGATACCCATGTTTGTTCCAGGAATGTGAAGCAACCACAAACAGCAGGCGAACGTAGCTTAGCATAAAGAAAGCCTGGCAGTAGCAGCATGGCTCTGTTAAAAGGACATGAAATCCACCTTCCTGCACCACTAAAGCTCAGTAATTAACAGGTTATAGCATTGTTTGTTTAATCCATATAATTACATAATTATAATATGCAACCGACAATAGATATTTTACTGGACATTATGTGTGAAACTATAAAATGAAGCAGAAGCCTAATTTTTAATGTACAGACATGCCATAAGTGTAAGTGTAATAAGTGTATTTTCCAAAAAGTACATTTTTCTTTTAAGTCAAAACAATATGAGACAACATGCCTTCATCATTGTTAACTCTTAAATATAAGATTTCCTGGCTGCTGCCAATTCAAAACACCCAATTTACCCTACTGGCATAAAACAATTTAGGTTATTGGAAAAAACAATTAGAAAATAACAAGGTGTGAAAAAAAAAATGTGTGGTGGTTCTGCAGGTCTGTAAAGCACTTTATTCCTTGCTCCATACTGAATGGTGGATAACAAGAGTTCATTTAAGCTTTTATACAGTAGAAAATAGTGTAAAACAGCTGTGCATTCCTGGGCGTCTGCCTCACACAGAGAGGAGGTTTCTAACCAGAGGTAGCGACTAAATATGAATGTGATTGAGTGGGAAAGAAGAAAGAGGAGAAGATGGTTTGAGGGGAAGGACCATTATACCATTGTGTATCAATTACAACATCAAAGTAGCCTAAAGGGCTGAGATCCAGATTAGTCACCAGCTCAAATTCTTCAAGTAGGAGAAACATTGAGATCAAGAACGTGAATGAAACTCTACATCGAAGCTGCTTAGGTGACTTTCAGTTGAACTCTGAAGTGAGTAAGAAAGAAAAAAAAAAAAAGGTTTAAAAGAAGCCAAAATGAGTCTCATGAAGAATGAATCTAAATGACACTGTATTTAAAATTAGATTAAAAATGATCAAACAGCATTACACAAAATCAATCAAAGCATCTTGCATCTGAAAAGACACCATATGTTTCAACAGCTTTTCCTAATGTATTCCCGGTCCTGCAGCCACAACCTCCAGTGTGAGGCGTGCTGTGAGAGCCAGTGACAGACTGACACCACTTGGCACATCCAGCAGGAGAACGGCTCCTTTCAGGCCGTGCCAACACCGGCTGTCCCCGGCCCGGCTCTCCACACAGCACCTCGCCCTCCCAAGACGTAGTGGTGGGGGCTTCACCAGTCCCCCAAGTCTATCACCTCCATCCCTCCATCCTGTCATCTAATGCTGATAAGAGTGCAAGATGATCTTAAGTATCTATCAATGTTTACAGGACTCAATGTTGTTTGAGGGAACAACTGGTTACTACTAAGTGAAAAGACACTGAAGCATGAAACTGAACATCTTAGTTGCTTATTAACAAATAGCACGTTTCACCTGATGCAAATTAAGGATTTTACAACAGAATTGTGTGATTGATAAGATTTACTCTTTAATTTTCATTTTGCCTGTTTTAATACTTCAGTTCTGCTTCTTTAAAGTTATTGGTTGCATACTAAATTGTAATTCTGTGCCGCTTTCAGACATCAACCTTGTTACGTACATAAAAGTGATGGAAATGTTACGCGCTGGCCTTGTGTCTTCATAAGCATTTGAGTAACAGAAAAGCCACGAGGGCAATCTTACACGGTTGGACTCAGTAACATGTGCATATGCTTTCAACAGGCACGTGTCTGAAACGGATGTGGGGTAGAGCAGAAACGATTAACCAGTTAGTTATTATAAAACTAAATCAAATGCGAGCATTCTGATAACTGATTAATCATTTGAGTCATTTTTCAAGCAAAAATGTCAGAGATTTCTTTTTAAATGTGTTTATTTGCTGCTTTTCTCAGGTCTTTATAATTGTAAATTGAATATCACTCGGTTTTGGGCTTGGAACTTTGTAGACATAACGAATGATTGAGAAAATAATCTGCAGATTAATTGATAACAATAATCTCTAGTTGCAACCCAAGTGCTTGTGTGAAGGCTACAGAGGAATGAGATTAAGGACACAGACATTCAGTGCGTATCTCGTTCCACTTTGTGGAATAAACACAACATAAATGATCATCTTTTATGCGATAAGAAAAAAAATGTTTAATAACCTACTGTAAATGAGCTCAAGCTGTTGACAGGATGTCTGAATGTAAAAAGAACATTACTTAAGTCAGCAATGCTTAAGTACTGGTTATGTGTTTTGTGTTTACAAAAAACTGCATTTGCAATGTGCTCCCTAAATAAGACAATAATATCACAGCTACTTCTGCGGGCTCTGCTCATGTGACACCTTTTGCACATCTGCTCATCCTGAAAGTGGATTCTTGCTCTGTGTGCCGCACAGATTGTCAAACCTTACAGGACAAAATTGTGATTTTTGCATACACAAATAAATAAACTGACTGTCTACTTTTTAATCGTTTTAAATGGCTTAACTAAAATCTGCAATAATCACCTCTGTGCCCTCATCCCTTAAACATCTCTCCTCATGTCTTATTTATAAAGTGAAGTGAAGCCTTGAGACAACCTGATGTGCATGAAAAATACTGCTTCTCTCTCTCTCTCTCTCTCTCTCTCTCTTTCTCTCTCTCTCACACACACACACGTACATACATACTTGTCTCATAAATAAAACAAGCACATGCATTTAACAGAGCAGAAAATGACATCTGACATTCAAGTGGTTGAAATCAAACTCACAGCATGAATGCAAAGATTTTCCAATTTTGTTACACAGTATATTGCAAAACAGAAATGCATGCAAACATGTTCCCTGAATCTAGACTGACAGAGCTAGATGAGATAGGATGTGTTTGTCTTACCTGAGTAAACAAATGTCCAACATCAGTCAATCTTCAGCACGGAGACAATGAGACGACAACATTGTGATGCGGTGCAGACTAACTTGCTCTCAACACAGATGAGCTACGTTTAACATTGTTATGCAGCTTACAGTAATATAATTCAGACCCACATGCTGCTTTAATGTGAGTGGGGGCAAGTCGATGCTGGACGACAAGAAGCCAGCGAGAAAACTGAAGGGAAACTCCAAGTCCTCACATCTCTACACACACACTAGTGTCACTCACACACACACACATTTCACCCATTATGAACAGATGTATTAGAGACTTATTCTTCGATCTTCCTCTGGTGACATCATGTTTTGTTTTCCCCCCGGGGCTCATGTCTCTGTGACAGCTTGAATGAGACTCTGAGCTCCTTTCTAACATGCCAGTCTTTCAACATGCCATCATCAAAGCATCCAGCCAGCGGTACAATGAGCTAAAAGTGCCCCAGTCTTCCAAACCTATAATCAGCCCGAGGGCCAGACTAAAGATACTCGTTCAGACCAACAACATGTCGGCGCGGGATCACTTTACTCTGGTGAAGTCTCCAATCTGCAGTGCCAAAGGGTCTGATGCTGCACTTATAAGACATCACAAGAGCCTATTTTCTAAACGCTATAAATCCATTTTGGAAGAAAGAAAAGATGACGGGTTTAAAATGCAGCTGACCAAATCTGGAAATCATCATCATTCAGTGAACTGTTTCAGGCTTTATGATGCTTTCTGTAATTATTGTTTTGTGCCAAATGTCATCTTTGAGGTGTCACCTTATAAAATGGTGAATGTTTCCTTCCATTTGCAGATATTTTACAGGACTGAAAGTGGCCCCGCTGTTTCAGTCCCTTTGTGCTCCACTTTCTCTCCACTCCAACTGAGCACCGATAGATAATAGAGTTGAACGAGTGCATCATTATCTACATAATTCAATTTTCTCAAGACTGTCTTACTATCTAGTTTTACAAGGGGCCTGATCTAATTTTTATAAATAGCACCAAGTCCCAGATTCCTGATTTTCACTGTTTCCTCCCGTGTCCTAGCTTTGTCCAAGAGGAATTCTGTTGGGGCAAACATGGACTGAGGTCAACTCATGTCTTATCTAAGAAATACACACAAAATGCAAACAAAAAGGACACAAAGACACACACTCACATGCACAGATGGACATAGAAGTGGACAGAAGTGAAGCACGGTTCTTCTTACATTTGGCTGAAGGCACACTGTCAGGTGACACCAGTCCAGACTTTGTGCTTCCATTGTTAGTGACAGCTAAAAAGCTTCACTTTGTGTTTAAGTTCTCCCTCCAGCACCACTGTTTTTCAGCTCTTTGAGATTCTTGGACAACAAAACAGCTACAGTTGTTTTTTTTGGTAATACAAGACTGTATCTTTCCTTATTTTTTTCCAGTCAATCCTCATGATTACAAAGAGGATTTATAGACAGAACTGAAAACGGGAGCCAGAATAGCATTTGATTAATCTTGTTAATTAGTTTAATTTAACATGTTGCACAAAGACATTTCTAGCAGTGTGGCTCAAGGGATATCAGTGTCAGTCAGTTCACCTATTGGATGTTGGATGAACTATTGGATGTTAAGTCATGAAATGTTATACAGACATTCATGATCCCCAGAGGATGGAGCCTGACTCTGCTGATCTCCTGACTCTTCATATCCTTCCACTGGCAGGTCAACGGGTTTGGTTCAGAGGAAAATATCTTGACAACTACTGAGTGAAGTGCCGTTAAATTTGGTAAACACATTGTACTAACTAATACCCTGACTTTTCCTCTTGCATCATCATCAGGTCAAATTTCACTTTGTGCAAACCTCTGGTTTATGACCTGTATAATACCTGTAAAACTAGTGCCATTCAGCTTCAGCCGCACTTTGTATTTATTATTAGACCTGCTAAACATCACTGTAAGTGAACATAATTATAATGCAATAATTATGTGATCAATACACAACAGTAGGTAAATGAAACATGTATGCAATGATAATAGGCAAACAGTTACACTTATTTATATCATGACTAAAGACCCATCTAGAGACGAGTGTAAATTAGTGTCAGCTATGGTGCGGTGGTACTTTATGTGACATCTTTCATTCTACATATTTGTCATTTAAAGATTTTTTTTTCAATGTATAAACATTTCTTTGTAGGTAACAATGAATAACATTTTCTATTCTTTGAGAGAAGCTGCAATGTGTGTGCACAGATGCTTTTAGTGATCAAAGTCATTCATTCATCAATCATTTTCTCCTTTGACAAAAATCCATGTTTTAGAAAAAAAGAGATATTTTAGAATCACACAATAACACCACGGTCAGTCGATAAAGTTTGTACAGCTACATGCCTCCTGCTGCAGAATTACATTTTTGCCTTATTGCATTGTCTCTCCAACATCAATAAGTGGTGAACTCTCCCTCCTCATCCATCAAACATTGTAATAAAATTACAGCACACTGCAGCAGCTCTCCCCTGCAGTGCGTGTTTTACTGTGTGCATTATGTAAACCATGTTTTTCTGTCTTGTCATCACCCACAAACACACTTCATACATGCTTTGTCACGTTTTGTTCGACATCAATTAGTCAGAGATTAACATAAAACCATTAAATACTGACATATTGTCTTTTCCATTAAAGCTTACTGTACTTTTTGTGGCACGCGAGATTAGAGTGGGTGAGTTAATCTGTTGGCCCATTACAGGGATTTATCCCTTATAAGTCACTTTAAGTGATTAACCATGGTCAGTAATGCCATGACATCATAGACGCTCTATAATGCTTCAGCTCCAGGCAGCTGCGACCTGCTAACAAACACTAAATGTTAGAAATACAACTGCAATTCCAAAAAAAGTTTGGACGCTGTGTAAAACATAAATGAAACAGAACGTGATCATTTGCTAATCCTTTTTGACATATACCGAATTTAAACCAGTACAAGACAATCTATTTAATGTTTGACCTCATCAATTTCATTGATTTTTGTAAATATCTGCTTATTCTGAATTTGATGGCAGCAACATGTTTCAAACAAGTTGGGACAGGAGCAACAAAAGACTGTGAAAGTTGTGGACTGATCCAAAAACACCTGTTTGGATCCTTCCACAGGTAAACAGGTTCATTGGTAACAGGTGATAGTATCATGGTTGGGTATGAAAGGTTCATCCTGGAAAGACTCAGTCGTTCACAAGCGAGGATGGAGAGAGGTTCAACACTTCGTAATTTGTTTGGCTCGTCATAGTTGGGAAACCACAGTTGTTAGTAGTATAACAATGCCTCCATTATATACAAAAGTCCCAGCTGAAACTGAAGCAACTAAATTGAATTAAGCCATCATTAATTTTATTATTTGCATCCATGATTTTACTGTGAAATCTGTTTTCCTTGAAAAAGTAAAAAGTTGTTGACTCTCTGAAGAACTGAAAATTCTGGATCCTTTTAACGTATCTGCAGCTGCTGTACTTTATTTAGAGCTGCATCTGTAGGCAGGTTGCATCATGATGACCTGCACTTAAATTCTATTATTGCCTCTTTTATTTCAGTGTTTCCACACAGTGTTTTATGCAGCCACCTCAACTAAAACAGACCACCTCCATTAACACACCTAAAACCTGAAAACACTTGTGAAATAATAAAACATAACAATTAGAGGAGATGAAGTAAAAGCATTATTTCACATTGCAAATAACAGAATTAATAATAAGTGTGATCATTCCCATCATTTCCTATCTAAATTGATTACAAGCCAAGCTGTGTCTGGATCTGTGAAGCACCACTGATAAACAGTCTCCTTGGAAAAACCCCGACTTGTGATTTTAGTTGGAGGTTTGGGCAATAATTCTAGTGTATTTATCAAAAAAGAGACTTTAAATTAGGTCCAGCAGTCGCCAGAGATAAACATCAACCACCTGTGGCCTGAGGACCAGGTTTGACAGCCACAGTCTATATAAACACACACACAGTCGACTACAGGCTTCAGGCACATCCAGAACAGATCAACAACTTTTCAGCACAAACATTATATTAATAACCAAGTAACTGTACACGATTATTTGTAATCATTCAGTACGGTGGTTTGAGGACTTGTGATGAATGGCTTCAAGCAAGATGCATTTCTTATTTAAATAAATGTCATATAGCTGAGGCAAAATTTAGATTTCCATTTATCAGAGACCATTTAAACAAGCAGTGTGTGCAGCCTAAAAGCTAACAGGGGCCAATGAGGCCTTTTCATATATAACACATCCCAGGTTACATTTGCTGCTCTGACATCAATTATTTCTCTCAACCTGAAACAAAAGTAGACGTCGCCCCAGAAGGACCAGAAAAAGGATCATAAGCACCACAGGACGTTGTATTGTAAAATCCCTCATGCACACTGAAACAACCTGCCTCTGCAGTTATATGCTACTCTTATGCAACTGACACAGTTCTCTGAAGTGAACTGTGGCTCACGTAGGAATAGGAGGGCGGTCTGCACAGCACACTGCAGCGCTGTGATGAGTCAAAGTGTGGGCAGTTGTCTGTGGTGGACCATCAGTCTCGCGAACTGGGTCATTAGAACACGTAGGAGAAGAGAGGTGCGTCGGAAATATGCCTGAAAACTCTCCAAACTATGCAGCAGCAACACCTAAAATAGAAGTGATTCAGTTCATGCATAAGGAAATAAAACAAGCTTTTTCACTTTCATCCCGGAGGCACACAAGAAAAGACTGCAGGAAGTAAAATGTGTGCAGACTTCCGGTTCT
Organism: Holacanthus passer; assembly: GCA_025331565.1. Lineage (NCBI taxonomy): Eukaryota > Metazoa > Chordata > Actinopteri > Pomacanthidae > Holacanthus > Holacanthus passer. Next base: position 3,832,055 of record JAFREQ010000028.1, read on the forward strand.
CCGTTTTCAACATTTGAGTGGTGACCTAGGGGTTAAACTGATATAATTGAAACACTGAATAAGGAGTTAGGTTACAAATTCTCAGGTGAATCAAAATTAGTAATTATTGCCAAACTACAGGTTTTGTCAGCAAAGTTTTCACAGCAACATTAGACAGATAACCACAAAAATTGGTTCCTAATCTTTAAGTTTATTGATTACAAAAACAAACCAAAAACAGTAAGCCACACATACATTTATCTTCTAACATGCCAATAATACACTTATTCATTGCTGACCATAATTCTGGTAAAATAAAGTGTATTACAATTGATGTTTAGTTAGTTTTCCTCCAACAGCAAAGACACAGTACGTCGCTGATAACCCAAATGCCTCCACACACAACACCTGCATGTACAAACACGTGCACACATTTTCTACAGTGCCAGAGCCAGAATGACAGAAGTCTTTCCGTCACTCGCCACAGTCAAAGTCACACTTTATACGACCTATTGAGCATCTGCTCTTCTCATTCCTGAAAGCTGTCACCACCGTCGGCTTGTTTCAGGAGCCAGCAGAGTAAACAGCACGTCGAGCGCTCGGGGTAGAAAATGGAAAACAGTGTATGCCAGGGTGCTACTGCATAACAATATGCTGAAGTATGGTGGTTTCCATTCATATCAAAGATAATTCATTTTACTGTTAACACACCTTTTGCCAGAAGGGCAGGGACTAATTAGTGAAAAAAGCTTGAATGGTTGGAGTGAAGACCTGAGTACATATGGCTCTCAGTGGCACCACTGAGCTCCGTCTTTAACAGCACAACCAAAAATGACCAGCTGAAGTGTTCACCCCATCCATCTGTCACTATTATCTACACCAGGCCAAATGCAGACTTTTAGGAAGCACAGGAATCCTAGTTGAGTTATTTAGAGTGAATTGTATACAAAAATGACTCAGCATTTTAAAGGAAACTGGTTCAGAGAAAATCCAACATAGTGTGTTACACCATCTCCCTGATGATCCAACCCACTGTCCAAATCCGACTTTGTTTAAATCTGAATTTGAGAAACTACCTCTACCCCATGAACTATTCTCAGTTAAAGTTTGTATTTAACATTATTCTGTCCTTGAGTGCTAGATTACAGATATATATATATATGTTTTATACAGTTTGGATCAAAAGTAGCTTTTGTCTGCATGATACTATGTAATAGTGTGTTATAATGTGTCAAAGAATAAAAAGGAATAAAACAATAAGTCGATAACGGACCAGGCTGAGATGTAACTTAAATAAGAATCACCTGGTGTGATGTTGTGATCTTAGTCTTCAAATAAACACTCATTCAATATATTCCCTGCCTCCTGGACTTGTGAGTACACTGGGCTTTCACAAGTTGGAAGTTGGATTTTATTCAAGAGAAAATGGTTCAAAAGAAAAATTTTGGATCAAGCGGCCCTGGAAGTTGGAACATGGTGAAACGACCACTAAAATATATAAATAATAAATACAAATAAGAATGAAACATAACAAAATGAAACAGTTGTCCTCTTGTCATATTTCTGTCACAGAGTAGAGTTTTCATCCACTGTATCATCTAAGTGGTACTCGTTCCCACATTTTCTGGAAATTAGTGAAACTGTTTAACTAAAAACACAGTCAGCTGTTCAGCCACATGTCAACAACAGAGGACCGAACAGATGTTGGACAGTTCTTCAAACAATCAGCAAGGTGGAATCTGTTAAACTCCTAAATCTCTGACATAACATTTTAAAGCATCTATATATTCTGTGAGGACTCAAACACAGTTCAGAGCCTCCTGAGTTCGATGTCTGATTTCAGCCTCTGTTCACAGGGGGCGAGCTGCAGTGAGATGTCAGTCCTCCAGGGAGGCGCAGCGGCTGCGACATGTCACTCAACAGCTGACATGTTCACAGTGACATAAATTGTCACTTTTATTCAAATTTATTCTGAAAAGATTTATATATTTGCATCTGACTACACTTCAAGCAAAAAGCAAGTACCTATCATTATATATTTATTAAAGAAGCCTCCAAATCAAAACTTGCAATTCGATTATTTATAATGTTCCTGTTTTAAAAGCAAGAAACACCTCACAATGAACTGTATTTGATTTTCTTTGTCCAGAAAAAAACCCAACTGCAAAGATCACTTCTGACATTCATCTAAACCTGTTCACATTTGACATCCTTGCTTCTGGCAGCCATCACAGACTCTGCACAACACGGGACTCGTCTTCACCTCATGTCACGTCTCGTATCGGATCTTTTGCAAAACTCTTCTTCTGAACACTCCATATTGTATAACAGCTTTATATGGAACGTATAAAATATGTATCAGGTTTTCCGAGACCGGCGCACATGTCATTTTGGGTTAGCCAAGGTGGAACATGTCTGCCACTGGAGCGTGTCTGTGGACTCAACTTTCCAAACCAGACAAACCACACACACACACACACACACACACACACAGACAGTTGGATTAAGGACACCGAGACGTGGCATTTACAAGAGAACAAAAATTACCCTCTGAACATGATGCTCCCCGGTATTTGAAAACATCCCATCATAACATGTGCTCTAATATTATAATCATCATAATTATTTTGATGATATGTGCAACTTGAAAGCAGCTGTGGATTCACTGCACAGTAGCTCAATGTGACCACAACGCTTGCGGTGGTTCTTCTTTAAAGGAAGCTACAAACCATGTGCTTCACATATGCACAGTTTCTGAAAGTGTCTTGGACATGATGCAGACTGTTGAGAAGAGAGAAAATTGTGCCCTCAGCAGCTTTTTTCACCACCATAATAGATATTGTCTTACCACAGGACACTATTTCTGTGTTGTCGTACCATAATCCAGAGTGACACTCAAAGTTAGTCAAGTTCAAAAGTGCAGCGAGTTGCACACATGAGGGATCTGTTTTATTGGCAGTGACATCACCCACCATTAGTGGTATTCCCAGAGCCATGCATGGACTCCCAATTCAATTACTATATGTTCTGCATTGTACTTTACATCAGGGCACACTCGGGCTGGTTATGGAACTTTTATATGTTTTGGTACCAACCAGAATGTGTCATAGTGAAGTACAGAGTGTCAAAAACTGTCGTGTACTTAAAACTGAAATGAAATGCTTCAGATTCCGTCTTTGCTAATAACCCGGTGGAATAACTGCGAGATGAATTGGCTCATCATTTTAACATTCATGGTACCCAGAAGATGAACGCTCACGTCTGACTTTCCATCCAGTGCCATTTATGTTATTTTACAGCTGCTTGTGTTTAGACAACATTTTCCATTGGTTGTGGTCAGTAGTCGGTCTTGTTTTTGGTAAGGCTGTAATAACTACATTTTCTACCACAGGGCAGCAGAACAAGCTGTAACTAATATCTAAAAATATTAACTCCTCATTAAGTTGTTAGCATTTATTTGGTGTCTGTTGTGGAGTGGAGTTGTGGAGTATTCGCACACCTCTGACCTCTGCTTTGGTCTCCTCCCATCTCTGGAATATCTTGACCTTTATCTGCTAAACGCTGCACTATGTTCACCAGCTCATTGCTATCATTGCCATTTGATACTGGCTGTGTTTGAAGACGACACAGAGGCAAGCAGTGAAAATGAAGTAAAACAGCTGCCAAAACAATGAGCTCAAAGATGCTAAAACGCTCTGTAGAACTGAAAAGAGTTGCAGATTCTGGTGATAATTTTATGTGTGTTCGTCACTATGAGCACACACATTACATTTAGGCATTTGTTCGATTGTTAATATAAAAATATTGATTAGTGCAGGCATCTTTAAATGGAAAAGGTTAAGCAGAAAAACATCTTTATTTCCCCCAAAGTAAGGCATTGAAAAGATTATTCTTTAGTGCCAATACAGAAATTGAGGTACTGTATTGAAAATGGTATAAAAAATATATGTACTTTATATACCCACCCCTCACTCATGCATGAGTCTGGATATCATACAACATGTGTCTTATGTGTGTTTTTCCTGAAGTGATTAAAACAAACATACTCATCAGAAAATCCCTTCTGGCAAAGAAAGAACAACTCATGTTGATTCACCCTTTGATGAAGACATCAAACAGCAAGGCCACAGTTTACTGCATCTCTGTGTAAACTCAGGAGATGAGTGGTATGAAGTGTGAGCCTGATGCAGTGGTAGCTCACACTGCTATGAGTCAGCAGTGCATCCCAGACAATTACTGAGCACATGACTCTCTGGTCCCCGGCAGGAAAATAAAAGTCCAGCACGGGACCATAAAGTCTCTGCAGGAATTAGTTCAGCAGTCTGGCTGTGTCCTGCTTCCCTCGGGCCTCTCTCTCTCTCTCTCTGCCTGCAGTCATACACATGATGGGAATATCTCAGCCAAGCATGAGACACTATATTGTTAAAGGACTGTGTCTGCCAACTGCTCACATGCTCAACAAACAGTGTAATGCACTTTGTGGTGGTGCATGTCTTTTTTTACAAGGTCATAAAGCAGAATGGAAAGTTCCAATCAATAAAATGATAAATCAAACTTTGCAGCTGACACGTCTGTCCCTAAATAAATTTTAGTATAACATCATCCTCAGTATTCAACAAGGAACTTAAACTTACCTAAAATGAGGTTGACAGAACTTAATGACCCAATAACAAGTGCAAGGGAACCTGGGACCACTTGGCGATGAACGTGCCAAGTTGAGTGATGATCAGTATCTTCAGGTGTCCATCAGTCCATCCCTGTCATTCCCTCACTGTGCAGACCGGCTGCTCCGAGCCCTGTGCTACAGCGCACTGTCCGATACGCAAACTCCCAGATGGGACAGCGAGCAGCCTCCAGCTCAAGCAGCGTGGAGGACCGGAGCATTCCAGCCTCCGTCCGATGTCTGGATCAAAGTGGGACTACTCCCTTCCTGCTTGCATAACAATACTCTAGACAGATCCGCTGCTGCAGTTGGTGCCCGTGGATCAGACTACTTAGCCGGCAGGCGCTCTCTCTCTCTGACTTGCAAATGGACCTGGCGCTGTTCCAGTCCCGGGTCTCTCTGAACAAATGTGCTGAGCTAAAACTGGGCCATATACCTGGTGAAACACATACAACTTGTCTTGTCTCTCTCACTTTCTATCTGTCACAGTCCAGCTTGGTGGGTTGCGTATGCATCTTTTCCGCCTGGCGCTCAATGTCCTGAGTCACAGCCAGAGCCAGTGAACTGGACTGATTTGAATTGTCACTGCATGTTTGTAGTTGGCTGCCTACAGGGCACAGGCTCCCTCAGTGGGAATCTGGGCCAAAGGAAGCCGACTAAGAGGTGTCAGCGCAGGAAAAAAAGAATGACAGGAGCGATGACATGGTGACAGCATGGGCTCACACACACTTTTTCTCGTATAATCTTTGAGGTGGGGATTACAAACTGTGACTAAGACAACCCCCTGGTGTGTTGTAAGGCCAAATATTGCAAAGTGACTCATGCAATCAACTCACAAAGCAGAATATGCGCAGGCCAAGGGCGTGCGGCCGAATTTAGTGTGTGCCGAGAGCAATGAAACAACACGCATACTGGTGTGAAGATACAAGGCAACGGGTGGTGAGATGATGGGTTATGTTATATTCCCTCTTGCACATTTGAGCAAATTGCCTCTCCTTGAAGTTAAATTGCTCTGCAGGATGAATAAAGTTCATGAGGAGAGATTATAGACTGAGGCAGTTTGGAAATTAGAGCCCTACATCCTCAGTGTTGAGTCACAGGCAGGAGATAAGTGAGGATTACAGTCAAAGATGTGTACCGGCTGGACATAGAAATATTCAGAAATGTGCAATTAATCCGCAAGCGCACACGCGCACACACACACACACACACACACACACACACACACACACACACACACACACACACACACACACACAGTACTCATACAGTATGCTGTCTGACCTTGAGCGATACAAATTGCTATCTCCATTATTAGATCCTCGCACAGGGCTGAACATAATCGCAGCTTAATTAAAGGTGCAAAGATAAAGAATCAGTGGGTTCACAGGCAGGTACAAACAGCCCAAGTGCATTGAACTGATAGCAAAGTCCTTCATCCTCCACCCTCCGCTCACAGCTTATTAATTGTGCACTTCACACTCCAATGCACGCACTTTCTGCCTCACTTAATAAACCTTGTCACCCCTTTGCATCAGCAGGGCTCAGAGCGGGTAGTACACACCGAAAGACAGCCAGAGACAGAGAGGAAGCAGGGTGTGTCTCAGCATCACTCAAACATTATCTCTGCCTATATGTGACCTCTACTGACTAATTTATGAAACTGCATCTCTTCGCCTCTCGTGCCGCAGAGCTGGAGCGAGCAGAGAGCACGTTCGAGCTGGTGAAACGTCAAACTGCTGCTTGTTGAATCAGACAGAGAGGGTCGTCCAGCTCGCACATCCTGCCAAACCCCCTCTGCCCGAAACACAATTATCTCATTTCCCCCCCCGAAATGCAGCTAATGATGTTGACTGGATGAACAGAGGTTATATCTTCACATCCTAATCCATCGAAATGACATTATGTGAAAAAGCACAAACATTTTTGGCTGCTTGTTTTAGAGCAGCTTGCTTTTGTTTTCTCACACAGACTTGGACAAGAGCTTTATGGCTAAAAAGTTAAATTTAGCCGGATTAGTAACTTGATTACTGACGTCCCTGAACACAGAAGAGAAAAAAGCATTTAGTTTAATGAGTGGGATTGAGGCCACTGTTGACCACATAATACAATATTCAAATAATGAGTCAGTGAAGGAAGGCTGCAACTAACAATTATTGGTCATTGCCAGTTAATCTGTTGATTCTCTGTTAATGGATCAGTCCATTAAAGGTTAGAAAAAGTTTTTTAAAAAAGTGCCTCATCATAATTTTTCAAAGCGCAAGTTTACATATTTAAATGTTTTTTTTGTCTAAAATGCAAAGACATGTGCTTTAATATATTTAATACCTATAAACTTAAACATTTAAGAGATTATTAAAATTATTGCTGATTATTCTTCAGTCTATTAATCAACTAATCATTTCAGCTCTACAGCAAAGTTAAAACACACATCCAAAAAACAAGCACTTGGAAATTGCCAAATGAGGCTACGTGGGATTATTCTGGCAGAAATGACACACAAACGACATGGAAATCAGCCACGGTGGATTTAACACTAAACACCATCGTGCACGAAGCCAAACACACCAACACACTGACAGCTAGTTGCTATGCAAACACATTCTCAGCGTGGAGTCAGCTCACCTCCGCCTGCTCTTCCTCCTCACCTGAAAACTTGGCAAAGCTTCTGGGAAAAAACGCTGCCAAAAGGGAGACCATTATCGGTGGGAGGAGTCCTGGCTTCAAGTCAGGTCAAATGCCAAAAAGGAGCCTGTGCTGAATTCCTCCATGAGACTCCAATAAGCAATCAGCACTCCATGCGTGCACTGATGGATGGAGCAGAGCCCAGCCTCGTCCCTGCCTCTTATCTTGCTTTGCCTCTTATCCTCTCCTCTCCCTCTGGATTAAATCCATTGAGTCTCTGTCACTCCACTCCTCTCTTCCTCTCTCTTCCCTCTCTGTCATGAGCATAATCACATGTGCACATACTACCCGACTAGCCAAGGCGGATGTCCACAGAGCAGAGACAGAGGGCTAGTGTTGGCCAATCGCCGGCTATAAATAGGCTTCTTGAGTTCATCATTGTCTCTTCCGATGATGGTGAAGAGCCTGGAGGGCTTGGAGAGAGGGAGGAAGGGAAACCAGGCAGCATCACTCTCTGCTGGCTTTCACTCCCCTCCTTCTATCGACTACCGTCTCCCTATCAGTTTCACCTTTCCTGACTCTCCTCTTTTGCAAGGAGACATCTGAGCCTGGCTGGAAGCACCAACATTCATGTTTTTCTTATTGCAAGACTAAACAATAAAAGGACCAAATGCACCAGAGTACATAAGATTGTACCTTGATGTGTTGTTTTTTGGCGAACGACAGGATGACTTTATAGTTACACTGACCACGCATCCATCTATCATAATGCAAAGGTCACGTCACGTGTGATGTGCTCTAATAACGTGCGAGACCCCTGCACAATGGTTGAATGTCACAGTGGACAAGATCCCCAGGAAAATGCCAACAATCCTCTTCATGTAGTCGTAGTGGTTGCTGTGTATTGTGTCAGTTCCACATGCGCTTATGAAACAAAATACTGCTGCAGTGGTGACTATTCTTCACCGTCCATTTAAAACTGTGTCTCTCCAAAATTGGTGATATTTAATTATTCAAAAGGATTAAGTGTTTCTTTATTGTCTCTTATGCCGAATGAACCATTTACAAACACACTGGATCATCTGGGGGAAAAAAAGCACATCACAAAGTTTTGCAGATTTGTGGAGGTTTTCAAAGGACAACATCCGTTTGTCGACAAAGAATGTGAACACAAAACTCCCAAGTCGCTCTCTTTTTGAACTGTTAAAATGCCTTTTTTTTGTCACAGCATGGTGATGTTAGACCTAAAAACAAACTCAGCATCAAGCATTCGTCAGGAAGTCAAACAGACCTCATGGATCAAAAGGCCTTTTATAGTGGTATCATCCACTTGGACACAATGTTGTGGCCTTTTTGAAAACTCCACTAGATGGTGTTGTTTGGCTCACAACATTCATCAAACTGAATTAAAGAGTGACAGAGTAAATACAAACAGTGACAAATGTTAGAAAACAATAAAATATATGTTTAGGAAAAAGCAGTTATGGTTCGGGATGTTTGAGGCATTATACTTCAAAAAGGCACTGAAAGCTTGTCGCTCTGCCTCTGATCCAGACCAACAAGAGGCTCATCATCAAGCTACTGCACAGATGTAATACAGACCAAGACATTTATGGATTTTACATCTCAGAAGGGGTTCACCATTAATCCTTTCATTAACTGTAAGACCTCATTTGTTATCTATAGGCTAAAATGTCCCAGTTACAAAGTTTTTTTTGTACATCGGAAGAACAAAAAGAGGTTTGCAGGACAGGCGAGCGGAAGACAAATATACCATTTGCACAGGGAATGTAAAGTATATGGACCATCTGGACTTCCGTTACTGTAACCTATCTACGTTACAAAAAACACACACACATCCCATCTTCCATACTAAAAGGTGATGGACGAAGGAAACAGGAAACCTTTTGGATCGACAAATTACAGGCTACTACAAATCCAGGCCTAAATGAGGACCTAGATTTAACTGCTTTTTCTTGTATTTACTAGGTTACTCTTTAATTCAGTTTTGATGAATGTTGTGGGCAAAACGATGCCCTTGACTCGGTTTGAATAAGTCTACACCCTCTAGGCCACCATGCCATAATAATAATAAAAAAAAAAACTTTTTAACTGTTTAAAAAGAGAGTGGCTGAGAGTCGTCTCATGAATTTCGCGTCCACATGTCTCCTCCAAAGAACACGTCAAACAAATAACTGAAACCAGAGAGCACTCCAACCCAAACACGTTTTCATCAGTCATTAAAGATGAGCAACATTTTACAAAAAGGCGCATCCCTTAAATTATCATATAAAGAGCTCTAAAAACATAAAAATGGCAATCACGTAAAACTTTTTCTCTTCAGGGAGATAAACCGACTTCTTTAGGTTCAATTCCTCTTCATAATTGTAAGGTTGTATGAGAAAATATGCTCCTAATTTAAATTTGTACAAAGCATCAACAGAAACTCTCTCCTTATAATTGCTACTTACTTACAAGTCGAGGGATACCTGCAAAACGTCCCAATTAAAGATCTGTTGCTGGATCAAATTAGAATATTAATAATCAACTACAGTATACAACAATGGAAAACAAATGATTTGATGATTCACTTTAGCTGAGATTTTCTGGCATTGTTTGATTGCAGCTTGGTCAGACACATGCAAAATATGTGTCAAGTCAACATTACTAGAGAGAAACGTCTGATTGACCTTTTGCCCCCTGAGTCACATGAATCACTTAAACCCATCCAGACGTTCTCTGAGACGGTGAGTAATCCACTGAGCGAGAGGGAACATCCCATGCTTTCTGCACAAACACCTTGTAAGGCAGCGGCTGATGGGTTTCTGCTTTATAGGACGTCAGCTGTGGATATCGCTGCTGCTTATCATGCTCTCTCCTTTATTAATGGTTGTCAAAGATATGAAAGCATCAGCAGGGAGTACACACATCCGACACACAAAGACTCTGAGTATTTCATGAGAGCATACGTACAACATCACAGATAAATCCACTGCAGCAGCTGTCATGGGAAGATGTCACATGAGGTAACAAATACAGTTGTCTGATCTGCAGCTCCTGTTTCTTTACAGTCCCCAAATTTTAAGACAATGCAGCAGGACAATGATGCTAAACTGACACGCAACCAACCAAGGAGGGTTTTAATGCCAAACAGTGGAACTTGCCAAGTCAAATCAGTCAAATCCGTCATCTGACCTCAATCCAACTGATCATGTGTCTCACTTGCTAGACAGAAGAAAGAAAATTCCCTGAAACAAGCGAGAAGGGAAGATGGCTGCAGTACAGGCCTGACAGCGCAGATATCCACTGATATCCACAAAGTCAAAGTCTGCAAAGGATTGTGCAAATTAACTGCATTTCTCAGCCACTCGGGTGCAGCAGAAATGATCTTTAAACACAACATTGCTGTTTTTTCACCTTTTAATTGATATGTTGAGCTTATTCTCACATCGACCTGAGGCAACATTCATTCATTCAGAGCCGTACTTCTGGCCACCAGACAAGCCTAATATTCACTGTCGTTCAAACTCTGTTTTGGTCTCCACCAACTCCGTCGAATCTTTACTACTGTGCTACTGTGTTCACCAGCTAGGGACAATCTCTCCAGCTGCTGTTTGGTGTTGCAGGTAATGTACTGTGGGTTTACACAGCTCTTTCACACAAAGCTGCCTCCTGCTGGAAATGATCTAATGAAAGCGGTGAGAGAACCAAAACATCAACCATACATTTACTGATGTTTGTAGGCCTGTAGTCAACCGAAGAAAATCTTGGTGGGCTAAAATTCAACCTACTCTGGCTCTGATACAGCTGCTTTTCTCTCATACATGCACTGCAACCCTGAACTTATCTGGACATTACCCAGAGGAGCTGTATGTGAGAATGCAAATGTCCAAATCAGTTGGACCAGACATCAAATGGACTTTACCCTGCCAACAAGTACAGAGTCTATGTAATGTCCAATTGAGCCTATGTGTGACTACAGCAGGTCATTTCATATAGAAGTAACAGCAAATGAGTAGATGTGTTGATGGTGCGTAAACCCAACAGACTATTTCCAGTGGGTGAGAATGTGTTGGCTCCTTTATAGACATGAGAAGTTACCACCCATTTAATTCTGACAGTTTTCTTGCAGGAAATCATTTCACCAAGCAGGGCAGCTACTGATAAAGCCATATGGTGAATATCCATCTCTTGTATCCTCCCTCCCTCCTCAACCATCAATAACCACCCTCACTGTCTTCCTCCTGGTTTTCCTCCCTGCGTCTCTCTCCCTCTGTCTGTCTCTGTGTCCCGGCTCCTCCCTCAGTTCAGGCTGGTGTCCACTTAGCCTCCCTCTGCTTCTCTTCATCAGACCAGTGTCTCTTCTGAACACAGTCCTGAGACCACAGAGAGGATCGGCCCTTCACCTCAGTACAGGTAGGTTTGTTTAAGTTGTCAGGATACAGACAAAATATCTCAATAGTATAGTGAGAAGTTGTTAGTAAGTTCATATCTTGTTTTGTTTTGTGCACTACAGGAGTTAATTGAAAAGTAAATTAGTTTGTAAAAGTATAAAACTATTTAAAAAGTATAAACTTTTTGGTCAAATCAAGAATAAAAACCAATTTGAAAATTTGAAATTTGTGAATTTAAAAACAAAGCTACTTTTAACCAAATAATTATAAAGTGGTGCTGAAGTTTAAACAGTGAAGAGGCCTAACTTTAAACTCTTATTTTGATAGAACATGTTTCCTGAGCATCAGTAGTAAAGGCAAATAAGAAGCAACCTTGAAAAAGGTGTTACTGCCAATGTAAAAATGATATTAGCAAGCTCGGAGACTAAGCTGAAACTATCCCTATTTTCATTATTTTCTAAAAGAGTAACTCAGACAGACAATCTTTATCGTAGCTTGTCGAGGTCACGACCGTTAACATGTAATTACAAAATGAAATGCGGGGAATTTCCTGTTTATCTGCACTGACCTCGTAGATTGCTGACTTACATGATCTCATCTCCATAAAAAGACATTTAACTTTCGAAACTCAGCGCTGACACTGTCCATGCAGAGTGTGTTCTGATATCATTTTGTCTGTATGAGGAGCCATCTGAGCGACGCCAGCAGGTATTTTACATTTTACAATCAGGAATGAACCGTCCTGCAGATATCCACTTTATGCCAGTGAGCTGAAACAAGAGGGAAAGAATGAGCAAATTAGTCCCTCTCCTTTTATAGGTATTGTTGCCTCCAGCCCTGAGTGCTGCAGACGGCTTCTGGCTGCTGAGTAACACTGATCTGCACTCCACGAGAGAAATGTTATATATTCAGTGAATGAAAAATGTACGAACCAGGCTCTCCTGTATGCTTTACAGGATGCCTTTCGGGGGAGGAAACAAGTGCGGCTGCTGCCAGAAAACCGTCTACTTCGCTGAGGAAGTGCAGTGTGAGGGGAAGAGCTGGCATAAATCCTGCTTTCTCTGCAGTGAGTATTAAAGTTGGTCAGGTAATGTGCTTTATTCGTCTTCTGACTCCCAGCGCGTAAACAACTCTGAAATCACATGCAGTGCCAGGCAGGAATGCGGAGTATTTGGCATCAGGAGGAGGAAAGTGAGCATCTGCAGGTTTTCGCTCAGACATCTCAGTCCTTATTTGGATCCAGAAGAAACGTGACAAAGGCTTGGTCTTCCTTTTTTGGCAGAGGAAGGTGAAGGTCCCCCTCCAGCACAGAGAAGTGTTTATCTGAGCCAGCTAAGCACACAGTGGATGTGCCATTTTCTTCTTTAACACGTCGTACATAGTTTGTCACGGCTAATTATCTGTCAAGAAGTGTTTTTGAGAGTTTGGGCTGACACAAAACCCTGCAAAGGATTAGTCATCGCTAGTTCTAGATCATGGATGGATTTTGGTTTGCTGTAGATGCTTGTGAGCAACAGCAAGAGAAATAATTACATTTGTATCTCTAATATTTTTTTAATTTCTTTGTTGTAAGTGGTCTGTAAGAAGAACTTGGACAGCACAACAGTGGCCGTTCATGTGGATGAGATCTACTGCAAATCATGCTACGGCAAGAAATATGGGCCAAAAGGCTACGGCTTCGGAGGTGGAGCCGGCACTCTGAGTATGGACACGGGAGAAGGACTGGGAATCAAGCCTGAAGTGTGAGAAAAGAAACAGCACTTCCTCCTGAGATTTTAACTATTGAGAACAGTGTAAAGTCATATACTGAACAGTCATATTACAGAATATCAAAGTGCATTTCATATATTTTTGAAAATATTAAAACTACTTCTACATGTGTCTCAACTGAGGGATGAAATATAAAAAGGAGCCACATATCTGTTATAGTAGTTCTGAATAAATGTAATGAAGCCGTGTTTCAGTCTCAGAGATTTCATCCAGCCATTTCCTCCCTCAGTTGACTTTACATTCTTTCTTCTTTAAAGCTCTGGTTTTTCTTGGCAGACAAAGTCCTCATCGTCCTACAAATAACCCCAACGCCTCAAAGTTCGCCCAGAAACCAGGAGGCTCAGATGTGTGTCCTCGATGTGGCAGAACAGTGTACGCAGCCGAGAAGGTTATTGGAGGAGGCAACGTAAGAACCTTCACAGTTATCTCAGCTAATAAACTTAAATTAAAGTGGAGATTCATCCGTTCTCTGTATGTTTGAGCTTGAACCATCTCTCCGCTCTCTCATCAGTCCTGGCATAAAGGCTGCTTTCGCTGTGCCAAGTGTGGCAAAGGACTCGAGTCCACGACCGTCGCCGATAGAGATGGAGAGATCTTCTGTAAAGGTCTGTCAACAAGCGCTGAAATGATTGGTGGACAAATCAATTAGCTAATGGGCTGAAAATGAATCAGCAGCTATTAATAATTCTTTTTTCCGGCAAAAAATCAAAACTTTCCCTTTGTTCAACTTTTCTTTGTCTTATGTGATGGTAAATTGAACATCTTTAAGGTTTTGGACCCTTGATTGACCAAAAAAAAGCCAATTTGATAATATTCCCTTTGGCTTTAGGCAATTGTAACACAGTTTCTGATATCTTAAGGACCAAACAATATATTGATCAACTGAGGCAATAATTTGCAGACTAATCAATGATGAAAATAAGGTATATTTTATTTCATTATATCTAAAAAAAATGCAAACTGGCAAAATTCTCACATGAATGAATCAGTATTGAATTACTGTATTGCAGTAGTTGCAGTGGTTTTGTGATAGGCAGCATTATTGTACGACACACAGTGCTTCAGATGTCAGCGATGGAGTTAACCTCAGCTCATGACATCTGAACCTCAAGCTGCAGAGCAGAAGCATTCGCTCTAAATTACTTTCGACAGAGACCCAATAGGTCAGCAGGCCCTCTGACATTTTACCATTTAGTATATTTTTAATTCCTATTTGAACAAGCCAGCTGACAGTGCAATCACTCTGTGGTTCTGATCCTGTGGGCTTTAATAAACCATTACTTTGTGTAACTCCAGTCTGCCAGTGTATCATTCACAGTGTTTCTCTGTCTCTGTATTGTCATTCACAGGCTGCTACGCAAAGAACTTTGGTCCCAAAGGATTTGGCTTTGGTCAGGGTGCAGGAGCTCTGGCTCACTCCCAGTAAAGCCTGAAGCCTCGGCCCACCTGGGACCGACACCTGCGCTCCGATATCACCGCTTCCGGGATCCTCCAGTCGATATCCAGCCTATTTTCCCCTGCCCTTTCACTGCAGCTACAGGCAAAGAGGAAGGGAAGGAAAGAAGCACACAACACACGTTCACCGAATAGATTTCGCTCTACGTGTTGCATTTGAATTTGGATTGTGATGCCCTCGTTTTTCACTGGTTAGAAAAGAAGATATCCTGCTAAACATTTTATAACACAGTGAATTCTAACTCTGCCTTTGGATATGAACATTGTGTGTGTTTAAACTGACTGGTTAACAGCAAGTTGGCTCCTTTCTTAGAAGTAAAAACCTAATTAAACTCTGGTGCAATACTGAGAGACGCTTGCACTGTTATAACAGAACTGAGTCTGGCAAATGTCGAATTTGATTAATATCTGAATGAGTCAGTGTCTGAGTGAGAACAAGATCAACGTGTTTCAAGACTGACAGCTGCGAAAAAACTGCCTCACGTGACGCTTCAGCTACACTCAAGATAAACCCTTTTCTGCCATACATGTCAAATGTTGTACATATAGTCTTAAGATATGCATTATTGGTGAGACACAAAATAAATATCAAACGAAAAAAAGAAAAGAAAGAAAAGCTGGAATTTTTTTTTGTTCCCTCATGATGCAAAATTTGGCATTCCTCACACAACTGTCATTGTTCTTCTTGTGGTTCTGCTCTGATGAAATCAGTGTTATGTGGTCTTGAGTGCGCTTGTTATTCCTTGTAATCATCATCATCAAACAGAGAAAAATGCCTGCTGTTGTGGTGAACAACGGAGTCGCAGTGCTCAGCCCCGTCTCCGCCCGCACCGAGGAGGCGCAGGGTGCCAGGCAGCTGCGGTGCTGGAGGGGGCAGCGGTTTGTTTTGGCACCGACCACAACATATGAGTCACATCAACAGCAAAACTCTGAAACCCAAGCAAAGATGAAAGTATTAACACTGGGATCTGTTCCTGAGCCTTCATCTGTTTAGATTAGTAATAAAAAAAGTGGAAGAAAAATACCATGTAGAAATCTTAAAATAAATATATGTCCTGCTGTAAATATGGAAAAAACCATGAACTACAGTTCTATTCAATTCAGTCCTTCACCCACCAGAGGGCAACAGAGAGCCCTAATCCACAGTCAGTCAATCAGGTGAAATGATTATAGATCATCACATCATATTATAATGTATTTCCAAAAAGTCTTGTCCCATTAATAAGCTATATTATTTACTGTGTATGATTTACTAGAAGAGAAAGTGAATTTGTTTTATTCATTTTGTGTTAATGAGAATATTTTTACATTTTGATTTGTGACGAGACGATTGACTGAGTGAATGAAGCTTTGCTGAAGCAACAGTCCAAAACACAACATTTGGGATCTTTTATGAGAAGAGTAAATATTTTCAGTTCATTATGAAACTGTGGCAGGATAAAATTAGACTCTGGCAGGCCGCCACAGTCCAGGGAAACATTGCTGTCTTAAAAATTACTACAGGTTTTGATGATAAATCTGCTCCTGTTATGATTGTAAAATGATAGCAAGAGTAACTTGGAGGGTGTGAATTCACTTTGACATCAGACTTTACATTGCTGTTGTCACGCATTTAGATCACATGATAAACAAATGAATAACACCTGCACAGCACAGCAGCAGTGAACATTTTAAACGAGACTTAAACAATATATTTTACAATAAAATGTCCCATTCTGCCGTACAGTAAACTTCTTTATAATCCACTGGCATCTATGAGTCAGTGAGTCAGTTTCCTGGAGACAGTCCAGCAAACACAGACAGCACTTTGTTAATCCTGCTGCCATATATACTGTGGAATTATAATCAGCTGCCATGAGCCAACAGCCTGGATCTCAGCGTCATAAATCAAATCAGCATCAGGGACTTTAAAGTCCTGACTCAGCGGGAGCAAAAGAACAGGCCTGCAAATATTAACAAATCCAACCCCATGAATAAGAAGAATAAGAGGACACGGCTGCAGACAGAGCAAATTATCTTACACATCCCCGGACTGACTTCGCTATAAAGACTGATTCAATGCACAGAGACTATAAATATGAAACTGTAATAAACAGAGTTGGTCACTCTCACTGTTTTCTCTAGAGGCAGACAGCTCGCCAGTTATCGCCTTTGAGCTGCAGGACACAATACAGCAGCCACACATGTTAGCAGAAATGAAAAACATGTGTTCGGTGAGAAGTGTTGTAGTATTAAAATGCTGTTTTTAATAACACTGCCAGTTACAGAGTATGCAACACAAATGAAAGGAAAATGTAGATGCTTCCATGGAAGAGGTCAGAGTGATTTGACGTGTATGAAAATGATGTGAATCGTGTGATATGACCTTCAGAGTCAACACCAGTGACTGACATGTTCAACAGGACTCTCCACCACCATCATCAAATAACACAACAACTTCAGAAAAGGACCAAACCCTTGAAAACCACCCCAGTGTTATGAATGTATGTGAATACTTTTAAAAACATTTCATGACTTTCTTAAAAAAGATCCAGCAGTGGAACGATTATCCTCATTAATCTGCCTTTGCGAACAATGAATTTTCTTGCAGCACTTTTTGTAAGGGATTATTTTCTTCATTAATCACATAGCCAACAAAATGACAAAAACAAATCCATACAACAGAAGGACAAAATTAAAAAAAAAAAAAAAACAGAAAAAGAGCCGCAAATATTCACATTTTAGAAACTGGAAACTGTGAATCACTGAAATGATGAATCAATTATCAGAATAGTTGTGGATTGATTTTCTGTGGATCGAATCATTTGCCTCACTGGATTTGGCAATTTTAAGAAACCTTCATTGACTTTATGTCAACAAATGTTGTGAAACTTTTCCTTGAAGAGAGTGATTATTACTTCATTTATTATTGTTCTGGTCTGATGATACAAACAGGCAGCACTTGTGGTCCAGGAAAACTCAGCTGTTGTTTATATTCCCATTATATTCTAATGTATATAGTCATGCAATCAGTGTGGTTCTATAGATGTCAGTCTCTCCGTCTGTCTGTCGGTTCATTGCTTCGGTTGAGATCAAAGCTGCTGTGTCACTGAGAAGTGTTACTCAGTATGTGGCAGACTTTCGAACTGGACTTCCAAGTTTGTGCCGCAGCTGTACAAGCTGAAGACAATTAAATCTGCAACACAAACACAAACCAGACACAAGTGATTCTGTGGCTTAATTTAAGGACTTGTTGTCCTTGCATGAGTGAAGCGAGCACTTAGAAGTGTGTTCACACGGGCAGACAAATTCATCTGTGTTTACATATGGTTCTGCACAAACCCCAGAATACAAAGCATGCACACATATGCAAAGACTGGCAGCCTCACATGGTGCTGAAATTTGTCTATGTTTAGTTGGTAGACCTTAGCTAAATGTATACTGGAAACTGCATTCCTGTCTTAAAACCACGGCTTAACATTGTCTGCAGCTATTATCCTAATCAGACCAAGAGGGCCCTGCAGTCTCGGGGGGGCGGGGCACGTCTCCAACGTCACTATGAGCAGCCAAAGAAAATCATCCACAGCAACAAGACAAACTGTTTGCAATGAAAAGCAATGAATTTGCTTCAGGGTGGGAAAAAATAAGTAAGTGTCATTACACATAGCGGCTGACCGCTAATGAACATATTTGGTGTACAAGAGCAGAGAGGATCCTACTGTGAGCTTTAAAAAACTTTACCCATGTACAAGAGAAAAGACTGACTGAGATAAAGTGGATGAGGATGTAGTTCATCCCGTCCTGGCACACCAAAAAGTTCACACACATCATAATAAAGAAGCAGAGAGCAGTGATCTGTCAACACAACACGAGCATCACAGTCACTGTTATCCTGAGTCCACCCCCTCATGGTGTGTGTGTGTGTGTGTGTCTGAGTGCGTGTGTGTGTGTGTTTCTATTTAAATCTCCTTGTGATAGAGAGGAGGGACAAAGGGGAGCAGGAGATAAATGTTCTGGTACGTTCTTCTCTCCATCACTTTGTGTCTGTCTGTATCGACTCAGGAAGGTAAGGCCATGAATCTCTGCTGAACTCAATCAATTAGACTGATAGTTGTTACTTTAAGATTGTGGCGGTTTGATCTGAGAACTGAATTTTACTTTTAATCAACTATTGATCAATTAGATTAGACGCTAAATTAAACACTGGTATTTGAAATCAAAGTCTGACCAAAATGACATTTAGGGATGCAACAAGCAACTGTTCTCATCATCTATTAATCTAACAGTCATTTCCTCGATTAAGCGGTTAATCATCTACAGAATGTCATCAGTCCGAAATTAAAAGATAATCAGGTTACTGTTTTAGAAGATGATGTTTTTTTTGCCTGTTTTGCTTAAAAACTTACTGAAAAGATCATTGGATTTAATATCACATGATAGGAACTATTGAGCAGATTAATCAATAATGAAAGTAATTGTTAGTTAATGTTAGTTAAAGTTCAAATGTATGTAGTCTGAATATATATAAATGTATAAATCACCTAAAGCTGTGTAGAACATGCACATTATTTTGTCTCCTCTTTATAATATTAGCTTGGTCCACTTGGTCTGTTCTGAGAACTGGGGACCCCGTCTATATTTGTGCCTTTATCCAGTGGAAAAGTGGGGGTGAAAGCAGGAAGTGTTATCTATCTGGAAATGGGGCCTCGCATGCTTCTCCCCGTCTGCTGTCACTCTGCTTTCTGGCAGACGGGTGAGCCGTCAGCACGGGGAGGTGACGGGATGATCGTGTCCAGCAGGCCTTTCTACGAGTGGGACAGAACAACAGGCGATAAACAGAACCAAACAAAAACAGCCGGCCATGTGAAAAGTCCCATCGTAGCAGTTTAATATAGAAATCACAAATCACTGCGAAAGAATAATAAAGGTGATGCAGTAGCAATTAACACTAGATGACAGCCTTTAAAAGATCAATATAACTCTATATATACACTGTATGTTTCCATTCCTGTAACACTATACGTTCGACTGTGAGGTGGACGCATCTATAGTGGAGCTAAAAGGGAAACTATAGTTAAGACCCACTGGGGCTCTAGATCCAAATGGTCCCCATGGTCGAGCACTTCAGAGGCAAAAGGTTTTATTTTTGTCTTCCAGGGTTGGAGTTGAAATAGCCAAGATGCCTGAGAAAGCGTAAGTGTATTCTGTTTCTGTTATTGTTTCCACTTCTAAATCAGGTTCAAACAACAAATGTGATTCATCTATAGAGACACATCATGAAATATAATATGGACAAGTTCATTACATTTTTGGTATCTGCGGTTGAATGCTAATGCTACATGTGTCCTGTCTTCCTTTTCCATCCACAGAATGGAGGTAAGATTTCACAAGACACAACTCACCATCTAACAATTTAACAAGCACATGAGATTATCACTGGGCTACAAATATTTTTTTAAAAATGATTCTTTTTGCAGAGGAAATCTAAAATCTCAGCCTCTCGCAAGCTCATGCTGAAGGTGAGTCCTCGGGCAAATTTGCACAAACTCAGTGAGAAAGACAGGAAATCGAACAGTTAAATTTACTTTGTGTTTCAGAGCTTGATGGTCGCCAAGGCCAAGGAGGAGCTGGAGCAGGAGATGGAAGAAAAAGAGGAAGAGAAGGCAAAGTACCTGGAAGAGAAATCTCCTCCTATACAGACCGGTGGCCTGTCCTTATCAGAGCTACAGGTAGAATTAGTTCTTTGTAAACTAAAACTCTTTAGGTCACTAATATTATTTCACTCAGTATGTGTGAAAAATTAACATCCAATTCATATTTTCTGCACAGACGTTATGTGAAGAGCTGCACGCCAAAATAGACGTGGTGGACGAGGAGCGGTACGACATTGAAGCCAAAGTCTTGCACAACAACAGAGAGGTAACTGAACACTGGTTAAGACAAATAACAATGAAGCGCATTGATAATTTCCACATCAACCACAAAGAGATGAATTGACACATGTCTCAAAGCTGCGACAGCACAAGCTTAAATGAACTGATTCTACAATGGGACACTGAACAGCTGTGACCGTCTGTGGCAAAACAACCTCGATTAACTTCCTCTCTACTTTCTCCACAGATCAAAGACCTGAACATCAAGGTTCTGGACCTGCGAGGGAAGTTTAAGAGACCCAACCTGAGGAGGGTGAGGGTCTCTGCTGATGCCATCCTGCGCTCACTGCTGGGCTCCAAACACAAGGTCTCTCTGGACCTGCGAGCCAATCTTAAATCAGTCAAGAAGGACGACACCGAAAAGGTGGGTTGAAGAAAAATATAAACGAAATACAAACATAACAAGATACTTTTGGCCATAAGACAATGGCACTGATTTATTCCCACACAAGCTGCAGAAGTGTTTTCCATGGTGATAATTTGTGTTTTCACTTTGAGGCTTTGGCTCATGTCCAGATCGAGGGTGACTGCCAAAGTGTGAATCAGATTAATCAGCTGTCTTTACTTGCCAAAACAAAAAGAAACCAGTGGTGTAAAGGTCAAGATATCAGATGTTCAACAAGGGCTCCCACATCCCAAAAATGATCCTGTTCAATACTGACTAAAAACACAAACTTCATCAAACATCTGATTTAATCATTTTACACTTCCTGCATACATGGAAAGACTTTAAATAAAGCATCTGTCTGTGATTGTCTGTGCAGGAGAAGACGGTGGAGGTGAGCGACTGGAGGAAGAACGTGGAGGCCATGTCGGGGATGGAGGGCCGCAAGAAGATGTTTGATGCAGCAAAGGGCCCCAACCAGTAAACAGATGTTAATAAAGAAACAGCTGGCTTTCATCTTATGACAATACCATCACATGAAAACAAAAGAGTGTCGAAACAGCACAGAACATAAATGCAACAACTCTCCAGTACTTTGCAAGGTCACAGATGTTTTTGGTATTTTATATTCAGTACATTTTACCTGTAACACCAACATTATCTGTGTGTTTTGTTTCATTTTCACCGAAATAAACACAATATGCTTTCTCTCGTTGTGTCTTTTGGAATGCAAGTTTTGCATGCACACATATCAGTCAGCTGTTTTGTAATGTCAGAAGAAGAAGAAGAAGAAACACAGCATTTTTTTTAAGATAATGCATTCAAAATCTAATCAAGCCAGACAACTCAAAAGTTGCAATCAGTGGAAAAACATCCACATTGAAGACCCAACTTTCATCAACATACAAAACACATCAGCAACAACTAAGACTATAATTGACCATGGCCTAAATCAACAGCATGCAAACTCAAATTGCAAGCACCAAACCTAAAGCACACAAAGACTAAGCTCAGCCAGTGTAAAGAATAAAACAATTAAGATGGACGGACAGCAGCATAAGAGCAGGAATTAGCAGTGAGGAGATGCCACGACATCAACAAGCAGCAGGTCTGAGACAGAGACAGTGAAAACACACACACAGCAGCAGCAGAACAAACCTGCTGCAGCCTGGCGAGGTGAAGCTGTGACTCCTGGAAAATCTGCAGAGGAGAAATCCTTCCACGACATGACTGGACTGTTTGCATGTGATCTTCATGATGAGACGTTCAAAGACCGGCGGGCAGGACATCGGCAGTTTAAACAGGCCGCTTCACTGTGGAAGGGTGCGTTTGATATGAGCTGCTGCAAGAGGAGCAGGTCACGTGACATTAACAGGCTTCTTTATTTATCTGCTTTTCTCTTGAGTGTCTGAAGTAAGAGATGTTATTATGAAGTATTACTGCATTTAAATGAATAATGAAATTTACAAAACTAACAAACACCAAACTTAAAATTGAAAAGGTAACTTTTTTTGTTTGTTTTGTTTGTTTTTGGTGTCCTGTAATGATAAAGCTTGGGATGATTTTGAACTCCTCTCAAGTGTTTAACATCCTGCTTGTACATTATATCTGTATGCTCCTATTTAAATAAATGATAGATGATAATGGTGAATGTTTAAATTACAATAAAACTTTCTCATTTGATGCAATCTTTCTAAGATACACAAATAATTCATGTTTATATTTATAACAGTGCTGAATCCACTGATTATTATCTCAATTAATCAATTAATTAGTCTTGAAAATGGCAAAAAAAAAAAAAAAAATCCCAATAAAATTTCCCTGCCCTGAAATCTTTCTGCTTTGCCTGTTTTGTCCTCTCAAAAATCCAAAACACAAAAATATTCAATTTACAAAAATACAAATCTTTATATTTGAGAAGCTGTAAACAGGAAATGTTTGTATTTTTGCTTTACAAAATTACTGAAACAATTATTTAATGATCTAAATAATAATAATATGAATAACACTGCTACATTAATTATTAATTCTTATTCTGATTATTTAAACACTTCTGAATCTGTTACACTGAAATTTTGGATCAAGAAACAAAAAGAAAAATGAGCTACAGGTAAGAAAGAAAGAGCAGATATTTAAAGTGCATCCTCCCCAGTTTTCCTTTCGACCACAAGGTGGCAGTATCAGCTCACAGTCAGTTCAGTGAGAAATAGATTTTCCAGCAGCAGGTTTCAGCCTGAAAACAGAAGATAAAAACATAGATAAAAGTACTGTTTGACTAAATGATGAAAAGGGTGCATTAATAATAGATCCTGAAATACTGAGACTCATCTGAGCTGGAGATCAGGACTTCAGTCATGTCAGGGTTAAACAGTATTAACAGGCCTATAGGTGCTTTCTATTGTTTGTTTTAGTTGACTCAGGTGCCAGACGGGTGGGGTTTTCAACAATACAATCAGGAGAGCAAAGTTTATTCAATAAAACAAAATTACTTGGAATTCAATACGGTGATTGTCTGATTGTCTGATGATAATGACAGATTTCATTGCAACCCTTTAAAAGGATGTTAGAAAAGTAACACAACGTCTAAACGTTCAAACACGTCTTTCACGCAGGTGTTTTATTAATGGATTAAAATCTGTCAAATCAAAGTTGCAGGCTTTTCCTGCTTATGAATGGCTTCTCTGTGGAGTTTTTTTTATGTTATGAGCTCACCGATCTGAGTCATCTGTTCTTTATACTATATGTATGTCAGACAAGTGATCATTAGCTTTTAATTGTGTGAAGGAAAATATGTGTCACACAGCTGATAGATAAAATTGATAGAAATGATTTTATCTGGGTTCTGAGTGTGCGACTTCTTCCTCCTTCCTAACGTGTTAAAACACAGAGAAAGTTGGTCACTTAACACTTTGTGGTGAAACACTCGAGGCTTTTTGGAGCCACAACACAGTTCAGTTTCATCTTGTACATAAACAACCACAGGACAAAACACAAATATTTGACCAAAACGTGTTATAAAAGAAAAATATCCCACTAGAGGTAGTTTGTTAATGTTTTAACATGTGTATTTAAGCTCAGACAATATTTATCTCAAAACAAAGACTGCAGCCAGATGTCAATTATAGAAATGAGAAATTAGATTTTTATTCTCTTATCATACAAGATGGAGAACTAGTACATAATCAGTGCCTGCATGTTCACTCTTGAGCCTAATGCATCGACAGATTTCTGAGGACTTTCCTTGAAAGACTTCACTTCACAGCAAAAACAGCCAAGTCTCATTTGACACGATTAAATACTCCAATACAGCAAAAATTAAGAAAAAGTATCTTTCCATAGAGAATATTTAAGTTCTGTTTTAGGCCTGTTGAATCTCATGTTATGTGAAAACTATAACATAATAGCTTCAAATGAAAAAGACTTGTTGCTGACTTTCATTTTGCTTCCAAAGACACATCTCACCTGACTTGACTTTGACTAACTTGAATTCGAGTAATTGAGCTTTGGACTTGCTTTGACAAGATTCGAGACATGACTTAAACTTGTCTCGACTGATTCGGGACTTGAATTTTGCTCCAGCAGAGGATTCGCCAACCTGTAAACAAAGTCAGGGAAGAGGTGGAAGGGGAAGTTCCAGTCACCCGGTCCAACAAACAGAGATACACTCTGGCTTCACCTCACGGGAGACAACTGTTGAGTCATGACTCATAACTATCGACTGTGGGGTCAATATTTACAGCAAAAAACTGGGAGTATCAAAAGACTTGGCATGGTCGTGAAGGGTGTTATTGATAGCACGTTATTGCATGTGAGAACTGAGGGCACATCCTCAAAGATTAAAGGTGAGGTGAAGGAGATGATGCCGGCAAAGGGAGTGAGTTTCATTTTACCTATTAGCTTGGCACCCTGCTATGGGAACAAGGCTCGATGATTTGATTGCATAACACTTCCAGTTTAGGGAATAACTTGTTGTTGTTATATAATGCTGTAGAGCAAAATGTACGTGATGAATGTGGCGCTGATCAGCACAATCACAATAAGTAGTAACAGTGAATAAAGTGTTTCTTTGCTTGGCAAGCTCGAGGCGTCCCTTTGTGTATTTGTGTGCACGCAGGTGTAGGTTTACGAGGATTATTTCTAACCTTCCTCACGTCTGCCAGACCTGAGATCCTGAAACCCTTTGAGAGCACTAATCCTCATGTCGTTCAGGTCTAGGTTTTGCCGTGTAAAAATAGACAAAGCGAGTCCATTGAGAATGCATGTTTTCCCATTCTAGTTGATGTCATGTGCCATCTGTTTGCAGGTATGTGCCCACCCATTGTAGACATGGGCAGCTTGCCGCCATGTGATCCACTAGTGGGTTTAAAAGCTTATGGTCCGCAGAGGAGGGCACAGTATACAATTCCCCTTTGAGCCCAGTGTGAAGCGCACATCGTACTCTGTGGGTAAGTCTGCATGCTCTCCTTCTTCTGTATGTTTTAAACAGTAAATTGATTATATTAATTCTATCATCCTTCAGTGGAAGTATTTGTCAAACATGTGGGTTCAATTTTGCATTATTGCATCACCTCAGGCTGTTGTTGATCTCTCTCTGAATTGGACTTGTGCAGGTGCTGCATCCTAAACATGTCAGACACAGAAGAAGCTGCATATGAGTGAGTAGATGGATCATTTCTGTAGAAACGAGAGTGATGACAAAGTGATGCCGGTGAATCAGTTCTAACAAAATATTTCTGGTGTTTTTCTTTCAGTGGACAACGTAAGTCAGTTTTTCATCTCACACATTTGGGCGACATGAGTCTTCACAGTTTGTAATTGAAGTGTAGTGACTAGGCTGCACATTCAGGCGGCTGCTTGTGAGACATTCTGTCTGGCCAGATGCTGTAACAGCTGCTTCACAAAAATGCATGAATATCATGACTATGCTGCATGCACACATATCAGAAATGCATTTATGTCCAGGCCGATGTTTAATATACTTGTGACGTACACTGTAACAGCTGACCTCTGCTCTTTACCTCTCTCTGTGTGCCCGCTGTGAAGAAGACGAGGATATTGTTGGTATGTACTTTAATACAAACAATATCTATGGGAACAATGTCAAACTTTGCTTCTAGATGCATCAACCTTGAGAGGCTGCTCGTATTTTCACTGCCACTTTGTTACCTGCTTTACACACTTGAGCCTCGCATTTAAACGTTCTTAGTTACTTAACACGCTGCATCTGCTAAGCTACCGGCTTCACCGCACAGCATACTGTATTTTTGGCATGTTGGTGCCACTGTAGAAGCAGCTGCTGTCCTTCAGCTCTTCTGCAGGATTGACCTTTGTCCTCTCAGTCAATCCTGTCTGTCTGAGGCTGGAGATAGTTCGCCTTGTACGAACATCCCCAGCGGATCTGTCCTTTCAATCCGAATTGTGCAATGGGTCACCATCAAAGAGATAAGGGGTCGTACCTCTATTTCTGTCCCCCTTTGTGAGGCTGTCCATGTGGGCCACTGTACAGACCCACTGTCCCTGAAACTAAGCGGCACCTGTCTCCCTCTCTGTGGAGCGGAGCCGCTGTTAGAGAGCGATGTAGGTCAGCTTATGTTCTCTGTAGAGCACCTTAGGGAAAATAGCGGCACAAGCACAATACCCACTTTCATTTTTATGCCTGTTAGAGGTCCTCTAAATGCAGGTTGGCTTACCGTCTTTGCAGGGGAAACAGGTTGAGTTACCCTCTGTGGCCGAAAGGGACTTGGTATCGCTTCTTCCCACAGAGGCCCAATGAGGAAAGTAATGCTGGGAACAAAAAACACAGCATTTACTTTGCAAATAGCGCAAAAGTTAAAGGCAACTATGGGAAAGCTGGTGGAGTTTCATTTTTCAAGCTTAAAAAAGGAATAATTTTAAAACAGCTTCATATATAAAAAAAAAATAGATCAAAGGTTAAAATGAAAAGGCAGGTTTTAGAATATGATTTAAAAAATCAATTGTACAATGGTTTTTAATTTAAAGATCTTGGTTTTGAAGGCACTGTCAAAAATACACGTAGATGGCAGAAATAATGAGGTGTGTGAGACTGTGATGTTGTTTGCTTGCTAACTCTAAACGCTTGATTTGCACAGAAGAGGAGGAGGAGGAGGTGGAGGAGGTAGCAGATGAGGAGGAGGAGGAGGGAGGAGGAAGGTAGTACTGCTTATGCTAATATCTGTTTGCATGCCAGCAATAAATAGATGTGATTTAATTCTTAACACACTGTTGGCAACCATGCAGTGTAATAACAGTTATTGTTAGTCTTCATGTACAAAAGCAATATATCATCACTGTCCAAGAAAAAACACATTTTTCCAAAATCTCAACTTTTCCTAAGCTGAGAAAAAAAGCTTCATGACAATGCATTTTTCAGACAATCCAATTGATTTAGTTTAATACTTAAGACTTAATGCGTCAGTTCATCTGAAAAATGTGCTTTTCACTGGACAGTGATGAGATATGAGTCAGGGAATAAAATGTGATACTGTCTCTTATACCATTAATGTACCTGTATACCTACCTTAAAATTTCTATTTGAAGTTGTTTAGTGTGGTTTAAAAAGGTAAATTTTAGACCTAAACAAAATAATGAAATCATGTAGATACAGAAAGTGTAAAAGTTAATGATGAGTAAAGATTGTTTATTCTTTTTCATTTTGCCGTTTCTACCCAAGACCCAAGCAGCAGGGACTGTGATTACTGTAGAAAATGATAATTGCATTTTTGTGACACAGTGAAACGTTACCTCCCACTTACTTTAATTATTACTCTGACTGTCTCACGGATGAACCATACATGAATGACTAAATGAATAACTGATGACAAAATGAACTACAGGCGAACACGTTTATTCTCTGCCTATTTGTGACCGGACAGGGACTCAGGTGCGGAGACAACATATGAGTTATCTGTGATGATAATCTAAAGCAGTCACCTCTAAATTCTCAGAGAACACGCCTGCATACCTTTCAGGCTTTGGTCCGTCAGCGCTGACAGGAGATGGTCAGCTATGTGGCCTCAGTCGACCGCTTTGTGAAACCAACCAGAGGGCAATGTGTCAATCAACTGTGACACTTGATATATTTTTTTTTAATACCACATGCTAAATCAAAAAGCATCATAAAAATGTTTGAATACCTTGGACATATGAAGAGTTAAGAGTGAAAACTTTACTCTAAAAACTTTAACATCTTTTTAAAAAAAATCCAAAACATATAGAACTCTTACATTTAGGAGCGATTCAGACTATTAAAGTTATAAATCCATTGACCCAAAAACCTTGATATTCATCATCTCTAAGATTCTGGAACAACAATCACTTCAATCAAAAGTATATTTTCCACCCACAAATACCTTTACAGACTCACCTGTAACCCTGTTCATCACTGTCATCATTAGTGTGATCTCTCTGCACCTTTTCTACATGACTCATTGTTGACTTTACACCGACCCTCTCGTCTTTCAGCAGATGCTGCAGAGGAAAATGACGGAGGTATGGACAGGTTATTTAAGCTGTACAGAGGCTGCGTGTGTGTGTGTGACTGAGAAAAATGTTGCTCTGTGGGTTTACTTTTGTTATATGTGTTTTTATTTTGCTTTTTCTTTGCATGGATTCACAGAAGAGGCAAAGCCCAAGTCAAAGTAAGTTAGAGAACATTTCAATTCAAACACAGATCTCAGCGTGAGACATACCAAGATGAAATGATTTCCATTTTTCCATCCTCCTCAGATCTGGATTTGTTCCCTGTTTGGCAGCTCCCAAAATCCCAGAGGGAGAAAAAGTGGACTTTGATGTGAGTTCATCTCAGGAATGATCAAAGTTACATCTACAAACCGAACCTTTTGGGCACAGTTCGACTTTTTCCTCTAATTTCAGGACATCCATCGAAAACGAATGGAGAAGGACCTGACGGAGCTCCAGACTCTGATTGAAGCTCACTTTGAGAAGCGTAAAAAGGAGGAAGAAGAGCTTCTCAGCCTCACCGATCGCATTGTATGTTCATATCTCACACTTCAACTGCAAGTTTAGTTTCCAATATTACCCCGTTTCTGTAACAACGGTTGTCTTTTTGTCACATTTTGAGATTACAGGATTTGCTTGGGTCTGTTCTTTTCTTTCCTACTTCAGGAGAAACGCAGGTCAGAGAGAGCAGAGCAGATGAAGATCAGGGCAGAGAGAGAAAGAGAGCGACAGAACAAAGCAGCTGTGCGTATTTGTGGAACATTTACAGATCATAATTGTGAGACAGACAACATATCACTCATCATTATACTGTAGATGAATGATTACAGGTGCCATAAACATTTTTCCACCAGGAAGAGAAGGCGAGAAAAGAAGACGAAGAGGCGAAGAAGAAGGCAGATGATGAAGCCAGGAAGAAGATGATTCTATCCAACTTGAGTTTCACTGGATACAAGGTGATTTTTTTCTCTATTGTTTGAAATGTTATAGACTGATAAGAGACACTCAACATGTGTCCTCTTCCTGACGAGCAGACCCAGACTGGGCCGAGGAGACAAACGGAAAGAGAGAAGAAGAAGAAGATCCTCAATGATCGACGCAAAGAGTTAAATGTTGATCATATGCAGGAGGACAAACTCAGGTAACAGTAAAAAAAAAAAAAAAAAAAAAAATCATGGTCAATTTCATATAAAATAATCCAACCAAGTGGCATCATTCATCATGTGAGTAGTATGACATGCCTTCACTTTCTTGTCTGTATTGATTCAGGGAAAAAGCTAAGGAACTGTGGGAGTGGATGCGGCAGCTGGAGGCAGAGAAATTTGAACTTCAGTACAAGCATGCAAAGCAGAAGTACGAGGTAAGATATGATACATACATACATACATAAATCCTTGCAGTGTCACTATAATCACTTGTGCTCAATTAATGTGTCTTTTGAACAAACAGATTCTAGGACGCAGGCCAACGTGTAAACAGACAACATCAGAAAGATTTATGAGGACATTTACTTAGACACAATATCCGACAACCAGTTTCTCACTTGACTGTGGAACTGAGCCAGCGATCACTGGCACTTCGGAAATAGATGAAGTGAAAGTGAGGAGTAAAAGATTTAATATCAATGTGCAACCCCGACTCTAAAAAGGTTAAATAAAGCGTAAATAAACCAAAATGTGAAAATTTGTTTTGACATAGTTGAAAGCTGACTGATCCCTATAAGCCTGTTGTTCTTTCAATATGAATAAACACATTGACCATCAAGTCCAACCACATACTTGGTTTTGACCTGGTCTTGTTTAAATGGTAAAACAAATGTCTTTCTCACAGGTCACCGTGCTGAGAAACCGGGTCAGCGATCATCAGAAAATGTAAGTCTGTTGTGTTGTGGATGCAAATATCACAGTGCACATATTATTATTTTAATCAATGCCTTCAAAATCTTATACTGCATGAAAGCAAGGAGTACTGCTGCATATTAAAAAAATGTTGAAGTGTGACATAAATATAACTTCTGTCAATATCATCCATTTTCACATCATAGTAGTTTAACAGAAAGAATGAAACAGAAAGAAGAAAAGAACAAAAGAATTTTGACAATAGAGTTGACCTCTCATTAATACAAAATCATAGATATCTGAAGGCTGAAATCAACACTATAAGCAATAACATATAATTTCCTGCTTAGACTCACAATGCATGCCCTGATGTTCACCTACTGACCTCCTCATGTTTCCACCTCCTCCCATTTAAACCTCAGCTTCTCTCACTCCACTGTTCTTCATTTGTCTGAGCCTCAGTAACAGCTGTTGGTGCCAGCTGCCCGACAGCATGACTAAAGTTTCCTGAGCGCGTCCAGCCAAACAGGACTGGGAAAACAAAAAGGGCGAGTACACGAGAGGTGTTTTAACAAAGGGCAAGCTGGGGTATCTGAAAGACATACATGCACTCAGTCTCAAAGGAGAGACGGAGCTGCAAAGGAGCTACAACAGCTGAGAGATCTCATAGCTGCTATATGATATCGTCCGTGTTTATGTAGCACTCAATAACTCAGTGACCGTCCCTCCTGACATCCAAATCATGTGAATCCTTCCTCCTGAGATCATGCATGAGGCTCTGAACAAAACCTGAATGAGCTCATGATACTAGGTTTCCTGCAGAATATGTTTCTGGCTTTGCAAACCAGGAATATCGTAACACAATCACTGATCATTTCAAACAAGTATCTCTTTGAAATAGAGCAGAGGTTGGGCCTCGCCAGGGGAGGGGGGGGCAGTTTGGGGGGATGTTCAGTTTATGGAAGTGAAAAATATTAGATTGGTTATTACACTAGTTATCACAAGGAGACCACATTGTACAACCTAAATAAGTATGGTTTTGTTAAAGCGATTTTTCAGAGATACAGTAGTTTGGGGGATTTTTACTTTTCCAGAGTCAAAAACTAATAAATTTGGAGGAGTCTGAAGTTATGTCAAACAGCAATATTAGACTCTTTTGGCTCAATTGTTGAGCGTCTGTGAAATCAAAATCATGATCCCACAGGAATTGAGTGAAACCAAGCAAGTAAATTACCAGGGGGCTTTTTTCCAAGCTTTGTCTGAGGCGAGGTCCACAGTGTTGGACTTTGAAAACCCCTGAAATACAGATTTTTCAAATTTGATTTTTGTATTTTCAGCTAAAATAGCTGTTTTTCATTTTCAGAAATTGTGAGAGCTGACTGCACCATATCAACAAACACATAGAAAACCCTAAAATGTGTAAACCTGTGTATTCATAGGGAAGCCACAGGGGTCAGGTACCTCAGTAGCAACAGCAGATAAAGATAGAAGTGAACTATTTGGTAGCAAATCCCCTTCCAGCAGCTATGAAAAGCTTTCAGGAGCTACAGTATCAGAGGCCAGCGGCAGCAGTTGTTCGCAACCTGGGGAACAGGAGCCCACAAAGGAGTCACAAGATGATTATTTGGGTATAAAATAACAACAGACTGAAGTCCTAAAATACAACTCTTTGCATCACTAAAATGATTCAATACAATTATGAAAAGACAAACTCATAAGGAGTCACAACATGTGGATGTTGCTTTGTGGTTTGAGGGGTCATAAGCAAGAAAGATTAAAAAGATGAACTGCACTGGGACCAGACTTTCAATGATCTGATGACATTATAAAAAAATTGTTTTAGGTTCAGCAATTAAACAGCTTCTGTATTTATTCTATTTGTTCTTTAGGAAACATCTAAAGGCCAAATTCTACACTATGAGCTCCAAATAAAGGGTTAATGACATTAAGTCCAAATGTTAAGAACTGATCTGCCATTTGTGGTTTCACACAATGGTGAGCTGAGTGAAATTTTGTTTCTGTGACAAAAATTTCCATAAAATAATTTAAATTTCAAATGCAGCACAGGAGAGTGGCTTATTTGCATCAGTGGACTGAATTACATTCCTGAAGTTCAAACATTGGTGGCAAAAGGTAGATCAGAACATGAGCCATGTAGCTCAGAATAAAGGGTTCAACACACAAATGCATTTCCCAGTGAAGGGAATATATCAGGTTCAGTATGTATTATAGGCCAGCTAGGTTGTGTGCTGGCTTATGTGTTGGAGCTCTGCTGACTTTTACTTTCTTCTCAGTTCAAAGGGTGGCAGGAGCAAGCGAGGCCTGCGGAAGTAACATCATGACCTGAGGAACACCGGCGGCATCTGGCTTCCATTAAATCAACAGTAACATAAACTGCATAATAATGTTTTCGAAATACTTGAACATGCAAGAACAAATTACAAGGCTGAAAAAATCTTAACATGCTCTTAAATGTTATCTGTGTAATGAAATGCATGCTGAGTTCATCTACAGGAACGTAGCAGTATAGTCTCTGATTGCAGACGGATCATTGATGTGTTGCAGCTTATGTTTATCTAACAGGGATTTGACTCGACAGGAGGATTTGACAGGAGGTGTGACTAATGACTTTAGTGTCTGAAAGGATTAAAATATAGCATTATCAAAAATCTGAGTAAATCTGAAAAAGAACTATAATTAATTGGTTTGTGTGTGTATGATTTTGTGGTTGCAATGAATTAAAAAATCTTTATTTAACAAATGAGAAATAGTGTCTTTCTCTTTGGTTCTTTACTTGTGGGAACTTTAAGATGAGCACTAACTTTATGAGTCATCATAAAACCACACCCTTTTTTTTATTATGTAAAAGTGTTTGTGTGTAATTTACTTTGGTTAACCCGTTGTTATAATCGGCACAGTGGGTTCAGTTCATTTTAGCTCTTTATGGCTTATATGTCCAGCTGGGTTCGACGAGCGCCCACAGTATTACAAGCTTTCTATAAATGGCCACATATGAGCACACTAATCTATCACTGTAAAACAAAAGAATATAAAGAAAGATCAACTGTGCCAAAAGCCTCATAAATCTAAATCTCACCCCCGACCTCAGATTTGCCCCATGGCCTTCGGGGGGATTATGTGGTTTGAACTGCAGGGGAGCAAAGTTCAGTCCAGGTCAACAATTACATAATGCAGCGAATGCAACAACAGCTGCAGCGCCTGGCTCTCAAGCATCAGAAAATAAATTATAAGGGTGGAGTAAACTGAATTTGAAAGATATGTTGCTAATCTGCCCAGAAGCATTTTAATCTCTGCAGCCAAAAATTGAGCGGGGTGTGGCACGACATGAGCGAGGTTTGGCAAAACTTGAAATGCTTCACTGGCGACGACTGATAACAATGAACTCAAATTCTCAGATTTAATGATTATTTGTGAATTCACCTCTGTCAGCTTTATTTACACTTTTTGGGATAATACAAACAGATCATTTCAACATCAACCACATACAGTACAGATGAAAAAAGATGGATACACCATAAACAAAAGTTGTCTTTACAAAATGTAAACACACATCACCACTTAAGACTATGTCTCTGTTTTTAAAGCAAACTTATCGACTCTAACAGAAGTTGTCCTCTGTTATCTATGTTAATTTTACATAATCATTTTTTTTATAATGTTCTGTTATGATATTAAAACAACAATTTCAGTGCAAAATAAAATGTTAACCCTTATACTATGATCTAATAAAGCAAGCTCATGGTACCATATTGCACAATGCAGGCGCAGACACTAAAAGACAAAGCCAGAAAAGCAAATTAAAAACTTGCTGTTTGCTACCATCTCAACCTTCACCTTTTTTTTTCTACATAAGAAAAAGTAACCTTACAGCATAAACAGGGCTACTGCGCCGTACGTAACCATTTGTTGACGAATGATTATATGGATGAAAACATCTGTAAGTCTTTGTGAAATGAGAAAGGATGCTTGCTTGTCCCGTGGGTGTGCAGATGTGCAGAGGACTTGCAGGCGAGTTACTTCGGTAAATGACATTCAGAGATCCGTTCAGGTTGGCGGGTTAATCGACAATTTGAACCGACTTGTGTGCCGCTGTCGTAACATCATTCACAAACGAGGACTTGCTCATCCCTTGCTGCAGGACAAATAGGTAAATATAAATCAGTGTTCTGCCTCAGTAATTACGCTGAACTTGCAGCAAGTGACACATTGACGATATCGTAAATTAAACTGCGCTTTGCTCATTGATAAAACACATCCAGTTGAAATTTAAATGTGTGTATACCCTCAGAGAAGTAGTAAACTGCATCTCGCTAATGTGCTGTCGTACATGTGTGAACACAGTCCTGCAAGTGTTTCCCCGAACCCGAGCGACTAGATTCCTCTATCACTTGAGTGTCTCATTCACATTCACTGGGCATTTCATGAGAGCACTGCCTAATTCTTCAACCTTTCTCCCTCTGTTTCTCACAAATACCTGAGAGGGGTGTGGACTTTTTAGTGGAAGGGAAGAAACAGAGAGGGCACACCCAAACTCTGACAGATCTTGGCACTCAGGGTTTAGCGTCAACTCACCTTTTTCAGGAAGCTTTGCAAGTCTTTCTCTGACCAGAGGTTGTAGAGGAGGAGGGACGCAGCTTTTTTGGATTTGGGAAAATATCTTAATGGAGGGAAAAACAGTTGTTAAACTTCAGTTTGGACGTGAATTTAAAATGAAAAAATCCCTGATGAGTCATGGGTATTTCCCATATGTTGAATAATCTTATCGCTTCTTGTCAGCACACATGCAGGAACATTATCTCCGCGCTAACATGCAACCTTACCCGTTTCGGCTGAGATCGTTCAGTGAGTTTATCAGTTTGTTGTTTAACAGATGCTTGCAAATCTCAGGCTGCTTCATCAGCAGACAGTTGGAGCTCTGGCAGGCCATGGCCAACGTGTCATCAGACTCATTTCCTTTATTAGTGCCTGCGCTCAGGATCCCCAGCAGCTCCGGGAGGGCTTTACGGGCTTCAGTAACAAGGCAAAATAAACTGACTGTTTAACATTTGTAAAACCTGTAAATGATTGTTTGAGATAATGTATTTTAAGGGAATTTCAAAAAAATCTGACAAATTATTATAGATTCTAAAAATATTGTTTTCTTATTCTTACACATTTTTTTCAAATGAAGAGAAAACACTTGAAAATGAAACGAACAAATGTTTGATAAAGCAACATACTACAAGTTTCGTCTTGCACCTGTTTCTTACCTATGGCATTGTGCAGGTTTGGGTTCTTGGTCAGATTTCCTACCAAAGCCACTGTGCTCCTCTGCAGGTTGACTTTTTTGGACTTTACAAGGGGACTGATAACTTGCAGGCCATTCAGTTTCTGCACAATGATCTGGCTCATTACACTTGAGACCTGTGAACACGGAAAAACATTTAAACTTAGAAATGTAAATTAAATATAGTTTTTTGTCCTGGCCAGTGTAAAAGAACACAACATATTTTTTCTTACAATGCCTTCATGTGCGGTGAGGTTCTGCATCGCTCCACAACAGGCTTCCTGTGTTTCTTCCTGCTGGCTAGAGTCAAGCAAAGACAAGTAACTCTGCAGAGTTTTGGAGTGGATCAGCCAACCTGCCCCATTTGGTTGTGGATCTTCAACGACTGGGAAGTCAAAGTGGTGCTGGACGAGAAAGGGGACAGATCATCCTCAACGTGCAGCTGTTACAGCATTTACTTTTACAGGATTTCCCTTTTTTGGAAACATCCTGGGAAACAAAAGATTGATTTGAATGATTTGTAAAACACAATGTGTCACGGTGCTTGATGCAAACATGGAACACATTGAATCCTAACGTGTTTTATCTTGTGTAAAGATTTAAAACATAGTGAAAGGTGACTCCATTAAAAATCAGAGAACAAAGTCTCACACTGTCACTAGAAGCCTTTGAAAAGCTGGACTGTAATTATACAGTAATTGCCATAATGTTGGTTCAGTTAACAAACATGTCACACGCAGGAATAGGACTAATGACAAGGCGCACACTGACATGTGTGGTCTAGACAGATTGGCAGATACTTGTGGGTCTTTCTGATGTCATAATTAAGTATCCCTGAGGCATGGGTATGTATGTTTGCATGTTTCAGTGTGAGGAATACGGCTCTTGACACGGTGCACATTGACAGGTGCTGTCTAGACAAACTGACAGGTATTCCTGGATATACCGTCTTTCTGACGTCCTAATGAAATATCCCTTAAGCGCTGCTATGTACAGTATGTACGTCT
Source organism: Holacanthus passer (assembly GCA_025331565.1). Lineage (NCBI taxonomy): Eukaryota > Metazoa > Chordata > Actinopteri > Pomacanthidae > Holacanthus > Holacanthus passer. The sequence goes on from JAFREQ010000028.1 coordinate 3,868,849, forward strand.
CACCTGGTGTTCTAGCGACTTGCTCTGTGGACTGAAGCAGCCGATAGGGCCCGTTTCGCCCTGACTATTGCTCCGATTGACAGGCTTGGCCAACGCTGTGATCCTGCTGAACAGAGCCGGAGCCTCGGCCTCCAGCTGGAAGGTCAGGTTGTGCAAGATGCACACGCAGTTTTCTACAGACTTTCAAAGGGTAGAACAACACAGACCGTGGGGGCACATGTCAGACAGAGGAGCGTGTGTGTACATGCGTGTGTGTTGTATATAAAATAATGATTACTTCAGACATGCACGGGAGTGGATTCAGAAATAGCAAGACACTGTGCCAAAGCTCATTAATGCTCAGTTTTGTTGACTGAAAATAAAAAGCTTTGCTGCCAATTGTGCATTAAGATATTTAGTCAATAACTAAGCTGTAACACAGAAACAAGTTATAGTAAAATGATTTAAGGGTGAAAATGTAAAAAAAATATTAGTATAGTGTTACATAGTATAGTGGATTGAAAAATTCCACCAATAATTAAGATATAATACAAAAGTTACAGTTTTCTTACTGTTCTGATTTTAAAATATTGTCAACTGAACCACATAACAAACAGTGTAGTCTGAGTCTCAATCACAAGACATGGAGAAATAGATGATTTAAAGACAAGAGAAAAACAATAATACAGGTTGTTCCATCAAATAATTTTGCATCAAACAATGCATGTATAATCATAGCATTTAAATCATCCACATAATTTAAAGCAGAACACAGACAGAGAGACAGCGTGCAAGATTAACAGACAGTAAACCATTTCTCATTTTTCCTCTTGTTTACCTTATCATCTGGTTTTCCTGCTTCCACACAGTCTTTAACATATCTGACCAGAGAGTCGATCAAACCTCGACATTTCCTCATCGCCTGTCTGTTGTTTTGCTTCGCGCTGCTCAGGTTTCTGTTAAAAATTAAATATATTACAAAACAGTTTCAGGAAGTGAGTGAACATAAACAGTACTCTTGATTGTAATGTACGGCATCAAGAACATACTACTGCCAGTATAAAATAATACATACAAACTCAAAACAGTTCAAACAGCACAAACTACAGCTTCTAGAATGAAGGCTCAACCAACATCTAAAACTGTTTCGCAAAAACTTTTACCACATTGAACTACATTAGTTTTAGCCTGACGAGCTGCAGTTTCACCAGTTGTCACAACCAGACCAACACATAATAATAAAGCCTCTAATAGAAAAAGCAAATTCTGAGATAATAATGTCATTAATCTAAAAAAACAGTGCATTACGCTTCAGTTCTATGATGATGATATTTAATCTTGGTGAAATATTATACATATTTCTCATACAGGTGACTTAATAACAAACTTATGTTGCTCAAAAGACTGCACCAATAAGATCCACTTTTTTGAGCAAATAAATTAGCCTGCATGTAATGTCTTTACTTTATTGTACTATTAATGTAATCTGTTCCCAGTCTACAATGCTCATTACAATGGCAGTAATTTTCTGCCCTGTAGACCAAAAAAATAATCTGGTGAAAATCTCTATAAAAACATCAGCAGATTGAGAGTATTAGACTAATGGTAGTAATCTTGTAGTTTACAGTGTCAGTGTTACAGTGTTTGGAGCATATTTATATCCTCCCTATGACTCATTCTCATCCACTGTGACTATTCAGGCTGTTCAAACATGTTAATGAGGCAAACCCGTTAACCAGTTCTTTACCAGCATCGACTTATCGCAAATCATTTTCCTGCATATCATCATATTCAAACAAAATAATTCTCCACAGACAAACATTCTTAAAAGCATGCCAAGTTATCCAAAATTCCCAGGTGCATGCAAACTTTATGTGAGATAAAGCAAAGACACGTTGTCAGGTGCTCAGTTGAATTTTTTGCTCACCTCAGACATCCGGTGGTGTGAAAGAAGACCTCGGGGTCGCTGTTGGTCCGGTCAGGACCTGTTGTGTAAGGTAAGATCACACGCTCCATTAAGACAGGCAGAGCGCTCTTCAGCAGGTCCGGCTTCAGGCTGTCGACAGAGGACAAATTCCACAGGAGACCTAGAAAGAAAATGAAAACCTCAGCTGTTGAAGCAGCACGTCAGTCAAATATTCACTCATTGCCTGTGGTGAAAATGTTTTTAAAAATCATGACTTTATTTGTTTTAAGCTTTGTGTGCATTTGACTACTGTTTTAATTACAATAAGAACTGATTGTTGGTCTGATCACAGAGCTGTAACTTTTTTCTGGATCTTCGTAATACAATACAATCATAGTTTAAACATTTAACATATTTACATCATCATTTAACATCACTAAAACAAAAGCAATTTGTATTTGGTAAATGCTTCAAATACTATAAACACTTTTAGAATGGCAGCATTCAGTGAGAGCTTAGTGACTGACAGCAGGATGTATACAGGATTCTGTTAAACCACACACAAGTGGCTCTCTGTCTGACCTGTTTGCATGAATAGGTGTGTGTGTATGTGCACACATATTTCAGAGCTAACTTGTACCTGTCAGCTGTTTCTGTATCTCTGCAGAGTCTGCATCTCTGAGCAGAGCCACAGCCCCCGTGATGCCACCGCAGCGATCGATCTCCTCCTTGTTACTGTTGCTTTTAAAGGACAGGTTTCGGAGAGCGGCCGAAGCCGTCTGGTTGACCCGGAGGCTGGGGCTGCGCAGCAAACCCACCAAGGGAGGGATCCCGTTGAGCTTCAACACCTGCGAGACGAGACGGCTTCAGGAGTTAGCACAGCTGAGGAACACAGTAATTTACCACAATCTAAATGACAGTGATTCATTCCAAATGAAACCTTTATTTCCATGAAGGATTACAATGAGTTAAACAGTACTTCACTTTGAGAAATGGCAGCAAGGCTGTAATACAAACTGGGAAAAGTGGGCAACTGCCCAGAGGCCCGAAACCCATAAGGACTCAAATAAAAATTTATTTTTATTTTCTTAAGATTTGCGTAAAATCAAACTATGCTTAAGATCAGCATTTTAACAGCAATAGTCATTCAGTGTATTTTCATCTCTTTATAGTACTCTCTTCATAGTAGTTTTCATTGTTAGTGGTGAAACCCACCATTCCTGTGCAGGATTCAAATTACCGATGCACACCTGAGGGACTCACAGGAAGTCTCACATTTTATCTCATTGATATCAGCCTCACTGTTTACTGTTCATTCTTCAAACGCCGAATCAGCGCTGTGCTAAGTCACTGCTGATGCAAACCGAACATTTCCAAATACGAGGGAGGGATGGGCCGGAGAACTCAGCTGAACACAGCATTCATATCCAAGCAGACACATATAAGCTGATTTAAACAGTAGATTTAAGTTTTAAGAAGTTATTCAAATTTCAAATCCAACATTCAAATCCAGCACACGTACCAACAAAAACACAAAGGAACAAAAAGATCTTCACTGGAGTCGATAATGACTCTAAGATATGTTATATCTTTTTTCCTTTGTCCTTTTTAAAAAATTTTTTTTGACCTTCTCAAACTTTCCACTGAATCTCACGTTACACTCAGATGGAAATTATAAACAGTCTGACAGCGTGACAAGACGACAAGACAAACCAACCTCCTCTTTCGCTTTGTCGTCAATGAAAGTGTTGTGCTGTATGTAGGAAGCTCCACAGTGCTGATAGGTCTCCTCCGGGTTGGACAGATACTCCACAGCCTCCTTCATAGTGATGTCAGCGACTGCACTGTTGCCATTCGACCTGTAAGACGATAATTACAAACTAAATGCTGTTTAAACACACCGAGATTGTGCAAGAATTTCTTCACTGAAACATCTTATTCATATCATTTGAAATGAAGAAAATGGGAGGTAGAAAAAAACTGTCCCCACTCACCCAGAATCTGCTTTGCTCTTCGGGGCAGACTCTGTAACAGGAGGCTTTGAGGACGTCTTGGACACGTCCACCGGGCTGCACAGGAACTGGGAGTTTGTTTTGGTCTGACCTGTGCCATTCATACTGTGTTGAGGCTGGAGTTGAGGCTGGGATGGGGCGCGCATTATAAACTGACTGCTGGATCTTTTGGCCTTGTAGGTGGCCCTGTTGGAGGGGAGTCTCTGCGGAGGGACAGAGGGTTTTGGCACGGAGCGCTGCCAGGCCAGATCGGGCTCGCTGCGGCTGGCGTTGATCCGACCCATCGGCATGGAGCTGACGGGGGCGAAACTCCTCTTATACTGATAGGTAGAAGCTGAAGTGTTCTTCTTCACAGAGGTTCCCTTAATGTTGTTGACGGCTTGTAGGTTGATATGTCTCTCCAGGCTGAGCTGCAGAGCCAAAGAATAAACATGTTTGTAATGAAAGATAATCTTGTCTTATGAAGGTAACTAATCAGGGAGACGTGACTGACAGGGAGCTGGCAATGGCAAATCGAATTGTGAAAGAGCTTTTTGGTGCGCTGTGGGTTGCTTAAACGAATGAGTGGCAGCCTCAGTGGGAGAGACTGGTGAACGCATTTATGTGTGACGGGACAGAAAGGAATGATCTGGAAACAGGTTTTTGAGGAAGAAATATGAGAAAAATCAACTGGGGACAACTTACAACTCTGATTCCAAAGAAGTTGGGACACATAAAACATAAATTAAACAGAATGTGATCATTTGCTTATCCTTTTTGACATATGCTCAATTGAAAACAGGGCAAAGACAATATATTTAATGTTTTGGTAAACAGGTTCATTGGTAACAGGTGATGGTATCATGATTGGGTATGAATCCTGGAAAGCCTCAGTCGTTCACAAGCGAGGACGGAGCGAGGTTCAACACTTTGTCAAACACATGATTGTATAAATGATGTCACTTCATGGCCTAGGGAACACTTGTTGCCGTTAAACACAGTGTGTTTGCAAATGATTGCGTCCCAACTTTTTTGTAATCCAGGTTGGATTTTTCAACCCCTGTTCCTGATTATTGGTATTAGGCCCCTACAAATATAAGATAATATCAGTGATGCATCAAATAGTGCTAAACTATAACAATTTCACTTTGATTTGCAAAAAAGCAAAAAAAACAAATATTTGTTGTATGATACTGAAATATTTTGAATTTTGGACAGTTGAAGTTGAAGTTGCTACTTTGGCCACTATAATGGGCTTTTTTAAAAACTTTTTGACACAAAACAATCATTGAAAAAATATTTGACAGGTTAATAAATAATGACAATAGCCTTTAGATGCAGCTCTAATCTAAGTGTGATTTTAAATACTTCTCAAAACTCTAATAAATAAGTCCAAAATCAGCCTAATAAAACACCATGTGTGATTTGAGTTGTAGCGATGGCGGCCTCACACTCGTTTTCTCTATGACAACACTGTTATGATAACACAACCAGTGAGTCACTCTTACCTGTTAATGGTGTAATAAAAAGTAGATACGCTTCGTAACTTACAGTTTTTGAAAAGCCATTCCCGCAAAAGATGCTTCCATTAGATGTGCTCGACTTCAAAGCGTCGACGAACACGGAGTCATACGCAGGACCTGAGGAGATAAACAAAGGGCTATCAGCTGTTATCATATGTACAGTACACGAGGTCAACGTCCATGTTTTATTGTCTGTGTTTCAGAAAAGGGGAAAAGCTGTCAACTGCTCAGTTCCTTCTCGGCAAGTGTAGCCTTTGGTTTACGCTTAAATGAATTCAAGTCCCAAAATTAAGGTACAAAAGCAGGAGCATGAATTGGTGAAATCCTGTTTGTATTCTTGCAAAGATTTAGAGACTCATACACAGGATTTTAGTGTCCCCCAACAATCTGACAAGCCAAATGACAAAAGTCTCTAAAACTGTTTTTCATCTGTTCAGTTACACTTCTTGTAAAAAGCCATTATTTATTCATTACTTTGTTGTACTAAAAGCAGTAGACTTTAAACACATTGAGTCTAAAAACACTGTAGATTTTCAAATGAAAGGCTGCTGAAACATGACCTCAGTGTCCTCCAGGGCCGTAGCCAGGATTTTCAAACTAATGATCCAAGAGTCCTCACAACCCCCCTCACACACACACAAGACAAAACATGTAAGGTTTAAAACTTGTTTAGATTCTTTATTTCACTCAAATTTAATATTTCTTTAAAGGAAAAAAAGTGCTTCAGTTTCAACACAACTAACTCTACTCCAACAAAAACAGTACTTTGTCTCCATTTTCTCTACAATTAGAACCAGATTTAATCATTTCAAGAAAACCTCCAGGAAAATAATGGAGCAAAAGTGTTTGTAGATTTGGATGCGATACTTCATGTTACCTGGAGTTTTACTGTACACATGTGCTGCAATGTGGACTGTGTTCTTTTCTAAAGCCTAAGACAAATTTTTTTCTCAATAAAAGCTCATCTAATACAGTATAATCCAGTTTAATCTAACCCAGCATTACAGGCTTATTTCCCAACATAAAGGTCTGAACAGAAAGATTCTCCGACGTGTAATAAAAAATACTTCATCCTGGGGGGAAAATACTGCAAAATGAACTTTAATTGCATGAATGTAAAACTGTTTCTAAGATGCTGAAGCCCCTCCAGACTCTCTCCACGGCCCTGCCAGCTCTTACTTGTTGGAGACAAAGAGGCAGATCCGCCCCTGCTGCTGCTGGACTGCCTGGACCTGGTCCTCCTCACGGTCTGCACCTGCTCCAGGACTCGCTGCTGTCCGGACCGGTACTGGTTCAGGGAGGGCAGAGCCAGAGACGTGTCGTCCGCGGTGGCGATGGACATGACGGATTTGAGCGGGTCCAGGCTCGTCATGGTGGAGGTGTCCGGGTCCGGGTCTGCAGGGGGAAGCGGTCTGCGGGTCTGACTGAGGGAATAAAAGCGCACCTCGCCCTGAGATCAGACCGCGCCCAGAGAGGAAGCACCGAGCTGCAGGACTGAGCTGCTCACAGGCTGCAGCTCCACCTGTCCTGCCTCCTACCTGTCTCCTACCTCTCCTGCCTCCTACCTGCCCTGCCTCCTACCTCTCCTGTCTCCTACCTGTCCTGCCTCCTACCTGTCCTGTCTCCTGTATGAACTGTCTCCTACCTGTCCTGTCTCCTACCTGTCCTGCGTCCTACTGTCCTGTCTCCTACCTGTCCTGCGTCCTACCTGCCCTGTCTCCTACCTGTCCTGTCTCCTGTATGAACTGTCTCCTACCTGTCGTGTCTCCTACCTGTCCTGCCTCCTACCTGCTCTGTCTCCTACCTGTCCTGTCTCCTGTATGAACTGTCTCCTTCCTGTCCAGACACATGCTGCATCATTCATATGGGAAATAAATGGAAACCCAAGAATTGCATTTAAGCACAAGTTTGAGATATTTGTGTTGGAGTGTTTTCTTTTCATGCCACATTTTTTATTTCTGTTTCGATGCAAAGGGAAAGATTGTACTTTAACTCCACTGCAACTATTTGTCAGCTGTAGTAACTAGTTATTTGCAAAAAATATTTTTTGCATTAAAAACACGAAGAGTTTAAAAAAAAATAATGATAATGTCATTATATAATAAATATAATGATTTGTTAATTGATTAATAGTTGATTAATCAATTGTTTATTATTATCTATCTTAATTTTCCCCGCAAAACCATTTCATGTTTCCAGCTTCACAAATGTGATGATTTGCGGCTTTTGCTTAAATAATTTTAGTTTGTGTGTTTATTTATTTATTTACTTTTGAGGTTTGGACTGTTTAGAGAAAAACATTGTGAAAGTCACTTTGGGTAATTTGCAGAATTTTGACAAACTGAATAATCAATCGATTAATCAAGAAAATGATCAGCAGATTAATCCATAAGTAAAATAATGATTAGTTGTATTCCTATAAAACAAGTTCAAAATGAGCTCCACCTCAAACAACCATAACAGTAAAATCTTGCTTTTACACATGACACATGAGTAATAATATTCTAATGATATAATACTTCAGGGGGTCCCAACCTGGAGATAAATCTGAGAGGTGATGACATGATTAATGGAGCAAGAAGGAGAGAGAGAGAAAAAAAGTTCTGCAACACAAGTATGCATTAATGGAGTTTTCTGTCAGCAGTTACGGTTGTGAAATCAATGTTGTGCTTTTACTTTTACTAAACTTTTCAATGCATCACTTCTACTTACAGTGGAAAAAGTTTTGGTACTTTAATTTTGGTAAAGGATTTAAGCACTTCTTCCATTGTACTGAAATCTACCTGAGATCTGGGAACCAACACATCATTGAAGGCTTCATTCAAGTTAAGTGTATGTAAATATACAGCCAGTCATTACAGCCATGTCACCATTAAGGGCTTTGACGACAACTGTTCAGACCAGACTAGATTAGGACAGATAAGGAAAGACTAACACAAAAAGCCTGTAAAGCTGGACATGTAGATAATCATCTAACTGAAGTGATAAGTGAAAGTGAGTTTACTACAGTTCAGACCTGCTCACAGTTCATGTTATTCCTCCTTACATGCCACAGCTGCAAGAGCTGGGAACTGATGCACTGCAAGACAAAATGTGTTTAGGAGCACAGAATCATTCATTTCAGCTTCATTCATTTATGTATTTTGCAATAGTGATAAAACAGGATAATAGATTATAACAGTATAACTCCCCGAGACCTACTGTAACTATATAACAAGTTAAAGAAATATGACTCTTATTGAAAATGCATGAGTAAAAATACAAAAGCAGCCAACGTAGTAGTGTAAGACATTTTTACATACTTACCTGGAAATGTCACTAAGAAAGGTGAAGGGTGCACAAGAAACATGTGGCCATCACCAAGGATTTCAACTGACCTCTCATTTAAATCCTGTTCTGTTAAAATACATCATTATCCTCACCTTTCCACTAAAAACACTTAAATAAAATAAAGGAACTGCTCCAGTCTTCACTTACAGCTAATGTGCATGAGATGTAGAGTAACCTAATTTACACACAGTATATGTAGATACTATATTTAGGAATTGTGTTTTAAAAGCCTGTGTAGCTTTACCGACTTACCCTTTGTTTTGGTGACAAAGCCACAGCATTTTTTTGGTTGGTAGTGACTCTGATGGTTTCACATTGTACATGGTGTGAATTTTATGTCCTGATGTAATTTGCACTGGGGAAAAAATTAAATTCAAACCACACCCATGGGTGCTCCTGCCCTGCGGGTGTACATGTGGGATCTGGCAAATTCTGCTGTCGTCTCCTCTCACATGCTCCATGTCACCTTCGCCTTGTAATTGCTGCTCAAGAGCCAGTTTGGGGTTTAGTGTGGAACAAGAGCTGTTTTCATTGAGCATGTTCACTTGTCTCATGTACTTCCGTCGCCCTCTAGTGGTGAATGTGTAGATCTGCTGTGTATCAGTGAATATTACCTGCAGCTGAAATTGGCCGAGTGCTGATTTTTCACCTTTATCCAGAGCCAGAGCAGTCAAGAGGCGTGAGAATAAAATCTTTATTATTGCTTTCATTATCAGGCCCATCACAGCTTTCAAGTGGATATTATCTGAAATTCTATGACCTTCATAAAATTAAGAACTAACAAGTGCTTTTCCAACATCGACGTGAAAGTTAAGAATAAATTTTAAAAAGGATCAGTCATTATCAGGCTCTTGCTGAGTCCTAGCTCTTTTACAGAGATGTGGAACATTAAGTAATTTCCTACCTTACATAAAAGGAAGTGGTTTATCTGGTTAGTCAAGTAAGTGCACAGCACACTAAGGACATATTAAGCATTTGTAATTTTCTATAGTACATGATGGTTTGTAAAACGCAGAGTATATATGACACAACATCTTGAGCGCATTCCCACTGCTATACGTTGGGAAATAGGAGTGTAGATTGTCTCTAACATAAAGATACTTTCAAGAAGTGCAAGATAGTGAACATGATAACATGAGACATGCAGCTAGAGCTTGTCCCTTTTCCAGTATACTACACTGAAAAATCTTAACGGGTGCGTGAGGATCTTTACGTGCTACTGGAAGCTCTCAGCAATCTGTCCTGCAGAGAAAAAAATGTTACTGAACAAAACGTAAACCTACAACCTTCGGAGTGTCTATGCCTTACGTGCAGTGGAGACCACAGGGCTACTTCCTGTGAGTAAATCAGCAAACAGTCTGGACCCACTATGATTATGTGGTGGATGCTCTAAATCACAAAAGGGGAGCATGGCAATAAAAACAGAAACAAGTGGTCCCACTGAAACTACGGGTGGGTGGAATGCAAGTTGGACCTGAGCCTTAAAGAAGACAAATGGCCACGTTTCTGACCTTTAAAAACAGCAGTAGCACAGAAGTATCAACTATGTGATAGGAAGCATGTTTGCTGAAGCACATAGAGGGAAATCTAGGGGTAAAAATGGCTAAAGACGATTATATAAAAAGTATAAAAATGTCAAAGCGTGTGTCCTGCACTACTTTCAGAAACGTTCTTCAAAAACTCCTTCTTCCCGCAGTACAAATCTAAATCTCAAGAGCATAAAACACATTCAGAGGATAAACAACTCCTTCAAACATCCATCTTAAAGCTCACTTCAAAGGCTTCTTTCAATGAGCCCACTTTGACCCACTTGGCTTCTGCATTATTCTTCTGGCTCAAAGGCACTGGGCTCAAGACCATCTGGGGGCCTCCGCTGGGTGCTGTGGGGCTGAGCCAAAGGAAAGCCCCTGAGCTTCTCTTGCAGACTACCGACAGCCAGCCGCATCTGGTCCTCAGCCCCCTGAAGAGATTTCAGCTCCATGGTGTAGAAGATGTACAGCATAGACGTTGTCAGCAGGATGGCGAAGCACAAAGCAGCCAGCATGTAAAAGGAGGTACGAGGGAAAGGTTGCTCTGCTCCCAGGGCCAACCAGGGGACGGCAGCGATGGCCAGCTCCAGAAACAGCAGAGCCAACCCCATCACTCCGGTGCGTGTTGCTGTGTAACGCATCCTCTCAGCACAGTGCAAACCCACTTTGACTTCAGTGCGGGCCTCTGTTACAATGTCGACCAACTCAGCCACTTTCCCTGAGGACAAAGAGTGTTCAGAAGCCTTGCAAGAAATGACGGTTGACGTCGACACAAGCAGCATGAGTGTGTTTAATACAAGTCAGTTGAACAGTACCATGGGAAAAGACTGAGGATCTACTGTCGTACATCATCAGCAGATGTATATGCAGATGGTGTACTGTTTACCATGTTCACCATCCTAGTTTAGTGTGTCAGCATGCTAACGTTTGGTAATGAGGTATTGGACAAATTAATTTTTGAGCTGATCATGGTATAAGATGAAAAGTCAGGAAATCCCAAAAGTCAGTAGGATTCATCCTGTGTCTCACAAATGTCTGTACAAATTTTCATTGCAGTTCATCCACAACAAGCTGACATTTCAGGCTGGATATCAATCAGTGGACAGTGGCATTGTGAGAGTAAAAATACCTGCAGCAGAGTCCTGATTCTTTGATTTCCAGTCACTTTCAGTCTCAGTCTGAGTGCGTGTCTCCAGCCTAATTTCAGCCGTCAGAGCTTCATGGTCGGAGTATGGGAACGGATGGTCAAGGACGGAGCCTTTGGTGGTGGACATGAAATCACAATAAATGTCCGCTTTGGACGAACCCTGGGAATTAAAAAAAGGGAGTCAAAAGACAAGAAAAAAATCATTTGATGACTTCAACATGTTGGTGTGAACACGAGAGGATAAAAATACAGTAGGGGTGACGACACAAAGCTTCCACCCACCTTGAAAAGGATGTAGTCGATTCGAATACCCTTCTCAAAGGGACCAAGCTCCTTTTTACTGATAAAAGGGTTGTCAGCGATGAGAGTCATACCATTCTCACATCCCTATGACACAAAATTAATTTCAACATTTATTAAAAATATTTTTAAAAGTTTTAAGGAAAACACATTTGTATTTTTACAACCTAGCACTTGTTTTCACAGTCTTGACCATTACTTCCTGTCAGTTACGATGACATTTTACTTAGACCGACAGACCACAATGACACTGCTGGATACAGCTTCAGAAGTACTTCGTGGATGAAATACCAGACTTCAGGAAATGTCGTTCTGCTTTTACATCCATATAAATGGACAAGAATGTGGTTAAGCTGACGACTCGTTTTGAACCTCTCAGACTGTGAGCCATCCACCACTGTCACCATATTTCACCATTAACCTTATAAAATGTTGCAAATGCAGCACTCTTGTCACTACCTACATCAAATTTAGCAGTCTCTAAATAACAATCTCGGAGTCCAGTGGAAGTCCTCAGTAGTCTGTTACCAAGGTCCTGTGGGTGCATGTTAAGATCACCACCTAAAATCACCACATCTGCTCCAGCAGAGGTGTGGCTGATAGGTACAGAAAAAACATATTATTAACACTGACACAACTTGGCAGGAAAATGTTGAAAATGTACTGTGTTTAAAAACCATTTAATGGGTAAGAATACTGTCAGACAATTTAGAAGTGTTGACTTCAACATGAATAACACCAGCTGACAACAGGTGAGAAAAATATGCAAATATAAACAAATATAGTATGAGCCACAAAGCTATATGTGCAGAAGAAACATGGAAAGACACCGAATGAACTGCTGCAGCTCCCACGCCTGAACCACTCGGTGAGGTAGATAAGAATCCTTGTCTCTGCAGTACTCTGCATGCAGCTGAAATGAATACACAGTGCGTTGATCAGTAACAGTATATAATATATAGGTAGTGCTAAGCGCTGACGTTAGGGAAACTTACATGAGTAACATAGACGTTTGCAGTCAAGCTGCCAATGTTTAAGACGGCCACCCCGACAGCTTTACCTCCAAACCAGTCTCCATGGTGAGCCTAGATATTAGGAGAAATAAAAAATGTTATAAGAGAACAGGAGGAGTGATATTCTGCCAAGAGGGGTTGTAACATTAAAGAATCGCATATCCACTCTGAGGGTGAGGTGTGAGTGTGTGTGGAACTGACTCCTGACTATATTGCTCACTTGCTAACTCCCTAAGAGCCCAAGTTCAGCCTGAGATCCCCTGATAGGTCTCTATTAATAATTCCCAGGTCAAGAATAAAAACCAGAGGAGATCTGGCCTTTGCAGTGCTGCTGGAGGAAACTGAGCAACTTGGCACTTTATCTCTGTTCAAAAAACACATGATTTTAGAACAGTATTTTCTTCAATTGTTTTCATTCTGACCTAACTGCATTTTTTTTTCATCTGTTCAACTGTTTTTCATTTTTATGTGTTAATGCACCATGCAACTCTTCAATAAAGTTGTATACTTTTGTCAAATAATGATATTATCAACAGTTATGTTGATTATTATTTCTTTCATCAAGTCATATTTTAACAGAGGGTACAGTGTAAAACACTACTTTGTGATTCTCAGACTCTCCAGACTTACCATGTAAGGATAACCATTCAGAGAGTAGCGATAAAGAAATGTGTCATGGATTCTGTATTTGGAGAAAATGGCCAGTCCACTGCCTATGACTCCACTGCAGAATGAAAAGAAAAGCAAGACATGAAAAGAAGTTCTTACTCCACACTAACCACCAGCTTCAGCAGCACCTGATTATTGTTTAATGAAATAACTCACATTCATGAATATCATAAGTAGGTGTTATCTGGAGTAGATGTGAGAACTTATCTACTAGAGTTGACATTTTTGTGAGCTGCAAAGGGGATTAGAGAGGCAGAGCCTTTGATTAATCTCAGTCTTACGCCTTGGTATGGAGGTCAAGAAAGAATTAAGCTTCAGAGTTAATCCTTGTAGGTAAGGCCTAAGCTTCAGTTCAATTTTGCAGATGGATCAATGCCATGAAAGTACATTTTTCTGACAATAAGGCACTTCAGGGGCCTTTTGAAGATATGACAACTTACTCATGAATTTTAATCATGGACAGGTAACAGGTTCAGAATGGATTGCACAGCAACCTTGGGTTGAGAGTAAAAAAAGTTACCTTTTGAAGTAATGAGAGTGAGGATGACCACAGGCAAGTTTCTGTTTCAAGGATAGATAGTCTTTCTCACTCCAAACCTGAAAAAAATCTATATGTCACTTGAAAAGCAGAATACTAGACATTGTTATATAATTAATATTGTTCATATGAGTTTACAAGAAGTTTTATGACTTCAGGTTAGTCTTCACTGCAGAATATAACAAAATTAACTAAGTGCTGAAAAAGTCAACCAAATTAGTGACTCTGCAACGTTTTTACACTGTAAAATGGCTTCTTCCACAAACCTCTTGCAGTAAGACAATATCATGGTCTTCCTTGCTCAACATCTCTCCAATCATGGCATAGCGCTGAGGACAGTGTTTGCTAAGGTAGTGGATCCCCCTGAAAAACAGAAGAATGGACAATGTGTGTTTGTATGTGTTTTCATACATGTATCAAGGCATAAAAATGCATTAAGAAATGCTACAAACCACAGTCACTGACCAGCAGTTCAGAGAGAAGACCCGGACACTGACGGAGTCTGTGTTAGCCATGCTTGCAGATCAGCGGATCAGTAGATGTGACGATGGAGTGTCAGATCAGGTGAGTTGACTGGGACAGCTCCTAAAGCGACACATAAAAGTAATTGTTAGATTTTTGATATCTAATCCCAAATGAACACATCAGGTGTTATGTGTGGATGCACAAAACCTTCCAGCATATTCTCATAAACAGTCATAAAATGGGAGTAATTCAGCATGGAAAAGCAATTTGAGAGGAAAACTGGAACATGGATGTAAGGGGCCAATGCATACATGAATTCAGTTCATTAAATAAATAAACTGAAAAGTCACTCAGTCACGAGTCTCATAAAGAAGAACAAGTGGAAAAAGACATAAAAAAACAAATATTAAAAACTGCACAATAAGCGCCAAAAGTGCAAACCAAGCAGACTGCCGCCTGACTATAGATCAAACTCTGGGCCTTAAACGGTCTTAATGAGTCAGCAAATTTTCACCATTTTTAACTGAGAAACTGTAAACAAACTTAATCATTCCTGTGGAATACTCTATTAGCTTTTAATAGACTGTGAATACAATTATGTATACTAAAAATAATGAACTGGCATCTGTAAAGGTATAGTCAGGTCTGAAAATAGGCAACTATAATGTGGTACCAACTATTAATAATGTGCTATAGCTGAGTTGACCCTGACAGGCCTCAGTATGTGATGCAGTGGGAAAATGTAGTTGATTTTTCAAAAAAGAGACATAGAAAAGAGGCGATTGAATTTACTCCTTTCTCCTGGGACTGAAACAATACACCAGCCCCACACAGAGTGCTGACATAGCTTTGCTCTGTCTGGAGACAAAAAGGGGAAGCAGCAATGCAGTGAAAAGAATCGATGGGCTTTAGGTTATGGTTCTTTTGAACACGCAAAACTGGTTATTCATAGTGTGTCGATACAGAGAAAGCAAACAGCATAAAGTAATAAATTTTCTTGCAATTGTAAGACTAATATCAACCTAAAATTGTTCAGTGCATCTGTGTGTGTATCTGAAATACTGAAGGATGCTGCATCATTACACATTAGATGTTGCAGCCAGAATCAGAATCAGAACCAGTCAACCCAACCAGTCAAGGCAGATGGCCACCTGCCTAGAGTCTGGTTCTGCTCGAGGTTTCTGCTTGTTAAAAGGTTTTTCCTCGCCACTGTGGCCAAGTGCTTCTTCATGATGACAACTGTTGGGTAAATAACATGATCAAGTAAATAACATGATCAAGGGTACAGTCTAACCTGCTCTGTATGAAAAGTGCCTGAGATGAATTCTGTTGAGATTTGAATCTATACAAATAAAATTTAATTGAATTTGAATTGAAAAAAATTAATAGATTAAGAATGGGTTTACTGCCAAGTAGGCTTTCACATGTGAGGAATTTGTTTTCGTGCATAACAACAGAGCAAGTAGAAAAACATAAAGAAAGATGAAAAGCAAATATTACAAGTAAAGAAGCATAAATAGAAAATATTTGACAATAAAATGTTCAAGAACATTATAAATGCATTTATATGCAAATGAACACATTAGGTGTAACATGCAAATGCACAGGAGGCAGTTTGTGTAGACTTTAACCCAAACTAAGATAAAACCATTGACACTTTAAAGACTGTGAAATTCTGTCACATGAATCAATCAATAAATAAACAAACAATAGTCTGCGTGTGCTCTGGATCTGGCACAACCAAATGCCTCCAGATTAAGTTACATGTGACCCAAAATGCCGGTTGTCTCATGGTGTTTGGGCGAGAAAAGCAGAGGTAGAGTCAAGTTAGCTTGCAGACAAGGTGGATAAAGTTTCAGCTAACGTAACTGCACTTAATAGCTTTCTGAATTTTTAATGGAGGTGTTGATGAAACCTTTGGAACAAAGTTAGCTTCATTATTATGTAGCTATAATATAAAATGAATATCACTGCAGGTAAACAGATATAACAGCTGCTAAACATCTCTAGCTAGTCATCAGCTAACGTTAGTCTCTATAAGAATGAAGCTGGCTCCGGTTTCCGTTCACTTATCACTGGTGTTGTGTGGTTTGATTATTAACTAATTTAATTGAACTCACCTCACGAACCTGTTGGCTTCAGCTGCCGTTAACGGGACCGTTTGATGAGCAGAAATAACGTTGAAACGTCAGCTTTGGCTCTGGACCCAAATACTTCCTGTTAGCCTGCTAATGACAGTTAACTGTTACTGTAATTAATTAACTAATGATTATGAAGAGAACACACAGTCGGCTGCTCAGCATCTCTTACAACGCCACTAACTTAGCTGTGTATGTCTCTTCCCATTGCTATGTGCTTTCCCTGCCGGTGTAAAGTCAGCTGGGATAAAAATATTTGTTTGACCTCCGGTTGTAATTTTCCCTCAAAATAAAACCGGAAGTCGAGTTGCTTCCGTATTTCAGTGACACGAGCGCCTGTATAGAACATGCCTTTAATAGAATGAGTAGAAATCTTGTTTACTTAATCGCTACAACTCGATTTCAAATAAACAATCACTTCTTTTGTACTAAGTTTTAATTTGGAAGCTTTCACCGAACATCCGTTAATATTTTCGCTAACTTGGCAGTCACTTCCGGGTTGACTTCGCCTCAGCCGCGAGTGATTCTGGGAGGTGAAATTCTTTCTCTACAGCTTTGCACAGGCAGAGGTATCACAACTTAGACACTCACACAAAACTATACTTATGTAAAATAACGTTTATCAACTAATTGTCCCTTTTTAAAAATAAAATTTTTAATAAATTACATTATTAGATTGTCAATACTGCTGCATGAGTGCATAAGAAGCATTTAGGTAGTTTCAAGTCCTATGCTTGTCAACTTTGGGTCGGTCCCCATCTAAGGGTCACAAAATAAATCTGGGGGTCCTGAGATGATCAATAGGGTAGAAATAAAGAAAAAAACGTTCTGCAACACAAATTTCTATATATTTTTTTCTATTTTCTTCTAGAGGAAATCATTCTTTTACAGAAACATGACAAGAGGTCCCAACAAGGCACTGATTTTTTTGTGAGTGATCACAAGCTAAAAAGGTTGGGAACCACAGGTTTGGTCCTTAGTGTTAATATGTGTTATGTAAAATCTTAATCTGAAAAGTAACTAGAGTATTTTTGTCAGATAGATGCAGTATAAGTACAGTATATACCGTGCATCAAACATCATGTTGACTACTCTGTTTTGATTTAACTGTACCAAAATCTCTGACTCTGAGGTTAGGTGTAATGGATGTTAGGACCCCATGGGGACCATAGAATAAATGCTAAACTGCATCTTTCATTCAATAAAATGGGTAAACATCAGTATGAAAAGAACCATCAGTGGGACAAAACAAATTTACAAACATGTTTAATAAGTTTTCTGGGGAAAAATGGCCCCAAAGGCACCATGCGTCTTTTATTGTTAGATACATTTGTTTGATTACATAGTCCAACCTCTACTTTGAAGTATAAAATTGCAATGCACAATGGTAACAAAGACAACAGTAAACCACCTTAAACCAAAAAAAAAAAAAAACTGCCCACACCATTCAGAATATGATACATTAGATATCTCATTATTAATTATCAATATCAGCACAATCACACATTATTTTCAGTGAAGCATATGGCAAACACTGAAAGTCAAAAGACAACAGAATCAAAACAAAACATTAATCTTGATAATGGCAAAAAAAAAAAATGTCTGTATAAAAGATAAATTGAGAAACCTGCTAGAGGAGGAGTGTTATTGTATCTAGCTTGTGAAATATGACATTCAAAGCCAGGTGCAATTATTCCACTGTACATTATGTTAAATTTGAACTTTTATAGCACAATTGTCCAGTGAACCACACAGAGTAGACACTTGTTGAGCAGGAATCATGGGAAGACAGTTCTCCTGTCTCTAATATGAGTCCTGCGATACTTTTAACATCTCCATCACAATGGAAAGTGATCAATACATCTCCAGTACCCCACCCTGCCCTCCCGCTATTTCTTTTCCAACCCTATAAATAACAATCAATGGTCATACTCCACAGCACAGAGACAATAGCTCCTATTCAAGACAATTATTTAATTTGATTTTAAAATTATTTTATGTTTAATGTCAGTAAAAAAAAATTGTCTTAAATATCAAAACTGAACTTTTATCAATGGATGCAGCTTCTCCACACATTACACGGAGAAGGGTGAAGCAAATGAACCGACTTCACAGCATACAATCTCTTTTTTAAACAAAAGAAACAGTGATTAACTTCTCTCCACTTAAAACCATGGTCTCTGTGCTGAGTTACCTGCTCACAAATATGAACATAAAGTACCCCCAGAAATACTCCTATGTAACACATATTCCTTTAGCATCCGCTGACTCACAGTACAGAAACAATTCATTTTTCCATATAGGCTACATAACTCAAGGCAGAGAATAAGCACTGCTGCTGCTTCACCCCCCGTCTTGATCTTTTTAAGTGCAACCAAGCACACGTCTTCAAACAGAGAGAAATAACAGGGGATCTCGTAAGGATGGCAAAGCCCTGGCTTTATTTCAGGCGAGCAATGGTACAACGCATCCCTAGTGTCACAAGTCAGTTATAGATAGATGCTTGTAAGACCTGATTTTTAAATTGTGTAATAAAACATTTTTTAAAAAAGCAGAACCAAAATAGTACGTCAACACAATAAACCTTCTCCCTGTACACTTGGACTGTAAAACTTGGGACGATTTTGTCTGTAAAACAACAGGCTACATGAAAATTAGTTATCCCATCCCATTCCTCTGTGTGCCGCGATACAAAAACTGCCTCACAAGATGCGTATCTCAGAGGTTTCTTTCCAATTTTTTTTTTTGACAAAATAAACCTGTCTGACTATTTTCTGTTTGTTTAAAAACAAGAGGTAGTAAAAAAAAGGCAATCCAAAGTGGCAGGCAATGATATAATCTTTGGAGAAAAGGCACTTGCTTTCCTAACAAACCTACTCCAACAACACCACTTGGCTCTGGTTTTCCCCTTCAGTGGTCCTGTTCTCTCTCTACTTTTTCAATCTTATATACACGTCTCTTATTGCTCAGAGTGTGTTCCCTTGGACACTATGAGTCTTTTCAACCCTAAACACATTCTCGTTCCCTCAATAAAACATTTCAAGCTCCATCAATTACCTCGGGAAAGTGACCCACTTCATCTAAAGCATGTTTAAACACATGGAAGATAGCTAGTTGTTCGAAAAATCCGTAAGTAATTCTTCAAAATTTCTTTGCGTGTCGGCACGTCGAGATTCACTCTTTTATTTTCCTTGACTCTTTTTTTAAAGCATAAAATGTGTCCGTGTTAGTTCGGTCTAGGATTGTTTGAATGCTTTATTTTTCTTTTTTTAGTTTTTCCTGGATGGTCGAGCTGGTTGAAGAGAGATTGTGTCACGCTTGTGTCTGGCTTTTCCAAAACCTCCCTGAGGAGCTGTTAGTCTTTAACAAGTCTGTAGACGTGATACTGAGCTCCATGTTCACTTGTGGAAACCTCAAAAACAAAGGCTATACAGAGCAAGGTCTCCTGGGTGTCGCGGTTCGTCACCACCTGAGGGGCAAAGGGACAATACCAGGTGAGAAATATGAAGCTGCACAGCCTGTTTAGAAATACTGGAGTGACAATCAGATGTTAATTTCTTAATTTATCAAAGGAATAGCTTGACATTTTGAGAAATACTTATTGGCTTTCTTGCTGACAGTTAGATGAGTTAGTATATAGAGCCTAAATGTTCCTAAATGTCAATCTATTCCTTTAACAATCTGATAAAATCAAGTGCGTGTTACCTGTAGGATAGTGAAGTTTTCAAGAACACTGTTCATCATGTACTTTTCAGGCAAGTGTTTGAGTTTGTGGATAAAGTTGATCATGTACTCGCACATAGGAGAGCGGTGGATCCTGTAAACGCACTTTCCTCCCTCCAGGCGGGCGTACTCCGTCTGCAACACACACACAAAACCCCCCAATTAAGGTGAAAATGAGAGACTGTTTCAATTGTTTGAGAGGAAAATACAGAATCAGTGCACGTTCTCACCTCTACTTTCTCGACAACCTGCTTGCCAAACGAGCAGACTTTGGTTGAAACGGTGATCGTCATGTTCTCGAGGCTGCTGTACTGGCTGCTGACACCGTAGAAAGAACCAGGGCCGTCCTGCATGCCGCTGCTGTTCAGGTCCGCCTGCAGGGAGCGTACATTTCATCTGATTAGTGATGACCGTGCAGCACATGAATTGTGCGGTTGCAACATAAATGTAAGGTCTTTCAGTGGTGTTTGTTTCTGTGCGATGACAAACTTCTTGTGGCTAGATGTTTGGGGACAACAATCTGTGTGCCAGATAGGTTACTAACCTAAAGAGAAAAACACTGTACATGATGAAGCAATCTATTGTGTAATGCCTTCTGTATAATCTTAAAATCAATATTTTACTAAGCTAAGAAAACCTTAAAGTATGAAGTTGAATGTAATGATGCAATAATCTTACTAGGGGTTGAAAATGTTACTGTATGCCCACCAGTAAACAATAATAATCATATTTTTATTTATTTATTTGGAACCTTTTTTTTTTTTTTTTTTTACATAAAAACAAAACACAAAAACCAAGTGCAAAGCGCATAAAAGAGCAGTATATATATTCAAAAGCAACACATATACAGAAGTTGTGTGTGGTGATGGGGGAAAACTGAATGTAGGGCAATGAAGTATCTTAAAAGCATTGGACAATGTAATAAGTAATGTAATGGGATTTTGTTTACGGGCATTGTTATTGCCTCCCACTGATCTAAAAGGTTGTACATAAATAAGAGTTCACACTTTTCCGTATTGGGATAATGTTAAGCATAAACTACACAAAGTGAAGACATATATTTGCATAATAAGAACTAATAAGCGGCAGATGATAATATAATAATATCAACCCACCCAGAATTTAACGAGGAAGAAAGCATTCTGAGGGCCTTTCTCATAAAGCTCTTTGAGGCCGCCCTTCTTCTCAGGGAACTTGTCGTAGATCTGCCGGATGTCCACAGCCTCGAGGAGCGGGTCGCTGTAGGACGGGTTGGTCTGTCCAATGTGGACAAACAGGTGTTTGCTGTACTGCAGTGGACAGAGAGAGAGACGAGACCAGGGAGGACGTGGTTAATCTCAGGAAGCAGCTGCAAAACCTAATATGACATTCTGTCCTGTTAACAGCTTTGTGACATCTGTACCAAACACAACTTAAATATTTGGCTGTTCTTTGCCAAAGAAAGTCTGAGATGCTGGTTTTGTGTCCTTAAAGCAGAGCTTTTCTGCTGTTTAAATTACTTTTCTAATTTTACTGAAATGTTACTGTAGCCTCAGTATGTTGTTCAGCTGTAACATTAAGAAAATAAAATGCACAAAAACAAATGGATTGGATTGGACATTGGCACTGATCAGGCATAAAAGCAAAAAACATGATCAGAACATCCCTGCTTTTAAATGAGCTCTGACATTTCCCAACATCAAACCCTCCAGCCCTCTCACCCTGAAGCCCTCTCACTCCTCCGGACCCTGGGCCTATACCTGCTGGGCTCGTTCACTAATCCATGCATGTCTGTATGTAGGAAGCCTTGTTGTAAATGTTCACTCACGTTGTCTGGGTCTCTCTGGAGCTCCATGAAGGCTGAGTACTCCAGCATCCGCAGCTTCGAGGAGGCGATGGTCCGGTCCTGCCACACTGGCACTGCGGTCGCAGTTGGTGCAGGTGGAGGTGCCAAGGGCTCATAACCTGGATGGCATGCATGCACACACACACACACACACGCACACACACACACACACACACACACACACACACACACACACACACATTTATAAAACTGTCACTGCTGGCTTTATTTTGGAAAGCTTCTCACAGATTTTTGCCCCATACTTACTTGTTATGGATTGTGGTACAGGACCTGATAGGCTTGGGTATGGGGGCTGTGCAAAAGGTTTGATACTGAAAGACAATGAATGGTTGAGTGAGACAACGACTCAACTATACAGGGTCAGTATCAGTTTGTTTGTAGCACATGGTTCCTACTATATTTGTATTTCTGATAAACACTTTTTATTGTGAAAATCTGTTAGTGCCAAAGTGTAAGCATGTGTTGTTGCACCAGCTAGGCGTAAGTCCACCTGCTTCATTGCTTCTTAATGATGCAAAACAGCATCAGTTAATTACGATTTTACTGACAAATTTGAGATTTGATTAAAATATTTTTAGATTTTTCAGTGAACCTTTTTTCTCAATCAAATTTGAAGCAGTTAATTTGCCCGGTGGTGGTTGACATCAGTGCAGGAAACATACAGGACAATACAGTGTAGAAGAAGAGTTAGTGCTGCTTTGTGCTCACAGTTGGACCTCGGCTAGGGGGAACTTACGCATGGCTGGTGCGGCCAAACCCAGGAGTCCTTCCCGGGTTGAGATCTAGAACCATCCTGGTGTGCAAAAACGTGATCCGTTAAACATGCCCTGCAATACCCACCTGACATTACAGCTAACCCCCTCAGTCACTCATTCATGTATTTGCTCATCTCCAGCACCAATCTCTCTCTTCAGAAACTAAATATACCTGATGTCACCCCACCAACATCGGTTCAGTAGAGGGGTTTACTTACTCCTGAGAGGGTCCAGGCTGTCCTGGGATAGCAGGCCAGAACTAGAGAGTAAGAAAACACTGTTAATTGCTTTTGTGGTATTAATCAATTTTCAATTTTTTTTTAAGTTAAATTTGTTGCTGTGCTGTAACTGCACAGGAAATGAGTGTTGAGCTCACTCTGGCTGGTTGGTAGGGGGCAGGAGGCAGTGGTGGAAGATGATTCTTTATCATACTTGGGGAGACGATCTGTGCAGACGACAGCGCTGCCATGTTCTGCAAGGCTTTGTCTTTAGACGCCTGATCCTACAGATCAAAACAGAGGAATGATGGGAGTCAACCACAAGGTGGCACCATAACCTAAAAATTATGTGCTGCTGCATTAGAGTATAGTGTACTACACTGACTTCAATTTATAGTTTGTAGCTGTTTGATTAATAATTAAAACAGCACCTGTAATAAATATTTTGAGGAGAGCTTCTAAGAATAACAATAAGCTTGACATAAGGCAAATAAAAACATGGCAACTGTTCTAATTACTCTCAAAACTTAACAAATAGAACAATTTTTGAAAGCTTGACAGACTGAAGCAAAGAGAAGAACAGAAAAGATGAAGCAGCTCCAGCGTTGGTATTTAAGCTTGGGTCACAAGACAAATTAAATGTCAGTGTGTTATCAGGGTCACCACAGGAAAAGGAGAATAAAGAGAGTGCACTGGTTTGGAAGGCTGATTTGAATTCATGTTATGTTGAACAGCGTACAATCAACAAATTCAAGTTTTACTATGCAGAAAGTGGTATGATGTAAGTGAAATGGGTATCAGAAGATATACAAAACCAACTAATTCATGTCCAAGGTGCATGATTTTATCAATTACAAACACATCAAAAGTTTAAGTTTAATCTACTGTACCAATCAAAATATAAAATGCATCCTCTTCCTCTTTTTTCATGTTTGCAAAAGAATGCACTTAAGATAATCCAGCTATGGCGTTGCAATTAAAAGAAGCGAGACCCCGAATCAAAGAGCGACACCTTACGCAAAGCAAGCAAGACTGTGGCATTTGGCAGAGGCTGGGGGGGATTACGCTACATCAGGCAGGATGCGCAGCACTACTGTGTTCAAAGCATGGCTGTTTCCTAAGCATTGCTTCATTACAGGGTAGCAATGGGATGGGTCGCCATGCCAGCAGAGGGCCATAGCAAGGGGACAGTGCACTGATGCTGCCAAACAAAGGCGGGGAGGGAAGCATATTGCACAAGTCAGATTCACTTACCAAATTCATCGCCTGAATCAAAAAAGAGAGAAACCATTAGTACTGTACAGTGCTAAATGATGTGTTAAAGAGTTTTGGTTGACAGTATTTGAATGTGCATTTAATTCCAGGTTAGCACTTTTGTCTTTATACTGTAGGTGTGCAATAACTCAAAATTCCATGTTTATCTAAACACACCATGACTGACAGTTTGCTCTGGTTTAGAGGTTCAGGAGGGAGACGAATGCTTCAATACAAAACTATCACAATATTCTGAAAAGTACTGGGTACAGCAATTTTTGCCACATATTACGCTGTAACGTATATCCTTGTGATAATAAATTTCATTTCACCAGCAGTAAAAGGTTAAAATAATGACCAATAATTGATTAAAAGCATGTACAAAGACTATAGAGACTATAAATGCTTTCAGTAAGTTTCCAATAAAAATCTGTCACTAGAAGACCCACAGAGGAGAAACATGACGCACATAGTAAAGAGTGAAATCCTTGGAGGTGTACAGCTGGTACTCCAGTGTGTGTAGCCGTTTTTACACCCACACTTTGACGTCATGTTTGTTCAGCTGATGGTGCAATTTCACTTTATTCCCCAGAGAATGAAGTTGCTCTTTGTCAGCCATCTGAGCCCAAAAGAGTGGCTTTGAAAGTAATTTTCTTTGACAAATAAACTACTCTGTCTTAACTTCATAAAGGCTTGTTTGATCAATTTTTCTTAGTTGATATTAAAAGCTACAGAAGAAAAGGGATGAGCAGCACTGAAAAGTCCTTTAAGTGCTGGCAATGCTCCTATCCAACAATGGTGAACTCACACAGTAAGAAAAACACAAATGACTGAAATTACATGAGGGAACAGATGAAATTGAAATATGTAAGATTTTTGTGAAAGAGTTTAAGAAGTACACACAAGCATGAGGTGATTTTATCTTTCGTTATCATTTTAAAAATGTGTCAAGTCAAATGTGCCATATGTTGTGTGAAGTAGGGGTGTGCCATGTCATACTGTTCACAATAATATCAGTATGATTTTTAATATGATAAAATAAAATTCAAACTGTGATAATGGTAGTATTCCAAAGCAAAAGCAACATTGAGTCCAGAGTGTAAGTGGTTTGATAAGATAAGATAAGAACTTTATTAATCCCGAAGGAAATTCTTGGTTTTTTGTTGTTGTTTTTTTTTGGTTACAAAAGATTTAAAAAAGAAGAAAGGAAAAAAAGATGTACAACAAACCACGGTAATATGTAAGAAGTGCAAGAAGACTGTAACAACAACAAACTTATTTCTTATGAGGCAAGCTCAATAGCTATTGTCAGTTCAAAACCAAATCGGCAAACTACATTTTCAAGTTGTACTCTGCATTTTGTCATATCATCATATCATAATTGCAGAAATATCCTCAAATATTGTGATATTATTTAAGAACCATATCACTCATCCCTAGTGTGAAGGAAACAAAATACAGATAGTTGTATGTGCAAAGAAAGAATCAAAGAAGGCAAGCCATGATTTTGATGCCATGATGTAAATGTGAAAAGACCGGGGTGGATAATGTGGATGCATAGTTCTGTAAGTCCCCTAACTTCACTGGTGTGGACTTCTAAATTTCAGACACATAATTAGGAAAGGAGGCAAGTTATGGCTCACGAACAACATCTTATGCAAATACTTGGCATGTATGGAATGCTCACAAACTTGTATCACTGGATGCACAAGTTAATTCTTCCTACTGTACGTTATACAGTCACTTCTAGAGGTAAATGCTGGTTGCTGCATCAATTTCATTATCACAGTTATCACACAAGTCACTGCTGGGTGACATGAACTATACATGACACCCCTGAAAAAATGGCTAATTTATCTTGTAAAGTTTGGAGGATTAGTCTGCATAAAGGGGTTAATTTAAGTTGTAGTTAGCAGAATGCCACAATGTCTTCAGTGTTTACAAGTGTCTCCATTATGTATATGTAATATGCAAAAAAAAAAAAAAAAAGCATGAAGAGAGACCAGAGGGACTGGAAGAACTACAAGACGAGTCAAAAGGAGTCACATGATGACAACAGTCAAAGATTAATGTTTTCTGACTGTTCAATTTTACAAAACACATCACAAACAGACACATTAAAGGAACTAAAGGTATCAAAGTAAAGAGAGTCTTTAGGGAAAGAAGAAGTCACAGAGAAGTACAGTCTGCTGCAGAAGCATGGCTGGCACAGAGGACAGATACAGAGCTGGAGCAACATGCAGCTAAATGAACGTCAACTGGGTTCATCATGACAACTTGTATAGAGTTCCTTTAAAGAAGAAGCTTTAGAATCAACTCCTACACTTTCACTACCAAGTGATGAGATGAGCCTTACAGTTCATGCAGCTCTGACATACAGATATTGTAAGTCTGTTCGTGCACTGCATGCATGTTACAGAAGCAGGACTGTGGTTCCCTTGGGTACATGAGAGGATTAACTCCTTCAGAATATTTATATCATCTGACTTATCGTTAAACAGTGCATTTTATTTGCCAAGCTCGCATCCGCTCATCTAGCAGGAACTGGCTTTGCATCAAAGCAAGGACTGATTATAATGTGCACAAATTAGCAGGTTAGTGCAAAGCCGAGCCTTTACCAGCCCCGCCGAGCCCGCGGTGAAGCGCATACCTTTAGCTTTGACTGGATCTCGCGAGATTTTCTCCGGGCGAGAACCTGCAAGTGGCTAGAAACCTGCACAGAAGAATAGCCAAGAGGAGGGAAGAGGAAAAGGAGACAGGGAGAGAAAAGACAAGGGAAGAAAGAGAGAAGCCGTAACCAAAGAGGAAAGAGACGCCCAGTCAGTGTTGCCGAGAGGCAGGCCAGCGGCACCTACCTTTATACCCGCCTGGTATTCACGCACTTTCTTCCGTGCTAACACCTGTATGTGACTAGACACCTAAAGGGGTGTGAAACAGTTTTTGAGCATAAAAATCAACATGTACTCGGATGCGCGCACACACACATGCAGCCAGTGCAGACATGTACACACGCACTTACAGAGATAACACACACAGTGGGAAATCTAAATCATGCAAACATTAAATGTAATTTAAAGAATAAAGCTGGTGACATTTTGTATTTTTATTATTACAAACAAATCTCATGAACCGACCAAAACCATCAATGAACAGACGCAACTAACACGTCCTGCCTGTGTAGTCTGACATTTGTCATTCTGGTGAACATGATCAGTGTATTATTTTGAGTCAATCTGAGTCAATCTGCTGTTGTAAATATACACAAGAGCATCGAATGTGTATTAATCCACAGCTGAAAATAGTCCCCAACAAACGCACTATTTACCCCTGTTTCAGTCATGTTTCATAAAAGCTATAGTGCCCAGCTGTTTGAGGAAACTACTTTGCCTTTTGTTAGATGAAACTATATATTTGTGAGTCACTTTTAAAGATTTACATGTCCATGAGGAAAAAAAAATGGACAAAAATGGTCAAAAGTTAGAGAAACACTATCTATCACATTGCTGGTTTTGGTCATTTCATGTGATTTCTTGTCACCAAAAAACAAGTAACAAAACCAGACTTGTCCTTTAAATAACTTGTACTTAAGCATGGCATCAGTAACTATGACTCCTTTTACAAAACAGCTGTGGCAGTAATAAACAATTTTCACCCTTCTGGTGATTTTTCTCATCTTCTAATGTCAATAACAAAAAGCAAACTCATGCATTCAAACTTGTTTACCTGTTTTCTCGTGCGGGTTTTGCCTGTCCTCAGCTTGATGTACCTTGCTATCAATTCATTGCGCCCTGCAACAAAAAAACAGAAAGCAAGTTCACAAACAAAAACAAAGATCCCAGAATACGCAGAAGTAACATTTGCACATTACTGATGTAATGCCCTCAATTGGACAGAAGGTGGCACTCTTGTCATACCTTGAATGCACATCTAATGTCAAAAGAACAACAGTGTGACCTTTCCCAGAACTCCTGAGACCCAGGGCAAACACACTTTTGTCACAGGTCACAGGCCACAGTAACACCTCTGTTTCCTCTATGACGGCACTTTCAAAACTTCATTGCTTATTTAAAATAAGTCAGATATTAAAAGGTTAATTTTTACTCGAAAGGTTTCATTAGCTTGTTTCACACCTCCTTATTGTCTGCTCACGTGGCCCTGTAGCCTAATTACAGATTGCTTAGAAAACAGAACCATGTTTTTCATGACCTAACATCTACTCTCGACATTCTGCACAAACAGGTTGTGCAGAGAACAGGCTTCTATTCTGGGCTTTCGTGGTCCTCTTTACATTGGGCACGCTGCCTTTTCAGCACAACGGGGATCAAGCAAAAAAAATCATCTTCGCTGTGAGAAGTGCAAAAAGCATTATTATGTATGTATGTCTCGAGGGAGAATCAGTTCATCAGTCTTTTCTACGTCTTTTCTTTGCCAAGTCACGTTTACTGGGTTTCTGTGGCTGAAAATTGGGCCAAAGGGAGAGGTTGAACCGCTGTATCATTATGAATAATGACCTAAACTCTTCTCAACTTGCTGACAGAAATTTACACCAACAAAAACTGGTCAAGATGTGCCGTCTTAAACACACACAGACACACACAATAGGCTGTGTGTCGAAGAAGTCTATGGTTTAACAGTCTTC
Organism: Holacanthus passer; assembly: GCA_025331565.1. Taxonomy (NCBI): domain Eukaryota; kingdom Metazoa; phylum Chordata; class Actinopteri; family Pomacanthidae; genus Holacanthus; species Holacanthus passer. Next base: position 3,897,812 of record JAFREQ010000028.1, read on the forward strand.
AGAGCACTCAGACACATAATGACAGGAGAAACAAGTCCTGTTTTTTTCACACACTCTTTAGCACTTGGCCTCCAGAAGGCCCTGGTTAGAGCAATTACCATAAAAGTACTGCAGGCCATCTCCAGCAGGCTCGCAGCGCTCACCATACTGTCCAACCAGTCAGCCCGGCGGTCGGCCAGCAGAGCAGAGCTGAACTGTCTGCCGATACTGAGCTAGCCCGTCCCCCTCTGCCCCGGGCCAAAGATGGACACGCCCGCTCCAGCGCCTCCGCATTCCTAGCATTCCTCTAAGCCTGTCACATCTGTGCTAGCCAGTCTGATTGGCCTGGGCCTGCGAACACAGCCAGACCTCGAACGAACACACACACGCTCATATGTGCTTCCAGCTCAGGGAGAAGCAGGGGTTAGAGCCGGGGTGAGGGCCATTAGGTTGACGTGGGGGGGGGGTTGTCGATTAGAGGGGCAAAAGGGGCAGCTGATGCTGTAACTCTTGGAGGAAACACAAAGCCATAACTGTCTCTGCCAACAACTGCCACCTGGCAGCAAAGCAGCCCGTTTTCCCAAAACAACACCACTGTGTGACCCGGCACTCAACGGACAGCAGCACCTGCTGCCGACCATCCCAGCAGAGGATGGCAGAGAGAGAACAATGCCAGCTCGACCCCCACGCAACTGTCACTCTCAATCTCCTCAGCTGAGGAGCAGAGGGGGGGAAACCTTACATCGTCCCAACCACAGAGTTCTGCTATGGATTTCACAGATATCTCATTGCAAAGTACTGTACACTGAGATACAGTATGAACTAGGTGCTGCAAGTCTGACTGAGAAAGATAAGAACTGAGGTGGACTCAGAGCTGCTCAGACTGCAAATTAACAACAGACTTTCAGGACTCTCCAATCTGAGATTCTGTAAAGCAAAGCTAATTCTCTAATGCACATTGTTGTGGAAATTATTTAAAACATGTCAAAGCATATACATTTTTTGTAGCTTGAAGTGTTGAGCACAGTCAGTGTTGGTATTGTGTGGTAAATCAGAAATGTGTTTTGATCAACAGTGCAGTTCTGTGGCCGTGAGCTGAGATGATATCTCCAGTTTTTCCACAACATCTGGTTGGTTTTGTGATATTTTAAATTACTGCTTTTGTTCTATGTGATATACAGTTTGCTGCAGAGACACCACTTTGAAGTGGGTCGGGCAAAGAACTCCAGTTTCAAATAAATTTTTATAAAGTTGAATGTTAAAAAATAACTTGGAAATGGAAACCGTAAGACATATTGTCAGGCGCTTCTTTTTCGACTGTATGGAAAAAGACATGCTGGATCATGATACCGCTGCATATTGAGCACAGCCTCGATTTTTATCAAGCGTTACATCCCTACATGATATATAGCCCTACTTCATGATAAAAAAGAAGAGTTGTTCGGAGTGCGACAGCAAAGGATTTTAGAAACACTGAGGTAATCTGTCCCAAATCCCTCATCTTCCACTTCACTCCCTTGCATCAAATTTTGAAAACCATAGCATACAGCACATACTGAGGTGTAACACAACATCAGTCAGGAGACCCGCGTTCAACTCCAGTCCTCAGGCACAACTGAACTTATTCAACAGGCTCTGGATCCTGAAAATCAAGTGGGTGAAAAAAGTCTGTTGCTGGCTGTCATTCACTTTCAAAAATAAAAAATCACAACCTCACAAAATATTTTTTTAAAAAGTCCTGGTATGCACAAGAACATTTTAGGAACAATTAGTACTAACTGCCTGTTTTATTAGAACAGTGACCCTGTAGGACTGGTTATATTAGTTTATAATGTTTTTACGCAAACTGCTCTCTCAAACCCCGGCAGAGGAAATACAGAGGGTGTGATCTCTGTGTTGGAGCTGCAGCCACAGATCTGCTCAGACTTGACATGGTGGGGGTCAGAGAGACGGTGGAAAGGCCCGGTCCGCCCAGCAGGGGAACATGACAGGTGCACGTAAACACACACACAGACACACAGTCCCACAATGCACAGCCTTGCTCGTCCTCTGCCTCTCGTTTCCCCACACTCGCCGCGTGTCTTTCCATCTCTCTACCCTCTTTCTGAGCTGCTTATGATTCCCTCGTTGATTGCTCAACACCCACTCAGATAGCTGCAGGCTGCCATTCTTAACCTCTTCCCTGACAGGACACGCCTATCTTTTTCTTTTACTACACGACCGCTGGAATTTTCCACTTCCACGCTAAGATAGTGAGTAAAAAGGTAATCTCTCCTCACTCCCCCCCCTCCTCCCGCTCTCCGTCTCTCCTGCTAGTGTCTCTCTCCTGAACCCTTTCTCCACCCATATTCTCTCCCCTCCTCCCTTCTCATAACATTGAGGTAATCCTAAATTGCTAACATACTGCTCAGCCATGACTGAAAACATTCCTAACATCTCAGCGAGGGGGCTGACAGGGAAGGCCTGCTCAGTCATCATTACAGCGAGCTCGGCCCCCCCTCTCTTATACATTCACACACATCTTTTCTCACAGCTTCGCGCATGCACCGAACCCGCCGCTGATTCCTAATGCGGCCTTCAAAGGTCAAAGCAGACATAAACCTCCCTCTAGCACTGAACTCTTTCTTGATTTTCTACCCAGAGTGCTTTGCAGTAGCGACAGCTGCAGGGCTGAGAGAGAGGGAGAGAGAGAGAGGGAGAGAGAGTGGCGTGTGCTCGGGGTTTGACATACCTGTCTAGGCCAGAAAACACGGGAACAACAAGTAGGTACAGCCCCAGAGGAAAACAAGACGGGCAACATTTTTTGTCACACACGCATCTTCTGAAGACACTTCCTCTGAACTTGGGTGGGTAAAATGTGCCAACTATTTAATTCTAGCAAGAATGAATGTCTCTGAGCCACAACTATTGTTTAATTGTTCTGCTTTTAATTCGTTGAACCTCAAAAGACGCCGCCGATCATCATTATCGTCACCTACCACTGAGCTGAGATGGTGTGTGTTCATTACTTTATGAATGAGCAAAAAAAATCTGAGGAATCCAAGGCCATATTTTGGAAAGCAGGCAATTTAGTTTTCATGCCAAGAGTGAGATGAAAAGATTGATACCACTCTCATATCTGTCTGTTAAATATAATGCACAACTAGCAGCTGGTTAGCTTAGCTTAGCATAAAGACTGTAAACAGGGGAAACAGCTGCCTCCATTCAAAGGTAACAAAATCTACCCGACAAAAATCAGCAGTTCTACAGCTCAATGATTAACACTTTTTATCTTGTTTGTTTAATCCGTACATAAAGTGAAGTGTAAAAACAACATTTGTGGTTTTACAGGGGTTGTGTGATGGACTGTTTCCTGGCTGGGGGCAGTGACTTTCTGGTCCAGAGTCAGGCTAGCTGTTTCCCTCTGTTTCAAGTCTTTATGCTAAGCTAAGCTAACTGGCTGCTGGCTGTCACCTTATGTTCACCATATGGACATGAGAGTGGTATTTAAAAGGTGGAAAAGGTGATCATGTTAGTATCAAGGATGGATTTGTGGAGTTGTGTTAGAATTGACACTTAAAACGCATCTTTTATAACAGTTTCAACACAGTTTGATTTATTCTGCTTTAACTGTAATTACATTATAAACTAGCTTGTTTTTAAATATTCACGTTCTGAACCTGGATTAACATGTGTGACTTATTAAAATTGAGCGTTTAGCTCTTTTGAACTCTTGGTCACCCTTGAGCTACGTAAATGACTGGCAATGCTGCTGGGAAGTCCAGACAGGTTTGTAGAGCAAAGAATACACATGTATAAAACAGTCATCTCGCTAAGGCAATGGAAATTTGTAAAGGTTTCCCACCAAATGAAAAAAAAAAAAACCCTGGCAGAAAAAGTGGAATTCCCAATGGGAGGGATGACTTGCCTGCTTTTGGAGGCCACTGGGAGTCTGAGACTGCAAGGTAGACAGTATTACATACAGTGCAATCGTTAACATTCCCCTAACCTCACGTCAGGGCAGCTTTTAGATGTCTGAGGTAATCACCTTGTGAGAAGGCTTCTTCTGGGGCATGCCTTGGCTCTGCCAGCGGAGCCTCAGATGACTTATTGTAAATGGAGAGGGTGTTTAGTGCTGGAGAAAAAAACAGGCCTCTAAAAGGGGTCCTGACAGTTTGTTGCTAAGGGGGCAGGTTTGTGCACAGCCTGCCTCTTTGTTGATGTTCTCATGACAAATATATGGAGCTGGGGACACAACACCGCCATGCTAAGCAGGACTGAAGAGTTATTTAGGTAAATTTAGAGATGCCTGCAGTGGTTTGTGCTTAAAGGTCTGTACACAAATTAAAAGCATGCTGCAAACTTGTTGTGCCATTCGGGAAAATTATGCAATCAGCTGACTAATACTGTCATTTGTAAGCATAAGTCTTTCAAGACTAAAATGAAAATGTGATTGATTTAATTCTGTTTTGGGGCTATTTATTTTCATTATTGTTTAATCGATCAATTCATTTTTACAATTGATTAATTGTTCAGCTCAAAAGAACCTGAAAAGTAATGTCTTGTTTTGTCCAACTTTTAGAGCCAATGTTCCACATGTTTGCTTTATGAATGACTTCATGTAATGGATCAGAAAAGTATGTCTGTTATTAATTTTCTGTTGACTAATATATCAGTCCACTACTTGCCACAATGCTTCTTCAGACAGGATCAGAGTAACAACAGTAGCTGCAACAGTGGCTGAGTTATCTCAGGTATGTGCTTCTCCTTGAATATCGAAATCCGGCCGTGAATCACACCAAAAGAATCCCAATCTGACGTCAAGCGCAGAAAAGCCACCCAAAAAACAGAGCTTTAAAAACAAACACTGATGCTTTTAAAACACACAGTCTGTCTGAGACTTTGGTGGCAATGATTGATGGTTTTTATGGTCGCTCTGAAGCAGGAATCAATTTCAAGTTTTTGAGACATGATGGACAATAATTAAAGGGCAGGAACAGTCTTACAAAGCATGGCTTCGGGGAGTTAAATTACGATGGTGAAAATAACAGAATTTCACAAAACCAGAAAGAGGTTTGTTGAGGACAGAGGCAAGTAAACCAGGAAAGACGGCAGCACGGTTCCCGTCAATCAACATTTATGGCTGTTCAGCAATATGTCCCACTTCAAATGCTAAATCTAATTAGGAGAGCGTGCACTGTCTCAACAACAGGAATGAGAAAATGGGATGAAAATAATGAAAGACAAATGTGCTGAACTCACTACACCTGGACGTCAGCGATTCTATCAAAGAACTTGCCAACAGATCCATCTGGAGTTTTTCAGGACATTAAGGGCTCAACACCTGCAATTTAATAAACACGCTGCAGGAAACAACATAACTGTTCTGAAACCATATGGATGTTTAAAATCGACATGCCAATGCGATGTTTTTGTTCCTGAGTCTTGTTTCACGCTGCGCTAATTATTGCTAATTTAACCGAGCCATCCAGCATCAAACGCAACACGTCTCCAGAAAACCAGCTCCAACCAGTCACCTACAGGCAAAACTCTGCCAGCGATACCGGTGTGGGCAGAAACTAGGCCATGACGTTCAGCGATAAAAAAAAAACAAAGAGCAGGTTTCGCGACTGAAAGTGTAGTGAGGAAGCGAGGAGGCCGTAAAACAGTGGGCATAAAAATAGGCTGTAAAGACTCTGAAGTAAAAGACAGGTGTAAATCAAGGGGAGAGGAGCTGAGATGCTCTCAAGACAGCAATAACCAGCTCTGAGAGCGCTGGTGCGACTGGAAGAACCTGCCCCCGGGTCACGGCACAACAGGTACAGACTTGTTAAAGAGAGCTCTGTGTGGAAAGAAAACATTCACCTCTGTGTCAAAGCTGTGACATGAGCACAAGAGGAAGAAAAGTATTTTTCTCATTTCTTTTTAGGGCACAATGGTGGATGTTTGTTGACTTTTAGCCACAAATCTCTGTGGAATGGATGGTTTTCTCATTTTTGTGTATTCATTATGGAACTGATTTCCATGTAATTGTTGTTCTTTTGTTGCTCTGGCTGTTTTCCAGTGAACTCACCATACATCTTTCCCTCATCTGACAGGATGATTTTCCTCCTGCCACAGGGAGGGTAGATGGCGAGGGCCTCCTGGAAGCTCTGCTCGATATCTGGGCTCCACACGCCCTCGGCGTCCCCGTCCAGGGTCTTGTCCTCGTCCCCGTCCAGCCCATCTTCTGGGCTACCGTTGGCGCTCCACTCGTTGGACGCAATGGTGGCGGCTCCCCCTGGGCCCGACCCCGAGCCCCAATATCAAAAGATCTGTAGGAGATCTGTGGAGTGAACATACAAGTGGCTCAGTTGTTTTTATTGAATATTGATTTGGATTGCACAATGTCAGCAGATGCTAATCATCATAATCATAATTACACACGAAATCCAAACAGTAACAGTTTAAAAACATGGGTGGGTCAGGCCTCTTCACCCAGACAGCAAGTTAAAGGAAGTCATATTCTATATGTTTCTTATTACCAACAAGACCAAATCAACAATGTTTGGACAAGTAAGCAGCCACAGCCTGATATAACTTATTCCTCTGTGCCGCAGAGCTCCATTGTTGTCTAAAAGCATTTCAATCACATCAGTGAGTCAGTCTGTTGCAATGTTTCGTAATTATGAGCACTGCAGTTTTGTTTTCAACTCAGTCAAACACACAATAGTGATGTAACTATGCACTAGTGCATTAAATCTGTATTGATCCGCAGCTGCAAATAGTCCCCAACAAATTTACTATTTACTCCTGTTTGAGAAGCATTTGCTAAAAACTACAGTGCCCAGCTGTTGTTATTTAAAAATGAAAATATATATTTGTGACCCATTTTTAAGGATTTATGTTTCAGAATTAATGGGCTTGGGTCTAAGTGCCACAGACAGGTTAGGAAAGTCAGACTGTACTGAGAGATGTATCAACCTATTGTTGATTGAATGCACACATTGATGATCTGATGGGAAAACAATCAACGCCAAGTAACAAGTGTGCTGTAATCTGCAATAGCTCAACATTTTTTCTAATAAAGACATGTCTCTGCTTTAACCACAATCTCAGTTTTGCAAGACTAAATTTGAGGAACTGCTCATCATCTGGCCAACAAATCAATCAGAAATAACTGTAAAGCTATGAAGAAAATGTCCTGCCATAACATTCAAAACTTTCATGTGATTTATCACACTGTACAATTATAAGCCATCATTTGTCTTTTCAACATATTATTTTTGTGACATTCACCTGCGGAGGAAACCAGACAGGTATGCGGAAGTCTAAAAAACCCTTTTGGCATTTGTGCTGGATGAGCAAGTTTCATGCAACCACATCACAATACAACCACTGCTGCTTTGGCAACATCTTAACGTACCAAACTGTGATAATCACTGAGCAGATCGGCACAATGAAGGGCTTTCTTACTTTGTTTCCTTAAATTCATGATGCAACAATGCTGATATCCACAGACAAATTTCAAGTGGACGCCTCGGTCGGATCACTAAAATACAGGAGCAAAATGGAGCTGAGATTAGATAAAATTAAATTATCTCTACAACCTAATTAACAGCATCCATATTGTGGGAACTCATTCCCTGTTAAGTTTGCCCACTGTTTAATCTTTAGAAATATACATAAATGGAATTACTTGGGTGGCTGCGAAGAACTGTGCGAGTTCATGTAAAGCAAAATGAGAAATACTTAAGAATAAGGAATGTCATTCATCTTATAGGTCACTACTTTGGCTCCCTTTGTCATTTTCTTTATTGCAGTCATTAAATTTGTATGAATAAACAATGTTAGCTGTAATTATTACTATAATTTCCTATATTTTATTTCTCTGAAATGGCCAAATGAATTCAAGATATTCCATAAAACGAAGTTTAAAGACCTCACTAATCAGCACTGGCCTCAAAGAATTCTTGTGGTCTGGGAACTGTGGCCCAGTGTGGTTGGCTTATGGCTGACTGCAGGCAAAGATCTTAAGTATTTTTCAAGCTGCCTTTTCAGCATTGTATTGTTTCTGAAATGGAAGTCTATGAGGTAACCATGATCCTCCCAGGATGCTTGTGTTTCTGCTTTAGCGTTTCTGCAGATGCAGACAAAAATAAAGTATCATGGATAAATAGAGAGTGTCAAAATGAGTGTTCCTGAAAACTACAGTCATTATAATTTAACGTTCAGCGTTTACGTGACTGAGATATGAGATTTTTAAAAGAGCATGACACATTATCTGTTTTCAATTGTCCTTTATGTCCATTATAAGCCATGTCTGACCTCTTTTATGAGGTTTTGCACATGTAGAGAATAAGAAAATATTAACAGTACGATTCCTGAAAGATAAAAATCCACGGTTCAGTCTTCAAACGTGATTTGTCCTTTCAACTTTATTTGGAAATATGCTAAAAATGAAAACGTCCATGCAAATCAGTGAAACTTGAAACTGTCACAAAAACTGTGCAGCCAAGGAAATTTTTAATTTAATATGGATATATTCATGATAAGAGATCAAGTCTGAAGACAACATGAAAAAATGGCCATGATAACCATGAAATCTCCCTTAGCCTCCCCTTCTCTGTTTTGGAAAAATTCACACTTTATAATCCCTGCAGTTACACCAAATCATCCAAGAACCACAAACTAGTGAAAAAGAAGAGGTGGGGGATTAGTGATGCTTCCTTTCCCTTCCCATCATCATTTAACGGGAATTAAAGATCAAAGGCGAGTCAACCAGTTCCACAGCTCCTGCGGAGATATTCCACCACACGCAACTTACAACATGAACGTCACTGAACCCAAACGAGAGTTTGACAAATATCCACAAGTCAAGCTGCTAATTTTAGCTGAAGGGGTATTGGTTATGGTGGACCCTTTGCAACAGGGTCATGGCGTTAAAACTCAACACTGAAACAGAGCACTCATCAGCAGCTCAAGTGATCCATCTCAGTCCTCACAGATCACACGGCTGGATCACTCCCCATGGCTAGGGTTAGGGTTGGTTTGATCACATTCTGTCCTACCAATCTGTGAATAAATGCACGATACTGATACAAAGACACTAATAAAACACTCAAATGTAGATATTAGGTAAATGAATCGATAAATAGAATTACAGCTGCAACAGCTGGTCAATCAGCAAAACTGATTTATTGTCTTTTTTTTAAGAAACAATGCCAAAAATTCTGTGGTTGTGGCCTCTAAAATGTGAGGATATTTTTGCGTTTCTTTGCCTTGTATTACAATGAACTGAATGTGTTTGTGGACAAAAAAAGTAGTTTAAATTAGGGCTGCAACTAACGATTGTTTTCAATATCGATTAATCTGCTAATTATTTTCTTGATTAATCATTTTGTTTATAAAATGTCAGAATACTGTGAAAACATCTCATAACTCCAAACTTATTCCAAACATAATTCCAATTGACAAATCAATTGCTCGACTGGTCACTGCAGCTTAAGTTTAAATATATCACCTTTGACTCAGGAAAAGCGTGACGGGCATTTTTCACTATTGTCGTACATTTTGCAAACTGTTAAACAAGAAAATAATTCAGGGTTAATGAAAATAACCGTTAGTTGCGGCCTGAAATAGCATTTAATCCAATTTAAATGCAAAATAAAATGAATCAGAAAACACTCGTTATGCATTGCTTAAATAGCTATTTCAATTTTTATGGCAGCTTATCGCGACATTAGCTATAATGATTTGACTTATTTCATTGTTTTGCTGTCAGCAGCCTGTGTGTTGGTGCAAATGAAAAACAGGCACAAAGAGCCATTAACAATTACACTAATGCAACCCTTAAATACACATTTCTGTCTCGAGTACAGTAGATGTACTTGAGGCTTGTGTGGTCTTTCAGGCTGTCCACAGTATTTCATTAATGAATGCACAGGTGCTGTGGGGCAACACCTCCATTGCAGCAATAATCACAGACTGGTGGCACAGTGAAGGAGGGGCGGCCCCTCTTTTGTTTATCTCCAATTATAGCTGAGAAAACACCGCAAACCTCCTCCGCGCTGCGAGCTGTGAAGAGCAGCAAACAGCGTTCAGTGTTAAGATCTGATGGCCTCGACGGAGCTCCGAGTGCTCACGAGAGTGTGTTCAAGTGAGGTGCTGCGAAAAGAGAGGCTCTTCACCACGAGAGGGGCCTGAATTCCAGACATGTCCTTATTAAGAAAGGGCTGCGAGTGCTCACTGTTTCTCCTCCTGCCTCCCTTGTGTCAACCCAACGCCCTCCCTCCCTCCTCTGCGCCCCCCCCCATCCACCCAGCGCTCAGAACGTCTCTACCCAAATAAGGACAGGAGACCAGGGGATGCGTGTATGGGAGGAGTGGGTGGTGGATGGGTTGGTTGGTTGGAGAGCAGAGGGGGAGAGGGGGTGTGTATGTGGGGGGAGGCGTGGGGAGGCATTGAAGGGGGGGGTGTTGTCCAATTTAGGCGTCCACTTTGGGGTCTGGAAAACAGTGGGATTGTTCCAGCTGGAATGCAACATCAGCAGTGAACACGCTCCCGCTTTGTGACGCTCAGAGCTCAGAGTAGAGGCAGGGCATTGTCAGTGGAGCCATTTTTCAATACATCCTATTGGAGTCACAGGATTTAAAGTCAGGACAATAGTCACGACTTCATGATAAAAGTGAGTGGTAAATAAAGTTACAAGGACAGTTTTATGGACTTAAATGCAACGGCTAGTTTGACAATCATGCATAGTCGCAATAAAAGTCGGAGATGAAGACCTCTGGGAGTTGGTTTTCCAACATGATTTACTGCCAGAGCGTCATCTGAGAAGAAAAGCTGTAATTAACATATTGATTATATTAGAACGGTTGTTAAAAACACGCTGTAATGTCCCTCTGAGCCAAGTTTGGGTGAGAAACTCCACAACATACTCACACAGCAAAACAAACTGCAGATAAAGAGATGCACACATAAAGACATACAATGAAAAACATGAAGACGGTAACCTTGAAATATAAACAGTATTAAAATAAATCTGCAACTATTGAAATTTTGAAAATCTATCAATTGCAATTAAAGCAAAAAGGCCAAAAAATCCCCAGTTCAAGCTTCTCTATTGTGGGGATTTGCTGCTTCTTTCTGTTTTATGTGATGATGAAAAAAATATCTTTCAGTTTTGGGCTGATGGTCAAACAAAAAAAAGATGATTTGATGTCACTACTTAGCCTGATTGGAACTTTTCGCTATTTTCTGATGTTTTATAGCCCCAAACTAGTGAATTGGGAAAATAATCTCCAGACAGTTGGATAAAGAAAAGTTAGCTGCAGCCCTGAGACTCCTTCAGGCAGCTGGAGGCAGATGGGAGGGTTTATTGAAAGATCTTGATTGAATGACACGCTGCTCTTATATTTAACACAAAAATCAGGGACACACCTCCCCTCCCCGCTCTCTGGGAGTCACTGAGAAGAATTCCAACATGCAGCAGGAATAACGCTGCAAAGCTATGCGCCTCTCACATTCATTCAAACTGCACCATTCATGCACCAGAATCCCTCTTCCCATTTTCCCAGCCCTGAACGGAGAGATCACATTGCAGTCTGTTTTCAGCAATCGGCTTATCTCTGCTCCGACTCCATCTACGAACCAACTAGAGTTTATTGGCACCGCACCGAGTTTTCCTTTTTTTCTTTCTAGACAGGATTGTGTGCGGTGAAATGTCCCAATGAATTCCAGTAATTCTACTGAGTCACTCTCAGGCTGCTGGGTCACATGCAGGAAAGCTGTCTGTATAGCCTAAATCAGGAAAGGGATTCCATCACAGGCATTTGTTTAGGTGTGCCACAGAGTGTAGGAAATCCCTTACAAACACCTACATGCGGGAAAACAAACACAGCCTGTGTGTTTCAGTAATAACAAGTGGACGGCATGGCATTTAGGTTTTGACACAATAACACTTATTCATGCAGCGAAAGCAGAGCTAACATTTTCTTAAATTGCCAGTTTTTGTTACTCAATTTTATCTTCCACTGAACATGAGATCATCTTGTGCTCTCAGATGGACCAACCAGATGGGCTTCCACTTACGCAGTGGAATTCAAAGACAAGACCTTGAGTCAAAATTTCTCTGTCATGTCTCCGATTTTTATGACCTGATGGCAACATCTCTTCTCCGGTGGACTGGTGAGAAAGGAACATTTGTCAAATCTACCGACGTTTAAGACCAAACAGGATGGATCATAGAAATATAATCAGAGACTAAACATCCCACCATGAGAGCCCTGCGAGCCCATTGAGCTAGGACAGTAGTATTAGTACAAAACCCACAGTATGAGCATGAGTTTTATGCTTCTGCTGTTAATTTCACAGTCACATTATTTATTTCATTCTGAAGCGTTTCCTAACTTCGACTGTGGTTTCTCAAAGTGACTAAATTTCCACAGAATCTGGCTCTTCCCCGTACGCAAAATAACAGTGAGAGAAAATTTCATTTTAATGATGTCAAGACAGCCTGAGCTAGATGCATTAAAAAACATGACCTTTTTGATGTTACTCGTTAAAAATGCTGTAAATACCAAACGGCAACCCAAAAAGACAAATATGCATTTTCTCAGGCCAGTTCAGACCGAAAAGTCTGTGCAGGAAACGTCTGATGCTTTTTGTATCGTGGGACAGAGCAGGAGCATCGAATGACAACAACTAAAGAGGAAGCCATCTTCGTGCACCTGATGTGAGTCACATTTGGAGCATAAACAGAAAACTGATACAACACGACTGTTGCTTAAATCGATGCAAATGTTCTCGGGTGCTTTTGGGACCAGTTGTCTTCAAGCATTTTGTCTTCGTTCTGCTGTACATGTCTACTCAAAATGAAGCAGTATGTGACCTATGAGCGCTAATCTAAATCTAAAAAATCTAAAATCTATCATTACTCACTAAATACATACGTCTAAACAATTCATTTTGGTGTCATTGAGATATTATTACCTTATAAAGCTGAGACACCAACTTGTTCATTTACACATTCAGCAGATAAGGAGCAACATTAGCATTTATTTGAAACTGTGTTTCTGTCCACCTGATGTCCAATATTCACTCTCATTTCATCTCTGTTTTGGTCTCCACCAACTTCCCGAAGGAAATATCTGGCTCTTTTGTTACTAAGCACTCTTTCTTTGTCTGTCTGAGGCTTTTGCTAAAAACAACACTGATTGTTCAGAAAGACGCTAAAACGCTGTAACACTGCAGACACAGTTGATCACTACAGTCCTTTCACATTACACACAGTCATTAAAATATAAAAATACTCATCACAAGAACTTTAAGATCCAACTTAAACACAATGAATGAAACAATTCTATTACTGGTATTTTATATTAATTCTTGTTATCAAAGTAACCATTGATTTTTTTGGTCGTATCACACGCAAACACTACATGAAAATCAGCCTCAGTCTCCTGTCCATGAGTCTGTACACCCTCATTACCATGACTCAACTCTCCTGACTCATGTCCCAAAGCAGATTGTTAACAGATTTCCTTCAAATCTGTCTCTTCCACTTTCGAGCCATCAAGCCTGTTGTGCTTGCATGTCTCTCCATCATTGCCCACTGGCATAATGTACTGCATATACCATTTTAGGTTCCAGGCCAGGAAAGCTGCTCTCTGACAAGAACTGGAAATGCTGCCTTTTTCCCTCTGACACGCAGAAACGCACGCAGATGCATTTACAGCACATGTTTAACCGTATTCCTGCTGCTTGATTCAGGAAATAAATCGAAGGTGATGAGCTGGCCCGAGCGTGTCAGTTTGCCTGCCTTCCTCACACTCGTGAAAGACCCATCTCCGAAAAAAAAATCAGAGTCACCACCCTCCTCCTCTCCCTCCTGTGTCTGTGTTTGGCCCTAATAAATTCTCTCCAGCTCCTCCAATAACTTCCTCCTACTTCCTATCTGGCACGGCGCTCAGGAAACAATCAGAGCTGAGAGTGAGAGGAGGGCCGGACAGCCAACAGCTCACACGGCAAAGAGGCAGAAAAGAGAGGCAGAGGGAAAAGTTGAGGCAAACACACACTCGCACACATGAACACACACACACACACACACACACACGCCACATGCACCCCTTGTCAAGTCAAACATTTGCAGTTTGATACCAGCTGCATGACCAAGAAAAACAGTAATGTTCAGAGGAACGTCTCGCACGCAGGAATGAAAATGTGTGAAAACGATCTGAGTTTTTTTTTTTTTTTTTCAAACATTTACGCCATTAAGCTCACCACAACTGATTCTCATTTGTTGTCATGCTGTAAACAAATCACACAGGGGAGAAACAGGCAAACTCACTCTGAGGTAAGAAGAGGTTACTGGTTTCCTAAATGAGTCACTGAGAGACTCCAGATAAATGAGTATCACACGTCGAGCCAGAGCGCGAACATAAGGCCTTATTCATTCATTCATTGTTCTGTTTTAACGCTGGATGCTGCCGGCGATCAATATCTACCTTGATATTGTAACACTTTGAGAGAATTAAGCCTAAATCCAGTTGAAGAGGGAAAGACTGACACAAAACGGGTCGAGTGCGCCAGAGAGCTTTTGCTCTTTTTTTTTTTTTTTTTTTCTGAACAGCCTGAATCAGCATTTTAATCGGAAATTTTCCAGGGAACGTAGCGGAGAAGCCATTCTAGCCTGAATTGGTCATTTTGTGGTGAGAGGAGCGGTTTGAAGCCATAATCTGTGAAACCTTTAAGACATGCATAACTTTGCAGCAGAATGCACCAGCCAATAACTCATCTAACCATATAAATTGTGGAACAAGGCATTAAAAGCAGCCATGGCTTTGATCAGGACCATATAGAAGGGATTTTCACAAGGAAAAGCTATGATTAGACAGAAAAGAAAACTGAAGCAGGAACAGAATTTAATGTGTGTGCTTATACTCCTAAAAGGCCCGATCGCCCTCAAAATCACTCAGACACCTGTGTTGTTTTATATTAGGAGCAACCAAAGCGAGCAACTCGGTGCTGTAGAAGGAGATCATCCCCCAACCCAAAACACTCTGAGCACAGGGATTAAAGGGGTTTCACATGAGTGCCCTTGGGTCACTGGAGCTCCAGTGCGACACACAGGCCTCACACACACGTCTCTGAAACACCAGACAGGCCCAGTGCGAGAGGGAGCCTCCTGTTATCTATAATGGAGGCCGGAGGAGCCACAAACACTGGCACACACACCCTCCCGCAGACATTTTTTTTATGAGCTCTTCCTCTTCAGAGTACATATTATGTGGAACATCACTGCGAACAGTCGTTCGTCAGAGAAAGAACAACTAAAACGTTTAGCAACTTGGGGACAGCTGACACAAAGACTATACTGTTCTAGGCCACTCCCCGGCTCCTCCCCTGAGTGGTCCGAATAGGAGGCCAGGAAGCTTATCTGTTAAAACCTCATGGTTTGGAGCATATGTAAACATGTGCAGTGCATTAACGTGAATACAATGTTGATAAATTGTGTTACTGGGGACTCTAACAGGCACATGTTTAAAGATGTATTTCATTGCTTTTTGGTTGAAGCAACTTTTGTATCACTGTAACAAGTAGCTCAAAGCACAATATCCTCTTCATCAACACAAGTGCACTCTTTAACACAACCGCTGCTAGTTAGACTGCACATTGTGTTCAGGATTGTCATTAATGTCCTTCTGCTGATGGCTGCAGACTTTTCTCTGAGGCCCTCTGTGTGCTCACCACGCAGACATAAGTGGTATTTGTTCAGATCTGGGTTGACAGAGGGGCAAGTGTCCACCATTTGGACGAGCACTTCTGGGGATGGTGCTAAAAAGCAACCAGCGTCTGCACAAATGGGCAAAAGCTCATTAGCCGTTCTTCTGTGGGTTTAACACAAACGGGCGAAGCTGCTGCTGACAAACGGTCAGCAGACCTGCACCCAAGTAAACACTGTGCAGAGCAAAGAAAGGATGCACTTCAGCTCTGGAATCAGCAGAATGTCACAAATGATTCGAAATATCTCCAGTGTCTCTGCAGCTTCTGATGCAACATATGTTTTAGAAATCAAAAACATCAGAGGACTGAAGACCGTTTTAACACTCATGAAGAGGGCACGTGCTCATTAACTCTTCCCTCTGATAAACGGCCTGAAGGAACACAGATGGGGAGTAAAAAGAGAGAAAACAGCCACTTTAAGAGGATATCACCCAAAGCAATCTAATTGACCTCCGCGACATGGGTTACAGCTGTAAAACTTTCCCTCCATATTTAACTCTCACACAAGTACACAGCGTACATGCTAAATGCACAACGGCTGAGAAACATAAAGTGCGTTCAAGGAAAAAAAAAAAAAAAAGACCACATTGTACATTGGGAGGCCTGATGCATTCATGCTGCATAAAACAATGTAGGGGAATCTGTCAGAGCAGCAGAATGCTTAATCCTTTCCAGATTTACCCATCAGCATCAAAATCTATTATTAGGCATCTTGGCGTGTCTCATTTACCAAGGACACATTGTTTGGTTAGACTGGTTGGTTGTTGCGTTTCAGAACATCATTTCCACATGTTAATAGAAAATAGTTCTTAAGAAAAGCTCAAACTGTCGATTCAGCCGCTCAACCATGACCGAAAACAACCAACGGGGAAAGAAAACGTTATCTGATCATCTTCTATATCAGTGTAGCGTCAAAAGATTGTAGCTCAAACAGACACTGCCCGACTTCAAAGACATCACCAAATGCCTGTAGTGTTTAAATTCACAACCATATGGATTAAAGACAGAGCAGCTGCTGCCCTGTTGTGGAGCTTCGTTTCCTCGCAAACTTGGTGAAAATATTCCAAAAATATATAAAATACACATTGTGAAAATATGACTTTTTATAACTTTAAGGAGTGTTGCTGCAATAAAAACAGATAGTAAGAGAGAGAGAGCGGGCAAACAGAAACGTTAACAGGTTATTCTGCTTACTGTGACCAACCTGACAGACTGCATTCTGTTGTTTAGTCAAACCTGTCGACTGGCACTGATTTAACTCTGCAGCTCATATGACTGTACAGATTTAGCATGAAGGAGGTGCTAACATGTCGTTTTTACATTTTCTAATCAGCTAAAACATTTGACTCGGTCATAACAGAAGCAGAAAAAAAAAAAGTTTGCCCGAGCCTGAACTAGCAACACAGACGGAGAGCAGGTGTAGCCTGAGGTGGCCTGCGTATAATTAAACAATTAGCTCGCATACATATCCATGCATCTCAAATCCTCACCTGTGAATTATGTACTTAGTAGGACTTTGCAGAGTATCATCACATGCCCTGTTTGTTGGCACGGACGAAAGAAAGAAAAAACGTTTCTTCAGATTTATCTTTTTATAATTGAAACAATGGCGAGATATTATGACACAATTACACAATTAACAAAAGTTATTAGAAATCAAAAAATATTTATCAACACAAACTGAATTATATTTTGTCCTGTATTTCCAGGTGAACACTCACAAAAGCCCAGTTGTTTGTACGTACACTTTAACAGCCTGAAGTCCATCACACACTTTTAATGGGTTCAGAATTAAATTGATAAAAGTTCAAAAAAATTTCACAAGATTTTTTGTGATCAGCTTATCCACTAATACATGTGGTTTGGCATTTCTAAATAAAACCTGGTGGCATAATAGCAGTGATAAATAATTTCTGGTATGCAGACGTGTAGTTCCTGGTTTGGTTTATTTGTATATAAATTAACTTAAACTATATGTTGTTGTACACTTCTGTGTGCAAGTTGTATGTTCATAAATAAAGCCTTTTCTTTTTTTAAAAAAGTGTAAAAAATGTTTTCTAATATTTGAAAGAGAGCAAAATGGAGTGGAAATAGAAACGCATGTTCCGGTTATTAAATTTAAATCTTATCATTGCAGCACAAAAACTAAAGAAAAAGAAAGAAAAAAAATATGTTGCTGAAATAGATTATGTGTCTTTGTGAATAAGCTTTTTCTAATAGATTCAGGATCAGGAGCCTTCATTTGCAGACAAATCAACAACTTGTCTTACCTTTGGGATGCAGAGGTCCAAACCAAGACTGAAGTTGTGTATTCCTCCAAATGGGCTTTTTGTTTGTCTCTGTGCCTGTAGGTTAAAAAACTGCTGGATTCCTGCTGAGGAACAAGTCTGGAAGTCTTGGATCCAGGTATGAACTGTGCGAGACACAAGACAAACATATTGGCCCACTTCTGTGCTGTCAAAAGAGCAGCTTTGTGTGTGTGTGTGTGGTTTTTTTTTTTCCTCTATAACAGTGTGTGTGTGTCAATGGACCGGTGGAAATATGATTGCACAGAGCCTGTCACAGATTTCCCTGCACACTGGCAAAGTCAAACACAATAGACTATCAATCTGCAAATGTTTTCTTCCCTCCCAACGCGAGCAGCTCCACGGAAAAATGTGAAAAATGACAATGATCTGAAAACTTCACCGAGACAAGCTGCATGAAAAAACTGCCCAGAAAAAGGCTCAAAACAGAAAGAAGCACCATGAGAGCAGAACTTACCTGTTTTTATTCTGCAGCTCACCTTCTTGTTTTCACTGAGATCAGCTGGTCACTTTAGTTACTTTGTTATAATTTGGCGCCTTGTTGTTTTCCGTAATATTTCTCAGAGGTTTGACAGTATAAGTGGAATGTGAAGTATGACTTTGGTATGAAATCAACGCACTACACTGGAAAACGAAGGGGGAGGGAGGAGAAAAAAAAAAAAGACTTTCAAGGAGGAGCCAGTGCTGCGCGTCAATCAACAAGCTCCGGGGGCGGGGCCTTCTACACAGGCCACGCCCACAAAAACTCTGCACACTGAGCTGCAGCTTCCTGCCCCAAAAACCACATACACAAAAATATCCAGATTAATGTAGATATTAACATGCATGTGCTGGTGTTTTAATGCACAGTGTTAGTACTTTTCTTACACTGTGCAGCCAAACATTGGTCAATACTTTAAAATTAAAATAGTTTCCAAATGCTTCCAGATATGTCAGGTTGCATTGGAGAAATATGCATGAGATGCATAAATAAAGTACCACCGTGTATTACTAATACAAGTACTGCAAAAGTCCTACATTCAAGATTTGACTAACAAGAAAGTACAGACGTATTATCAGCAACTTCATCATGCAGAAGTTTTATATTATTATACAATTTTATTTCCATGGTGCCACTTTTCTTATAATATCTAATAATGATATATAATATAAATAATATAATAGTGGATTATTTTTTAATAATGTGATAACATATTAGCTGCAATTTAAATATGTAGCTGGTCAAGGTGAAGCTAATTTTAGATGCTTTACATTTTACTGGTAGTTTACACATCATATTTTATAAGATGTTCACATGTATATAGAGTCTTTATCAGTACAGTAGCTATAGCTGTCAAAATAAATGTGGTGGCATAAAAAGTACAGTATTTGCCTCTGAAATTTGAAGTATGAAGTGGAATAAAATGATATTATAATTGCCTTAAGTGTAGTTAAGTGCAATACTTGAGTAAATGTACTTAGTTAACATGTATTCCATCACTGATAAAATGAGACACAAGACATCAAGGCCTCTAAATCACCGCCCACATCTGAGATCTGTTCAGTGATTAAAAAAAAAAAACAAACAGTAATTAAGTCTGATTCTCAGGTTACATGACACCTAGAATATTTGCATTTGATGGAATAAGAAGCAATAAAAGAGTCAAACCCCAGGCGCGAACAGTCATGGGTTAGTCTGAGTGTAAACATCATATAGCTTCAGTAAAGTGATGTAACAAGCTGATAAAGAATATAAACATTACACTGTCACACATTGTGGAATAAGATGATTTTTCAAACCTTAAAGCTTCTTAAATGGGAATAATAAAATGGTCAAAAATGGATGCTAAGGGGTTAGTCTGGGTTGATGATGCTAATTAGTTTGTTGATTAAGATTTTACTTGTAAAGTTATTATTTTGCTGTAGGTCAAAAAGTTGATGAAGTCACATGCTTGAATACTTTATTACCGTACCGTACTGTACTTTACTCAGGTAAAGAGTTCGCTGCCAGACTTTCACTTCTAATGGAATATTTCTCTGTTAGAGCACTGACATATTTCACAACTTTGTCTGTATGACTCCATACTAAATTCACTGTGGGATTTACTGTAGGATTATTAAACTAAATATAAGTATGACATACACTGTTTGATTGTTATACACTGCTATAATTATACACTTGCATCATAAGTTTGCTTTTGAAATAGTAAACCAAGAGTGTAGCTGGATGAAAACTTCAAAAGAAATGGAGTGAATTATAAAAGATATCACACACGATTAGACTGCTTATAACTACCACACTTAAATACAGTGTGTATAAATATATTTTTTCACAGAATAATTCAAAAGGTAAAACTGTGGCCCTAGTTTTTTTTTTCCCTTCTCTCTAAGTTATTTATTTGACAATATAAATTCAGACCTTGAACACATTTCTATCCAGCAACAGCTCCTTCTGTTGGTCAACAACATGGTTGCAACACTTTAACAGGATGTATTTGTCCACCAACACAAAGACACAAGATCAGACCTCCTGTATATGCAAATGGTCTGAAAAGGACTCACTTGTTGATGTCTTAATTGTATGAGTGCTCAAGAATGACAGCAGTTATCTTGGCGGGTTGTTTAGCTGGAAGTCACGTAACAGACGAAGACAATGGGAGAAGAACTCACCTTCACAGCATCTGTCCAGAGGAGCTGCCAGCTTCAGGCTTCATTTAATCTGCGAGTTTGGACAACTGCCTGAGCAGGTTCAGGCAGAATACACACCTCTTCACTTACTCTGAAGGCTCTCCGCTCAAACAGGTTTTTCATCCTGAGTGAAGCTCCTCTCGACATGTCAGGCAACTACTGGGGAACAGTGTGGGTGTCTCTCAAAGCTTTCAACTCGAAGGAATCTTTCTGATTATCTGCCAGCTCAAAGGAGATGATACCGTCATAAAACATACTTTATCACTATTCTAACAGATTATCAAAACCTACATTATGAGGCTTTAAGAAAGGGACTGTGGATATAAGAGGGACTGTCTGCAAAATCCATCAACATCTTTGATTTGATTTTTTTGATGGTGATAGTAGAGATAAAGACATGCAGGGAGAGAGACAGAAGGATAAAGTGCAACAGAGGTCACTGACTGGAATCAAACTAGTAGAGTTGTGGTTATATACAACCGATTCCAAAAACATTGGGACACTGCAAAACATAAAAAAACAAACAAACAAACACCCAAATGCAATAATTTCGCTCCATCCTCGCTTGTGAACGATGGAGGATGAACCTTTCATACCCAATCATGATACTATCACCTGTTACCAATGAACCTGTTTACCTGTGGAATGATCCAAACAGGTGTTTTTGGATCAGTCCACAACTTTCACAGTCTTTTGTTGCTCCTGTCCCAACTTGTTTCAAACGTGTTGCTGCCATCAAATTCAGAATAAGCAGATATTTACAAAAATCAATGAAGCTGATGAAGTCAAACATTAAATATATTTTCTTTGTACTGTTTTCAATTGATTATTATTGATTATCACATTCTATTTTAGTTATATGCACATCTTAACCACTTTGCTACCGGACCCCCAAAATCCATTACTTTATATTATATTACTGTATTATATAAGCATTTTGGGCTACAGACTAAATGAGGTGTTATCATACAATAAATGTTGACGTCAAGGAAATGAATTCACATGCTTTATTAAATAACATTATTACAATAAGCCTAGAAATGCAACAAAGGCAGTGTTAAGAAAAATAAATTAATTTCACAAAATGAACAAAAAAAAAAACACATTATAGAAAAACCTACAGGAGCTCAAATCAGACGGAGTCATCTGAGATAGACAAGAGAAATAAAACTTAATTAGAATATTTTGTCAAAACATGACATGTTAACACGAGATACCAAGAACTAAAGACACTCCTAATCCAAAATGTTTCACCTCTATGTCATGTTACTCTAAGAATGTCTGACACCTGGAAGTTTTACTAAAGTCACTAAAATATGTCTGTTGCGGAAGAGAGAGAGTTTTAATTCTTTGAAAGATATCGGTTGCTTTGACTAATAGTGTGTTGCTTTGATTGCTGAAATCTTACAGTTTAATACTTCTATGACTTCATTTTTGGTGTGTTTGCATTTGACGGTCACATCTGACACACGACATAAAACACCTTCATCAATGAGGTACACCCTCATCCCCTCAATAAATACACAACTCTCCAGTCAATGGAGTCCTTGGAAGTGACGTCTGTCTGTCAGTGATTCACAGAAATCAGATGATTCAGACAAAACCAGGACTCTCCTGCGTCATTCTGTGCAAGATCAGATCATAACAAGAGACCAATTTTGTTTCTTACTCCTGCAGTGAATCACATAGACATAAAGGCGACAGCACAGCGGCGGGTATTGTCACATTCAAGGAGGCATCACTTATCTGTGCTCGTCACAGAAAGTGCTGAGGGCGAGTCCAAAGACATGAGCTGTGGTGATGTGAGGGTGGGCTGGTTACATACTGGTTTCGGTGTGAGTAGACAACTGGGGATCTTTCTGCTATTCACATGCAATTTTGCCATCGAAGCTGGAGAGAGCGATGGCGAAGGCCTGCACGGCACACAGCGGGTAGTTGAAGTCCAGCGTGAAAATGTCATCAGCTATTCGGCCGAACTGCATCACAATGTAGTCCACTGAAAAAGGCAAGGAAGGTACATAGAAATAAAAATAATGAATATTTGTTTATTTAAATTTAAATAATGGCAGGATAATGTTGAGATGTCAAGTGAAAGTTATTAGGAACAGAGCTAAATGTGAATGTTGGCATGCCAACATGCTCAGATTGACAATGCTTGCATTTAGCAGGCATTGACCATCATTAATTAACATGTTAGGATGCTAACAGAATTAGCACAAAACATAAAGTACAGCTGAAGCTGATGGGAGTGTCATTAGTTTTAGAGGTATTTAATCCAAAGTATTGTACAATTTGAAATGTTGACCTGATGATAATGATAGATGAAAAATTATTGGGACCAAAATCAGTACAATTCATCCTGAGGTGAACATGAATGTCCTTTCCATAGATAGATAGATAGATAAATAGATAGATAGAGTACTCACAGTCTTTGCTGTGAACTATCTGAAAGTTCTTGATGGAGGCCTGGGTGACCCTGCCATTGAAATTGAGCACATGAGACGCAGTTTCTTCGTTCCACACAGGCGTCTTATTGTGAAGCTCGATCATATTTTCCATCCTTCTATTCTGGTGCCTTATCAACAAGCCGTCACATTCCTGCGAAGAATTGGCAAAACATAAGTCAGGAAAAAAACACCAAAATAGAGCGCTGTGACTTTACAAGCTGGCCTTGTGTTGCTCTCATAATAAACAGACAACATACCATAAATCAAGCTGTGAGCAGTATGGATGTAATTTGTTGACACTGTGCATAGCAGAGGATTCTGGGATGTCTGATTTTGCTAATGAGTCATCTGATGGTGTCACACACATGAATCAACAAGTCAAATTCTACACGGCTGGAGGTGCCTGTTTTATAATCCCAGTTATTAAATTATACTTTCTCTGCTCAAAATCATCCACCACGAGGAATAAAAGCAAACACTGGACATATAAAAGTAAGAATAGTTGTGTACTTGTAAACAATGATCTCACTAAACACAGGAATTGTAAGCATAATGGACAGGTGAAGATTGGGTGGTTCTTCTCTGTTTTAGTTTCCTTTTGGAGACTGTAAGAGACTGTAATGGACTTGAAGTGACCATAATATAACATCTCACCCACTTTTATTCTTATTTCGTCTTTCTTTTTCATTTATTCTTTTTTACTTTTCTTGTGGCAAAATTGAGACTTGGAATTTCATTTTTTATATATGTAATTACTGTATGTACTGCTCCTGGTGGCCCAGTCTGTTCAGTATTTTATCTTTTCATTTTGTAGTCTTTCTATTCTTCTCAAATCAAATCAAATCAACAAAAAGAGTTGAATTTTCAAAAAAAAAAAAAATCTTACATTTCGTGGTCGGACAGGTACTCGATCGTTGTCCTTGTTCATCCCTGGAATGATGACTGTCATCCTTCTGGGGCCTTTCATCCCTAAGACATTTGTTTCCTGTTGCCAGAAATAAGTCAAATAAGTAACAGGTTTTTAAATCAAATGTTCTCTGTTCATGAAATGCGGTGCAGACCATTTCTGATGACTTACATAGATGATGCCTGCTAACTCCTGCCGTGCGTTAGACATGTCTGGAAGAGCTCTGTCTGGATTCAGAGCATTGTCAAATACTGTGAACTTAGTTCCCATTAAATTGGACCTGGACAATGCATTAAAGAACAATACATTAAAAATGAAAGAATGCTTGGCTGATGTTACATATTTTGAAGGCTGCTTCTGAATGAATGATTGATTTTGGGAGTGCGACGTACCTCAGCTTTCCAACAAAATTCTCTCCACCTCTTGATAAATCGGTGGCATCAATGGAGATGAGGTAATTTGAAGTTGCGCTTTTCTTTCGTTTCCTCCCGGCCAACAGGAACGTCTACAAAGAAAAAAAAAAAAAGACAAGCAGCCCTGTTAGATTTAAAGAGAGAGAGGATGATCTAATGTGTAATGCATGGAACGACTGACAGATCTGTTTTACTTATCTCGTATAATAGTGTGTTGTCTTAATCCAAATCTGGTTTCTGGTTGACACATGAGAATTACTTATTTACGTTACTGTTGCTTTGACATAATAACATAGTAACCTTTTTCTCATTATCCAGGTGAAGGTAATACAGAGGATAGAGGCTCTTATCCATCCCTCTCTGGTCTCGGGTCACTCTGCATTTGACGGTGACGCCCTGCGGAGCCGGCTGCATCACAAACTTCTCCAAGTCGTCAAACTCAATCTCAGGTGTTGGAGCTCTTTCCTGCAAAACCATGAATGTTTAACGTCTCACACTGAAATTAAATGTGGCCTGTGTCATTAAAATCATTCACAGGTGACTTGTGTGATTTCAGATACCTTTTTCTTCTTCCCTTTGCCTTTTTTCTTCTTTGATTTTTCCTCTTTTTCGGAATCAGAATCATCACTCTCTTCTGCCTTTGCTGAAGCAGACAACAAAATTTTACAGTCAGATACTTTTCAGTGACTCAAAAGGAGGATAAAGTCACAGGTCAACCTGCCTTTCTTCTTCGTCTTCTCTTTCTTGTCTTTGTCCTTGTCTCCTGATATTTGGAACATGGATGAAGAGCCGGCTGTGGATTTCTTCTTAGATTTGGTCGACTTCGTCTCCTCTTCACTGTCATCGCTGTCTGATTTGGCAGCTGCTCAGGAAACAGGTATAAAGTTTTTCATTTGAATTTCATTTTTTTGAAGAACTCTTACCAAAATAAAGTCAACATTACCATCAAAATTCATGCTATACTTTAAAGTCATCTGAGTGGCAAGGTCTCATAATGACTTAGATAAAGGCAAACTTTTGAGTGAAGAGACTTTTAATCACCTTTCTTCTTGCTTTTTGAGTCTTTTTCTCCACTTATCTGGAACATTGAAGCTGGTTCTTTCTTCTTGTCCTTCTCCTTTGACTTGGACTTTTTTTCTTTTCCATCAGAATCTTTGTCCTCTGAGAAATGAGGAAAAAAAGTAAAATTTTAAAAAATGTTAACTATCCTTGAATGTGATAACAAACTGGAGCATTGTCTGAGCACAGACTGAGGAATTTAATCTTTTTTACAAAGGCGAATAATGTGCATTTCATTCCTAAGTATTAGACAGTGGACTTGGAGAGAAGTAAACTGTCATCAATCAACAAGCAAGGAGCCGAGACCGGGACAGATTTCGAAGAGCAGAACAATTTTCTCTCACAGTTTCTTCCAGCCGTTTCATCAAATTCTGAGCTTTTGAGAACGTGAGAAAGATTCACGTTTCACCAGAACTCACCCGAATCTGGCTGCTAGGTTTAAGTTTGGTTCATATCTTTTACAGTGAAAGTATTTTAGACCAAGGAAAAGGCAGATGAAGGACTCTGCAAAGGAGACTGACATTATTTGCAGATATTTGCTCTGCTCTCATTCGGAGTTGACATGCGAGGGACACAAACCGCCAAAACCAAGAGTGCATAACTTGGAAAATATCTCAGCAAATGATGCCTAATTCCCTGCTCAAATCCAGTGGCACGAGTCTTGTGTCCTCAAAACCACGATTACAGTCACAATGCTGTCAACGCTTCCTCTTAAAACGTGTTCCACAGTGATGAATCAGACCCAACGCAGTCTCATATCTCAACTTACTCATGGATAACTGCTCTAAGCTGGTTGTGTTTCCTGTGTAATTTTGGCATTGATGGACTTTGGAGGAATTGAAAGCACATGGTTAAAAATCATTGAACTCATTTCAACATATCTTGTCACTGGAAAAAATGGCTTTGACCGATTAGTCTAAATGTTAACTATTGTGACTAAAGACCAAGCACAAATTGTTAGATATGAAACTGGCATCCTGTTATAAATATGAAGAAGGCCACAAGGGATGAATAACTGCAGAGAAATTAAAATAAAATTCATAATTTGTTTTAATCTGTAATAACTTGGGGGGCAGTGGAAACAAGCTGTAAACAATTTGTAACGTTCGCATACATTTGAGCTGTAAGTCCCATGTTATTGGTCTCCTATAAAATATTTGTCTTTTTAACTGCTAGATGATCCACTATGTTCATCCACTAGTTGCTAAATTTGTTTGTTATTTGCTGAAAACATCTTCCTGCTGCAACCGAAAACGATGCTATGAGAGCAGAGAGAGTGAACCGGCAGTATGTTGTGGGACAGAAAACCAAAACAATGAGCTGAAAGATGCTAAAAAGCTGTGTAGAGCTGAGGGGAACTGTAGAGTCGGGCGATCATTCTCTGTTGGTTCATCACTATGAGCGATCTGCTTGAACAAACCCTGTGGTGCATCATATTAATTAGATGCATTATGTCATGAAAATTGATTTCTGAAATTGCAAACTATGACAGAAATAATGAAAAGAAATCATATTTGGACACTCACTCACACATATTTGGATTGGAATCACTTTGCCAGTTGTCTTTGTTGGTCATGCAAAAAACTTTTCTGAGTGTTATAGGATGAACTGTCAGTTTAACTCAAACCTGATCGATCTTTGAACTTTTACAAACTTTTACAGATGTGGAAAAAAGACAATCTTGAACAACACTTACTGTATACATAACTTTTCTGCACATAATATGCTTAATAAAATGGAATAAAATTATGAATTCACAAAGATGAAAACACAGATAATGTACAAGAGATAAGGCCAGTGAAATGTAGTTATAAAAATGTATTTGCCATAGCCACTAAAAACTAAACTACTGATATAATTGAATCCATTTCCTTAATGACCATAAACAGAGCAGCTGGCTTTGTTTCACTGTACAGGAGGAGAAGGGAGCTGCAAACACAAGTTCGAGCAGGTTTACTCCTGAAATGACTGACGGCTGATCTGAGGTGGAGGAAGGTTAAGTTCAGCTCAGAGGCAAAAGCTCTGGAGACGATCCAACCAAATGAATATATCAATCAGTACTGAAGTGATGAATAGCTCATTTGAAATCTCTATAACGTCTCTCAATTCATATCTCTGAAATTAAATCTCTAACTACTAACACTTAGCTAAAGTTAAAGGAATAATGAGCTGCACACATCAGAAGTTGTGCCTGCCCACGCCGTGAAATACAGGTTTGTCATGTTCGTATTGTTTTTTTTCCCCAGAAGTATAATACTGACGTTATTGCTAGCATATGTCTGTTCTGATGCACTGGATGAATATTTCAAGACTAGATTAGTCTGCAGGCATGCTAACGGTTCACCCTGAGGGGAGCATGAATGTTTGTACCAGATTTCATGGCAACCCATCCAATAGTTGACATATCACTCAAACTAACAAATATAAGATCAACCTAGATAAGATAAACCTTAATTCGTCCCTCAGTGGGGAAATTTGCGAAATAATCAAATATCAACCTCATGGTGGTGGCCAGGGGATCACCAAAGTCATTCATCATCTTCTGAGAACCATGAATGTCTGAACCACATTTCATGGCAACCCATCCAATAGTTGACATATCAAAATAACAAATATCAACCTCATGGCAGTGCTACAGAAAAGACCAGGGGATCACCAAAGTCATTAGAGTTCATCATCTGGGGACCATGAATGTCTGCACTAAATTTCATTGCTCAAGGTTTATTGAGTCCCCGCAGGTCTTCAGTTATTCTCACAAGGGTTATAACTGAGCAAGTTAGTTGGATAATCAGTGTTTTCTAATTAAAGTTACACTAATTGAGAATGTGTTTGGAAAAACGAACGTCGAGGGTCTGACATCATTTTCTCCAGACCTCCTGCAAAATACAAGTACAACAAAAGGCTACACACAAATCTGGCCAAACAGTTCCACCTTTAACTGTAAATTTTAAGTAGAATTAAAAAGAAAATTGTCAGGATTTGAACGTTGTGGTTGTTTTAATGACATTTTCCACAGATGAGTACTTAGCTGCTCACTTGACTGCTGTGTTTTGTTGCCTCTGCCACCAAGTCAGTGTTTCCACTCACTCACCGTTACACAATAAAATCATCTAATCCTCTTAACAACATTAGTCTGGCCTTATAACTGTGGTTGAGATCACACTGTTAATGCCTTTAGAAAACTGCTTTCCTGCTTCTGGCCATACCTTTAGATTTAGATTTCTTTTCCTTGGTAGTTGCAGATGGAGACGTGTCCTTTGTTGTCTTTTTCTTTGTCTTCTTTTTGGGGGTGTCTTCGTCATCATCATCGTCGTCATCGTCATCTGTGCCTGAACCTACAGAGATGGAAAAATATGAATTAGAGGATTGTTTACTTTTCTCAGGGCTGATTTCCAAAATACGTTTGAATTAAGAGTTTATTTGCATGGAATTAAATGAAAGTTAAGTCTGGTACCTTTCTTCTTTTTTGGAGCACTTTTGGCTTTCTTTTTTGGCTCTTTTTCTTTTTCCTTCTCTGGTTCTTCTTTATCTTTTTCTGGTTTCTTTTTCTTCACCTTCTTTCCATCTATAATGTTGATAAGGAAATAATGGTTTAACCAATGTGACCACATCACAGTAGAAGCATGCAAAAGATCACAATTCACCATCTGCTTTCTTTGAAGGAAATGCTTATAATATCACAGTCTCTGTTGAGCTCTTTACTTTGGATAGCAGGACTGTCATCTTCTGATACATCTTCACTTTTCTTGGTCTTTGTTTTTTTGGGCTTGGCCTCTTTTCCATTCAGTTTGGCTTCGGTTGTGCCATTTGTCTCCTCTTTCTTCTTTTTGGGCTTCTGCAGATTTTCTTTAAAGATACAAAACAGATTGGAGGTGAGACAGACGACAAACGGACAAAATAAAAATTGGGATACTTTTTTTCTTATTAAAAAAATAATCTTGGAATAATTCCTAAAAATAGTGTTCAAAAATCTTCATTGATAACAATAACTCACCATTACAAAGTCAGGCGTGAAGCGAGGGGCAGAAAGGAAAAAAAAGATTTAGGAGAATTTTATTGTTACTCCTTCGACAACTATTAATATTGTTGTTCTAGGATAAAAAAAAAAAAAAAACTAGATGTTTTATGTTCAATGGTTCACATTAAATCACATAAAGAATAACCTCACATCAGTGGAGTAATACAGTCGTATTTTGCAAATGCAATAATCAATATGTTTAACTTCTGGCAATTATGTATACTAAGTACAGGAAGTGAATGAAGCAACAGGGCTGCTGGATGTAATAACATTGATACTATGCACACACACACACACACACGCTGCATTTTCTAGACCTGAATAATCTATTACTATTTTTGATAATACAGTTTTGTAACACACAAAAAACAAGTTTTGTAAGTGTTTTATGTAACTTGCTCAGACCTCCTCCTGAGGACTAAGAAACTTAAAATAAATACATCACAGTCGCAGAAAATCACAAACACAAGTTACAACACACGTGTGAGAGGACACAAGCCAAACAGTCATTTACTGTGTGAAAGAAATAAATGAGGGAACTGCTGAGGATGACATCAGGAAAGTCAGAAAAGTAAAGGGAAGTATTTGATTAATGAATGATTAATTAATATAAATGTACTGACTCTTTCATGTCTGTTGTTTTGTTTTTAAAATAAACTGGATTTTCTACATAGTGTAAATCCTCATGAATCTCTCCAATTTGCTCTTCTTTTTCATTGACTCCAATATGAGCTTTCATTTAAGTTGTCTAGACACACACTTATGGTAAAGCCCAAATGGCGCACCGACCCTCAGGACCCACAGTCCTCCCACACAAAACCCATTTATGAGTTCTTACATGCATTTTTCTATATGGTGTTGCAGAAGTTTCACATAAAACATGTTTTACAATATGTCATAATTATCTAAAAGGGAACCCAGTTGTGCTTCTACCAAGCAAGTCTACCAAGTGTGAGGACTCTAACTACACATTTCTACAGTGACAGGAACAATGTGTCACTGTCCAAGTCACAAAGAAGGAGGTCAGTGTGATTGCGGCCAGCGGAGACAGTAAAGGTAATCCTATTAGATGTAGATCCTGCATGATGGAGGTCTATTTGTGTCCACAACTCAGAGTAATCACAGCAGATTTGACATGTGTCATATAGTAATGAATTGCTGTGTTAAAGTTGTTAAACTACAAACGAGCATATTTATCTGTTGTAGTTTTCTATTGAACAGTTGAAGATGGCGGGTTTAAGCATTTTTTTTCCATCATTATAGCTCTCAGTTATTTTCTGTCTATTTTCTGTCTGTATTCAAAATTCTGAAAAATCACGAGAGTACAATTTTGTCTCGCTGCTGCCAGAGAGCATTTTTAAAATTACTCTAATCAAAGCCTGTGTTTGCAAAATGATGTATCTGAAACTCTGCTAGTGACTTTTTTACATTGCTTTGCAAATTCTGGATGATGCACACGTTGCCCGATTATTGCAATTCACTGATAAGATTTGAATTTATGGAACAGATTTATGAAATTAAGATCCAATAATCACATCGACCTATTGAGTAAAAGGAACAAAGATTTTGACCTAGTTTCTGCATTTGATGATACAAGATTTCTTTTACAATTAGTTAATACAGTTGATTAATTGTTTATACATGTGGTAATACAAAAAACTTTTCAAAGTAAATAGAGTAGAAATTAAAGAAGGAAATGCATAAGGCAGGACATGCTGTTGCAGTTGCATTTGGACGACACTGTACGTGCTTTGGGTGACTGGATTACTGACTGCCGTCAATCCCTCATGCATGCTTTTGCACATGCATTGCTCAGCAGATGAGCTCCATAAACTTGAACATCATTAACCAAGATGCGACTTAATGACAGATGTGAAGTTGGTCCGTGCCCTAGCTGCCGACAGGATGTTTCCCAGTCTTGAGGCCTGGATATTGCCTCTGATAACCTGATAACCTGTCTTACTCTAATGAAACACTTCCTATGCTGTGGTTTGTACACAGAGCAGTTACCTCACATGTGGGTCAGAGATTATTTTCTACGTAATCAATCTTCTAAATATCTATGATTCAGATTTAAATTTGTAACTGTATTCTACATCACAAACAAGGCAAAACATACATAAATAAAATAAGATTCACAGAAAAGATGAATGCATTGCACCCCAAATCTAAACTCTGCCCAAGTGTAGATATTGTTGTATGAACAGCAAAAGTGTTTAGGCCTCACTCTCCAAATACCATTACATGTCATCACTAGGCAGCCGACTGAACACTGAGAAGTAATCTTATTTGAAAGTCACTAAAAAAAAAAAAATCCACAAAACCACAACCCCACCCTTTTACCTTCTCTGCAGACATGATGTGGCCTCTGACTTCAGCTCTACCACTGCTTCTCTTTAGAGGTTAGAAAATAAAAAAACAGGCTTCTCTGTGGAGATAATGAAAGAGTGGGAAAGCCCTGTACTCACTGCGTCTCCATCAGCAGAAAGTTGTTAATAGGATTTATGTGTAAAGCCATCTGCTCTGCAGAAACACGTCAACGGGAGAAACCAACAAGGGCTCGGGACGAGGGAGATTTGTTTGTCATGTATGGCCACTGTCCAGAGACCTAAACAATTTTTTTTTTTTGCGTCTGGGATGCTCAGACAAGCTTCATCACAGCTGTCACAACATGTTTGGCCATTTAGTTTTTCCTTCACACCTATTGCACGGTAGGTCAGACTGCCAGTAGTATCTGCAGCTAAAGTCTAACATCTTAATTCAGCGTTTCCAGCTTCAACAGATGGAGCGTGATTTTATACCTTTTTTAAAAATTATTTAAATCTAAATAAAAGATTTACCTGAATTTGAAGCTGCAGGGCAGAAGCAGAATCTTCATCCTCTTGAGTCCTGGGGCAAAAACAATACTTATTATTAATGAAATGTAATGAAATAAGTAACTAGTAGCAATTCCATCATTCATTAGGATTGTGTCATTTTGGTGTCAGCTAAATGCTTATGGAAGGCTTTTAGTCTATCTATCTATCTATCTATCTATCTATCTATCTATCTATCTAACTATCTATCTATCACCTGCAAATTTCCCCACTGTGGGACGAATAAAGGTTTATCTTATCTTATCTTATCTTATCCTAGGATCCTATATCCATCGTAGGATCTGTGTAAATAGTTGAGCAAAGCCAGCAGCCAAAAAGATATAAAAAGCTTCTCATCTTATCTCATCTTCCATAGCTGAGTGAGCTCTGTACTACAAAGTGTCATTCTTACAATAACAGGTCACACAGGGTGAAATGGGCCTAAGTGTGTCCGCCTGACAGCCACGATTAAAGCGCTCCCTTGATACTTATTGGTTTAGCACCACTTGGCTAGTACCAGAGGAAAGTGGGTGTGTTATAGCAGTAAAAACATTCAGAAGGACCCAGGTGGGAATATTGGATGGCACAAGGAGGATATCTGATACTTAAATGGCCTCATATGAAAAATGCTGGGATTAAACATGCATTTGAAAAGTTGTGTATTGTTGCGTGGTCCTGCTGACGTACCTGTCCTGTGTCCAGGCCTCTTTCACGATGTGATTGTGGAGGGGCATGGCTGATGTGTGAAGAGGTTACATCCAGATTTTGGTCTTAATGAGCAAACATGAGAAAGGGAGTGTCCTTATAGAAGGATGACCAATGCAAATCACTGTATTTAAACCAAAGGTATATCAGTACGAAAACATGTATTGATACAATCTCTCACCAGGTATGAAGTGTTTTTTCTAGGCAGCAGTGTGATGGTCTCCATCCAGCTTGTGAATGGCCACAAGGCTCCACACACATCCTGTAGCCCACAGAGGGGTCACGTGACCCAACGTCTAAGAGGATTTTTAACAAAGCAACAGGTCCCCCCATCGACCACCGCACAAACAGGATGCCTGACCCTTCAACTGGGATTACTCTAATCAGCTACTCACCATCTGTGAGCATTTCTAGGATTTTTGTAGAAAAAGCTGTGGAGCATCCCACGTAAAAGAAATATGGCATGTGCGTAAATTTGTTTAGATTCAGGTTAAAGAAAACAGGTACAGTCATCAAGAGCCTTCATGGCCAGAAGGTAAGATAAAAATCCAGGTATATCAGTGACAGGTAAGATGCCTCTAACAATATAATCTCCATTTCTTCCACTGGAGCAGCTTGGTGGTTTGTATGTGGACTTCCCTAACTCAAAAGATTAAGTGTCAGTACAGTCGATTACAAACAAGGTGTGATGTCCTCAGTCAGCCACCAGATGCTGCTGTTCCCCAAGAGACAGACAACAATGCAAGAAGCAGCTGTGAGGCACCAGGGGGCACATGGAGGTACAGTAAGTGAGCTCATACTTCCATGTTTTAAAAATGACTAAATACACCTTAATGATAATATTTAAAAAAGTTTTAAAAAAAAACCATATATAATTATGCATCATAAAAGTACAACCTCAAACCCCATCTCAGTCCCATGTGGTTGCAGTCTCAGAGCAAGATGGGGGGAGAGCAATAACAGCTGAAGTGAACAATAACACATGTGATAGGAAATAAAGAAGGAAAACAAATGCGTGTTGTAGTTTTATAAGGCCAGACTCTTTGTCTCTCCGCATCACAGTGCTGCTCACGCTGTCCAGTCTGCTGACTGTTGAAAAGGGTCTAGACTAATGGCTTTGCTGGCATTTCTGCAAACGCTTGACAGTAACATGGCAGTTGGCAGGCGGCCTAAGGAAGGCCAGCGACCTCGAGGGAGCAGCGGAGAAGCCATCGAGATCTTAAAGAGACAGAAACTACAGCGAGTTTCTCACCGTGCGCTGTGTTTCCAATCCATTTTCATGTCAGTTGTGTTTTATTACCACGAGCGAGATGGTAAACATTGTTGAAGCAATGAAAAGCAGAAGGATTATACCAGAGAGGCTGTAAAACCTGCTCTTACTATACCAGCAACTGTAACAACAAGCCTGAATGCAATGAAAACACATTAATCAAAGTTATGGTGAAACAGGGACCATTCAGAGCAGTTGTGCAAACACTAAGCCAGGAAGAATTATGTTAAATACATAAAGGTAGAGCTTCCAGTGGCAGTGACCTGTGTTTGAGGAGGGGGTACGACGATGATATTTTAGTTCGCCCATGGGTTCAGTGCTGAAACAGCACGTTGTTGAGGACGTGAACCCGGTGGCACTGTAAAGCTGGGTGAATCATCAACTCGGAGAAGGCCCATATCTCAGGAAGGACAAACAATGAGGACGAAACAGGAAAATCAGGGGGTAAATGAATCTATCCCCAAAGGAAGAATTGTTCAAGGAAGGTGGAGGGGTGGAGAAGAAGACAATGGCAGGAGGTCTCGTCCATTCATTATCAATGGAAAGATGCTATTCAGGAGCAAAAATAGTCTCCTGGGTTGTTGATAAAATGTAACTAACAATCTCACACTGTTGATTCAACAAGGTCACATCCTGACCAAGAGAGAGACGAGTTTACTATTCTTAGATTCTTAATAGTGGTGTGGAAAATAAAAGTGTTAATCTCGGCCTGAGGGCGGCGCCAGAGGAAAGTGTGGCTCTCAAATGAAAAGGGTCATTCTCAGACAGTTTTTAATAGCCGTAGTTTGTCCACGTCAGCTGAGATAATGTTAATAATATAAACAATTCTTGATATTTTTAAACATGATAATTATTGGTTCGCTAACACTGACATGCTGGAATAGCATCCAAGTTTGATATGAAATAAATCCTCAGAAGCCCATAACTTGTACATAACATTTCAAAGGTTTCCTATGAAAACATTAAAAGTAAAAATCAAATCAAAATCAATCAATCAAAAGCAAAATCCATTCGCTCTTTCTGAACTCGATTAAAAATTATGTTGGTCCCCAGATGAATTAAATCCAACTGAGAGCTACTGGCCATCACATCACTGATACAAAATCTCTTATATAAATAATATGTATAATTTGATATTTTACTTCAGTATATCACAGCATTTATCTTCATATATTTTTTTTTCCTGATGAGACTGCTGATGAGAAGTGGTCACTGTATGTGACAAACCTATAGACCAACACTGCCATCCCTGACATCATTTACATGGCTAAAGAAAAGACATGATGACAGGATTTCACCATTTTTGCTTTGGGATACGATGTAAAATTTTCTGCTGCTGTTTCAGAAGCAAAAGTATCAGGTTTCTATTCCTCTCAATACAGGATTATCTCTTTATTTGTACACATGTGGTCTTCATTGGACCACCAGGGTTGGCTTCATGAGAGGATAAGAGACAATGCTGAAACAAAAGTTGCCTATGAAGGCTCAAAAGCAACTTGCCAAATCTAATAAAGAGCAAATTGAGAACACTCCTTCACTTGCTCTCTTCCTTATTAATAAAGTCTTCCCAGCAAGACAGGGTATCGTATTATGGCCTTACAACACATAGTGCATCACGTTATTGACCCATCAGAGATAAAAAATTAGAGGAGAGGTCATCGAAATACACAACAAGCACAACGCAGCGTCAGTGGTGATGAGATCACTGCTGTGTTGTAAGCAGACTCTCAACTGGATGGTCCCGGTGCTCCTCAAACACTGGCACCATAGAGGCCAACTCAATCCTCAAAAGTACAACAGCACAGAAGCATGCAGATGTGTAGGTGAATGCAATGCACTTCTTGTGTTTTTTACAGTCATACATGATGATTGACAGGTATTATTTCTCTATGAGTCTACACATTGGGGGTTTTTTTTCAAGGAAAATCCTGCATAGTAAACCTTTAAGTAGAAGTGTGACTGAGGAGCTGCACAAGAGCGTAACTGATAATCTGAGAATTTTAGTCAAGTCAAAATTTATAACAGCCCAGTATTACAAAACATGCCTCAAAGGATCGTACTTTAATTTAAAACAGCAGTATTAGCAAAACACACAGAAACCTGGAAATGAGACAACACAGTTTAAGAGCGTGTTTTCACACAATATTCTCTGCTGTTGGGCGTCAGCGTCCTGCATGTACGGTGCGCTGCTTATCGCTAATTCCAAAGACAACTGTGTTTTTACAACCTCTGAGAAGAATCGGTTGTTTGTCATAATTTTTTACAGCTTACAGTAGGTTATGTGATCTTTACACCCTTCCCATTGTTGTAGATAACTGTGTGAAGGTTCACCGTGTTTCTGGAGTACAGTAACAGCAGTTTACACCTTTGCACAGCGTTTAGTCCAACAGGGAACAAAATGCTTACTCACTTTTGAACATGATTTCAGTTTGTACTGTATGAGGCTTTAGAATAAAACAAGCACATTATGGAAGGAAGAGCTTTACCTAAACCTACTTTTGTCCATTTTGTGTCATTGAGTGCATTATTCTTTAAAAACTATTCAGTGTAAATGCTGCAGGGAGAAAAAAACATGGCAAAAGAAAAACAGCACATTTGGACTCCTATAAAGTGTCGAGAAGGAAGCAAGTGGAAGGTTAGATGAGAATCCCTGAGCCACTCAGAGCAGAAATAAAGGCAAAGCAGCCAGAACCTTGTGTGAACTGTAACACAAGCAGCGCTGAGCCTCGTGAGAGCTTGACACACATCTGAAATGGAGGACAAAGTATCCAGGAAATAGTGCTGTAGCTTGCATTTCCTATTCTCCTGGTGTCTGTGATACGGAGCAGCCTCTCCGGAGCGATCCAGACCACCGTGGATCTCTTAACGGATGCCTTAAGGACAGAGCTGGCCCAAGCTGGCATTACCCTGAGAGCAGAGAGTAAAAGTCCTGAGAGCGGTCACTGCCCTGAGTCCCAGAGAGAGAGAGAGAGAGAGAGAGAGAGAGAGAGAGAGAAAGAGAGAGGGTGGCGGGAGAGAGAGTGCAAAGAGCCAGCACTCCCCTTGACTTGTCCCCTCGGTTTTTCTGAAACAGGCAGTGCTCTTTTGAAACGGTGCCAATGGAGGCTGGCCCAAAACCCTTTGCAGCTGAAACTTTTACAAGCTCAGTGTTCGCGAGCAGGAAGAGAAAGACAGAGTTAAGATTTGCAGAGGGAGTTTGCAGCTTCTCTCCTCCTCTTCGACCTGCCTGGGGTGTCCTGCACAGTGATTCATGCTCGCTTTCTTTTTTTTGTTTGTTTTTTTTTTTGTTCATTTAAACTACAAATTCTTCAAGAATACGTACAGAAATGACCCCGGAGAGACTGCATGAGGAGAGAAAGGATTTAAAGTATATGTGTGGAAATAATTGCTTAAAAAAAAAAAAAGAAGAGTCTGTGACGTCACACAGGAAGCTGTCTTGGATATTGCCTGAGGAAAGATACTGATGAGTGGACACATTTAAAAATTAAAACACTGCGCCCTGTTTAGAACTCGCGCATTGGATTATTTTAGGGTTTTTCGTATCTTGGTGATGCTCCATGGGAAACATTATTTTTGGATCCGCTTCGTTCCCAGAGATGCACCATTTCCTTCCCTGTATTTTCGCTCGACATACTTTGTTACTTGAGGATGTATTGTTGTAAACACCCCAGACCACTCGTTTGGCTTGTTATGTTGACAGTAAACACCGGCTTGCATTCATGAGCGCAATCAAATGAAATCAGAACGTCAGTGGTTACCATTCTTTTCTATCGACTCTGCAACAAATCCAAATAAAAACACAGGCAGGTGCAGAACGACTAAAGACGTGCAGGGTGACTACCGAAAATGGGAACTGTGAGGCATGTACTACCCGGGAATGCTGCCAACTGCTGACAAAAGGCTTTACTGCACGGTTCTGAGAGAAGCCTTTAACTCATTTGCTCTGAAATGCTTCAGGAATATCTGGCACTGAATCGTTGGGCCAACTGTAGATAAATCTGTCAAACCTTTTGGCTTTGTTACAAGACAGCATGTAAGTACTCACTTCTGATTCCTTCACCCGAGCTTATTTCTCTGTCTGTCTCTCCCAGCCCCTAATCCTACAGTCAAGTGAGATGTCTATTTGATGACATATAATCTACACTTCATGTGACTGATCCCCTTTGCGTGGCGAGTCAACTCTCACTTCACCTCAAAGCAAACCTCTACTTTCATGCATATTCCAGGTGGGTTTCATATCTTCAGCAGGAGCGTGTAAGCACAATTTTGTGACTTCATGATTTCTTTTCCTGCCTCCCTTTCTCCTTGCTGTCTCTCCCTCTTGGCAACAGGGCAAAAGTGGGCAGGCAGAGAGGAGGGCATGGCCCAGAAAGTGCTCTCAAGCCCCAGCCCCTGTTCAAGTGGGGTTGCTTGCTGGTACACTACTCAGCCTTTCCCTCGTCTTGCAGGCGAAAGAGAGGGATGTGGAAATGCATTCTTGTCTCATTTCTAATCCACCGTTTTTTTTTTTTTTAGGTGTTTTTTTTTTTTTGCCGCCACCACCATGGCCTAATTCTCTGCGGGTGAACACTAGCCTGACCTGTAGAAAAAAAAGTCACCTCCAGGTATTTCTTATTTTTGATTCTGCCTTTGTTTGGGCCTCGATATTCCTCTTTGTGCTCCCTTTATTCATTTCTGTTGCATTTTTTTTACACCTCTTTTCCTGTCACCTTCCAGACTGTACACGTGTCTGCTTTGCTTGCACCGAACACAATGTCTAAATCTCTTCTGTTCAATTGAGACACACCAGGATTATGTTTTAAACGATGTCGTTCTTTTCGGATTAAATGCATTAAGAAATAATGAGCAAAGTATTTGTGTATATTTCCTCTAATGAGCCATCTGTTTACATAGCACAGTTCGATTAAACACATGCCCTGAGTAAAAAGAAATTTTAGTGGTTGTTACTGCCTCTTAAAGAGCAACATTTAAGTGTAATTTAAAGGCAAGTCGGAGCCTAAAGACACCACAACTCCGGCGACTTGAACAAACAAATTTCGGCCCATCAAAAGCGATTAAAGGCATTTCGCCCTTTTTATTAAACATTCTTGTTTCTGTGTTGCAGGATTGCTACGTAAGTGCGAGAAACCAGAGACAGTATAAACTATCCTTTAGCTGTATTGTGGCTACTGTTCGCCATGTATTTTACCACAAAATGAAAAAGGATCCCATACGGGTGGGATAAGCATTTAAAAAAATACATGCAGTTTGTGTTGCATACAGGCGAATCATATACTTTTTCTTAAGTGTTGTTGAATGCTGCTGTTTGATCGACCTGTTCACAAACCAGTATGAACCAGATCCCTCTGTTGGAAGCATTGTTCTATACATGAAGGGGCTTGTATTGTAAGATTGCAGGGTCTCGGTTTCAGATCGAGCTTTTATCGGTTTTGTTTTGGGTTTGTTTTGGGGGTTTTTTAACCACAAGAAGCAGGAAAGCTATAAAAAAAAAAATGTTAAAATTTGTTAAATCTACAAAAACAACAGCATTTCTTTTTCGCCTACTTTAGAGATTTTGCTCTCATATGAACCAGACTTACTGTGAAGTGACTGTGTAAACATTTTGGCACATGCTACATGGTGTGCAGTCGTGTGGGGTTTTGTTTGCATACAGCCGAGTCAGCTTTCGGGTTTGCGCTCGAGTGTGTGAAAAGGACAGATTATGGCATACTGTACTGTACAGATAGGGTGAATGAAGAAAAGAGGTTGGAGGGGGGTGTGCAGGGAGAATGGGCAGACAGACAGAAAATGAACTTATTTCCTCCTCCCCCACACTTATCCTCAGATGAACTCGCTATGCTGCTTGATGACATGTTGTTTGGAAAGCCATATCCTCTGCTATTTGCATTTCTCTCCTCCCCATGGTTTGAGCGACTGTATGGTTACCAGGATCAAAGTCTCTTCTTGCGGTGGTTGCTTTTATCAGGTCACACGGCGTGCACACATTCTGCTCTTCCTGTTTGTTAGCAAAACTGATTCACGAGCTATAAACAGCATTTGATCATTTGATCTTTGGACAACGGCCGTTTTACATAAACTACCACTTAAAATGTAATTTTGAGCAAAATCCATGTGAGATCCATCTTGAGAATAACATCTGGAAGCACCAGATGTTTCAACAGTGTCCTAGCATTTGTTTTAACCTGGGTGGAATATTAGATTGGCAGGTTTCCCGTGACAGGATTGAGCCACGTATGACAATAGTTCACTGAACCATCTTTCAAACACTTTCATTGCATTGACATCAAGCTGCTAACCTTGACTTAAACAAACCATAAAAAGTACTTGCAAAGGCTTCTTTCACCCTGCTCTCTTGAGAATGTCATTGTGTGTATAGTAAAGATCCATCTGCCATGCTTCACTGAGAATATGGACGTGATACACAAGCCTGGAGACAGGAAACTTCCACAGTCTGTAACATAATATACACCACAAACTACAGCCTTCTAGTCTCATCACTCCAATAAAACACATGCAATAAACAAACCCACAATAAAGCACTTAAAAACACTTCACATAGCATGAAAATATTTTGCAAGTGCAAGTCATCAGCTCCAGCATTTACACTGGTGTAAAGTCATTTTAGTCCAGACTCAAAATATCACGTGAAATAATCATGTTTAAAATCATCATCAGTATGATTTAAAAACTGTACATTACATTTGATCAGAATACAAGATTTCTTAACATAATTTTAATGATTTATACTGGTAGCAATATAGATATCATGATGCTGAATGTGTTAAAAAGTAAAAGTAGACACACACTGCGATACTGATCATAAAAATCTACAGCAGAGAAAAGTGGTGTTTTCAGTAGACCTGGGTTTTAGCTAATATTTTAATGGTTTCTGTGTTAATATGTCTGATATTACAAGCAGTGCCAAACATTTTAGATGGCAAATTTGAAAACCGGCTTAGCATTATTTTGTCAACCAACATGACACTCATTTCTAATGTAGTAAATGCCCACTACATTAGGGGGACTTTACATTTGTGCATTGTCCATTTATTCAACAAGCATTAGGTAAAAGCTGCAGGTGTATGTATGTTAACTTACAAGAAGTACGACAAGTGGTTCACACCGAGTGCACTTCATATCTGGGAACAAGCCGATTAGGAGGATATTCT
The DNA here is from genome assembly GCA_025331565.1 of Holacanthus passer. Lineage (NCBI taxonomy): Eukaryota > Metazoa > Chordata > Actinopteri > Pomacanthidae > Holacanthus > Holacanthus passer. Next base: position 3,939,351 of record JAFREQ010000028.1, read on the forward strand.
CCTATTAGCACCAGATATTGAAATGTGTAGTCCAGCGGCTCCCAGTTCGGGGTTAAATAAGAATAATCTAAGGGGGTCGCAAGATGATATCTGGGGTAGGAAATAAGAAGAACTAAATTCTGCTGCACAAAATGTTTCTTTGGGTTTTTTTTGCCTTTAACCTTTTTTTCTTTTTCATTACTGCATAGTTTCACCTCCTAGGCCACGCAAATATTATTGGAAATCAAACAATCCGAGAATGGAAAATCACTCTGTGAATGATTTGCTCACAGGCTGCATGACTAAGTATAAATTGCTTCTTGTCAAGAGGTCAAAAGCAAATAAATGTTGTGGGCAGTCAGACTACACAACAGTTGTAACAACATGAGAGATATAATTACAAAAAGGTTAAATTTTAGTCTTTTTAATTTCCCTCAAACTCATAAGATTTACTGTTAAGGTCTGGAAAAGTGCTCATCTAATACTTAAAATAAAAATGTAGGTTTGGAAAGAAATACAGCTGAAAGAGAGTAAAAAGGAACATGACTTAAAACTGAAGAAGCATAGAATTGTTCCCCGCAATACCTGATACCTCCAAAAAATGGAAAACTGAAAATGGAATTAACAAACACCAACTTGTTCGACAGTTTGTGCACCTCACTTTCCATGTGGACAACATTGGCACAGCCAGTCACAGCACAACAACAAAAAAAATTCCTCAATCCACTCTAGTCAAGTTTCTGCAAGTATGCTGACTGGCTCCACACGTTAGAATTTAGTTTAAAAGTTAAAAGTTTATACTTTAATTAATGGACTCCATGTCAATCAGTGTGTAAACCGGATATAATTACTCCTCTGGAATGAATTTGCAAGTACTTTCTGTGAGAAAACACACAGGACAGCACCGCTATTTGACGATCCATTGAAATTACAATTCAATTGGAAACGGTGTTCTAAATAAAGACGTCAAGACAGTTACCGCGAGTGAAAATGTGCGGCAAACTCGGCCTGAGTCGGCCTGCCAGATGGATGTAAAGTCCTACTGACCTCAGTATTTTAAACAGGATGCATCACAGATGATGAGATTCAACTGAAACCTCAGGCTTGTACAAGACATAACCACTTGCCCAACATATGGACAAAGTCTGCTTATGGAACAATGGACCTTTCTCTGGATGTGAGAACACCTTCGCTCGCACAGCACGGACGCTGCACCGAGCATCTGGCAGCAAGCTCTTCCACTGTACCTTATTGTGAGCTATCATACACCCTTTCTGACATGGCATCCTCTCATTGCTCGGCTGCCAGTACTCTCCTCCCCCCTCAGCGGTGGGTTCTGCCATGCTGCATCCCCGACATCACCCCCTTTTTGTCTCATTGAGATTCAGCTTGGCACGCAGACAATGCCCATTTCTTGGCACCAAATATTGGAGAGAGCCGCATAAGAGAACCAACCCCAGTCTTTTCCCTCACAGTCGTCCCCCGTATTTCGCCGATCATCATGGACCAACGCCAACTTGAAATGGGTATTTTTTTGTGCCTTCGTCTTCTAAATTCTCAGTTTGTTCGGATATTTTAAATAAGTTGAATGTTTACCACTGTAAGACGAGCAGCTCTAGGCGTCTCTATCTGAAGCAACAGTGAATGTCAGCGATATGTTGATTGTTCTTGTGTTGAATGAGTCTTAGATGAAGGTCATGGATTTATAACACTAAACCTTCGTTATACTCTGCAACAGAGCAGCCATTTTCCTATCATCAGCAGCTTGGGGATGACTGTGAAAGTCAAACCATCACTTCCGGGTGTAAAAAAAAAAGAAAAACAAGCTTGGTTGCAAACCTACCCACTAACCCATATGGACTCGTAATGGAGGTGCTAATTAGTGTTTACTTCAATCATAGCTTTTATTGAAAAAGTTGACGCACAATCACGAACAGGATATTTGGAAACAATCAAGGTAAGAATGACTAAAAATAAATAAAATCTGAATACCTGTTTGCATGCCTCACTGGCCTGTAGTCGAGAGATCTGTTCCGCTTGTGAATCACAACTTCTCTTAAGTTCTGGCAGCGATTCAGCAATCCTCAAACAAACTAGGGTAGAAGAATGGATGTTTGAATCAGACCGACTGCTGATAATTTAATGAAACACTGTGAACATTCATTTAAGAAGGGTTCATTCTGAGAAACAGAGATGTGAGTCAGATGATACAATGTGATGGCAGTGTGTGTTGACTGAATTAGACCAAAAGATAAGAAAGAGCATCTTATAATTTTTCTGTTTTCAGACTTTTAATTTAGATATTATCTGGCTTTTATGTAAGATAATGGGAACTAAAATGCAACTTTTGAGTTGTACTGCATCCGTCCATATTGTGGTGTAAATTGTAAGCAGCCTGTAGTGAGTAGTTTTAATAACTATAGATGGATAAGACGGTGTCTGTCCTACTAATAAATGATCCCATCAGTGTTTCACCAGAGACCCACACAATAATGACCCATCACCACCACAACTTTTCTCGTATAAAAGGTTGAATCCACTCCTGTTTTCACTCCATCTCCTCTGCATTGGCCAGCCAGTTAACAGTTTGATACCATTTACCATCTAATTAATTCAACATCTCAATTAAGGCCTCCCACTCTCTGATGCCCCTTTGCCTTTTCATTATGGCCCGATGAGTATGCCCTGGCACCGCCGCCACGCAGCCTGCCAAAACATTTCAATCACTGTCGGCATTAATTAGGCCAAAGAGGAATTCAGAATGTTACTGCCCAGCCGCTTTTCAGCGACCGTGGTTCACATGCTAATTTATGCAAAGCGTCCCAGTCTGTGCATGGGTTGACCATCATCGTCTACCATAACACTGTCTGGGCTCAGTCAGCTCAGCCAAAGTATGGCTCTGTCGGGGCCCAGACGGCTCTGCCCAGCTTGTGTCCCAGACTGGAGCTGGCACGGTAAACAGACTCCTTTTTCAATGGACTTGAAGTGGCTTTCACACTGAGCAAAAAGGGCAATTTTCTGAAGTCAAACCTTCAGCTCCTCCATTAAAACATCTCAAACAACACCAAAAATCACTTGTAGGATTTCTTGGCATGCATTTGTGAATCGACGACAGTCAACTCTCTGAAATCATTTATGAATGGGCAGCTCTTTAAGCCAGACTCAATGTTCACCATTATTTGGGGAAAAGTATAAACAGTCTATCTTATGGATAGAGACTGGAAGGAAGAGGAGGAGGCGGAAGCAGGTTGCACCACAGATGTTGGGTACGAGTGCCAAACAACTCCATAAAATGGCAGAGGTGCTGCCATTTTCCATCTTTCTTCCTTTGCTTTGCATTGCTTTCTGGTTGTAGAGACAGAAGGGACCAAAGTGGGGGAAGCACAAACTGAGCTATTCTTTTCTGTCCGTTGGGAAGTAGAGCTGGAAAGACCCAAGCCAAGTTTTAGAGTAAAAAAGACACTAATTCCTGGCACAGCTGTCCTTCATTACATGCCAATTTCCCTTGAAGTGATTTTTACCTTACAGGGTTGCACAAATTACCCACTTTCTGTGAGTGAGGAGTGTGTTCTGTCTTTAATGTGCAGGTCATTAAGAAAGTATTTCTTTTGCAAGATTCCAGTATGCTAATGTTCACCATGTCTGTCACCTGCCATTCTTAAACACTGGCCAAATAAATGTGCACTGACCAATGCAAGTGGTCAGACAGTGGATATCACTTACACAAACACAGAAGCACCATCAGTGCCTGATGAACCAAGTCTTGATTTTACAACTCAGGCTACAAAGTGGTGAATCTAGAGAGGAAAATGGTCTTAGAAGGTAATTCCTGATAAAACTGTTACCGGACTCCTTCAGTCCATGGCAGGAGGTGTCTTTTGATTAATATGGTTTAGATGCAATTGCAGTAGTTTGCTACAAAAATTACAAGAAATATGAAAATGTTTTAACAGGAAATTGTTTGAAAGCCCACTTCAGTTTTTCTGTAAAGCTGCTAAACACAATCTGAAATGTGGTAAAACCTTTACATCTTGGCCTCTACACAGACTAAAATGTTTTTCACCATTGTTTCCTGCAGGTGAAACTAAAAACTCACTTATTCTCTCTTTATTTTTGCCTCACAGTTCGACTGACGAGTTTCCGCCGCTACCTGCCAAAGTGTCTGTCCTTGAGGTTGAGGTAGTAGATTGAATAGTTGTGGGGTTTGGGTCCTCCCTCTGAGATAACTATACAGTCTACTGTCTTTCCTACGGAGACAGGTTGATCTGCTCTGATGCCAAAGCCTGTGTGCACGCGGAAAGCTCTGTGGATAAAGGATCCTCGTGGACTGAGTGAAGCGGAGGAGGAGATTGCTGACACGACAAAGACTGCACATGTGATGAAGTCGGTACATTTTGAGTGAAGTCTTCTTTTTAAGGATGGTGCCTGAAGTTGAGCCTAGCAAGGTGAGGTAGTAGGTTGTATAGTTTGTGGGATGGAGTCAATCCTACTCAGGTGATAACTATACAGTCTATTACCTTCCTTGAGAGGTACAATGAGTGCTTGGAGCCACGCTGATGCCATCTTGTGGCCAAAGACTATCATCACTCTAGAGCTTTGGGATCTCGACTGTGTGTATCTGAGGACGTAGTCACAAACATCCTAAGGCTAAAATGAGCTCTTTAATGTCTGAGTTAAGAGAAACATCTAAAAATAAAAAGTGTGTCAGTCCTGACTTAAGGACTCCTACGTTTTTGCTCTAAGAGTAATTCTAAGGTTGAGAGAAGTTACATGGCAGTCAAGAGGACTCCTAAGTCACTATGAACAACTTTCAGTCAGTAATGTGCTGCAGATAATGTGTGTCATCACATCAATGTTTTGTACGAAAGGAATAATAATGATTAAATCCTTATTTTCATCTCACCAACGAATCGAAACAACCCTATCACACCAGAGACAGTTTGCACAACTCTATGTGACTTGGACATCAGTAAAATACAGTTTGCAGTGCTGATGGTCGAAGACTCGTCTGACAGAATTATTCATCAAACCAAAAATTCACTCTTCTGACCCCAATTTGTTTGACAGGTTGTTAAGCATTAAATAATCAACTGCAATAAACACATAACTTAAGGAAGCTTCATGGCCATTGCTGGATTATCCTGTGAAATCAGCGCTACATGTTTGTGCATCTTTGTTTCATGTATGAAATCTGTGACAATTTACAAAATGTCTAAAATATTTTTTTTTATGAAATCTATTGATCTAGTTATCATCCATTCATCCAAATTTAATTTGTTCCTCATGCTCCTGTGTATTGATGAACATCTCAAAATGTCATAGACCAATAACTGAGGACGTGATGAGGAAGTTCACTCAGGAAACATGATGTTATCTACAGCTTCTTAGTTTTCCTTGTTCCTTACTAAAAGTTGTTCTCAGCATGAGTGAAAAGTTCTTAAAAGGAAACTTAGATAGAAATTTTTTGTGTCTTTTAGAAGGAATCGGTGAGATAACGCGAATTTGTGAATACGGCCTCAAAACGAGTAATAAGCAATAATACTTGAGAATACTTATTATATATTAAATATTATATGAAGAATTTCTTTATAACTGGATGGCAAATGATGTTTATCAGATATATTGGTCTATCAGATAAATAAACAATACAACAATCTAAACAAAGTTTGATTCCCTGCTGCTTTGACGAAGCAGTTCAGAATTGTGATTGTGTAAAAATGTATTATGTTTTTATGCTGTATAGTCTTGTAAAAGTCAGCAGTTTATAGACTTCATGGTGGGCTTGAAGCTATTTCTTTCAAAGAAGTTACTTTGGAAAAGCACGGCTGGTTTATTTAGAGTCAGACGGGAAAATTGATAATAGATTGCTATTGGTTTCATTTCTGATAGAGAGCTCAGGCAAAAAGTCAATACAAATACAGAAAATGGAAAATGAGACAATATGGTTGAAGCTTTTGCAAATAAAACACTGTGTCATGTCACATTTAGCTACATGAGAAGTGGCTTGAAAGTGGTGATTCGTAAATATGCATAAATTGTCTACAGCAGGCAGGAAGTAAATACTCACTAGCCAACTGTGTTCATGAACACTAAACACAAGTTTAATGTGACTTCAGAGTCATTATATCCTGCACACACAGATAAAGCTGTGCATAGGTTCATAAATTGAGGAAATGAAACAAGCACAACCAACTATCACACAACCAACTACAAACCTGAAAACACAAGTACCTACAGAAATGAGGAACTTCAACTGAATTTCCTGGGGGGGCAACTGAATAAAAAATTAAATATGGATGAGTTATAGAAATATTTGTATTAATCTTTAAATTAAATCATCCAATGCTTGTTAAAACAGGTGGCCCAAGAAATACTGTTCAACTGTTCATTACATTCCTTCTGGGTGCTGGTCTGCACATAAAGAAATGTGACACTGTACTTCATAACAAAACTGCAAAAAGGAAGATGCAATGCACATTACCAATAGCTGCTATTTAGATAGAATTAAGGTATTAAGGTATAAAGATAAAATATTGCTTGTTCAAAATACATCAGCTATTAAAAACCAGTACAAATAATAAAATCTCTACAGCATATTGCTTACGGTGGTAGTTGGACATGTACTGGTGAAATTAAAAACCCACTGACCAGAAAAATATGAATCTGTACAATGTATTACAACAGCTCGGTGATAAATGCTACCTTTCTGAAACTTCTTTGAATGTTGTTGAGATGCTTTGGTCATTTTTGAGGCTGCACTTAGTGATGTGACTGCACTGTTTTCAAATGTGTCTAATGTCTGCTACCATTTATTATAAACAGATTTCTATATGATCCAATATAACAACTAAAACTACAGATTTTTTTTTAAAAAAAGACCAAACAAAGAACTTTTCTACTGGATTACATTACATTGCACAAGTGTCTCTCACGTTTCAGATGTTTGAATTTGGTTATATTCTTTTTTCAGATATAGTGAACTCCATTTCAAAGACGGACAGCGCTTTCTGTCGAAATGAACAATGAAGAACTGGAACTTGAACAGAAACAGACAGAAACAACAGCGATATGAAACTTGGTGTAAAACTAAAGCTTTTAAAACAAGTGGAAGTTACCCTTTTCCTCTGCGGTTTTCGCAATACACACAGACACACACACACACATGCTCACCCACATATACAGGAAACACAAACACACACACACATTTCTAAACATTAATGCATCTTTGAGTGCACGATACAATTGCACAATCTGCTGTATCAATACACAGAACATCCATTAAAAGGCAGCTTTAGGATTTCAATACACTTCACATACTTTTTCTTAACCTTGCAAACAATGTTTTACAATATTTAATTATGTCCAACAGTGAGTTGAACTTAGTCCGTAAGAGCAAAGAAGCACACAAAGATTTGTTCCTTTACTCATTTCTGGCCCCACTGTTCTTGTTACTACTCAGATTGTTGTCTGTTGTCTGGCTTGTCTGAGATGTTTGCTTTTCTTCTCCACACACAATATACTCTCTCCACAGCTTCTGGTACGCTGTCTTGATCTTTTGTATTTTGAATGCATACACAACTGGGTTTATGGCTGAGTTAGCATGAGAAAGCAGGATGCCAACGTAGAAAACCGTATCTGGTACACGAATCGACCCACCAAAGTAAGCAATGCAGTTTGTTATGTGGAGAGGGAGCCAGGACAGGGCAAACAGAGCCAAGACCAGAGACAGAGAACCTGCCAGCTGTTTCTCTTTCCTTAGGTAATTCTGAGACTGGTTCTGGACTCCGTTGCCTGGTTTCTCTCGAAGGTTTCCTCGAATAGTACAAAAAATGTAGCCATACAATCCAGTCATCACCAACAGAGGGGTGAGGGTGCAGAGGAAAAAGTTGAAGTAAACCAGGTATGACATGGGGATGACTGATATAAACCTACAGACAATAGTGGAGTTGGCTGAGTTAGACAAGGTTTCATGGTTGTACCATCCAAGCATGGGAGCAAAACTCAGTGGTACTGCAACAAGCCAACATGCTGCCACCACAAGCCAAGAATGTCTCTGTGTGACAGTCCTTTTGTACCTGCAGAGAAAAGCAATAAGGACTGATATAATCAATTGTGTATTAAAAACATGCACAGTACAATTAGAAATGATCATGATCATCATAAAAACATGAAGTCAATGTAGTGATGAATAGTAAAAGCCCTTTTTTAATGCAAGCCATGCAAAAGGGTCTGAAATGAGTTTGTGATAAACTGGATAAAATGTAAAGCTCATGATTTAAAGCCATGCTTAGCAGTGCTGTTTCACTTTTCTCTGCACAATAAACTATCTCGAAAAAAAAAACTTACCTGAGAGGGATATAGACCCGGAGGAATCGGTCCACTGAAATAGCCGTGAGAGACAAGACTGAGACCAGGGTCAGCAGGATGACCACACAGCTGATGAAGAGACAGCCGTGGAATGAAGTCTCCATTCGTCCGTCCACCAGCACGGCCAGCGGTATGGCCAGGCAGCCAACCATAAAGTCAGCCACAGCCAGAGAGACAATAAGGCAGAAGGTCGGCTGCTGAATGCTTTTACTGGTCCACAGCGCCAAAATAACCAACATATTACCAAGACAGCAGCTGACAGCAATGAGCACCTCCAACAATGTGTAGATCATTTCTCCCACAGTCATTGGGCTTCTTATCCAACTAACGTTTGATGGTTGATGGTGTCTGAATGTGAGTCTGAGCCAGAATGTGCTGTGCTGTGTCATTTATCACTCATCTCGGTCTTGTGAAACCTTTGAGGAAGTCCTTGGCCACTCTGCTTTTTTTTCCACCAAGTTCTAATGCTTTGCATCTGAATTTTTTGCAGGTCTATGTAATATATTTGTTTGTAAGTTAACATTTAATTTTTTAATGCTGTGCCAGGTCTGACAAAAAAAACCTGGGCTGGTGCAATAGATTAGAAAAAAATTCTATCTTAAGATCCTTCACATTGTTTTTGTAAGGGGGAAATGAGAGAACAAGTTGGCCTGGTTTACAAAAAAATACTACTTTCACTATGGACGATACACTGGAGTATAATTTCTGTTAAATTCCATTGCCGTTATAAATTAAGTCACATTACTTCTACTGTGTGTTGAGCTTCTAACAGGATATAAGCAACCAGAGAAGTATTTTTTCTATATATCAATATGACCTATAACTTGTTTCCTGCAAGCACTGAATGCAGCTGTGAGAAATAAGGGTTGCTTCTATCATCCTGATCTTAACTCGAAAAATGCTCTCGGTTTTTTCTCTCTTGTGGTGTCTTGTCTCTTGTGGCAGTTGTGGTGTTGGTGGGGATGTGTGCATCATCTCAAGACACACAATCATATCTTACCTCTGTACTTTGAAAAGGATCTCAGCTGTCTTCCAGAAAAAATTGTTGTCTTGTTGATGAACATATTTTCTTTTAAATATTATATGAGACTTTTGTGCAGAGGTGATGTACATTACGCTATTTGCTCCTGCTCACTATAAAGAAAATCTTCCACAGAGCGACAAAAAAGGTACAATAAAAGGAAAAAGTCATCACAGTTAACAACTATCTTTCACTTACTTTTGCTAAAAAGTCACATTGTGCTCGCCTTGACCAAAGCAGAATACTCTTACTGAGCTGGCATAACAGAGAGAGATGTGCAAGCAGAGCAAACAATGATTTTTTTTCAATGTACCATATTAAAAATAACATAGACATCTACATATGAAAGTGATGATAGTGGCAGTACAAAGAGGAACTAGGAAGTTCTTGCTAAAAATACTTTTCTCAATCAATTTTACACATGACACTCACCAAAGGAGGAACCACAGAATCAAAACATCTAATCAGTCCCAATCAGTGTCTCGTGGTATGCCAATCTCGTTTCACCTGATGGCATGAGAATAAGCCACTGACAAAACTCTGAGAAAAAACTTTGAGAAAAATGTGAGAAGTACTTTGTGATGATGCAACATGAAACCACTTCAGTGGTTCAAGTGCACTTTATTCATTCAGCTCCACAAACTGTGGGATGAATAAAGGTATATCTTATCTTGTCTTAAGGAAAACACAGCTGTGATTGTCACAAACACAGAAACAGGATGATTTTAATTTTCTGACCCAGCAGATGACTCCTGTTGCTTTCAGCTTGAACTCAATAAGGTTCCCATTGCAACAAGTAAATTCATGTTATCCGAGTAATTGTAATGGATAAATGCTACCAGACACAAATGCTGAATATAGACTGTTAAGCAGAAAAGCTTTGAGTGACACAGTAAACAAAGTTCTCTTTCCCTCTCTGGACCACAGTTGGCCAGGCAGACTGAAGCCTTTTTTCAGATAAAAACAATCAACCAACATGACAGGTGCACAGACACAATCTTTAAACTTTCTTAAGAAATCAGAAAAGACTCACAAGGGGAGCTGCCGGCTTGACATCACTCAGGTGCAGGTGTGCATCTGTGCAGGAGGCATCCACCTACTTTAGGTAAAACCACACCCACTGAAGCAAAACTGTGAAAATGTGTTTTCAGAATGTGTGCGTGATCAAACTTGGAAAAGTGTAAATAAATGAACAAATAAATCTTCAAATCTATGTTCAGGCAACTCAGATGGGCCTTTCAATTGGCTTTGGTTGCTACTTTGTGACACTTGCAAATGTTTGTGGTAATTTGTTGTTCACTTTAAAGATATTTAAACAGGTAAAAAGGACTGGATTGATTCTGATATAGGGCACAGAGCAGGTAAAATAATGCAGAGCCATAAGGATAATTGCAAAAGAGATAATTTCTTTCTTTCTTTCTTTCTTTTTTTTTACAGCATCTGTAAATCATGTTAATTGTGGCCTAGTTTCCAGATATGGACCTAAACAAGGACATTAGATACACCAAACTAATATCAACTTATTGCACCACCTTGAAAACACTAATTTGATTACACAATTAGTGATCGTGATTCAGGGTTGTCAAAGATAACATTGTTCAACAGGCAAAAGTGTATCTGCGTATTTTCCATCAAAACAAAGCTGAAGCAGTTTGCAGCAAAGTGGTTAATTTGTCTGTGGCCTGACAGCCTTCACTGTTTATTTTGCACTTCATCAATGTTCATTAGTTATTTCAGTCAGTCCAGTCCAGCTTTTCTCTGCTAAAAGATAACATACTAGCTCAATATTTTTTCTTTATTGCCACAGTTATTTGTCTTGATTTAGTTAAAGACAGTATTCCTTTACTTGGACCACAAAGTGTCAATGTTTAAAAAAGGGATTTATATTATGATATCATATTTCCCATGGAGTGGAGTGCATCCAGGGAAATGTTTTGCATTATGTAAAATCCTCAACCCTGCCTTGTGTATCATTTGCCTATCTGGACACCTGGCAATGCATTGTCACTAATTTGGTCTAAAAAAAAACCTGCTAAAAACAGTGAGCTGAACAAAGTCGGTGAGTGGTGAAGAAACGCAGCTGTCAAGCAAGCTACAAGAGTTTTTTCATGGCTTTGAAAAGACCAGACCAGAGCAGAAAAGAAAATAGTGGTTTGACATCGAGTGGATGGGAATACAGCTCCAACGGGACAGATGTTATTCTACCACCAGATACAGTAGGTCACCGTTTCAGCGGTAAACTTGATAGTCTGAGTTTGTTAAGGAGTCTGTCTGTGTCATAATTGTCAAAAATTGCTTGTTAAAGCTTTAAATCCAGTGCAAAGATTTTATTAATATTTTTTAGATTGAATTTGCCAAAGTGCTGTTTGCCTTGAAATGGAAAAAGAAGCCACACCTGTGGGATAGACGACAGATTTAAGTTATAACTACCTTTAATGTGATGGAAAGGTGAGGGCACATCACAAGTTTACTAATGAGTCAGTCTCCAAAAATATTGACTCTATGTAATTCCACTTCCCTTTTGTCATATGTGTGTGTGACAAAAAAAGAATTGCACCATGTTTAAAGCATGCACTATATTCAAATGAACCAACAAAAGAACCCATTGAGAGACAAGATAACAAACAAAGAACATGAAACGCTCTCTGGCTGGTACAAAGAGAGGCTGCATCTCATGTGTCATTCTCTGCTGTGGAGGAAGATCTGCATATTTAATATCCAAAGCCACTCCCTGTTTAGTTTTGATTGCACTCCATTCGGCTTATTAATTTGAACACTCACATCCTTTTGGACAACTGCTGAGGTTGACCGATTAATATAGACACAAACAGAGACGGCATAGCAGCGGAGCCATTATGTCAGAGTGAGGTAAATTCTACATTAAGCTATAAGCTCGGTGAGGATGTTGAGAATAATTTTGCTGATTGGAACCGGTAATAGAAGCTTTATCGTCATAGGATCCCTGTGGCACATGTGCAAGCGGATCCCTGCAAGACCATAATCAAATTCATTATTTCTGTTTACAGATAATGATGTGTTGTGTGGTGCAACCAAAGGGAGTCTTCTGTGGAGGAATATCAGTGGCAGAAAATATGATGTGCATGTGGTAATTAATCATGGCATGTAACTTTAACAGGCCAAACTAATGCTTAGTTTTGTGTGAGATGCTGAAAACATAAATACTACAAGTCTACAAAATATTTCAATCTGAAGCAATTTAATAACTGACAATAGATCAATAGACAATCAATAAGTTGTAAATTTCCCCACTGTGGGACGAATAAAGGTTTATCTTATCTTATAACTGATTATACAAGTCAATGTAATTTCTCAGCCATGTTACATTAATTGTTGATATATAATCACATTAATGCAGAGCAGATTTTTTTCATTACTGGATTGATCCACGAGGGAAAAAAACAAAAACATGCAAATGGCGACAAACCAAAGGAGGAAGTACAGCAAATGCAGTATAGTGGTGTTCTTGAGTGATGAACCAATATGTTCCATACACTGCAGTATTTTTGACATTTACAGTTACTGCATTTCCAGAAGTGGTGATGTGCAGAGTCCCACTTGAACTAATAAAGGCATGTGGGATGGCAGAGGCCTAATAAAACTGATTCAGTGTCAGCTCATGAACACTATAATGTATAGAACAGAGCCTGAGATCATAGGCAATGTCCCAAAACGTCATCCTGAGTCATCGCTTTCTTTAGGAAGAAAAAAAAAAAAACTTAAGCGATCAGACTGAATATATTTACAAGCAGATATTGAATCTGCTTCCTTAAGCAGCTGAAGACCATCTCAGTGATTGCTTGCTCAGTGATACGACTGCCAAAGCCTTCTCATACTCGGACAGACAATTAAATTAAGTTTTTGAAAGTAATTGAACTTTTGGAACTAATTCCTACCTGCAGTCCGCCCTGCAGAGTCCAAGTTATAGAAAGGCTGGGCTTAAATTATGTGGAGAACAACAAAGAGAATGAGAAGAAAAAAAGAGAGAGAGAGAGAGAGAGAGAGAAATGCAATTGAAATTACATGCGAGACTGTGACACTAAAACATCATCAAATTTAAAGAAACAGACAGAATTACAGCTTCCAGACAGAAGCTGTAATTTATCAAGGATACGGTGCATTTCACTTGGTCGCCTTTACCTCTCCAGTTACAATAACTTCTAGAGAAACACAAGAAATATCACATGATGTGTCAAAGAGTGAGGAAGGAAGTTGTGACTAAAAGCAACATGTATAAAAACTTCAATGTGTGACCTCGCCCATCAACGTGATTTCTGTCTGAGAATGGATTTTCATTTGCAATGGTGGTCATTTACAATGAAGACAACAACTCCCATGATCCCACGCCACTTCACTACATTAGCAGATAGAAGTCTTATTAACGGCATGGAGTGAAAATGACAATAGATGGAATAATAACGGACTTCTACCACCAATATCTCACATAATGATGTTGTCGATTGAAGTGGAGCATGAGTGCACATAGAATCTTCATATATCTCTCATATCTGTCCGTTGAATATAAGACGACAGCCAGCAACTGATTAGCTTAGCTTAGCATAAAGACTGTGGGAAACAGCAAAGTCTGACTGTGTCCAGAGGTGACAAAATCAGCACCTAACAGCACCTGTAAAGCTCATCAAACTATATTAAGTTTGTTTAATCTGTACAGAAAAACAAAGAGAGACAAGTTGTGGGGACTATTTTTTGGCTGGAGGCAGTGACTTCCTGGATCCTTGTCATGATTGTGAGATTGACTGATTTTTAAGGATACTGGATTAAAAAAGTCACAAGTCAAAAGTCAAGTCAAAAATATTCCATTTTTAAGATAACTATACATAAACTATGCAATATCGACTCTATTTCTCAAACATATCTTTGGTGTATGTTCATTACTCAATCAGATGCCGATATAGATCAATTTGGAGTGAGATAAAATCAGGTCTAATGTACATCCATCTTCAGCGGAGAGCTTGTTATATTTAACACCATTATCAAAATGCATCCTGACAGTTATTGTAAAAAGATCACAGTTCCTCTCAAAAACCATACAAACACTTAATGTGAGCAAAACTATTGCTGCATGGTGCTGCAGAAAGCAAAGTCCCTCCCCTCGATTTTATGACTCGATTCAATGCACTAGTAGGAGAGTGAGTAAGAGAGAGAGAGAGTCAGGGTGTAGACGAGTAGTGATGCACTGGTACCCAGTCTTGTGCAGAGCTTGAACAACATGCTGAGGATTAATCATCTAACATCCCTTCGTGAGCACAAGGGCCACTCTTTGTGCACATGTGGCGAAGAGAAAAAGTACAATTCTTCCAGCTAGAGAACAAAAACAGTGGAGGATGTTTTTACTGAAGCAAACCTCAAAGTGGAGGCTCGAAGTTTCAACGATCAATTTTCATTTTTTGACAATCTGAGTGAAGGTAAGCAAAATCTGTTGATAGTAAAAATGTCTTCCTCTCCTGGTATCAAGCCTCGGGAGCATGTGGACATGATGTACATCTCCATTGAGACAGCTATTGCCCTGGCCTCTGTGCTGGGGAATGTGCTGGTGGTGCTGGTGGTGTGTGTGAACCGGGCTCTCCGCGACACCACCTTCTGCTTCATCGTGTCTCTGGCTGTGGCCGACATCGCCGTGGGGGTTTTGGTCATCCCTCTGGCTATTATCATCAGTCTGAGATTTAGCACTCAGTTCTACACCTGCCTCTTCCTCTCCTGCCTGCTGCTCATCATCACCCAGAGCTCCATCCTCTCCCTGCTCGCTATTGCCATTGACCGATACCTGCGAGTCAAGATTCCCACCAGGTGAGGGTAAAAACAATTGGTTATACAACCCTTTGAAAGGCAGAAAATGGAGATCAGTTTGGTTAAGATTGCATTGGATGATGACACTGTGGAGAAAAGTATTACAGTATCAATATAAGTGACTAAGTCGAAGTAAGTCTGTTTACTGTAAGAACAATAAAATATTCATAACTGAGAGCAATAGGAAGCGGATGTGATTGCCTGTTCCAGTCCATTGCAGCTTTCTTGCTAAAAAACTTTTCCTACTCTAACACAAGTTATTGAGATAAGTGCTATTTAATCATCCGCCTGATTCTGGAGAATTGTATTAATATCACATGACACAGCAGCAATCAAATCAAATGTCTTAGATTGCTCTCAGAACCAACATCCATCAAACAGCAAAATCCCTAAAATTTGTGATAATCCAGTTTTCTTAATTTGCCCCAAGAATAGTATGAGAAGAGCAAATAATTATAGTAGTAGAACCAAGAGTCTGTGATCTTACTTTTTTTTTTAAATTGCTTTTAGCATCACAGAGGGAAATGTGTGCTTTTAGCCTCAGAGAGTCAATCAAGAGGAGGTGGTTCCCAGTGTTGATATCTGACATGCGCCATATATCATTGCTTGGTTTAATGCAAATCAATGCAATGCTGGATAGCTGGAGCTTTTAAGCAAATTAAGAATGTCCCTGTCGGACTAAATAACTGGCATAGGCATAGTTTGTTAGGGATTTTGGCAGTCGCCCATACTATTTTTTGTTTACCGCTTGGATCCTGATGTCAAAAGCTGAGATCCATTACTCTGAACATTAACATATGGACTGGCATTTGTTCAAATACTACTCCAGTAGTATGAATGTGTGCATTTAGGTGATTGAAAAACCCGTCTTCATTTCTTCTCCAATAACAGGTACAACATCATAGTGACCCAGAACAGGGCGTATGTGGCTGTCTGCCTGTGTTGGATCCTCTCCTTCCTCACCGGACTGGTTCCAATGATCGGATGGAATAACCGCGACGCTCTGAGGAACCTCAGCATTTCCAACGACATTGTCTGTGAGTTCACCACCGTCATGAGGATGGACTACATGGTGTACTTCAATTTCTTCGGCTGGGTGGTGGTGCCGCTGTCCATCATGATCGCTCTGTATGCGGAGATCTTCAGGGTGATCCGGCGACAGCTGAATCGCCGCGCTGAGGCCACGTGTGATGGAGACAGGTACTACAGGAAGGAGCTGAAGCTGGCCAAATCTCTGGCCTTGGTGGTCTTCCTCTTCACTGTGTGTTGGCTGCCGATACACATCATGAACTGCATCTCCTTCTTCTGCCCAAAGTGTCAGGTGCCCAAGTTTGCCATGTATGTCGGCATCTTCATGTCCCATGTGAACTCAGCACTCAACCCAATGGTTTATGCTTTCAGGATAAAGCGGTTCCGTGTCACGCTGATTCAGATCGCTCGCCGTTGCATGTTATGTAAACCCACAGAGCTCACTCCGTGCCCCACCAGCACACCAGCCCTGACGGAGAAAGGGGATGTGAACATGTAACATGAGGGCTGCAGCACTCCTGTATACATGATGTACAGTGACAATCAAGGGATTATGTGATATTTGGAATCAACCCATTAACAGACCCAGCAAAGCACTTCATTAAGTAATGGATAAGATAAGATAAGATATTCCTTTATTTTTCCCTCAGTGGGGAAATTCACAATGGACATATTCATTTCTGACCATTCATATTTGTTTTGAGTCTGCAGTCAGAAAAAATGGTATCAGCCTGCATTATTTTGTTTATACTTAATAGTTCCTTAATTGATTCATATTGAATTACAATACACATGTCAACATAATAAGTAATACAACAAATCACGTTCAAAAAGCTTGTTGGTAAATTCACCTAAATAAAGATTCATTGCTTCTTTCATCACTATGCTCATGTTACAGATGTTATTTCACTTTTACAACAATTAACATACATTTTAAACAAGAGTCTACAGCAGCTCTGTGAGGCTGTAATTAGGAAAACAGGTCTTTGAGCTAAATGATATCATGCTCACAATGTCGATACTAACATGCAGGTACAATGTTTAGCATGTTAACCATCTTAGTTTAGTGTGTTCTGTATTCTTGGCAACACATCCTGGAGATGTAGAAATATTTCACTGGATAAGTGAAAAGTTTGATCTGCTGGTGGAGCTGGAAGAAAAGTCAGGGGATTGCCAAAGTCATTAAGATTCCTCCTCTGGGCTCCATAAATGTCTGTTCAACATTTCATGACAATCCATCACAGAAACACAGATTGAGATATTTTAATCTGGACCAAAGTGATGGACCGATTGACTGACAGACACACCGACACAGCTGAAAAGCCACGCTGCTTTCATGGCTAAAAATTAGATTTAATTTGGCACAAAGAATTAATTTGCAAATGCTTACGCTGGATCTTTGAGGAATCATGTGAGCAAAAGCAGAAGAGTCAGAATGAGAAGATTTAGTGCGTAAGATCAATAGAGAGTACAGTGCGTTCTGATATTTTATGTTTCGAGGAACACCATTCAATTTACAGAGAAGTGAAAAGACCCTGCCTGGAATACAAATTAACAATGATGTCACCAAAGCACATGGAACAAAACTCTGGCAAGATCAAAGCAGTCCAGCCATTAGTCTTTATCACAGGATGCAGGCATCTCTTCAGCTAATTCCGCTAGTTTAAGCCATAATTCAGTAGCTGTGTCGAAAAGGGCTCACGAGCATTTGAGTAAATTACCCACAGAGCATTATGCTGAAGTGATTTATTCCAAGGCTAAAGCTAAAGCTTCTGTAAAAGCCGCGTCTGTTCTGCTTTGTCATCAGTTTGACTTCTGCCTGGTTTCAGTCCATGTCACATGACTTCCACTCTCAGAACTTAATTCATAAGAAAATAAAAAGGTCTAATCTGGTTAAGAATATGCACGTCTAAATGTTTTTGTCCCTTGATATGGGTCTTCTCAGATTTATGCACATTCACCTGCTGCAACCATCTGAGACTTGAATGTTTGAATATGAACATGCTGTTTGAAACTGTCACCCTCTCCGCCTCATCTCTCCGCCTGTCTGTGCCTCCCTCACAAACATATCAATACGTATTTTACCATCTGTCACCTTCATCCTTGTTGAGGGATTTGAAACTGCTGAGAGTGGGTTAATCCTCAGCCATCGTCTTAGTGCGGTAGGTGCTGCATAACCAGCCTGGCGTGTACTGCCTTCGCTCCACATGCTCTTGCGGCTGGTGGCCTACTGAATGCTGAAGGGACACCAGCATGGTGTAAGCGTGGAAACAAAAAGCCACAGGTCTCCATTTTGCATGTGCATCTTATCTTTATCCAAGATTAATCTTCTTTGAGGTAAGACCCTTCATACTTTTCCTACAATAGCAAAGATTGGTGAAGCATCATAAGAGGCATTATCTGTACTTCTTGTCATTCCACTTTTATCATAGCTGAATAAAACTTTCATTCACAGCATCAAACTACTGTACAATGGCTGACACAGACGAAGCAGAGGGTGGCCAAGACGTGGAGGCTCCAGAGGAAGAGATGGATGAGGAACGGGCGTGGTTACACTTCAGTAAATACTGCGAAGCCCGGCGTGCACTCCCTTGGGAGCAGTGGACCTTCAGAGAAAAGGCTAGCTTTTACATGGACCGCATCTTCCTCTCCTTCTTGGTCATTTTTGTCCTCGCAATAGTGGGAGAATTTAGCTATAAAATGTGGTATGTGACGAACACGAAGAAGATTGCAGCGTTTGTGTCAGATTCAGTGATCTTTCTGTTCAACTGGCTCTTCACCCAGGAGAGACAGGAGGAGCTGTTTGAATTGTAGGTGGTTAACAGACCTCATTGATCTCATTAGGCTATTACTTCCTGTGTGTATTCTACAGTGTTGTAGGTGCATGTGATCTTACAAGAGTCCAGTAAGGAATCAATGCACATCTTAACTAGAGGTACAGTAATGTATTAATGATGTCTGAATTTTTGATGTTGAATTAATGGAAATAAATCATGTATGCAATTAACTGAATCATTGTTCTGTCCCACAGTGCAGTAGCATCTATACCCTCTGATCATTGCCAATAACCCAGTTAACATGTTGTATTCAGGCTGATGCAGTTGCAACATGCATTGTATAAATCTTTGCAGGTTTCATTCTCTGTTGAAGGTTGTTTGATTTTAAAATTGGTATCAGGAAATTGAGCTCTGATAAGATCAGCCTCCTCTACCAGTTTATCACTAGTACTCAGTACTTTGAGGTAGTTTTACTAAACTTGATTATTTCCATTATATGCTACTTTAAACTCCTCTTCCATTTTAAAGGGACATGTACTATTTGCACCATTACATTTGTTTGAAATCTGAAATCTTGAAATCCAAGATTTTGCATAGAAATGATATAATCACCTCATAAATCATGCACTGTTGTAGACTTAGATTTTGACCAAATACAACACGAAAATGCTGCTTACTAAAATGCATCAGTAATTATAATAAAAATAAGTTTTAAAGAAGCCAACTGTGCTGTAAAATATCAACGACTTGTAAGATAAACTGTAGACATACTGCAGATTGTACCATTTTGCAAGCTGCCAGGTTGCCTTATTGAACACAGTATGTCCAGTTACATGTAAATATATTTTAAGACACATATTTTTTCAATCAAGAAAATACAGAAAGGAGAGGAGAAAATAAGGTAAAGAAAGGCAACATACTCTTATATAGTCAAATATAGTCCTACAGTTTTTATAGCCTGTCTTCATTGGAAAATATTCGATTGCATTATTTCTGACAAAATAATGAGAAAACACTGATAATAAAAAGGAAAAAATAATAAAAAGTTTTCAAAAAGTTGTAATTTTAATACTTAATACAAACAGTAGTAGTAAATTATGAGATAATATGACAGACTTTCTTTGTTTCATCAGTTTATTGAAATGCCAGTCTGTCATCCCGAGTGGACCAATCAAATCGGTGCATTCCACTCTCTTACAACTTCCGGTACCGCCTCTCTCTCTCTTCCGGATTTCTTAGCGTGACCGACGTTTCGTGTCTGTTTAGACTTAAAAGTAAGTGAAAATTTGAATCATTTAGAGTGTGTGTGTGTGTGTGTCGATTGGTCACGTCTGAGTGTGTTTTCAATGTGACATGTAACTTGCTCGACGGCTGTGTTTAAACACTGAATAAAATGTGGCGCTGCTGGAGGAGAACAGCCAGGAATGGAGGACAGTAGTAGTAGCAGCAGTGGGCGCCATGCTGCCTCTGTTAGCTCTAAATCACATGGTGCCTGGTGAAACACTGCTGGAGAAGTATAAATACAGCTTAAAACAATGGAACACAAACTCTAAGCACAGGCCTTTTGATTCTTTTTGTCATTTCTGTGTGATTGTGTCCAAGCATCGTCTCAATGTGCGGACAGCTAAAGCTAGCATTAGCTAAGCTAGCATCAAACTGGGCTCCTCCCAAGTGTATTTACTTACTCATTGTGCGATAACAACAATATTTAGACCGAGTACGATATGCTGAAATAATAATTATTTTATGTCTGAGTTCTGTTATCTTGTGTGTTTACTTCATGTACAGAACTCGTTACATGACAGACATAGATATAAAAAATAGACCTGTCATGCTGGGTAAACATGCAGTTCAGCCTCCTAGTGGTCATTATAAGCACCGCAGTGAGATTCAAAAGTGGACAGTTTCTGTGTAACAGGATACCACATTGGGATCCTTTGAGAAAATACATTTGTATTAGTTCAAGAATCATACAGTATTTTGTTTGACGTGATATATGACATAGCTGCTATCATGCATAATACCACAATTAGAATTGAAGTGAATAGTCAATTATTTAAATGTGAATATCCCTGGCTTTCTTTGTAAACGAAGATGAAATAAGCAATCTGAATATGTCAACTTAAGCTTTAGGAAATTGAGGACGAGCATTTTTTTGGGAATTTTATTTTCCAAACTGTCCATTGATCAGTAGATTAATTGATTGATAAAATGTCAGAAAATCGTGACAAATGTCCATCACAATTTACTGAAGCCCAAGTTCACATTTTATTGCTTATTTTGTTGAATAATCCAACGGTAATTAATCAGTTATCAAGGTTTTTGCTTATTGATTTTATGATTATCTGCAAATCATTTCAGCTCCAAAGGCAATGGAAGTGCTATATAGTGTTATTAAAATCAGCAAAAGCAAGTAACCTCTTTAATTATTTTAACATGCACATAAAAGCCTCTAAGTTGAGATGCAGGGAGTCATTCTATTATTTCACTCTGCCAGACTTGACGTCAGCATAAATGCTTACTTGTCATTTTGTGTCTCTCCTGTCAATACAGAATGCGTTACGTGGCCGCTTACCTCCTGGCTGTGCTCGGTGGAAACACCAGCCCCACTGCAAAGGACATCAAAGCCATCTTGGGCAGCGTGGGAATTGAGGCCGATGACGAACGCTTAAACAAGGTATGCCATTAGTAACAGGATTGTATGCAATCACAAAACTATAAAGATTTTTTTCTGCTGTGCTGATGCTGAAGTTCAATCTTATATTTCTCTGCAGGTCATTAGTGAGTTGAATGGAAAAGACATCAACGAAGTCATGAACTCAGGTAAAGGTCTCTCACATACATTGAAGATTTCAAGATGTCCTACATGAAAGATGGCTAAAAATTGTATTTCTCTACCTTGTCCACAGGCCTTTCTAAGTTAGCCTCCGTGCCAGCAGGTGGTGCTGCGGCTGCACCTGCCGCTGCTGGTGGTGCTGCTGGAGCTGGGGCTGCACCTGCTGCTGGTAGGTCATTCTTAGCTGAAATTTATAAATTGATGTTTACAGTGTCAGTAGATTTAAAGTTCTAAATGGCATTATCATATATTATTGCTTCATTGCAGTACATTGCATTACAAATGCTATGATGCTGTCTTAAATGAATCTGTAGTTGCATTTAGCAGAGCTTAAACAAAGTTGACTTTGTTGTATTTCAGTGCTGCCAAATATTTTCGCTGACTTCTGTCTGTAGTATTGACTGTTGTCTTTATTTGTCTCATTTCCAGCGGAAGAGAAAAAGGAAGAGAAGAAAGAGGAATCAGAAGAGTCAGACGAAGATATGGGCTTCGGTCTCTTTGATTAATCTCCTTCTCTGTTTAAAAAGCAATAAAAATGTTAAAGGTTTACACACATCACAGTGTCTTTTTGTCCTTTTTAATTGGTTTAAAATAACTGCCATCATGACTGCGCAAAGGTAATTATTCCCAAAGACATTGTCATTAAAGTGTTCTAGAAATAAATTGTCTGGCGTTCACAGCTTGATGTTGAAAGCTATTTTGTTGCCTGCTAAAAATAGTCGAGACTGGGCAACCCGTCATCATTAGGCAATCCAGATCCTGTATGTAGTCAGTCTGACCTGCTGTTGGCCAGATAACTGAAACCACATAATGGCACAGGCTTAAAAGGGACAAACCACGATCCAACTGTAAACACCAAGGATGACCCACGACCACAATTCAAAACAGGATTGAAATCTGCTGCCACTTTATAATTAACTACCAATTTAGTTGTAATATCTGTTTTCTATGTCCTATTTTCATTTAAATTAGCTTTTTAAAATAAGGGGAACACAATGTTAAAATTTTCTAACGTGAAGATTAGTTTTATATTGTGTTTGTGAACAGCAGTAAAGGCAGCCTTCATTATTATTTACAATTAACATTCTATGAAAAGACGCTTGACAGAACTAAAATGTTTTTGTGAGGTTATTTCCAAATTAATGTGAAAAAATGTTACAAATTTAAAAATAAGAGGTCAAGTATATGGTGATGTTCATCAATAAGCAAGGATTTATTTAAGCCACAGTGTCTACTATAGACTTTTCCTGCTTTGGCTTGCAAAGCAAAGACATTAATAACATTAATAACGGCTGCAGTCCAGAGGCAGGGACAGCTCGATGCAGCTGAGCTGTCATTGATGTTATTAATCACACCTGTTTGACCTACTACTGCGAGCCAAAGCGTTGTGAAATAAGACTGACTTTGTCAGTCTTCGTGCTGATCTGTTGCAGTGTGTAAATGAGTCATTAGTTACATCACAATCCATCCTTTGTTATTTCATGTTCACACCGTCTTGATTGCATTAGGGCTTATTTAGTCACCGAACTGTTCAACACTGTTTTGTAAGGAAATGTGTCAAATAATTTTTCCACTACTGGCTACCTTGCATGTCCTGTTTTCCTGACCTAATGGTGACCTACATTTGTATTAGCATCGTAAACCAGTTCAGACCTCAATGTCAGCTTTAAAGTTTAAAGTTCAAATCAGAACTTTAAGATATAAGATACATGAATTTATTATGTAAAGGCAGGTTTTAGCTTCACAGTTCACAAAACACCAATTACATTCCTGTGGTTCTTGTCACATGATAGTGAATCAGGACGGGTCAAGACACTGGGACTTTTGTGTTCATTGAACAGTCTCTTCATGTTATTCTCTGTTTGCTTTCTGCTGTCCTGATTTCTCTGGTGTATGTGAGTGCATGTGCCCATTAGTTTTGGTAGGACATTATCATCTGTTCTGTAGGAAAGGTCTCCCGCCTGCAGGGGAACCTGTTCCACAGGTGAGAGACATCACTGTATGCTTTAAACACGCAGCTGACAGACTGTCACATTCCATCTGGTAATTACTCAAAAGCTGGTTGTCAACAACCTCGACAATGAACTTGAAGACACGCGAACTGTTTGATCTGTTATTGACGTTAAGCCGATCGACGCACGCTGTACATATGATTGCTGCAGTTGTTTCCATTACATGTTCATTTCAGTGTTGCAGGAATATGCGTCTTAAAAACGCATGGTCCACTGCTACAGGCTGTTGTCTCTACAGTTCAGACGGTATGTAGTAAAACTGCAGAGGTGTGGCAGAATCACCGTCCTGTCCATTCCTTAGTCTTTCCACAACTGGCTGACTATATCAAGTAGGGCAGTGCTTCCCAAAGCTTTTGATTTGTGATCCCTTGAAAGAAAGCATTTCCTTCTTGTGACCCTTGTTGCATAGTTTGACATGTGGTTACCTGTTCCACCAGAGCAGGGTTTTTAGAAGACAGATAAGGTATGATTATCGGGTAATTCACAAGCAAAAAGGCAAAGATCTATAAAGTACAAAGTCTAAAAACAGAAACAGAATTTTGCGTGTCTTTTCTTGGCTCCTGTCTTTTACAAGCCTTCAAATTTATCTTGCAAACCCAATCACTGCTCCAGAGCTCTGGACTCCAACACTACCTCCACTAACAGCTATGAAAAAGGAACACACCCATGAAAAAGCAACTGCAGTATTCGCCTCCAGCTGTTTGACACTACTTGTTCCACTATGCCTTCTCTTCTCGAGGAGGAGGAAGAGTGGATTAAACGTGTTCAGACAGAAGACAGAAGTTCACTTACCAAAGACTGAAGCCTGACAGTGATGTAAGGTTTCATAATGACAAAAAAATTTCAAATTTGAGCATTAGCAAATT
Organism: Holacanthus passer; assembly: GCA_025331565.1. Classification (NCBI taxonomy): domain Eukaryota; kingdom Metazoa; phylum Chordata; class Actinopteri; family Pomacanthidae; genus Holacanthus; species Holacanthus passer. The sequence continues at coordinate 3,964,064 of JAFREQ010000028.1, forward strand.
AAATATCTTTTATTTGAATATGTTATATGAATGCCAGCATTCATATTGACAAACATAGCAGTCATGTCACATTTGAGTTTAGCACCTATTAAATAAGGTTTTGCTCATTTTGAAATCCTAGAAATGTAAAAAAAAAAATACTATTGCACAGAGCTGTCTAGCTTATACAAATGAAAGGTTATTGCATTGCTCTTTTGTATCAAAAAGTATTGAATTCAATGGTGCAATTGTTAAAAGAGCATCACAGTTATAGTCACTTGTCAAATCAGCTATTTGTGATTCACGTTTTAAGACTCATTTGCTGATGTTCCACGAGAAGGAAACCAGTCAACACTCACTCAAGCACACACTCAAATCTACCAAAGCCATTCAACTGGTTTTTCTGCAAACATCCCGCTGCAGCAGAAAAAGTCAAGGGTTCTATCGCAAAGCAGTAAAAATCGAATGAAAATGGCAACGATATGTTCTTCTTTACCAGCTTGAAATTTCTTTTAGGTAGTCTGCTGTATAGTTAAAAAAGGGGAATTCATGCTTGCAACACATCCTTAACAACATCTGTGGCGCTGAGGGAAGTTGAAGAGAAAATGTTTCAGTTGCAGCAGTGGTGTTTCTGCATAGCTGCCTCTCAGTCGTCACTGTCAGACCCTGGATGATCTGTACAAGCCTGTAAAAGACAACAAAAGAGTTTTAAACCAAACCTTTTTCTGCGCCTAGTTTATTGTGATTATTCATATGTAGCACTGCTATTGAAATCATTATGCTTGCGTGTGGTTTTAGTAATATCACAAAAAAGAACACCAAGCTCCAGGTCAGCGTTCTCCTCTGTTTTATCTCTTTTCCACAGGTCTGGTTCTTACCTGTTTGTATTCAAATCGGTCCTGTAGATAGCGGTTGCCCAGGCCGGTAATGTGACCCACATTCTGTCTGGACAGCCTGGCGATCTTGGCTGTAAAGTCGTACGTAAAGGCCAACTTGACCAGCTCAGGTGCCGTCGGTAGGACAGTGGGAGGATTGTGGATCGGCGATGTTTCTTTCTCCAGATACGCGTCGGCCAACTTCTGGAAGGAAGAGTACGACATCCGCTGGAAGAAGTTGCTCAGGGTGGGATTATCTTTCAGCTGGAGGAGAGAGGAAATACAGTATACTTAAAGCCACCTGGGATTTTACTGCCAATAAAAATTCTTAGTGAAAGGACAAATACATCATAAAATAGCTTAAATAAAACAGCTGTTGCAGGAATAGTTGATTGGCCTTAAAAATGTGCAGAAACAGTGCGTCACAATTAACTGAAGCACAAGGTGATGTTGTCAAATGGCTTGTTTTGTCTGACCTTCCGTCAAATTACAAAAATACTTTACAATCACATGTAAATCACAAAGTAAAGTTGCAAATCCTCACATTTAAGAAGCCGTAACCATTAAATGTTCATTTTTCTTAAAAAATGGCCTAAACAATTCATCAGTTATAAAAAGAGCAGATTAATTTTCAGTCAACCATTAATCAATAAATCGATGACTTGTTGCAGCCTCACAGCTGTCTAACCAGTTTTGTCAAAGCTATCAGACCATATACACATCAGTCCCATGACATGTGAATATGTTTTGCACAGGAGGCCTCACGGCTCTCTGAACCGTCTCCTGTCTTGCTGTAATTACTACTTTCACTATTGTCATCAGGATCGCACACCGTGTCTCTGGGGCATTCTGGGAAACATCTTACATAACTCGTGCTGAGGTCGGAAAAGCTGATGCCTTGGAAAACTTACCAAATTACTCAACAAATATCACAGACTGATTTGTTACCGTGATATGCAGTTGTATAAAAGATTTACTTTCCTTTTTCACATGAAGTCATGTCATGGAATTTGTACTTTTATTATCATGACTTTATAATACTTTTTATGGCTTATTGCTTTCTGCTGAAGCACCTGTTTGTTTAAAGGACTTTATACCTTATCTTGATCCGACAATCATTAATTCCTCAATGATTAACTAAATGCGTTATCTTATGAATAACTGGACTCTGGACTGAAGTATTGAAAGCAATTATCCCATAAATATTCCCAAATTACTGATCGCTAGAGTTTCATCAACTATTGTTTCATTCAAAACAGCGATGAAGACCAACCTTGTCCTCGATGGCATCACCCTGCTCCTTTGTCAAAGCAATGATCCTGTTGATGACTTCCTCTGAGATGAAACAAGAGAAAGAGGAAGTGTAATGAATGTGTTGATCAACTCATGATACTCACATATATCAGTTTTACCAGTACTGTTATAAAATGGATATTACATCTCATATTTGAGTTGATACTGCAGAACTATGATGCACAGCCAAGAGATAAGTTCACAAAGTCAACCTCACTTTCACCACTCAAATCTAGTTCAATACAAACATACACTTAGCAGAGAAATTGCTTATTGTCTGGTGTGTATTACAGTAAATAGATTTTTAAATTTTTTTTATTACCAAAATGAAAATGTTGTTTAAAGCATTTAAATACTGCTGTGAACTATGCACGTTTTCACTTTAATACCGGCTCAATGAACGTGACGAGAAAGAGTTTCTCACCATCAGAGAGAAGCTCAACTTCCTCTTTCTCTTGGACCTCGTGGACAATTCTTTCCAGTTCCTCTGTCACTTTCTCATAGTAGGCGTATGTTGGTTCCACACTGATGACAGCTGCAACACAAAAAGCAATCGTCACTTAATTTACTTCTGCAAAAGCAGCTTGTAGTAAAATGTACAGTACTATGATCCTACTACTACTACTACTAGTACTATGATTTATGTTAAATCTGGATGAATTCAAGGAAGATTTTAACACCGAATCATGTATGTCTCTTCTTATATCACACAAATAATCTATCTAGTCAAGTCTTGACCTTACCTTCAACTCGGGTGATGTCAGCAGGGATGAGATCTTTACTAGATTTATTTAGTTTTGTAATAGAAAGTCGCTTTTTGGAAAACCTTCTTTTCAAGGATTTTCTTCTCATGGTCTTTCTCTTTTGTAAAGTAACTGGAGTTGTTGGCAGGCAGGTGGTCACAGCTTCAGAGTCCTTTCCCGCTTGGGAGACCTCAGGGATCTCTGATGGACTGTTCCCGTCTTCGTCCTTCTCCTCACTATTCTTCCGAGAGAAAATACTGAACAAGTTTTTCCAAAATGAGGGCTTCTTGATCTTCTTTGATTTTTTGGTGGGTTTCTCCGATTCCTCCAGAGGCATCTCAGGCTGATCTGCTGGAGGTTCGACCACAGAAAATGTACCAATTTCCTCATCGTTTAATCCCTCGGCCAAGTGAAGGGAAGGGTCACTGGAGTGTCGCCTGTGCTTTCGGGGCATCGTCACCCATTTTCCCTTTTCCTTCCTCCCGACCTTCTTATCTCCCAGTGTCCCATCATTCAGGCTGAGGCTGCGCTTGACGTACACCTCCAGCAGGCGGATTGTGTCCTTGTGAGGCACAGAAATTAACTGGCCATTGTTCGGCCTTTGATTTTCTGTCTGCGTTTCCATGGTGGGACAACTGCAAGAAAAAGAAAACAAAACACATGCAATCGATTATAAGAACGTCTGCATCAGTTTCCATTTCCAGAAATCAGCGCTTTTGGAAGACGGCTTCAGAGCTAGAACGATTAGTTGTTTAATCAATGAGTCAATCGACAGAAAAATAGTTTCATTTTTCAAGCAGAAAAGCCAAACAGTTGTGTGAGTTGTGAATGCATTTGGGTTTTGGAGAGTTGGTTGGACAAAACAATTTAAAGATGCAAATTTGGATTTATAGAAAAATGTAATGAGCATTTGTCACTGTTTTCTCACGTTTTACAGACCAAAAGTTTAATCAATTAATCAAGAAAGAAATTGATAGATAATAGAAGTGATCGATAGCTGCAGGCCTGAACTTTACTGAGGTTGTATTTTCTTGATTGATTATTTGGTCTTTACCTAAAAAAACAGTGAAAAACACAAAACACAGTGCTCTAAAGCAAATGTTGACTTATTCAAATGACTTGCTTGTCTGACAAACAGTCCAAACCCAGAGGTATTCAGTTCACTATCACAGCAGACTTTGGAAACCAGGAAGGAAAATTAATCTTAAAAATAACTTATAATAAAAGCTGCCTATTGAACAATCGATTGTTTGAGCTTTAAACTACAATTATAGAGAAATACTTGAATATACTATGTAATGGTTTTAAATGTTTATTATGAGAATCAAAAAGACTCCTTCGGTTTTCTATTACAGTTACAAAGCAAAAGGAAGAAGAGTAAAACAAGAAGAATCTCCTGCGTGTTCAGACTCACCTCGTCTCCTTCAGCAGCTCGTCTCTCTCCCTGCACAGATCAGATCAGGGCTACAAGTCTTTACAGGACGTGCTGAATGTGTGTCACTGGCAGCAGCTTCCTCCCTTTCATGAAGGGACTGTCCGCGGCGCGTCTACCTGCAGGCCCCGCCCCTCTCCGCAGACGTCAGCTCCCACCTGCCGCTACCTGAGAGACGGTCGCTTCCTTGTCTGCACGCAAACATCTGATCTGAGAGACTTTACAGCTTGTTTACGGTTTCGCCTTCGACGACGATGATGTCATTTGTGTGGCTGCGTGTTACAGGAAGTTAAAGCTGCAGAAGTTATTTCCTATCAGAGACTTTGTTTAACAAGAAACTGTGTTGACGTATGAAATTTCTGCCTTTGAAAAGGCTGGAAGGTTGAATACATGTGTGTTTGCCTTGAAATTACTTTAAATTACTCTGATCTTTTACTGAAGTAAAAGTAGTTGTACCACAGTGCAAAGAAATTAAAGTACTCCATTCAAAAGTTACCTTGAGTAAAAGTACAACAGTATTAGCATCAAAATATGCTTAAAGTACCAAAAGTAAAAGTATTCATGCAGAATAACAAACACTGTATTCTTGGATTGTAATTACACTGATAGTTATGTAATCATTACTAATGTTGCAGCTGGTAAAGGTTGTGCAGATTTATACTATTGTATATGCTGCCAGGTTGATTAATCAATAATTATATATCATAATTTATATTTGTATTTTGTATTATTATTCAAAATCTGCAAAGTAACTAGTAACTAATGTTGTCAAGTAAAAGTAGTGGAGTAAAAAGTACAATATTGGCTTCCAAAATGTGATGGAGTGGAAGTACACAGTAACATAAAATGGAAAAACATTACGTTAAGTACCTCAAAATTGTAATTACGCTACATTTATTTTACAGTTTCAAGGGAGATAAACCAAAAGGGTCGAACAACACAAGCTGCATCATTTGCACAATATATAACAAAGGTAAGATAACAAAGGTCCATTCTCTACATTCATTGATGAATTGATGAATTTTATTTTTCTCAGAGGGAAAATATAGTTTGCAGTGTGAATAACACCAGGGCCAGTTTGTGTTCACGACGCCTTCAGTAAATAATGTAACCAGAAGTTTTTTTTTTTGGATGCTGGTGCTTCACTGTGCTGTCGGTCATTAAGATAAAAAAAGATAAGATTTATTGATCCCCAGAGGAGGAATTCAGGTGTTGCAATGGTGCAAAGATGCTTCCGATAGAAGTATATAAATTAAGAATAACACTAGAATAAAAATCATAAGAAACTATAAAAATGCATTTGAACTCTAAATTATAATACAAGCAGTACACATACAGTACTCACGACCAGAGTTTAACAAATAGTGCAATACTAAGCGTGACATAATGGTGTAGTTAGTAGCAGCAATGTTGTTTCAACAACAATGTAAATGTATTTTTCCCATTTGTAGCTTATTATCCAAACATTTGTGCTGTGTGTTTGTTTGTTTCCATGGTTGTATTGCAGTTTTGTATCCAGGCTGGTTTTTTTTGTTTGCATTTTGGGTTTTTTTATGATCGAAAACCAATCCATCGATTTCACCTTTGTTAATCATTGACCACGAGCGATGTGCCAGTGAACTGACCGAGCTTTTATGACTTCACCTCAGACAGTTTCTCCAGTTGCGTAACTGCAATTTTCCCCTCTGGTTTGCAGACATACATTCGGTGGGACTGGCCTGAGTAGAAGTATGAAGTGCAGTCAGAGATTTCCAGGAAGAGATGGTGATGAGAGTGAAACCTTTTCCATAGAAAGAACAACGGTCTGTCTCTTTCCTTATTTCACTATCGACAAACAATTTTTTTATGACCAATGAATGACTTCATGAGTAATCTTTTATCCGGCTTGTTTAGTGGAAACGAGATGCTTTCTGGAACTGAAAGCAGCATTAGTGGGTAGTTACCTGTGTGGTGCAACTGGTTTTAGAGTTAACAAAGCAGCTTGTTTTTGTTTGTCTTATATTGTCTGGAGAGACCACAGCAGATTGTAGTTTGATCATTGTCAGCTTCCAGTGACTTTGTGACCTGGGTTGGGCTACAATCTTTTAATCAAATTGATATTTCTTTATTATGTTATGAGGGCAACATTCATTCCAATATTTAGACAGAAAGTACATTGTATCTGTCATTTAATCAGCCCTCACTTGTTTTAGGTTGAGAGAAGATATAATACACCTACCTACAATGACCCTACAAAATTAAAACTAATTCTTTTTAAAGTTATATATTTGTAAGCCACACAATTTACACAAAATGAGTGAAAACCATGCCTTAGTGTAGTACTACAGTGCAGCCACAAGGTGTCACACTAAACACTGAAACAGTTTCTACCTGCTGCCTCTAATGTTCCCACAAGTTATCCAGCATGTCACTTGTGTTCCCTGTAGGCAGCTTTGGACTGTAACTAAGTACAATTTCTCAAGTACAAATACAAGGTACTTATACCTTACTTGAGTATTTCCATTTCATGCTATTTTATACATCTACTCCACCACAATTCAGCGGGAAATATTGTTCTTTTTACACATATACATTTATGTGATGGCTTTAGTTTCTACAGTATTTACTTACAGATCAAGATTTACAGACAAACCATGTGATGAAAGTATAAAATACCATGCCCTATTAAAGTTCAAACCCAATATTATACTACATAATATGAATAATATAATCTGTAATAATAATATAATAGCATATAATGAGTGCTTAGTACCTGTAATGTCTACCCACATGGCCTGGACTCTCCATCCACATCCCTGTGACTCCTGTTGCCTGTGAACATTATCCAGGCAGTGGTTACGTTTGTCAGCAACATAGTAGGGAAAACAATTGTGTAATAGATAGATGTAATTTCTAAGAGAGAGGGTTGCTATCCGAAGCTTGATCTACTTTGTTCCTCTGTGCTACAGGCCTCCACTATTGTCCAAAACTCTTAAAAACATATCAGTAAACCACGCTGTTGCACCGTTGCAATACAATATAATCACAAATCTGTAACTGAAAATGGTCCCCAACAAATATAGTTTGCTTCTGTTTAAGAAACCTTTGCTAAAAACTATAGCACCCAGCTGTTTTAGGAAACAACTAAAATTGAATATATATATATAGCTGAGACCTGATTTGAAAAGATTTACATCCACAGAAGGAAGCAATGGGCTTGAAGCTGAGCGCCACAGACAGACGGGGAAAGTATTGAGAGACGGACTATGCATTTGTTGATTCATGTCTCTTCATAAGATCTGTTGATAACCAAAATATAGATTATTGAAAGCCTCATCATTTAATGTCACTTATCAAAGAGCTCTGTATTTGCATTGTAATTATCTGAAATCTGTCAACATGTCAAGTTTAAGAATGACTTTGCACCAGCTGTTAAAATCTGTGTTTATAGGTGAAGACCTAGTGTTTCAGAGGTTTCCAGGAGATATAAAACTACGTTGCACATTAACAGATTCTCTCTTCCACTCTCTTTTAGTGATATAACAAGAAACTCATGTGATCCTGATTGAGAGTTTGTGGCCGAAGGACTTTGTTCCTCAAAACACTTCAATTATTCAAACGACATTTTGGTCTGCTTTAATAATTCAGAGTGGCTCAAAGGAGTATTTTTGATGACCAGCTCTCAATACATCAAACGTGGCATTCTGATTAATAGAGTAAATCGATAAAGCATTTACAGTCTATCGTATGCACAGGTAATTCATAAATTTGGACGCCACTGTGGTCTCCAGTATCCGTCCGAATATGCTTTGTTGGCTCAGTTCTGCTCCGCCTGGGTTCTCCCATCGATCATTTTCAGATTGGAGCGTGGAGTCCCATGACAGAGAGGACGAGCAATGATTCAAGGAGATAAAGATTTATGACAGGTAACTGAACGGTGACGGCTCCGCTGCAGTGCGTCAGCCCTGGAGGTCAATGGCCAGACTTGTGTGGGGAGAAACGTGAGTCTCACATTTGTCCTACTTAACGCCCATGAAAAATGAAGAAGGTGACCTAACGTATCACCCGCGATCAGACAGTGGACGACGTGTTGCCTTCGGATGACCACGGGCTGCTCTTCACATCTGGGGTGGCCGAAAATGTTTACAAAGGCTAATTAGAGAGGCAATGTGATCATCCAGCTGTAGTCCATTAAAGGATGAATCTGGGTAACACTACACAGACAATTAAGTTAATTATTCTGAAAGACTGCTGTTCATGTACCAAAGGCAAAGCTTCCAGAATACAGAACGATTCATTCATTAAGACCACAGTATTTAGTAATTAACTAGATTGTTATTGTACTCTGGGGAGGCAAAGTCAGTTAAACTACAGGCAGTGGTGGAGGAAGTATTCAGATCATTTACTTAAGTAAAAGTAGCAATACTGCAATATAAAAATACCCCATTACAAGATAAAGTCCTGCATTAAAGAGGTCACTAAGATGAAAGTACAAACAGCCCTGATTCTAGAAAAGTTTATAAAACATAAATTAAACAGAATGGGATGAATTGTTAATCCTTTTTTTTGACATATACTCAATTGAAAACAGTACAACGACAATATGTTTAATGTTTGACCTCATCAGCTTCATTTTTCTAAATATCTGCTTATTCCGAATTTGATGGCAGCAACACGTTTTTCAAACAAGTTGTGACAGGAGCAACAAAAGACTGTGAAAGTTGTGGACTGATCCAAAAACACCTGTTTGGATCATTCCACAGGTAAACAGGTTCATTGGTAACAGGTGATAGGATCATGATTGGGTATGAAAGGTTCATCCTGGAAAGACTCAGTCATTCACAAGCGAGGATGGAGAGAGGTTCAACACTTTGTCAAACACATGATTGTAAAAAGGAGATTGCAAATGTTTTGGAATCAGGGTTGTATAAGAAAAGAATATCAGCAGCCTTTAAATCAAAGGAATAACTGAGGAAAAAGACAAGTTTACTGCTATTGAGTAATAGAAGATACAGCATATTAAATTGATTCATGTTCTATCTTCAAATTTGTGACGGCAATAAATGGGTGGATGTGTGGGATGCCTCAGTGACATCAGTGATTTCCAGCACTGGTGGAGTAAATGAAACCAAAAATGATAAAATGACTCTCACACATGCTCATTCAGCGTGTTTTATCACACTGTGTCAGGATGCCTGATCCTCCATCACCCCTCGTGAGAAGCAGGGTGAGTCCACCTGTCCGTCCTTCATCCTCTCCAGTGCTGAGAGAGCAGATGGAGCAACTCACAAGCTTCAGCTTAGCTCATCCAAAAAATATGCCACTCATTTGTCATAGTGCACCCTCCTCCTCTTGGTGAAGATTTTGCTTTTCAATTCAATCATATCGGCCCTGGAGTCAATAAAGTAGCTATAAAAGTAATGCAAAACCCATGTCTGAATGTTCATGGTCAGCAAAGTCAGGGCACAGAATCAATGACTCAAGTAATACTGTAGGTGAGCACAGCTGAACTTTGATCAATATTAAACCCATGAGGATTGCTTTGCCACTCGATATTATACCCGCTGTGCTCCAAAGCAGCACCACGTTCGCACTTTGATCAAAAACGTAGAGGCAAGGTCACTGCAGCGGTGATCCTGCCTGATGCCACCGTACTCTCCCTGTCTTACATCCAGGAGAGTAACCGTCACTGGAAGAAACAGGAGACTTTTTGAGGGATTCAATCCAAACACAAGCCCAGTTCCAAGTGACTTTGCCCTCTGGAGGGCGTGAACTACAGTACACAGGCTGCTGTCTGTGCAGGTCTGAAATTGGCTTATAACGTGTCCGCTGACAAAACAGTAACTCAATCTACTGATATGAGACTCACTGTCTGAGCTTTTGTGTCAGACCCGTGCATTGTTTCCCTTAAAGCTTGACACAGCTTGTCACTGAGTTGGAGAGTAAAGCGAAGAGTCATGCAACGGTGGTATTTTTAGATCCATTAAGGGCTGCAGTACAGTCTGCTGTGTCACAGTGATCGGACCATCTGCCTGGTCTTTGAACGAATTTCTTGGGTGAATCTCTATCAAAGGCAGGATGGATGTGATCTCTTCGTGGAACACCCAATGAATTATAAATGACAGCCTCACATTGGATTTGACCTTGCCAGAGCCACCTGTCTGTTAAATGCTAAAATGCTATCAGGCCTCGTCTTTGGTCTATCACTGTGCGATCAGTGATCAGCAGGGCAGAAGGGCGGCCCGCTGACCTGACCGCTAACTAGTGACTAAGACTAACAGGCCTCTGCAAAAACACAGCCAGCGTGTTCGAGCAGGAAATGACAACTTCATCGTATCGAGGAGGGAATCAGCTCAGAAAATCTACAATCACAAGCATGTCATATACAAAATGTGCACAGATCAAAAACAGATATTGTTTTAAGATGCTGACAGAGTCCTTGATTCGACTGTATGGGACAGTAAAGCATCAAGTGAAACAAGCTCCTGGCCTCAGAGGCCAAGATAGATAATCTTATAAATGATTCATTTGGTCTGCATATTTAATTTGGAGCTTTTGAAGCTATCCAAGTCAAAGGCATTGTCAAGCTCACAGCACTAGAATTTCTCCATCGAGTGAAGAGACGTGCCAAAAGAGAGAAAACATTATCTTTCAGCTCCACTTTTTTTGATTGACATACCAGACAACAAGAAAAACTCCTCAATATGTCAGTTTTCCATCTGTTGCTTATTTCTACATGACTTCTGTTTTTCACCAGGCTCAAGGGTGCAGATCTCATTACAAATTCTAGCTACCTCTAAATATGGATCTCACTTTGTTTATCGCCTCAAGTGAATTAACTTATCTGTTACAGAGCTAGCCTGTGGTCCAAGCAGTCACCAGCTACTGGACTCACTCAGTGACCAGTGCTGCCGGATTGGGCAGAAAAATTGAGTGAATCTTGCACGCGCTCACATTCACAATGACAGGCAATTTAGAGATGCCAGTTAACCCAGCCTGCTTGTCTTTGGACTGTGGGAGGAAGCCAGAGGACACCAATACAGACATGAGGAGAACACGCAAAGTCCACACAGAAAGGCTCCAGCAACTGCAACACCGTGCCGCCCAAAAGTGAAGTCAGCTTCTATTAAATGTACATTTTCAATTACAGAATTTATTTAGAAATAATTTTCTGATCTCCCCAGGATCTGAGCCCAGGGCCGGGCTGTATCCTGGTCATTTCTCAATTAGATAACAGGCCTGTTATCCAGAACACACAGAGAGAAACTTCTGCTCCTCCAGTCTAACCCAGCTCCTTCTCCCTCTTGTGATGTGACACATTGTTAGACAGGACTCGCTGGGGAGAATATTTTGGAGAGAGAACAACAGAGAGGCAGAGAGAGGGATGCCATCGTGTCAGCAGATGTTAATAACATATCAAAATATATGCAGTTACACCTCCATTCATCACTATTATTGCTGAACTACAGCTTTAAAAAAATGAAATTTGCTTGATGTCTAATGTCACAGTCATGAGAGGGAAACCTGGCACAGTTAGGATACATGTTTAATGAAAGGCACTCTTTACAGGATAAATAAAACATAGCAAATTATGACATTGTATACTGTACAATGTTGACACATACAGTAACAGTCCTCAAATATTAAGTGCTTCATAACATAGTAAAGTGCTGAGTACCAACGTGACTAACTGATGTCACCTTATTGCATTTCATTTTCATTAATTACAGGTATTGCACTTTCCAAGGTGAAAAATAGGACATATTTGTTCTCCACCCACACGTTGTCATTATTGCATATTGTAGGGTTATTCGAAAGGCATTGATTGTGTTACAACTACATCCACTGCCATTTCTATACAAGCTGTATTTCTATGTATAATAAACTCACATACAGTACCTTTTCAAGATGGGATTGTGGCATGCATATATACTATCAATTCATGTTTTCCTGATGACACACACATGCCATCATTTCACAAATCCACTTAAGTATTGGCTTTCCCTATCACATGGAATATAATGATCATCACTATATGATTAAAATACTATAATATACAGCATTTAGCTACAATAAATATGTAAAACGTTCAGTTACTGATAATAAGAGTTACACCTCATTTCGGCACACTATGCCATGCAATACAAATGAGACAACAAATGTAAATGGAGAAATGTTCAAATGCAGGAGTGCAAAGTTGTTTGTCTTTGCTCTCTCCTCGATTCTCTCAGTCTGATCACAAATATATATCTCATCTCACATTTTTAATATGTTTTCCCTGCTGAGGGAACAATGCTCCAAAAGTGCTTAAGAGATATGTGGAAAACAACATTCAGTGCAATGAATTGATATGGTTTTTAAAGGGTACATTTACATTATAATAACATGTTAGAAGGCGACTGCTTATACAGCTGAATCTGGTGAAAAATAATAAACGTGAAGGTAAAAATAACCTGCAATTTTAACTGCTGCATGCAACTACTGCATGAATTATAACACAGTAAATGTTAAGCAGTTTCACGGTTTGACTTAGAGTTTGCAGCTTATCTACAGGACTAATGGAAGACGTGCTAACCTGCCAGCTATTTATCACACAGATATTGTTACGCTGAGCCATATGGAGAAGTGCTGCCGGCTGAGCATTCACAACTATAGATTTGCTGATAAGACAATGTGGGCGCTCATGTCCTCTTGCCTTACACTGGACACATTCTGCCTGACCTTCAAAATCATGCCAAGGTCTATCTAGGTTCTGCTGAATATGACAACGTTTAGACTAACATGGGATGTGGTATGAGCTCAGACTACACTTCCAGTTTAAATGCTACGATTATCAATGTTTCTGATTTCTCTTGTGGGATAAACTTACCGTTATACAGACCTCAAGGACATTCTGGTCAAATTTACAACTTTGTCTTTCTCTTGTACAGTTACTACAGTCTACATGGTGAAATGTATATAGTACAAATGAGCCGTCACGTTTTTCCTCAACTTGCACTGGATGAAATATAATTATACCTTTCAGTTCTTCTCATCGAGGTTGACATAGTGGTTACTGAGTTGTGTTAATTGCACTTTGACACATCCACAAGCAGACAGACAACTTGTGCAAAGGCTGTCTCACCACACAGTGCCTATTAATACTGTAACAATATGCACAAATGTTTGGAGTACAAAATAGAAAGATAAACTGATATCGTCCAGTGCATCTCACTATTGGATATGTTTGATTTGTCCACGAGTTTTTCATGCACTTGATATAAATAAATACTTTAGTGTCTCCATCAGTGCATGCCATTTTTCTCATTCTGCCAGGTGCCGTTACTTTTGTTTAGTGAAGGTGTGCTTCCATACTTGTTTGCGGCTGACGTTTTCTGGGCAGCCTCTGCCGCTGCATCCATTATTTGTTTCTCCTCCTGCTCAGTTTCACGGTGGTAAAAATAGTTAAAGTTGGAGACGATGACAGGGACGGGCAAGGCGATGGTCAGGACACCAGCAATGGCACAGAGGGTGCCCACCATTTTGCCTCCCATTGTGATGGGGCACATGTCTCCGTACCCAACAGTGGTCATTGTCACCACAGCCCACCAGAAGCCGTCAGGGATGCTAACAAACTGCGTCTGGGGCTCATCCACTTCTGCAAAGTAGATGGCACTTGAGAATAGGATGACTCCTATAAAAAGGAAGAAGATGAGCAGCCCAAGTTCCCTCATGCTGGCTTTCAAGGTCTGCCCCAAGATCTGAAGCCCTTTTGAGTGTCGGGAGAGCTTAAAAATTCTGAAAACTCTCACTAGACGGATGATTCTTAGGATTGCCAGGGACATGTTCTGACTAGAGTTCACATCATCGTCAGGGGTCGTAGCCAGCTCAGTTCCCAGGGTTACAAAGTAGGGAATTATAGAGACTATGTCAATGATATTCATGATGTTATTGAAGAAATCACTTTTGCTGGGGCACACCACAAAACGGACGCCGACTTCAAAGCAGAACCAGATGATGCAAATAGTCTCCACAATGAAAAAGGGGTCTGTGAAATACGCAATCAGGTCTTTGGTGGCGGGATGAGGAGCAGAACTGTCTTGTGTTCCGTTGATGATTTGGGTTAAACCCGGGACAAAGTCATTGTCTTCCCTGAACTCTGGCAGGGTCTCGAGGCAGAAGATGAAGATGGAAATGACGATGACAAACACAGAAACCAGAGCGACGGATTTGGCTGCACTGGAGCTTTCTGGGTATTCAAACAGGAGCCAGAATTGTCGTTGGAGTTCGTTGGTGGGCAAAAGGACTTCTGGCTCTTTGATAAACCCTTCATCTTCGCGGAACTGCTCCATCGCTTCGTGACCCAACTCATAGAACACAATCTCATTTGCAAAAACATCTAAGGGAACGTTGGCCGGTCTGCGGATTCTCCCCCCTGACTGATAGTAGTACAGAATACCATCAAATGACGGGCGGTTTCTGTCAAAAAAGTACTCGTTTTTCATCGGGTCAAAGTAGCTTATCCTCTTCATGGGGTCACCAAGCAGCGTCTCTGGAAACTTATTCAGGGTGCTGAGCTGGGTCTCGAACATCAAGCCCGAAATATTGATGACAACTTTCTCGTCTTTTTCTTCCATGCAGTGCTTTTCAAACAAATCTTCATTCTCGTAGCAATCCTTCGCCATCTTACTGAAGACACTGTCAGTGGGCGACTCGCTGTTGATCAGAAGTTTCAGGTTGGAGATCAAACTGCCACTGCTGGAGGTTGCTTTGGTGGTCAGAGTTGGAGGAGTGGACGGTGACAACCCTTCCTGACCAGACTGATGCCCACGTCGTCCTCTGTGTGGCGACTGGTGAGGAGAAGTCAAACGGTGGGGTAAAAGATTCTGATCAGGGGCCTCTGAGGTGGGTGAGGTCGGGTACCCGGAGTCACACGGGTCTCCCAGGTTGATGCCGACATCATCCATGTTCTCAAAGTTAACAAGCGGCACCTCCATCCCCTGAGTTGTCGCTAGCCACAGCTCCGTCTATCAGCCTGGTTCGAGTGCAGGAGACAGAGGGGACACCACAACCAGTGCCACGCTGAAGATCCTGGCAGGGCCTCCCTCCTCCTGATTATCATTCAGGCTGTTGTACACTTCTTTTGGATTCAGTCTTCTGTGTAATCTGTAAAAAGAGGGGGGGTAAAAAAGCAAAGTTGTGTTATATTTTGTTAACTAGTGCAATACGATTTCGTCGGTAAAGATTTTTCTGTCAGCTCCTGTTTACATCAGCAGGGAACTTGCCATCTGATACTGTGCTTGTACAGTTATTTTTTTCCCTCCCATTTCACTCTCATGACCTGAACGAAAACACAAACTGTGCAAGTTCGGCTGTGAAAGTGCTTACACAGGGCATGGATAGTATTATTGCTGATCATGTGCTACAAAACTGTTTAATTTACTCATGGAAAAAAACATCTGAGCCTTCACTTCTGACTGAAAGCAGACACTTCAAACAAATTTATTCCTTTCAATATTTAGATGTTTGCCAGTTTCTAACTACTGTCTTGGTTAATCCATGCCGATCC
This sequence comes from Holacanthus passer, assembly GCA_025331565.1. NCBI lineage: Eukaryota > Metazoa > Chordata > Actinopteri > Pomacanthidae > Holacanthus > Holacanthus passer. The sequence continues at coordinate 3,979,913 of JAFREQ010000028.1, forward strand.
TGTTCGGGATAGTCTATCAGCATCACATTTACTTTATCTCTAAGTAGCTGTTTATCATTACAGTTGTGTGGTTCGGACAGGTAACCAAATCCTGACACACGCTTTTAAGCAGCAACCTCTGTGTCCACTTGACACTGAGGGCCCTGCGTACTCCGAGACACTCGTCTGCTTCTATTTCCACTTGCATTGTAGCAGATAACGTAACAGCCCAGGATATGGGATTGAATCGTCTTATGTAAGGACATCATGATATGGCTTATGCAAAAAATAAATGTATTGATTGTGCCATGTCAGCAAAGAGGGGTTACTGAGTCCAGGAGGAAGGACAGATGAAGATGCGGGGAACAGAAAAGTGCTATCAGAGCTACATCCTTGCATCTTATACGCTTTTAATTGTTAACTTCTTGCTGCTAAAATTGTCCTACTGAAGTAACTTAATCTTATCTCACACCAAGCAAACATTAAAAGACACAACAGACTCGCTGACATCACATCATAATTTAACATCTATGCACCCACAAAAACATGCAAATCTAAGTGTAGTTAAGTGTAAAGTTGAAATCCAGCTGTGTGCAGATGTCCGCACCACTCACCCGTGTCCCCGGCTCTGCAGAAGTTGTTGTGCCCTCTCTACCCTGCCTGGCAGCTCTGCTGTGCTTCAATCTCTCCCTCATCCAGACTCACAAGAGTGTCTGTAGCTCTATTAAAGCTCCCACTGGGTAATTTAACACCCTATACGAAACCAGAGATGCCAGAGGTACCCACACGCACTCACAAACGTACACATGGGCACACACGCAAACACGGGCAAACAAAAACACATGCAGTCAACTCACTGTGTTTTGAATGTAGGGGTCACCTGGCTTTGTTCTCCCCGCTCCCTCCTCCGTCAGTGGGATGAGTGAGGACGTATAGGTAGCTCCCTGATAGGAGATTTACTCTGCAGGAGCCAATCGCCGTTTGATGTAGGGAGAGTGGGACCCACACTTTCCCCCTCTTTCCTGCAGAGTAAGCATCCACATGCAGGATCATCCAATCCACCCTCACCTTGGGGATTATACTCTACTCTTCCCCTGTTACAGTACTTGTCATAGCTCTCAACACCTGCAGCAGCGCACATCTGCTCAGAGGCTTCAGCTTTCTCTTGTTTACATCCTTAGAAATACATCATGGTGTGAAGTGTTATTTCACCTAACAACAATTTTGTGAGAATTTTTTTACTGTCACCTTTTTTTTTTTTCCAAACATCTCCATCCAACTTTTCTTTTATTTCACAGCAGCCTGTATCTCTGTGCTAATGCAAATCTATAAAACACATGCCAGCTCCTCTTTGGAAAAACAAGAATTATTCAGTAGAATGAGTTTTATTGATAAATACTATTCTGGGCACACATTTCCCCCTTGAGGTGTCAAGTATAGATTTGCAAGAGGGTTCATAAGGTTGAGAGAGGAAAAAACAGCCCAAGAAAATCCTGCAGATGTGAGTTCTGTCATTTCTGTTGTCCTCGCCAGCTCCAGCACCTTTTGTGCCTGCCAGCTATCGAAGCTTTGTCAGATTAATAAAGTAGCTCTGTGACGTTGAAAAAATGTGACAAGCCTAATTAAAAGGTTAAATTCAAATTACAAAAAAAAAGCTGCACTTTCTTTTTTCGTTCTGCTGAATTCTCTCGAGGAGCGCAAACTTTAATCAAAGTTAATCTTGTACTTTTTCAGAAGGGCGGCCAATTTGGCATCATAGGTTGAATATTGTGTTACCCGACAGAGAACCAGTTGCCTGAAGTCGGAAATCATTCCCTCATCTCACTCTCGTCCTGCTGCAGCCAGGAGCTGGCTGTCTGCTGGTCCCCTGTAACATTGCGGCGCGAGCAGCACCACTGCAGGCACATGGCTTCAAGGTCACAGAAAACTGTTTAAGACTTTACAGCCTGAGCTTTGCTATACATCATCGCACTCCATCAGCTCCAGGAATCTCATTATGTGTCCTCACGGGGACATCATGCACATGTGCATCAATCAATACAAACTTCACATTTGTACCTGAGATATACATTCAGGCTTGCACATGCACACAGAGCATAGAGATGCAGAGATGTGCATGTGCACACACAAACATCACTCAGCTGACTCAACATGCTCCATATATAGGGACCTTTTTCATTGTGTGATCCTGCAATGTCCCGGACACGTCATTGAGAACGCAGTCAGCTGAGGCATGACCTGTCAATTAAACACCTCATAATAGAATTTGCTATAGGCAAAGAGAGACAGGAAGATGGACAGTGATGGGGCGATCATAGACTGTGCGAGTCGGGCCGAGAGGGTAAATAATCGATCCTTCCCCCTGCAGAACGATTTGTGTCAGTAAAAGTGGGAGAGGGGAGCTAAATGGGTGAGATGGACTGCAGCTACTGCAGTGTCACTCGTCTCAGCGTACCAGAGGAATAACGTCCCTCCCTCTGTCCTTCTACGCAGCCCTCGATCCATCATCCATCCCTCCTACCTCCCTGCGCCCAGCCCTCCCCCCCCGATGACACTGTCACCTTAGCCGTTAACAGACTGTGTTGACAAAGCAATTCCTCCATCAGCGTGCTTGTGTGTGAACTATACTGACGCTGCATAGGTATAAACACCTCCTGCACACCATTAAAGCTTGACTTTGAGCCATGGATGCCTGATGGGAATAGCAACATTTGTTCAGGTAGAATAAAATAAACTTCAACACTCAGTAAGAGCAGCATAAGCTCACTGTGAAAATACTTCAGTTCAGGTAAAAGTCCTGAATTCAAAATGCTTCCTTAGCAAAAGTATTTAATTATTATTTCGTTTAATTCCTGAAAATGTAGTATAATTGTGTTGGTATGATGTTTTTTTTCCAATATCCTCCTGTCTATTATTGCTCTGCATGATTATAAATTCTTCCAGTAACGTGAAATTATAATATTATTTAATATTCTTTTTAAGTTTAATTTGGGAACTGTGTGTCCAGGGACTAGTGATGAAAAATACCCTTTTGGCCAATTCTGGCATATTCATCACAATACTGATGAATAAAGGTTTACTTATCTTATCTTAATTCCCTGTGAAATAATACAATAAATAAATAAATAATATTGGTAAAATGTATCATTTCCGAGAGCAAGTTATTTAAAATTATTATTACTAATACATTCAAGTGTTAGCAGCATATTGTAGTTGGTCGTAGTGGAGCCAAGTTTGATTATTTCATATATTATTGGGAAGTTTAATCTACAAAAAATGCACCAGATTTTATCTCACAGTTCTAATGTAAACTCTAGTTTTAAGCTTTTTTTCTGGCATTTGAATGACATGCAACAAAGGTCCTGGGCCAGACTCAAACATGGGATGTTGTGATGCTACTCTATGTGAACTCTTAATCTGTAACTACACTACACTACACTACAAAGAAGAATGAAATGGAAATACTCAAAATATATCAGTTCAAGTTCATATCATACCAATTTTCAGACCAAGTATAAGTACTTACATTTTGGTACTTGCCGATACCAAGTACCAACATGATTACTTAATAATACTATTACAGTTCAGTGTCCAGTGGTGAACAGTGAGGATTCGAGGGAGCTCATATTCGGACCCAAATATTCCCACAGCTCCTGCTCAGTGACAGACTGTATAGTCGTATTCGCTGTGTCAGCAGGTCTGCACATCTTGCTGACATCTTCTCACAGACTGGCTGAGCTGCTCCTAAATGTTCACCGGTGGGAGCATCCTTAGGCGGAATATTTAAAATGTCCAACTGTTATTTTTACTGCCCATAGTTTGTCTCTGGACATTTTCTCTCGCTTCTCAGGCGTTGGATGCAAAGTTGGTTGTTGTATTATCAAACTCCTTGAACTCTGCGTTGTGCTGGTTCTTTAGATGTTTTATCAAATTGTTAAAGGGGCTACTTTTCAGACAATTTAGCAGATTATAGTTTGCAGTCTGCTCTACTTTTGTCATCATCACTTATCCTACAATATCTCCAAACTGCTGATCTCCTACCTGCTCAACTGACGAGCGGGTTGACGTCACTTTGTTGTTAAGTGGTATTGGCTTGTATCAGAATAGTTTTGTACAGAAAAATTTTACAAGTACACAATATCAGACTGATACTAACTCTAACTGATTTTTGTCCACAGGCCCTGAACACAACACTGACGTGCAGTATCATCACCTTTTAAGATGATATGGTGAACTTGTCAGTTGACAGTTTACACATCCAGCTGTTACAGAACAACATTATCGTTCATTTTGAGTCATGTCTCTGATTATCTGGCAAATGTGAATCCAATATTCTCTCTCTTTTAGCTTTGTTTTTGGTCTCTAACCCTAACTCTGAGGGAAATATGTGGCTCTTTAGCTGCTAAATGCTCCACTATGTTACCCAGCTAGTCTCTAACTGTGTCTGTCTGCTGTTTGGTGCCGAGCCAAAGACAACACTATGAGAGTAAGAGTGAACAGTCTAAACTCTGTAAAGTCGAGGGGAGAATAATTCTCTGCAGGTTCATCACTATAAGCGACGCCTCTCACATTACACACATTGTCATTTGATGCATTTGTGATTCATGAAAATATTGATGAAAGCTGCTTTAACAAAACACAACAATTCACGAATTCTTGTCATAATCCCTTTTTTCCATCATATGGGTCTTTGATGAAGGTACCTTGACCTCATATTCCTCGTCAGGTAACGAATGCACTTCATACTCTTTCTAAAGCAGTCATCTCAAATTCACAGCCAATCATGATAACTCAGCTCTGATTGGTCCAGTCTGAGAGCAGATTATCTGTCAATATCTCACTACCTGAGCGATGACTTTCTTTGTATGACTTGTTCGGCTTTGCGATGCTTATTTGACGATGCCTGACGAAGGTAAGTGTTTGATCGAAATCTATTTCTCTGTTGTATTAAACCGTCTGGGAGCTGATTATCAGTACAGTGAAACAGATCTTTTGTCTGACTGTTTTTTTTTTTTTTTTTTTATCCAACATCTGTAGAAGTTTTTTGAGGTGAAGGTGCTCTCAACTCTTTTGTCTTTGGAAATGACAAAGAAACAAAATCTGGGCTACTCATTGTGCACATGATCTAAGTAATTCTATCTCAAAAGCCCATATGCTCATCCATTAAGGGTGACAGGATTTCAAAGTGCATGTCAGGTAGCTCGGATTAGATATTCCAGCCTGGTAATCTAATATCTGTTGTAAAGGCAGCTGGTTATTCCAGTCTAGTAATCCTATATATTGTGGCAGAGGTTCTCCTCATTGCAAATAGTATACAAGGTTGGGTCAGGAGCATACAAGGGCATAACAGACCCCCACACAGCTGAAGTTAGGTAATGTTAAGTTCATCCAAAACCTCAGAGTGCCATAAGTTCATACGGATCCAGTGTTGAGCTGAGTCACAAACTCTTGCAAGGGCAGTGCTCAGGTTTTTTTTCCCAATCACAAGCTTGGGACCCTTTGTGGGTTCACTTGAAATGTAAACAAGGTCGGAAAAGATTTTAAAGAAAATGTGAGGAAACTATTTTTGTTTCATAAAAATAAATTAGTTTGAAATATATGATCATTTCTTTTCATTTTTTTGAGCTTCCTATGTGTATCTTGAAAATAGAACACGATAGAAAATAATAAGAACTGTTTGGGGGTTTATGGAGTTGACCATGTGATGTCCACAGTTTGAGTCTGGCTTTTTATTTGACCAGGGACATTTATTGTGTCCTGGCCAAGACGAACAGCAACAACAATGAGACAGATAACACAAAATCTACCGTGATTATAAAATGAACATTTCTATTGCAAACATGTAAGAGATTGAATTTGTGAATTTCCCCACTGTGGGTCGAAGAAAGGTATATCTTATCTTCTCTTAAAAGCAACCTGAATTAAACGAAATGCAACCAAGAAGCTGTTTAAAGCCATAATAAATACATAAAAATATCTGAGACCAATCCCAAACAATTTTAATCACACACATAGAGATTCTAAAATACACCAAACACTGGCACAGTTTCTGCATCAGTGATTCGGATTCACAAAGCGAGACCATATTTTACAGTTTTTGATGTAACTGCAGAAGGTTCAAGGCAGCAGGTGCAGCAAACATGAAAGCTCTTTTAACTAGTTCAGTTTGTTGCATGTCGTCCCTCCTCTCTCTCTCTCACCACATTTCCTCTCCTCCCTTCACTATCGCATTCAAATGAGGCTGATAACGCCTAAAAAGGTGATTGCAACACTTAAATTCACGTAACTGAAACAACCTGTCCTGAACTTTACTACACTTCCTGAGTTTTACAAGTCCTTTAACAAGTCCTGTTACCAAATTATAATACATATAAACGGTAAATGATCTACTAAAATGATGAGTGGAAATATTGCAACACAGGCGGTCACATATTACATATCCTTAAAGAGTCCCTGCAGACATGTTACAAGACATATAATAAAGCACTAATTCTCCTTCTTTGATCCCGAATCTGTGAAACTTCAAATATTTCCATTTCCAACGTTTAACTGCAGGACACGTACTTCTACCCTGAAAAATCCCTCAGTCTGTGCGCACTGGAGGTTTCAGGTTTTCACATCACACGGGTGTTGGTTACATATTGGACCACGACCGACTTCCAGACCAGCTGTGATGTCACAAAATCCCGCTCATACGCACACGTCTTCAACTGAGATTGAAAGTGAGCACGGAGGAACTTTCCTCTCGTTAGCAGACGAATGTGAAAACAGCCCTCTAATGTCAAACTCGTGCACGTACAAGGTCAAACATGGAAGTGGAGGAACGGAAAAGAAAACCGATTTTGGAGTGAAGCAGCTGCTCTGTCAGTAAATTTTGAAGGAAAAATAGTTTTTTCTGTCCTCTGAGTGCACTCCCCCCGTCATTGTTTGGACTGAGGATTTATATTTGACAGACATGCCCATGCTGACTCTGAGGACTGTTACTCCACTAAGGAGATTATGCAACACAGGAGATCAGCCCGGAGAATCACCCTCATAGATAAACAGTGTGGACTAAATGCTACAGACTTAATTGAAACGTCTGGATTGTTTCCAGTCTCACTAATCAAAAGACAAGTGCTAATCTTGGATGACTCCTTGGACCCGGCATGGTTGGGGAGGACGTGAGCGCTCACAACAACCCAATCACACTGCAGCCACAACACTGAACACTGCAATCCTCAGTGGCTGAAACTGATTAAATTACACTTTTTCTTTCGTCCTTTTTTTTTTTTTTTTTTTCTGCACATCCGCTGCTGTCAGAGCACAAAAACATCCCTCAGCATCAAATGATACATGCTATGAATTCATAACACACTGTAAATTCCTTCAAAGCACCATCACACGCAGTGAGAGGAATCATTTTCCTTCCAGCAACCATACAGGGAGGATGAATGCTGCACGCCGCCCACTATTTTGACATCGACATTGCTCACCGTTGGACAGGGAGGTTCCATGGCTGCAGGCGCTCCGAGCTCATCCAAAACCTCCTGAGTTACACCGAGCCTCCTCCTCATGTTCCCATATGGCCTGTTGTAGTGTACAAAACATTAGGAGAGTGAGACATTAACAGCGAGATTCATCAGGCCGAATCTTAGCTGCAGCCTTTTAACATTCAATGATTAGATAATAAAGAGTTTGTTTAAAGGAGCAATATAATCCACAACAAAGGATTTCAGCTTAATTCTGAAGGTTTTGTCAATTATTACTAATAATGAAAACTACAATACTTTAACCACCGTCACTGACTGCAAAAAATATAGAATTTCATTTATTAGGTTTAACATCTATCTAAAAACTGCCCTATAATCAAGATGTATAAACTTTCCTATAATATTTTAAATTTTGCTTATTCAAATATTAACACTGCATAGTTAACACACCGTATTAGTTTTAACATGAAAACCATCAGATTGATTTTACCTCGTCATCAAGCGGCAAAAGAAGCTTGTCTGGCCTCACTCACGCATCCTCTTAGATTAAGTATCCTGTGGCAGAGTCTTAAGGAGCAGTTGTAAATCTCTGAGGTTTTGACAGAAGGCAGGGTAGTTACAGTTAAATACTCCATAAACAAGACAGATGTTTTGAGCCGCAACTCATTTTCAATCGATTCAGTCGGTCTGGATAACACGCGAATAAATAAATCCTCGCTGTGCTCCCTGTTCACATGGTTTTATTTCAGCTTTAGTGGAGGAAACACATGACGCCCTTTTTGTTATATATAGTCTGAGGGACAGCAGAATCTACAAGACCTTCACATAAGGACAGTAGATGTAACTTTACAAGGCAGAAACTTAAGTGAAGTCCTGTTTGTGCAGCACGGGGCTCATTTTTCTCATTGCTAGTAAAGTCCTGAACCTGTCGGTCTGCCTGCCAGGTGCTCTTGCTTGGCTCTCTATCATATTTCACACTCGTGCGTAGGATTCGCTGGTCACACACCAGTGTTTCTGTGTGTGTGTGTGTGTTCACCTCTCTGCCCTTTCACTTGTCCATTTAGTCTTTGCTGAAAGTCAGTGGGGGTTGAAAGAAACAACAATGAGAATGTTTTTGGGTTGTGACATCACCAAGACGTGGCTTCACTTTATTTTACTTGTAGTTTTTATCTGTTTGGTGGTACAAAGTTTGTCGACTATGACTTTCAGTCATGTTGGCAGTGTGGCTTCAAGGATGGAAATTCTGTCTGTTGGTTGGTCCGGCACTTTGATCACATACAACAGATATTACATGGATGATTTTTTTGCCATCAGCAGGTCAGAGTTTTAAATTAACCAGTAAAACAGCTCAATATATACTTGAATGGATTTGAACAATATTTGGCACATTAATTTGTGTTCTCCTCAGGATGAATGGCACCGTCTTTGGTGAGACTCTGATGTTTCATCTAGTGGCACCATCAGGTCAAAATTTCAATTTGTCACACACATTACCTGCAAAACTAACTCAACCTCAGGTAAATACAGCTTCACAGAGTCGCTAGCTACAAAGCAACTAAATGATTAAAATTAATCGTGCAAACAAGTTCAGTGCAGGACTATTGTTTCCACCGTCCAGGAGCAACTGGTCCTGCTAAGTGGTATTTATGGTTGATGACACTCCCAGGCCCAAATTCATTAAACAAACAAACATAGCAAACTAATAAACAATTTTATCTCTAATAAAGATAATTAACATTCAGCATCTATCACCCACATATGCAGTCTCCTGCAATTCGAGGCCAATACACGCCTTATCACCAGAGTGCAGCTCTCAAACCCACACAATACCCATCATGCAACTCCTTGCTGCTAATACACTCTCCTGGAACAACATTTCATCTTGGCTTATAAAATATTTCTGCACCAAACCCTTGTGTAGAATCCTCGTGAGGTTTCTGGTTGCCTTGTGTAGCCTGCATGTATTGGTATGTGCAGGAATCAGATACCCTGGCATGTGTGTCTCAAAGGTGCTGAAAAGCCCTGGTCGCTGCCACGTTACTGCGGACAGACGGACAGGTATTCAACTCTGAGCACCGGGTATCTTCTTATCCGGTGGAACGTTGTCGGCCGTCACCGCTGTGGTGCAGCTGCTTGGGGAAAATAGAGCAGCTATAAATCTTTAAGATTGCAGAATTGATGGTGCTGGTATTCACACTTTTATAAAAACAAATGGTAGTTTATTGATAAGAGTTATTCTCACTGCTTGTGTTCCTGTATAAATCACCGACCTTGTATCTTTTATGCTGTGTTTGAAATAATATTTTACCCTCGTGCGTGAAAAGTTTGTCAGACATACATGATATATCACTTCTTTCACTGTATCAAGGCTTTGTTCACGACCAAGACGTTTCTACTGCATCACTCTCTTTGATCAAACATAAATGATAAATGAGGGCTAGCTCCTACACCTCCTTCACTGTCTCTCCTCCCTGCTGCTTGCACCTGACATGAACGCTCCACCCAGGAACCCCATTATGTCAGCAGCAACCAGCTCCGGTTTCTAACATGATAATACAGACATCGGGTCCATCAAATCACGGACAAACAGACTTAAGCACAACTTCTGATCCAGAGTCAGAGCTGAACCATGTCAAACACTGACTGGGACCTGTTTGACTATCAGCACTACAATATTACAGTTAAACTTAAAGAACACATATATATGCAGTATATACAGTATTTTAACTCCACTGATTGTACATAGAGCCACTGCAATTTCAGCAAATTTTCAACATCAAGCAAATGTTCAGTATTCAGAAGTGCAGTATCTCAGCTGCTATGATTTTTTTGGTGCATGTTATTATATCTTATATTATTTTATATCTTAATCCTTTAAGGGCTAAAGCAAAAATATATTTTTTCCCATTTATATACCTTTCATACATAACCTTTTTCTATTTTTAATTGCTGTCTGATATGTGTGAATGCACCATCAGGATTGCTATTCATTGTACTTGTGTAATGACAATAAATGAATTGTCTTCCGTCTTCCCTTTCTTGCTTTTTATTATTTTATTTTAGGGTCAGATAGAACAAAAAAAAATATTAACTGCATTGCAATTAAAGCTGTACCAATAAATGTTTTGTTTGTTGAGAAAAGGTCAATTGATTAATGTGAAAGGAGTCTGTCATAGTGACGAACCTGTAATGAATGATCACCCGACAAGCGGTGCCCCTCAGCTCTATGGACTGTTTTAGCACCTTTTAGCTGACTATTTTGGTTTTATGGCTCACAACTTTCTGGTTTTGGTTCACTCTCACCGACCTGGTTTACAGAGGCTGCAGGTAAGGAAAATTCATAAGTGAACGCATGCAAAATTTCTAATAATACATTTTGGATAACTCATTGCATATGAAAACTGCAGGTGTACGCAAGTATGATTAGTTAAAGTTCAACCAGGAAGTTGGTTTAGGTTGAGGCTATTACAGAAAGTTTTACTGTTTACTTTTCAAATATAGTTTAGTCAAAGTTATGTTTTGTTTAACATGCATGATCTTTTTTGGCTTAGCAACCTGGTGATCAGAACACAACTACAAAAATAAGACCCAAGTTGTAAGAGGAGTTATCATTCAAGGCACGTTTCCCTCTGAATTCACAATGAATTAGACACACACATCCCTGAACACACACATGCACAACCAGTCTTCTGTGTACTTGGCTGAGGAACACGAGCGGCGTCATCTGCACAGTGATGACGACGCTTTGTTTCAGGCAAGACGGCCTCTCTTCATCAAGAGATCATTGCATACATAATGAATAAGCTCCGTGAGCACAGTGGGACACGTTCACCATAAAGCTGCCTCCGTTCTGCTGCTGAGCTCATTCTCTGTCTGTCACTCCACACCAGACTGCTTATTAAGCACATTTGAATGTCCTCGTTTCATCAAGATTTAATTGTCTCCAGATGATTCCTCTCTGTCCTAATTGTTCTGATAAAATGGTGTTTCATATCTGCTGTGATAAAAGCACCGACGTTTTCATGATAAGCAAAGAGAAATCAAATTATTTGCAACACGAGGAATGTGCATGAGCTCGGAGGAGGTGGAGGGAAGCCAGAAAGCAGCTGGTAGATCTAAACAAAATGCAGAGCAGCGGAGACATTACAGATTTCCTGTTCCTGCTCTGGGCACAATCTCAGAGTTGGAAGTGGGATGTAAAAGGGGAGAGGCCCTGGGACTGAGAAGTTGATAAAATATTAACTCGAACAGGATATTTAAAGCCTCTGACATTCTTTGCCTGGTCGGCATGTTGGAAATGGCCTCCACCAGATGTAGCCGGCAGCAAGGATCCAGCTTTCACCTGAAGTCAAGTGATCGAGAGAGATGATCCTGATCAAAGATTTACTGGACTGATTTTGACTTATCTGAACACATGTTTGGGTGACAGGAAGTTCAGTGCTTGTACAGTTGAAATTGTCTATCATAGCCAAATGCTTCTTTTGGCCGTCACATTAATATTGGTCATTTTAAATACAAAGGAGAGCTGAGTGTTTTCTTTAATGCTTTCAGGGGCTTTCACTTCTCTTCTTTCATAAATATCCACTGAATTGCCTCCATTTATGAATGTTTTATGGTCATGGTGTGTGGTTTTTATATCATTTTTAGGTGCGGTTTTCTTGGCTCATATTGAAGTCATTCTGACTACATCGGCTCTTAAATAAAATGATTATTTATTTGCAAGAAAGCAAATCAGCATATTTCTTGGTCTTATTAGTGCTTATAACTGATGTGTAAAGATTAATACATTAGTTAGTATACAAGAATAAAGCCATTAGTTACAACTTAAACAGCTTTATATCAATACCCTGCTCCACATTAACAGGAGCATCTTTAGCTCACAGGGCGGTCGTTGTTGTTGTTGCTGTCCCTTCATTCATAAATCTCTCCACACTAACGCTCTAACCTTGGGGCACGAACGGCTCGAGGCTCCTAAACATGAACTCGTTTCATTTGCACTCCATATGCCGTCGCTTCAGATGACAGGGGATTGTCAAACTCGCTTCCATTACTCAGATTAAACCCACTTCTCCCACGAGGATGGCTCACAGTGTTTATCAGTCCCTCTACAACACGGGTCAGAGGGCCTTCACGGACTGTACAAACACCACATTGACACCTGGTAGTGAAGCTTATCGAGCCCTGCGGCCTGATAATCACGGGTTTCCTTGTGACCTCTCCCAGCTCTGTTTATTCAGCCCACCTTGTCAGTGTGTACAAGAGGATTTTCTCCAGTTTCCCTACTGGTCCGCTCTTTCATAAGTCTCCTGGTTTTCTGCATGCTTATAAGCTCCGTCAGTTGTGTTGTGTGTACTCTGACAGGTTCACCGTGCACTGTGAGATGGGATGCATGGTTGGCTGACCTTAACCCAGCCCATTTGTCACCCACAGAGGGGTGGAGGAGGCTGTGTGTGTCTGTGTATGAGTGTGTGTAGTTGTTCTCATACCCACTCAATGTGGCCATCACACAATATGAGTGTATTGATCCTCTATATGACTGTGGAGGGAGCAGGCGTGAACATGTGTCCTATTGTGTATTGACACCCAACACTACTGTTACTTATGTTACTGATTAGACCAAAATCTGCAGAGTATTTTGCAGAATATGTTCTCAATGGATTTATAGGTAATCAAGTATTATTTAAGTATATTCCAATTGCATGTTACTTTATACTTTAAGTACACTAATTTTTTTTAATCTATAGAAGATTTTACATAAAATCATACGATTCACTTTCAAAATGCAAAAAATAGTGAAAGATTAAGCAAGTAATTCCCAACCCTTTTTGCGGCCCCTTAAAAAAAAAACAGTGTTTAGTTGGCCCCTTATTGTAAATACCTATTTGAAACCCAAAGACGTATCTTTGTAGAACTTTTTTTTCTCAACTAAGTGCATATAAAGTGATTAAAATAAGCTCCACCTAGGCCAACTTCAACTGTAAAATACTACTTACATATTGATGCATCAGTATTAACAATCTAATAAAGTAGTATACAATAATATATTACTGACAAGGGTCATTATTCGGAACAATAATAATAATAATAAGTTCTTTTACTTTTGATAATTGAGTAGTCTTGGATTTTGTTAATATTTCTTTTACTTGAAATGAAGTATTTTACATTATATCTGTACCTCCACCACTGTGAATAGTAAAAGATGAGCTTTCTTATTCTAACTCATTGACAGTTGTGAGAGACACTGAGGCATTTCCGCAACAACACCCCTAGAGGGCAGTAATGCTTTCTTCTTCATTTTTCCTCATCACTGCACAAACAAGGTACCGAGTAAAACTGAACATCTCTCACCATTATTTTAATCTTCACATTGAGCCAGACAAGTAACACCCAGTCGCTGCTGCCATATGCTAAAGAAGCAGCTCAACCTTTGCATGACTCCCTGCAGGTCTTCTCAGGTGAAGACAGAAAACGCTCACTGGCTGGTATCAGAGCAGGGAGTTAATGAGTGTAAAAAGCTGAACACCTCCTGATAGTGGGGTGTGGTCCGGAGCCAGGGCAGCCCTGTTGGATTAGCAGCGAGTCCCACAGCGCTCGTCTCCTAATTACAAGCTGGTAAGCACAGTGCAAGCCTGTATGACTGCTCAACCGTGCTCCTGTGGGCATGCTACCATCCCTGACAAACAACACACACACACCCACACACACTCCTCCATAACAACAATAACAACAACAGCATGGCGGCCACCACCTGCAGCAGGCCCGTGTTCCCGCTGCCTGGTCCGGCTTCTCCATCCCTGCCCGCCTCTCCCTGTTTGCCCTGGTTTCAGCAGAGCGAGCTGCAGAGTGCTGCACTGCATCGCCGGATCAAAGCAAGACTAATGACTAGAGCAGAGATGTAGCTACAGCACCGAGGCCCCAAGTGCTCCCGCTCGCAATGCAGAGCTGTAGTTAAACCACAAGTGGACTAAAGATAGCAGATAGCACAAGACAAGACGGCAGCTGCCTCTAAAAAAAAAAAACTGTGCAGGTGTAGATGTGACGGGTGAGCAGAAGTAAGAACAAAGCGGTGTAACATCACCTGAGAAATATAGCTATGTTACATTTTCTTGCAGAATTTACAGATTTCAAAGAAGCAAACCTCCATTTTTTTCCCCCCAAGCAAAAAGCACCTATAGGAAAAATTGTGGCTTGTTACACTTGGATGTCAGAACTGTGCTGCCATGAAAAGTTCTCAGTGAAGGATTCAGCCTTCCTCCTCCTCCTCTGCCATCTCCTTTCCACCCTTGTCTCTGCTCACTCCTCCTCTCCTCACGTTCCTCCTCCTCCTCCTCCTCCTTCTCCTATCTCTTTCTCCAACAAAAAGGCTATTAATAGAACACCCTGCTTTCTCTTTCAAACTGCAGGGAGCATATACCGTGCACTTAAAGGGAGTGAAGAAGCTGAAGACACCAGGAGGCGTTTGAAAATGTCCTCCACACTGCCCGCGGCTACAAAGGCTGGATGTCCTAAGAATAACAACAAAGAGGCCTCTGATCGATTCATGGCATTTCGTATCAGCGCAGACGCTCTTTAGCTAAAATTAGCCCCTCAAATCATTTGCTGACTAAATACCTTGCGAGCAACGTGATGTGAAAAAGGCTGCATTTGAAAAACACCTCTCACATACTTTCACTTCTTCCTCTTCCACAATCGCTGCCAACAAAAAAAAAAAGAAAGGAAAAAAAAAATCACATTATTTTTAAACCCAAAAAAAAAAAAAGGTGCAGTAATGACACACAATAAACACACTGAACACAGTTTCAGTTGAATTATTATTGGCTTCATTATTGATATTACTTTGTCAGGGTTATGATCATTTGGAAGGATTATATGCATTTTTAATTTCACATGTTTTTCTTGTCCATAGATTGTCCTTTTTGTCTTGTAAAGTGCAGATAATACTACGTTTTAAATCCAGACTTCACATACAGTATATAGTACATGGTTTTTGCTCCATCATCCATTGGTTATTATTTACATTATTCTGTCACATTTCATTTCATAGAAAGAAAATCCATTATCCACTGTACCAACGTTGATGGATGTTTTCAGGCCTCAATGATACGGGGGAGGATGGGGGTGAACAACTGTACATATTGTTTCAGTGGATGCCACACTATCAGGCTCTGGGGTCAAACGAAAAAGAAAACGTTTTCTCTCAAACACACATGTATACAGATTGCATATTGATCATGTTTCCTGTATGGATGAGTTTTTTTTTCTTTTCTTCTTTTTATGTGGGAGCCTTGTCTCAAAGAGCTGACGCCGCAGTTCAAACAAACCCAAAGCTCAGAAAGCTCATATTCACATTCAGCCAACGTGTGTTTGACATACAGCAGCAGAATATTGCAAAGTGTGTCTCTTCTCTTTAAAAGGTTCGTCTCAAATGCGCTGCCAGCTCTTCGGATCAACATGTAATTGGTGTCGGATAAAACAAAAAAATTTGTGCTGAAACCTTCTCAACTACCAGCTAATAATCATTCTCTGCATAGATTTCTCAGTGTATTCACTGTTGGGCACCCTTCTCATGGAGTGGATTTGCTGGTGGGTCCCTCAGCAGGTGAGAGATGATATTTTTAGAGGCTATGGTGCTCCCTATAAAGCAATACACGATCATTTGAATTGACTTTGTTTCCACTGAATAAAAACATTTTACAGATTAGATCTGCAGGTGTATGGATGAAGATGATTCTACTCGTCTTTGTGCTTTAAGCAGAAATAACTGTCCAGTGTATGAGTTGCTACAGTGAATTTGGCTGAGGTACAATAATGTGCCCGATTTCAAACGTAACAGATAAATGTTGCAAATATCTGGAACATTTATCTTAAATATCTGTCCAAAAAAAATGCAATGAAGACAACAAGATACAATGCATTTGCATGCATAGACAAATATTTTTGGTCAGACTGAGTGTTTTTTTTTTTTCACATATACAGATATGCAAATGGCTGTTGCATAAATGCAGCTGTACAACTAGGCTAAGACACTGACATTCAGTGGTTCGCTCTCTTTCTCTCTCTCTCTCCTGCACACACATACACACACTCAAGCACAGACGACTCCTACATAGCTGTGCATCAACACACCCACATCAATACTCAGTATGATCAATAAGATCTTGGTTGGACTGTGGAGGTCCATAAAGGTTAATTCTTTTTTAAAAAAACAAACATCTATGTTCTCCACACAGACCCCCTCCACCAAAGGATTATGGGAATATTGCTAAACAACTACTTAATCTGGTCCTACCTCGAGTTATCTCTACCACCTTGATGCTACTCTTGGGAAAGCAACACATATAACTGCTCCAGTTTTATTTACTAAAATTCTCTAAAAAATCCTTTCAAGATACATGAAAGCAGACACGGATCTTGACAGAGAGATGGCTTCAGAAGCCTCGTGACAGGCAGTTGGACGAGGCATCCTGAGCACATATTGGCAGCGATGGCGTAAAAAACATTTTGCCACTGCAGGTTAGACTGCAGCAAGCAGAATGAAACCCGAAGAAGAGAGATGTACATCCTGGCATGACAGAATTCATTTAGACTGTTCTTGCTACAGACCCTTTCCCAATCCATCACCTTTCTAATTACCTAAGACATCTGTGAGAAGATGAAGAAAGGCAAGAGACTCAGGAGTGAAGTCAGAGGACCCCTAGGTTGGCCGATATCTGCTACACTGCTGCTAATTATCACTTCCCATATTGACGTTACTGCCTTTGACTGTTACCTTGGCAGTGTTGAGCGAACGGTGGAAAATCTCAGCTGGACAAAATCCTAGAATCAGAACTAATTCACATTCGATGCCAACTTTTAAAGACAGATTGAGCTTCTGGCATCAAAGACTTCTCAGTGGACGGCCAGGCTGCATTTAAATTCGGAACAATTTGACGCCAATAAAGAGCTTTCTGTTACAAGATTCTGGTTAGGGATGATACAGTTTTTGAACGACGCCCTGCCTTTCGACAACTACTTCACAGAAGGCAGTTTTTGAACGAAGTGAAGTGAACTTTTTTTTGTGTGTGTTTAAATTCAGGACGTGCTGGAAAACTCACCAGTAAAGACAATGTTTTTGAAAGGGCTAGTAAGAGTGTGTCTTTGGCACTCTAAACAGGCTCTGAAACGGGAGAACATAGAAACAGTGCTCAGAACAATTATTATCGTCAATAAAAATAAAAACATGGCAATGATCTGCGCTTTGTGGAAAGGCTCTCGCTTTCTCTTATACATTGCTATTTAAAGTTTTTTAATTCCCCGATAAAAGTATATGTGAACTGTATATGTGTACTGTCTGTATACATATATTTTATATATATAAGAAATAAATATCTATTGTAATAATTACTCTTTTTTTTTAGTCTCAGAGGCTTCTTCTTTGAGCTTAAATGCATGCTTCTAGGAATGTTTTTGAGGTCATGCAACACTAGGAGAGTAGCGTAAACCCAGATAAAAGGCAGTTCGGGGGGGGAAGCATTATTCCATACATGAGTCCTTAAAAGTTGCTATTTTGATCGTGAGGACGTGATCATGTGACAAACCTGTGAAAAAGACAGCACTGCAAGTCTATCACATCCGCACCTGGGATTAATGTCCAAAACTAGAGTGTGAGTTTACGCCTGAAATCACAGCTCGGCTGCGGTAAGTTTACAGCGACATGGCAAAAGTTTTCAACGACAATGACTTCTACGTGGAATGTTAATATTGACAAGGACATCCTGTTATGTGGAGGATTTGGCCTTATGATTATTCCTTAAGAAATCCTCTAACATACAGCTTTTAGGTTCTTGTAACAGCTACCTGCAGGCATCCTTTTTAAAAGTGTGGATTTTGTATAGAAGGCAGTGTACAGACAAATATACAGTGGTGTGATGAAGCAAGTGGCAGTCGAGAAACAAGTGGAAATTCTCATTCAGATAAAAATGTCATGCAATAATCTACTGACTATTTACTACTAACAGCACCTACCTACCTACCAGCTATCAGTTAAGTCACAGTTAACCTACCTATCTATATGAATAAGTATGTGTGTGTGTGTGTGTGTGTGTGTGTGAAACTGTGAAAAACAAACAAAACAAGAAGAAACATTCAAGTTGTCCTCAAAGCTCTGCAGTAAGACCAGTTTTGGGTGAATGGACGGGGGAAAGCTTGCATTGCAATACATACAGTACATATAAGACCAAAGCAGTGAAAAGTCAAGGCCATTCTCAGTCATTCATCAGATACTGATGCCTGCTGGAAAAAAAAAAAAAAAAAAAAAAGGTGTCGAACCATAAGCTTAGCGCTGATGGCTGTCATTCATCCTTGAAATAACGTGGTGTACTTAACCACCGACCTCGTCACAAGTCACCCACAGGCCACATGAGCGCAGGAGTGGGCTTGCTTTATGCTCACACATCGTCTTATTTCTAAATGGTGAAGCACAAGACAGTTTTGTTTCATTGGCTCCAGGAAGCAGCATATGTAGCGCGCAAGTAGGGCTCTTCAGAAAGCGCATGGCAGAGCAGTGTGCCTTGGGAAATGAGGGACCAGGGGACAGGGGGGACTAAAGCAGGGCTTGTGTTGTGTTGCTTTTTTTCCTTTTTGTAAGCAATAAATAATTTTTTCTTGCTGTGTTTCTCCCTTTTTTCTTTTCTTTTTGTGCACTACTCTTGGCTACTGTTGTGAGCAGGGAATCTTTAAGTATTGTTATTTCTTTTCTTTTTTTTTTTTTTTTTTTTTTTTTTTTTAAACAGCCACACAGACAAAGCCAACTCCATGCAGAAATGCAAAATTTGAAATTTCACTCTGTTTGACAGTTATCAGGAGTTTTAAGGGCAAGTTGTGAGGAGTGAAGACAGGATGAGCGCGGAGTGAGCGGATGGTCTTTGTAATATTTTTTTTCTATCATCATCAACATCCTGAATTCTATTGCCTTGTTTTTTTCCAGCACACGTGAGGTGGGAGGCTGTACACCTGTCCCGTCCAGTTGCTCAGCTCCACATTTCCCGCCATGACGGGGGCGAAAATAGCAGATGACTACACGTCTGTGAGCATTTTGGTGATGTTTACATAGTTTGTGTTGGCCAGCGTGCAGTTGGCCGTCTTAAGGTTCTCCTCCTGAAAGTCCTCGTTGCTGTTGTTCACAGCCTCCTGGATCTCCATATAGTCCGATTTACTGATGGTGGAACCGCTCCGACTTTTCTTCAGCTCCTCGGCCGAATCGGCTTTGGGCACGTTGACCTGCAGGTACTGCGCCTGTTCTTCGCCTTCGGTCTCGCGGTGGTAGAAGTAGTTGAAGTTGGACACAATGACAGGCACAGGCAAGGCGATGGTCAGCACACCTGCAATGGCACAGAGGGAGCCCACGATCTTGCCACCGATCGTAGTCGGGACCATATCACCGTAGCCGACTGTCGTCATCGACACCACGGCCCACCAAAACGCATCCGGGATGCTTTCGAACTGCGACTCCGGCTCGTCCGCTTCGGCAAAGTAGACGGCGCTTGAGAACAGGATGACCCCTATGAAGAGGAAGAAAATGAGCAGGCCGAGCTCTCTCATGCTGGCTTTCAGGGTCTGACCCAAAATCTGAAGGCCCTTGGAGTGACGTGAGAGCTTGAAAATTCTGAAGACTCGTACTAAGCGGATGACCCTGAGAATGGCTAAAGACATGGCTTGCTGACCCGCTTGACCATCCTCTGGCCTGTCTGCCAGCTCTGTGCCAAGAGTGATGAAGTAAGGGATGATAGCAACAATATCAATAATGTTCATTATATTACCAAAAAAGCCTGCTTTGCTGGGGCAGGCAAAGAAGCGCACTAGAAACTCAAAGGAGAACCATATAATGCAGAGAGTCTCCAGGATAAAGAAGGGGTCAGTGAAGTAGGTGGAGGTGTAGCTGATGATTGTGGTGTTGGTCTCAGGTGAAAAGACTTTCGCGTGAGACTTGTGCATATCGTCATCGTCATTGCGGAATATGGGGAGGGTCTCCAGGCAGAAACTGACTATAGATATCAGGATGACCATGACAGAGATTATGGCAATAATCCTAGCAGGACCTGAGCTCTCGGGGTACTCGAACAGCAGCCACACCTGTCTCTGAAACTCATTATCGGGAAGAGGCCGCTCCTCCTCCTTGATGAAACCCTCATCTTCTCTGAACATCTCGATGGCCTCCTCGCCCAACTCGTAGAAGCGAATCTCCTCTGAGAAAATATCAAGGGTGACGTTGACCGGCCTTCTTAGCCGCCCCCCTGACTGGTAATAATACAATATGGCGTCAAAGCTGGGTCTGTTCCTGTCGAAAAAGTACTCGTTCCTCAGCGGGTCAAAGTAGCGCATCCTCTTTTTGGGGTCCCCCAGCAGAGTCTCTGGGAACTGGGAGAGGGTTTTGAGTTGAGTCTCAAAGCGCAGTCCTGAGATGTTGATGACCACCCTCTCACAACACTCATGGTCGGCCTCCGGGTCGTAGTCCTGCGGGTGCCCCGGGTGTGCAGCCGCCTCGTCAGAGGGGTCGCCTGTGGCAACAGTCATTCTGCAGGGGGAGGAGGCCTGCACTTTTCAGTGAGTCAGGGTCCTGCAGCCTGGAGAACTGCAGGCAGGGGCCAGGAGAGGGAGGGGGCTCAACACCGTAAAGACCTGACGGCCACAGGATGTCACCTAGGATCTGACTGCATGTAGGACAGATAGAGCAAAGACAGACAACAAGGTCAGGTAAACCTGAGACATGATGCAGCACTCAATACTTCTGCCTTTTAGTGCACAGATGTCAGGAATTTGCTTTAGCTTTAAGAACAAACAACTGAAAATAGATGAGAATGAAGCCACCTTCTGAAACAGTGTCATAAGATTTGAGTTATGTAAAGTTACACTGTCGTGAGAAGGCAGTCGATGCAAAAATGAATCAGCTCATGAAAACTTGAGGCTGACACTCCTGCTCCTGACTTGGGCAAATTAATATGCAAATAAACCACCCGTCTTGCATATAAATGGCTTCAATGCAGGTAAACTCAGGGGCTAACAACTGGCATATAAAACATACAGAAGCTCATAAATTAGGACACTGATCTGCTGCAATGGACAGTATCCACCGAAATGAATGGGACTACCTTTTGCAGTGAAGCCATGCATGAATATGGCAATGCAGCAGGCACCAAATTCATACAGACACCATCCTGTCTAGAATATCATAGAAAACCACTGCAGTCGAAACACAAATGTACGAGACGCTTTTAAGATTTACTGCTGTGCCAAACAAACACACACACAAAAGGAACGCCTCATATTAATTGACTTCGGTTTAGTTTTGTTGGAGCATTTTAGTCTTGAAATGGTGCCTCTGTCTCTGAAATATTCAAAAACATGTATAAATAATTTAACCATAGAAGGAAATAGGTTCCAGGAGAAAAACTGTAGCTCTTGTCTGCATCATCTCCACTGACAGAGTGGGAGCACATTTGTACAAAATAAAACCCTTAAGAAACATACAGCAAATGTATAACTGCAGCTTTATCTCCTATTATAACATCTTCAAGTGAGATGCAGATCAATTCATCAACAACAAAAGACTTTAAATGATCAAAATGAATGATGATAAACAGCAGCTCTATCTGGATTTCATACATACCTGCAGACATCTTTTTCATATCTGATGTGAGTGGATGCTCCTGCAGGACTCTGGTGCCAGGAAGGTGAATAACCAGCTGCCACAATCAGATCTTCAGTGGGTGATGATGATTTAAAAAAAAATGTCCAATGTAGGGCAGCCGATGATATTCACCTCATGTTGTCTGCAACATCCTCTCCGTGCACACCGGGTACAGTATGTGCGGGTGTGTCCTCGCTTTCCCCCTCCCTGACTCCTCTCCTCCGGGTAGGCTGTCGTGGGATGGCGATTGGCAAAAAGGGAGGAGGGAGCCGATCAAGGAGGTGGTGGTGGTGGTGGTGGTGCTTCCCTTAATAACCGAAAGGTGCTGGGATCAGCAGAATGATCTACCTCCACTGTTTCCCCTCCGAGCCGGAGTGACTGTGAGAGACGCGCTTTACGCACAGGCGCAAAGGTAAACGGTCCTGATGAGGTGCAACATCTGCAAAGAGGGGTGGGGGGAGAAGCAAGCATGGAGGAGGGAGAGAGCTTAAAAGATCATCTTATTACCAGGATTTAATAATTAGACACGTTCTGGGGCGTATGCATGAGTAATGAGTCCAATATGAGAATAAAGCAGGCGCTCAGAAAAGCATCCGTCCGTGCGTCACCAGTGTTTGTTTCTTATTTAGGCGCACGATGCAACAACAGGAATCCGGAGTGTGAGCTGCAGATCTGCAGAGTCAAGTGCACACAGAGCGGATCTGTGAGCCTCCTAATAGCCTCCATGGTGAAGCAGCGTCTTCAGACACTGACTTGAAACGACATGCATGAAAGAATCGCCCTGCCCGTAATGGCCAACAAGATTATGCAATTACACCAGAGCCAGAGCCCAACACACCCACATGCATATAAAGCCTTTATTGGTCCTGCATGATGGTCTCAGCTCTGCAGGAGGTGAGAGATTTTTTTTTTTTGTTCCAGGGGCGGATTTCTGGGTGAAATATGTCAGTAGTCAGCAGTGGCTCTCTGGGTTGGTATATAAAGCTCAGTCAAACCTGCATTCAGGCACTATGTGCATACCAAGAGACTGGTGCGGGTGATGGAGCCGCACTGGAGCCTACCACTCCTTACCTTATCTGCAGTGTGGGCAATTTAAAGGGGTACACAGCTCCTGCAATGTTCAGCAGCACTGCTCGTGGTCCAGCTGCTTTCTTTATTTTAAACTGTATTCATATGCAAATAAACATTTTGTGCAGCCTTTTTTTTTTTCAATATATTGTTTTATTGTTGATTAGTGAACTATTTTTTAACTGATCGCATTAATGTGACAGATTAGACTGCAGCTGTCATTATTTCATCCTTTTTCTTTGTCCCGCAAACAATCCACCTGAAATGCATGTTTCAGGAGACCTCGCTCTCATTCTGGTGTCTTTCCTGTGCTTTATAGTTTAAATTATAGCTGCGACAACAATTGCGAAGCCATTTTCTGCCTTGTAATTCTTGTTACAGCAGTTATATTTGTAACCTTTCCTGGCAACAAGCATCATTAATAATAGATAGGAGGGGGACTAAAATAGAGCAAAACATCCATTATTGTGCCCTGCTATATTCAGAACAAAGAATAAACTGATCAATAGTGAATTCTCTCCCCGCAATCAATTCTGGAGCAGGGTATGAAAGCAGCGTGGCCAGAAATGACCTCGGGAGAAGCCAAAGGTCAGCGGGAATCCCTTGGATGTGAAGGGGAGGAAGTGGTGCACGAGGAGAAGCTGGGGGGGGGGGGATGGAGAGGCCAGCGGGATGATTTGTGTGGGACTCGGCTTTGCCAAGGTTACTCCTGGCAGACCTGAGACCACGGCGGCTCCCGGCCTCGTCCCTTCTGTCAGTCTGCCTGCCTGCTGCCACACACGCGGATACCTCTCACTATCTCCTAATGGCTTTCCCAGGTTCCTCATGACAGCACAGCCATTATTTATGAGCTGGGGGCCCATTACAAAGATTGTTAATGCAGGCTCTAAAGCTCAGTTCACTTTGCATTAGCTGGCTGGCTTTAATTAAAAGCGAAGGGTCCCAGCACTCTAAAATGCTGTGGGTTTCAATCATACCGCGACGTGAAAAATGGGTGGTTGTGTAAGTTTGCAGATGAGGGTGTTGAAGATGAATTTGTTTCCAAGAGGTATTGATTTCAGGACTCGTCTCCATCAGATGCTGTTTTGGCGCAGGAACAGGGAGCAGAGAAAATGAACTTGAGGACTGAGAGGCTGAAGGGTCATTATCACTGAGCCCTGAGTTGAATGACAGGTCATTTCTTCACTCTGCTGTTTATTTATTTCAAGGATAAGAACAATTAGGCTTTTTGTCATTTAATCATACTGAATGAGGAGGACGCACATTTCTTATGTTAATCAAACAAAACTTTGAATCCCATCTGAACTTCAGCTGCGCCAGTGAATCATCTCTCTAGTTTTAGTGCAGCCAGACCACTCAAGTTTACATTCAACAGAAAATATTTCAGCACAAGTGTCGATATGATCCCAGAGTTTCAGTACTGATATAAAAATTTGACAATTTTAAATACTTAAAAATACATAAACATGTTTTTCGAAAAAAAGCCCTTTTCACTTAACAAAAGTTTATTTAAAAAGCTGATAGCAGACACACAGACAGGAAATGTGAAAGAAAGAGTTTCATATAAGACAAAGCTCAGGATGAACTGAGGATGTTGCTGTTAAATGATATGAATCTTAACCTGGAGACCATCAGGAGGCCTCTAATTCAGGGCCAGGAACTGTTTAATCAGAGAGTAAGTAGATTATGAGGTAACCTATTCACCATCAAATGAAAAATAGTACTAAATATAAGTAGCATCTTTCTTTCATTCATCTCCATAAAAAAATGCACACACTAACCAGACCAGGATCTTTACAACAGGTGGAAGCAAAACCACTTTTGTCCTGTTCTCCTTGATCAGCCCAAGAGTGCCTGAACATCATCTCTCCTGCAACGACAAGTATTGAGGTCAACTCAGCCCCACCGAGGACATGTGGTGCATATACGTCTTTTCAGTACATTCAATACATCGCTATTCCTAATTGATTTTTTTAAATATGTGGGTTCGTAGAAAAATACTTGAAACTCATTGCAAAATGAACTGTACTCAAAGTCCTCAGGTGACTCAAATGTTTATCAAAGTGTCAGTGTTAAGCTCAGTCCCTGGAGTGTCGTGCTCTTTCTGTGAGCACTGGGGGTCTATTGTACCTCCTTGCTCCTTGATACTGCATTGCAGCAGCCACAGGTTTCCAGCACACACACACACAGAATGAAAAAAGGCTGCAAACTAAAGGTCCAAACGTCAGGACTCCTCCTGTTACCAGCTAGTTCACTGGCCACCGTCATGCAATAACATGGAACAGATGAGCGCTGCATGTCATGCTCACTCCTGGATCTGCTGCTGCATTAAAACAGATTTTCTGCTTCTAGATATGATGATGCAACACTCTCCTGTGTATAGTTCCTCATTAGTGAATTCTCTCATGCAAAATCATCACCGCACTTGATGAGAATCTTATGGTAAAATGACCTCATCCTATATATTCTGACAAATTTCAATTTCCTACCATGTTTTTTTTTTCTCCTTCAGGTATCAAACAATCCCACAACCTCGCTGCTAAACACTTTATTTCCCAATGCATCTCCACTGAAACTCAATTTATTTAACCCTCTGGGAGATGAGTCATTCCAGTATCACTGCTCAGGAGAGAGACACCGAGGTGCCCTGCAAAAGAGGTCAGGTTATACATACAACTACGAGCCCGGGCTCAGAAAGCGGAGGCAATAAATAAAAAGAGTGGCTTAGGTACACAAACATATAGCGTTGCAGCTCGCTGTGCCCTTCTCTGTGTCCCCTGGAGCTGACAGTACGTCTGAGGCAGAGACAAAAAGAGGTGGAGATATAGACAGGAGGGATAGGCACGAAAGAGCATTGTGCAAAGAGAGGGAGGAGAAGGAAAAAGGGAGGGAAGGAGGGAGTCGTGCTCGTCAGATTGAGGCCCAGCAGGACGAGGGCAGATGCTGGAAAAGAGCCAGACACCAGGAGAGACACAAGGACACTGGCCCACTGCGGTACACTGCCAAGCTGCATCTCACTTAGCCAGAGAACCTCACAGAAATCTGCACACGCCCACTACATGAGCTAATCATCGAAACTCAGAGTTTCAGTCGCTACCTGTGGACGTTATTCACATGACAACAGCATCTGTGTGCTGCCTTGACTCGTGCTGCCTTTCTGCAAGTCAAAAGTTACGGCACGCGACATTTGCCTGAAGCGAACACACATGCATGCTTTACTGTACGGCTGTCGTGGCTTCATTCAATTCAGTGAGCTGCCCTGATGCTGTAGAGGAGGACTATGAGTCAGTCAGTGAGTGAGTCAGTGTCACTGTTGCAGGGATACCCTTATGCTGCATTATACAATGTGTCCGTATGAGTGAGTGAAATTCAAGTCCAGGTAAGTGCTTGCTTCAGGAACGCTCGGTTACATTACACCAAGGTCACACGAGAAATGAGACACCTTTTGGATGAGGGGGAGAGAGCAAAAATAAAACTGATTGTGTGTCTGTGACAATCGGCTTTTTTACATGCACGGCGAGGCTCCGTCAAGGGGAGTGGTTGACTTTATGCATTGCATGCAGCAGCGACTTATTGCAGCATATCGCTCCACCCTTGAATATTTTAGCAAAGCCTGTGTGCACAATCATTTGGCATTAAGAGCACTACACACATTCAGGTCCGCTCTTGAGAAAGAACAGGTTGCAGTGTTTGTTTGCTGCAGCACAGATGCACAGTATGGGACTTGTGGGACTTACAGTGAAAGCTACTGTGTCACTGTGATGATGCAATCCTCTGGTTTTTGTTTGCCAGTGACTCAACCAAAATATCTGCCTGAGCTTCGTGCGGCCGTCTGATCTACAGTCGCTCTCCCTCACAGGACACCTGAGGGACGAGCCCGGGCTGCTTCCAGGGTCACACGGCCTCCGTCACCAAAACCTCACACACATCTGACTTTTCACATCAGTATTAATCTTGTCTGTCAAGATTTAAGATAAACAGGCTCCTGGCAAAGAAATTGTCCAAAGTCAGCATTGCCACTGTAGTCGGGTGAATCTTTTGCTCAGCCTCGTTCGGTTGCCACGGAGACCATCTCCAGTGGGAGGAGACAGGGCGGTGACATCACGCCTACAGCGTCTCTGATGCCGCTGGGATATTTCAGGTAAAGTTAGAGCACCATGACAAAGCACTTTTCATTTTCCTGCAGTCAGCTGCATCACCGAAAGATGAATTAGTGATTAGAAAATGTAACACGCGCTCGCCCACTTCATTACACACACTTGTACACTGTAATGTGATCCAGTGCAACAGCTCTGCCATCAATTCTACTTTTACGAGGCTTGTAATTTTTCAGTTTGTGTTGACACCGTCAGAAAGGTAATAATTCTACTCATCATTGAGGTCGTAGTGGGTGGTGGTGCGGTACTAGAGTGCGTTATATTGAACAGTGCTTGTGAGGGTCTGGCCCTCTCATGTATGTAAATGGAGTGGACAAAATATTAGGAACACCTCTCAATATAAGCAGTTCAGTTCAACACCACTGCAAACTGCATCCTCAGTAATAAACATGGAGTAACTTAATACCTCTGACAGTGTCAATTACAATCTTTGCAAAGGCAGGATTGATGGCAGAGCTGTTGTATTGGATCACATTAGATTGTACAAGCGGATACAGATTATTCCTTGTTACATGTTCTGCAGCATATGGCACAGTTCTCTCAATGAAACTGGTTGCAAAGTTAGCTTCAGTAAGTCTTCCCTCTGGGGGGAGATATATGCTTTCTCTGACATGCTCTCTGGGCTTTCCTTTGTCTCACTGAAAGCCCTGAGTCTTGATGCAGAAGAGTGAACTTTATGAATAGCCCCCAGAGTGCCATTACATGTTCTCCAAAGAGCAGATGGATGAATGGCACCCTGAGAAATAATGGCAATATGTCTCATGGTTTCTATTTTTAGCAGCATGGAGTTACAGTTTTAGGGCAAATACTGTACCACTTAAAAATATCATCAGAGCAGGAAGGGAAAATGTGCCCCTCTGTGAATAATTGCACCGGATGCAGCCACTGCCTCTCCTCCCTTCACCGATGTGTCGTGAACATGAGGTAAAGTTCAAGGATGACATGCGGCACCTCTTCTGGCAGACGCTCCCCGTGTTGGCGTGCTGGGTATCATTAGAGGTAGCACGCTGCTGCGAGGCATCGCTTCCTCTCGTGTGGTGAATGTTGGCATGAGGAGGACGGCAAGGAGACGGGAGGGGAGGGGAAGCCCGGGGTCCCCTCTACCCCCCGTCTCGCATCCTCACATCTGCCTGAAGCAGCAGTGGTAGAGAGGACCAGCTGTGGAGCCGACTGCAGTTTGCTGCGTCCCTGTGTGGATCTGTGTCTCACGAATGCGAGCTCATATATGTGAGTGTATTCACTTTGACTCAGAGTGTGTGCGCAGTCTCTCCAGTACTTTCTGTTTTCTAATGACCAGGCTCCCACAGCACAGAGTGCATTCAGGCGTACCAGCTGTGACCATCTTACAGCTGTGCAGCACTCAAGCATGCTCACTCACACACACACAAACAGACATTCACACAGGGACAGCGGGACAATTAGACACGTCCACACATTTTAAAACTAGCAGACACACATATTAAGGTCCTCATGTGCATCCTGCTCTTTTTCTTAAGGCTGCATTCTGCACGTCAACTTGTTTTTCGTCTTTTGTGACATGCAAGTCTCATGTTCTTGCATAACTAGGGGTGGGTAACGTTTTTAATGTTTCAATAGTTGCATGGATTCAATACCCAAATTTCAGTGCAGATACCAAAACAACACTCTTCCATACTTTACTATGAGGAATCTAAACTTTCCGTGTTTGATCATTGATATTTATCAATGTGCCTTGTGCCTAAAAGTTAAACATTGGATGACAAAAAGTAGCTTCAACAAAGAAGTTAGATGTTGCAAAGATGTTTTCCAAACACAAGCTCTCACACTATATATACTGGACTTTGTAAAGATTGTATCAAGTTTAGAAAGATTACAAATATGATCAGACATTTAAAGCTGCATTAATTTTTTTGGCCTCTTGGCAGCAGGGGAATAAAATGAAAACCCAAACTGATGTATTATCAAAGTTGTTATAGCCAATATGTTGTTGCAATATGTTTACACACCCAGCAGACCTGGTAACATTACCCAACACTAGCATTCATTTGGACTCTTTCCTGCGTTGTGATAACTTCAATATTCACTCTCCTTTTAGGTCTGTGTTCGTCTCCATCAGCTTCTGGGGGAAACATGGCTGTTAAATGCTGCAGTGGGTTCACCAGCTAGCTGATGTTCAAGCTTTCAGCTGAAAACTTCTGCCTGCTGCACCTGGAAATGAGATTGTTACGAGCTTGTGAGATAGGAAGCAAAAAAAAGAGCTGACAGAGCTGACGGACTGACATTACAAAATCATCTGCTAGTGTTTAGGCAGAAATGTTGATCAGAACAGATTTAATGCCAGCTGCAGTTGGACAATTCAATAAAAGAGTTTATTGAAAGAATGTATAAAAGAGTGTTATTCGCTCTCTCTATACTACAAAGTCCTGAATTTTGAATAAACATAAATCAAGTCCTGGTAATTAATCTTTTCTGATATGCTTCATGCTTTCCTGATAAGAGTAAACATAGAAATGACTGATACGATCTCCTATTAATTTAAATAATGCAAAGGCAACATTGATCTCCTCATGAGGCCACACTATCTCCGTCTATTCTTACCTCCACACAAACCAGAACAAGGCAGGCCGAACTGCAGGTGTCCCTGGCCAGCCCCGCCGTCGAGCTCTGCAGGAGATGATTAACGGCGCTGGGTAAGTCGCAGACACGTTTTCATTTCCTCTGGTTAAAAATACATCGAAGGAGGGCTTAAATTCCAGTAGGAGAGACAGAGGGAACAAAACCACTCAGCAGTTCTGAGGCAGAGCACCTGGAGCTGTGGGCCCACATGATATCAGGCCTGCAGGACTGAGGTCGTTCTGGTTCAGCCTGTAAAACTGAACATTCAGCAAAGATGCATCTCCACAGCAGATGAAGGGTTAAATCAGTGCTTCACTTGAAAATGATCCTGTGTGGACGGTCATATTACATGTCAGTCGAAATCATCTCTAGCCTCCTGGTCTTCTTCAAATGTTGTGTTTCCCTTCCTGAAATTTTTGTTTGTGAGCGTGGAGCCTGTTCTCACAGAATAAATGACCTTCTGTATACACACAAAAATCAAATGTGGAAAACATATTATGAAAAAAGGCAGTTTTTGACACTTAAATTTGAGTTTGACATTTAAATCATTGTCACTAAGATCAGGTCTTACCATAAAAAAATAACTTGACCAAACAAACGCTTTTCAAAATTATTTTCAAAGCAAAGTTGTAGTTACCCGTACAGGAGATTATGAACATGAGTGCCACAGTGGCTTATGGGAAATAAGGAGAAAATCTGACCGTTTCATTGGATAATCATAGGAGTATTTAACAAAGTTGCTTCTCTTATTCTGGGCTCATAAATTCATGCTCAAATGTTGCTTTATAAAAAAGACTGTGAGCTTTCATGTGACTCTACAAAAGCTAATTTTACTCTGTAACACTGCAATGCGAATTTCAAATAACCTTCATGTCCATGTCGGTGCTTCTTCAAAGTCATGCAAATTGTAAGTAAGTTGAGTTTTTTTTTAGTTCTCTGGCTCACAAACTGTAATTCCCTTTGTCTCCTGGGACACATAAGAATTATGGGTCAGACTAAAAGCCTCTAGGTGGAATTTTAAGGTAGTTTCCTGACCTGCATGATGAATCCCAGGTCGACGGCCAATTCTAGGACAAAACACTACAAAAAATAGTCATGATAAAGGTGTGAGTTTTTTCTTTTTTCTGCCCTGAATAAAACCCATAACACTGATAAGTACTGAAGTGGTAACTCTTCCTTGTGCCACAAGGGGCTGCACATTTGATGAAGATGACGAAATCTGAATATGACCATAGTGACATTATTATTACACCAAAGAATGAAATGAAAATATTTTATGTAGTACGTTCTATATGAGCTCTGAGCAGTATGTTATCCAACATGATGTTACTGATATTTGGGGTCGTGTTAGACCGTTTATGAACAAACTGTTATAATATTCTAATAAGAGAATTCCAGATGGACTAATTTGAGATTTGGGAGGTGCAGCTCTTCTCTGAAACTTCAAACTGAATGGGTCATTTTCTGTGGTGGACTGTGGTGAATCCTGTTTATCAGCAGCTTCTTATAAAATCAGTGAAAGTCAAAGTATCAATTTAATAAAATAAAGAAGGATGTTTTTGAGCTGTTAAAGAGGATCCAGGGAGTCTTATTACAGGCAAAAGTCAGAACAAACATAATGTGAATTGTTTGCAACCACAATCATTATAAAGGCACAATCATGTAGTCAGTCTTTAAGAATTCAAGTATAATAAGAAAGAACTGAATATCATCAGCGCAAGTTCAATATTAAACTCCTTCAAAACAGTAATAACTCGGTTGATCCACTTGAGGGCAGTACTGAGCTATTTTCAGAATGATGAAGCCTCTGTTGGTTCAAAAACAGCACAACTCAGCATGAACTCAAACATAACTAAACCTACAGTTCAGCAGCTAAACAACATTTAAACTACTTAATGTTGCTAAAAGTTTATAAAACTGTTCTTTAAATTCTGAAGAAACTTCTCATATTGATTATACAGATGTGATCATCACTTGTAATCATTCACTAGAGCTGAAATAATTATTGTGTTAATGGAATAATCAACTGACAGAATTTAGTGACAACAATTTTGACCATTGATTATTTTATCAAACAAAAATGCCAAAATATTCGCTGGTGCCCGTTTCTCCACGTTGGCTCCTTTTATTACATTTTAAACTGATTTTGGACTGTTTTGAACAAAATGAGATATTTTAAGACGTCGCTTTGGACTCTAATTCTAACTTGTAGCATTTTCCACTATTTCATGACATTTTATAAATTAAATGATTAATCAATTCATTGTAAAAAAAAAAAAAAAAAAAATCAACAGTTTAATTGGTAATGAAATCAATCATTGGATGCAGCCCCAGGAATAATAAAAGGAACTGTCATTTTTGGAAAAACTCTCATCCATATTTTTAAGCCCACATGACACAAGAAGAGGAAACATAGCCGTGTAATTAATTGTCAGCTGACTCCTTTGAGTTTCACTGTTTGTTGGTGTCACTTCAGCCACTTTGTACTAGAACCACACGTGCAAGTGTCTGCTGCAGGGGATGAAAGGTGGCTGACGTCAGAGCGAGTTGGCATGCCAACTCACAGAGAGGAGCTCACATCTGAAAAACACGGCAGCCGAGACAAAAGAGAGGCTGAGCCGATACAGCAGCCTGTCATGACTGTTTCTCTACATGTCTGCCATCACAAGAAGCAACTTCACCTCAAGGAAAAACACTAGGAATGATATTAATGTGACCACTTTGAAAAAGGAACCTGATAAAATCCTCCACATTTGACATATCAGAAAACATCCACACGTGAAACACACAGATGTGACAGTGAACCACAGCTGGAAAGTCTTTTGTGAAGATGCAACACAGTGGCCATGGCAACCTGGCAGGGGGTTACCCAGGAAACCACCGTTGCCATGGAGACTGCATCCGCCAGCAGGAGGCGCGAGTTGGGGGGGGGCTGCGCACGTGCTCCCTTCCTTTCATCCAGCTGTTTTCATCCTGTGGTCACCGCGCACATGACCTCAAACACACCATTATTCACAATTTACATGCTCCATACACACCCTCCATCCTGCTCTCAGCTCTGCCACGACGTGTTCAGTCACAGGTTTTAATGACATTTTGGAGTCGGGCTCACTTAATTTCCTTTTTTATTGAATATAGGCTATAGAGGCAGATCTGAATAAAAATACAATTTTACGAAAAATGCTCGACTTATAATTTATGATAAGCGTCTCCATTTACACCAAAATCTGCGCATTACCTGAATAATAAAGACTCAGAGTCCAACATCTGGACAACTTATGATATTCAATATAACCTAAAACAGGCATATAAATTACCATAGTCTATTCATTACATTACTGGACAATGAAACCTTTTCTCTCCATGAAGCACAAGACGTTGTTTTTACTGTCATGACTGGTGGGTAGATGCAATATAGTAGAACTAGACTATCCCAGTCATCAACAACTTCCTCATTAACATCAAGATATGTGGGCGTCGTGGTGCACAACACACTGCAGAAATATCTGTTTTAACAAGCCAGTAACTTTTAGCTTGGGTCGAAATTAATACTTTTCCAGTGCAAATGGTTTTAAGTCACATTAATACTTCTTGATCTGAGAAATACTCAAAATTCACACTGGAACAAAAAAAAAAAATTGATTCAATTTTTTTTTTTTTTTTAAAGTAGATTTCTTGTTCAAACAGGCATTTAAGCAGAGTCCATCCACGGATATGAACATTACATCTGGCTATATATATAAAAATAATATCATAGCTACAGTTTCTTCATGCTCCACAAATGAAGCTCGCTCACACGTCTGTGAAAATCTTCTTGATGTTCACGCAGTTCTGCTTGTTCTCCGTGCTGAAGTTGACCTGTCTGAAGGCGCTGTGGATGCCCTCCTCTATCACCATGTACTCGGACTTGCTGAGGGACGAGGAGCTGCACGACCTCCTCAGCTCCTCCGAGGGGAGGTGCTCGCAGCTGCCCGCGTGCGCGTACTGCGGGTGCTCCTCTCCGTCCGTCTCCCGGTGGTAGAAGTAGTTGAAGTTGGACACGATCACGGGCACGGGTAAGGCGATGGTGAGCACCCCGGCTATGGCGCACAGAGACCCCACGATTTTCCCCCCGATGGTCACCGGGTGCATGTCCCCGTAGCCCACCGTGGTCATGGTCACCACCGCCCACCAGAAGGCGTCCGGGATGCTGGTGAAGCTGGAGGAGGGGTCGTCCGCTTCTGCGAAGTACACCGCGCTGGAGAAGAGGATGACTCCGATGAAGAGGAAGAAGATGAGCAAGCCCAGCTCCCGCATGCTGGCTTTGAGGGTCTGTCCCAAAATCTGCAGCCCCTTTGAGTGTCGCGACAGCTTGAAGATGCGAAAGACCCTGACCAGCCTGATCACCCTCAGGATGGCCAGGGACATCGCCTGCTGGCCGCTGTTGGTCTCCCTCTCGGCCAGCTCGGTCCCCAGAGTGATGAAGTAGGGGATGATCGCCACTATGTCTATGATATTCATGATGTTTTTGGAGAAGGAAGTTTTGCTGGGGCAGGCGAAAAACCTGACCAGCAGCTCGAAGGAGAACCAGATGATGCACAGAGTCTCTATGACAAAGAAGGGGTCAGTGAAGGGGCTCTGCAGGTGGGGGGCCGTGCCGTTCACAGCCGGGGCCACCGTGTTGCTTTGCTCCCTGTCGTCCCGGAACTCAGGCAGAGTCTCCATGCAGAAAATCACAATGGAAATCAAGATCACAAGCACTGACACGATGGCGATCCCTCTGGCCGGACCCGAGCTCTCCGGGTACTCGAACAAAAGCCAGACCTGCTTCTGGAAATCGCGCACGGGCAGCACGCGCTCCTCCTCCTTGATGAAGCCTTCATCGTCGCGGAATTTCTCCATGGCCTCCTCTCCCAGCTGGTAAAAGCGGATCTCCTCGGAGAAGATGTCAATGGGCACGTTGACGGGTCTCCTGATGCGCCCCCCGGACTGGTAGTAGTAGAGGATGGCATCGAAGCTGGGTCTGTTCCTGTCGAAGAAGTACTCGTTCCTCAGCGGGTCGAAGTAACGCATCCTCTTCCTCGGGTCCCCCAGCAGGGTCTCCGGGAACTGGTTGAAAGTTTTGAGTTGCGTCTCGAAGCGCAGACCCGAGATGTTGATCACCACCCTCTCGCAGCATCCCTGGCTCGCGCGCTCGTATCGATCCGCGGACAGGTGAGGCGCGGACAGCACCGACTCCTCCAGCATGTTCTCCAGCGTCATGACGCGCGGCTGCACCTGGGCATCACCCCGGCCGTCGGGCGCGCTCCTGGGCGACTGCTGCACGCTGGAGGTCCGCTCGTCCATACAGGTGGTTTTTCTGGTGTGGAGGGGCCCGAGTGCGCCACGCCTCTCCCGGCCAGGCCGCTCACATCTCTCCTCCGAACCATCAGCCCTTCTCTCGTGTGTGTGTGTGTGTGTGTGCGCGTAACCGCACCGCGAGGCGCAGCGCTCATCCTCCAAACACCCGCCCACCGCGCGCATATGTCTGACATACGTCCACAACCCGCCCATGTCGGAAATTAACTTGACACTCGTGAAGCAGCTTTCATTCAAGTGGAAAACACTGGTGCGCACACACACCTGTTTGATCCAAGTGAGGAGTCCGCATCTCCAGCCTTGTATAAAAGCAGATCTGAGATTGAAAACACAACATGAGTCCAAAGTGTGTTTTGGTTGAAATAAAAACAGGCTCAGTATCATCTTTCTGCACTGAGCGTCTGGCAAAGATTGTGTCTCACACCTTTGACACAGACCAAACAGTGCTGTCAATACTCATTGCTTCACTTTTCTTTCCCCACACAACCTGAGCTGATCATGTTTAAGGGAGGAAACAGACACAGCTCTGCTTCTGTGAATGTCAACACTTTCCAACCCAATAAATCTGCATGTTTAGTTCTTTGTGTTTTGTGTCTTGTTGTTGTTGCTCTCCATGGTGCTGAAAACAAGCGTGCAACAGTTTGTGAATCAACTCCTCAGCGAATGAATGTTGAACTTGTTGGGGGGAAAAAAAGCTGCAGATCAGTCGCCTCATTTCCACTCAGAGAAAGAAGCCAGGTGATAAAAGATTCCCTCAAATAAGCTTCTCAAGTGTCGCCTTTGTTCTGACTGATTAGTGATGAAAATGCAAAACCAGTGTTTGTTTGTAGTCTGATTCGCTGACAGGCCTCATCAAAGGCGTCTGTCACCGTGTGTGGTTTTAGGAGCACATGCACTGGGTTAATGAGTTTAAATGGGATTCAGGTCTTATGCACAATCTGCTCTTTCTTTGTATTTTTATTGTGCCAGTCTGGGTTTTCATTTTAACAAAGCCAAAAGGAAAAGCTGAGCCTCCCTCCTAACCAAATATGGCAACATGTAGTCGACTATGAACATACTCAGGAAATCCTCTTAAAGCGGATGACACTGATCTAAAAAACCTATGGACCCCTTTTGCACTGCCTGAAAAATTTTTTTGTTCCAGGGCATGGGAAAACTCTCACCATCAGAAATACTGTATATAAAAAGAAAACTGCAGCAGCGCAATAGAACTGAGACAATAAATTTTAGTCCCCTGTGTGTAAAAATATCATGACTAAAAATAGCACATGCTCCAACCATATTTTTGTTTAAGTGCATCATAGCTGAAGAGTCACAACACTGGAATCCCTTAGTTAAAAAAACACATGTACCACAGGGAGTTCATGTTGGACTTCCCTGAGCACAGGATTTGAGAAACACTGAGGTCTGGAGTCTGAATTGCTCACATGCAACCCACCTTTCTAAGAAGATTTCACCACCATAAAGGCTTAAAAGTATTTTTCTTTCACTTTTTAAATGACATAAATGCACATTCCTCTCACTGCACAATGATCTAAGTGCTTTTTCAAAGACTTCAACTCTGCCACACAACAACAACAAAAAAGCTAAATTTAAATTTAATAAGACTTTTAAAACAACATGTGTGATTTTAGTGTAATGGTGATGTTAACTCTTCCTCATGTTGTGCCCAAAATTTCAGGCACAAATACTGAGGACTGATGATTTCAGTGGCTCTGTTCCTCAGTATTATGTGAAATTATCAGTATGGAATAACTTCAGGCTAAAAATACTATAAATAACACAATCTGGAAAGTATGACGTAAATATGCACACACACACACACACACACAAAATGTGCTGAAAGATGTGCTGAATGTTGTTATCACCACAGTGTTGACTGCAGTTTTCTCACATCCTGTGCTCAAAAAAAGTTGACTTTTACTAAAGTAACAGCATTTACCACTTTTTACCACCAGGTTCTAACACTGATGTGTCAGAGCCTACAGGTGACAACAGCACCACCATTTCTCTACACCTGCTGTGTATTTCCTCTGCTGTCACTTTGGCTTCTGTGTGATATCTTGATATGATTCCTGTGATATCATTCTCTCTCCACATTTGTTTCAGTCGTGTCTCTTCTCTGCAGCAAAGGTGATTTTTTTCCTTCCTCAGTCAAATCCAAGCCTCTCATTATTTTTCACATAGGCTAAAAAGCCACCTCTTTCTAGTGCATCTTACATAAGTAGATATATTTAATGAAGCTAAATATGAGACTGCAAAACACTCAGCCCTGAGGCACAATTAAAGTAGTCAAGCATTAAAAAACACAGCAGTGTTAGACAAGTTCAAAACATTCTAAATAAAAACAAATACTCAAACTAGAATAAGTAGTATGTCAGTCCTGCCAGGTACCATCTTAGTGAGAGGACTCCTTGACCTCTGACCTCTGACCCCATGTAGAGCTGCAACAATAAGCCAATTAGTCAATCGAAAGAAAATGATCACTTCAGTGATTTTTCAAGCAAAAATGTCAAACATCTGCTGCTTCCAGCTTCTTAAATGTGAGGATTTGCTGCTTCTCTTTTGTCATTTGTGAAAGTGAATGAAGAGTCTCTGGGCTTTGGACTGTTAGTTGGACAAAAGAAGCAGTTTGAAGTTTTTCTACATTTTCCAAATGACTGTCTGAATGAACCACATCCACACAGACTATGAACTTATTGGTGATTTAAACTTTTTTTCAAATTAATTCATGACAGTAAATACTGGGAATGTTAATCTTGGGGTTAAAGACAAACTTGTCTCAATTTGATTTCAAAAGACGGCAGAACACTGTGTGTTGAAATGGACATATATATATAGATTTATGTTGCTGAACAGATTTTCTCGTCTGCTAATTTTTAGGCAATGACTGTTTCTTTCTGTCAACACAATATAGCTGCACCTGTTAGTCCAACCCCTGCACATAAATCTGATTCACTTTAACTAATGTAATGTTTGATACCAGCTCTCTGCTGAGAAAATCATGCTGTTACTAACAACCTCACAGCGGTTGCATCTCAGCGAGCACGGGAAGTTTTGTCTGGGTTTTTGTGTCCAAGGCAACAAAACCTGAAGCGTTTTCTAAAGAGAAAAGGAGTTAAGCTGAAGAAGTTATATAATTTCCGGTCCAACTCGTGCGGGAGCAAGTAGACCAGAGACTATTTTTCACATTCCCGCTGAGGAATGAGAACGTTACATATCAGGATGAAAAGGAAGCTTGCTGGGGTGCTTTTTTTTTTTTTTTTTTATGTGTGTCGACTGCAAGGCCACTTATCAAACGCAGAAGAATCGGCTCAACAAAAAGAAGGTAACGGATATAAAGCTTAGCCCCTGCGCAGGAGAGACGCTTTCATTTTATAACAACACTCATTATCAGAGAGCCTTCGGCTGCAGCACCTCCCTCTTTCTTTTATCGAATTCACTGTTCAGTTTAAACATAAGAGATTGGAATAAACGGCATTTAAATACCTGGGTCATGAAAGCAGCATTTGTGCTTGTAAACTCGGGTCAGGGTCAGATTCAGGGAAACTTCTATTTTGATTTGCTCAGCTTAGATGAACCACTGAACGATAAGAGGCCCGGGGACGATAATAATTGATGAGTGGAGCAGCAGCAGCGTCTTCCACACGCAGTGAAAGTGCTTTCCTGATTACATTGTTATGAGACTGAATGCATGTGCGCCTCTGTGGGTTTGTGGGGGTCTGTGAGAGACCGAGAAATCCCAGCAATGCCCCTGTTATAATGTAATTCCCATGCAGATACCATCAGCGTGAGAGCCAAGGTGTCAGACTTGATATCAATGTCTATTTATATAACAGTCACTTCACTGCAGGTGATTTATCGTCTTTGTAAAAACAAGCCAAAGACAATCCCTCGATGCTGACCTTGTTGTACATGTGCCCATACGTCCAATCTCGTATTCATAAATGCTGTTTTCATTCCACAAGGTCATTCGGGCCATTTTCTCCATCATTTTTTAGCCCATTCTCTTGGCTGCCTGCTGAGGATAAAGCAGGCCTATTATGTATCCAAACCTCTGGAGCTGCAGGCAGCTAAAGATAGACTTTTTATCAGTCTGGGAAGTTAAAAAATGACTTATT
Organism: Holacanthus passer; assembly: GCA_025331565.1. NCBI lineage: Eukaryota > Metazoa > Chordata > Actinopteri > Pomacanthidae > Holacanthus > Holacanthus passer. The sequence continues at coordinate 4,019,307 of JAFREQ010000028.1, forward strand.
AACTCTGGCAGAAGCTTTAATTTTAAGTGACGTTACAAATGACATTGTGCGTCTGGTCTGGAGGGAGACGAGGGCATTTGATATAACAATCCCTTCCAAAAGATCTGCACCACGTTTTTCATTCCTCAACGTTGTGTCGGGGAAAAAAGAGGGCTGGTTTCCATCAAAAGTGACAATGCTTGGACTGCTCTTTGAGTAATGAGGAGCAAGGCTTTTTTTCCCTGTCTGTTCAGTCTGGCTCGCAGGCACACACACACACACACACACACACACTGACTGATCAATACAGGCAGAGAGAGAGAGAGGGAGAGACCAGCGTCTATCGACCGGTCATGCATTGGCTGTGATCCCTGCCAGCGCTGAATCATTACACATTCACATTGTTCGCTGCCACAGCTATCGTGAGTCAAGGTGAAGGCCAAGGTCATAAATAATGCAACAACACTTTTCTTGTCACGATTTGAAGCAGCCAGGCGAGGGGTTAAATGAGCATTGTAACTGTTGATTTCTCTTTTGGTCAATATCTTGTGAAATACTGAAATGCAGCTGACAAATTTAATCCAATCAACTTGAGGAAATTAATAAACACCCTAATCAATTTAGTGGATCATAAAAAGGCAACCCTGTCACCTAGAAATTACATACTAATTTATTTTTGCCAATTCAATTTCAAAGTGCTGTCGTCAAGGGAGGTGCTCGGGTGGATGGTGAGATTACAAAAGCAGGACTTTTGTATCAAGAACTGGTGTTTATCCTGTGTAGTTAGGTAACTAAGAAAAGATTGTGGTTTCAATTAAAGGTTAATACATTTAACATTTCCAGTCTGGTGCTTCAAGTCAGCTTTGACTTGTTCATTATGCAACCATGACCATGATTTTTCCCCAACCTTAACCGAGTTTGAGTGCCTGCACATAACCATAACAAGACTTTACATAAATGAGCTGAATGATAATGTCAGTATGATAGCAAGGTCAGTTTTGCAGGTGTTTGGTCATAAACTAAATAATTGAGCAGACTGAAACTTTGACCTAATGATGGCACTTAAGATATTACCAAAGTTAAGCAATCACCCAACTCATTTGAATTTATCCTCTTGGGACATTGACTATCTGAAGTAAATTTTACATTAATCCATCCAGTTGTTGTCAAGACATTTCACTCAAAACCAAAAACCTTATGGCGGCACTGAAGGAAAAGTCAGACGATCATCAATGTCATTAGGATTCATCATCTGGGAACCACGAATGTCTCGACACAATTTTTGTGCCAGTTCATTGGGTAGATGTCAAGACACCTCAGTGAATAAGTGAAAACATTGTCTTGCTGGTGGCTAGAGGAAAAGTCAGGGGATCAACAAAGTCATTCCTGTAAGGATTAGTTGTTGAGACCAACATTGTGGACTGAACGACAGACCAGCGTTGCCATTAAGAGCCACGTGTATCTAAAACGTTAACCATGCTTTAGGTGATATGAATAGATAGTGTAGGAAAAAAAAAACACATAATCCACTTAGCCAATAACTTAATTAAAAATGTTTCCTACTTATGTTCAGGTGGCATTATACTTCTATCATATTGTATTTGTTGCTATCGTGTATAAAAGTAATTTCTCCCAAAGAATCCCAAGAATGTAAAATGGGACACAATAGTGGTTTTGTGTGTACGGGTCACAATATTTGTTCTGTTTATGCTAAGATTTTGGATTTGACATGCTGTATGCTTCAGTAAGCCTCACCACCAAGGAAATGCGAGCAGCTGCTGCCACAGCGACGCATAAAATAAGCATGACACACATGGAGGACGACGTGGGAATTAAATTCAGCATCTCATCAACTTCTGCCTTAATGTTGTGGTTGCACTTCAAAAACAAAACACGCAAAACACATACCGCACAGAAATGCCACTTACCAGTGCATACTTATATATATATAGTGCATAATTATATTTGCACATGTCTCACACACACACACAGAGGCCAGACAACACAGACTGTCCAAAGCAAACAATTTCCTGCAAATGTGGACAGAGAACAAAAAAAAAAAAATGAAACCTTTGTCCTGAAACACAAGTCCCATAACTGAATAATAAATACTTCTGATTAGCATCATCTGACCTTTAACAACACAGGCAGCATCAAATATGAATTTTTATCAGGGTCCTCTCAACTCAAGGCGGGTCCAAATTGGCATTTGAGGTACAGTCGCGAGCGAGAGCCGGGCTCTCCTCGGGGACGTGACAGGATGCGAGTATCAGGAATTACAGCACCAGATATGGCATGTGACGTGCTACATGTGTTGTTGCTATTCCAAACGGCATCCCTGCAGTGAAATGTGAAGGTCGTTGGCAAGGAGGAGGGCGCATGTTGGGGAAAAGATCCAGCCTCCAGGATTAGAGATCCCTGGGGAGAACGAGCTCCCTGGCCCCTGCATGACATGCTGTCACAGAATTAGATCGGTGGGGCTACACAGAAAGACCCCACTGAGCATTGGAGCATTGCTTTATGTCTGACCCGAGAGGAGTTCGAGACCACAGGCGTGGGCTTGGGTGCTAATAAAGTCTCTTCAATTGATTGTGGACTGAGCTCGGCCGTACATTTGGCCAAAAGGTGGATGTGAAGGAAGAGATGGGGCCGAAGAAATCAAGAGAGGATTGTTGGTCCTGTGGGATTCACTTCATCCACCTCATGTTTAATTGTTTTTTTTTTAAAATCTGAAATACAATCAGAATGAGAGTCAAACCCTGAATATTAAAAAAGAGTTTTAATCACCATGTCCACAAAGAATATTCAGGAATTAATAACTCACGTATAGGATGAAAATGATTAGTGCTGCAACTAAATATTATTCTCTTTATCAATGAATATGCAGTTATTTAATAAATTAAAAAAAACAGTGAAAAGCATCCATCACATCCAAGAGCTCCTGTTAATGTCATCAAATGTCTTGTTTTGTCTGGCCTTTGGTCTAAAAATCTAAAAATAGTCAATGAACAAGTAAAAGCTGCAAATTCTCACATTTGAGAAGCTGAAACAAATCAAATGTTTGGCTTTTATACTGGATAAATGATGTAAACAGTTAATCAATTATCAAATCCACCAATCAATTAAATGACTGATGATTGCAAGTGCAGGATTGTCGAATACATATTCAGAGTGTAACAGGTAATATTCATTCAGAGTTTGATCAACAGGGTAAACAGCATCAGTGTAGCTGAGGAGGAAAGACTAAAACGATTGTTATTCCTTCAACTTTTTCTCGAACACGTCTTAGAAACAGCACCCCGTTGTATTATTTCTGCAAATTGTCAGGCTCGCACCTCCCTGCAGTCGCCGGCGCGAGAGACATCTTTGAAGTGCGAACCACAGTTTGTAAGGAGCAGATGGGCTGACTAATGTAACTCCTGACTGGTGCTGCGTGCGTCTCGCTGCCAAATCACAGCGAGAGATGGCAGAGCCGCTCATTTGGGAATGTAGCAGTCTGCAGGAGGAATCACCAGGATGGAGAGGAGCAAGAACTCAATTAAAATGGTTATCACAATAAACAACACCAGACATATGCTTATTTAATTCCGGTCTTCTCGGCTGCTGATTCACTTCTCTTGTTTATCTATCAATTTGATGTGACTGATTTGCTGAGAGCCTGAGATGATGTCTCCATGTACTGTATCTCAGCACATGAATACTAATGCAAAACATGACTCTGTCATTTACCAGACATTTCAGAGTGCAGGAGGGGATACATGTTGACTAAGATATAGAAAGTCTGACCATTGTGTTGGTTTGAGCGCTGACGTTGCAGGTAAATGAATGTTCATGGTAAACACTGTCTGATTGTGCTGGCAAACACTGTCAAACTGTCATTTAGCGAGAAATTATGTATTCCAGGGTAAAGTCTCCCGGAGGCACGCTGACCTTTCCAGGAAAACTCACAGGAGAAGAATACACAAAGTGTGTCTACTGTGACGGACGTACAAAAAGATATCTAATATTTGAAAGTCAGACTTTGAAGATCTTGAAAACTGTCTTTAAAAGTGTTGATACTACTAATACTACTGGTACTACTACTACTACATGGTGAACGGTAGATGTTGAAATATTTGACTGGATAACTACCAGAATAAAAATCCAATACTGCCATAAAGCACTCCTGCCCATCAAAAGCCAAGAGGGAGATAAAAAGAGGAGGAAAAAAAAACCAAGCAATAGGTTATCAGCTCTGTAGGTCCAGTTGCCTAACAATACTATATATAAGAAAAAGTATATATATAGCCAAATAAAACTGATATCAAGAAAAGAAAAGATTACTTACAGTGTTTCATGTCTGAGAAATAAAATCAAGCAAAATCAAATTGAAATTAAATAAATAAATGAATAAAAACACACATAAGTTAGAACATAAAATACCACATGCTTCCTAAACATCTGTCTCTGTCTGGGGAGGTTAAGCTTCTTTTTAAAAGGGTCCAAAGACCTCAAGCTTATCAGGAGACTGCTTCAGAGCTTAGGGGCTTCTGAGTGGAAATCACAATCTCCCCACGTCTTAAAACATGGAGCTTGTGGTTGGAGGTGCAAAAGGTCCATGATAGACTGGAGCATGGAAATGTAGGGCTGCATAAATTGGCACCGAAGTTTCACCATGAATTCTTAAATTAGGTAGGTTTAAAAAAAAAAAGGTGTAATATGTGCCCATCTGTTGGATGGTATTAAGAGCTTTGCAGCAGCATTTTAAAACGGTGTGGTAAAAAAAAATACCTACAGCCAAACATGGTGAAATAAAAGAATGTATTCATGCCTCCATTTCATTTCTTAATACAAAGGATGCAAGTTGTGTTATGTCTCTAAGGTGAAAGATGATCGAGTCCTGATGTGTCAGTGTGCAGACAGATGATGGGAACGCTTTGATGGTATTTTGGCATGCTGGTGGTAACCATGGTAACCACAGTACAAGGAGGGGATCCCAGTGCCTAGATGATGAACTGGGAATTTTCCTCCCCAGTATTCCGGGCTGTGAAATTAACACTTTGAGATTAAATTTCACAGCCTGCTGCCCACTTCACACAGCTCCACATGCATACGGAGACAAACACTAACTAACATGCCTCCATACACACACGCTGGTAGGCAGATATGCAAAGCAGGATTAGAGTTACCCTACTTATTTGGCTTTCATTCCCTGCCATAGGAGGGAAAATCTAAACAGGGTGTGAAAACATACGGCAACACATGTGCGGTCACGTGCGTGAATGCAAATTGATTTCACCCACATACGCTCATGCACAGACACACACATACAGAGCAGACACCGTGCCCAAGTTTCACACAAACAACAACCGCACAACTGCAGCAGTTAATGATGTGTCTGTCTGTTAGAGAGGCTGGTTTTCCAATCAAATGCTCGTCCGCGGCCCCAGGTACGTTCTTATTATGTTCCTGCCACTTGTGATTCGCAGTCTCGGCATCAGCGCAACGACAGGAGCATCATTAATACTCCAATTATTTCAGCCTGACACCTGCTGTAGTTGTAGGGAGGTTGTTGAGCTCTCTGAGGCAGAAGTGCATCTCTTGAAGGATAATTCTGATTTTTAAAAAACTGGCCATCGGTGATATTAACATGCATTTAATTAAATGCTGAGATTGGGGAACATGACAGCAAAAGAAGGCTGAAACACATGTGGTCAGACAATCACACAGAGTTTAGACACACCCCCACATTAGCCAAACTTATTTTGAAGAGTGAACTGTAAAATTATAACCCAAACTTTCCACCTTCATCACAATGTATATGCATGTATTTGACTGCAATGCACAGATCTTGTGGTAGTTGTGTGCAATTAAAGGGTTATTACTCACATTCAGGTGTTTGTTTTAACTCCAAATTCTAGGTAGAAGGGGTCTAGATAATCTGGCTAAATTGCTGGCTGTTATCACAAGTGATAGAAATGATGGCCAAAGCAACAATATTAAGGAAATCAGTTGTAACAAACCAGAAATATCCTTCAACTCACAGGGTGTTATATCAGAGTAGGAGTTTGGTGGTAAAATATAAAGAGCAGCATGAGACAGATGTAACTATTTAAAACAGTATTTCAAGGATTTAATTTTGCAACACCATCAAGTTAGAGGCCTTCAGTAAAGGAGACAAAGCAAAAAGAATAATCAAGATTGAATCAGCAGAGGCCAACATATCCTGACTTTAGTCCCTTTGACAAGCTCTAAAACGCTGGATCCCACAATGCAACAGTCTCCAATCCCAAACTGAGATAACCCTAATGACATCACTGCAGTCATTGATCACGTCCTCCAAACCCACAGATGACTGGCTGAGTTAATCTGCGCCTGACAAGTAAATATACTTTGTCACCAACCACTAACCACTGTAAACAATATTCCACAACAGTGAGGAGGGCTGGTAAATTATGAACATGTTTTACAAGATGACAGTATTTTGCATTGATGTATTAAGTACTTTGATTTGCCATTTCCACCCAGTCATTTTATCAGTAGATGATCAACTGCATTTCCAGAAAATCAATCATATCATGATTTAGATCCCTGTTGCAAAATATGTGAAATCACTTAAACAGTGATTAAAGATTTTTTTCCATATTGCCCATCTCTATATCAGTTAGCACAAACACCCTGTAGGAAATATTACAAACACAACTGTGACTTGGTCAGTTCTACATTTCAAGGCTGGATTTATTTTTCCTGTGTGAAGTGATGTAACAGGAAAAAAAAATGACAGCGTGCCAACAACTTATACGAATGCTCGGCTTTCCAGAAAATACATTTTATGATCCTATCAATCCTACCTTTACATTCTGTACAAGACAAGATTCCTGACAGTTTGTCGGAGTATATGATGGACTGGTCACTGTTACAATCCACTATATTTATGTCCAATGATTTTTATCCACACCGGCTATTTCCAACAGGCCACAACTGCTGCCTATTTCCAGCACAGAAGTCAACTGATATGAAACCAGTATCAGTGGTGATAGCGCCGGCATCCTGACGTGACTCTGTGTTACAGGACCATTCACCTTCCCCGGCATCAGTTTGCATTGAAATATTTACAGATAGCGCTGTGAGGGCCTGACTGAGGTAATGATCCAGGTCAGTGGAGATGATGAGAGAGCCTGGGCACAGCTGTGGGAAAAGACCCAGTGCAAAACGCATCCTGTGTTAGCTCACAGACATGATGTATAATAGAGGATGTACAATACTGTGGTGCAAATTCAGTCAGAATAATAATTAGTATTAATTTCTGCCTAATACTGATATAATGGTGCAATATTTAAAAGACATTGCATTTCCCAGAGGAAGTACAGAACGGAGGACATGTCATGAATCTGCTGTATGAGCTTTACAAGGTTCTTCATCTTATTGTGTTGCATAATAAATTCACTGGGCAGGCGGTGTGTAGGGGGCTGCCGTCCTCCATTAACCGTACAGTGCAATTTTAAGGTGTTATTACCATAACCAAACCGTGACAATCAAATCCAATCATCTGACAATGAGGTATAGCTCCCCTTCATTTCTTTTTAATGTTAATGGCCGAGCAATTCATCTTTTATAAAAAAAATCCAAACAAAAGCAAACAAAGCAGAAAGCTTCATGAGGACAGACTTCAAAGCCCCAGTCCTCATTAGACATACTACGCCTTTGAAGAGACATCAGCAATCCTCAGTGCTAAATCACAGATGGATCTCTGTAAGAGCTCTGCTTTTCTCCCACTGGGGTTCCTATAATTATGAACACATTAGCTGAACGTATTGTTTTTGGCTTTAAATGTGCAGTATATCAGCAGCAAAGTGGTGTCGTGCATCTATACCATCGCTGACCGGCGTGATCAATCCCTGCGCCGGCTGTTTGCCGCTGACAGGCCGTGCAGTGCCAAAGTGTGCCCATAAATCCTGCGGAAGTCTTTGTTTATTGGCTCTATTAAGAAGTTTGGTGCTCGAGCTGAATCTGGTGGGCGTCGATCAAATGGGATAGAAATGACGCCAATTACTGTGCAAACCAATTAAAGAAATTATATGTAATTGGCCTGTTAGTGGGTTTAGAATATATCGTACAGCCTTAGGGTTCAGAGTTCAGAGAAAAGATTAGATCATAAATCAGTCCCAAATATTAACCCTTTAACATCCAGTGTACATATCATACTTTTAAAGTTGGAAAAATCTTATTTCACACTGAGACAAAATCATAAATGGTATATTCTGAAGTATCAATCTTGCGATGGGACTACCTATAATTTCATGATCAAACAATATTGATTATTTTTCTGATGATACAGTTAAAATTTGGTTTAGAAAATGAGTAAAAATTGTGAAAAAATGCCCATCACTTGTTCCACATTTGAGGAGCTGGAACAAGTGAATGTTTGGCAATTTTGCTGGGTAAGTAATTTATATGATTAATCAAAACATCAGAATTGATGCCAGGTAATTTTCTCTTCATCATTTAATTGATTACCTATCGACTGTGTGCATGGTTTCATAAGACCCCAAAGGCACAGTCACAGTGTTACAGCCTTTGTCAGAAAAGAACATAACCTCTTAGATGTGACATTACATTTCAAGAACTCTGTCTCCGCCTCAAGCTCTATAAATAAAATCTACCACAAAAAGGCAGTGACAGACCAATCCAATTTCTCCTCTCTCGATAACAAAAGACTCTGGGTATCTGCCAACACTGACTACAGATCCAGTAGTACTCCCCTTTCTCCAAATTTCAAATCTGTATACCTCACCACATGGGACTCATTGGAAATCCTTTTTGATTTAAGGTAACTTGAGGCCAGGGATTGCTGCGGAACTAAAGACTGAGTCGGTGGCCTGCTGGGACTGAATGAATGCAACTAATAGCAGAAAATATGAATTTCATACCCACGCTGACAAAGAAGTTGTGTTTAATCTGGATTGGTCACATCATGTCCAACACCTGATCCGTTTAATGAGCTTATTGTGGCCACTAATACTAATACGGCATATCGGATCAGTGCATCCTTAAGAAGAAGCTCTCGTCCTAAAAGTCACATGTTTTCCAACCAGAAGAAGACAGCAGAGGTGTATAATCATCATACGGGAAGCAATAAAACTAAATCACATAATGATCAATTCCTTCCCTCGTGTTAAACCTACATGTTTCTGTAGCTGATGATAATGTAGCTATAACTGTGTACGTGAAGATAAATTCTCTATCAGCTTAATCCAGCTCTCCACTGAAGGTGTTTACACTCTGAAATATTCAAAACAAAGATTTCATGTTTTTGCTGCACCGTTCAATCAAGTGGAAATATACAAGTTGTTTTGTGCATCACGTTTCAGTCATTTCTCCAAAATTTAGTCTGACACATTTGGCATCTTTAAAAACTCTGGAATCTCTATTATTTAAAATCAAGTTCTGTGGGTTTGAACAATGTTTGGCTGCATGGTGCGAGTTTGAAATGACTGACCCACTTAATGGAAAACAGAATGCCAGATCAAAATATTTAAACACTTGAATCTTGGTGAAAGGCCAATCATTTTTCAAATTCAACATGACAAAATAATCTCTCTCAGGTCTACACCAAGATCCTGTGATAGACATAAACATTAGAGAATATTTATGTCTAGCATCATCAGGATGCTGGTAGACGTAAACATTAGAGAAATGAATGTCTGATCAACACATCTCTGATCAAAACATAAAAAATAATTAAGAGCCAGTTCAAGACTTTTCCACGACTGCAGCTAAATAAACACTCAGGCGCACACACACACACAAAACACAATTCTCCAAAGCCTTCAGCACTGTTTGTTATCTTGAGCGAACATATTTGGGCAAATGTGATAAAACATGAGGCCGGGCTCGTTTACTGGAGCGAGCGCTGCTTGCAAAGCACTCGCACAGATCTGGTAATTCATGCACACAATGAAGACGGCGGAAAGTGACACGTTTACTCCAAAACATCCGCTCAGACTTTAAAATGTGTCACGTTTGATACCGCTCACATTTGTTCTCTCAGCACATCTCACTAAACAAACAAGTAAGAGATATTGGACACAGTGGCTGCTCTTGCCACACCAAGGGGAGGTCTCACTCCTTCCTGCCTGTGCAATTGCCTTAGCTCAATGATTTATGAAAAGGAGAACAATCTGTGCACAGATGGGACATAGATATAAATATTCTGACCTGTCACAAGGAGGCCAGACTACTCTGCTCCGAGCTTCAGGTGATCTATGACGAGGCGCATGCAGAGGGTTGGAGCTGTGCTGGAATGAGAGACCGAAATGCCTCTAATAAAGGGCGAAAAATGGGGGAAAACAAACAAGCGTGAAGTCGTGTTTGAGTTCTTGTTCCAAGCTGTCAAGGCTCATCAGTCTTGGTTGTTTCTGTTCCCATCTTGAACACAACAAACAACTTCAAACGGGGCAGTTTTATAATGAAGGATAACCATATGTTGTCTCGACGTATACTTTGCGTGTGATTTAATATGTGGTCACTCAGGACAGGACACACTTGTTTACTACCTGCACCTGATCCAGTCGGCAGATTGCCAAGCCAACACATCGGTACATTTCTGCTTTTGAAGGTTCCCAGGAGAGTCGGAGGCAATTTTCTGTGATGAAAACCCCCCCTGAAGCAAAATGCTCATTTCATTATTCCCTCGATTTTGGACAGTAGCCGAGTCCGCTTAGATTGTAAATCAGAGCAACAAGATTTAATTGGATGGTGTTATCAGAAAACGGACGGACAAACTGGATGGCCGAAATAATTGGCTCATTTGAGCTTATCAGTTTATATTGGTATAAAGTGCATGTCTGCTGTCGTTAATTTAGAAACATGTGTCACCAGTGCATACAGTAGTTTATTGGCTACTGATTGAGTAGCTAAAATATTCACATCAGCCTCACAAATTTCCGATCAACCAGGTTATCAAGAGTTAATCTAGAAAGTGAAACTTTGTAGAAGTGACATGAGGTTGGTCTGCTGTGTTGTTGTTGTGACACTATATCAAGACACTATTCAAATATAAATTTAGCATTGAACAGCTCTATTTTTGCTTCTACTGACAAAACTGCAATCATCACATCAAGAGTTTTACAGCGATAACAAGAGCTTGATTAAGTAACAACAGCTTTATGATTCTAAATAATATTGACCTTTTAAATATTTCCATTCATTTAGCATTCATCATTCTTTGGAGACATAAACACTGACTTATAAGCATCCTTTCTAGAAAGCCATCCTCACTGACTACAGCAATGTACATCATAGCTGCCACATCGTTATTAGCAGAGAAAGGTGTTCAAACAGTTGACAACAACACAACAAACCATGTGATCCATCGGTGTTTACGTTCACTGCATCCTACATGCTCCATCCTACACTACATTACACTCCTCTAAGGCTCTGAGCAACATGAAATGCATGTGGCTGTCTATATATAGTCGTCATTATTATGCAGGAATACCTTATGGATGAGCATGAATAAAGCATTTGTTCTAAAGTAGTTTTCTATACGGCTTTTGTCTCTTCCTGAACAATCAGTCAGTGTGATCTGATACAATCCTATATCATGTCTACATCCAGCCAGACCATAATGCATTCCAGTCTTGTGCTGTCACAAAGATGAAGTCACTCGTGCCTCGGGGGTTTTATTCTGTATGCCACGCCGCCTCTGCTGCCGCTGACATTTTGTCTACTTCCACGGGTCCTCATGATACAATCGAGGAAAAGCTCCCTTCACGAAAGAAAGCTTAATTAACCAATAATGTAGAGTTTTCCAGCAGCCGGTCTGTGCATCTGTTGTTGTTGGCCTCACATAGTGAAAAGATCCCTGAGAGGATTAATTTGCTCCGTCTTCTAATGAGCAGTTGGACGGGCATACCTGCCCTGTCGCTGCTCCTCTGAGGATATAGGCATCAAAACAGGATGTGTTATGCTATACACCTACTGGCGTGGTACAGAGAGACACACATGAGAGAATGAAAGATGGAATCGCTTTGAGCAAAATGCTTTTTACATCAGTTCATGAAAACCAGTTTAAAATGAGAACTGTTTTTAAATCAACACTGACTTGTAAATATAAAAAGGTTCAATTCACAATACAAAAACACTGATGCATTAAGATGTTCGGTCACTAATGCAAAATTAAAAGGCTGATGAATTAGCTATGTGAGAGTAGGATAATTCAATTAAGGCATTTTTACAATGAAGCTCTCAAGCTCTGATCACGACAGCTGCTTAAGGTTTTTCTACTTTGACATGACATAGCATCCTCAGTGTCACCGTGACTCCACAGGAGGGCAGCAGATAGATTTTACTAATCCAGCTCGGCCCACACTCCTGGCAGACTGTGAGGTGTTTCTGTCCATCTTGTTTCAATTCTGAGGACATTCAGAAGCAGCGCTGCTGGACTGAAACAGACACCAGACACATTAATTGAAAATGACAGCAAAAGCTTAGTGATGTTTTTTTTTTCTTATCCCTCTAATGTGGCCGACTGACCCACCAACCTGAGAGTGGATTATGGATGTTTAAAGTGAAAATCATATGCTCACTCAGACCTCAGGGCTCGAGGTCTCAGAAGCCAAGGACACACTGTTAAATGTGGCGCACAAAGGTTTACTCAGTTGGTTAAATCATCCCTGAAGGTCACAAACTGGATCGTGAACACATTGCCATAATATATTCAATCAATATTCAGTTAGTGGTAGCACCTGTTTGAATATTATTTATGTTCTGGCAAATTATCCTGTAGAATAACATACATACATTTATTACCACCGGGACTCTATGAATTCCATACAATGTACCACATTAGCCATAAATCATCCACAGAACATCGACTTAGAACATATTATGATTCAGACTGTTTGAGCGCAGCCGTGTTGGGAATTATGTTGATATAGATTGGACACATCTGGCGTCCAGATTGCCAAATATCTGAGAGCCATCTTGCGTGTTCGTTTTCACGCTACAAGTGGGCCTAATTAAGTTTAGTTGTGTGAGATCGGGTCAGGCAATTATGGAGGAATTGCATTTCAGCGTACATGAGTTTCAATGCTGCACATCTAAATAAGAAATTAGGTATCAGTATAAATATCAAATAGTGGATTATTATTTTTGCTAAATACTGACTGCCACAGCCAGTTTCATTTTTGCATCATACTCCTAACAGCTTACATTTTTGCCAGATGGTAGATGCTGCATCTTATTTTCGAATGAATTATGAGTGGTGGTGACATTTCCTGATAATAAATATTCAGTATCAGTATCACAGCTATCAAATATCCTCTTGTGCAATGGTGTTTTTTCATTTTGGTGCTGGATCAAAATACCGGAATGAAAGTGTTATGGCATAGCTAGGACTTTTTCTTTTTAACTGTAGCTGTACTTCAGAGTTTTCTGAGGATTACCATTCATTCAGTGCTTCCATGAGTAATTCAAAGAGACAATTTACAGTATAATTTTTATGGACCTGTCAAGAGTGCAGAAATATTAGTGAGGACAGGAAATCTCTGCTCAGTCAGCCATGCTGCGAGAAATCTCAGGTCAGTGCAAGAGGGAGAACCACATCGTGACTAGAAAAAAAGCTGAGTCTCGTCTGAAATCCGAATGCAGAATTAAAGAGGAAGCGAGGCCCAGAGGACAGTAAACCATGATTATAGGGGCACACACAGGATCCAACATGTCCTGAAAAGCTGACAGTTATCACCAGAAAGTCAGATTTGTGACCACCTGGTGGCGCACATCACACCGCCGCCTGTGATCCTTTCAAGGATATTCAGATATATCAGATATTGACTGTGCTAGGACCGATCCACATTATTCTTTGTCGTTACAAATTTTAGTGTTTCCTCCGTTAGTTACAGTCATGGCGGATCACAAACTAACCAACACTACTACTACCTCCACACAGTGTGGTATAAAGGTTTTAAATTTGAGGAATCTGCAGGGTGCGTTCAATGTCAAGTTTGTTTCTTTTTTTTAATTCAAGGCAATGTTTCTCAAATTCTCACTGTCTACAATACATGTGCATGGCAAATACATTAGAGTTAAGGATAGGGAAAGATTGAGTTATGGCATCATCCGGTATGAACATAATTCCTAAGACATCAGGCGGAGTGAATAAGTGGGGCCACAGAAACTGCTTATACAAACAAATCTGCCAATCTGTTACATGAGAAATTGTTCACAAACAGACAGAATGAACCTTTAATCTCAGGCATGTCCTTGTAAATGACAATTATAGAGAAAAGATAATTACACTGGAAAAGTCAGTGGAGGAAAACACAGAAACAGAGAAAGATGGAAAAGACCAGAATAAGAGTAAACATGTTTCATATTTTAAGAAATCAGCTCCAAGTTGGCTTCATTTGTGTTACTGCTGACACAATACTCTTTCTCTCTCTAAACCAAGGACACTCTGTTGGCCCTAAACTTACAGTATTTACTGTATTCATCCCATCCAAGGATCTGGAACCGCAGCACGACGGGAGAGAAAAACTCCCTGTAAAGAGACACGGGCCTGCGTTTCCCTCAACGTGTCCTTAGCAGAGGCGGAAGGTTTGATCACATACACGGTTTCAAAGGTTTGTAGGGTCACCTGATCCTCTGGGTGGGTGTGTGTGGTAGTGGGAGGGGGTGGGTGCTCAATGCCTTGGGGCAATGGTATAATAAGCACCAACCCACCCCAGGGGTCAAACCTCTCCAGCCCCCGGAGAAAGTGTCCCGCCCCAGTCATATTTGATTTCAAGGGCCGATCTTTGAATTGATGGGTCCTGGACAGGTAGGACTGAGGGTGAAGGAGAGGATTGTGCTCTTTTGATTTTCCTCTCTGCACTTTTCACTGTCAGTATAATATTGTGTAAGTTTTTACCACTTAATGTGCTGGGCTCAGCTCGGTGTGAGTCCTCATCTGATCAGACATCCATGTCAATAAAATGTATTTGTTAAAGAGGAAATGAGAGTTTGTGAAAGAAAAAAAAATCTTTCATATTGATGTATGTCTGGTGTTTTACATTAGGTTTATAAGACTTGTAAGTCACATGAGGTCCTCTCTGGTTTGTGCATTTGATCACAACTTGAAAGGATTTGTCAGTGCTAATAAAGTTTTTAAATGGAACAGAAATATGTTTCTAATCTGGGTAAGTGGGTATTGAGAAGGAATAAATCTTAATCTAAAATAAAAGATTTGAAATGTAATACATTAAACAAAAACACTAGTTTTAAAAAAAATAGACATACTGTTGTCCCAAGTTTCATAGAAATACATTTTACAGCTCAGTTGAAATCGAAACCAGGGGTTGCTCTCTGGAGATTGGATGCTTGAGTTTTTACAAACAAAGATTTCTGTACCCATATGAGGAAATGGCAGCGAATACTACAGGCAGTTTACAACAAGTACGTTTGATATAGGGAAACATTCCAGCTGGCTGACAGACAAACATTCATGGAAAAACTCTTGGTGTATTTGACAGCAATCCTCTGTCAAACTGTGTTTTCCACTGATTCAATATATCACCCTTCAGCACAAAACCGCTGGGCAGTGGCTCTCAATCAATGCCGCGGGGCACCAGTGGTGGGAAGAGAGCCAACGCGGAGATATAGTGCCTCGAAGAGACGATATGACAAACCCTTATTGTGGAAGAATGCCACTTTGACTGACGTACATCCTCTGGCACTGAGACCACAGTCATCATCAATGCCTATCTTGAAATTATAGTTTACAGCGTGTGCACACGCTGAATGTATGTACGGTATGTTCAGTAAAATAGATGGTAGAAGTTTTAAAGGACTGTGGTTGGGTTATTGTTCGTTTGAGCTACAAATTGCATGATAATCTACATGATTGTCAACCATTTTCAAAAGCATTGTTTTTTCCAAATGATTTTCTTTCTCAGAGCAGCCATGTGTTTGTATTTCGTGCAAAGTGAGTCAGCTAATCCGTCAAAATGAAGAACTTTGGCCTCAATTTATTCACATTAATATACAAGTAACATTCTTGAAAATTCTCCATGGGCCACTTTTAATACCCTACTTGACTCCATCCAAGATCTGAGTTGTCTGCTAAGATGCTCTGCATTCAGAAGCTACCACCATTCCAAACATGAATGATGTGAAAAGGATAACAGGAATATGGTCTGATTTTACAGCAAATCTGAAAAAGTCACTATGCCCGAGTGTATCCACATGTAGTATTTAAATAGTCTCAGTAATTAGAAGTTCCTAATATTCTTCTGATGTTTAAGTTTTAAGGGTTTGCAAGAGGATTTTCACATAATAGCAAAATGTATTCAAACAGTGCCTGGAAAGTCAGTTTGAAAATGTATGGAATGCACAAAATGTTAATAGGCCGAAATCATGCAAAACCACCACGGCCTTTGAAGTAATACACTGGCAGGATGGCAAAGATGGTTTATATGCAGACAAAACTGTGTACTGCACACAACACAAGCCAAAGAATAAATAAGGGTTGACACAAATCATTTAAACATGCACTTATTCATCGCAGCCAAGTTTGACACACGTTGGTCATTCTAGCTTTAGTGAAGATACCAAGCGGATGGAAGTGAAACACAGTCGCATCAACACATTCGAACGACAACTGTTGTAAATGAGAGCTCATCTGTCAGCAGCCAGTCCTCACGGAGCGACACTACCTCCCACCAACCGCGCACACACACACACACACACACACACACACACACACACACACAGAACCCTCTGTAAACAAACAGTAACAGAGAGAATAGACCTCTCTGTCATCATCATCATCACAGCTGTAAACACAGATGTGCTGAGAATCATGTCATCTAACAGAAACAGACAAGGCTCGACAGGAAGTACAGTAGGCTCGGGCAAAAAAATCATTCGCACATTTGACGGACTGGTGTAGCTTGTAAAAAGATATAAAGCCAAACATTTCAAAATAAGAGGAAACAGTGGAGAACTGAGCTATGAGGTGTAGATTCATATGAACATTGTGAGTCGAGAACAATAAGCTTTCAGGATAGTAGAGACTCAAACAGCCTGACGTGAAATTACAGAATGGTGGTGAAATTTTTTGAATTCTTCTGTCGTATAAGAAATTGAATCCAAAGCAGAAATGGTCCTTTCTGTCAAAGACAACACAGCCATTGTCCTCCAGAGTAGGGGAGCCTTTTCCTGAAAGGCTATCTGCCTGGTGGCCCCGGGCTAATCTGGGCTGTGTGGAGCCGGGGTCACAGGGCACATGCTTAGCCTGGTTTTGGCTGGTGGTCTGAGCACAGATCACCTCAGATCACTACATAGGTCAGGTGCTCAATTTGCTTGAGATAATGTGACAAAAGAGCTGACATACCTTTAATGGGTTTCCTTTTTTCCCCATTACTTTTGTTTCACAAGAAACAGGTCGCCACCGGCTGAGTCTAAGATTGATGGTTGAACTCAAACCAGATTAAACAACCTGAGATCAAGTGTCAAACATAGAGTCTCCTCACATGCATGCTGACTTTGTAACAACTGACATATTAAAAATGAAAAATGAAGTTGGAATAAATTCGCACTAACACATTATTTCTTTGAATCCAACCCACTCAGTCGATCTTAACATGTGCTGTGGCCTCAGTCACACTGGATTTCACTTTATTTGTATGAGGAATGGGGTGAGAAGCATTCGCTGTCATTTGTGAATTGACCGGGTCTCGTTTACTTGAGGCGGAGTTCAAGAGTGAATGAGACAATGCTTGGCTGCGAGAACATTAATAAAGGGTAATGGCAAAGTGTTTGATAAAATTCTTTATAATGTTCTGGTTGTGGAAAACCATTATTAGCCTGCTAATCAATCAATAATTAAAAAACACAATATGCATTATTCTGATATGGGTCATTCTGCATGGTGAATACTTTTACTGTTGGTACTTTAAGTATATTTTGATGCCAATACTTTTGTACTTTTGATTAAGTCAGTTTTATTGGAAGCAGGACTTTTCCTTGTAACAGTATTTTACACTCTCTTACTCAAGTGACTGAATACTTCCTCCACCACTGGGTGCAACACAACATATTTTACCACATGTCACAAAGTTCAGTACAAAGAGCCAGAAATCACAAGAGGAGAATGCATCCTTTTCTCCAGCTGGAATCATAATTAACGTATTTTTCAGGACTTTACTGGATCGCCATCAATGCAAAATTATTATATTATTTCAAGGAAATATCTTCCACCTCTATTTAGTGGCATTTTACACAGTGCAGGCATGTTAGGGACCTCTCCAATGGACTATAAGGCAAAGTCTGTTGCACTTATACACTATGAATTTCTACTTACAACAGATGATTATAGATCAGTTTTTTAATTCAATCCTTGTTTTGCAATGTTATATGACTATATCACTGAGTGTTAAGTTAAAAATATCACATCCAGGACACCAGAGCAAGTTGAAAATGGCCTGGATAATGAGGCAGGAGAACATTGAATACTGAGTTTTATACTGCGTTTGTCTGGAGTTCAACACTGGCAATTTCACTGTTTGTTTGTCCATATAATCCATTAACGTTAATATGACCTCACGGCTGGTGTTTGCAACCCAGCATCCTAAACAATGTGTAACACGGCCATTGTTGATGAGGAAAGGTGAAGCTGGCTGAGAAAGACGACCTGCGCTCCACGTTGCGTTGCTGTGTCTTTGTGGTAATCAAATCTGAATGTTTCATAGAATGAGGATTAAGCCCTTACTTCCTGCTCAGTTCCACGAAGTCAGCTGTCTTTTCAAACGCTGGGTCTGAGTTGATGTGGCTGATGAAGGCCAGATGTGGATCACCACAGCGCTCACATGTTCTTTTCTTCAGAGAAATTGAGAGTTACAGTGTTGCTTTACAAGACGTACTGATCCGCGGTCTTCCATAAAATACCATTCGCGGCGCTGGTAGGTCATCCTGTGTTAAGCAACATCTTGGTTTTGTTTTTGGAAGGGATTTGTTAGTTTAATAATTCCAGATCTGGCTTTCTTTACAAAGAATGAGTCTATCACAAAAGGGTCATTGTAACAGCGTTTGTTGTTCCATTCATCTTTTAGGCTATTCGAGTCCTCTAGTGATTGTCGGGACGGATTTAAACTTTTTCATACTGTTCAACTCAAATCACACTCAAGATCAAGGCAGAAATAAAATGATGCTCCGTTTGTTAAATCGTTCTCTCGCTATGTGAATATCATATTCAAGATTTCAATTTAACTTTCAGAATAAACGGTTAATAAAGATAAATATCACTTCCTTTTTGCCAGACATCCTCCATCTCCCCACTGGAGCTACCGAAAACACGAGCCAGGAATTCTCTTCCTGTCATCTACTGCACATACATTGAATAGTTTATCCACCCAATAAGACTGCGTTTTCATCGCATGCCTGGTCTGAATCCCATTATAAAAAGAACAGATCTGGATACTCAAATTACATTGATTATAAGATAAAGTAATAATCTGCAGTGTATTCCATCCTGACCTTCAGTCAACATCACGGTTACTGGAAAAAGAAAGGCTCATAAAACCCAATAAAATGCAAACACGTAGTTTCCCAGGGTCAAACACTGGCTGCGTGCTACTGCCAAATTAAAAATTCAAAACCAGTTTGTGTTTACACAAGATGCATACAGCAGTGAAACAAACAAAGTGACCTTCCCTGTATTTTCCTTTCTCTCAAGGAACCTACAAGCTACAAGTTCACATTTGAACACTGGAAACGTGGATCAAGTGCTGTCTGTCTCCGAAAACAACCATGAGTGACTTATGTTTCCTCCTCGGTTACTTTTTATTCCCGGTCATGTTTCCTCCTCTGTTACGTTTATTCCCGGCCATGTGTAAAGATGTCCAAAATCTGTGATAAACAGCAGAAGAGTCTGGTCTGGTCTGAGTGACTAAATGGGCTCCTGCAAATGAGTTTTACAGGAGATCAGTGGGAGGCCGGGTTTCAAATCCCCAAAGCCCTGTAGTGCCAAAGCAGGAAGAAGCCACTGATGTAACCTGTCTCTCACGGGTGTCTGGTCATTCAAATTCCCGAAAGGCGAGTTCAACTGTAATGTTCACAGATGATGAATTGAGTCTAATAAGAAAAACTGACCATAACCACTCTTAAAAAGACCAGTCGTGCCGTGAAGAGTTCAGAGCAAAAAAAAACAGAGTCTAATCCATCAGATGTGTGAGACTGGTAGTAACATAAATATGGACACACTGAAGCCCTTGGTTAAAAAAAAAACCATTATCTAATTTATGAGGAAAGGGTAAAAAAAAAAAAAAAAAACTTTAAAAACACAGACTATCCAGTGACCTTGTGTTAAAACTGTTCGTGGGGGTGAGATTAGAGAGAAAGGACACAGAGATCCACACAAACCCACTCACAGCCACATTTGTACTTTTTCCACACCTGGATTAGTTTATGCCGTCTCACCTCGAAGCTCAAATCTCTTATTGAAACATTAGCACCATTCACTCTCGCACACACCCGGTACTTCAGAAACAAGTACACTCTGTAACTTTATCCTGTGTAAGAGTTGTCGACAATTACCTCAGTTGAAAAAAAGCTGAACAGTTTCATTAATTTCACATCTGGGGGAAAACAATGAAATGAAGGAATTCTCAAATTCTTGGTTGGCAACATGTTTTGCATCTCTTTTTAGAATGATGGGAAACTTTTTTTTTTTCCAGCATCCAAGTTCAAAAGTTCACCAATACTCTGACTCTAATATCAGTCAAATGAGTACATATGTAATGAAAGAGCCTTGGAAATTAATTGCTCAGAGAAGGTGATCTCATAAACATCTGTCTCTGTGAAACATCTGCTGTTGCTTTTGACAAGAGGAAACCGAAAAGGCCTAAACAATGGAGACAGCAATACTTTTGGGAAATCGTAAGGAGGCAGAAAACATTTTGCTTTGGGGCATTTTTTTTTAAATGTGTTGCATCATAATAAGACTATCTGCAAGTAAATAAGCTGATGAAGGCCCGTGGAGCTTCCAGGGCTGAGTAATAAACACTAGCAACGTTCAATTCTGTTTAGTTTAGCTCTAAGTGTTTTTGAATGAGACCGAAATCCTTGAGATGCAATAACTGCATTAAATATAAAAAAATTGTTGATACTCTGAAATAATTTCACAAAGATTAGATTTTTATTAATTGTGCCAAAGCAGAAGAAGTAATGGAAAAGAACTGTGGACGATGCATATGATACAAATTTGGATACGAACGAGGAAAAAAAAGTCACACACTGCAAATAGCAGATATAATAATAAGATTAAGCATATACAGCTATGCTAACAGTGGTGCCTGAGTTAAATGCTAACATCTTGCATGTAATTAGCACTAAACACAAAGTACAGCAGAGGCTGATGGGAAGTTTTGCAGGTATAAACAAAAGTATTGGACAAATCTAAAAATTTAACTTGATGATGGTTTTAGATGAAAAGTTAAGGGGTAAACAAATTGATTAAAATCAATGCAGAGGGGTACGTGAATGTCTGAATTAAATTTCATGGTGATTCATCCGATAGTTGTTTCCCACAAAACATCAAATTGGTGTACTAAAGAAAAAGTCGAGGTATCACCAAAGTCTGTGGGACCAATTTTCAGGAAGCAATGAATGTGTGTACAAAAGTTAGTGCCAATCAATCACGTAGCATCAGAGATATTTCACCAGTAAAGTGACAACTTTGACCTTCTAGTATTGGAGTCAGTGGACCACTCATCATTAGGATTTATGCTCTGATCTATGTTCTTTCAAGGCAACTCATCCAATATTTGCTGAGATATTTTAGTCCAGTGGTGACAGAAATTGCCAAATAGGAGTTAACAGCAATGGACGGACTTGAAGTTTGAAAAAGAAGCATCAGTTATCAGTACACAGTAAAATGGATATTTCCTTGGAGGAGTATTCATGTTAATTCTAGTAGATCCTCAGTACTAATTATAATAATAGTGGTAGCAATAGTGCAGATTTGTGACATGGAAGCTTCTCTGAATGTGACCCGCCAGACTTAAACAAGTGAATGATCGAGCCTTGCTGGTGGCCTACAGACAGACAGGCACTAGGACCTGCAGCTCTCTGCAGCCACACAGATCCTGCAGCCTCTGGGACGCTTCTCACTTACTTTCAGAACAGTTTTCAAACAAGTGCAAGCCTCAGAAAGGACTGTTTGGGATAATTGACAAAGAATTTGTTCTTCCCCTCCCTGGCACCTCGTGGAATTGGACACAAACTGGAATATCTTTTCAGTGATCATCGAGACTCTTACGTCAGTGGAGAGAAGACAGAGCTTTTGCAGAGGTAGAGGACTATTTTACCTTCATCTACTCTGCATGTCTACTACTGTATAAATTACTAATGTATGAAATGCAAAGCAACAAAGTCGTTGTAATACATGTTTTGCATTACATTAAATCAATTTACAGACAAAGGAAAGGGCCTTTTGAATAGTTTTACATGTGCAGCTTTCAAGTAAAACCTCTCTTAAGTAGGTGAGAAAGAAAGTGTTGACCAAGGTTAACTTTCACTTTCAGCATTTAGACATTTATACTTTTCTGTCTATATTTTCATGATAGTTGCCTGCTGAGAATTTTATTGAAATTGCTAGACAGCTTACGTGGGTTTAGGGTTGACGATCAGAGCCAACAGGCAACTGATCATCTCCTCCATCCCCTCAGAAACTGTTGAAGCTTAGCCTCGGGCTCATCAGGTTACAATAGCACCGATCAGACCTGCACTCGTCTCCTTGGGCTAGGTAATATTCTCTAAGCATTCCTGCACAGGTTTTTTTTGGTACGGTTTTGTATTTGTATGGTATGCTGGGTTGGAAACAAGGAGCTAGCTGCAGGGTAGCGTTCTCAAATGATTTAAAACAAAACAAATTATTGCATTCTTGACATAATAGCAGGTGATTATACTCGAGAAGACTTGTTATGCTTTGATTAAAAAAAAAGAATATTTGTCATTTTGGTGCAATTCAAACAGACCTTAAAATATACAATTTATTTTGGACACATTTGATTGTATTTTCATGAAGTCATCTCTTCCTTTACTGCTTTCAGAAAAATAATTTACACTTCTTGTTTGCTGGGATGGAAAATCTAACAGTTTCCAAGTTTATAATAAGTTTGCAGACAGAAAGTGGGTCTGCATCTGAGCTACATGGTAAATACGGGAACAGAGCAACTCGTTTATAAACCAAACCATATGGCTGTTATCAACCGGCCTGAAAAATAAACTGTCAATGGGGAGGCTTCTCTGTACTCGCACAAAAGAGGCAGTAGTCGGTTTACAATGACAAAGAGAGTGATGAAGCCCGAGTGATGAAATCAGAGGGGGGTGGGCTGAAGGTAGGATGTTGGTCTCAATGCTTAATTATGGCACTTTTATTGAAATAACAAAAGCAGATTTCAGCTTTTTAAACCAATTTATGGTTGTTGTTTACATCTATCAAATGTTCAACAAAGCTTCATTTAAAGGCCAGTTTTACTCTCTGAGATCAGGGGCTGAGTTTGACATCTGGTCTTTGGAGGCATCTTTGAAGTCGTGGTCACTTGTTCTGTACGGCTGATGTTCAATGTTGCCTTCAAAGGGAATTTGAGCACAGTTTGCTTGGCAGTTGTGGTTAAACTTAACTATAGGCAAATGGAAAAAAGTGGTCGCTGCACAACTCCTTTTGGTACGAAGTTATTTTAAATGGTAAATGATTTTGGTTTCTGCATTTAAACAAGGGGGAAAAAATGTATACAACAAAGGTTAGTAGTCTCCACAGGTCGCTTTATGACAACTGCACTCTGAAAACCTCTGCTCATGAATTGCATGAAAGCAAATTTTTAAGAAGCCACATGTTGTGAGAGGTCAGGTGAGAAACACTAACCTCATGCACTTGATGGTTTGTTACACAGAACCATCTGAGAATTTGTCCTTGGAAACTGTTTGGAAAAGGGCAAGCACTTTCAAAAAATATATACTTGGCAGGTTGGATTGGAATGAACATCTGTCTATCACCGTTTATCACAAGCTTCCTTCAACCAATCAGAAAAACAAACCATATGAAGCAGCCGGAGCAAGTCGGGAAAAGAGTGAAAACCATTTCCAGCGAGGAACGCTTTCGGTTCTTCTTACAAGGAAGAAATATTGCCCAGTTCTGTTCTAACACGTGTTACAGGAGCATCGATGCTAAAGTGCTTGTTTGTCCAACCAACAGCCAAAGATATTTCATTCACAAATGGCACAAATCAGAAAAGTAGCACATCATATCTATCAAGCTGAAACTAAAGTTACACAATGTTTGAGAGGAAATTATAAGAAATGTGAAATTCTTAAGGTCTTTTAAGAAGTAAATGTTAATCACCTAATTGATTAATCAACTTTCAGCACAACTCCAAACCTTCTTCTCCTTAATCCATGAATAACAGAAATGCTGCCCAGCAAAAATAGTGAATTAGTACCTACGCTGAACTATACGTGGCTAAATAATAATTATCAGCTTGTTCAAATATTGCATCCATCTCATTCTTGAATGTGCATGCTATACAGTAGATGAACATATTTTTAACTTCTCAGTGTGGTTTGTTGCCAAAATTCTTCAATTTTGGATCTGAGAGAAAGGTTTAAAAAGCAATGGAGGAGTGTCCAGTGGAAATAGTGTATGACTGCCAGTCCTCACATTTTCATCAGCAAAATATGATGGATTCAAAGTTTAACTCGATTTAAAAGGTGCTGAGGTCGAAGACAGTAAAAATGTGGAATTCATTTTTTTCCTTGCCCACTATTCTGTCTTTTTCCATCTCTTCTGGTATGCAGAGCAATAATGTCCATCAGGGGAGCTTTTCTACACACCAGCATTCTGCTGGACAATGTGCGCAACAGGTGGATGAACAGGCTCTTAGACAGGTTACAGATGCTGTATGTTCGATCTCAGGGAGGCTTCTGTATGCATGAGAACAAACCTGTTCATGCAAAGAAACATCAGTCTGCATCGGACAGTCAGCACCTTTTTTTTTTTTAAAACTAGCTTAGCAGAAGGTGAGGTGAATGGTGCCCATTGCAGAGAGATCACCACTGAAAAGGCCCTAATCTTGTAGCTATAACTTGAATGGGATCGTGAAAGTCAACAGGTTCATGTGTTGATCCATAAATTAGCCAGCTGACGTACAAAAAACCCCTGATATATACCATAACCTCATCTCTTGCATGAGACTATCAGGGCTCAACCCACGAATTACTGTTACAAGTGCCATTACTGATGTGTCCTGAAACAGTCTTCGACTCTTGCAGAGAGGTGCCGGATATTGTTGTTAGAGACTCTATATGTAATTGAACTGCATCTTAGGCCTGTATTAATCCCAATGGTAGAATGTAACTAAGTACATTTACTCAATTTACTGTCCTTCAGTAGAATTTTGAGGTGCTAGTACTGTACTTGAGCATTTCCATTTTTTTATTTCCATCAAATAATTTAAAAGAACTAAAGACTTTCCAAAGCTGTTTGGATGCGTGACGCATGTTTTATTTGGACTTATGAGACATGTTATGACTTTATCTTCTTTCTTAGAATATTTATTTCATCTCTGTCTTGTACGTGTTACATATACTGTTTTACGTGCAATTTTTATTCTGTTATATAAATTCCTAATCTGGTGGCCGAACTCAGCACTTGCACTTGCACTTCCCAATAAGCAAACTTTCTAACACTGGTTTCACATCAAATGCACAAGATAGAACAGTTTGTGTGTGGAATAAAGGGCACCACACAGTTCTTCAAAGCAGCAAACTAAGATTTTACAGATTGACATTGGAATGTAAACAATCACAATCTTAATTTTCCTCTGATATTTTCTGCCATGTCAAGTACTGTTACACAACTCCAGGAATTCAGACATGAACAAAATTTACGTTTCCTCCTCCTGTCAAGGCCAGAATCCCATTGGACACACATTGTGGAGGACAGTATATTCAGGGTCAAAGTTCAATTAAGTTCAAATTTCAATTTCGTTGAACTTTGGCACCAAAACCTGTTGGACGCTGAGTTTAGTGCTGGACACTACGTCTCTTTGCTCTGCACAATGTCAAACTTCAGCTTTTGGTGCTGAAGCTCTGTAATCATTCCTTTATGTCTCGTGACAAAGAAAACCTTTTGCTGGATTCCCAGAACTGTGTAACAGAGAAAATGTGCATCAAACTATGCACTTGATTTATGACGCAACTGAACAGGGATTTTTAGCTGACATGAGAACACGGTGAAAGAGAGCAAAGCAGAAAACTGCAGGGCTCCTATCTCAGGGATGATCCTATACAGCTAGAGTTTTGTTATAGTATAACAATTCTCAATTACAGTAATTCCTCAGGTTGCACAGGAGTTAAAAATATCAAAAGCTAACACTCCTTTTCCGGAGTTTAATGGTGAGCAGCTGAGGAGCACAGTGGCACATGTAGTTATGTGAAGAATTTACAGATCTGGAACCACTGTAGGAAGAGGAAAAACTGTGGGTTAAAGTCATAAATCTATTTAAATCAATCTCTTTGCAGTTTCTCACCATGTTAATGTGTCATAATACACAAGATGAATATTTTGATAATTTTCCTCTTCTCCTGTCGCCCACAAAAAATCAGGACTGTAATTGCCTACAATTACAGAAGCTTCTGTTATCCCTCCCCTGACTGGCATCAAACCTGATTAGCCACCCTTCATATATAATTGCATTGATCTCATCTTCTATGCAGACATGTCCCATCATCTCTTGCAGCCTCAGGCACATTTCAAGGAACATGGTACCCCACTTGGAAAACATGGAAAGAAAAACACAGGGTACTGTAGAAAACCTACTGCTGTATGATGGCAGACAGTGTTATATCTCTCAATAACTCAGGAAGAGAACCTCCCTCTGATATCAGACATTAACACAGACATTAACATGGGCCACCGGTCAAAGTTCAGAATTTATAACTGAACGTTGCAGATTAGAACGGCCTATATATGCAGCGTAAATGTGAATATCTGTGAGTAAAAGCAGCAGAGATACAACAAGCCTGTGCCTGTGATTGAGCTGTATTGCGTCTCTCCACTGAAGGGCCCCTGCGAGCAGGAGTACCTCATCATCTCCGAGTGCGAGTTACAATAAGGCCACACACACAGTGTGTGAACTGTGACTCACTCTCCTCTTCCAGCACGCCAACTACAACTCAACCCTGCCTCCAACTCCTGCTCTTTCAGACACTGTCAACTCTACATTCAGGCCATTTTGAGAAGGAAAACTTGCTTTTAGAATATAAATGTGATTATTTTTTCATTGAGCGTTTAAACCAAAAACTTGTATTGATGGTTATTTTCCACTATCTGTAGATGCTGTTAAAGGCTCCCACAGATCAATGGGCTTGTCCAATATCCAAATTTGTAGTCTGACTCTACATTTTCAAGCTTGTAATTTGCCCGAGTCACCACAGTTATATACAGTATAGACTGATCTGTGTAAAGAAATCATCTTTGTGATTTGAGCCACTAAAAAACGCCCAGATGACCACTAACAGTGACCCCATACAAACAGTCAAATTTGCTTGCAACAGAAGACGTCAAACACGGCACCACGTATGCATTTTTACATACACACCTCCGCTTCTGTGGCATCACTTTATTTACCCTCCACAACAGAAGGAAGAATTTATTTGGAGAAGGTGGAACCATAATATAGGGATACGGAAAACTGCAGCGGAGAAAACAATGACTGCAGTAAAAGAGCCGCAAAGGTGTTGGAGGGCGTGCGAGAAGCCGTTTGATTGCTCATAAAGGTGCAGGTATATCACACGCTCAGTGAACCGAGTCTTTAAACAATCAATTTGGAAAGAGTTGGCCACAAAATGTCAAAGCAAAGATGGAAACGAAAGCCAGAAAAGGAAAGTGGCAAAAACACGGTGACATGACCGTTTTGGACTTGGAGCTGGAGAATCGAAATATAAGAAAGAGGGTCGGCACTTTGCACAGTCCAAAATCAATTGTGGTATATTTACTGCAAATGTGTACTTCGATTCTCTTTTATAAAAACTCACTCTGACCCCTCTGAATCCTGGTTTTCATTTAGTGAAAATGAAAACAGCGGCATTTAGGACATTTCAGTGTCACACACACAAAAAAAAAGGTCGCCACAAAAACAGACCACAACATCTTACAAAAGAACACATGGATTGTTCCAATACCAAGAATATACTGCGGATAATGTTTTCAGACCAACATAGCCACTAAAACTATTTGAATTGGCGCTCCTCAGTAAGACTGCTGACACACACAAGCAGCAATAAACAGAAGTGTAAACAGTGGGATCATCTTGTTTCTACAGCAAAATGGACTTTGAGTGAAACAGCTTCAGTGTTGTGCAGCAGAATTCCTGAAATGTAAAAGATGTGTCTGCTATTTATAAAAGTCATATACATGATTTTTTTAATATGACAGTAATAGACTCAACATCGGCCAAGTGTGGAGAGAACACAGGAGGATGTAAATGTCTGGCCAAATAATTTCCTTAAGTGAAGAGAGAAATCAAAGCAGCTACTCGCTCCAAGCATTGAAGGCCTTATCTGATCTGGCGTCAGCCGCCGCAACGTCCTCCAATAATTGAATTGGCCGTAATCCTGAGAACAAAAATCAGCGAGGTTGCGCTCGTTATCGCCAGGAGAATTTGAGACCGCTCCGGGTCACAGAGGCTGTTTTAAAGTTCTTAACTGGGCCAAAGTTAATTCACAAGTAGATTTGAATAAGAACTAGTTCATCTCAGGAGACAGAGGTCGGCCAAGGTTTGATGACAAACTAAACTCTTCATTGTTGGACGACACGTATGCTGACCTCGTTGAGTCACCGTTGTAAGGGTTTATTCAACTAATTTCTGAGTGCTCGGGCCTGTTCCTCCGCCGCGCCTGTTGTGTTTAGTTAGATTGTGTATAGAGACAGGGGTCAGCTGCGTTTCCTCAGCGCAGCGAGCTCAAACACAGCCATCAGTGAGTAATGAAACTGTCCTTGTTAAATCTGCCATTTACCATTCTCATGTGGTTCTTCCTGTCATGGTCAGTGATTGTATATCGAGTCGTTGGGTTTCGGCATTATAAAGCAACATGTTGCCCACTTTATGACACATTCTTTCTCAAGCTGCTTTCACTTATCTTTGACTTTGTAAAGTTCAATAGATTTGGTTTGCGTGTGTGCACAGATGCGTGATCGCAGTGGTCAACAGAAAGTATGGTCTTCTTGTGGGAACCCCTCAGCTTGTAAATACAAAAATCACAAAGCTATTTCTGCAGGATTTCTGAAGAATAGGCTGCTACTATCATCCAGATGTTGCAACAACAGATACTCAGCGATAACTCTGAAGTTTTTATCTGTTGCATCACTAAACGCTTTAGATGAAAATTCAGAATCCGGTCTTCGAGCTCTTGCTGACTGACTGGCCCTCCCTGATCCGCTCTTCGGTTTAACGGTCCCAGTTTGGACCTGATGTGGTCTTGGAGTCTCAGCGCCAGGCAGACTTTCACACATCTGCCTTAAATCACAACCGACTGCCAGCAGAGGCCCCATTTCTCAACCAAAAGGTCATATTTTGTTAGAAACTGTTTCCCACATAGTTGTCTGATAACAGTAAAAAAAAAAAAATAGCTTCAACTAGATGCAACAGGACAGCAGTCAGGAAAAATGTGAAATTACTGTATGTGCGTCAATTGCATGCTATTATCCTTCTTAACATGTTTCCTTTGACTTGATGCCAAAAAGACAAAGTAATTCATTTCACTTCCTTACAGCTCACAGACAAGCTGTGGCAGGTACATGCAAAGCCTCAAAACCTCAAACTTATATCTTAAATGTGTTGCATGTGAGTCCTTGAGCACTGCAGTGTTCAAATTTGCACTGAAGCAAATCATCCTATAACACGTGTAAGCTTGTCTGCTGTAAAGAAACTGCAATTAAAAATTATTCCGACACGTGTACACATTACATCATGTTATAGTGGTTTTGAAATCGTGTTCATAGTAGCTTTAAAATGGGCCTTTTTCCAACCAATAGTCAGTTACTAATTTTTATAGAAGGAAATAAACACTGCAAAGTTAGTCTGAAGATCTGGTATGAAGGGGATATTTATATTTCATCAAAATTGTTCAAAAACTGTAATTTATCTAAATAGAGATTATGTTCAAATATTTTCCAAATGGAAATCATTTATTGTCCTCATCCTGGTTTTATCAACCCCCTCACTGATGCAGCATTTACTGGATAAAATGACACTTTCAAAAGATTCAACTAAAAAGGAAACAACCATGTTTCCTCCCAGCAGTTTATCTTCCACAGAAATTCATGGTAGTCTTACTGTCTTTAGCCCATTGCCAGCTGCCACCTGCTGCTGCTGTGCTGGGCGTCGGTGTGTGGGTGTCTTTGTCAAACAGACTCCGATATGAATACACCGAGGGCCGCCTGATGCAAGATTGCTATTCAGACAGAGCACCATTTCTCCAAAAGGGCCAAGGGGAGTATCAATGAGAGAACAAGAACTGAACTATCGTTCACCTTTCTGTGCTGGACCTCAGTCAAAACACATTTCAGTAATCAGGAACAGTTTTTACTGACTGTTTTAAATCTTTCCTCTATTTAGCAGTAAAGCAGAATATAGCTGCACATAAACTAACTTTCTATAGCCACTGCCAATCTCTTGTCCACGTCTCAAGCTGTATTTAACCCTACGTCTTCCTGTGTGCCAACTCTGCACGACTTAAAAAAAAACAGCCTTGGGAGGAAATATACTGTACAGTTGCCATAGGAACAAAATTATGCCCTGTTTACCTTCGACTGAAAACACTATTCAAAGTACCATAAGAGATGTTTATCCACCATCATTCCTGCGTCTTCCTGCCCTTTCCTTGTGTATCTACGTGATCACCACAGCAGACCTGCGTGCATCGTTAATTGACGGATTCGCATCCGTCAATTAAGATGTGAGTGGCTCAAGAAACAGGACATACAGTAACAACTGCA
This sequence comes from Holacanthus passer, assembly GCA_025331565.1. NCBI lineage: Eukaryota > Metazoa > Chordata > Actinopteri > Pomacanthidae > Holacanthus > Holacanthus passer. The sequence continues at coordinate 4,050,301 of JAFREQ010000028.1, forward strand.
GAGGCTGAAACGCTTTGCCAGGAACTAAAGTCTAATTATAGTGGCGAGCAGCAATATGATGACAGTATAGCAATTTAGTCACAAAGGAGAAAAAATGATTTTAAAGTTTCAGGAGGTTTTTTTTTTTTTTAGAAACTATAGTTAGTGAGAACAATTTGAATCAATTCATCCTCACATTGAGGGTTTTTCTTTTTTAAACTCAGACAACTGCTTAAAACTACTGTCACTCATCACTCCAGATCACATTACAGAACAGTTTTGCAAAGTTGCTAAGTATAATTCAGGATTATGGAAAAAGATGCATAAAATAAGTCAAACAGAAATTAATCATTGTTAAGACTAATGAAAATAAAGCTTCTGTGTAAAAGAAAAAATCTATTTCTAAATCATTCATGAACTCAAATTGTAAGACAAATGGAATTTTTTTTTCATCTCCTACAAATCATCTGTCAAATTTGTGCACCAATTAGATTGTATTTATCATTTTTCTATATTACAGACGTATTTTTGATAAAAGAATAAATTAATAGTCAAAGTACATTGTGCAGAGTTTTGGTGGAATTTGAACAAACTACATAAATATTCTCCTTTGGACCTTCAGTTACTTCAAAGCTACAGTAGATTTTTTCTTTGAATAATTGTTGTAGCACTGTTGCATTATTTGAGTATATAGTATGTTATTGTTTAATTTGGCTTTTTAATTTATTTGCCCGGGACAATGCATATTAATTAACATTTCTGAAACAGTTAGCCAGAAAGGCAAATGTTCCTCTGTAGTCCCCGGCAGGCAAATAGATTAAAGCACAAATGCTAAAAATAAAAGCACTGAAAATACATTTAACCATAAAATATGCAGAACAAACAACAATAGCATGACAACAATCAACAAACCAACAAAAAGCGTGTGGATATTATCTTATTAGCCTATGATCCGGGAGCAGCTCATGAAAAATAAAAATGTCAAATATGAGAACAAATAACAAGAAAACACCTCACTGTTCTCGTGTTCGCAAGATGGATTTCTAATAAACCGGGCTCTTAATGTTGTGGAGAAGGAATGGTGGTTGGCACAGTTTCTCATGGGTTGTGGTAAATTGTTCCAATCCCGAGAGGCTCTGGCAGAAAAAAGGCAGATTGGCCCAAAACTACTTTGTGTTGTAGGAGTAAAACAAGCTTCTCGAGTTGTTGCTCGAGCAGTTTGGCTGGATTATAATGTGATGTTAGTGCAGATTGGTGCAGGAGCCACATTGTGTAATAACTTGGACTACTGTACTTAACCTTGTTTTCCTAGATTAGAAAGTTGTGCTTTTTCAAAATATTGCAGTGATGTTATCCTTGTGGCTTCTTGGGTTTTTATTGTTAACATACTGCCACACGTCACAGTATGTGACGTCTGGCAGGATCATGGTACTCATCAACTTTTGGCTGCAGAAGTGGACATACAGTCCCTTGTGAATTTGATTTTGGCCAGATTGAATGTTTTTTTAATGTGTGATATGAAAGACAGATTTGAGTCAACAGTGATGCCAAAACACATGATCTGTAGTTTTTTCCAGAGACTGATGTCTGGATCCCATGTCGACATTAATTTTGCAAGAAGATGAAAATATTAAACAATAATAGGCACTAAACTGATGGGCCTATAAATAAATTATATGAATTGATTTCCTGGTAAGTAGGGTACGATATTGATTCTTGAACAGGTTTGAATACATCCTTAGTTCAAGTTGTCTTAAGCGAGTAAGTCCGTTTATCATGTTCTAATTTAGATTTAAGAGTCTGTTTTAGTGTGTTTAACCTTGTTTCATTGACCTCCATACATCTCAGTTGAACCATTGCAGGCTATTCTTCTGTCTTTTCTGGTAAATTCATGTCTTGTGTTCTTCAGTTGTGGTCAGTAATATATCGCTGCCTGCCTCTGCATCGACCCCAGACAATAGTTTATTCCAGTCTGTTTCCTTTAGTGCAGTTTCAAAGTTTTCCAGCTCACTTACTTGGAATTTTAAACTGTACAGCCTGTTTAAAAGTAGACAAATTAAGCCGTTACTTAGTCCTCCTGGCCGTAAATGTCAGATTGTGATCAGACAGGGCAATTATCCTATTAAAGGTTTTGATGATTCTTTGAGGTTTATTGCTGAATATCAGGACAATCAAGTTACTCAAGCTGGACCTTTGACTAGCTGGGTTAATTCTAGGCTAGATGAGATCTGCTTTAAGTGTTTCCTTCTAGATTTACAATCCCAGTTGATGTTGAAATCTCCCATCAGAAGCAGCTCTTTCCTAGAATCACATTTCTTGAGTGCACTCTGCAATTGTTGATTAAAAAAAAACACATTGTTGGCAAAAGGAGGTTCATTACAAAAAGTAAAAAACAAAATTTAGATGAAGACAGAATCCTTGTTTATATCATCCATCTATTCACATATTTCCTATTGATCCACATTTTACTCCAGTACCCTCTGAGTTTGAGGGCTTGAATTCAGCCCTAAGCTTCAACCTGGCGAGCAGTTTTGCATGAATGACCACAGCAACGTAATGAGCAGCATGTCATTCAAAGCCCATTGGTGGCTTTCAGGTAAAGTCACCTGCACCTCCCCTCCTCTTTGAATGAGAGCCAGCAGTGGTGGATCAAGTTACCAGAAGGCCTATGTGACTTTTACCATATGAATGAAGCCGCGACCATTTTTTTTTTTTTTTTTTTCAGAGCTCGGTGGATTGTTAGTGGTCCGCAGACTGGATTGTGTGCCACCCTGGGCTGCTTGTCAGTCATCCCAGACGGGGCTCATTAAACTGACTCCATTAGAGCTAATGAGTTGTAGGTCAGTGGTTGTGGGTGGCCTCTCCATTCAGGGCTAACAGACCACATAACTGACTGCCTTTGCTGACTCAGTTAATTCACACCGACAAGGGCCGAACTGTTTTACCTTCGCTCCAGCACTACCTGCATAGACAGGAGCCTAAAACTATTCTGCAAGACATTTTAACACAGTCAGTCAGTCAAGTAACTTCAAGCAACAGTCCAAAACTAAAAGATATGATCATAGAAAGTAAACAAATATTCTCATTTGAGATGCTGGAACCAGGACACATTTGGCATTTTAGCCTAGAAAATAATGATTCAGTTATTAAAATAAAAAAAAATAAGGCTACCTGACATAAACCAGATTTACTTATTAGAGGAGGGAGCAGACAGCCGCCATTATGTGGAATCAATAGGAGAAGTCAGGGAACTCAAGACAATGAGGGGATCAAACAAATTAAGCACCTTCTACATGTGGGTCAGGGATCAGCCATGTTCCACATCAAAACACCTCTGGAAATACACCATCAATTTCATTGAGAGATAAATATAGACCCAGCAATAGAGTATTTTCAAGGCAGACATCATAGCAGGGAAAGCAGGTGTAACAATCAAGGCTTTCATCAACTTTAATTTGTCTCTTATGCAAAATATTTCCCTAAACTAAGCTAAGGGCTTCATTTAGGAGCGGTGTTTAAAGTCTCTCAGGTTGTCTCTCGGCCAAAGTGTTTTGACTGAGGCTTTCACTGCGGTCACTGTCATAACACAGCACTTCAGGTACCATTGTTCACTTCACTCACATCATAACTTTACAGCATTATTGTCAGCGTTAGCCAGCTTCTCCGAAAAGGATAAAGAAGACATTGCAAAATAAAAAAAGTGGACAGAAGACGAGAACGTTCTCCCAGAAGAATATGGAGAGCACAAGCGCATGATCCAAAGTAAACTGAACGCAGCCATAACAAATATGCACAAGCGGAAGATGTCGGCAAGGAGTAACAAAACCGGTGTGAGAGACCTTGAAATATTGAATATTCAATTGAAAATCAAATTCAAAACATCAAAAATCATAGAGTTTTGTGTTTTTGTCGCAGCATGAAAGGAGAAGCATCAACAGGAGTTTAAATAAAACAACATTGCAAATGTTAATGAGACAGAGTTATGTTAAGGTTTGGCTGCCTACATTAAATCTGTCCTCTCTAACAAGCTGTACATTGCTCATAGCGTCCAATGGGTTTTCACTGTCTGGAAAAATGAGACTCGCCTCCTCTTCTTCAACCACCACAAATTCAGCCATTGTCTTATGTTGCACAAATTATTTCACTTTTATGAGACTGGTCCAGGCTTCCATTTAACACATAAGCGAATATTTAAGTCGATAAAGACAAACAGCAAAGGGTTCTCCCTCACAACATCCTAAGAAAGCCCTTATACAGATTTTATGCAACTCATTTTGTCCTAACGCACCCTTAGATGCAAATTTAAGGGCAACCTCAGACTAAGTGGTTTTATGCAGCTGGACACAGGACTCATACACAGCTATTGTGCAAGCTTGTTGAGTGGCATCAACAACATTCATTAATCATTAATGTGATTATCTGGTATTACTTAAAAGGTCTATTCATCTGATTCAAAGCAGCAGGCTCAGACACAGAAGAGATGCAGCAAACAATAATGATATGAAGAATATTAAGGAAGTTTTCACACTCATTGGAGTTTTCTAAAGTGTAGCTTAATATCAAAATGTGTTGAGACAAAGACAAGAAACAACCAAAGAGGAAATATGCAGCAAAACCTATTTAGTCCACAATTAAGCACCAAAGCAACAATCAAACAATACTTTTATCTCTCAATACTAACATTTGACCACAATATTAGTTTATTTCTTCCCAGATGCTCTTAGAAACAAATTTCTAGTTTGGAAACATTAAAAACTGGATGAGTGTGACAGACAACATTGTTTCATTTGAGTTTCTGCTCAAATATTGAGTCGTATAAATAAACAGCGCGCAGTTCAACAACAAAGAAATTAATTCGCAAAGCAAACATCAAAGTCCAAGACAAAGCACAAGTGAGAAGCAAACTCCAAAACAGCCAGAAGTTTGTTCATTTCCAAGCAAACAAACAGCAGCTGAACAAACAAAGCCAAAAACATCAGGTCACCAAAGGCATGTTGATATGAGTTACTTATCTTGACGAAGAGAAGCAGGGATCCTCATTAAATCACGTGTTTGGGGATTAATTTTCCAAGTTAAGTCCCAAAACTTCTGTGGCTTGATGCTACGTTTGAGGACCAGCTGATGATGATCAATGGCTGTAAATGAAGTCAGGAAGCCACATGACGGCTGATGACAGGTGAACTAATTAGCTGATCACGTGTCTGTCAACTAGATTATAGTAAAACTGTGATCTCTCTTCAATACTGAGCAAACTACATCTGCAGATGACCCTCAGTTTTATTTATTTCAACTTCATTTCTAAGTCACTTTAGTATTAAATACTTCTGAATACTACAATACCCATGAGCCTCAGCTGCCTTCGCTATGAAGAGGAAGTCAGTCACTTCAGTTTAAAATGGTACAAAAGACTTGGAAACAGCAGTTGATTAAAAAAACAAAAAAACAATCTCACCTCAAGATCCATTTTGTAGCTGTTCTGAAGCTTTCAAACACAGTTGTTTGCTCAGTTGTCATGAGATGTTTAAATTTACATTTTAATCCTGAACACTTCTCATCCAGTTTAACTACAGTTAGATTATAAAATAAATGGCATAAAATGTATTGTAACATCCTTACAATTACTGATCTAACTTAAGCAGCAAAAGGAAGTAGGTTATGAGAACAGTGTACATACACACAGTATAAATAAGTAACTAAAAAACATGAATACTATATAGGCTACATTATGTGCATATTATAAGAAGCATGAATATTTTATATAATAGTTTCAATAGAGCTTGTACTATAAATAAATGTGACACAATTACAAATAAGGCTCTTGCTATATCTAATAGAAAAAATGTACTGGAACAGAATTAGGTGGTGAGGACTGTGTGAGCTTTTTTGTGCTTGAGATGTTGTGTTACAGCAGCAGCAAATAGAAAACTACTTTTTGCAAATTTGCTCCATGAAGATCTTGACAGTTCTGAAACTTGCCCTGCAGTGTTATCATTTTCACATTGTGCTGCGAGCATCCTGTTCAACATCATCCATGGTGTTTTATTGGGGTCGGTCTGGGAAGTGACAGGCTGTTTCAGGAGGCTGCAAACTAAAACATGACCGTGTCCTTCACTGCTGCACCATCATCTGACCAGGCAACGTTTTTTCCAGTCATCAGGTGGTCGTGTGCTGCTGCAGCCCATCTGCTTCAAGGCTCAATGAGTAGTGCGATGTGAGATGCCCCAGCGCACACCAATGTTGTACAGCGCTGTTATGGGCATATTTGTAGGCCACCTAGTAGCTTGAATGAATGTTGCCATTCTCCTTTGACCACAGACTGCTGACTGCATGTTTCTTAACCACTGAGGAGTTGTTACAGCTGCGTCCAGGGCCAAAATCTGATCCTCAACATAACTGAGGCATTTGTTTTCAATTAGCATCGTGATATATGAAATAATAATGTTGTTAAACAGCTTCAAAATTAGAACATGAGGAGAAAGTTAAAAGCATAAATATTCACATCTCGTCATCTTTGCACAGATATTATCGTTAATAACACATTATACATGGCATGACATATATGACATGACCTCTAGTTTTTCATAATAAATCTCATAGTGTTTGGTGACTCAGCTGCTGGTATTAACTCGCATATTAAGTAGCTTAAAGTTGAACTGTCAGAATGAAACATTAACGCATCAGATCAACTAGAGTTAACATAAAGATTTCAACTGATATTTAAGTATCTGTGTGATATTGCCTACATTCACTGCATCATTCTAGGTTGTGATTTACACTAAATCTCTTCTTTCTGTGCTCAGAATCTGACACCTACATGAATATCACACTTAAACATAAGATAGAACTTTATCAATTCCGAGGAAAATTGTTGTGCAGCTGTTGCAGCAAAAAGTAGGAGAGAGTGCAAATATAAAACCTAAAATATCAATAATGTGCAAATCAATAAATATCCTCAATGCATGTATGTGAATTCAGTGGATTTTTGCTCCTGGCTTATGAGGCTTATTATAGAAGCTATGAGTCAAGCCTCCTTTGTTTTGTTCAGGGTCAACTTACATGCTTTATCCAGCTTTCAAACACATCACAGGGCTCATGCAGTTTTCTCAGTTGTCATGTAGATGCACCTGATGACATGCAAGCTCAGCTATGATTTCATCTATCGCACTTTTAGGAGATCACCTATAAGTGCTACTGATCCTACATGTCAACAAAGACGACTAAGAGATTTGATAATAAGATACAGTTGAAAACTCAACGTCAAGAATGAACTTTACTGCTTAAAATAGATAGTATATATTGCACGTATAGCTGCCTAGACACACATGAAGCTACTGAATGCCTGGAGGCTTTTTAAGGGACAGTTTTGCACTTGTGTTCATTAAAGTACTTCAGTCGTGTCAGGGCCAAAAAAATAAACCTGAACCACACAGCTGGAATCGTCTTGTATTAGGTTTTACACCAACGGCAGTTTGGTCATTCTTCAACCTCAGTCCAACAGTTCACTGCTTTGCATCCTGCAGAAAAAGACAGACTGACAGTTAGACTTCATGACAGAGACACAGTATGACTGAGAAGGATTAGAGAACATAGAGCATAAAAGCAGGGTGGCTCGTTTGTTAAACAGCGTTTGAAAGGTCACAGGTTTAAATCCTCATGACACCCAGAGACCACCGCTGTTGAGGTGCCATAAAGCAAGATACACTTCCTGCACCAGCGTAGATCCTTTACAGGAATACACTGGCGTCATTTAGATTTACAGCCCATTTACTTCTGTTTATATATATATCTTACATTCCTTTCATTTTGCAAGCGTGCCATAACCTACTGACTGTTTCTAACGTCCTCAGCCGTGCTCGAAATACCTGCAGAGATATCCTGAATGCAAACATAAAATTTAGGAGAATAGAGAGGGTTTTAAGGGAAGATGTTTTCAGAGATTAATTCTTCTGGGCGTCAGGTGATTGACACTAAGTAAGGCGTAACAGAACATGTAGTCTGCCGACACTTAAACACACTTGAGCACAGCGACATAACAATAAAACAAAATGACAAAACAAGATTAAGGCTTCTGGTTTGCCGCGATGGATCATCTGGCTCGAATGGTGTCTGCGTTTCATCACTGCACGCAAAAATGAATTATGACATCCTGAATGTTGGAAATCAATCCTGATGGAATAATTTAACAGAGAGAGAGAAAACAGACGATGCACAGTCATATCCTGATGGAAAGAAATGTCACGTGGTGTCGACACCTTTCTAACTCCTCTGGTGCGTGTGTGTGTGGCTTCATATACAAAATACCAAATTCCCAAACAATCTGGTTTCTACTTGTTCCTAAATAATCTTTTAATGTTTTGCTATATATCTGTCTTTTAAAGGTACAGGAGTGTTTAAGTCTCAACAAACCTGTCAGAACTCATATATTAAGGTATGCTGACAGAGTTTACGAGGTTAATATAAAAACTAAACTACATGTTTGCACTCTACATAATCTACATTATGCAGGCCTGCTTTTTTATTTTGGTATGTTCAGAATGTGAGGACCTGGTGAGTGGGAATAACATATTAACTTTCTCTTCCTGTATCGGCCTCACAAAGAATGTGTTTACAGTAGGTTTATGAGCTGGTTGAGACTCTTTCTCTGCTTGTCTCTCAACAGGGCCACAGAGTGGAGGCAGAAGAGGGCAGAGGTGTGCTGGATGGGGGCCACAGCCGGGCCTGATGGCAGGAGCCCAGAGCACATCGAGCTCTGATCACGTCCTCTAGAAGCCACCGAGGTGCTACAGTTCACGTGGAGACACTGAAAAGGTATAAAGATGGAAGGATGGTGAACGATGTGCATAGACCGATCAGTCAAACCTGTGGGTCACAAACATAACATCAAACAAGTTGTGAATATTCCTCATCTTATCCATTTTTGCCACATTTAAAACATAATTAAACTGCGCTTGCTCACTACATGATGTCATATAACGAGACCAGCACTGGTTGAAATTCCATATTTTCACAAAAGCATATTTTGGTTAAGGAAATGAATAGAGCGTAAAATCAAACTGACCTTATTGTGATTTTTTTTTTTAAAGCTAGTTTTGTGAGAAATCCTTTAATCCCGCGAAACACAAAATACATAATAGTACCCATAATAATAATACATGTAATAGGAAACTGGCAGTAATTTAAACATAAAATCAAGCTGGCAGGAAATTCTACTGCTGGCAGATAAGATGCATCAGAGGAATCAGATAATGAGAATTTAATAATACACTGACAGTGAAGATGCAAAGTGGTCTAACACTTTATCAAATGTTCAAATCAAATGCAAATAGTTGGCTAAAACTATCCCATTCTGTGTTTTACTCATTGGTTAGCCAGCATATTATTTATTAGGTGTTCCTTCTCTGTGTCTGTGCTGTGGTCATGTAGTCGACTCTTAACCAACTCCAGAAGGCACTCTCTCAAATTTAAAAGCATTTTTAAGTCTTAAGAAATTCGATAGCGTTTGTTCTTAAGCATGTGAGTAGGATGTAAAGAGTTTTTACTTTTATCTTCCAACTTAAAGAGTCTTTTCCAGCTATTTCTCTTTGTCTGTCCTCCCACTTGTCAGCAGATTTTTTTCACTCCATATTTAACATATGAGACGCACAGGTGCAACTAATAACATCACTACTGTACTGTAACTGCATCTGGAAGACTTGAATGGATTCCACCCATCATTAATGATATTGATTTCACCTGTGCTGCTCTGACAAATCAAAAAGTCTGATGTGAAAATGGACCTCTATGACATACTAGACACAGACATATTTGTTTTTCATATGTATATGATGCAAGTCCTATAGAATATTAGTAAAATGCTTAAGGTAGTAATTTAAACATCCCTTTATTTACAAACTTGGAATAATTAGGTTGTTCTCTAACTCACCTGTGAACCAGGTATAAAGGCTGGGTCCTGGGCCCTTTGCTGCATGCCGTTCCCTCTCTCCCACCATCTCTCACTATCATAATAAAGCAAAAATGCCACAGAATAATATTTAAAAAGAAAGTGGAGAAGATCATTTTTTATTCATTTTCTCATCAGTTTTTATTTAGCTCTTGAATTAACAGACTTTTACTTCCTTTTGCAGAAGAGATGTGGCCTGTTTATGTGGCTCATTTACAGTGTTTTTCCTTTTCATCAGCTGTGTGATCACACTAAAAGTTTTAGCTCATTTTCCACTGTTTCCTGCTGTAAAGCAACCTTCCTGTGTGTCCTACAGCGATCCAAACTGACACATAATGTAATTTAGTTTATGTCCAAACATAGCACCACACACAGGAAGAGAGAGCAGAGAAGTAAAGTGTGGGCAGAGACAGTAAAGTGAATTGGACAGACCTCACAGTCATTAATTGATGTAATCATAGTTCACATTATGTTCTTTTGTAAAGGCTATTATTTTTCTTTTTGATTTGTTGTGCCAACAATTTTAATCCACAGGCTTTCACCCTGACACCTGAGGCAAATGCAGCGTATAATAAAGCTACCTGACGGAGCCTGCTGGCAGAGCCACCACAGGTGTTAACACGCCTCTGATTCCTGTTGTACTAAGTACAGTACACAGCCTGTCAATTTATGCAAGCCAGTAAAGACAGATGTGGTGTTGTGGTGTGTGGAGTGTGATGAAATGTCACAACAGTTTCCTAATGTGACACATATTTCCATGGATAACACACATATGAGATCTAGTCATGTATATGATATTCTTTACTGTTCCACAAAGGGAATTCAGCTCAGTTTCTGGAAACAATTTCTTTCCTGCTTACCAAGAGACAAATCATGGATTCCCTTCTCATGTCTGTGATTACAGTGTGAAGATTATATTAAACTGGGAGCTCAGCTGAGGAAGCAAACTTCTCCAAAAACACTGGTGGCTATTCAAGCTATGTATTGTAGGATTTAACCTACACATAGATGACACACTCCACAAAAATAGTTTTCAATAGACACAAAAAGTTATTGTTGTATATGAATACTTGCACAAAAGACAAGCAGTTTGTAAATGCAGGTTGTATAAAAATGTGACATCAAAATATGTTTGTGATGAAGATTGCAAATACTTTAAAATGTGGATTTCTACCACATTTATTTAAAGTGAGAAATACTTGAATGTGCATCAGAAATATATTTGTAAACCTTATTTTTTTAAATATGTTTTACATGTATCTACAATGATAACTATTTTGTGTACATTAAAAATATTTTGTGGAGAGAGTCATTTATACATAAATCCTAAAATACATTTCTGTCTGTGTACATTCATTAATATTGAGATTGATGTGTCCAAATGCAGCGGACATCCCTCACCTCCATATTTCTAGTTCTAGTTCGGTTTTCTCTCTGTGGATGTTATTAGGTTGGTCATTTCACTGTTAACCAGTAAACTAGAAATCAAATATTCAACCTCTTCCTGTTTACATGGTTAAATAAAAAAATCAGGGGCTTTGTTGCCCTCTGTTGAGCCTCTCAGGCAGTGCTTCGCCACATTATCATGCCTCTTTCTTTGATTAATAGCCTGATCTGTGGATAGAACAGTGTTGTAGGAAGTGGAAGCTGAACAAGAAAAAGCATGTCAGGCACAGAATTTCGTATGTACTGAACTTGTGAAAACATTTACCACTAAGCAAATGAACATCAAGTTTCAATCCATTGGTGTTGGGTATAGGTGTGTTTTTCACTTTAAAGAGGAGCTGGTACATGAGTCTATTAGCTTAATCTCACTGTTCAATATGTTGTATCTTGAAACTGGGATGGAAAAATAGGGAGTGTCCACACACACACTGGATTAAAGTTTCCAAACGCTCACTGGAATGAAATGAAATTTGTGCCTGGGAAGGATTTGGCTTTAATCCAATGTTCAAATACTCTCAATTTTAACTTCAGTGAATCTGTTAACCTCCACCTGGCCTCAATATAAGACGAAATGTTCATACATCTGCCTGTCTGTAGCTTGAGATTGCACCAGAAACATAAGAAGGTATCCATGATTTTGTCTTGGAAAGTACTTCCCCAGAAACAGAAAATTCCTTTAAAGCATGTGTGAGAAGTACAACAGTCAACATACCAGTAAGAGGTCTTTTGAATACACTACAGTTGCTGTGTATCTGCAGTAACAGGACATCTTTCTGTGCTGGTTGACACCCTCAGGTCGTGTGCCCATGAGGTCGTCCATGCTGGTCCTGTTCCTCCTCTTCAGTGCCCAGGCTGCGGCCGCCATCGGAGGAGCAGCACAGCAGCAGTGTCCAGGCAGCAACCTCGGCTCCGTCCCCACCGTGGACCCCAAACTCTTCACCAAGCGCCGCTACCTCTCGCCCAGGGTGCTCTTCAGCGCTCAGCCCCCCGATGCCGAGCCGGTGGGGTCGCAGGGCGCCGGCAGAAGGACCCGCAGGCGGGCTGGGCAGCCTCAGCACCGTGGAGTTTACTCAGTGTGCGAGAGCATCAGCGTCTGGGTGGGCAACAAGACCAAAGCCACGGACATCTCAGGCAATGAGGTGACGGTGCTGCCGGACGTGAACATCAACAATGTCAACAAGAAGCAGTACTTCTTTGAGACGACGTGTCACAGCGCCCGCTCAGGCACCTCTGGCTGTCTGGGAATCGATGCCCGACATTGGAACTCCTACTGCACCAACTCACACACTTTTGTACGAGCGCTGACTTCCTTTAAGAACCTGGTGGCATGGAGGCTCATACGCATCAACGTGGCCTGTGTGTGCGTGCTGAGCCGCAAGTCATGGCGGCAGTGACGACCCCGCATGCACATTAGGCACACACTCAGTGAAACACGGTACAAATAAAGACATACTCATCACCAAAGACTTCTCACCTTCTGCACAAAGTAAATTATTGGAATAAGATTAAGTATCAGGACTGCATGTGTATACACCAGGCCTGGGTCAAATGGTATCTGAAGTTTGTTGCTCTTGTTTTAGTTGTTTATGAAAACCAAACATTACGATGTTGTTGCTGTGTCTCTTCATGTCTGACTGTCTTAGCTGTGATTTATAACAGGTACAGCTTGCAGGTTTAAAATGGAGCTGCTATGAGTTGGACCTGACTGCTGAGTCAACAACTTCTAAGAATGGCTGCAGATGGAGCTGTGCAAAGCCTGATAAATTGCCTCAGGTGATGTCACTTGAGTCAGTCTGTCCAGGCTGAAGACTACAAGTTTGAAAATGAAAAAATCTGGAGGTGTGGAGTTAGAAAGAAGTGAGCTTACCGGACCTCTGTGGCCTGCTCCTCATCTCTGCTTTAGGCTATATTAGCTGCTACTTGCATGACACACCCAAATATCCAAGTGAACTGTGTGCAGTTCACTTGCATTGTGGGTAATGTAAGCACCTTTGACAGGGAAGAATAAAAAAGACAATCTCATTAATTCATCATGACTCTGACAACATAACAGAAGTGCAATGCAAAATCAATGTAGTTTGAAGAGTAAACCAACATTGGGGAAATGTAGATCTTCAAAGGACCAGCTTCCTGTTTGCACCTCTAGCAAATGCAAAATCATCAGCTAAAGTTCCCAATTCTGAATTATATATGTGACTTCAGCTAACAAATTATTCATCATTAACATTTGTTCATCATAAAACATACAAATGTGTGCCTTCACCTCAGTTTTTGTGCTGCAGTCATCTATCTTTTATCTCTTTTCCAGTTTAAGAGTGCTCTTAAATTTAAGCACATTTTTAAGTAAAGACATTTTTCTTGTAAGATAAAAAGCAGGAGTAAAAGTGGAGGACTTTAATGGTGGGATTTTTAGGTTCATGCCAAGGCTTCTTTTGTGTTCCCCTTGGTAGGAACAGATAAGACAATATCATAATAAAACTCTGCCTTTCTCTATGGGCCACAGGGAATCCTCAATTTATTTCAGAATAAAAATCTCTCCATGACCTTTCAGCTGCTCTGTAGATTTTCAGCTGAACCACAACTAAACTGTATCTTAGCCAAAAGATCTGCCCCACATGGCCACAGGTGATTTGGAAAATTGTAATTGAGAGGAAATTAGTTTCAGCTGTCTGACTTTCCATTATGATTAACTGCCAAGGAAGGAAATTAAAAATAGCACTAAGGGCCATATACAGTGTGTATTTTATCATGTACAGTCTAGTTTCTCATCGTCTGCAGCAGGTTTAATTTGAACCTCGGATCTGATGACCTGTAGTGACTTTGAAGCAGGAACTGGGTTTTAAACTACAGCTTCAAAAGGCACAGCAATGGTGATTGAGAAAACTATGTGATTTAGTTTAAGAGAGTACGGGTTTAAACCTGTCATAAACCCTAAACCGCTGCTAAGCTGGTGACAGAGCAACAGGCCCTTAAGAGTTTTAGCCCCACATCACAATCATGCTAATTATAGTATTTTTCTGCCACCCATTATATTGTCTTATAGCACAGAGCACTCACGCTAAGGAGACTGACGCAACCCACAAATTTTGGAAATACAATTTGACCCAGGTCTGATATAAGCAAAACTTTTGTTAAAATGTTGTTGTTGATATTGTTATTTATTAAACACTTCCATACATGCACTGTGTGTTTTATGAGGTTTATTGTATGTATGTTCAGCCTGTTGTTCCTCCACCAACACTGAGTAACCCATTGACACGAAAAGTCATTTTGTTCGGCCTCCATGGAAACACAAGGAGGAAAACCCATATGGCTTCATTTTACTGCCAGTAATTTGGTGTTTGGGCTTTGCTTGTGTTTTCCTCCTGCTCTCATTCTACAGTAGATATGAAACAAAAGGGGTAAAAAAAAGACAAACATATTGCCTGTGATTCATGAGACTCACACTGGTAATATTATCATGGCTTGCCATTTTCTTTGTTTTGGCAGTGACATTTTCAGTGTCGTCAGTATCAGTATCAGTCAGTAGTGATTTTTTTGTTTTTTAAGGAGCCCAATTTTGTCACCCAGCTGACATTTAAGAAGTCTGATGTGAGTTCAGAGAGCTTGGAGGTAAGGTGGAAACAGAAAACAAAGAGGCTGCTTGAGATTATGTCTCTGGAAAACTAGACTTTGCAGATAAGTTTTTCCATTTGATCTGTCAAGCTGTCAACTATAAATCAGGTTTGTCAGAGCCAACTTGTTTATTTTATTGCTGCTTCTGCTTATTTACCTCAAACTCTGCAAACAGCTGCAAAGCACTGCAACAATGAAATGCAACACTGCCCTCTAGAGGTCAGAGGTTGGAATAACAACATAATATGTTAACATTGGATCATACGGTAACACAATATTTAAATACTTTCAGTCAAACATTATAATAACTTAATATTGGAAGTTGTAAATTAATAATTACCTGCGTTGTTCTACATTCACACATTAAAGGCAATAAGAAACGTTACTGACAATAAAAGGCGCATAAGTGAAAGCTGAAAGCCAGTTCGTGGCTATGTATACTGCGCATGCGTCATGTTGAGTTCAGCGTTCACGCGATCTACTCGGACAAAACAGCATTTTTTTCTTTCCTCGATCTTTTTGTATGACATGTAGTCAGTGCATGCAAACGCAGCACAGAGGTGGGAGATACAGACAATTACATGTGTTTCCATACGTTTCCTATCATGAAAAGAAGAAATAGAAAGAAAAAGAAATCTTAAACCACACAACCCTCTAGTTGTACTCATGGCTCAGGAAATATAATAATAATAATAATAATAATAACAATAAGAAGAAGAAGAAGAAGAATCATTAACTGAATGTGATTCTTGACTAATGGTTCGACAAAATAATCTTACCTTTCAAAGACGTTGAGATGTGGTTGAAAGCTTCGGAAAAATCCTGGACCTTGAGTTAAGGTTACTTCTTCTAAACCTATGAAAGTATATAGCAAGTGCAAAACAGTTAACAAGTGAGACAGAAAATTAAAAGCAAACATAACACAAGTATGTATTATAATATAAGCATAATATTTCATAAATGCAAAAACATACAAACAGAATTGGTCACATCGACAACAAAGCGACTTCCTTTAAATAAACTAGTGTAAACAAGCCACAGACTGTAGTTGCATTTCTCAGCCTGTCCACTAGATGGAGACATTGGCGTGACTGAATATGTAGTCCCATATTTCCTCAGTGTGTCTGTCTGGTCCTGGTCTGAGGCTTCCAGTCTGCGGTGCCCTCTTGGTGACACAAATGCAAATATATGGTCCTAGTTTTCAGATGTTGATACACACTGTCAGTGAGAATTTATTAATTACTTACAGGGCCTCTGTTATAGTTTACCACAATGATTTCAAAGTTGTTTTTTCTTTGACATTTAAAAGTCACTCGGCCAATTATTTATGATTAAATCATTAGCATACCCTCTCTGCATAAAAGCATTACATTTAAAAATTATTTCGGTTGCACCAGATTGCCCGTCTCGTCACCTCTGATGTGTCTTGGATCATAAGGATGACTCACAGCAGCACCATATGGAGATCAGGTTACATTATTGCACCCGATTTACATATCAAGCACAGCAGAGGAGGGTGAGGAGGGTGAGGAGAGGGCAGCCGTGGAAGGATAATGGGATTTTGACTCCATTATAGCCTGAGGTTATGGTTTCAGTTTGGGTGTGCTACCACCGTGAAAATTACAGCTCTGAATTCATGACAGGATTGACCAAAGTGATATTAGGTTAACATTGATGTGATCTTATTCAGGGTTACATGGAATCTATTAATCATTTGTAATTTATGCTTTACCCATTGATCTACTGTATCTATCTGTCAATGCTGCAAGTGTCCTCAATGGATCCTTTTACACTTTTGCTGACTCTTGCTATAGTTGTCATCTGATAAAAACGAGGAGGTGGGCAGTGATGTGTCGTGTCTCATGATCCACCCGGACTGATCCTCACAGATACTCTGGCAGACAAACAGGGGGTCGCTGTTTCCCTCCCACATCAGTGCGGCAAACAAAGGCAGCACAAACATGAGAAGCTCGACTGTCAGAGCGGGTGAACCCGAGCTGACCCCCTCGGGCCCGCAGAGAAGACACAGAAGAGCTTTGGTGATGCTCCATATGTGGCCTTCATCCACAGGAACTGGCTTAAGTTCAGTGTGCAAAGCCAACAGTACTGTGCATGTAGACATATTCAAACTGTGCCAATAGTTATTAAGCAAATTAATGAATAACTAAGTATTCATGTAAGATATAAGACCAGTTCATATATTAACACATTTACAACTCTGTGCAACTCTGTGTAGTTTCCATTAAGCACACAGACGTTTTGCGTGGGGTTTCAGTTTTTACAAACCTGCAGGGATTTTACATTTTGCAATTGTTATATTTTTTTAACTTCTATATTTTTGACTCAGTATATTCAATTCTATTATATATTCTAATACATTTCAACAATACTGTATTTACTTTTAGGCCAACACAAAACAAGTAAAAGGTTTCTACACATCCCCTGAACTTGAAAGATGGTATTTTTTGTGATTGCTGATTACTTGTCCATGATCCAAAACAATGTCATCAATTTAATTTGATAATAATTTGTTTGCATATCATAAAACACAAATTATTTTGTGTATATCTCGGTCTTACAACTCTGGGTCTACAGCAGGTATAATGTTTACTGTGTCCACCATCTTAGTTTGGCGTGTTAGTGCTAACATGGTCTAATTAGTCCAGATGAGGCAGATGGGAATGCCAGTAGTTTTGCAGGCAGTTGGTCATAAACCAGGATTGGACAAAGTGAAATAAGAAATGTCAGAGGATAAACAAAGTTATTACAGTTCATCCTGAGGGGAACATGATTATCTGAATCAAATATCTAGGCAATCATTCCATTAGTTGTTGAAACATTTCAAATCCACAAATGTCAAAACTCATGGCAGCACGAGAGAAAAAGTCAGAGGTGACATTAAGGGGTTACTTTAAGTTGCACCCAGGAGTGAGACACAGATAAGGGCGAAGGACTGAAGAGATTTATTAACAAAGAAGATACAAGAAAACAAAAAGGTGACTAACACTGGGATTACTGGAGTAGCACTGGAGTAGCACTGGAGTATCTTCAGTGGTTTGGTAGGTGGTCAGGTGCTGAGGCAGGATGGCAGGAGACATTCAGGTGGAGCAGGTAGGGATGAGCACAGGGGAGACAAGGCCAATGAAGCACTACAAGAAAGGGAAACAGAGGAAAACAGGGGACGATCTGGCAGCTTGCAGGGGAAATGAGAAGTCTTTTAAAGCTGCCAGTGACGAGATGATATTGGAAACAGCTGTGAGAGTAGAGAGCCCCAGCAACTGAAGACCACGCCTCCAGCCACTGAAGCAATGCCTGAACAAAAAAACTAAACAACCCTAAACCAAAGACACTGGATTATAAAACTCAAAATACACTAAAAGTAAACTAGTAAAAACACAAGAGACCAAAACAATGACAAGAGGATCACCTCAAGTCATTAGGATTCATCCTCTGGGGAATGGGAGTGTTGGTACCAAATTTCCTCACAACCCATCCAGTAGTTATTAGTTCAGGATATTTCAATGTGGACCAAAGTTGGTGGACCAACCGACAAAAATATTAAAACATTAAAATCAATGTTGATGTTAATGTCAATGCCTCAATGTTAAGAAGCTTTGAAACTAAACACAGAGAATATGATTAAACATATGCTATATTTTTTGTGTCTTCTGGAGTTGTGGGGAGTCATGACTTCAGTATTCAGTAATCTAGGTTAGAGCCCTGGTACAACTTCTTTCACCTGTTCCGGTCGGTGACTTCTCTCAGGTCACTGTGTTCAGGTGGACACTGTACACAAGTCCCCATGTTTCCATAATAAATAGTGACATCAGGAGCTCGGTGTCGGATGATATGAGGGTTTAACTTATTTTTAGGAAGCAAAATTCTATTGTTATATTATTTAACTATTTTTCTACTTTAGGTGCAATATTATGTTCATCATCATGTGCAATACTTTCAGTATCAGGTGCAATATTTGCTATTACGTTTAATGTCATGCTTAAATACCACGCGCGATATAAATCTTCTATCATGTACAATTAACATCATTCGCTATCTTCACATTGATTATCTGGTGCAATATAACTTTTTTCATCACCTCTCAGTACCACTGATAACATTTACTGCCATCACTACTTTGTCTGTCTGGCTTACCTTTTTTCATTTTTACATTTTATCCTTAGACACTTTGCATTGTATGACTTCACTTATTTGGATGCTCTATGGTTGTATTATGTTTTGGGGTTTTTTTTTTGCTGCTGTAATTTACAGAGTAATCTGTCCCAAGAATTCTCAAGTTCTTATCTTTAGAAGCGTCTCTGTGAGAAGTGAACAATCACTTTCTGAAAAGCTATGAGAGGTGAAGGTGAAACTGCTGTGAAGATTTTGCAGTGGTTCACAAAGATCAAATTCATGATATTTCCTCTAAAAATAGCACAAAAACAGGAACTACAACCAGATGGCAGTTTCACATCCTCACCCACATAGATTATGTAATTTAACATTTACTCATATCTACAATACATTTCCTTTACAGATGAGGTTTATTGGACTGAATATGTTAAAACCACAGGACTCTTATTTCCTATCCTTCCTTCCCACACTGATCTGAAGCTGTTCCTCCATGTGCTGCCTGACACCCCGGACTCTCCCATGGGTCCCAGCTCCCGCACACACACGCGCGATGGGCGGCGCAAAGCATCGTGCATCCTGCGCAGCTCGTGCAGCTTTGTGCGCATGTTTGGATGAAGCGGTGCGGCTCATCTTCATCGTCAGCTTCATTACATGGTTGATGTCCAGCCGGAGGAAGCGAGGGTTTTGCAGAATAACAGCAATAGCGACGGATCAGGTGGCATCATGAGCAAAGTGCAGGGAGGGATGAAATGTGTGAAATATCTGCTTTTCGTCTTCAACTTCATCTTCTGGGTGAGTCGAGGTTTGCATGGATGCTATTTTAAAATCACACCATGTTTTTAGAAGGCTGCTCGTCTTCATTTCTATTACTGTCAGATATATTTGCACAGTTATTTCAATGCACACCAGGCTTTGTTTTGCGTGCATGAAACATGTTATTGCTCAGTCTTGTGTTTACATGTTCAACACTCTGCAGGATCACAGACTGTTTCTATTGTTAGATTAATTAATCTGCTTTCATTGTACACTGGAGACCATGAATGTGCAAACTACCCTGACTCTTAACTGTGTCACTAAATTCTCAGTCCTGCATTGTTATCTGTCATATTATTTTCAATTACAGTGTTAATACTATTTCAGCTATTAAAGTGTCTATCTATTTCATGTTTTTAATAATGAATGAGTAAATCAATTAAGAGCCTAAAAGCCACCAACCCTTTTAAAACCCATGTGAATTATGTGGTAAGTGATGTAGGCTACTGTGGTCATCCTGCAGCACAGACTTAAGAGCTGCAGTGTGCTGCTACTTTTCCAACACACCCACTGTTCACATCCTCTCCAATGGTTTGGCTTTGGGCTGAGACTTTCCTGCAGGTTTGAGAGTGTGAAGGGTGTTTTTTCACAGACAGGGTTAATCTGTTTTGGTCACATCATGGAGGGTTTTTGTTTTGGTCTGTTATGCTACATCAGATAAGGTTACCTGTGGCTCCGGTCTCTGTGGACTTTCCTATGCAGTGACTTATCGTCTGGCGTTTTGTCAGATCTGCTTATTATCTGTATAAATGATGGGACTATACATGGTTCAGTGGTTCTCAAAAGTTTTGGCCTGGGACCCCCTAAAACAAAGCTATTGCATGTCTATTTGTGATCCATTCTCACAGGTTGTGGACATGTGTTTAATCATTTAAGAGACCTGAGGAAGTTAAATAATCCAAGAAAAAAATCTGAAAAAATAGTAGATTTGTGTGGCTGAAATATATTTTTTCTGCTTGCTTGTTAATCACATCAGGATCATGCAGATTTGTTCTGCAACCAATCAGGGTTCTGACTCCCAGGCTGAGATCCATCAGGGAACAATATTGGGGCCAAATTTGTTTGTTTATGCTACAGATTGCAGGATTTGCATTAACCTATTTTTTTGGTTAGTAAAATGTCTGAAAATAATCACACATCACAGATTTCATGTCTTCAAATTGCTTCTTTTGTCTGAAAAGAGTCCATAACTCCAAAGAGATTAAAATTACTGTCACAAATAAAAGCAACACATCCTCCCAACTGACAAGCTAGAGCTCAGACATGTTTGGTATTTTTGCTTTAAAATACTAAAACAATTGATTGATCACCACAATAGTTTGAGATTTGATTAATTCATCGACTGAGTGTTTCAGCTCTAGATGCTGCTGCAGACTCGCAGGTGTCATGATTGGACGCTCATGGTTTACTGCTAAATGATACAGTATACATGGATTTAAATGGCTGAATTGACTCATCTGTGCCCTGTAAGACGATCACTTGTGTCACCCAGACAGCGGCCTCTTTGTTTAGGAGTCTCAGGACTGAAAGCAGAGCTGTTGTGGTCGGAGCCAAAAGGGGCGTACAGTACGCTGTCATTTTGGGACGCGGAGCCAAACAAGCAGCCAATGCCGGTGTGAGTTACATCACCAAGGCGCTGTGAGGCTGGCACAGCCTGTGGCTAAAACGCACCATGGGAGATGCACCACTGATGCTATGATGCTGCCATTAGATATGATATTTTGATGCTCCATATGGAAACAGGAGATGCTGTTACCAAGTGCTCGTGTCTAAACAGGCTGCCTTAATTACTTTTTCCTCCCAGACTTTGATATTTCTCATTGAGTTTACTGTTAAAGGTTCAAAGAAATGTGGTTTGTAATTTAGTTGGTTAATTATTTGTTCACATTTGGATTTATCGTGTTTATACATAAAAGCAGTATTCACTAATACAAAATCTATCATTTGTGTTTTGAACCAAATAATGCCAAATAATGTGCATGTGGAAGGTCAGAAGGATTAACTTTCTCTGGCCAACACCTGCTTTCAATCGATTGGTTTATTTCTGGTCACGCTTGCCCAGGGAGCAATGATGTCTCTTAAGGTTGTGACAAACCCGTCCAGCACCTCATGTTCTGTTTTTCAACCAAGGACACACTTCAACATATAAACACTAAAAACATGATTATTGCAGTGAAATTCATAGAAGTTCTTTTTGCAACACGTGCAGTCTCAGATCTGTTTGAGAGTCTGAACAAGTGTAAAACTGGTGGATTTTTTGGTCATTAACATTCTGGCAGAAGTTAATGAAGAAGAAAGAGAAGAAACGAGTGAATAAAGTGAAGAAAAAAGGGGGTAGTGAGCATCAAGAATCACTTTACTGACAAGACAAAGACAAGAGCACCACCTGCAGAATCTTAATGAGCAGAAGAGCCAAAGATAAAAACACATGATGGACCTCAGTGTTTAACTGTGAAGAGATTTCTGGGCAAACTTTAACAGCAAAGACGTGACTTAAATCCTAAAAACAGGAATCACAAGGAGGTTAAAGGCTTTGTTATTCTGCATAAAGATGTAAATACGACGTGAATGTTGATGTGATTTATCGTCCCTCAGCTGTCGGGCCTGTTGGTGCTGGCTGTGGGGCTTTGGCTCAGGTTTGACCCAGACATAGTGGAGCTGCTGACAGGTGATGGCGCCCCTGACACCTTCTTCATAGGTAGGTGCAGCCTCCACTCACACCTCACCTACATCTACAGATCACACAATATGCAAGATAACAAAATGAAATTTAATTGTTTATTTTATCTCTTGGTGTCTTTCGTCTATTTTTTACTTGTCTAATATTGTAAATATTCTCTACCTCAATGTATTTCCAAGTTTAAATAAAGGTTTTATTTATTTTACTAACTGTTGGAGCATCTTGATTCAGTGATGACATGAGCCCCAAAGCAGCTCAAATCTAATTTCTAATTAACAATATAAATGCTATGTTGCTCATTAATTTTCTCTCAAAGCCAGAAAGTAGAAAACAGAAGAACTTCATCATCAGAATTACCGTAACACGTATCAAATGTGAAACTGCGAAATATGCTTAAAGACATATATTGGGTATAAAATAAATCTAATCTGAAGGTGAAAATCAGAGATATTTTAATGTCCTCTTCAAAGTACACAGTGCAGTACAAGATTTCATGCCTGATGACATCTTTATGGTGCTCTGTAATAACCATTTAACAAACCCTTGCTACCTTCCCGGGGGATTCCTCAACGCCAGTTCAACTTTCAGAGGCCGCAGGTGTTACTGAGCAGTAATGAACGCTTAACCGGCACATCTCACCCTCAGTGCATTGTGATGTTTCACTTCCACCGTGCTTCCTCTGCACGGTGGAAATCACTTTTCTGAGTGCTTGTCATTTATCAGGTCTTCATGTGACATATGGTGCTATGTGCTGAGAGGAAGTGAAAGAGGACAAGTCAAATGATTATTGAAGTGCACCATTAGTGGTAGAGCTCTGGTTTATGGGTTATGGGGAGAATTGCTCATGCTTACAAATATTGATTTGATTTTCCTTTCACCGGAACAATACAAATTGATCAGATGCTCAGACAGTGACAAATGGACCAGAGCCTCTATCCGATAAATCTTATAACATCCAAGAAGGGTTGAATCAAGGACAACTGGACTTGGTTGAAGATACTTGAAGACTTTTTACCTCTCAGGCTTCAAACTGACTGTTAGAACTGAAGACACTTCTTGGATGAGAGGCGAAACATCTTCAAGTATCTACAACCAGGTCCAGTTGCCCCAGATTCAACCCTCGTTGGATAATCATGACCTGGACAATTGAGAATCTTCACATAATATCTTAGTTCTTATAAGTTCCTATCTCTTCTATCGATCGGCATTAAATGCAGAGCTCCAAATAAAACACAGAGTATGTGATTAAAACGTACAGTAGACGACACAAACACCCCTCAGTGTGTGGTCGTGTTAGTACTCACACAATAGGCCCTCTCTCTCTCTCTCTCGCTCCGCGGAGCAGCAGATGATTAGAATGAAGCCTATTCTTGTTACTCCTGGTTCGACCATGACCTAAAATGGTGACTTCACTTCATCAGCTCTCTGCTGTGCTTTCATGGGACTGGCTGCCTCTCTCATGACATGAGGAGCAGGTTGGGTGGGGCAGGTGACAGGAGTCTATCCTCCTTTAGTAGCAGTCTTAATACTGAACCATGCAGTGTTTTCTTATTAAAAGAAAAAAAATGCAATGTTTCACACAGGAGCTTGTGCAGCCTGAAAAACTAATAGTAAACCACAATATAAACAGGACATTAATGCTGTCATACTCAGCACACAAGATTAATCAAGATATTATAGCGCTAAAATATACTTGTGTTCTCACAGTTGTCTGTTTATGCAAATTACTGTAGGTGAGATAATTTTTCTTCAGTTTGGTGTCATTTGACATGCAAATATCATCGAGCTCACCCTCCACACACAAATTTACAATTTTTACTCAAGTACTTTACTGCACTTTACTACTACACATTTCAGTTGGAAATAGTATTAGCAGTATATTTTTCACTCCATTGTATTTATAGTCACTTTGTAGGTTAAGACTTTACATGCAAAACACAATATCTTATTGTGTTGTGTCTTTTTCATAGATTAAATTGCCCAACAGAACATAAAGCTCCATCCATAATAATTATCCAGTGACATATAATAAAACACTGAAAGGTGACAATCTGCAGCAGGTACTTAAAGTCTATTTTGTAGTACTTTCTTTTACTTGGGGGAAAGTTTGCATGCAGAAGTCGAACTGGTAATAATGTATTTGTTCTTTAATATGTTGCTACTTTAATTAAGAAAAAGGTCTGAATACTTCCTGCAGTGTTGAGACCTTGTTCTTACAACAGACTGCAGCAGATAAGTACAAAGTTATAAATTTATCTAAATATCTGAAAGGACCTGCAGAGGATTGATCGTCTTACAGAGGAGCCTCAGCAACAAAATACAAAACATTATGAGCTTCCTGAGCAGACTGGAGGAGTGTTGCTTCATACCATAACCTCAAGAAAAGGGACTAAACAGAGTGTGATACCATAACAGGCAAAGTAGCATCATTCCCAATGGGTGAATCACTTTCCATTCTGTCACCTTTGTTGCTCTGTGTGCCAGCGTGTAAACAGCCAGAATGGCCGTATACAAGATACAGAGAGAGAGAGAAAATTAAGAGATGGAGAGATGTTTACACTCAATAATATGATTTGCTACAAGCTGCAGCATTAATTAGGACGTTTAGTTGGCGGCTGTCGGCTGACAGAAAGTGCTACGGTGAAACAGTGCACGTTAAAGCCAGTGATAAAGTGATGGAAAATAACTCCGGCCAAATCAGTTCTGTGTCGACACTTTGTATATACAGCAGGAGCTCTCTGAATATGAACCTCTGCCATCAGGAAGAAAACTCTGCGTGCCGAATCAAGCTGCTCGAATCGTTCAGTCCAGCCTCCGTCAAGCTGCTGAACTTTAAATCTTACAATAGAGCAATGTGCGATAAATACTGATAAACAAGTACTTTAACATGTTCATTCTGACAGTTCCTCTTTTTTAAGCTGCACTGTCAATGTCAAATGTCTTTTATGTTTTAAGATGCTTTCATGTGAAGCATCATGTCCAATGCTTCTCATGTTTTTGTGATGTTTTTTATATGAAGCAACTGTGCCCACCACCCATTTTTTTTTCCCTCTGGGAGATTAAAGTTTACTCTACTTCACTCTGAGCCGTCTTGGCCTGTAGTGTTTTCCATCGCTAACTCTCTTCGCTTTGAAGCAGCACATCCCTCGCTTCCAGCAGCGGATTCACCTCGTCTTTACCTCCCCTTTTGTTCAACAGCAGGAAAACAACAGCTTGCAATCCCTCCCCATGTGGATTAATTAAATTGCTGCAGTGGTTGCTGTCTGTGTCACTGATTAGACCCTTAGCGTGGCCCTCCGAGACCGGTCCGGTGTATGGTTACAGTGTGAGGGCTGGGAGCAGACCGGGGAGGTGACGACATCCAGGGACGATGGGGGGTATAGTCTTATTCTGCACTAATCAACCCCTTGAAAATTTGATTTGCCTTTTAACTGGACAGATGGCGTCTGTTTTACTGCTTCACCCTGCAGGAGTGTGAATGCACAAAGTCGGGATAATTGTATATAACACTAATCGAAGGAGTAACCAGGAATCCTTGTTTCTCATTAGACTCTACAGCTTCATCAGCTATAATTTAGATTTCAGACATGTATAGGTGGATGGGATTTCCAGCTTTTTGCAGTCCAGCATCAGTATCACTGACATGAACAGATGGCCACTGAGGATATTTATTTTCAGCAGTTACCTCCAATATTCTCCTGTAGATTTATATCTTCGTGTATGCAATTTAGACACCAGGACACAGTTTGTACACCAGTTCTAATCTGACTCTTTTATCCCTCATTACAGACCAAGTGGGGGCAAAGTGACAAAGAAGTACTATTTTAAGCAGAAAGCCAAACCAAGAAAAAGTGCCAGCAGTTCGCATCAAAAACTCTCTTTGTGTTTCAAACTCGTTTCATCTCCGCTCAAAGCTTTAAAATTCACAAACTGGACCGAAGGAGTAGGCTGATAAGCAGACTGAATTGTGGGAGGCAATTCAGAGGTTTTAGGCTACTCGGAGAGTTTCCACCTACACTTTTCTGCTGCTACTCAAACACAACAACAGCCCTTTTTATAAATTCTCCTTCAACGAAGACATGAAAGCAGTTGGACCATGCTGCCATCCTCAGGTGGAGCTGTGAACTGCAGTCATGTGACCCAACACGAACACACTGTGATCTGATTCCAGTCTTTTTTGTCTATTTATAAATTCCTCTGTCATGAACATTATACGATTGGAGGATTGTTAATTTCCTAATGTATTTCAAAAATCAAAGTACTGATCTGTCCATCTTTTCTCTCCTCAGCTGTCTACATCCTTCTTGGTGCAGGAGGATTGATGATGATCGTTGGCTTCTTTGGTTGTTTTGGGGCTGTTCGTGAGTCTCAGTGTCTTCTTGCATCGGTGGGTTGAAGGGCTCAAAAAAGTGCTGGTATTACTGATATTTCAAAGATAGTTTTATACTAAATGTGGCACAATCCCTCTGAACTGCTGATAGTAACACTTTATTTTAAAGGGTCTGTAATTTCTAAATAATATCCTTGTAATTTCAATGAGGTATCCTGCAAAGATCCGTGTGTCATTTGGTACTAATTATATGGGAAATAGAGTTTGATTGTTATACTTCTAATTAATTCATTCCATTCCATTCCAGAGGCTTTTAGTCAGTGCACAGCAGGTGAAAGCACTTGAAATTTGGAGAATAAAGTTTCCAATAATAAATTAATAATGGAGAATTATTTACTTTAGTTTAAATGGATCTTTTTTCTTTCAAGCACATTCATATTTTCCCTACTGTGTAATTGAATTAGTACCAAATTACATACATTCTTTCCAGTAATCTTCCTTGGAAATTGTTAGAAAATTGTTCAAATAGTCTTAGGAAATTATTAGGAAATGCATGACCTGTAAAATGAAGTGTTACCTTCTTGGTCGATCGCTGACTCCAGCTCTTTTTGTGTGAAAGCTAGTCCTCACTAGAAGGTAATAATAAGCCTGTTCTCTGTTCTGCAGTTCTTTGCCTGCCTTCTGATAATCTTTGGAGCAGAGATTGTAGCTGGTGTATTTGGATTCATAAACAAGGAACAGGTACAACATCTAGGCTATATGTGATTTAATCTGATTATAATCTCATCTGAATGTACATTTACTGTTGTTTGTTGCCATCTTGTATGAATAATAGATTGTTGAGGAAGTCCAAAAGTTTTACAGCAGCTCCACCGCTGACGTCTCCAATTCGAACGCCACTGCAATCGCAGTGATCTACCACAAAACTGTGAGTAAAGCTTGGTTTGTGTTCAGTCGCCTCCTTCATATGGTTTGTCTCAACTAACAGCACAACTCTTTTTTCCTTTCACAGCTGAACTGTTGCGGAGGCGCCACATCAGACTTTTCTAACACATTTTGTGCAGAGGCGGCAGAAGGCACCGAGGTGAATTCTCATGCCTGCTATGACACTTTATACCCACATGGTGGCAGTACACCTCTGTTTTAAGATTACAAGATCTGCTGCAATTCAGCGGCAGATCAGTCGAGCATCACTGATTCTCTGTCATGCAAAATAATTCTCCACAGGATCGTGTAAAGTGCCTGTAATTGACAGTATGAATGCTTTATTGCTGTTTTCAGAACTGTCACGCTGCAATAACAGACTTCTTCAATGAGAAGCTTCATATTATTGGATACGTTGGGATTGGTGTCGCAGGAGTAATGGTAGGAATTTACAACACCTTGAATTGAAACTTCATAAACCCAAAATAGTGATTATACTGGCTTGTGCTGCTTTACGCAAAGCTCCATAAATGTTTTAACACACCCTAAAATGTGTCTGCTTTCAGATCTTAGGAATGATCTTCAGTATGGTTCTGTGTTGTGCCATCAGGAACAACAGGGAGGTTATATAGATGGTGAGTTGACCACCCCCCCCCACCCTCACCAGCCAGCCCACTACACCTTCACTGATCCCTTCATAATCATCTGCATAAGAAGGGAAACACCAAAGTCACATTTCAATGTCATTTCTCATAGTCCAGAGCGATCTGGTGGGGAGGTTCACTGAATAGCACACAGAGAGAGTTCAATACATCCCAGTCGTCCACGGGCCAAATTCAACACGATACGCTGGATCGTTATCTTCACACCTTCTCCTCAACTCCACCAGCACTGAAAATTTATTTCTCTGTTCTTTTCCATAACTCATGCTCTGCTTTTGGCACAACCACGTGACATTCCTCGGTTTTAACATGTCTCCGTTTCATTGCTGGCGCTCGACAGAGGCGACAGTGCTGCACTACAACACAGCACATGAAGCCTTCTCTGACACAGGAATGTTGTGACTGAGGAGTATTGCTGTAAATATGGACCTATTTTATGCACTTGCTCTTAACATTATTTATCGTGCTCTTTCTAGCGATTTTTATGTAATTTACAGGCCTTATGCCAAATCATACTTTGTGTGCTTAAATGTTTTGAGGACTTGTCTACCTTTGCAAAGTGAATTTCCATTATGTGCCTCTATTTAGTCACACAGACAAGCTTCTGGCTGCTGTGCTATTTACCTTGTGATTCCAATATGTACATAAAGACTGTGCTTGCTCCCAGCCACCACTCTCAAGTATTTCGACTTTAAAGCACAATAGAGGAAGTGTAGACATGATATCAACCCAAAGGGTTAGAAAAGGTCTGATGACAAACTGCCACTCTGTGAATCTGCAAATGCATCTAAAAGGTCATGAGTAACACTGCGTCTTGAGCTCTTCTGAGCATGTGTGAACTGTAACAGTGAGCTAGTTTTCTGCATTTTGTGTGAATTATTTTGGATGTAAATTTTGTTGGTGTGCCAATAAGATGTGAATTATAGAATAATATAGTTTATGTCATACTGTTAACCATAATAAAACAAAATACAGGGTGCTTTTATTGACATGTTTGACTGCTTTCTGTTTCCCGCCTTCGATTTGTGTGAATCACAAGTTTGCTTCCTGTAAGGTGTCAGAGTCAGAAGCAGAGCAGCGTTGCCTCATGCATGTAAATTTTGTGGTCGTGAGGTTCCTGAACACGTCAGAGATCTGAGGCGACTCATTGACATGAAATGGCAGCCGTTCAGAATGGCAGCACAATGCTACACCAGGGCTAAGTAATGCACTTACATAGAGACCATACTGATGAAAAGACTGAAACAATATTACACTGGCTTCATAAAATGATCTCTGCAGGAGGCCTTTTTAACCTTCTGACTTATTGACCATACACAATTAGAAACTCCATCAGTTGAGGAAGTTCACTGGATGTGGTTGAAATCTTTTGCAAACACCAAGTGGACCTTGTACTGAGAATCGGTATCACTTGTCAAACTGTCATTTCTTAGCAAACGTACAAAGCACAATGTTGATGTCAAAGACCTCTGACTATTGGTTTGCTATTTCTTTCCACTACCCATAATGCTTTTGTTCCCAGTTTGATTATAGGGGCTTAAATGGACTAATTAGCTTAGCTGGGGTTTAAGATTTAAGACTGAGTCAAACGAAGTGTCTTCCAGTGGTGGAAAGTAACTATGTACATATTACTTATAATTTAGAGGTATTATTTTATTTTCTGCTACCACTGATACTTCACTGTATTTCAGAAGGGAACATTTTTCACTCCACTACATTTTAGTGACTAACTTATCTGATTGAGACTAATAATACAACAAAATTAACAAATAATGATGTGTTATCAGAAGAAGACTTTATTAATCCCCAGGGGGCAATTCACAAGCTACACAGCTATAATACAATAAATACTATATCCTCACCTTCAACTGCACACTTAATGCTTCAATAATTATGAGTCAATAAAACAATACACACTGCATGAATTACAAGGGCGCCATGTCTGTCAAAGGGGCGTTCATAATATCATTAATTAATTAATGTTTTAAAAAAGAAACCTTTACCACATTAATTCATTCTGTTTACACCCTCATATAAATTAATAATGTTGGTTTTCATGTATTTGCTTTGTCCCTCATTCAGCCAGTCAATCAATCCACGAACACAGAATGAATGCATTGCAAATTTTTAATGTATATATACGGTATGTACAAAAAGCCATCACAAACACAAAATATGGTAACAGTCATTTTTCACAGGCTCACAGTCACAGTAATAATGCTTTTTTTTTTTTTTAATTGTCTGTATGCATAATTATATGTATAAACTGAGGTTATGTGGACAAACACATAAATATAATGTGCATGAATGCATCTCAAGTTTTTGCAGATATTAATACAGAAAAACTGTACTTCAGAGTACTAAACTGTAGGCCTAATATCAAGTATATATAACAGGACACTGTTTATGGTTTGGCAAGTATATGGTCCCATGTCAGTAGGAAAGTTCATAATCAGTCAAATTTAACATGTACACTCAGTTATTGCTGAAATGTAAAAAAATAAATAAAATCCCTTTGCAATAAATTGTGTAAATTGGGCCCCATGTGTCCCCCATTTGAAGGCTCTGTAACATGAGACAGCAACGGAAAAGGAGGAAAAACATACAAAGGACTGCAAGCTGCTGCATTTCAGCAATTTAAAATAAAACTAGCATACACATACAAAATATGAAAAGTGATAGCATGGAAGAAAACACAAAAATAGGTCTGTATCTTCGATGGAGTCAGCTCCCCTCCCTCACAGAGGGAAAAAGAACAGGACTGTCTTGGGGACAAAGACAGAATAACACTCTGAGTCCCCCAGTCCAGTAAGGCTAACAGCTTCAAGTGCAAACGTTGGCCATAGCCCACTGAATAAGTCACAAAAGTGTTTAAGTGCAACACAGCTGTCAGAAGATGAAATCCTAGGTCTTTTATACTGTGAAGCCTTTCTGACTCAGTCAGACAAGACTTGTAAACTGATGGTATGTAGCTGCCAGTTGTTCCACCATCTACGCTTGGAAGGTCCTATGTCAGCCAGCGAGCTGATTCGCTCAAGCTGACAAGAGGCTTAGAGGCGAGTTGTCCATGATGTATTCACCAATGCCGACAAAGTACATAACCTGCGCAATGCCGAACAGAGGCGCGATGACCAGAGCTCGACAGCCAGCACCTTTCAGGAAGGCAGAGGGTCCCTCCTTCCGCATTATTTTGCTGTGGATAACCAGAGGGATGGGTTCATTAATACACATATCCAAAAAAAGACAAAAGAAAGGTAGTTAAGCAACAATGAATGACTCAATTGTCTTACCTTACACAATCCACAACTCCATTATAAGTCTCCTCATTAGCTCCTTTGTTCAGTGACTGCAGTCTAGTCTTCACCACTGGAAGAAAGAAAAGTATTAGGTCAGACACATTACAATGCTGTTACTAATAAACATGGAGCACATGGCTCTCCAAACTCACCATCACAGGGGTTAACAGCCACAGCAGCAGTAGATCCTG
Organism: Holacanthus passer; assembly: GCA_025331565.1. Taxonomy (NCBI): domain Eukaryota; kingdom Metazoa; phylum Chordata; class Actinopteri; family Pomacanthidae; genus Holacanthus; species Holacanthus passer. The sequence goes on from JAFREQ010000028.1 coordinate 4,082,308, forward strand.
CCATACAGCCTGAGAGGAAAGCCCAATAGAAGGGGGATGACTCCTCAGGGCTGGGTTTGCCCAGGCGGTTCAGGTTGGCAAACAAAGGGAAGTATACAACAGAAAAGGGAACATCCCTAAAAGAAACAAAAACAAGATGAAGATTCAGGCTGAAAACCACACAAAAGTAACTGGTCTAACAAGTTATCTGGATTCCTCTTTAGGGGGGGAAGTAGAGTTTTACCTAATCAGTGTTGCTCCCAAACCTTTGTAGAGCCCCTGGATGCCCTGCGTGTGGAGGAGTTCCTTTGCGATCTGTGTGGCAGACACAGCTCGGGGTGCTGAGACAACCGTGCCAGAGTTGTATGAGCGGCTGAGCATAGTGTTAGTGGCCACAAGCTTGGTGGGTGACATCATGACTGGTTTTTGCTGCTGGGCCGCTTTGGACAAAAGACACAACATATTATTAGATATAAAGTATCGGAGCAAACAAGCAGGGATGTGAGCGAAATGCCCACATAAATAGTATTCACTATCAAATTTGTATTCTTCTCACCAAGTCTGCCTGCATCTTGTAGCTGTATCTTGAGCATTTCCATCGGGGTGGTGACAATGACCTGACACATGCCTGCACCACAACCTGCCAGCATCTCTTTGAACACTGTCAGCCCCTTTCTATTAAGAGACGGGAGAAATATTAAATAACATAATAGATGGAACACTATATTCTCCTCAGATGATTATTTCATTTAAGTTAATTAATCATTTAAGTTGATTTTACTTACCCATCCTTGCTGAGTTGATACCTGAAGAAGTCATTAGCAGCCAGCTTGATTGCCTTCTCAGGGGTGACCAGAGTCAAATTTACAGCAGCGCCTGAGGAGAAACAAACACACAATTAGCACTGAAGTCACAATCAAATTTTCATACAGCACAAAAAACATTCCCCGCCACTATCATTACAACATTATAATGTAATAAGTCCATTGTATAGCTAATCTACACATAGACAAGAGAAATGCTCAATGTAAAGTAGTTTTAGACATGATGATGGAGGGGGATTATGTCAAGAGAAATTACATTAAAACATGAGTTTCAGAAGGAAAATGAGAAACAAGTCAAACACAAGAGAAGAGAAGAAATGAGGAGGGGAGTGAATATCCAGAGGAGGATGCAAACATCAAGTCTATGAAGTACAGTGAGTGATATGATAACAGGAACTACTTTGTGTGGAGAAGACTTTAAGAAAGGAAATCTGTACGTGTCTATTGAAAGGCTCCAAGTCAGTAAGTAGGTTAATGACAACAACAGACAAGAGAAATGAAGAGATGTTAGTGAAAGGAGAGGCTGAATCCTTTGCTATGTACTGTGTGCACAGACTTCGGGCAAACTAAAAAACTGGTCTGTGAGGCTGTGCAAATACACTTAAGTTCACCACAGACTCATTTTCAAGATCATCCAAAGTCTGCATGGACACAAGTCATAGTCTAGAAAATGAGTATCTACAACAAGTGGACATGACAGTGAAGAGACAACCAAGAAGTTATTAACAAGTAGTCAATAACAGAACAAACAGATGGCAAAACAAAAACTTGTGCCTATAGTTTTAAATAGAGCAATATTGTAAGAACCATTTAATGATTTGCCTCCAGCGTGGCTGCGCCTTATCGGCTAGCCTTCAATATCCCAGGGGGACCCAAGTCTGTAATATGAAAAACACAGATGCAAACAAACAGCATTCCTCACACAAGCAGAGACCGTGACTAAAGGTCTCAATTTTCCTCACATTTAAGCATGTCCACAAGATTTCACTTTTCCTTTTCTACATTATATACACAAACTGATAATCAATAAAAGGACTTGCGTTTTCCAATGTACCACATGAATGCTAAACACCAGAGCTTAAAGCTGCAAAACCACTTTGCATGAGCTTTAGCCACCTCTCTTTTAACTTATTTACTTTTTAACTTATTCCAACTCATAACTATATCTACCTTTAAGTAAATTAAGCAAACCATGCACTCAACATACATTGTATCTGTAGCCTCAGCAGTATGTACCCAGATATAATAATTGAATTAATGTTCAGCTTCACCATATAATGGTCTTACCCTCTCCTACATTTAATCAGCTCCTATATGTTCTAGTCTACTGGTTCTTAATATTCAGATGTGTATGAATCTTACCTCTGTACATTCCGAAGTAACCCTCTGATCGAACTGTCTTGACAAGGCAGTCTATCCTACGAGTCAAGAAAGCAAGGAAAATATTAGTGCTTTGAAAAATTTAATGTAGTTGACTGAAAATTAATATTGAAATGTTTCACAGAAGTTTAACAATAATAAAAATGAAATATTATAAATAAAAATTAAAAATAAAGTTATTTATTTCAATTCAAAGGTATTCGGAGAGGAATGAGAAAGACGAACAGTCATCATGGTCTATGAAGTCACGAATGTTCCTATTTCCACACATCCACCCTGATGTCCTGCATGTGTCATTGTGGGATTAGCAGGAATAGTGCTGGATTATACATGGACGTAGTAGGTATAATGCCAAGAGATTTGGCAAACAGAGCGTAGCCATGTATGCCATGACACACAACAGTAACTAAAAATACTTACATGCTCTTGTAGACCTGCTGACCTTGTCTCTGATTCTGCAACCTGGTCTTTGCCAAGTCAATGGGGAAAACACAAGTAACCCCAACAATGCCAGCAATACCTCCATTAATGAGCTTTGCGGGTAGGCTGAAAGGAGACAATAAAAAAAGAATGTCAACACTTAAATTTGGAAATTAATCAACTGCAAAATTGTGAAAATTGAAAAGAAGGTAAGCCAATAATAAAGGCTGAAATGAAAATTAATCGCAGACCCCTTCTGAATTTTTAAGATGTATTTGTTTTTCTGCTTAATAACAATGTAAACTCATTATCTTTTGGTTGTGGACTATGGGAAACCATGACAGATATTTTCATAATATAGATATGATGATTCCATTGAATCAGTTTGATCAGGTTGAATTAGATTAATCGAGATACAAGTTATTTTCTCCATTAATAATTTGGTGAACAGAAATGTCCATTAGAATTTCCCGTGGTAATGTCTTTAAAATGTCTTGCTTAGTCAAAGCAGCAGTCAAAAAACCAAAGATCATCAATTTACAAAGACGTGAAAAAAGGAAAGTAGCAAATTCTCACAAATGAGAAGTTGAAACTGGGTAATGTTTGGCACTTAAACAATGACTTAATTAATCATATGATCAAAATAGCTAGAAAACTGTCAATGAAATAATTCTACTATAAGGAGAAAAAGATGAAACTCACCTGATCTGCTGCTGAGACATGATGACTTTTAAATAGGTGAAGATTGAAGTGTAAACCGTAGAGATCCAAGTGTTGTTCAGTCAAATCAATGAATGAGGTCCTACACAGAGAAAACGGAACGGTTAAGTTTGCTTCGAGTACACGGGTCGGTTTTAGCGGATTCACAGTGAACGTGGGCAGAGCTTATCGCAGGCTTCGGCTTATCTAGACACCGCAGAGGATCACGGGACCCGGATGTTGCCGCTCCGCTACTTTGCAATATGAGAGGCACAAACCGGAGGGCGGGTCCAAGCTTACATACATATGGCCTGCGACGCCTTTCATACAAACATTCATACATTCCTGATAACGTTTCTGATCAAGAGTCAAAGCCGAATTTCCAAGTAACCGACAGGGAGCGGCGTCAATTTCAAAGTAAACTGAGTAAAACCAAATTTACGTGATGACGCGTCATTGCAACTCAATTAAAAAGAGCTTCTGTTCTTTTAAAAACTGAAATATGACCTTTCAAATAAAGGTACTGCATTTGTGTGTCAAGTGTTCCAATAGCAGGCGATTTAAGTTAGAAATAAAAGAGTGAAAACAATTTCTACACAGCTGTAATTCATAACGGTTAAGCTAGGAGCAGCTAGCTTCACTCTCAGTTTCATATATAAGATTAGCAGGCGGCGTTAGCTAACAAGCTAGCTAACGTGAAAAATTAAATGAATTTAAAACGCATACCGAACTACTTAATAAATTATTAATAAAATAAATTAAGTTACTCACCCAGAGATTGTCTTGTAGTTATTCTTTATGATTGTTTCGAGTCGTGAGTGTCTGCTACTTCTGACTGTGGCGCCGGTCGCTTCTGCTATTATAGCTTTGAACAGACTACTGGAAATTTCCATTGAGACTTATACAAGGGGACTGACAGACCCGCCCACCTTTTTACTATCGTTGAATTACAACCAATCACCGATGAGATAACGCTCACCCTCGGAGTCTGCCTTGTTTAATTGGACGATAGAGTGATCAATCAAACTGTCCCACCAATCAAACAGCTGCAGAGGCGGTTAAGGAAAATTCTATGAAACCATTGTTAGACGAACATGCTTTCAATTATTACCGTTGAAAGTTAAAGAGTATGGATGTAAATGATTGAAGTTAAACATTTTTGGAGAGATTAAGAGATAAGATGGATGAAGGGGTCAGGGCAACATTTCTCTTAACGATCTTAAGGTTAAGATGATCTTAGTCCCATTGAAAGTCTATGAGCTAAGATCATCATGGCATTAAGATGCCTCTGGTAAAGCTTGTTAGCTGCACAGGTCTGATGACATTATTCTAGTCTTTTCTGTTCAGGTGCATATTGGTTGGTTATAGTGGATAAAACTAAATATACCACTGTACTAAAGTGTATTTGCTGTACCTATACTTTGCATGAGTACTTGTATTTTGCTACTTCATAGTTCTCAAATTTCAGAGTAAAATACTTTATACTGCACTATATTCATCTGACAGCTGTAGGAGCTAGTTACTGTACAGATTAAGGTTTTACATGCAATACACAGGGTTTTCCCCTGGTTTCTGGAGGATGATGGTTTTCACAATATTTTTGACTATTTATTAAAAAACACAAAAGTTGTAGGTTGTTTTTTTTTACATTAAAATTCAACCTTTACAAATGACACAAATATGCTCACTAATAAAGTAACCTAGATGTCTTGAACTCACACGTTTTTTGTGAGGGATTGCACTGTGTGCCATAAAAAAATAATAACTGTAAAATACATTGGTTAAACAAGGCTTATAGTGAAGGGATTTAAACTGCCATTTGCTCAGAGTGAAGCTGTGACTTTCCCTTGAGCAGTAGGGGTGGGTATTGTTAGGACTTATCTATACTCATATCAGCCAGTTCTTTGTTAGTACTCATACCGATTCTTTTCCATGACAAAAGAATTGGGCTTTTTAAAGTTTTTTTTTTTAAAGAATGAATGCAGAACAGGTGAGTATTGTTTCTAGAGCAGCATCAGTAAAGTTAACATTAGCAAAGTCGCTAAATGCACGCAATAATATCTCAGTGGAAACAAATCTAAAATGTCAGTAAGATAATGAGTGATTTAAGAACGAATGAAGAACACAGACATCACTCAGTATTAGTCCTTCATCCTGTCCTCTGGCTAAATCAATGTGTTTTCATATATGTTTGGGTTTCGTAATACGCTTTTGACTGTCCTCCTCCCTCTGCTGCTGCCGTGATTCACTGAAAGTCTATTTACTCTTTGAAAATCTCTAAGTCTCTAAGTGAGGAATGCATGATTTCCTTAACAATGACATCTGTACACCAACCTTTGTTTATGTAGAAGCAGATGTCGCCACCCCTCATTTTCACTGAGTTTCATTAAGTGGTCCACTTGGAGGAGCTGGAATCTCAGCAGATGTAAGTGTTGTGTCCGGGATGGGCTCGCCAAGCCAGGTTTCAGTGAAACCCTGCAAAAGTCAGTGTTTGCTCTGTGGAGGAGCAGCAGTTCATCCATCTCGTTGGCCAGAGAGTGGACATTCGTCGGATGGATTGATGGCAGCGCAGTTCAACGACCCTGCTGTCTCAGTTTGAGCAGTCTGTAAAAAGTTGATAAAACATATGGTACATTGTTAATAGTTAGCTCCATCTTGACTTGTAACAACATCAAGATGCTGCCTACATGTTATTGCATCACTAGTTATAATGAAATAATGTCATATAAAAACTATAATATACTGTATTTAACTCTGATAGGGCCCTTTTCTTGCTTTATGAGTACTTTGAGTTTTGGTACTTGTAACTGCATTTTGCTAATAATACTTCCAAACTTTTACTAAAGTAAGGTTTTCATTGCAGGACTTTTATTTGTAAATCTTTATCTTTATGTATCTTTAAATTGTGCTGTTGCACAACTGTTGCTGGTTTCCTGGTTCCTTCCTGTCCTCCTTCAGCAGGATAGATGTGGGTGGGTGAGTTCGGTTTCAGTCGTCTCTCGTCACCTGTCCACGAACAAGGCACGCATTATTCTGAACTGCTGAACTCACAGGCACGATTGTGCACCGCTGTTTGTACAAGAAGCAAGTTTTTATGGAGAAGAGACATCAATGAATTCGCTTCAGAAAACTAATGTTAAAAAATATTGATGTGGTTAGACTAACATGATCTCTTTCTTAGGTTAAATCAGGAACAAAACGTAGCCTATTGAATTACTCAAAGGGATTTTGTGTGGGTTTAGACCAGACCATCTGGTGGATTCTACTGAATAGGTGTTAGTTGCAGGTGCTCACAGTATTAGCTGCATAATATGGAAAAAACACTGTGGATGCATGATGTATTCCAAAGCCTTAGAAACCGGTCCTTTACTGTTCATGGATGACAGATGCTGAAAAGTTGTGTAACAGTGGGTAGGACATATGATCTGTAAGTCAGGTATGTAGCTTTGAATAGGCAGAATCCCATACTTACGTAACTATACTGCACTATTAGATTCAATTCTATCCACATTTACTTGGGTTATCTTGATCATATTTTGTATTTGAATGTATGTCTGACTGGCAAACACCCAGTCATCCAGTTTCCTCAGATAATCAGGGATAGCATGTTGACAGCAAAGGAGCAATGACTCAGATGAAATCTCCAGGGCCTAGGCAGACAGACAGACAGTCTGTTTTGTAATCTCTATAAACAGATATTCGCGCATGAATACAGACTGCGGCAAGAGACAAGATTTTTGTATCATGTTTGAGTGGGCTTTGGTTGCATGCAGGTTAATAGTCCATGTGGAGAGAAAAAGAGGCAGAACACATTGGCCTAAATGCCGGCTTTTCAGTCATAGATGTGATCTTTCAATTCCAACTTCATTCACGTGTCTCAAGTTGCTAATCAGACTGTAAACTCCAGTAGCCCTGCAACGTTGATCATTGTGCCCAGAGGCTCAACGGGTTCAGAGATTGACTGTTTTGTAAATGGCTTTGGACAATTTTGTACATGTTCAGGATTGTAATATAAGCAGCATGTTATAAAACTATATTCAGTTCATTAGAAAAACTTGAATTGATACAGAAGGACATTTACAGTACAAATGTCTATGTTCTTGGTTTATTTTGACTTTAAAAAATTGGAACCTCTGAACTAAGCTTCAACATTTTTCTCCATCTTCTCTTCTGCATGTGAAATCTAGCAATTATAATAAATGGAAACAAAATAATTTGAAAGGCATAAGTGACCATGAAATAAATTCATCACAATAATAGCAAGGCACAGTTACAGTTAGGTCCCACTGACTGTTAAGCCATACCATCAGCTCTGTTAAGCTGTACTCAGGCACAGTTTGCTTGGGAACTAAATGTTAACACATCTTGGTAGCGTGTCAGCATGCAACAGAGTATTGGACAAATTAAAACACAACAGCAAAAGTCAGAGAATGGCCAAAGTCATTAGGACACATCATCTGGTCACCGTGAATGTGTAACAAATTTCATTGCAGTCTAATAACTGTCAACACATCGCTAAAAACTAAAATGTCAATCTGCTGGTGGCATGATTGGAAAAGTTGGAAAAATGTGCAGGATTCATGAACCAAATTAAATCTCAATCCTTACAGTTGTAGTCTTTAAGCGTTTCAACCAACTGGCACATCAGCATTGCCATCCCAAGAGCCGCCAACATGGCTGCAACATTTCTCACATTTTTTCTAGTTGAATAAACACAACACAAACAAAAGTGTGTGGTTTGTCTGAATGAAAGAGTGGTCGGTATGTGCGCCACATAGCTGCTTCTCTTGGACTGCTGATGGAGGCAAATTCCATTTCATCCACCGCTTTATTCCTAAGGGTATTAGGGTTTTCAAAACACCACCACACGGAATTTTAACTGGCCAATTCAAACCATTGTGCCATATCAGTCCAATGATTTTAGGGTCATGACAGGTCAACTGTTCTTATAAAGTATACAGCATCATTAACCCTCCAGTTATGTGGATTTATGAGGAACACCATGCGACGCCATGTATGTCATTTGTACTCAGACATGTTATATGAACATTTATAACATGAATACATAAAACATTAAACCTAATGCAGTTTTTAAGGGTTAATCACATATGGGTCAAAGGAAAAGAAGAAGTACAGAACTTGATATACACTGATAGACAAAAATAAATGCCGGACTACAAATAGTGTACATAATACTCCATTTTGTCAGCTGACTGTTTGCAAGGTTAAACGAAGTGTCAGGTTACCAGAAGTTGTACAACCTTCCTTGAGGATATAGTGGTTCAGCATTTTACAAACTAGTTTTCCGTCCATACAGTCAACTAGACCTCACCTAGTTAGTTCCACTCATGCGACAAATACCCAACTCCCCTCAAGGTTGCTTCAAGGTGTGTAATTTTATGAATCATTTCAGGCATCAGTGGCACAGAGGTATAACTTGATATGGGGAGTAACAAGGATGAAGATCACTCCTGTTGACTCATAAAAGTGGGGTTGTGTCTTACTGTAAAAGGACAATTCTCCTTGATCATGGTGCAATTCCTTTAAATCGGATGTTTTGCTGGCCTTTAGTTCACCAGCGTTCAATTTTATTTTATATTTTACTCTATTCTGACAAAATGCTTCAGAAGTGTGAGAAGCTGTCAGAGCTGCCGAACTGACGAATAAGACCAATAAGTCTCAGTTACATTCATTCATTTTCTGAGCCTAACAAAAGTTTTTATCATCAACACAGCCACTTTAATATGGAAACCGTCACTGTCAGATGATTGCTGTAAGAGGCAGAATATGAAATAAGGAGATGTGACAGCACCGTCACAGCGATCCACATGATGGACCTGTCATACATTCTCCCACTCTGAACTGCCAAGCTATTAATAAGCTCCAGCTGTCTTCCCAAATTCCCTTTGTGAATGGGAAACTACACACATGAACTCTACTTGGGCTGAGATAAAATTACTCAACAGTCAACAAACTCACGCTAAATTTGGTGTTTGGTGACTCTTCTGTGTGCATTGTGACTGATCCTTGTGGTTCGACATCCTCACTGAAAAACCATTTAATAGGAGCTGTGTGAGCAATCACGTGCTTTCCAGAATGACTCCTGAGGCAAATATAGTGTCCTGAGGTGACATTGTGCAGCACCATGACATTGCGTTTGTTATGGAGTAAACAGAAAGTCACGATCCCGCACAGGATGTGATTTAGTCAGGCACAGCTTAGCCAGAGAGCTATTTAGAGACTGAAGCTTTAATTGAATTGCATTCAGAGAATCCCCTTCAGAGTAAACATAATAAATCTGGCATACACACATACATGAGTCTACAGGAGCATAAATAATGAAGCTGACAAATATATGCACCGGGATCAACCCCCTCCCAATGGTAAACTGAGACACAGAGCTATAGCACAGACAGGTTGGGCAACAAAGACACAATAAAACAGGCTGGTTACAATGAGTAACAGTACAGACAGCGTCGATGTTACTGTATCTATCACAAGCTAAAGAATGACATTTGCCTCCTCTTGAAACATTTATGCAGTGTCAGTGTGGAAATTTTAACACACAGACACACACACAAAGTCAAGTGGAGACTGACAACAAGAGAAGAATCAGAAAGGGATCATGTAGTTGCTCTGGCCAGGATATGGGTAGAGACGTTGGACTGGTTTGGTGCACCTGGCTCCGTCCACGCTGGCCCTGTGTGTGCATTCATTGCTGTCAGTCCTGCAGGCACCGCAGTGGCAGCTGAGAGCCACAGGGTAGGTGAAGACAGGGTTGGCGTCGATGGGGCAGCCTGGCAGTACGGCTGTGCGGTATTCCACCTTGTCATAGGTGCAGCCTCTCTGGATGAGGAAGCGTGGGCCGAGTATATCCCTCATGTTGCTGTCCTGCTCACCGTACGCAAACACACGAATGAACCGATAATACATTTCAGTTCCTTGAGAACACAGAACTTTATTTAGGGTGCTTGATAAATGTTTTTTGTATGATGACGTAAGATAACCATGTTTACTATGCTTTGTGTTGTTTTAATACTTTTAAATCAACTTTTACGTCTTTATAGTCAATTTGGGTAAATAAACCATCTTTAAATAAGAAACAACTTGTGGCCTGATTGACTTCACCTCAATTGGATCCAGGACAAAAGAATCTCTATTTCAGTGCTTGTTCTCAACTGAAAATGGGAGAAAATTCGCTCAGAGTAGCTATGAACTTTTCAGTAACTGTGCTACATGTTGTACCTATGTGAGGGATACTACCAGAAAGTAGGGAATAAAGTTTGCTGTATTTTTAGTAAAATCTCTTTTAGAATTTTAACCTTACAGCAAAACTGTGGTCAGATTTGAGTGATTTTCCATATTACAACCACATTTTTGAACTTACTCCTAAAGATATAAAATGTCATAATGCATTTTGTTTATGTATTTTATTCAACATATTTTTGTCCTTTCTATTTTCTACCCCTCCATTGACAATATTTAACAGTTTGGTTATGATAAAATGAATATATAAATATTTCTGGATGCATAAAGTTTTTTTTTTTTTTAGAGTTGATCCACACTTTCCAGCCAATCAAAATAGAGAATTTTCATCAGCCATGAGATAAACTTTTACACCACTTCTCTTTCTGTATGACAATAATTCTGTTCTGTTTTTCCACCTGAAGAAATGAATGACAATCTATTCATTCACCACAAAGGACCTTAACAGAACATACCTTTGAGTAGCAAAATCCCATGCAGATGGTCGTGTTGATGGCCACACAGAAGTCACACTCTGGCCTCTCCACATACAGGCTGAAGTCAGTGGGTAAACACATGGGAACAGCTGGACTGAACAGCAAGAAAAGGAGCCAGCAGGTGAACACTGCAGTCTCCATGTTAAGCAATGTTATTTTCTTCCGATCGATTTGAGACCTACATGGGAAGTAGAGATAAAAAATAAATGAACAACCAGACAACAGAAAGTTTTGCATCTTAATTAATATTTGCTCCCCTGCGCGTGTGTCAGTCACCTGCTCGAGAGATGCTGGCGCCTGCAGGCCTGATGATGCTGAGTCTCAACATCCCAGCTGAACAGTATTTATGCGAACATTATATCATCCACCTTTATCCAAGCTAGCTGTTATCTTCTATCTGTGACGAAAAAGGACGAACTGAACTTGGAGTCCATTATGTGGATGACATGAATTAATTATTTCCTTGATGAACAAAGTTCATGCAGTAACCAAGGAAAATGACTGAATGGATTCTGCACCGGCTGAAACCCTCCGTGCACCTCTGTAACTGATTCTGTCCAAAGTAGTCTGAGACAGGGTCCACTAGATGTCACAAAATGCATAAAGCTTCCTTTCTGCTTGAAAGAATGCATTGTTTCTAAGGAGTCACTCAAACTCAGGGTTTTACTTCCTTTTCCAAAACAAACATAATCCGTCTCTCATTTGAGTAAAAATTAACTACAGAAACTGCACTTTGTGTAATAAGAAATTTTTTAAAGCACTTTCTGAATATGCATGTCCAAACGATTCTTGGTGCATTGTGGACTACAAAAATCTACACAAGTCAGCAACATACACAAGTCAATTCGCAAGCTGTCACGTTCCAAACTTGGACTGAACATTCAGAGCAGGTTTATCTAATCTTTCATAGTGAGCAAAATAAAAACTACTGCAGCAGACATAAACATTCGTCTCTAAACACCATATTCTTCAGATAAAGACTTCAAGCAACTGATAAATTAGTACCATCACACAAAAAGTGAGGACACTTATCCGTACTGCCAGACCAGGGGTATTTTCTTATCTATATTTTTGTTTAATGATTGTCAAGGACAGTCAAAGTCTCTCTGACACCTTTAGTCACAGTTACATGTGATTGTTTTTAATGTTATTGTTGTGATCTACTCTTTATTTTTAGTTCAAGAGGATTCCCACAGACAATCACATTGTTCTCTTGGCATTCTTGTTACTGTGTCATAAATCTCACAAATACACTGATTTCTTTCTTTTTCACTTAGATGAAGTCCTCATCTAATAATGCTTACACAATGCACATAACTGTCGTGCTGTCAACCTCCAGTAGTCAGTAAATCCTTCAGGAAAAATGCTCCGAAAACAGTATAGTATAGTGTAAGTTCAATGTCCATTTTAGTCGCTCATTCTGAGCTCCTACCCACCTTTACAAACATTAACACTAAGTGCCATTTTACATTAACTTTTGAGGAATTTACTGGATCTGATGCTCTCATCAAGAGTGACTAGAATGAAACCAGCCATAACATCTCCATTCATTAGATTACAAATATGAACACTTCGTCACACTTAATCTGTGGCATTGACATAATGTCCAGGCCAGCTGCTGACACCTACTTCTACCTTGTCTGCATTATTTTTCACTGTAATTGTCACACCTATGTGAAAGGAGAGAAAGATATATAAGCAACAGTCATCACATATGAATGTGTGACACAAACAAAGGATGTAACAGTAGCAGTGATGGGTCAACATTACAGACTTAACCTGCTTTGCATCCTGAAATTCCTCACATAACCAATAACTACTGAGTAAAGTGCAGTTGTATAAAGACCCCTTCTGGATGTGTCACTTAATTTTCATAAGAAATCGAGACATTTTGAACAGAAAATCAGAAAAGACACACCATTGGATGGTTTAACAATCACTGAAATTATGACTGACTTCAGTGCTGGGTGTCCTTGATAGATCATTAACTACAGTGAACTAATCTTTATAGTCTGTTGAAATCATCAAAGTGGACCAGACTCCTGTCACTTGCAGGAGATGTAGCTGAAATATCTCCTTGTTCTTTTATCAGTCGGAGTTGGACAACTGGATTAGTAAAGCTGAAAACAACAGAGGACTAAAGCCTCGAAGTCTTTGGATTTTTCTAGTGCAGCTGATTTTACATATGTCTGACAGTTGAGCCTGAAATACACTGAAAAGCATTTTACCTGCTGTCTTAAGTGTGAAATTTTTGTTGTTGGTATTAGTATATGTGACAATTTCAGGATCATTTAGAGTTAAGATCATTAAATCTTAGCAAGATTGTATGATACAGAAATTCTTCTGAATCTAAGCATTCTTAACGACCATGGTTGGTACAGGTGGACCAGTGGACACGTTCTCCGTGCCGGACTATGTTGTGTTTGCTGGAATTATTTTACTGGCAGCTGGCATTGGCCTTTTCCAGGCAATCCGAGGTCGTAAGGACTCCAGCAGCGCTGAGTTCTTGCTGGGTGGACGTCAAATGACAGCGGTGCCTGTTGCCATGTCGCTCACTGCCAGCTTCATGTCTGGCATCACAGTCATTGGCACACCTGCTGAGGTCTACCGCTTTGGAGCTTCCTACTGGCTCTTCGCCTTCTCCTATGCCATCATGTCTGCTGTCACTGCCGAGCTCTTCGTCCCACTGTTCTACAGACTGGGTATCACCAGTGCCTATGAGGTGAGGAAATGTCACAGACTGTATATTATAATGGTACAAAGCCTGGCTGACAGGTGCAGCAGGAAAATACTTACAATGCAAAGATCAATAAAGCAAGCATGCTTTCTTGGTACAGAAAGCACATCTGTCAAAGGTTGTACAGAATGTAACTGTTATAAAAGTATTTCATCCAAAAGGTCGGCCATTACAGTTCAAACTTGAGAAAGGAAACAAAGAAACAAACTCCAACATTTTGTAAATGTGAATGTATAAACGAAACCACCATGTATGAACCAAATCATCAGTTTAATAATGTTTGACCATTGTTCCTTTCATTTCCAGTACCTGGAAAGGCGCTTCAACCGGCTCATTCGGCTAATTGGAACAACAATGTACATCGCACAGACGGTAACTAAACATGTCTTTATTGAAAACAATTACCTTTTGTATGTAGATAATTAAAAACTAAATGACAAAACCATGTGGAACAAACATCCATAATTAACATGGTAAATGTAACATGGTAAAAAGCACCTCCCTTTTCTCCGTTTGACTTTATGTAAAATGTACTTGATCCTGCTGCCAAGGTTAATATGAATCACCTGTTTGTTGAGTTTCCATCTAATCAACTAATGGTGGAATCTTTTCTCAGATCCTGTACACCGGTTTGGTCATCTATGCTCCAGCTCTTGCACTAAATCAAAGTAAGTCAATACAAAGGCTGTTCTTAAACCAGTTGTGAATAAAAAGTGCTTTGTATGATGCTAACGTCCTCCAGATTCCCGTGTTATTGTTTGTGACTTCTCACCTTTTTCACTTGCCACAAACTCTCAGGTCCACTTCTTCTGGACAACAAACCTGTGGACAAACAAGGAATGATTAGCATTTTTAGATTTCAGCCTTACTTAACTGTAACTTATTAAACTGGTGATACATTGCTCTGTCCAATCTCCTGACAACTATCTATTTTGTCCTGATAACAGAGTTCTTCTAACAGACTTTGTTAAAAGATCGTGCTGTTTCTTTCTCTCATGTTCATCCTAAACACAAGTCCCAAAAACAAAAAAGAAAACAACAAAGAAAGAAAGAAAGAAAAAATGTGCTTTCATTTGAAATAAAAGGAAAATTGGTTGCAAGTGCCTAATTATTATGATGGATAAATACACCATTTCAGGGAGGTTATGGAGACTGCAGCTTGAGGTTACTAAAACTGTCACGTGTTGTTACATCTATACAGGCTTATTTTGATTATCTGAATCGTAACGGAAGTTTTTTTTCATTACTCAGTCACAGGGCTTGATCTGTGGGGAGTGCTGGTGGCTTCAGGAGTCGTGTGCATCATCTACTGCACTCTGGTTGGTACTGTGCCTGTCAAAAAGTATCATGTATTGTATTGAATGGATGACCGACATACCAAACAGTATACAAGAAGTTTATAATGCATACAAACACAGACTGAAATCCTCAAGTCCAAGAATGTTTGTATTTCAAACATGGTTAAACGTTAAAAAAGTTAAAAAGTCTGGTTCGGTGTGGTTTTTACAACCAATTTTGCACTTTGATATCACCATCCAATAATTTTAGTTTTATATTTTTATAAACCTTTATGATCTTGTGAAATGTGTTACATCTGCCAAGGAGGATGTTTTTGGTTCAGTTTGTTTGTCTGATTGTCAGGAGGATTACGGAAAAATTACTAGCCAAATTTTCATGGAAATAGGTGGAAGGGTGTTGCAAGGGCCAAAGAAGAACCCATTTAATTTTGGAGCGGACCTGTATCACAGGGCGGACACACAAGTTATTTTTCACTTTCAATAACACTGTGAGGACATTTGGCCTTGACGGAATAAGTGTCATACGTCTTACAATCCACATTCACATGTACCAGCAATCCTCTGAGGGCACGTGCACGTATAGTTGGGGACAGTGGTTTCATGGGAGAATTGGTACAATTGAAACATCACCGCAATTGTAACAACACTTTATTCTCACACTAAGGTGTGTCTATAAAAACATAAATACACACATACAGTATCCTGCAGCATACTTGGACTCACATCCAAATGTGAAATTCTAGTAGTTTTAAACATGTATCCAGACAAACAGTATAAAGTGGCTCAAATTTGCACATCATTGGTGAGTGGACTATTGGCCTTGGTGGATGTCTGCACTCTCCAAGTGCCCATCTAGTTTCAAATGTGATTCTCTGCATGAATGATACACATTTCAACATTACACTTAGCCTCAACTATCCCTAAATTGGAAACACTTCACAAAAGTACTATGATAAGATGGCTCTAACGTGGATTTTGTTTCAGGGTGGTCTGAAAGCAGTAATCTGGACCGATGTCATCCAGATGGTAATTATGCTGGCAGGTTTTGTGGCTGTTATAGCTCGAGGAGCTGTACTGCAGGGAGGCCTGACGAATATTTGGCAAGATGCTGCCGAAAGAGGACGACTAAATGCGTTTGAGTAAGTACAGAAGCAGACTTGTGTAAAATAAAATTCGTCATTAGTTTGTTTTAAATAGATTATGATAGCAGATGGGAGGGGCTTCCTGGATCAGAGAAATTAGTTTGCAGCCACAGGAAAACAAATATTATCAATTTTCCTGTAACTGTTGCTTTAGAATCCAAGAAAGGAAGCTTAACCCTTTATAGGGCAAGTGACCATATTTGGTAGTTTCCACACAGTTTACATACTGAAAAATTGTAAAAAATAAAAATAAAATACAGAAATAAACTTTTGTTATGTCCTCCAATAACACTGTAAGGTTGAATTCTTGAATTTCAAAGTATTTTAATGAGTGCCCTATAAAGGGTTAACTGGAAACTGTTTTGCACACAACAATAAAGACAACGGAATATGAATGATGTCTGCTTATTGCCTCAAAAGTGTCAGCCCACATCATTGGAAGTTTGTATTGCTGCCACTATTCTTTCACCTGTTGACTTTTATCACAGTTTTGACCCAGATCCTCTGAAGCGACATACATTCTGGTCTATTGTAATCGGTGGCACTGTGATGTGGGCATCTGTCTATGCCATCAACCAGTCCCAGGTGCAGCGCTACATCTCCTGCAAAACCTTGAGACATGCCAAGATGTGAGCATTCCTGCAGTGCAATGTAAACAATACACTGTTGACTGTGAGCAAAGGTTAATGCACTGACATGTCTTTCTCCATCTCTCAGGTCGTTGTATCTGAACATGGTTGGCTTGTGGGTAACTGTGACTCTGGCTGTGCTTTCTGGCTTCACCATGTTCTCCATTTACAAGGACTGTGATCCACTTAAAAACAGAGATGTGAGCACCCCTGACCAGGTAACTGCAGCTGCAATTGTCTCTTCATTCGACATCACATTGACGTCATGGTTTTTGTCGTGCAACAAAGCAAGAACAGTAAAAATGGTTTATATTTGTAAATCAGCTACTGCCCTACCTTGTGATGGATATGCTAGCAGACTACCCTGGAGTCCCTGGCTTGTTTGTGGCTGCTGCATACAGTGGCACCCTTAGGTGAGGCCTGACACAAACAAAGAAACATTTTTTTAGTCACAAATGCTGTGTTGATGAAGAAATGCTGTAAATGCAGTAGACAAGATACAATGATAAGGAAAGAATAAGCTGACAGTACCTGCATGGGTTACATTTCTTCCTGAGAAAAGTCCACGTGATTGTTCCACTGAAAAGTTTTTGTTGCGTTTACATTTACAAGAAACTACCATCCACATGCTACCTGAGACTGATCTGATCTATACAATCTAATCTTCTATTTAAATGTATCAGTCTTTATGCTCTGTTCAGTGACTAAGGATGTACACTTACATATTTTTCAGCACGGTGTCTTCCAGCATTAATGCCCTCGTTGCTGTCACGATGGAAGACTTTATAGTTCCAGTGTTCAAAAACCTCACACAGAGACACGTGTCATGGATGAACATGGGCCTGAGTAAGTTGTGCAAAAAATACTTCCAATCTAATTAAGACATATTTGGAAATTGGAGCAAACACTTCCTTAAACACTAACTTAGTATGAGTTTATGATACATTCTGGTCATCGTAAATATTACACTAATCACCATACACTGTGAGCTCACAAGATACTAGCGGACACCAAGATGGCCATTATCTTGTTACTCTTAGCAGGTAATTTAAGTGTTTCCAGTTCCACTGCACAAGCTATGACATGATCAATATGTGGTAAAAGCAGATAGCTGAGCAGCTCTGAACAAGAGAGAGAGAGTTTTGTTTATTCAAAAACTAATTTAAATCATTACACATGAAGAGTTTCTAAAAACAGACTTCACTGGACACAATGTGCAAACAGTGATTAATGCTACAATGATCTAGTTCTCTCATCAGGTAGATTTACTGAGAATAGCCTGGACAAGCTTGAACAAGTAGGTTCTACAAACTTCTTTTGGCTGGGTAAGATCAAGGGAGTGGCTTGACGGTCTCTTTTTCTGTGAGAGGAATTCTGCAGCAAAAACAATTCATTGTTTTTTTTAAAATACATATTAGTATGGCTCTGTAATGCTGTTTGCTCACAAGATCACAATGTTCCTTTTCATTATGACCCAAAAAAAAAAAAAAAACAGGGTTCCTGCAGGGTTCACAAAGTTAAATTTAGGACCTTTTTTATACCACATAGAAAGCAATTTAACACTTTCACAATTACGTTTCACAATTAAGTATGGAATTTTGATGGAAAACCTTTAGGGATGATATGACCCTTATTTCAATATATATCAATAATTACTAATGCTATAATTAATGAAATTACCGTGACCTGGATGTAAGGGACGGAGTAAGTAAGGGACAGAAAATGAATGTGTCCATACATCCACATTCTGCTACTTAAACCACTTAAGATTCATTTATGTTTTTACTAAAATTGACCTTTGTCTGTTATGAGACAACGAACTTCCTGGCTACTATACTGTACTCAAGCAGCAGTGACATAAAAAAAGCACTGAAGAGCTGCCTGCACCTACAACACTTTCAGTTTATAGATGGGTAATATGTCCCAACAGCCCGAAATCGGATACATTTTAAAACTAACAGTAAAACAAGAGAGAAAGCAATTTGAACTTTAAATAGTAAAATGCAGAAAATGTATTTTATAAAATACATGAAGCCGAAAAGCACTATTGACTTGATAAAAATTCAGACTTCAGTTACATCTATCTCAGCTTTATGAGTATATGTATATGTATGAGAAACATTAGCTCATCTGTCGGTACTTTGAAAGTTGTGATTAGATCCTTTCTTTAATTTCAATGATTTGAATTTTACCATCTCCCAGGTGTATTCTTTGGTGCCGTGTGTATTGGGATGGCTGGAGTTGCTTCAATGATGGGAAGCATTTTGCAGGTGAACCTCTCACAACCATGCACTAACAGTACACAGTACAGTACAGTCATTTCTTGCTCTACAGCACCATCAAGTGCTGAGTATTAAGAACTACAAGCTTCCTGCCTGTTCTCTATTTTCAGGCAGCTCTGTCCATATTCGGTATGATCAGCGGGCCTCTTCTTGGTCTTTACCTATTAGGCATGCTATTCCGCACAACAAATTCGATAGTGAGTATTACCTATTACTGGAACATTTACTAGCACAACTGCACATTCTCACAATGAAACTGACTATGTGTGATACAAGCAAGGAATGTTTGACTGCAGTGTTATTTACTTTGCAGGGAGGGCTTGTGGGAATGGTCACTGGTCTAGTGTTGACTCTGTGGGTGGGGATTGGAGCCCAGATTTACCCACCACCAGATGAAAAGACAATTCCTCTCCGGCTCACTACTGAAGGCTGCAACGGCACAAGGGACCAAAATTTCACCACAATCAGTCCAGTGACTCTGACCACACAGCTTGAGTGAGTCATATCACAAAAATTAAGGTCCATCAAATACATGACATGGTGACAATAAATATGATGCAGCAAATGAATAACAAGCATAAAAATGATTCAAGGCTTTAAACCATCCAAAAAAAAAGATTTAATTCTATTTGCATCAAGGTCAAACAGCTGCAACGATAAGTCATGGTCCACAAGCTTGATTAAAGCCAACCAGCTGCTTTTGCTGCTTTTCTGTTTTATATAACTGTAACCTGAATGTCTTTGTGTTTTGGACTGCTGGTTGGACAAAATGCCACTTTAGAATGTAATCTGATGATTAATTGAGAAAATAATCTGTAAATTAACTGATAATAAAGATAATCATTTCTTGTATCCCTACTACAGAAAAAGTAACAATCATGTTGGTGTAACAAGTGCAGAATAACAGGAAGATGATTATTAAAATGATGTTCTTTGTGTGTCAGAGTCAGGCCAGCTCTGGCAAACTCCTGGTACTCTCTGTCTTACGTCTACTTCGCTCTCTTGGGTGTATTGACCACAATGGGGTCTGGCTTGCTGGTGAGCGTTATCACAGGTGAGGCATTATCTCTAAACCTCTACTTCCATTGCAGAGACACATCAATGCTTGTATGGCCTAAATGTTTAAAATTATAATCGACATCTATCATAAAACAGTTAAAGGAATATGTATCTATTTCTTTTTAGGTGGATACAAGCAAGAAAAATTGGACTCTGATCTGTTTGTGAAGAAGAGCGATCTGATATGCTTCAACAGGTGTAGTCAGCCAGAGGTAAGAGATTGATCATTTTGTTAGAGAACTGTCAACAAAGTGAGCATATACTGCTCCCCAAATTAAGATTCGGTCATATGTCACTAATAATTTGCTGGATGTCTTCTACAGGTATTAAACATCACAGTAAAGGATGCAGCATTCTTTCACACGGGAGCTGACAACCCAACATTCAAAGAAACTGAAATGATGAGTAACACATAAATGACAAGCCACAATTGTTTTGTTGCTACATCGCTGTGATGCATTTGATTTACAATAACAAATAATTGTAACTCTATTATTGGTATGTGCCTATTCATTATGTGCTAAAATTGAGATACAAAATAATTTTGATATTAAATTAAGAAAGAGCTTGATAACTAGCAACAAAACTTAGCAAAGCTGAAGTTGAACATTAAAAGGATTTAATTCAAATTCCAAAATGTACCTATTTATGTCACGGTCCCACTGTGGTGCAAATAGAAATATACAGTAGGAACATGTTCTGCAACTTTTGGTATTATAATATAGTCCTTTAATTTAACAGGATGCTTTTTTGCTGTTGTAGTATTCCCAGAACAAAAGGGAAGAAGGCTTTTAATATACACAAGCTATATCACCAGTATACCACCATATCTTTGGCCCACATCGACTGAGCTGCTTCCACTTTCTGTTAAGCAGTGATGTGTCTTACTTTTATTGCCCTTTGTTCAGTTGTTCTGCCTGATAGCGACTGCTGGCTCTATGCTCTCTACCTGAACATTATCTTCTTTTATTTCATGCTGACACAGACTGGCACACTGGAATACTGTTTGTTACTTTGCAACAGCTATGAATGCATTACTGTTTTGAAGGAACAATGGTCATTTGTTGAGTTTTTTGTGCATTGCCTTGTTATTTTATATAAAAATTGTGCACTCTTTATGGACTACCTGTACCAATCAGTCACAAATTCTACTTGTTAATAAATTTTTTGTACAAAGTTCAACCGTGTTGACTGAAAACACACCTACACAAGCATACAAATTCAACTGAGAACGTCAGTGTGTGTATGACCTCCGGATATCTGTGAGAGAGAATACAAGATGCCAAGAAAGATAAGTTTACTGTGTAGTTAATAATTTGGCAACATGGCTTCTCTTCCACTCAGGGCTGTAAAATTTATTTGAACTGAGCATGGGAGAGCCAGACAGAGAGAGGGACTGAGCTTTGGTCTAGGTAATAACCCTGCCCTTTGTCTCCCTGGCAACATATAATAGAGGAAGTTTACAAAGGACGGACCTGCCCACTTTTACCTGCCACCATGCCAGCAAATCAAGTCTTTAGCTGTTTCAGGTTTGTAGGAAGTGGAGAGTGAGCTGTGACAAGGAGGCAGACTCACTGCCAGGGAAGTGAACTAAGTCACTGCGTTCACTGATACTAACAGAACAAGGTGAGCCGAATTTTTTCAATCAGTCTACAGAAATAAGTTCTGAAAAAATAATTTACTTCTTAATCAAGGTTTGGACTTAGGTTTTCACAGGAGAGGGAGATTAAAAGTGCCTCCACTGATGTAAGAGTTGATAAGCAATTAGCACTTTCTTAGTGCGTACAGTCATGTTTAGTGTGTATGGTCATTTCCTGCTGCTGATCTGTTCTAAGAAGATCTCTGAATGTAATCTTTATGACGTACTTACAAAAGGTCATACAGTATGTTTAGGGTATTATTTTCACTGCGCAACACTGTGGCGGTCTCAGGCTTTAGGTTGACACTGTAACTATTACATAAATGTTTCGACAGTGTTTATTTTATAGGAGTGTTTTTCAGCCCATGTTTTGTTCCCCAGTACAGGACTTAATGGCCATGGATACCATCTTAGCTACCTTGGCTTGTTACCTTCTGGCCCTGTCTTTTGCTGTGGCACAAACGGAGCTGACGTCGACCATACCTACAATAACAACCTCTGGCTTAAACCTGACACCATCTAACTCTCCTGACATTGCAACTGTTATCTCAGATTCGACTGACAGCACAACTCCATTTACTAACATGACCCCAAACAATGAAACATTCACCAATAGTACAACAGCTACAACTGAGAGTACAAGTACAAGTACAAGTACAAGTCCTCTCCAGACCTCTCAGTCAACAACTATCACGACTCCTCTAACAAACACTCCATCGCTGACGACTCTAACAGCAGCAACGCAAACCACAGTGGGTAATATAAGTACATCTGATACTCCAGTAATTACAACTGCAAATTCATCTCACACTGTGAACACAACCTCAGATTCACTGGACAGAACAACACAAGGTAAGAATCAGGCTTCCTGTTTTATTAATGATTCAATTGTTCATGTTGATATTAAACTCATGTGAATGACTCTAATTGCTTCCTTTTTTCCTGTGGTATTAGCTTTGCAATTAAACATTCCAGAAAAGAACATGACTATTGTCTTCAGCGTTGTACTTGGAGTGTTTGCTATGGCATTGGTTGCCTTCATGTTTCACAAATGCAAAGAGAAAATCCAATACTTGCATCAACCTCTTCACAATACTGATGACACGGGTAAGGAGTTTCCCTTCATTATAAAATCAATACAAACTGATTTATCTAGTATTATCAGTCAAATGTACCTTTTAACTACTATTTTATTTAATGTATAATTTTCAACAGATGCATTTGTACCAGATGATGACACACTCGTAATTTCTGGAGGACTTTATGACGGCCTTCCAATATATGACAATATACCAACACCCTCAGCAGACCAATCTCAATTCCGCCTCGAGTTCCTTCATTAAGGAGAGAGAGTTCCTACAGTTTGAGATCACCTTCGGTTTGTGACAGACATGGGCAAAACCAATTTCCTTCATCAATTAGAACAATTTCAAGACTGCAATTTCACCCCTGTGAAATTCACATTCTTCATGGGAGTCTAATGGCAGAGAGGACAGGAAAATGACGATGGGCAGAACATTCAAACAAGGACAAAGTTGACTGATTTGAACATTACTTTTACTTATATCACTGGCAACACTAAGATAGATTAATATATGAATTAAATATATATTAAGATCGAAAAACTCAACACATACACCTTTTCCCACACCAACTTTAAACTTGTGCAGAATGGATGAGATTTTATGTGAACACCAATCAAGACAAATTATTCCATGCAACAGTGCTACAACAAACTGAACTTTTGTAAAAGTACTTAAAAGCATAGATGGTGACTCTACAGTTACTTAGACTTTTCCTTCAAACAAACAAAACTGGAATGTGAACACCTAAATCTTTCTGTTAACAATATTGTTTAACTAATCCATAACAATACCTTTCTATGCATGTTAAGAAATAAATCTGCCTGTGTGATTATAATTACTATCTATCTGATCACTAATATAACGGTATATGTAAGTTATGTAAGTTGGAACATGGACAGCTAACCTGTCTAATATTGTTGTAATAACTGTTTATCTGACCTGTAACAGCACTATTTATGCAAAGATCTTCTCATTGCTTTTCTTCTTTTTTTTGTCACAGCCAGTAACAGCAGTCCAACCAGCATCTCTCATCCTTTTTATTGCAGCTAGTTTCAAGGAGTTCCCTGGTGATTTATGAGTGACAGGGCTCTGGATCTGAAAAAAATATTGATCAAAATCTTTAATGAATTAAGGGACCCATTCTTCTTTGTCCATGCATAAAATTCATGAATACAATTTCAAATAGCATTACACCACTATGGTCACGCTACCTTTTGCAAGATGTTTCGTTTGCAGTGTGAAGCAGAAAAATTGGATGCAGGTGCAAAGCTCTGTCAAGAAGAGAAAAAGAAGACCAAATCAGCTTTTCTGGCAATCTTGCACAAATGATCAAAAGAACAAAACCAGCACAGTTTATGATACTGCATACTTCTGACAAATAAACCATCAACAATTAGAATACTACTCACCAAGATATCATTTTGATCAGAGCTATCAGACTTGGGGTCAAGCTCTATGGTGCTCTTCCCCCAGTTTGGTGACAGAGCAGAAGGTGGTGTCCTTATTCTGTAGGACTATGAGGGATTTCAAAGAGTAAATGTCAGCAAAAGTCATTAATATTTTATTAATTTTGGAAAATGTCAGAATGATACTGTATATTACTTTAATCTTAGATATTCCGTCAATGCTATTTGTAATTCGTCTTGAGGTTTTCAGGTCTTCAGTGTAAATTTCCTATGAAGAAAAGTCAATGTCAGTTAGAGTTGAATGAATGTCAGAGTTATTATGAATGCTACAGTCATACACAGAATTACACAGAATGAACTCTTATGATAAACAGGCATCGATCATTGCCAGTCAACAGTTATAAACAGATTAAACTGTCTACCTTGGTTTTTGGTGTGGTTCCACCTGATGTTCTGATGGACTCAGAGTCAGATTCCTTAACCACAGAACATAAAATGTTATCACAGTTACATTTTGAGTATCAGCAATAAGCTCTAGTGGCATGTTCACACTGTGTTCATTCACTGTTTACATACAGTGTATACAGAGAGTGACACTTCACCTACACAAGAATGCACACAAAGAGAAAAGCAAAGCCTTTGCATGCACATGCACACACAGCAAAAAACACCTTCCTTTTTCTCCTCACACAATTTAAGTGAATAATAAACAGTATGTCCATGAAAAAAGGCAAATACTGTTCCCTAACAGGATGATGGTTTGAATGGGACAAACAGACAAGTAAATACACAATGTCTACTGTAGTTTTACATAACCTTCCTTGACCATGAAAATGCAAAAGAGAACATGCAATATGTTGTGTATGTGACAACTTACATCAACAATTCACAATGTGGCTGACTTGAGACAATTTCCTCAAACTGTCTAAAAGCTTTTGGAAGATTAATCTCACCGCTTTCTTCATAACTGCAGCTCTTCCATCATCTTTGCTGTAGGAGGGAGCTTTCCTGGTCTTGCAGAAGTCAAACACGTATCTCTTTGAAGCGCTCTCTTTTGGAGTCTCTGAACATCTCTCTTGTTCACAATTTGAGGCAGGTGACTACAATTTATAAGATTAAATCTTTGTGAAGTACAAGCGATGACAAACCACGTCCACAGTGGTAGTCTATTTGCTAATGTACAGATGTTGTACCTGCTTGATCATTACTTGCGACAGCTGAGTGATTTTCATTGATGATATTTCTTTCTTCAAATCAGCTAGCTCCTTCTGCAGGGTTTTCTAATAACAATGAAAAAGTGTTTTTCAAAGAATGAACTGTCTCAGACAGGTAAAGTACAATGAGTACTAAATAAGTACAAAAATAAACTGATTCGAACAAGGGACATACCTTCTCTGTCACTTCTGTCTTTAGCTGCTTCTTCAGCAGATCATTGTCTGTTCTGTGCTTCTCAAGATCCAACTCCTGATTTAGTTTTAGCAAATTTGGGATACAATGTATTCATTATCTAATTTTCTGTGAATAAACATTAATAGGTGATGTTTTGCATCATACCAGTGATTTCCTATAAGCAATAGCCTCTCTCTCTTTCTTGTTGTTCTCATCAAGTTCTGCATCCTTTTCTTCAACCATGCGGTCATATTGACTCTAGTAATAGATTGATAATAATAAGTGTCTTTCAATGCAACATACATTCAGATTGACAGTCATGCTGTACAAGAGTTGTTTCAGACAGCAAAAAATATACTTTAGAAGATAAATATACCTTATTTTATCTTATAAAGTATAGTTTTATGACAACCTTACCTTGTGTTTTTCCATCAGTGCGACCATATCTGCTATCTTGTGTTGACACTTGAGTTCAGTGTCTTCCTTGCTCTTGATGGCCTCTGCTGCTGTTAATTTGAGTTTTTGTACCTGTAAGACAAGGTGGTTTTGTTCTTGATTTTTCATTCTAAGGAGCTATAATATGGTAAATAACACAACGTTATATAAGTAACCTCATTCTTAAGCTCTGCTGCAACAGTTGATTTGGACTCAAGATCCTTAAGCAATTTCTGATGGTCTTCCTCATTCAGCCTTTTAAGGTTCTCAGACTCCTCGTGAAGACCATTGATCTACACACAGCAACAACCATCTACATTATACACGGTCATATTCATTAGTTTATTTGTTTTATCTCAATATTAAGAACTGGAATTTAAAAATCAGCATACCATGTTTTCAAGTTGACTGGATTTTGCAATCTCCTGTGCTATTTGTTTCTTAAGCACTTTATTCTGAAAATATACAAGACAAATGTTAGCTGAAAATATAACATAGTCATTTTATTGAATATCTACAGTTTCATAGTCATCACATACCTCTTTCTGGTATTCCTCCTGGGCTTTAAGTTTTTTCCTTAAATTGCACAGCTAAAAAACAAAAAGAAATATTGACCAGAAAATGATCAACAATAATAACAGCATTTTAAGTTTTCTATTTCATAATCACCTTTATTTCCACTGCTTTGATGTGTTTTTCTTTCTCTGTAATTTTCTCCTGCAGATGTTCACACTGTACACAAAAAGAAGAAATAAAATCATTATTCAACATTTTTTTCAGAATAACAGGCATCTTTCTTGTGTTTTTATTGATAAATTATTTAGTTGGCAAACTTACATTCTCTTCAATTTTCTTCCGCAGAGTCTCAGTTTCCTGATGCTCCCCATGGATTTTGTTTTTAATGGAGTTTACTTCCTCTCTATTACATGGAAATATACAATTCTAAATCTCTAAAACTACACAATGTCAAATTTCTTGAGGTCTCTATAGTGTAAACTCACTGTAAAAAATGGTTTTCTTCTTCCAGTCTTTGAATTTCTTTTGTGAGCTTCACAGCCTTCTCATCACTTGCCTGAACAGTCAAATTTGTTATTCATATGATATAATGAGTGATAAAAATAAAAACTAATGCCTAATGCAATTACTGTACACTTGAAAATGATTTATCACATTTGATCATTCAGACCTTCATGTTTGCCTCAATAGCTTTCACATGAGAGGATCCACTCTTAAACTGCTGTTGAATGGCTGTCTTCTCAGATTGCACCTCATTAAAGTTGGATAACAGCTCTTTGTACTTTACTCTTAAAAATAACACAAATTATACAAATTAGACATTAAGATTACACCAGTTTTTATAATATTCTGGCTTCAGAACTTACTCATGCTGTGAAATGTCTTTCATCAGTTGCTCCATCTGAAAGGTGTTTTTCTTTTTTTCAGTAAACAACTGTCCCTCCAGCTCCTGTACTTTGATCTGAGGGAATAGAAAATAATGCAGTGAAGCTATGTATTATATATAATTCACAATATCACTGAATATTTTTTCTTTATCAAAAAAAAATCCCCCAAAAGGTGTAAAAGTGCAACAAGAACATGAAACTCATGTAAAAACCTCTGTCACTGTGGACTTCTCCTTTAAATCTTCTTGTGCCTTTTCAGCAACTTCACAAGCCTTCGTCAGTCGATCATTTTCAGCAAGGACAATCTCTGCTTCATTCTGTATCAATAAAAGAAAATGAGGAATCTAGAGCACATGTTTTTAGGTATCTGTATTAGACTATGGAATAAACATCCCTTTCCCCTCTGAAGTGAAGTATCTATTTGTATCACCTTTAAAAGCTGGACTTCTTCAGCTTTCCTTGAGATCTCAGCTGTGAGTTCCTCCACTCTGACTTCAGTGACATTAATCTTAGCCTTCATGGACTCAATGGATTTTAATTTTTTGTCCTTAGAACAACAATAGTATACTGTGACTGTCTTCAAGTCATCTTCTATAGTGTCTGCACTACAATGAATGGTTCAGAAGCAAAGAATACATTCTCCTAGAAGACTGAAATACACCTTACCAGTTCATCTTCAAGGATTTTGACCTGCGCATCTTTCTTTGCACTCTGCTCCATTCTCTCTCCTGTTACGTATGAAAATCTTTCACCCTGACATACAAGCAAATAAAAATATCTACATATTTCACGCAGTGAGGCTTACCTAAAAGTGTGTTTCTCCTTTCAAGTTCCTCATTTTTTGCCATGAGGTTTTCCTCAAGTTCCTTGGCCCTTGAAATTTAGTCACAATAGGAACATAATGGCATGAGGAAAAACATTTTTGATCGGGAGAATGCGTTACATTTTCAGGAATTAATTATACCTGTGTATCTCTAAGGCTAGTGAATTCTGTAGCTCCTGAATAGTTGTCTCGATCTGCTCCAGCTTCTCTGCTTGTTGATTTTTAACTCTGATGAGCTCCTCCAGGTTTAAATCTTTGCTTCGAATCATCTCTGCATATTCTTTTTCACTTTGTTCCAGCATTGCAGCAATAGCATCACGATTTTTCTGAAGGAAAGAAAACATTTTAATAAAGGAAACAGAACACAACGGAGCCCAGTTTCATGGGAAATGACAAAAATCATAACACACTCGCCTCAGTTTCTTTACAGCGCTGCTCTACAGTGTGCAGTTCTTGAACAAGAGATTCCTGTTCAGTTTTTGTGCTTTGGAGAAGTTCATATTTTTCATCTGAAAAGTTAGTAAAAGTAAATATCTAATGATACGATCTTTGTTGTCATTCTCTAGTTATCCTTCAAATTACAAAGTGATCTCATACTGCTCACTAATTTAACATTGTAGAAAAACAAAAGTGCAAAATATTTTATCATTTTATAGTAAGGCCTACTTTTTCACCTTTTAATGTCATTTTCATAAGTAGTTGTCCCAAGAGAGAGACACTGCACACACAAGAAATAAGAACTACTATGACATTAGCAAAATGACCCTCTTGAAATGTAATCATCATCTTACTTGTTGCTTCTTGAAGCTGTTTGCAGTGCTTCTGAGTTTCATGGAAGTCAAGCTGGATTTTTTGTAGTTCATTTTCCTTATTCTTAAGTTTGGTTTGAAGCACAGCAACCTGTGAATGTGGTATCAATCCTTAAGTTGTTTGTTTCTAAACTTGTGGTTACATTAAGCTCCAAAACAAACTCATCTGAAGAGTTACTAACCTCTTTCTCTCTCATGTTACAGTCTTGATGATATTTTCTTTTAGATCTTCAAATTGCAGCAAGTCCTCTTTGACTGGAAAAAGATCAAATTTAAGGAATATTTTATTCTTCATGTTATTTCTGACTAATGAAAATCAGTCTTAAAATTTGGATTTACTATAGTAAAAAGTCCAACAGTCCTACAAAAAACCAAAAACAAAACCTTTCTGCATCTCTTGCTGATCAGCTTCTGCTCGAATACGAAGGCTTTCGAATGCTGCAATTAGTTTCTACAGAAAAAAAGTTACTTGTAAACTGATAGTCATACCTTATGTCCTACTGTTGCTGTAAGTCCTTTATAACACTTATTAATAAAAACAAATACTTCATCATGACATTGATTTGGAGGTGTTTTACCTGAATACTTTCACTATTTTCCATAAAGAGGTGATGTGTTTCTTCTCTTTCTGATTCAACTACAAAATGCAAAGAGTGGTTATAAAATATGCAGCAATTATTTTCTACACCTTAACAATATGGCTGGTAAAGACAGGCATTTGGGAAGAAAAATGTAAAGCACTTTTTACTCACATAAATGCATTTTCTCAGCCGACCGCTGAAAAGTATCTTTGAGGATATTACACAAGTTCCTAGTTGCATTGTTTCTGTATTTCAGATTTGGAAACAAAATATTTTATGTAGACAAAACATTTATATTTAAATATCAGATTGTCAAGTTTGTCTGGCTTTGACAGAACACATCAAACAAACAAAACCCATACTTGTTCTTCAAATCCTCATTTTCACTGATCTGTTCCTCCAGTTTTACACTGAGACTTTCATTTCCAAACTGGAAAGACAGAACACACACAGCAGATACCACTATAGATCTCAAAGGGTGTTAGGGCATGCTGCTCCTCTATTACCAATAACTCTTTAATATAAACAAATTAAATTAACAAATTAAATGCTCTACATACAGTATGTGTTTAGAGAGAGAGAAAAGGAGAGACAGAGAAAACCTGTCACTATGGCACACACCTGCAATTCTTGAATGGCTTTGCGCTGAGTTTCAATTGTTCTTTTGTTTTCTTGTAGTTTCCTTTCCTTTTGCACAGCATCAGTGTCAGCTTTGACCTTCCAACATTTAATTTTCTCAACTTCATCAAACAGCTTGGAATAAAGCTGTCCAGGATTGCAATTATTCTGGGGAATAGTCACAATGATGGGAAGTAAACTGACATGCTTTAGAATAACGACATTGCAAAGGCTAAGTGTATCCTGTTCATGCTTCACATTTTTGTACAATGAAAATATTACCCCATCTTGTTCCATTGGTGGCACAACTTTCATCTTGGGAAAGTCTTTCAAGGAGGGACAATAATTAATTCATCATAGGTTTTATGAAATGATTGTGCTGAAATTATGTAGGCAGTGTTGTTTAACAGAAAATACCTTGTCTGGTTGGTGCAACCATGCTTGTATTGGGAAGCGGCATGCTCTGCTCTTTGTCAAAACCTTTACTGTAACCCTAGTGGAAAACAGCAATGATGCTTAGTCATCATATGTATTAATGAATACTGCCTCTTAGATTACAGCTGCCTCCATTCATTAATGCTTTCAGCTTACAGCAAGGAAAACAATGGCACAAATGTGCATACTGTATAAGACTTTCATGTCTGGTAAAAAGTTGGCTAATTATTGTGCTGCAGGACGGCATCAGTGCTGAGCTAACATCAAAGTGTTTTACTTTCTATTAACATTTCCTGTTTGTTACCTATTGGCTATTTCAACTTACCTGCTGCAATGTGTTCATGAAATCCTCACAGTTCGGAATGATTTCCTGAGGTCGAACAGCAGACACCTGTCCCTGATTCAACCTGGGCGGTACCAACAGTCTGAAGTTAAAACCTCGCTCTCTCTCCATCCTGAAATGAACACATAGATACAGCTTCTGTTAATTCAAACTAAAGTCAGTGGTGAAAGAAGCATTCAGATCCTTTACTCAAGTAAAAGTACTTCACTTTACTTAAGTGAAAATACTGCTAGTACAAGTCTTTCATAGCCTGCCTTAAGTAAAAGTATGCACAGTAAGTATTATCAGCAAAATTGTCTCAAGGTATCAAAGATCATTATGTAGAAAAATGGCCTTACGATTGTCTATCGTGTTTTTGGATTAATATTACTTGTGCATTATTGTGTTTGTTGCATTTTACGGCTGTAGATGTTTACGGTTACGTTACTTTTAGCTATTTCTATACACTGTTGGGCAGTTTAACCTAAAACAAATGCATCATATTCTATAAGATTGCCCTCAAGAGATTATTTGTTGTGTCGCTGTCCTGTGAGAACTACATATCTCTCTTTTCCATGTAGTCTAATGAGGGGTTGAAAATGTATTTATTTTAAGAAGCCATAAAGGAAAAGATGAATCCTTTAGTTTACCAGACAAATAAACAACAATACAATATTAACAATATTTACAACAACAATATTTGCCTTTCAAATAAGTACTATAAAGCTGCTCAGAATGGAAATACTCAAGTAAAGTACACGCACCTTGAATTTAACTACAGAATTTGCACTTAGTTACATTCCACCACGAAGTAACGTTACGGTTTATTGAGCTTCAACTGTTAATGGCAAAATTATGGAAAAGGAGACATTTTTTCAGAATAAGAGATAATGTCAGACAACCTTCATATTATTTAATTTTACTAATGATAAGAAGTTACAAGTTAGATTAACTTGTTAGCTTGCCAAACCAAACAAGTCAGTTTAGCTGTTAAGTTAACTAACTGGTGTCAGTTGACGTTAGCTGACATTCAGCAAATCCTACAAAACAATAATAAAAACACCAACAAGGCAAAACATTTCACTTCGTTATTACGACGTTATTTTGGCAAACAAACAGCTGGGAGTTACTCACCTTTTTTTGACAAAGATAAATAAACATTTACGATGAGCTGGTCAAACTGTTTAACTGTTAGCCGGCTTGCTTCTGACCAACGTCTGCGAGCGCGAGACAGACGTTCACGTGACTGTAACGTTTATTTCCAAGTGTGCGTAACCGGAAGTGAAGATCCATTATCGGACAACAGGAGCTTACTTCAGTTTGTAAACATAAAGTTACTCACCTGCTTGTATAATTAACAATATGTCATTCCTTATTATATATCAGCTGATTTTAAATTAATATGTTCATGTTTTTGTTAGTGACTAAACACTAAAAATATAATATAGAAATATAGAAATACTTAAAGAAGAAGAACTATTTGTTTAACGTTATTTAAGTTGGAAAGTTTATAAATGTACTTTCAGTAACTTTTTACATGTATTAGTTAGACAGATGGTTAATGTGATAATGGAACTAATAAATAACTTAATCACATTAAGAGCTGAGAAGTCACTCTGATAAAAATGTGTGGATTTAGTGTATTATTACTCCCTGATGTTATTTAACATGACATGTAAGATCAAGAGAAGTAAGTATTACTGACTCTGCCCTTCAGGCCATCAGTCAAAGACTCAGATGAAAAAAAGCAAGACTAAACATGCTGTTTTGTACAGAACATTACAGATTTTGATACAAAATGCTCAGGTCCCATCACAGCATGTTAGGCAAGCAAGATATGACTACCCTTGACTAAAAACTGTATTTGATATAGTAACAACCAAAATTGCCATACATTGTGTTTGAAAGAGGAAAACAAATGTGTCTTCACATTTTTGTTATACAATTACTAGATGCCTACAACCATGGGACTATTCTGTCAAGTCCTTTTCTTAAACTTATTTATGCAGCAAGAGAAAAAAGTAGATTGATTAGTGCTGAAAAGCTGCTGCCAAGTGAAGCCTCGGCTCTGTTGGTTGAATGTCATCCTGTTTAATGAGAAGTGCAACGATGTACCGATCTTTGAAACTATACATCAACAATACATAATCAGTTTCGCACATGTTAGGATTACAAAGTTCAACCAGTGAAAAATCATGTCTGAGGTTATTATTGTCCAGTATTGTCTTAATATTCCGTTAAGCCTACTTTGTATTGTGTGGGGAGGGCCGTTATTATTCATTTATTTTACTGTGGTTGTTATAAAATGACAAGAACTACATTTTATAAAATGAGCTAATGCAATGGAGACATTGTCTTATAAAACAGGTGTTACAAATGAGTATACATTAAATCTATTAATGCACTTCCTTCATCTGTTTTGCTTAAGGATAAAGGATATAACAATACAATATAATAAAGGATAAATTACATGATACTGGTGTAGTGTTTGAGAAAAACAGAGTTAGTGCATCTCTAAATCTGATCTTAGATTTACAAGAAACATAGAATACTGCAGAATTAAGGATTCTTGTTGAATGACAGTTTATTTGTTTTTTTCTGTTCCATATACAGTAACTTGCAGTCAGTGGCACATTTTCCCATCATGTGAATACACAAAGCTATGCAAGGAGGATTAATGCGCTCAGAATTATTGAGAATCATCCATCATCACAAATGGACCAGCAAAACACGTTTAAAAGAGAAATCGAGAATTAGTATGAATATATTTGTGGAATATACAAAGTGATAGAGGCACCAGGATGTTTTCAAACCTTCCAAGACTGCACAGTGCTGTCAGGTTCTTGTAAACAGGGGGAAGTCTTTATAACTGTGTTTGAGAGATGGTGCTGCGAGCAAAGTGAGGTGAACACTATAATTACACACTTTCACAGAGAATGTTTGCAGTAACTTTTAAAAAACAGAGCACTGGACTTAGCATGTTCCCTGTAGAAAATTATCTGATGGTACATTTTAGAAGATTAAAATACTATAAATGTTGTGCTGCAGAAGACGTTAGACAGAAGTTATAGCGATACAATCTGAGATTTAAAACATACTATAATATTCTAACAATATAAGTGACATAAAAGGCTAAACATATTTGAATAATCTATCAAACACATAGAACAGTCCTGATAAGCATATTAGAGGTATTTTATGTGGACTGTTCATTTGAGTTTAAAGGGCTTTAATAGTGTGTAAATATTTTAGATTGAATTACAAGTGAGGTTATGAGGCTATGATTTCTGTGGTGGCCTTCAAAAACGATTCATTATGAAACAGAAGAATATTTATCTGCTGTCCTATTTCACTCAAACATGTGTTTTTCATGTATATGCGCCTCACAGATGAGATTAAATTGAGCAAAAATGTAGCTTAACTTGATACAGAATATTAGACAGTGTCTTCTGTGTTCCTAGATTCTGCCACCTCCTTGCCCCTGGTAAACTTTTCTCTACCTCCCACCCTGGCCCTCCTCTCCTCCTCTTTTTTCTCTTTGTCCAGCAGGTGATAGTTGAGTCCCATCCCTGCAAACAGGAAGACACTGGAGACGATGAGGAGGATCCCACAGCCCTGGTACGTGTATTTGTAATCATGATAGATGTCTTTGAACTTCCCTGTGGAGACAAAGAGAGTCACATTGCGTCATTTTTACTGTTTTTAACGTTAAAGAGTGGTAAAATACACAGAAATAAAATTAGTTACAGTGAATTGATGCACTCACCAAGCAAAGGGGGCCCCAGCAATACAGGACCACACTCCACAATAGTGACCAGCCCTACAGCACTGGAGAAGCGCTGGGCTCCTACTAGGTCCATCAGGGTCTCGAACAGCACCGAGCTCAGCCAGCCAAAAGCAAACCCAAAGAAGATGGCATAAATGACAAAACCTTTGTAGTCTACTGATATTGGTGCTAGAACGTGGCACACACCGTTGTACAGCACAGAGGCAGCAAAGAAGTACTGTATTCTGGGCCGCACCCACTTGGTGTTAGCCACAATGCCCATTGAGGGCCGGGCAACCATGTCAACAAAAGCCAGCACAGACAGTAGGAAAGCTGCCTTCTCTTTAGGGATTTCTTTACTTTTTGCGTAATTACTGAGGAACACCAGTGGTGCAAAGAGACCGAAAAACATGATAATATTGCCCATAATGTAGAGCAAAAAGCCACGGTGCTTGAACAAAGAGAGGTCAATGAAACTGTTAATGATCTGCGCTACTGTCCTCTCCGTGGTCTTCTCTGCAGGTTTGGGTTTTGGTCCTATAGGCCTCATGAGGGATCCAGCAACGCAGCAGTTGAAGAGCAGGCCACCCAGGATCAGGAAGCTTCCTCTCCAGCCAAACTTCTCAAACAGCCAGGTGTTTATCGGAGCCATGGTGGAGAGAAAGACAGGGCTGCCAGCCATTGCAATTCCATTGGCAATAGGCCGCTTCAGGAAGAAGTACTTTCCAATCATAGTGAGGGCAGGGTTGAGGTTGAAGGCCAATCCCAAACCTGAAAGAATCCATTAAAACACAATCTGTGAGTTGAAAAATAAGGATTTGAGCATTAAACAGTATTTGGAGATTCAAAGTATTATTGGTGTTTTTATTTCGAAGAACACTAGATGGCAACGGTGCACAGTAAAAAATAGGTGACTCATGACCAAACTTAAAAATATAGAAATGAAAAATTAGGTACCTCCCACCACGCCGATACAAAAGTACAGTGCTTGAACAGAGTTGCAGAAAGAGGCAGCAATCAGGCCCAGCCCAGACAGACATCCTCCAGCGATCATAACAGGACGGCTCCCATATTTATTAACCAGAATGCTGCTGATTGGACCTGAAGAGGAAAAGGCAATGCATGGACACACATATTACATGCTGAAAGGTGGTGATATCTCCCCAATCATCAATGCACAGTTCTATATTTAACCACCAGAGAGCTCCAGTGCCACAGCTGTGGCTCAGCAAATTCAAACAACTTCTGCAATCATTTTTGTCAGTGCTGCACTGCAGTAGATGTGTTCTCATGCCATTAATAATGCGATCTGTCAGAAAAACCATGAAAGGCATAATGAAATAAGCATTTATTTGGTTCCAAGATTCATAAAAATTGACAGAGGAATAATTTGTTTGTGGATTCTTCTTAAATGGACTCTAAACACATTTGAAATGATTATTGGAAGTACCTCAGTTCAGGCAAGTGGGTGGGTGCATAAGTGTGTGTGTTTTCTTTCTGGGGGGTTGTATGTGTGTGGGGTGTGTGTGTATGAGGTTAAAACAACAACTGGTATCTTCTGAAGTACATTTTTTGCTATTTTGGCACCTGGCACTTGTTTCAAATCAGCATTAATAAGAATGCACCTTGGATTCAACATCGATTCATGAAAATCTCCACGACTTGTAAACAAATGCCTAAAATGCACGGAGGGTTCAGGTCACAAAACACCTTCTCCATCTATGGCTTATAACAACTGGCCTAAATGAGTATGAGGACCCACATGGAAGACACTTCTGCCTTCCTGCCAAATCCCTGCACTACCCAATGAACCTAAATAGAAACTGACAGTTTTTGTTTAGAGGTTGTCCAGACTCATTTGCCAGCACGGTGCAAGACAAAGGGTTTTTAAATTGTAATGCAGGCAGTCTCCACACTAGCAATGAGTTCTTTCCTTCCGCCTTGCAGGGAGAGTTGCTTAGGATAAAAAGGTTGGAGACAAACCAATGTAGAATATTATGAATGTAATGAATCAAAAATTGAAGGAGTACAGAGGTACGCAACAGTAGGTTGTTAATGAACTTCTCCTGCTGATGTGCTCAGAATGTTTAACACATGCGCTAACAGACTCAGCTGTCATCTACTCACAGCACTGACAAACATTTCCTTACTTACTTTCAATTACCATGCATTGCTTGCTTTCATCTGGGTATATTTACATCGACACATTTGCATTAATTAACAATGTTACACCTGAACATGCATATTGAGTCCACTGTGACTCATAACTCGTTCATTGTGGTGAATAAAAAAGATGGTAAACCTGCACAAGCTGAGAACCACTCTGTGCTGATACTGATAAAATGTTAAATAAGAAAATATGTAAAGTGAGAGACAAATTAAGAATAATCGGATGTTCTCACTGCGTAACTCAGTGACCTTTAACCACTGCAGGGACTGTTCTGTTGAAGCACAAGCAGCATTGATTCCTTTATGAGGAACACAGTACATCCGTTGTACCGTAATGAGGCTTAACTTGGACGTGAGGTTTTGCACGTTTGTAACACAACATCATGATTGGGTTTGAAAGGTTCTTCCTGAAAGAGCGAGCAAAGTTCAACACTTTGTCAAACACGTGATTTTTTACACAAGATCCAAAATGTTTTTGGAATCGGGGTTGTAAAGACGTTACGTTACATGAGGCATTTTATGCAGTGGATGCATATAGCTTTGTGGAAATAAATTTTATACCGAGTCCACAATAGTAGTACATGGTGTAATACTTTCTACTTCAGCTTGATACACCAAAGCAACTTTCCTGAAACTTTCCTGAGATTAAAAAAGATGCCTAAGTCATCATTTTCCCAGTTTTTATCACACGTTAGCGTAAAGAGAACTGCAGTGTTTTGATTTCAGAGCAGACGGTCTTGAGGGACGAGAAGCGCTCCTTTGAACTCTGTTCTCTCCGTGTTGAATATCGCGCACATGAACAGAGCCTTATCATCACCTGACTGACCCGACCTGTGTGACATCACCCAGCATCTCTCATCAGTGCAGAAACACAAACAAACCTCTGGTGGTCTTCCACTCTCGAGGTACAGGGGAAAACAATAAGCAGGCATACAAGACTGAAACCCATTAATGTGCTCCAGAGACAGATAATGTTGCACTTTCATAAACAACACTTCAATAGAGGAGTTACAGTATTGTTTTATCTCAGTACGAGAGTTTGATTTAGGCCGCACCATAATTCTGAGAATCTATGGCCTGTTTATGGACAAACCGAGGCTGCAAGGCTACAATGCAAGTCTGTGTTTGATCAAACAGCAATGGATTGGCTTTTAACACAACACTCCAGGAATAAATCATTTACAGTTGTGCTAAGAGCCAGAAATTGATTCAATCTCTAAATCTTCTTGATGTGCTAAATGTCAAGTCTTAACAAACCCGTGTTTGTCAGGTTGTACTTTGGGTCATAGCTCACCTCCGCCGTACATCACTGCTAACATGATGGAAGAGATCCAGGACACCTGGCTGCTGGTCACATTGAAGATCGCTTCAATCTCTTTGAAGAAGACAGTGATGGACTTGGGGAACGCATAAGAGAAGCCAATGGAGATGAAGGCCCCAGCTACCACCATCCATCCCCAGCCACCCTCAGGTGGTGTGTAGCCTTGAGGACTACCAACGGCGGGCGCCATTTTCACTCACAAACCTCCTTGTTAATTTCAACACGTTATACAGATATGAGGACCTGTTCAAGAGAGAGCAAAACAGCAAAGAAAATGACTGCATTAATTGTTGGCATTTCTTGAAAGGTTTCTTCAGATTTCTGTTTACTATTGATAAAGAACTTTAGAGAACATGTTATTGTTGAAAACAGTTCATTGATTTAGAGGTAACTGTTCAAAAATGGCTGGATTGTTAAAAGCACAAGACTTGACTGAATATATCGATCTGTCATTATATGAACTTGTAAAACTTGAAATTGATACTTTGTCCTCAGCTTTGAAACATTGACAGCTCTGTACATTTTTGTATCAACTGTGAATGGAAAACATCAGCAACAGTTTAACTTGGTATTCAAGGTTATCTTATCATATGGATATGGATAACTGGTACACAGGTATGCATGTGCGGTAAAAATCAGAAATGCACAACATCAGTTGTTTCAAACAGCACACGTTTCCTTTAAACACATTTGACCCAATGAAGTGAACTGCTGAGAGATGTTGAAAAAAGCAACAGAAGAAGCAGATGAAAAGATTTTTCTCTGAAAAGCAGCTCCAAGATGTGTCATGGCTCAAAGTTATCAATGATGCATCGAAATGTGGTGCAAGATATGTTTGCAACCTCATCTAGCAGACTAATTAGAGAAACAAGTGGATAGAAACAAGCTAAATCAGGGACTGTGATATGCATCTGTATGTATGTAACACCATCTCCTGATACTCACCAGAGTACCTTACTAAAAAGTCATGTGCACCCCCATAAAGCCTTTCATCAACTGATATCTAATGGAACAATAAAAAGAAGAATTAAAGAGGTTTAATTCATAATAAGTGTAAATCAGATTTATGCCATATTTGATTATGTTTAACATGGGATCAGTGCTGAATTCATAAAGGCCTTTCATACTGGTTTCAGAAAAGAAAGCAAAAAATGTCTTAATGTGTCTGTTCAGTCTACTTGGGTATATAACAGGAGCTCTGATTGGCTACCACCTTCATGCCCACATGCGATTCAGATGTGACTTTCAAAGTTCCATAAATCCCTCCTTAACCTTTATTTCATACAAATGTTTTCTCATCATCAGTACTAACTGACCAAACTGGCCTACTCTATTGTCCCTGGGCTTCTTACTTGTTTCACTCTACAAATTCACCATCAACACGTGCATGATCCAGTACGTGCTCTGTATACTGACCTATAAGCACTTGTGAGTCCCTTTGCTTTGCCGATACCTCAAGTGATCAAATTTGTAAAACAATATTTCCCTATGTCAATAAGATTTTAAGGAAGGATTCTTGCTTTGCTTTGAATTGCTCTCTGCGTGTATTCGCCGAGCTCCCACACGCTGATCTCCCACAGTCTCACTTTGGAGGTGATGAATAAGAGTCCATCTGCAGAGTCAAACAACTTACTGTATTGTTTACACAGGGGAGACTATCCAGAGAAAGCATCGATCAGATCATGAACACAGGTTGAATTCACACTGCTCGATAGCTCAGGGCTATATGCTTAGGAGTGGGTGATGATATAGTGTTTTTCAGCCACGGAGGACTTGATGTGGTTGATGAATTGGTTTAGTGCTCTGAAAACTTATTGGATAAGCCAGTTGTGTGCAGCGAGTAGTGAATATTTAATGCGTTAAAGAACTTTTGTTATTGAGCTGGGATTTTAGCTGCTACTATGCAGCTGTAAATGTGCCTCCTGCTTTATTCTACAGATGCATTAGGTAATGGAGGTGAAATAAGAACTTATGTCCCTTATTTACTCATAGAGACATTAAGGGTCACTTGGATTGTAACAAACTGAAGTTAAATTTGCAGAGAGATTACTTATAACATGAATATATTTGATCATAAAGTATATACTGCATGCTCTACATTGGATGATCAAGGATTTGTCAGCATGTCATGAAGATTACAGTAACTCCAAATATTAACAGGCATGTTTGCTTGTTGCAAGTTTTTACTTTAACACCATCAAGAGGAGGTGGAATTGTTCAGCTAACACAGACCGTGTGTGCCTGCTCATTGTTAAGTAACGTAACAGTGTTGCAGGCCTACACACTGGACCAAAACATGGCAGTGATTTACAACTGTAGTACTAGTACTAGTAGTACCGCTATGACCAATGACAAAGACGACTCGGAAGAAATAGTTGAGCTTTTTTTTTTCCTCCAGAGAGTGAGAATACAAGCTTGGTATCAATCTGTGTTCTGACCACAGAGCTGGTGTAGTTAGCCCATCTTAGTAAACAGTAAAGACTGGAGATGAGTGAAAACTATTAAAGTATGAAACAATGCTAATTAACATGTATATTTTATTTGTTTAATCTGCAGATACAGAGGAATGTAAAAATGACAAATTGTGGTTTCAGGGGGAGTTGTGTGCTTCACTGTTTCTGTCCGTTTTAAAGTAAGAAAAAAGCAAATTATAATTTTAGCATATTGAACTCTTTCTGGAAATTGCTTTGATCTTTTTCATTCATTGTCCCCAGCTATAATAAGCATGTTTACAATTCCTTAGAATCTTTTGGTGGTGGTTTATTGTCATTGTTATTAAGTTGTTGTCATTTTTGATAAACAGAAGAGGTGGATGTGATGTTTGGATTTCCCTTCACACTTCCTGAAAACTGGAGGTCTGCATAACTACATGAAAGGTTGTTTGAAAGATTTTCAGTGTCTGAAAATAGTCAACACACATCCACCAGACAGCCTCACAAATAGGACAGTATGCTGAGGAAATGTTCTTTCGTGGCAGCAGAGACAGCATTGTCTGTATTTTTGAAGAATGAAAAATTCAGTGGTTGACATCAGATGATGAATGGAGGCACACCTTAAGACAGACAGGACTCCGGATAAAATGGCAAAACCAACAAAATAATGAATGAAACGGATAATTTCATACAAAG
Organism: Holacanthus passer; assembly: GCA_025331565.1. NCBI lineage: Eukaryota > Metazoa > Chordata > Actinopteri > Pomacanthidae > Holacanthus > Holacanthus passer. The sequence goes on from JAFREQ010000028.1 coordinate 4,123,828, forward strand.
GATTGATCGCTTGGCTCTAAAACGGAGAGAAAAGTATCAAGCAGTTCAGTAAAAACTGCAGAGATGATTCATTTAAGCCAGGTACAGGAGGATGAAATAAGTAGACAAATGGGCAAAGGCATCAATGCTAAACCCCCCTCACAGTGAAAAGGTCTAAATAAAGCAGTCAAAGTGGGCAGCCTGAAAGTGCCACTTGAGGACACACACATACCTGCACAAAGCAGGGTGGGCTCAGCGGAGGCCATTTGTAGAAACAAAACAGGATTTGGTGTCACCGCTTAAAGGATATAAGACTCAATTTACCTTGGAATTAATTTGAATAACATGGGTCACTTATTCTCAGTACTGCTGAGAGCCAGGGGTTTGGTATGTGAAGTGATGAAACCCTGACATTGAACTTGACCAGCATTAGCAGAAGGGCAACTGAAGTAAAGCACTGTTCATCATCAAATGTCATCCATGTGCTGCATTCAGGGACCCCACTTCTACATATTCAAAGTGGCCTTCCTTAGTTTGATGAATTTTTGCTTGGATTTATTATGAGCCAAACATAAATAAGTAGGTCAAAAATAGATTTATAGAATACAGAAAAAATTCCAAATGAATGTTCAGTGAACATGACATTTTACATCTTTGGCTAAACTGTTGTGCTTCTAGCAAAAGTTTTCATTCATTCTCCCTGCAGCCATGCTTTGGGCCTCTTATGACCCCAGGTTTTTAATACCACTTATTAGATCTAGTGAATTTGTCTGATTCATTATAAATGAGAATCACACACTAAGTATTTGCTGAGGGAAATTGCACACTCACATATTAGTACTGTTATAACACCGACAAAGCAATACATCTTTCATGAATAACCCACTGATGTCTGGCAAATGCTAAATGTGCATAGTGTGTGTCAAGCCTCTTACCTTGGCAGGAGCTCTTGAACGGGGCCAGATGAGCTCTGCAGATAAACAGCAGTCTCGGAGGCACGTTAACACACTGCAGACATCATTGAATGGGACTGAGTGTCTCTGAATATGTATGAAATAAAAAAAAATTTAAAAAATCACTGCATGTGTTTCACAGATACTCCAGAAGTGATCTGTGGGTCTATATCCTCTGTGACAGTCCAAAAGTTGCCGGTGGCACCTCGACCTCAGACTTCATCTGTCTCCAGTGACTGAAGTGAAGCTGAAAAGTTGAGTTCATTCAAATCAAACAGCTGGATGATCTGGACACAGCGGTGCTAAATGTTGAGGTCAGTCAAGTTCTTATTGGCTGTGGGAGGCTTAGTGTGGTGCCCCGGCAATGCTTTCTCCACCCCTCTGTCATGTGCTGGGCTCACACACACGGTTAGAGTCATTCACTGCACGGCCCTATATAGTATGTGTGACCTCAGAGGATATCACAAAATGTCTGCACTCGAGGAGATAAGATGCTTTCTAAGACTCTGATTTCCTGCATTAGCTGATTTATCAGTGCTATTCAACTGAATATTGGATGGTGCAGCTATGTAAGAAATCCGGTTCACTTAAACAACAGACATTGTTCAACTCAACCACTTGAAAGAAAGATTTCTGAACACTTTAGGGGTCAGATCTGGTTGAGCCTTTCTCCCTAACTCCCGGAGGAGCTATAAATGAGCCTGTATTGGGGCTTGGGAAAGGAAAGACCTGAGTACAGGAGGTTATTGAAACAGTGTGTACTTGCAAAGTGCCTTCAAATTCTTGACAACCTATAAACATTATTTCTCTTTGTTATGTTGTTTTATGTTGTTCCCCTCATTTTTGCCACACCAATAAGAACTTTTATTGCTTTTCAAACAGAGGATGCAGTAGAGCACCACCCCACCTACAATTCAGTGTTCTCTCCTGGCCTGGCATTTATTCACAAGCACAGAGTGTGAAGGAATGAAATGGATGTGGGACAAAAACATTCATATTTTACACACACACACACACACTTATAGGCATCTATTCATGCAATATGCAATTTCCCAGAAACCTTGAATATGTGAATAAAAATATATAACATATAACATATGAACCCAGGCACTTTTTCTTAAACCTCAAACTGCATCTGTCTTATTTTTACAACAGGCTAGTGATGATTGAATACTTTGGTTTATGATCAAACACCTGCAAAACTTCCCATCAACCTCAGCTGTACTTTCAGTTTAGCGTTAATTTGCAAATATTAGCATGCACTGCGCACACAAAAAAACAACAACAAAAACAACACCAAAAAAAAAGAAAGAAACCTCAGGAAGAACATCAGAGGAGGGATTGATAGATGTTGTGAGTGCAGTACAGATCAACCAAAAATCAGTGTATACAAATATCAAATGACAAAAATACAGATATATACAGATTGTAAAACATAAGAGAAGGGTTTGGATCCAGGAGGATGCTGAGCAACTTCAGGTGTCGCCATATAGTAAGATCTGAGTCACATGACCTCCTCTCCACCATGGAGGTCTGGAGAGGAGAACGATGAGAGAGAGAGACGAGGAGAGAGAGAGAGAGGTTCCCGGACAGCCGAAGGATCAGCAGAGAGGAGCCTGAGCAAAAAGAGAGAAGGAGAAAAGAAAGAGAGAGAGAGAGAGACGGACAAACATGGACTTTAAGTACGAATGTTAACAGATTAATTGAGAATGAGACAGACCCCGAAGGATGGTGGTAACAGGTCCAAGACCTGAGGTATCGAAGGATAAGCACTAATTGAAAGTTAAGCCGAAAAAGTTAAGGCGAAAGAGTTTTAAGCTTCAATTTAAAGGACTGAACAGAGTCAGATTGTCTGATATCAACAGGGAGATTATTCCAGAGAAAAAGGGGCACGATAGGAAAAGGCCCTGCAGCCACCTGACTTCTTTTTAACTCTGGGACCGACAGGAGCCTTGTACTCAGAAAGCAGAGCACAGGATGGGATATATAACATAACACAGATATAAAGGAGCGAGACCATTTATAATTTTAACATGTTGAAATCACAACCTCAAGTTAGTGACAGGGTGATGATAGACTGATGACCTCATGTCCTGATGACCTATTTTAGTTGCTGTTGTGGACATGACAGGTAGTGATGCTCAAAGACAGGAGCACATAAAATGACTGAATGATCATTAAGCTTTATTCAGAAATCCTAACATTTCCTTCCTGCACAGTAGGAAATGTTCTGAGGTCTGGTACAGTCTGCAGCTCCATGGTCAGGAACCACTGCTGTAAATGACCTTACAGATTTGTCAGAGGGATTAAAATTGATTAGCTAAGCTATGTGAAACACAGCTCCTATACAGTATAATAAGCTGCGGTACAACTGCTATACGTACTCTGTCAAACTAGGACATTCTCAGTCAACACACACCACCAGTGTTCTTTGTTCATTACTGTGACTGATTTTCCAAAGAGCCGCCTTGTTCTCAGATGCAAAGCTGTACTGTATACCCCAACTCATCAGTGTACAGCACCTCTTCTTTTTTTCTAAGATATTACAAAACAAGTGTGATCTGCCATATAATAAGAGCCTGAGGTGTCTCATAAAGTTATTTAACAAAAACAACACCAGCAGTGTAACCAGCAACGAAACAAACACTGCATCACCTCCAGCCTCGACTGCACTGAATGTAATTGCACTGTGGTGCACAGAATTGACACTCACAGGTCAAAAGTCGGCGGCAATTACCTTTTGCCCAGGCAAGGTGGTACAAATGAAAGTGGAGTAAATCCTGGCTTGCTGAACCGGGGGAGAACGGGGTCTTCATAAGGGTCAGGGTGAGGGCAGAATGTCGCAAAGCCAATTAGCTCCCACACATACAAGTCGGGGAACATCTATTCCATACAGCGGCTGCAGCGACAAGCCAACTTTCACCTGCTACAATGCATATAAACTGCATTTCCAGATCAAACACGCACTCACATAAACTGTGTGTTTCTCTCTATTCCTCTCAGGACAGAAAAGCTGTTTTTGGCAGACAGTTTTCGACGGTGGAACAAGGCCAGGCTACAGAGTCACTGAGACACTGAGCCCGAAAGTGACTGAAGGTCTGTCCAGCTCCGGCTTCGACAGCAATCCATCATCTGCTCAGGAAGGCAGTTCAGGCAACATTAGTCTCTTGAATGGCTTACTAAAGGATATAATGCACTTATTAGATCCTTGAGACTTGAGGCAACACACTCATCAAGCTGGTGTACAATGCACTTTCTGTACCCTAAAGATGAAGTTTTATCTCTGAGTCATACACACAACTAACCCAACTTTTTAAATGCACATTGACTGAAAACTCAAGCACCAGAAGTTAGCAATGACCTGCTGTGTCACGTCTTGTTTACATATTTAGATATTTGCTATTTGCAAAAATAGATTTTGTTCTTATACACTTAACACACATCTTCAGCTTTTAAGTCGATTTGGTGATCAAGTACATATGTACACATCCAGCAATTACAATTAAAGCAAATATAGAATTCATTTGGAGTCATATTTCTAACCACCCAATGAATATTTATCTCCTTTTAGCTCTGTTTTTGTCCCAGTGTTCGCCGGCTAGTCGCTAACTTTGTTTGCTGAGCAGGTCGGTTTAGAGCCGATTCCTAATTATTTATTCTCATCTTCAAACTTCAAATTTCCTGTTAAAATTAAAAAGCAGGTGTCTATGGCAGTTTCCAAATTAACCTGATCATGTATCATCACATCCAAACTGTGTCAACAAGTTGTGGGTGCATCCTGGATAATGATTACAACAGCCATTTTCAAGATACACCTGAGTGCATTAATGCCATTACACAATTTAATCTTTCTAATTTGCACCGTGTTGTGCAGCTAAACACAAGGGTGACTGTGCATCTTAATGTGACCGGCGTGCAGGTCTGAGCCAGGGCTTCTGTATCTGGCACAGAGGTATTGGATCAAATTATAAAGCATTTTGGGGCTGTGTTTCAATACTTTGTTACATGTCAGAGCACATTTCAATGTTATCACACAGGTTTTGGAATACACATGGCACGCAATGATACACACCAACGGGCGCCACAAAAGGTGGCCGGTGAAAGGATCGGAAATCACAACTCTGGAGAGGTTTCTGATAAATACCTCAGTCACACGAGCTTTGTTTTGATCTTTTGTTTGTTTACAAGCCTCCTCCCCTTCACACACACACACACACACACACAGAAATATCCGCCCTACAAACAATACTTGCCATAAAGGCTTCGGCCTCAGTCCACTAAGTTGTTCTTAACTGAGGGCACATGCACTTTTACTCGACTCGGTTAGTTTTCCAATGCAGTTTTCTGCAGAGGTGCTGGTATGTTTTTATGAATGTAAAGCATATTGCAACACTTCCATCTTTAAATGCAATCTGATGATGCATGTTACAGATGGATTTTTAAATTTTACAGATTTTGTTTTCACTCCAAATTTAAGGCAGCCTATGGAGTTTGTCGGTCACTGTTGGTCAATGTGTGTCATATGTCGATCTCTTCCCTCAAAAAACATTTGCACAGATCATTTTGATTATCAGTATTGGATATGTAAAAGTCCAATGTTTACAGCCATGCCTGCTTGCACCTTTGCAGATGCATTGCTTCTTTGCACATTACCAGCACCACCTGTCAATCTTTGGAATAATGTAAAACCTGTTTGGAATGTATCCACATGCACAATTCATATGAGACCCACTCATAAAAACACTGCTCCATAGCGCCACTAGTGGTCATAAGCTGCATAAAAAGGGTGCCTTTAAGTATCTTACATGTTTTTCCAGGATTTCCGCATCAATTCATTGACCTCACAAAAAGGACATCATAAGATTCAACATGCTTAGTTTTCAAACTAAAAGCAAGACTGTTCTATAGCTGCTGATTGAGTCACACAATCTTCTTCAAAATGAACTCAACTTTTAATCCAAGATGGACAAAAAGGGTTTAGAAAAATGGAAATCTGAGGAAGATCATGTCGTACAATTGAAAACTCCACATCAGCTACTACATGAATCCTGTGGTGAGACTGTTGTGTTAACGACTGCTTTCAACATGTATAATGAACTTTGAATCTCAAGATTGTTTTTGAACTGTATTATTTTTCTCAAGCGCTGACATTTCAACAGCAAAATGTCACCTGTATATGTAAAAATGATCATGTCAGTAGCTTGCACTGCAGACTTGGCTGCATGAAATGAAATGGAAAAAAAGTGTTATGCAATGTAAAATGCAATTAGCTGCGTAGAGGAAAACCTCCAGCAGCAGAAATCTGGCAGCTTATCTGTGTTTTTATATGCATAGTGTGTCTGATGCAAACATTCTGATAGCGGCTAATATTTAGTATAAAAATATCTCGTTATCATGAACTGTAACAGCGTGTTGGGTATGTGAAAGCACACGAACACACAAATGTCAAAACACAGAAGTGTCAGGCCAACAGAGAACGCAGATCGGAAGACTGCATTCTGGGCTGATACGAGTGCACAGGTAAAGATAATTACCTACTTACTAATTGCTTACTCACATTTCTCCATACTGAGTTCAGCACAACAAAAGTCAGTGTGGACTAAACTGTGGATCACTTTTCATTGCTTTCACACAAAACGCTTCCACATCTTTCAAATTGTTCTCTCATTCTCTTAAGTTCAACCACCACCAAACACAACTAGAAAGAAATTTTAAAAAATGCATAGACTCCTAATAAAGACTCCTAAGTCCGAGTTCCAGAGGGAAGGGGCAGCTATGGAGAAGGCTCTGTTGTCTCAGATTTTGGTCCTAAGTGGTGGAGACAGGAGTTTGGCATCAGAGTCGGTGAGGTAGGAGGGGGCCCGGCTATGGATGGCTTTGTGAGTAAGGAGAATCTGATCCCTTGTGTTGTGAGGACAGGGGTGATGTGGCCATGGGAGTGGGTGAGCTCTCTCTATTCCTCAGGACCATAAAGGAATTCTTTCCTCATGAAGGTGGAAAGTTAATCACCACCAGTCACATGATCCGCCTCTTGGATGCAGTGAATGCTGGACATATCTGACAGCCAGCTGTCCTGTACAAGTATGTATAGTGAATATGTATTTTTCTGTATCACTTAACTGGAATTATTTGAGTTCCTTTTGGGCATCATATCATGAGTGAATAAAGTATAAGAATTGGAAGACAAATATATGTTTCCGGTACAAGATTGGATTCAGATATGTGTGTGAAGCGTTTTGATTGCATTAGTGCATTTTGGATATGATATGAGAGAATTATATAATTGTACAGCGAAATGTGTGCTAGCAATTGTTGAACTATAATATACCAAAATACATTTTTAACAAAAATAAAAACATTAGATAGCTAAATCTGCAACAAAGATCATGTGTCCTTCTTTAGTTATAGCTGTTTCTTCAGTGTGTTCTTGTGTTTGTGTATTATCTCCAATATTCTCTGTTCTTGCTCCAGTCTTATCTGTAACTGATTTCCCGCAGCCAACTTTCCTATGAGGATCAAATCTATAAAAAAAAACCCAACACAAAGCAGACAGGAAAAAGTTAAGGTGAGTTAAAACGAGTTGGTCTAACATGTGTTTCTTCTTCTGTGGGGAACGTATGGCCGAGCTGAGGTTGGTCCCACATCAAACACGCAAAGTAGGTTCCTGTGTTAACAGATAAAAGTACCAATGGTGGCACATGTTCCGTCTTCACAGAGGTCCTATTGTTCGATGAAGAAGCCTTTCAGGAAATGGTGTAAAGTTCGCTGCAATAGATGGCCCATGGTTTAGATTGCACAAATGGGAAAGGGCAACAAAGTCCCTTTGGAGTTTTGTTTCCTGCTTCATTTTACACTGACATGAAATTATTGGCTTTTGTCTGTGAACAATAGCAACAACACGTTCTGGCTTTATCATAAATCGTTTTTAACACATTTGCCATCTTACAAACAAAAAGTATTCAGGGATTTTGTTGCTACAGCCACAATTTACTCTAAGAGACTAGAAGGAGGAAACACTCTGCTTTTTGTCATAATTTTTTTAAAAGACTTCTGATTCTATTGATTGATCGACCGATTGTTCATGCTCGAATTATAAGTTCTTTGGCTTTTGCAGATTATTTTATGGCAGTAATTCTGAGATCTACAAACCTGATTCAAAAGAAGTTGGGATACTGTGTGAAACAAATAAAACAGAATGTGATAATTTGCTAATCCTTTTTGACATATACTCAATTGAAAACAGTATAAATACAATATATTTAATGTTTGACCTCATCAGCTTCATTGATTTTTGTAAATATCTGCATTTTCTGAATTTGATGGCAGCAACACGTTACAAACAAGTTGGGACAGGAGCAACAAAAGACTGTGAAAGTTGTGGACTGATCCAAAAACACCTGTTTGGATCATTCCACAGGTAAACAGGTTCATTGGTAACAGGTGATAGTATCATGATTGGGTATGAAAGGTTCATCCTCCATTGTTCACAAGCGAGGATGGAGCGAGGTTCAACACTTTGTCAAACACATGATTGTATGAAGGAGATTAATACATGGGCTCTGGAACACTTCAGAAAACCATTTTCAGGAAATACAGTTTGTGACTGCATTTTGTTTTTTATTAACATTTTACAACTTTGTCCCAAGTTTTTTGGAATCAGGTTTATAGTACAAAACACTTCTCTCATGTAACTAATCTTTTTGTGTTTCTGTTTGCTTTTTAGAGATCTTGTCCCTAGTTTTTGTTGGTTTGGTTATTTCTGCATTTTGGGGCCTTTGGTCAGGAGAGAAGTCTTTATAAGGGTGGGTTAAATATAGAGTAAGTATGTTTGATTTGAATGTGTTCTGGGGTGGACATGAGATTACTTTAGACAGAAAAATGGGGGAAAGGAGAGAAAAAAATCTTTGTGGAACTGCTCTTTGTGTATTTAAATTTATTTCAATAATGATGTTGTCGTAACAGTGTATAACCTGACAGGGAGGAGGCCACAGTGGATGGGTGAGTGAACAGCAATCAGCATTTGATTCTTTCAACCATGACCGGTGTCTTTCCCTAACTTTTTTTAAGTTGCCTTAACGTAGATAAACCTGGGTAACAGATTACAACATGCTCATATGATTAATGTTTGCAAAGGTCACATGAATATGAACAAACAATGTCATCCTGCAGATACAGAAAATGGTGACACGGGTGATTTTGGAAGGCAATGACAAACTGGCTGTTTTGTCATTCAAACTGCAGGACTTCTCGGAGCCTACTGGAGCGGGAACAGTCGATTAATCAATTAGTCGACAGAAAGAAAAATAACTGACAACAAACTATTTATCAAGCAGAAAAACAAACAACTTCAGTTCAATTTTCTTTTGTTTCATATTGGTGTAAAATGAATATCTGGACTGTTGACTGATGGACAAACACACACAAGACATTCTCTTGCCAAAATGATCGAAAAATAACTAAAATAAAAATCACTAGTTGCAGCCCTACACACTTGACAAGTGAAATGATAAAGTTTATGGAATTTGCATATAAGCAAAACACATCTGATGCATCATATGCAATCCAGAGACAGTTTAACGCCTTTAGGCCTTAATAGTGTTTCTAAACCCTGTGTCTCCTTCATTTGAAGCCATTTTGTGCTGTCAACATGTTCTTTCCCCTCTAACCCCCGTTGGTGCTGCAGGAAGGTGGTTGTAATCATCAGCGTATCTGAAACGTGATTGGAGCGCAGGGGCAGAGAAGGTGGAGGCACGAGGGCTGGAGAGCTGGATGCGAGGTAGGCAGGCGGTAACAGAAGAGCTGTTCTGCTACTTTGTCCAACAGCACGGAGAGCTGACCTTGAGGGGAATGGGGAAAATTGACAGGGGGGAGAGCGGTAACAAGGGCCAGCTATATATCAGGCAGGCAATTTGGAGCGGTTTATCCGATGAGGGTCAATTCCTGCTGCAGTACCATAGATCAGAGTTTTCGAGCCTTGGCGTGCCTTCGTGGGGAGAGGCCGGGATAGATCCATTTTTGAATGACTGAGCCGCTGATCAAGTTCCAGCAAATCATTCACACAAAACATAGAGGAGTGGGGTAATCATGAGGATTTGTGATGCAGGAAAACGTGCATCAGCATATTTATCTCCTGCTATTTGTGGCCTTGCCGCTCTGGCTCGGGTCCAAATCAAATCTTTTTAAAGAGGCAATTTCACAATGTTCCTTTCAATTATTTTACAAATCAAGGATGTGGAACAGGTTAATATCTAGAGGACACAGGCATTAATGTTATTATTATTACCAGCGATAAAAATGAATACCATCATTTGTGAGCAAAGCATATTCCTCCCTATAGAAAAGACATCAAAGACCTGTACTAAATCTGTCTCTGTGTTACGCTGCAATGCCAAGAGAGAGTAGTTTTACAGATGCCTTTACTCTGTGTCTGACCTTTTCTATTGCTGCTTCTATTTTGGATCACTGTCTCTCCACCTCTGAGACTGGCCAGATGGCAGGTCTATTGAGTGATAAAATTTGAGAGACAAGAGCACTGTTACACCATGAGACTCTTTGGCTCGGGCCCCAGCTTCAGTGGAGGCTGGAATGAGCACATAACTCCGGCACAACATTTGAATTTCCCTTCATTATCTTCTCCTGCGTGGCCAACAGACTGAGCCCGGTTCATACGCTCTGCAGTTTCAACAGGGTGGCAAAAAAAAAGAAGATGGTGAGTTATATAGGACATCCACAAACTATTCCAAACTGAATGGACTATTGTGAAAAATCTGAGGTGTTTCTAAAGTAAAACTCTGACTGTGAAGTCAAATTATGAGGCTCATGAACTTAATAATATATTAATAAGTGGGGACATCTTGTGGACAAAGTTTATTTTGCACCATGTTGAAACACAAAACTGAAGGCGTCAAAAGACTATAAAGAAGGGAAAAAAAACATAATAAATTTAATTTTTAACCTTTCGTATTTTTACTTTTTTTCCCAACGTACACTAGCAACACCTGTTTATAGATGGTAAGAGCGCGTAGCTTGACCCTTCATTCTTTAACTAAAGGGCAAAAGGAAACTGCTAAAGGAGTAGTTTCAAACCTTGACAAATTTAGATCAGAACTGAAAAAATGAGTCATCTCCTCAAACAGGTTGCAAGACCTCTCTCTCCTAAAAGTAAAATTATTAAATTAAAATAGATATTCACTTTCAGTCATGGTCATTCTTTCATAGAACTGATTCTGTCATTCATTTGAAAGGATTATTTAAAATGAAATACACTTCAGCCCCAGAGCTGCTCACTCAGTTCTAATGGCAAGCTGCTTTCAAAACACATAGAAAACTATTTGAAGACCAATGAAGACCAAGGAGTCCTGACTTTCATGGGCTTTCCTTCACAGTCACCGATTCATTTGAAACAAATGCCACATAGAAACATCTTGACTAGCGGTCTCTAGTCTTGACTTTTGAAGCCCACTGTAGTTCATGGATTGATTCACTGATTGATTTGTGAAACAATCAAAAAATGATCTGTCTCTTTGATTACCAGACACATTTTTTTGTCCCATAGGGTCCACCGGAAGGGGAGGGACGCCTCTCTATGATAATGTCAGCATGCTAATATGCTCACAATGACAATACTAACATTACTAATAGTAATGTTTAGCAGGTATAATATTGATCATGTTCACCATCTTAGTGTATCATGTGAGCTGCCACCGTTCACTAATCAGCACTAAATACAAAGTGCTGCTGAGGCTGATGGGACTGTCATCAGTTTTGCAGGTATTTGGTCATGAATCAAATATTTGACAGTGAAATTTTGCCTCAAAGAAAAGTCAGGATATCATTGTCATCCTTAAAGCCCTGCAACAAGCATGGATGAAAAAAAAAAACAACCTGAAAATATTGTTTTTTTTTTTTAAAATCACATGCCCGTGTTTTACATTTTGCAGCAGCTATTTTAGTGCTGAAGTGTCGATCAAAGCTCTGTACAGTTTTAAGCCCCTTTCTGTCTTATTATAATTCAAATCTCATCATTGTGTGACTGCTTGGGTCAATGACTCATTCATTCTAGTTAGGTGTTGGATTAAATGCATCCATTAGTGTCTCTGCAATGTCATGGCTGCATCACAAGCACTTATCCCGAGTTTAGTAAATCCATTTATCCATGAATCCACAACTATATAGCTTTGTCAGTATATATATTGGCTAATACCTAACCTAACGAAAGCACAACAAAACAGAATCAGAGCCAGAAATGGTCGGATGAGCCAGGAACATTACCATGGAGCTCATGAGAGAATATTTATGCAATGTGATTCGAGTTACAGTCAGTTCCCTGCTTATAGTCTACAGGATTTTCACTGTATGCCATCATAAAGCAGATATACTACACAGTCGACAATGCACTTTCGCATCTTATCTGTGCTCTGCTCATTTTCCGCTTGAAGAAGTTGGGAAAATTGACTTAGAATTGCTCCATGTAAAGTAGCTGCACTTTCCCCTCACATGGTTAGACACAGGGCATCAGAGTGTGGCACAGGTACGCACGGCTTTCAACGACGCAAGAGACCCAGAGCGTCCGTGCTGCAAATAAAAACCATCAGCACTCGCGCTCTCATTAATGTACTGAGGTGTGTAGAGGAATTTAGGATGCACTTTCTTTCCCGTGGAGATGCATAAAAATGCTGTGTATGCTTGAGTGAAATAATGGATTATGCAGCCAAAGAGCTGCCTTGGTCCCCTTCTGCAACACAATTTGTTGACTGTTTAGAAAGGACGGCACAGGTTGTCCTTTACTTGTACAATGTAGGTGTACTTCTTTTGATATAAAACATAATTTACATATACTCAACAAATTCCCATGTTCCACTTTATTTGAACAGCCCACTCTACACTGCAGCGGTCAGCACAGTAATTTGATTAAAACCTTGAATGCATCCACACACTGTATCAACACGTACCAGCTCCTGTGCAATGTCCTCTTAAGAGTGGAGCGTCCAACACAGCCACATCCATCGTAACGATTCCACATTTTTTTCAGAGAATAAAAATGGTAATTTAGAGACAAACACAGAGTAAACAAAGTTCTAAGGAAGTGAAGAAGCCTGTAATGCAATACCATTTGCATTTCATACATCTGTTTCTATGACAGGTTCTGTACATATAATCCTTTATTTCTGCCTTACAGGACTTTCTCTGAATGCTAATTCTGCCTTGCCATCAGAATCTTTGTCAGAAAAGGTATGTAAGGCCTCGACTCTGTGAAACGCTCCTAATGAATAATTAATTGGTGCCACTGCAGTTAAGGCATAATTTACCTCACCATTTCACAGTGATTTTATTAAGGGCTGCGGCTTGGCTGGCCAGTCGAGTTGGAATCCATGCAATATTCATCAGAGAAAAGATACATGGGACAACAGCTCATAGCCTGAGGATTTATATAGAAAAAAACAACAATGACAACAACAAATCCCACCCTCTTGTAAAAGCCTGGCATGCTTCACGGCTCTCCCGGCCTGCGCCTGGCGGATTTGTGGCAACCTTTCTGCAGGAAGCCAAATGGCTTGAGAGGAGCTGTACTCATACCTTATAATGCTACGGTGGCCCCCGGGGAGTAAGGCAGCAGAATGGCGGTGCAGGGCAGGGGAGCAGTGAACGCACCACCATGCCGTCCTGTGTGTGCAATACATACCGAATGAGCGAAAAGTTACCGGTTACCTCAGACATTTTCACACATTCAGGACTAGAATGTGACTTAGTGCTACTGCAACTGCTGCTGAGAGGTGGAGAAAGTATTCAGAGCCTTTATTCAAAGTAGGAAAGCCACACTGTCAGAATACTCCATTAGAAGTAAAAATCAAATACTCCTTATGCTGAATTATTTTACTATCTGATAATTATTATTGATACAGCTCTTTTTTACCACTGTATATAACAGTGAGTAGTTTAATCTATAACAACGCATCATATTTTATAAACAAATAATTTTTTTCTTATGTAAATGCTTAATTCAAAATGTTACTATAGATTTTAAAAAATGTAGTGGAGTAAAGGTACAATATTTCTCTCCGAAATGTAGTGGAGAAGTTACCTAAAAAGGAAATACTTCACTAAAGTACAAGTAGCTCAAAAGTGTTCTTATACCAGTACTTGAGTAAATGTACTTGGTTACTTTACACCAGTGCTGCTACTACTACTATAACAATACCACTACTACTACTATTAACAATAAATAAGAATAATGTCATAACTAATCAACATTTGATAAACTATAATTATCAAAACATAACAATTCTGCATGTCTGTAAATTAATAATCAGGTTTGCATGAGTAAAAAAATAACTGTGCAGCCTAACTCCCTTCAAAGTATTAGCCATTTGGTTTTGGTAGCTGAAGCAACATACAAGTGTTTTAAAAACGCTTTTCAGATATTATGAAGGCAAAACCAAACCACGGTTTAAAGGCTAATTTTGACACACTTCAACAAGTATGAGGTGGATTATTATAGAAGGAATACATAAATTTACCTGAATGCCGTTTCTCCCTTTGGTGCCTAATTTAGACTTTACACATTTATTCTCTCAGGCATCATTACACCACTTCACATGTTTTCTTAATTGCACATTTGTTAAATTGCTTATTCTACATATTCTTTATAATACCAGACCAGACTGTGAGAGTAATTGCCAAACAATTTTGGATGATGTTATTTCCAAATTGTTGAGAAAGTTGTCATATTAGACTCTTTCTGTCTCACATGGGTGCTTGTTTGACAAATATCTCTTTGGTTGATACTTTGCCTAATTAAATACTTGGGGATTTGCAGTATTTTTAGTGCAGACTACAGACCAGTGTTTTCACACTTTAGGACACTGCTTTTGTCTTGCAATGATACCATCCTCTGATTTGCACAGTTATATAGTACAGTACAGCATTTCCACAGAATTGTTACCAACATTTTTTAATATCTTAGCTCCCCTATAATAACAACTACACTAACACTAATAATACTTATACAATAAAGCATCACTACCTAATTTTTATGTCACTTCTTTCCTGTGTGGGATCAATAAAGTTTATCATATCTCATCTTTTCTTACGGAGTGATAAAACAGTTTTTTCAATATCACATCTGTGGTGAATTGAATCAAAAGCTCATCTCTTCTTTTGTTCAATGAATCTAAATCCAGCATTTTAATTTGTGCAATAAACAAAGGACCAAATGCAGCTTCATGACTGGCGTGCACTGGTGAACAATCCAAACCCTCTATGTAAGAAACACCACAGGCCACAACAGCGCTTTAATGCAGCGAACATCTGTATGCAAGCAGGAAAGGTTCCGGTAGGAAGGAGGGATGAAATATTCATCAGTTGCTGTCTTTTGACAATGAAGCTACATGACAATGGTCTCACTTTCAAATGTCTGAGGTGCACAAATCCAAAAGGGAACTTACCTTACATAATTTCTGCTTGTTTCATTCAGCGCTCAAGTGCCAAAGCAAAGTAGACACTCAAAATTCAACAGCACAATTAAATGAGAGGTTAGTGATTCACTGTGATGAAAACGGTGCCCTTGAAAGAGGCTCACCTACAGAGGAAAAACACATTGTATGTAAATATGGGGAAAGCAGGCAATGAATATTTAATTTTCTGGCAATGTAGCACAGAAGATAAAAATAATGCTTCCTTCAAGTGAGGACCTCTTTATGAAATCAGGGTAAAAGCTATTCTGTGTTATCAGATTTTCGATGAAGCTCGCGTTTCTTTTGAATTGTGTCATCTTTTATTTAAATGTCAGGATCTGACTTTCTGCTGCTGGTGTTAGATGATGACTCCTGCTTTTCACAGCTTGCCCAGATCAGGTGGATGAGGTAGACCCGCGAATCCGACTTGACTGAACTGGGAAGACAAAGGGTCATTGTGGAAAACGCAGATTCTACACATTTGCTAGATTGAGGATTTTTGCTTTCTTATATCTGTCATATAGGGGATTGTTTCCTTCCAACAATAAACATGATATCCTGTACTTAAATCCAAATACCAAAATATTCTACTGACCTTAAATCCATTCAATATCTGATGTCAAAAAACATGGATCTAAATCTAGATCCATGGTAATCTCTACTCTAACAACAGTTTCTAAAACCACTGAATGTTCTGCTTGACTGTCTGATATGACGCCTCAATGCCTGATGTCTTGCATATGAATTTTTTAAAGGTCAGTTTAATATAAATAGTTCACAGAAACTAATGCAAGGTAAACTTTATCCTCGATATCTGTCTGTTGGCAACTAGATTCTGACTCCAAAAATAACAACAAAACAAACAAAAAAAATCAAGCGTGATGGGTAATTCTCAACCTTGGAAAATAGTTGGTTTTTTTTTAAATATCAACTTAAGGTCCACTTGCTAGTTTTTTTGAGGGCTTTCAACTTGAGCTCATGGCTGTCATTAGGCAATGGATTTTGTTCTGTTTGCATAGCATATGAAAACTAAAAATAGCTGTTCTGAATTTATCCAGAGCATTTTTAGGACTCCATGAGAACTGAAGAAGACAGTGTGATATGGTGAAAAGGAAAAATACCTATAAGGTTTTCAAACCACTAACAGATTTAAAACGATCTGATGGTGGCCGGTGCTCTTAAAATCTCAAAATGAGTCAATAACTCACTAGTTTATCTGAAAAGAAAGAGAAATTCACAGGGATTATTATGATAAAGTATTTCTGTCTCGACTATATTACCTCGCCACATATGGGATGTTGTTATTAAAAATGCCCTTTGTGACACCTACTATTGCTTTTAAATTGTCTTTTTGAGAGTTTTTGGAGGGAACTGAAGATGACTCCAGTCTTTATACCCCTTCTAAAAATGTATAAACTATGAAAGTGTTATCTCTGTAAAGAAATGGGGCTTTGCTTTGGAAAGATTGCACTGCATTTGAGACCCTTGTGATAAATTTGACATCATCTATAGGCAATCTTCTATTCATGGCTTTGTTTCAGAAGCAAAGATGCTTATATAAGAAAGGTCATGTGCTGCTGGCCAGAGATGTCGGTGCTGATGCAAAAATTGCACATCGTCTGGCAATTGCAGTTCCCATGAGTCCAGTGCAAACAGAACAAGTGACACTTGCTTGGTCGGTTCTAGAAGAAAGTTCCTTCTCCACAAATCACGAATGTTGACAAGCGTACAACAATTATGGCTTTGTTTAATAAGGATGACTGTCAGGAGCATATATTAAGTAGTTTATGGACTGCGAAAATAAATGGTTCCACTACGCGGCGTACTGAAAGTTAATGTGTTGTTCATTATAGAGGCCAGTAGATCATGAGATGTTGTCTGGTATGCACACATGCATATGAGATTTTAATGCAGAGAAACTAACAACTCAATGAAGTCAATATTATATTTCAAGCTGCACCAAGCAAGATTTTCATGTGAACATGCACCAACATCATAGACTATATTCATTACAACTGAATTAAACATACTTCACCCTACTTTCTTAATTCTGGTCTTAAGCCAGAATAAGAAATATTTTCTGCATAAACACCTGAATGCTTATGGTGAACACTTCTGTTTTTGCCGCAATGCTCTTTCAGGTCAAACTATTTTCTCTTCACATCTGCCACAGTTCTTATTACAGGTGACAAGCATTTGTCAGTTCCCATGCTGTGTCTTTGTTGTTATCAGACCATCCACTTATAACATTACCAAATTTTATGTTTTGGTTTGGCTGAATGTAATTTATCAGTATTTACACCTAGATTGTCAAGTTTGTGCACGCTTTCCTTCTCAATTGTTCCATATTTCAAAACAAGTAGTCAATTTAGGACTAACCTTTAAAAAGGAATGTCGTTCAGCATGTATGTGATTTGGGAGCTTTTCAGGCCTCCATCTGTGTGTAGCAGCAAGCTAAACACACTTCCAGAAAAGTTTGAAAAGTAGTAGAAGTATTGAGAAACTATGAAAACAATCCCTGGAACCAATGATCAATGAATCTATTATTTCAGCTCTGAAGGATTTTGTTTGTTGAAAGCAGTAAAGGACCTAGAATCGAACCCTGGTGAACACCTGACTCATCACGTGGAGAAAGGCCTGCCCATGAGGTTTGTATGAATCTCACTCATGCTTACTCATTTTTTGTCAAGCAAAATGGAGCAACCTTCTGCACCAAAGGCACTGAAAAGACCAGAGTGATTAAAACAGAGCAATCCCCAACACTAGGAGCCAGTCGGAGATCATTAGCGAGTGTATGAGTAGTTGTTTTGGTGCTGTGAAGGCCTTTAAAGTCAGATTGATTTAAAAAAAATGCTGCTGTTATTCTTCAAAGCAGTTACTTAAGGGGGAGCTACTTTTTCTAAAACCTTAGATAAAAGAACTACATCTAAGATTGTTGAGTATAAATGGACACAATGCAGCCTTAAATGGTGCACAGGAGATCATATGGGCTTTCAATCTAATACAGAAAAATGTTAAAAAGTACAAAGTAAATACTACAATTATGGTAGAAAAGGGAGAAAAGAGAAAAAAATATCACCTGACCCTCAATATAATCCATGCTGTGTGTCATACATTGGTCTTTCATGGGCCGTCACACAAGACTTTGCGAAGAGACCTGTGTGGCTGAGATACAGCACAATCCAGCCGACTACAGCTGCTTGGTCTCTGGTAAGTTTATAAGACATGTTGCCAACAGAGAGAGATTGATGATAGCATCTGATGCAATTTACTCCATGTCCAGGGTTGCTGGTTCACATTCTGTGGTTAATGGTGAAAGTACAGGTAGCAAAGAAAATCTCCCCTGAATCTGTCAGCTGGAATTGAACTCTGGGCTTAAACAGCAAAGCCTCTGGATTGGATTTCTTGTTTATCTGCAAATGCAGATGGAAAAAATTCATAGGATTTGTGTGGTGGGTAAATGACAACAACTGCACAGGGTTCAGGGTACTTCAAATAATTATTCTGGTTAGAAAACACTGAACAGACATGCACAGTATTTGCATAGAACGAAATGTGCAAATAACATAATGACTGTGTATAAAAAGTGGAGCTACATTTTAGAATTGGTATTAATGAGCTGTTTTTCCAGATGTGATGCACTAACAAGAACAACAAGAGGAACTATTCGTATTTCAATACGATCAATGTGGCTGGCTCTCCCATTTAGAAGAAGGAGTGTCCACAGACAGGACTTTGTGGAGGAAATGAATCGTTAAAATCTGAAAAATTACCATGTTAACTCGATTAGGCAGGGCAACTCATCAAGTAATCTCTTGATAGGGCATCTGAACAGTGTAATGGATTGCGTGCTGTCTTTCTTTCTCCGAAATGTATTCTTAATTGCTCGTTGCAATTACGTATGTCCACAGAAAAGACGTATTAGTAGGTGTTCTGTTTCCCCACAGACGTTTTTATTTGAATTTGTTTAAGGTGACCAGCAGTGTGCCACATTTTATGCATATCAGATGTGGTATGTAGATGTATCTTTAGCACTAATAAAAAACACATAAACCCTGAAAGTTCGGAATGTGTTCCTCTTAAATTGCCATGTTTAATGCTAAATGGGTTTTTAAATTGTAAACAATGCCCCTGTTAAATTTGCATTGTGTTTGCATTAGAGCTACATTGATAAATCAGTCGAGAGAACGTATCAGTACAGAAATGCCAGAGATATGTTGGATGTAGTTCTGAAACAGTGCCAGCACATATTTTGTCCTCCAGAAAGAATGGAAAAGTTTATTTTTTCAAACAAACAAGCAAGCAAGGACGGGGCGAGGTTCACCACTTTGTGAAACACATTATTGTATAAAGGATATTATAGGGACATTTCGTAAAACAGTTGGTAAAGACAGAGACATGCTAATGATTGCATTCTCTATTTCATTTACGATTTATATAGCATCCCAGTTGTTTTGGAACTGGGGTTCTTCTTCTGCAGGTGCGTTACCCCTTCACTCTAGACTGACCCTGATTTGCATGCAGTCTGGGAAAACCAAGATGGATGGCAGATTTGTGATCAGGCCAACTGAGGCGCATTCACAATATGTGGCTAAGTCTGGATTTTAACCAGATATGAGACACTTGAAATGACAAGCAGCCTTGGTAAAAATGATTTTTTTTTTTTTTTAAAATTGGATTTAAGTGGAAAAAAAAAAAAATCAAAACGTCCAAATATCTGAACTGGCCTCAAACATGCGCTTGCAAACATGCACACGTCTGTAAAGCTGCAGTTTGCATTATCGGACTTTTTCAGATAACTCATGAGTGAATCTGTCCTTTGCTGGAGATTGCATTTGATGTAAATGCCAAAGGTTGTAACTGTGCAGCCAGGAGATGAAACAAGTGGAAAATCAAGTAAGCTCTCCCACAAGACATTTGTCCATGTGTTGACATGTGTGTTAGACAGAGATTGGATCTTTGCTCTGAGGAGATTTCAATGACAAGACAACCTGAGAGAGCTAAAGATTCAATGTGTGTGTGTTGGGACTGAATGAAAGAATAAAACGGGGCAGAGATAACTGTGTTGAGCCCGTGGCTGCCTGTGTGAGGGGGAGACTCTGCTTCTTAAATGCCACTTATTTTAGGTGCATTAATTTAATGTCAGTCCTAGTTTCTGAAAATGAGAATGAATTACACTGACCTCTTCCTAAGTGAATTAACATGGGTGATTGTGGATGTAATTGCTAATTAGCATGACTCACTGATTCTACAGTCTCGCAGGTGGATTGTTCTCGCTCTCGGAGGAAACCTCATGAACAAGGTCATTAGATTAAAACCAACTTTTCTTAAATGTGTGAGCCGTCGTTCCTCTTTTGGGAGATCACTTCTTTTCAGTGAAATGAAAAATGACTCACCATGTCACGCCGTGCACAGAAGTATAGTAAGTCTGTTCCAGACAGAGCAAAAGATTCAATTCCTATCACAAAAGGTTAAGGGAATCATTTTTCTTTTGACGGCGTGGCCTGCAACCCTATTTTTCTTAATATTTGGCAGTGCACACCATCTCCCCGGCCATCAAATAGTTCAGAGACAATATCATAATGGGAGACACAAACAACCCTCTTGCCCCTTGACCTCACGATCTCATAAAAAAAGCCAAAAGCTCAAGCTCTAAGCTCCACCGCTCTTACCGTCACTCCTTCCGGAGGTTGAAATAGGTGAGCACCTTTGTTTACTTAAATCAAAATCCAATACACTGCCCTGGCACTTTTCTCTCCCGTTTTTTGCTTCCCCAGCACTCAGCTGTGGCACGGCTCAAACAGATGCCCTTGACTTTTCATTACGTTATTAACCTTTCGGGAGGTGAGCTATGATTCAGAGGCGTGCGCGGAGTCCCTGGAGGCTGCGCTGCAACACTACCAGATGACTCAGGCAAAAAGAACAGAGGAGATGTAGCGACAGAGAGAGAAGGGTGGATGAGAGGAGAGCAGGTAGGGCAGGTGTTTCTGACAAATGGAAAACAACAGATGTTTAAAAAGTCTTGTTGTGCCGAGTCCCAGTATCACTGCCTGAATGCATAAAGCCAACAACTATTGCTCACAGAGGAATGAAAAACAACGAATGTGCCATTTTGTCTGGATAGATATTAGTATCGTATATCACCGGTTGGATATCAATCTTGTACGGGAGCTGCAGCCTGGCTTCTAATGCAGCAAAGAGCTTGTACACTTTACCAGGAGGTTTAGCAGTGTTTTGTCAAGTCTGCGATCCAGGTTATGTCTCTGTGATCGACGCAAAAACTCTGAGGCAAGGCAACAGGTTGTGATCTCTGATGAGGGTTTTTATTACAAAGCGAGAGCGTATCGTTCACATCTTAATGTCTCAGCTGAAGAATAAAGCTGGTGTTTTATATTGAACTTATTGTTAACAATGCATTGGTGCAGGCAATTGTACAACTGTGATTCCAAAAAAAAAGTTGGGATGCCTTGTAAAACATAAATAAAACAGAATGTGATAATTTGCTAATCCTTTTTGACATGTACTCAACTGACACTGTTCATTTGCAAATGGTTGCATCTGCTTCTATTTACGATTTACACAGTGTCCCAAGCGAACGTTACCCAAACAGGAGTAAATAGAGGATTTGTTTGGGACGTTTCAACTGCAGATTGAAACACATTTGATGCACTGGTGAATATTTTTGAAGACAGGACACATGCATGTGGAGGTCTATGGTGCGGGGGAATGTGCCATATCAGGCTTTGGCTTTTGGTCTTTTCGGGGGATTTGTTGACAATAACAAAAATATAAAATATCACCTCCTTTAAAGTTTGACTGTACTTAATTGAAATTTGTTTTTTGACACATCTAGTTTACTTAGAATTGTTTTTTCAAATGTGAATATGAAGCAGGACACAATACTTTTTTTCTACTGCTGCTTTAACCAAGACTTCTATTTGTTTTTATCTGCCCTTCACCAAATCAATGCTTAGTGGTAGATGTTGGTACATTTTAAATTAACACCTATTTCTTACCATTATATCATTTATATGTGGCCACAATGTCTCCCTCTAAGTCTGATCCCAAGTTGGCGAGCAGTTTGATGCAAAACTTGAGCAGCCAGATGATGGATCCAGCGAGTGCACTGTGGCAAGTACAGTTCCTGCTACAGTCAATGCAGGTGAAGTCACTCGTATTAAATCCTGTATGAGCTGAACGGGAAGCACATGTGATCAGTTTTGAATGTGCATGTGGGGGAAAAATTGCATGCCACAATCCATATGTGTGTATTCAATGGTATGACTCAATTATACCCCGAGGTATCGTCGTCAATCCTTGAGAATTCAAGATGCAGCTCGAACTCATTACAAAAGCCTGCTTTACGCATTCGCCATGTGATGACAAACAATAGTGAAAGCCAGCAGTGATCCATAAATCCACAACAAAAGACTATTCATAATCATTTAACCTTCATGCCCAATTTCATGCATATATAAAATAAGAACTTGACTCTTTTCTTTTGACTCTACACCTGTATTACGTGCACACCGGCTCCCGCGGAGCTTCAGGGAGCAACAAAGGAGAGTTCCACATTAAATAAAAAATGAGCAAAGCGAGGGAAGTTTCATTATTCATCTCACACTGGCATGCCCAACTCCCCAGCTTCCCGAAGGGAACACTATGAAATTTCAATTGGCATCATTCTATGTGTTGAGTTTTAATGTCAATATCGTAGACAGTCTTCAACAGCCTCGCAGCCTCCCTTCTGACTCCAACAAGACACTTCAAAGGAGCACTTCTCTGAATCCCTCAGTCTTGCATCAAAAATGTTAACCTTGGAGACATGCTAACTACCCGGCCGCGTACGTTCCCGAATTCCAATGAAGATTCTGATCATTCAAGACAAGGAAGAAAAGAGGAGTCAACCGTGCCCTCTGCCCGTCGATCTGTCCATCTTCCCATCTGACCATGGCTCTGCCTCTCTCCTTGAATCTCCACCTTACACGCCTTCATGTTCACTTCATTCCCAGAAAAACTGCTGAATCAAGAAAAACCCTTAAAAACGAAAAGTTGAAACACGACTAACATTTACTGTAAGAAATCAGCAGAGACATTCGCTGAGCCCTTTGTTCGGCAGCGCTCGTGTTTACACGCTGTGACGCACATAAGCAAATATCGAGCCTTTAAATAAGAAAGAACCCTTTATTGAATGTTGTGTGAAGACAAAACGGGCAACAAAAACAACAACACAGTCAAGCTGAGCTGGTTCTTGTGGGGCCCGTGTGACTGCTGCTCACTTAGCCTCAGGTGTGGAGCTCTAATGGTTGGCAGCAAGGACTCCACCTGAGTGCCAATGCGCCCGTGACATTGCCAGAGCTTTGGAGGTAGTATCAGAGGTGCACTGGCAGGAATATTTGTGCAGGTGCTGTAGTTACACTTTGCTGTATTACACAGTGACTGACATGCTATCCTCCAGCAACATCATGTGACAAGACGTGAAATCCCACAAGACAGAAAGAAAACTTTAAAAAAAATCCTGACAGTTCAGTATTTGCAGGGATTTTTTTTTTTTTTTCAAGATTCCCCCAATATCTGACATCCAATTCTCCTGCACACCGTTCTTGTCAATACTTTAACCTGGAGAAGGAGAAGTCCTGTCCTACCTATTAGCAATTGGTTGATTGACCTGATGTAAATATTGTCGCTACAAGAACACACAGCACAATTAATAAAATTTAAAAAAAAGCACAGAATTATTTGCAAACTCTGTAGGATTTGATGCCAAGATGATCACCATAAAAACAGCTTTCCAGGATCTAATTATCAGTGCGATAGCCTCAGGGTTTTGAAATTCTTAATAGCTGTAGTAAGATGCATGGTCATGAATTATTCATCAGTAAAAAAAAAAAAAAAAAAAAATATTCAAGGGAAAAAAAAGTCAATTGTAATGACTAAGAACACAGTGGCAATGGTTAAAAAAAGCTGACATTGTGAAAAAGTTTGGCTTTGTTGCAATAGTACTATAATATTAAAGATATTTTGAGCCTTTTTTAAATAGTTGGATCTACAGAGAAATACATGAACTGACAGAGCTTGCCCCGTCTGCTACAGCTGATGAACGGCCCAGTAATTGTAAATAAAAATCTCTCTGCATGTCAGTCTGCCTTCATTTGATTTGAATTAAAATACTTGCAAAGAGAGAGAGAGAGAGAGAGAGAGAGAAATCCGTGCCTCCTCTTAATGCATAACTACTTAATACATGTAGAGGTTCAAATAATCCTTATAAAGTTCATCTCATGCAGCTGGGAATCTCATGAAAAGCATTTATACGTAATGTGTGCTGTCCATCCGATAGACCTGTAAGGAATAGATAGTCATCGCCATCCCGGCACATTTGAAACACCCACGCAGTCTCTCAATCGTCTCATTTAAAGAGGGCATGAATGGGAAGGAAAATGTCATTAGTGAGATAGGTAATCTGTTTCTGGAGAGGAATCAAAGATCATAATTGGATTTTCTTCAAGGCTGCTCAAAGCTTTTCAGAGTCTCAGCCCACTATCATATTAATGATTGTAAGCCGACTGAGCTTGAGAGGGATCTCGGTGAAAAATGGCCACCTCCACAGGTTCCAGCCTATAACTTAAGTCAGATTACAACGACTGTGCTTTCACACAAAACCCACCCAAGAGTTGTAACAATATAAATGGATTCACGTTGTGTGTACTGAGCGTTATGTGAAAGAGGACATATGAGAAGGGAGGAGTAGCAGGAGGAGAAAAAATATTTCACCACAAAGTGAAAAATCTATGACAAAATGTTATATATTTTAATAAATATTCTTATGTCCAATGCACTAAATCACTGAATTCACCATTCACTAAACCCCTAGACGGAAAAGAGAGACACTTAGCTTTTAAAGAACTGGAAATGTGGTGTCTTGAGGAATGTAAGGAATGAATTAAACTGAGCTACAATCGATGCACATCATT
Organism: Holacanthus passer; assembly: GCA_025331565.1. Lineage (NCBI taxonomy): Eukaryota > Metazoa > Chordata > Actinopteri > Pomacanthidae > Holacanthus > Holacanthus passer. The sequence continues at coordinate 4,149,184 of JAFREQ010000028.1, forward strand.
AACTAACTACATTAGTTTGTGGTTCAGTTCGTGATGAGCACATCCATTGTGTTGGAGCTGGTCTTGGATCAGAGTTTTGGTTCATGTTAACACCTCTGATTTAATGAATATGGGGAAGCTGTACTCAATGTTACACGAGAATAACGTTAAACATATCAGTTAGTGTTCATCCTATAAGCCTTTAATCTTGTACAGTTTAAAGTGAAAACATATGATTTAAAAATATGATCAAGCTTGTAAGCAGTCAAACAGGGTTGTGTTATAATCTTACTTATTTGATTATACTAGGAAAAACTAGCTCAGTGCTGTTTCTTTATTATCCTGCATGAATCATCATCATCAGCTGGTCAGAGGACTGACCTTTCGCCTGGCACATGTAGCTTCAGCATCAGTATTTTATTTATTTTAAGATATCATCTATGGAACTCTGAGCAAGCCCAAAAACGAAAAGAAGAAAAATTCAGCACACCCAGAAGGTGCCTTTGTTATTGATGCTGACTTTAATCATGCCAAAGTAAAACCAGTCGTCCCAAAATATCACAAACACTTTAGACCACAGATACAGCAACTCACTTGATGTCTACAAAGCCGTCCCGCACCCCCACCTCGGACAATTAGACCACATCACTCTGTTCCTGCTGCCCGCATACAGACAGCTACTAAAGCGAGTCAAAGCCACAGTTAAAACCGTGAAAGTATGGCCAGAGGGAGCTGAATCAGCACTTCAGGATCGCTTTGAATGTACAGACTGGAGCATATTCAAAGAAGCAGCCACCCAGGGGTCCCCGCACCAACTTAGGGGAGTATGACTCATCAGTCGCTGGCTTCATTAGGAAATGTATTGATGGCGTCGTGACTGAAAAGATAAAGACTCTCCCGGCCTGTGTGAGGAGCGAGATCTCCCTCATCTGAGCCTGCATTCAGAAGTGGCAGCGGAGAGGAACAAGAAACAAGCTCCAGCGTGCCACAAAGTCTGCCAAAAACAACTACAGGCTACAGATGGACGACCACCTCAGTCATAACACCGACCGGCGCCACAAGCGGCGGGGGCATACAAAATAAAACACAAACTACAGAATCCAAACCAGCTGCGTGCCAACCTGTGACACCGCCCCGCTGAATGAGCTCAATGCTTTTTATGCACGCTTTGAAGACAACAACCCAGAGCCTTTCTGCAGGGCTGCGAGAAAAGAGCTGATCGGTGATGTCGGGGGGGGGCGGGGGGGATCACAAACGCAGCCACGTCAATGGAACAGCTGTGGGGAGGGTCAGCAACTTTAAGAGTCCACATCACTGAGGACCTCGCGTGGAACCTCCACACAACATCTCAAATTTTAAAAAAAATAGCACACCAGTGCCTGCACTTTCTCAGGAGACTGAGGAAGGTCAACCACCACCCCAGGACTCTTACTACCTTCTACCAATGTGCAGTGGAGAGCATACTGACCAACGGCATCATGGTTTGGGATGATGACACCACAACATCTGACTGCAAGGCTCTTCATTCTTCTACTTCTCTTATTAATATTACTAGTTGCATTGTATATTATTGTATTAAACTAAATTATTATTACTTTATTTATCCATCGTAACTCCACTGATTCTTGATTGGTATCTTGACTACAACACTACACACAGTCACCTTAGCTTTACTGCACCTTACTGTCTCCCATCCAGTATACTGAAAGCTACTTCATACATACTACCATACTACCTCACTATACAATACAATTATACAACTGTTTACTGTATCCTTCATTGTTTTATGTTTTCTGTGTCATATATGTTGTACCACGACTGAGAGACCTGAGCACAAGCATTAAGCTGTATACCTGAGAATTAGTATAGCGTTGGAAATGTCAACATCTTGAGAATGGATGACAGCAGATTTAATGTTTGCTCCTTATTTCGCAGCTGCTTTTTTATCTTCTAGCCTGATGTTGTTATGAAGCATCTTTGATATCCATGTTGCCAGATCTTGTGTGAGTGTGAGACAGAGGCAGGTCGCAAACAAAGTTAATTTTCTTCTGATTTATTCGTCTGTAAAACGTTTCAGCGTTCAGAAGATATGTGGCTTGTGAAAAATGGGTCCAATATTGACTCGGGTGACTATGGGGTAAAAGAATCCGTCTTAATCTGTGCTCACTCCTCCCGTTGGAGTGAGCAGACTCAGGACCAGCTGTTAGTCTTTTAAAATCTCCTTTCTGAAGCGTCTCTGGTAGCCATCAAGTGCTCATTTAAGACCCCTTTTTACAAGATTCTCTTAAAATGAGTTGGCTGGAAACAGAAAAAAGAGACTTTCAAGCAACTCAGGCAGCTTAATTATCTCAACTGTCATTTCAGTCGGCAAAATCCACAGTCACTGCGTTGAAGTGTGAAGCTTGCTTTTGTCTACCTCTGTGTGAAATCAAGGGCATATTATTTAAAAATTTACCATGAATTTCAAGTGGTAGTCATTATCATTGAAACGGCATTATGTGCCATGCTAGAATCACAGGTTGAATCAAACATGAAGTTAATTGAGGTTAACGCCTACGATATATAGGAAGATGACACTTCAGATCCCTCTTCCTCAGAAAACATCCTGCTAATGAGCTTCACTTTACTTCTAACGTGCATTGAAATGTTCACAGCTGGAGCACTTCACAGAACATCCAGTTTTAGTATAAAGAATAATTTAGTAATCTGGTTACGCGCTGACACCGACAGCCTTTTCAATCAAGCTGCTGGATGACATGAGAATGTGTTAGAGAAGAAAGATATTCTCATGGACATCTGAAGATCAGAATAAAATATACTTTCTGTCTATCACGTTACTTCAGTGTGAAACTTATTTTTTCTGTTTGTTGTAAAACATTAACACTTTGCCCAACATGTATGAGTTACTATGGAACTTTTTTTCCATTTGTCGCACTGTGAACTGACCAACTTTAAAAAACTTGAACATGAACATTAGTTTGACGACAGCAGCACCGGACCACATGTGATTTCAGTCCATTATACTTACAACAGCAGTCCACCTTTTCCTAAAATCAAACACTCAGCACATTTATGCTGATTGCGATTGCAAATGGTCTCAACATGTAATTTTCAGTCAGTCTCATCAGTAAGCATTTGATGTGCATGTAACAAGAAGGTGTGTGGAGCTGCATCATATCTTTGCTAAAGTCTGCCGATGTCTAAGCAGATGGTGGTTCTGCACTTAGGGAGGAAGGTGGTTGTAATCTGAAGTGCTACCAATCCGAAGTGCTTTGAAAATTGCCGTAATGGTGCAACACATGGAGCACTATTACAGCAATGTTATTTCTCACACAGCCGTGGTCTCTCAAACTTGTGTTTTATTACAGATATACACTGAGACACAAACTCAGGCAGAGCAGCAGAGGCGTGAATTCAGAAGATAACAGGCCAGAGACATATGAAATGCACCTCTGCCACTGGTAAACCTGTTTCTGTTGCTGAATAAAACTGTAAAATCAAAAATGGAGCTGCTGGATTTGGCAACTTCTGCTGATATGAAATCTGAGTGGAAAGCTGTTAAAAATGACTTTTTTCCAGTTCATCTGTCTTTTTCTCCAACTCGGGCTGAGCTCCCATTGGCTGTTGACTCTCCGATTCTACTCTTCCAAATCTTAGACAGCTTCACCTTACGCAATCCTGCATTGCCACACTGGACAACTTGTTTGAAAAGTTGGATTTTGGCTCAGACTGGTGCAAAGTCATCTTGCCTGAGTGCTTTGGGGAGAAAGAAGTGAAGTTAAGAAGAGGATCCATCAGATGACAAAGAGAACAGATTCGAAAAATGTCTTCTGAGTTCTGATAGGTCGACCTGTGGCAGCACGATGGCTGGAGGCTTCATACTGCAGCTTTCTGAAGATCTTATAGCATAGCAAAGATATGCAAAAACATAAGATAATTTGAGATGAACTTTTTCCCACTGTGATGATCCAAATGAGAGGAGATCCATGACATTCAACATGTTCAGGGCTTATGAACAAAATACCTCTTTACCAAATATTATGAGATGAAAAACAGTGAACTGTGAAAGAAATTGAGGACAATAATACGCAGTGTCAATGGTCTAAATTAAGGGAACCAATCAATATTTTGGAAGCTCGGCATGAAAAGTGCCAACATCTATCCCGGCTCTCTCCAAAGCTCAAAAATACGTCTACCAACACCTCGGAACTCGCTCACATGTTGTATCTTGTTTGTTTAATCTGTACACAAACACAAGTGTAAAAATGACAGTTTCTGGTTCTGGAGGGAGTTAGGCTCTTGATGAACAACAGTTTATCCATCTGCCCACCACTTCTGTGGGGAGTCTGTGCCAGATGCCTGGCAGGAAGTCACTGTGCTCGACTTGTCGTTCACCAAGAACTTAACCGTCTGTAAAACCACAAACTGATGCAACAAGTTAATTATTGAGCTTTAGACGTGTCGGTAGGCGGATGTTTGAACTTTCAATACAGGCTCTGCAGCCGCCTTTATGCAAAGCTCAGCACTTCCCATAGTATAGATGAAAGGTATGATCACAGATTCACATCTTACACACATCTGAGAAAGTTTTTTGGGAGATTGCTTTTTCATTTTCTTGGTTAAATATGAATCTGCAACCTGCTTAGAAAATCCACCTACTATCTCTAAATCTCACTAAATAACGTAACCTAATAAGATAAATTAATGATTTTTTATTTTTATTGCAAACCATCCTTAAGACTATATAGCATGTTAACCATTTTAACAGTGCAGAAACAGACCATCATGTCTGTGTATGTACCCGGAGCCTGAAGGCCACCTCAGCCGGTGTGAAATGACCACAGGGAGCAGCAGCAGGCTTTAACACCTCAGAGGGATTTCTCTGTCAGGTTGCATTTTTGTTGCATCATGTCTCTCTCCCCTCTCTCTGGTGATGGACTGCTCGAGCTGACCCATCCTCTCCACTGCATTACAGCTCAATATAAAGGCGTCATTAACAATTTCAAAGCCGATGAAGACTGGAGAGACATTAAACCCCTTGTCTTCTCACAGGGGCTCTGCTTTACATGTGAGGCGTTTGCTGTTATTACAAAGCTGTTCGCCGACCCTTAGAGCGAGCAGCTGTTAACCCTGTTGCACTTAAAAGAAGGCCATTTGGTCTAAATGGAGGATGTAGCCCAGCAGTGTTTGCCTAACCTCACTGCTTATTTACTTAATCCTCTTTGTCCCCTGTGAATCATAAGGCCGAAATGAGCTCCCTCCATCTTTCCCCAACCTCCCCGAAGCCAGGCTCATTTGGCCCGCTCGTCCATCACAGTTCTGCGCCAGGTCAGTTTGGTCTTCCAGGTTTTCTTTTGCCTGGAGGAGTCCGTCTCAGAACAACTTTCGGGAGCCAGTCTGGCTCCGTTCGAAGCACGTGGCCCAGTTATCTCAGTCAGCTTTAGTTCAGAGATCGTGTTTAGTTTTTTATGCGTGATTCCAGGTATCCGTAGGCCCTTAAAGATTTAAAAAAGTCTTTTATATCTTCTGTTGTACACAGCAACACCATTTCTAGTGTTTTTTGGTTTGTGGTTGCTATTTGGAGATCTGATGCACAAATAAGTGAGATTGTTGTGAAAGTTGATACAAGGTTACTTCAAGGTTCATAGACCCAACAGGCTTACGTGTCAATTTTAACATTATTATATTACATATTAGTTAATCCATCTATTAATTTTCTGCTGCTTATCTGGGTCCAGGTTATGTTAATTGAGTAATTTTATTATTATAATCATAATAATAAGGAATAATGTTATATCCAGCTGGGAAGATGTGACAAAAATGTGATATAGATGTCAATAGATTTATGTACTTGATTATTTTAAATCATTCTTTGATGTTGAGTTGCATTGTGAGGAAAATGTGTTTAAAATCAACTGTTCATTATTACATTACACATTCGAAATGAAACTGATTTGATCACACGCAGGTTAGTTTTATATTCCAGTGAAATGGACATTTCTGTTGCACGGTAAAACCTCAGCGATTGAAATATGAGATATTGGAGCCGAACATCTGATTAAAGAGCATAATGAATGAAACATGTAGTGAAGATCTGCTCATAACTAATTCTAAATAATTCTGCTCACAATCTTGTTCATACAAGACAAATAAAAGCACAAATTTGCCTTTACAGAATCTTAACGACTGCATGTACATTTAAATTAGATGCAAAATTTCAGTAGTAATACTCAGTAGGCCTGGTCTTAATATATTTTAGTCAACCAAATATTTTACCTGTGCAAACTTTCATTCCCTTTGAATTGGCCAATCCTGTTGTAATATATTTCAGGCCAGTTATAATTCAGCTCAATAAAAACAAAGGGAAAGGTCACGCATTTGTCATCACGAAAGAGGAAACTGATGTCACAGATGCTGAGGAGCGATTATAGGCTACGAACCAGTATGACAGTGGAAAAGGTATTGAGCTGCATTGTGTAGCATTACAGAAACCACAGAGCTGCCTAACTTTAACCATATGCCATAACTATAATACTTGCATAACTTTTCTGTAGTTGCCATGTGCAGATATTGAAAGAAATTTAAAAACATCGCCACTGAACAACCAAGAATCATCTGCAGCTAGAAGTTTAATGACAAGCATGAAATGTATAAGCAACTCAGAAGCTCAGAATTTAGCCACATCATTCCTCTAAGGCTTCATTTTCTGGCCACTGTATCCACACAAAGGGGAGAAAATGCTAATTTGTATTGTAAAATCTCAAACAGAGCAGCGTTGACTCGAGTCTTTAATCACATCCAGGTAGACAGAATCACCTGTAGTGGTGGATTTGCCGGGGCCATTTATATTCAAGGTTGATTACACGTAGGGTGTCATTTGCATTATCAGAGACTCAGCACTAATGAGACTCCTGGTTTTAGGCCTTAATTGGATTGCTTCACCACAGTCCCTTATTGATATTTGCATGCCACAGTTCATCATGATAAGTAATGAGAAGATTATTCACTGGGGGTATCCAATTGCAAACTCCATCTGCGAAGTAGAGGGAGCACTGTCCATCCTGGGCTTCCCATGGGAGCTGAGAGGGCACGATGGCACGCCACGACAAACATACGTGGCCGCACATACAGTCGAGAGCGGATACAGAGCTGTGTGTCGCAGTCAGAGCCGGATCCACCTTTGGACCCTACATCAGCTCATGTTTACCGTTTCACTAAGAGGCGGTTGTTGTTTACCTGCTCTGCGCTATTGAGGTTTCTACAAGAAATAAATTACTACCGTGCAAGCCAAAATTAAGCAAACATCTGCCAGGGAGCAAGGTAAGGGGATTAAAAAGAATGTAGCCACCTTGGAGAAACGTAATCCAAAAAGAAGCATTTGCAAAATAAAAGAGCCGGGATTGGAGAGGTCTGGGTTCCTATAAGGCGAATTTCTTTCACTATATGAGAAAAGACCTCCACTTCATAACCAGATGATGTAAAACACTCACAATAGCCATCAATCACACTCACAGAAGGCCTCACAGCGTTATTGTAAATTATATATTTGCCACTACAAAACAGAACCAACAGCCCGCCAGAAACATGTCAATAAAGCTGTGGGACGAAACCTTTGACTCATTAAGGCAGATAATGAAACAAAACCTGCTCATCGGGAACGCGTTTTTCTAAAAATGAAAATGGCAAAAATGTTTATGGAATGCTGTACAGATGGTGCTTTTCCTGTGGGCATCGGAGCGTGGAAGCACTTTGGCTGGAATTCAGAGAAATAACTTTCTATCATTATAACTTGTCAATTAGCTGGGAAATGGCTGTGCATCTGCGTAACGAATGTTGTTTTTCAAAATTGTCATCATATTGTGCATTTACACGTGCCGCGATTCATACCCGCACACATTTTTCCAGGAGGATTATTCACCTCGTTACCCATTTTTCACCAATCTTTGTGGGGGAAAAAGCAAAAGGAAGAAGGGAAAAAAGAGGCTATTGCATATACTGTATTCTTCATTCTTATTTTTTCCATAAGCTTCTTTTCTCCAAGGAAAATCTTGACTATTTGTATCAGCACATGAGATAGAGGATTTTGCATACATCTGGGTTTTGACACATCCTCAGTGTTGTAACATTTCCTGTAGATGTGTGTCTATTTTCAAATATCTGAACTTAGACTATCTGATGGGGAAGAGATGGATCCTGTGAGTGCTGCCTCATCCCTGAGCTTCCACTGTGGACAACTCTGAGGTGGTTTGCTGCAGTGTGAATCACATAAAAAACATCGGTCTCTGCTTGATAGTCAGCTCTCAGGAAAATGAAATGAGGCTCGCAAGAAAACCACATACTGTTGTTGTTGTTTCACCGATTTTCACATTTTTCCCAAATGCATTTCAGCACCTGGGGGTTTGATTTAATGGATGGATAGATAACATGGTTGTAATGGATTCATGTGCATATGAAAATATTTCTCATTTAAATTAGAGGCCATTTTCGGATTACGTTGCTCAGGTTTTTAGAGGACGCCGTGTTTGTGGAGGAAAAGGCCACGCTGTTTTGCTGCAGCATTTTCAAACCTCACTGTCATGTCAGACATGATATGGCTACATCTGCAACCGTCGAAGCATTGGTCTCTTCTGACCCGAACTGGGAGATGGGAATACGCCCAGAGCAGTATTTGACACCTCAGTGAATCTCATTACCATAAAGCAGGGTAGAGAAAAAGCTGCACTTACGCAGCATGAAATATTTCACAGTGTCCCCAAGCCAGCTGTGCTGTCATAGCTCATGGTTGAGGCATGACAAGAGCCACAAATGAGCAAAAATGTTTTGTTTTGGAGAATTAATCAGCGCTGAAAAGGTTTCCACGAATCGACACGGCCGCTCGCAGTGTTTATTTCCTTTAAAGGTGTTGTGAATGAATAAAAGTGGTGACAGCCTCCTGCCGCTCTCGGAGCGGTCAGTGTAGCATAAACTTGGCTATGGCTCCCACCGCTTGGCCTCTCCTGCTTTATCTAATCACTCAGACATGGCCAGGCCTCAGGCATGCTGCCCTAACTCTACACTAGCTCCGGGCAAGGTTGAGGCAGAGGGTACGCATTGGCTAAAAGCACATCCACAATCATATCCCCAAGATTATCTACAGTAACACCCAGACATCCTCCGCACCTCTCATCTCTTCCTCTGCTTATTTTATTGCACTCTATATTCAAGTCAAATGTACATTTCTGCTGCACAGTCAAACCACAGTGAATGAAATATGAGATATTGGAGCAGAACAGCTGATTAAGGTGCATAATGAATGAAATATGTAGTGGAGATCTTCTGATACTGCTCATAACTAATTCTAAATAAGTGCGCTCGCAACCTTGTTCATACAAGACAAACACAAATTAGCCTTTACAGAATCTTAATGACTGCATGCACATTCAAATTAGATGCTTTGAGGGAAATTTTTTTAATCAACCAAATATTTAACCTGTGCAAACGTTCATTCCCTTCGGATTGACCAAGCTTGTTGTAATATATTTCAATGGAGTCATGATTCAGCTCAGTAAAAACAAATGTAAAGGTCGCACATTTGTCATCTCAAAAAGAAGAAAATGAACATCTCACGACCACCACAGATGTCGACTGTAAGATTCGGCTACAAACTTGTGCTTGTGTGTGAAAGTTCTTCTCCAGACCAAGAGTCTGACTTTCCTCTTGTACCCCGAAGGGCCTCATCCAGCTATAAACTCAGATATGTTGCATCAGTAATCTCTCCACCTCTCTTTGTGTCTTATTGGCCGCAGGTTTAATGAGGCATCAAAGCAGCGAGGGATCTCGGAGAAGAGAGGCCTCCTCGGCACGCTTCCTCTGATGGTCTGGCAGATGCGGTGCTTTCAAAGCAGAAAGAAGTGGGCATGGGTGAACGACGGTTGAAGGCTTCCAAAGGAGAGCCGGCTGCCAACAACATGGGGAAATGTTTTAGGAATATATTTTGTTTTATTTTGTGAAGCGTTAGATGTACAATAGAAAGAAAAAAACAAAACAAAACTGTAAATTTCTCTTTTCTAAGTTTGCCTGACGGGGAAGTCAGGACATTACTGTAGACGTGCCAGTGTTGGTATGTCTAGCCAGATACCACAAGAGAATCAAATATTAAAGTTAGAGCCAAAGGACAACATTATTGCAGATACACATGAAGGTGTGTAGCAGGGTAGTAAATTTTTGAATAACTTTATTTATTTATGCTTTCTATGCTTCAAAAAGTGACGTGAAAGAGTGTGAAAGACTGTTTTGATTGGCTGAGTTAATAATGTTTGCCAGGCTGCTCAGGCTTGTCGTAGGTACTCTAACGTTTAAGGTACTTTTTAAAATCGTGTTATAGATACCCAGTGAAGACCGACTGATACTGTACTCATGTAAACAATAATATAGTTTCTACCTGATGCATGCAGCTCCTGAAAAACATCACTTTCGCTTGCACGTTGCACATTTCGATTCTGTAGTAGCTCAGTGTGATGGAAACAGCAAATGTATTTTTATGTTTCGCATCTCTCATTTTTATTTATTTATGTTTCAGCTCCAGTCTTAAAGTAAAGTCTTCAACTATGACTTCATATTGAACACTGGTTGGTATAAGCCAACCAGTAAAGCCTCCATATTTTTGAGCATTCCCGCTCTTCTGGCTGTTCATTTAAAAGCATTGGCTAAAAATCGTCAACGAAGGAAGCCAAGAAGAGAAAAAGAGAGAGACCAAACAAGAAGGAAGAGTAAATCTCAGACTGTGTTTTAGTTTTTGGTGAGAGAGTGAAATGCACTCCAAAACTGTACGAGGCGTCAAGTGACAAACATAGCAGTTCTTGATTGATATGACTTTAACGTGCAAGCCAACAAAACTACAACAAAAACAGCTCCCTCCTACCTGAACTCCCTCATTCGGGTCTACACTCCCTCCCGCTCACTACGCTCGGCCAACGAAAGGCGCCTGATACAACCACCTCAAAAGGGCCCGAGGTCGATAGCCAGACTCTTCTCCTCTGTGGTTCCCCGTTGGTGGAACAAGTCACCAAACTCTGTCACTCTCAGTCTTTAAGAAAAGAAAAGACTCAGCTCTTCACTGAACACCTTGGCACTTGACAAACTCCAAAAAAAAAAAAAAAAAAAAAAAGTATTCCCTCCTCACTGCCTGTAGGCATTGGCCCTATGTAACCTGAACTTTGTTTTATGGCGCTTATCCAGGTTGTTTTCTCCTGACTAGATCCTTGCTTGTGTTGTATTTACTCTCAGATGTACCTCGCTTTGGATAAAAGCATCTGCCTCATGGAATTGTAGAATTGTAAAAAATTAGACTCATTGCTAAAAGTTGATTGGAAATTTGAAGATACGACTACCATATGTAATGTGCTGTCATAAATAAATTTTTTATTCAACCCAGGTTTAAAAAAATCAAGAACTATTACAGAGTCTTACAAAGAATCTCAACAACAACAAAAGAAATAAATTTAAATAAACACTATTAAAGTTGTGACGCCCTCTCCATGAAATCATCTGCAGCTCATTCGCGTCACAATCGTTTATTTATCTATTTTTATTTATCTGTATATACATGTAAAGCTACATTCACAGTCGCAGCGCTGCTCCCTCACTCTCGCTCGCCCACTCACTCACCGCCCTTGCTTACTGTTAGCCTCCACACTGCAGCTAAAACACCAGTGATACCTGAGATTATCAAGACTGTTCTTCACACGACTGCTAACAAAATGTTCTGTCCTTAACTTGCAAGCTACAGTAAGTGGCCAGTGATGCATTTCATGAAGCATGTTTTTCAAGGACCAAGTTCTAAAATGTCTGATTTTCAAGGTTTTCTACTACTTAAATTTCTGAGAGCCAAACCCTGTCGCTGTGAGAACAAAGATACATTTTGAAATCGATCAGCTGTTTTGATCTGCATCTGCACATCAAGCTGCGACTGCAACACTATTTCAGTACCCAAAGCAGAAGCTGTAATTAAACCCATGCTGAAATATTTCTATCATTTCAGCTCCGGACAGAAAAGAATCCTGTGACAAATTGCGTTCTGCCAGCTACAGTATGTGGGGTCAGTCTCTCAGGCGTGTTTAGCTGGGCCGCCTTATCCCCTGTTCAATCTTGCCTTTTGTTTTCCTTCATGAAAATAAATGAAACAGTGCAGTCATCTGCAGAGGCGAGCAGAGCCCTCTTGACTGAGGAGGCCTTCGGGCTTCGTCAGGCTTTTCCAGCACGTTGTCATGGCAGTTCAGAGAGACTGAGGGAGAACATTGCAGCCCGGCGCCGCTGCGGAATGACAATGGGAAAAAGGGCTTGGGAGGGGATTGCTAATGCAGAATGCCAATCATAGCAATGTTGTTCTAATGTGCGGCGTGAAAGACAGGTAATGGAAGCCTGAGACCACGATCCTCCTGAAGGACAAAGAAGCTATTAGGGAAGAAAGGCTGACGGAGGTGGATTGTGGCAGTAAAAATATGCAAAGAAATTAGAAAAAAAAAACTAATCAAACTTCTCCAACAAAACTTGTCAAACTAGCTCATAGTTCTTAAGTATACTTGTGGAATAATGTTTCACTAAGTTGTTCAAAATTCGAGTGTTAAAAATGAGCACTTGTGATTAAAAGGATCACCAACCGTGTGCTATTATTTCCTGTATGATTGTTAATCTATACACAGGATGGGAACAACACCGCTGATTACAAAGCAGAACAATGGGTGTAATGATGCCTAATGACGCAGTTCAAATGGGCTGCCCTCGAGTTGAATTCAAGCTGTTAGATCAGAAAGTTTCACAGAGTTTGCGGGTGCCTTATATTTCAACCCTCTTATATGGCTTTATTTGCTCAAAGGCTGCGAGTTTAGAGGGATGAGGAACCAACCCAGGAGAGAGCGGTGAGGTCTTAATGAGTTACGTAACTTCCCCGGCACCGCACATCCTCTGATGTAGCACCAGCCAAAGATTTCGGAGGACTTAAATCTAATCCACAGATGGAGGGAGATTTGCAGGTAGACAGGCTGGAATTCTTATTTGATGGCTTTCTTTTTCCAGGCAGAGAGAGATGTCAGCAGCCCCCGTTTTGCAAAGTGACAGATTGTGTTTTCCTAAATTTGTGTGCACGCACGGGGCTGCAGCTGAGATTATTTTCATCATCGAATAATCTGCCAGTGTTTTTCCCACTTATTTGATTAATCTAAAAAAAATATCAGAAAACAGTGAAAAATATCAGTTTCCTAAAACCTAAAGTAAAATGGAGTTAAATGTCTTGTTTTATCTGACAGTTCAAAACCTGAATGTTTAGTTTACTATAAAATATGACAACTAATGACAGCAAATTCTTGTACACTGACATTTTTTTCTTGAAAATGTATTCCAGCAATTAATTGATTAACAAAATAGTTCCAAAATTATTCTCTGAGCTTTGACAAAGCGATTTATCTACTAATCTTTTCTACTAATCATCCTGTGGGTTTGAGCACTCGTTAAAAGCCTGATAACCATTTTCTCTGGCGTCAACATCTCTTAAACACATACCTTGATCATCAGGAGACCTGGGGTCATACTATTCCCAATCTAGTTCACTAATTTTATCCAATTAAACAGGAAGTCTCAGCCATTGCTCAAAGTTTCCAGCATTTGCAATTTCCTCATGTAAAAAAGGTCAAATGTTCTTTTTAAAGGTGCGGTGAGTCATTCTGGAGAAAGATTGTTGATTCTTGAACTCAACACTTCAACAAATAAACCCGTCCCTTCGGTGCCTCAGAAGCTACATCCCCCAAAATTCATGGACGAGCGGCTGACACGCAGAAAGGATGAGATGGTTATATGGGACTGAAAACACACAACTACTACACGGTAAAAATATGTTTTGGGGCAATTTAATATTGTTAAAACTATGTTCTATAAAGTTCATAAGCAGTGTTATTTTAATTCATAGCTCAATCTGCGTTGCATAAGGAACAGATCTCTATTGACCCGAGATGCAAGCACTCATGTGTTTAAAGTCGAAAACCTGAAGTGTGTAAAACAAATTATACACATATAAAAGGCACTCTTGTAATGATTCCTCAAATTTCCATCCAGTGTTTTCATGTCAGGACTCGGAAGGTTGTCTCTTTGAAATCGGTTCAACGATTTTAGAGAATCCAATAATGTGTGCCCACTTGGGAAATGTGCACTTTTGATGTAATTACTGATTAATCTTGAAATTAGTTCAGATTATTGCATCCCCAGCGGACGCGGATAAATCTGTGCCTGAGTATCTTAAAATAGCCTTTTTACAGCCCCGCTCTCACAGACTGGCAGCGCTGCAGCAGGTAAAGGGATTGGCACAATTCTTTCATTCGCAATTTCCTGACACACGATTTCTGTGAAAATTGAATCTGATTTAATACTCAGAGGTCTGTATCATAGAATAAAATATGCAGACTTTAGGATAAGTGAGGTGTAATGATATTCAGTCTTCGAAGAACGCTTAATAGCTCTGTCACCTTTAAACTGCAGCAAGTACATTTACTCAAGTACTGAACGTAAGTACAATTTTGGGATACTTGTACTTTACTTGAGTATTTTCATTTTCATATTCTACTCCTACTCTTATTACTTTTTACTGCACTATGTTTATTTGACAGTATTATTATTATTTGACTACAAACCCAATTCCAAAAAGGTTAGGACTTGAAAATAGTACAAAGACAATGTATTTAATGTTTGACCTCATCAATTTCACTGATTTTTGTAAATATCTGCTTATTCTGAATTTCATGGCAGCAACACGTTTCAAACAAGTTGGGACAGGAGCAACAAAAGACTGTGAAAGTTGTGGACTGATTCAAAAACACCTGTTTGGATCATTCCACAGGTAAACAGGTTCATTGGTAACAGGTGATAGTATCATGATTGGGTATGAAAGGTTCATCCTGGAAAGACTCAGTCGTTCACAAGCAAAGATGGAGAGAGGTTCAACACTTTGTCAAACACATGATTGGATAAAGGAGATTAACACATGGGCTCAGGAACATTTCAGAAAACCTTTGTCAGTAAACATAGTTTGTTTGCAAATTATTGCATTCTGTTTTATCTTACGTTTTACACAGCATCCTAACTTTTTTTGGAGGGGTTGTAGTTCCTTTGTGGATTGAGATTAATAATGCAAAATATAATCAACAAATAAAATATGACCTATTATTTTAGGTTGAGAAATTATTGATCCCTAGGGGGAAATTCACAAGCCACCCAACACTATGTAAAGTGATTCAAATATTACTTTTATCAACTGCAGCATTAAAGTGATGGACACATTAATGCACCAATAATGATAATCGAATTTCCATTGGACATAATGAGTACACATACTTTGATGCAATAGTTTTTAGTATTTCTTCACCGTGGTTTTCATTGTTTTTACTTGACTGGGTCTGAGTACTTCTTCCACCTCTGCTCAGTTCCCTGCAGGGAGAAGAGCACGGTGCAGCAGGTTTTCATGCTTCCATCTACGATGCAACAAAAAGAGTCCAAACGTGTTTATTTTTTCATTTTCATTTTCAAAGGTGTTACAGGATCTCCATCATCAAATTTAATAAATCATAACCTCTCAGGGATTATTCATACAGGTGTGTGGTGTTAATGGAGGAGATGGAGAGTCTGTCTGAGGCGGAGCGGGGCCTGTGAATGGCCGCCGAGCTGCGAGGCATGCACCGCACGTTGGGCCTGCCAGGGAAAATAAAGTTCACCAGATCACAGTTCACTCCGGCCCTGTATGTAATCAGTCAGTGGTGGGGCCTGTCTGTCAGCCCCCTGACAGCTGCCTGTGCCGTTAAATGTGCAGAGATCAGTGGTCGTCAGAGCCCTTCGTGTGACAGCCTCTAAACGAGGACTTTAAATTAGTTCCATGGGTGGTGGAGCATTTCGCTCTAGGTAAGCTCTCTCTACACACACACACACACACACACACACACACACACACACACACACACACACACACACTCCACGAACCTCCATTTCCATCACCACCTCCCGGTCCTGTGCTCCGACTGCCACTGCCAACCAGACTCTGATTACATATCATTAATGGCTCTCTTCACCTGATATTCCAGTTGGTGTGTCACACTGCTTCTCCCGTCCCACTGTGGACACCAGACGCTTGGCTCACAGGAGACTCGCAACCACGGTCAATATCAGAAACACAACTGAATTTTGTTCTGCAGCAGACACTAATCTGATCTCAAAAATGACAAGTGTAAACAATGCAATTAGCATTTAAATGCACATATATAACGTTTACTCCTTCCATAGTGAAACCATGTCAGTTAGTCTGTGGACACATAACGCCTGCTCTCTCTCTCTCCATCCTTGTGATAACAGCAGCTAAAATTACACTGAAATCAGCCGTTATCTCATTACAGCAACAGAGCTGCTGTGGTGTTGATCTGATCCCTGATCAGTGAAACCACGGAGTGATCCGTGTCAGTGGGAGAACAATGATCTGTATGAATGAGGAAGCAGCATCTAGCCATGAAACTTTTGTCTTGCTCGCAGTTCATAAATACGATTCAATCATATGCTTGTGTTATAGATAGTTGTTAGCTAATGCTGGTTAAACTGAGGTGACTAAACTGGACTGAAGGAGGTCTGACCCTGATTTCCATGTAGCCCAGAAAACAAAGATGACCAACAGAGATACATAAATGTCTAAATGAAAGTGCCTTCAATCTCATCTGCATACATTCATTCTTTCATCAACTTAACACAAAGATGTAAGTTTTCTTTATTTCAAATTTAACAGAGTTTCCAGTTTTCATTTCCAGACCACTTCAGAACTCATAAACATCATCTGTGCGGACTTGAAATGATGAGTTGATTAAATGTGCCGCTGCATTCACTCAACTTAGTTTTCATCTTTTTCTAAAGAAACATCAGATCAGCATATTAGCAGACTTCCCAGCATGCAAACTTACTGTGTCTTTAATACATGTTAATTTAAGTCACGGTTGTTTTTTCTCATAATGATGAAAACAATGTGAAGCATGATAAAGGTTTGAGTTCAGTCCTGATGCTCACACACTTTTAATATGTCTTTGTACTGACTCACAGCTTTAACTTCTTCATGTCAGAACAGAAATGGAAAGTAAATCTGTCTGTAATGTTTTTACCAGCATGATTGAACAGTTAGTTCAATTTTATGTCTCAAATTTATTTAACTTTTTTTTCTCTGAAGTTCAGTTAACTCACAAGACAACTTTGAAGCAATATTCAACCTAAGTTCAGTTAACTTACATTTA
The DNA here is from genome assembly GCA_025331565.1 of Holacanthus passer. Classification (NCBI taxonomy): domain Eukaryota; kingdom Metazoa; phylum Chordata; class Actinopteri; family Pomacanthidae; genus Holacanthus; species Holacanthus passer. The sequence continues at coordinate 4,166,445 of JAFREQ010000028.1, forward strand.
TAAGGCAGCAGAGAAATTTTTTCAGTTTGAACCATTTTCAAACTATTTACCAGCTTCTGAGGGCACCTTATATTTAACAGACAGATATGAGAGCGGTGTTGATCTTCTCATCTAAATATTGGCAAGGAAGAAAATAGGTGCATTAGGTCAAACTACTCCTTTAACGTGAGATATCCCATATGCACAGATGGAAACACACAATTGAATAAAGGATATTACTACATGGGCTCAGGAACACTTTAACTTTTAAACATAGTTTGCTTGTAAATGATTGCATTCTGTGTTTATTAAGTTTTGCACACCGTCCCAACTTTTTCGGAAGCAGGGTTGTAAATGAACTGCAAACAGCCCCCAAGCCAAAATTCTTTCATTCTCCGTGTGGATTTTCAAGTTTTACTATCTTGATTTTCATGACTTCTATTAATTCCACTTTGTCACTTGATTGTCTTGTTTTGCTGCTCTTGTATTCCACCTGTGTGGTCGTTTGACTTTGATTGTCTCTCATTCTCAGGTCTCAGATCTTGATCTAAACGAGACTTCCTGATTAAATAAAGTTACTTATTGCCAACAAATGCAATGTGAGTGGAGCACAAAGTAGGAAAAAAGTAAGAAGGGTGGAAGGAAAACATTCCTTCCCCTACTTTAGCAACATAATTCACTTGTGACAGAGAGGAGGATGAGAACCTAAAAGAGCATCTTTTTCTGTGACAAACCAGCAAGGCAATCTTAAGAATGGATGCCCCCGCCACCATTAATCCTGTGCAAATTTCTTTAAAATATAACCCCAAGTGGTCTCCATAATCTAGGATTACATCGGGTAGAAAAGGAAAAAGAAGCAATCAATCTTCTTTAAAGGTTTTAATCCTTTATGAAATAGACTGGATTATTTCCTTGGGTTAGGCTTTATGACCAGCATTTAATTCCCTTGGAGTTTCAATGCCAGCTCTATGCATTTCCCTCTCTCCCCGGCTCCCTCTCACTCTCCACCAGGGGATCCTTGATTTATAGATATCATTTGACCTGTTAAGGCAACAGTCTGCCAAAAGTCCAAGATTAAGTGCCAATGTCTGGGCTGACAGCGGTTCCTGCTGCTAATTTTACATGATCTATGGGGCTAATACCTGTTCTCCATCCACCCCTCTACGTTCTGTAGGGGGTCAGCGAGAAACTGCCTATACTTCAAACCATCAAGCAATTATTAGAGCCAGTTTTGGCACCCGGCTCGAAAACCTAGAAAGAGAATTTTAGTGTTACAGATGCCCTCCAAGAATGACTTTGCAGGGGGATGTAAGAGCTGTAGCTCCTCCACAGTTTCCCGAGTGTCTCCTCTCTGCAGATTTGTCAAACTGTCTCTATACATTCCTGTGGACTGCCTCCATGTATGCATGCGTACGTGGTGTCGCAGAAATATAGTGAGAGAGAGAATATGTGAAGGGAAGCTGTGCTCCAATTAAACAGCTACCTCCTTCAAAATCCATATATTAAAACGAAGAATAAGAAAGAATAGGCTGTAATGAGTCAAACAGCGTTGTCCCATTTTAAGTGGTCCTTCAAATTTGGTCACAGTCAAACCTCAATCATTTGTCATCAAAATGGCCAAAATCCACAACTGCAAGTCGCTTGTTTAATTGTGCTTTCAGACCGTCCACGTCAACTGGGAATATCAGGACATGTCATGAAGTGGGCCAATTAAAATGTGTATTCATCCTCCTCAGTTCAGTTTGTTCTGTGATCCAAACTATTACCATAAAAATAGTCCATTTATGTTTACATCTCTTCTCTTTAGACGCTAGAATTCAACGCAACTTCCTGGAGTTTGACTTGGAAATTTTTGATTCTGTGATTTGACGAGGAATGCTCAAGTGATACTGTTGTGAATTCTCTGCAAACTGCAATTTCATTATTTACAAACCTTTTTTCTACTTTTTGTTTTCATTCACTCCTGACAGCCAGTGAACCAAGTGCAGTTGTATCTGGTCCGAGAACTCGCCACAAACTTCAGCTTTTTCTGTTATATTACTCCTGTTTCTTTTCTTTTTCCCTCGTCATCACATTAATGAAGTGGAGTCATTCAGCCTCGGGAGAAGCAAGAATTTTATGTCAAGTTGAAATGTTTTAAACTCCTGCCGTTGCCACAGTTTTCCCACCCTGGGCAAATGTACAGTGATTTGCGTCCACTCACGTCTTTGCATTGATATATATTATATGCATTTCCTCCACCTGCAAAAATTCAATCTGAACACCTTTAGTCCTCCAGGCAACATCTTTGTAGGAGACAATCACTGTTCTGGTGAAAACTATAGACAGGCAGAAAGAATGAGAGAGGACTAATGAGACAAGCGAAGAGGAACAGGTAGGATGTGACTGACAGATCACCTTTTGGCACATGACAAGACTGAAGTGCAGTTAAAGACTGGTGCCTTCTTTCCACCAAACTCAGGTATTATTCTCTGCTCTCCTGACAGACTTATGATAACTCTAATGACAGCGCTACAATAAAATCTCCAAGCTGTGAATTACTTTTTACTATTTGAATGATGATACATCTGTACAGCTGACAAATACACTGTACCAAACAGAATAGTCTGACTTCCAGTTCACTTCACCTCAGACCAGAAGCCTCGGAGGTAACAAAATGGTAATGTCGATAATTTTGTGCTTATATTTATCAAACTTAGCAAAATAAAGAAACAACAGAATCTGTCATTTTCGCAAAGGCCCCAAAACACGTGTCCAATTGACAGAGCCCTCTAGTGGTCGTAGTGACTAAAACAGGAGCAATGGAAGAAATCAGGTGACGTCAACAAAACATCGACTTGAACACTGGAGACTGCTGTTTGTTTCCTGTTTGCAAACCAACATGCAACATTTTTTTTAAAACCATGACAATGATAGTTTCATAACCTTAGCCACATGTATTTTACAGCGAACTATGACGACAAAGGCCTCCTAATGTAAACGGAACCAGGCTTCATCTTGCAGGAGGACAGTGATCCTAAATGCACAACCGTGCCAAAAAAGTGCCAACACAGAAATGTTAAAAACCTTGACGAGATCAAATTCACCAAATTCGTCAAAGAGTGAGAAGCACTTTGAAGAACTGAGAGGATTTTCTCTTCTGCAAGACTTCTGAGGCACATTACACTGCGAGGTGATTAGCATTCCTGCTCATTATACATGTATGTAGGGATCACTTCAAACCTCTGTATAAAATACTGCCAGGCTGCAGTGCTGCAAAGGAATATGGGAAAGTGGTCAAATTATTAAAAACGCACGTAATCTTTCCCTTTTGTCTCATCTCCCCAGATATTACTCACGCCTACATCTAAACCTTTGCTGTAATAATCACCAACAAATTGCACAGGTTAAACATCAAAAGAAAGCTTGGCTGGATCATTTGCATAATAGTTTTACTTGATAACAACCTCCTCTGTTGCTGTGAGCTGCCACATAAACTCTGAAATCTTCAATCTTTATTTAAGATCCAGTGACTTTGAGACTTGGTCATGTCTGAATGTAAATGTAACAGTATACCATATCAGATATAACTTAGCCATATAAAGGGTGACAATAAGGCTTTGGATGCCACTCACCCGAACTCCATTTAAAAGAATAAGGTTGCTGATCGTGTATTTTCTTCCAGTCAACAAAACCCAAAACCAACAATGAACTAACAGCACAGTGTCCGGCTGCTGTAAACACTCACTCAAGCACCAAATGTGTTTTAATCCGTGGCTGAAAATAGTCCTCAACAAAAGCACTGTTTGCCTCAGTTTGAGTATCGTTTTCCAAAAACTACATTGGCCAGCTGTTTGTTTGTGGCTAGTTTGTCTTCAATAGGAACAAACAGGCTTAAGGCTGAGTGAGACAGAAAGAGAACAGAAGTTGGAAACTACTGAGAGATGCACCAGTTGGTTTTGCTCTGTTTAATTCCAGTTTCTTACTTTGTCAATTCACTCCCAATAAAAAAAATATTTTCTTATTCTACCATTGTGCAAACAATCATTTCAATCTTATCTGTGTGAACTGACCCTTTAACTCCACCTCTAATCAAACTTAGCTCATGGTTCCTACATAAGGAAAAGAAGAAAACGTGTGTGTCCAATCTGTGCTGCTGTCACAAATTTTTTTTTGAGGAATTTATCGTTAAATTAATTTCCACAAACTATAACGTCCATTTGAGTCGATGCTCGCTTCATTGCCGCCTGAGGAGAAGTTCATGAAGAATTTAGCTCGACTAAGCACCAGCATTGCACAAGTAATCCGTCAATATATATGTATGAGCAATCGTGATTAATTTAAACTGTCACAAAAGAGCCAATTTGTCTGAAAACTACGATAAAAACCAACACATTTCAGTGTGTTTTACAGCGTTTCACAAGACACTGAAGAGAGATTTTCAACATTATTTATTCCGTTGACATCTCATGACAATAGCACCTTAGAAAAACACTGGAGCTTAATGTTAATGACTTGCTGTAAATCCATTAAAATCTCTTCATAACAACTGGGCTCTCTTTTATGAAAATTCAGTAGGCCTATCTCTAAAGAGCATATTGGAGAAAAGCTGTCACACACTGGGACCACAGGGAGCGGCTGCAAAGTGTTTAAGTAGCTCCGTATTATGCTGCCGTATCCAATTTATTAAGATTGGCTATAGAGCAGCAGATCCATCTCTGCCACAACAATTCCCTTCAGTCCTCACACAGAAATACACACATACTTTTCTTTGCGCCAACGCGCTCGAGGATCCTCTGACACAATGTCACATATGCTATATGAGGCAGAAACGCTGACTTTCAGCCTTAATTTGAGAAAGCTCACATCAATATTGTTTGCACGGTTTGAGAGAACACACGAGAGCCAAGATTGGCTGCTCGTGTGTTTTCAGGTGACAAGTGTGTTTCATGTTAACCTGAGTTTGTCTACAAAAGGGCTGAGCAAGAGTTGATTCAGGGTTTGACATTTGTATTTCTGTGGCAGTAAGGCAGGACACAAAGGGGAGGACGTAAAATCAGAGACCTTGTCAAAGTAAGCATGTAAACCAAGTCTCTGAAACACAGCTGAAATACAAGAAAACACTGGTAAGCTCAGTAATTGCAAATAACATGGTAGGTCACAGATGACAAGCGTGATGGATGGCAGAAGATAGTGAAGAAAAATCCTGTCCAACTATCAAAAGAAGACGACAGCAGCATAACCGGAGGCCGAGCCACGGCGTGCGTCAAGGAGAGAAAGGAAAGGTTACAAACAAGAAAGAGTTGAAAAGAGTACAGAAACAAACTTTCAGAGGTCTGGAATGAGGTGTTTTGAACAGAAAAAGCTCAACCTGTCCCAGAGTGACAAAAAAGATGGAGGAGCAGAGTGAAAAAGGAGCAGCATCAGGTTATCAGTCAAACTTATTGGCTGTGGTGTTTTGGCTTCGACACGTCCACCGTCAGTGAAATCGGTTCACTTGTGGTCATTGATCACTGATCTCTGCTGTCGGCAGGAGCAGAAAAAACACAGGTGGATCTACACAGAAACATCTTGAGGACTCAGATTCAAGCAAAGGCATCAAAAGTCACTAGAGGCTTCATCGTGGAGGAGGACAATGATCCTAAATGCACAACCAAAGCAAAGCCAAACCAGCGACCGAAGAGTTTTACTAGTGCCAAACAGGGAAAAATCAGTGACATCAGTCCACCTGAACATAGGTTTCACTAGACCAGATTGAAGGCAAAGTGAATGTATCTGCTCAACAGGGAATAACAATAACAGTCTGTCGATGTCTGCATGTAGACTTCAGGCGGTCATTGACTACAAAGCATTTACATTAACAACAAATCCTACACAGTTCATCCGATGTAGATGTAAACATGCTTGACTGAAAGTAGAGTTTACAACATCAACTTCATAAAGCTTGTGTTTACAAAAGCTTGTATTTTAGCTGAAAAGATTCAATCAATCTATTAGTTAATCAACAGAAAGCTAATGAGCAGTTGATTAATCTTTTGAGGATTTTTCATGAGCAAAAATGCCCAAAATTCACTGCTTCCAGTCTGTCAGATGTGAAGATTTGCTGTATTTTTGCAGTAATCTGACATGTCTGGATTTTAGGGAGCTGAAAAAAAAAATGTGATGAACATTTGTCACAATTTTCTGCCAATTAATAGAACAATCAATTAATTTAGAAAATTACTGTCAGATGAACAGCAGTGTTAGTTGCTGTCCCTCTGCAAACACACACATCTGTAGGGTATTTTAGTTTTGTTCCACTGAGTCCTGTAATAAATAGGACACATTTCCTCACTTATTTGCAGCGATAGTTTTTCAAACCATGTTGATATGCAAAAGCAATCACACAATGTTGACGATACAAATTAATATGATTTAATGAGCTGCATGTTTTGCAATTATAATGTTTGTATTGCCTTAAATGATCTGAACACTGAAACTCTGAAAAATTGTACACAGCAAGTGTAAAAAAACAACTACAATTTCACCAACTTTCATCCACGGCCTAATGAGCTGTAGTGTTAGCAGAGCGGATGTTGGTATATATAGAGAGAGCGGAGGCTGGGAGAGAAGATGAAGAGCCCAGCAAGCTTCCTCTTGGACCCAGTATCTCTGCTATGGAGACAGATTTCCACACTGAATCCAGATTGAGCCTCGCTGGCTGGGGATCCCTTTGATATGAGAACAGGGCTAATCCCTCTACTTCTGGCTGCTGCCATGTCTTCATCCTCCCAACCAGGTGCCCTTTCATTAACCTTTGACTCGCACTGGCACTGTGTTTGAAGAGGCTGGTATTAAACTGGCTTATCCTAGATTGCTGTTGCTGCAGCGGTAAGAAGACTTGCTCTGTTTCTCACAGGTCTTTTAAGGTGCTGAATGGTACATCAGTAACATTATGTAACCCTGAGTTAGCAGCTGGCACAGGCTGCGTTTCACTGCACCCTCTGTGGCAGGAAAGAAACTGTTCAACTCCGTTAACATGCTCCACCTATGACAAGTTTACAGCTCTCATGACCCGGACTCGATTCCTGATGTGAAATCTCTTACAGACAGGAAACTTTTTAAAAACGTACTCGACTTTCTTTCTCCGTTTTTTTTTGGCCGTGTGAAAATACACTGGTCGTGCCAGTAATTCCCACTGCTTGAAATAGTCAAGAGGATCATGTCTTCATTTTCAACAATTAAGTTACAGTGGTAGTTTCATACAGGTCATGAAGAAATATAGTAAATCTGGCTGAAATGTTCTCATTTTTTTCTCACATCTCACATTTCATGGCATCACCCAGTGGATGGTTACAGTATTTCTGAATATCCTTTTTACCTGGACGATTAACACTTCAACAGTAGGTTTAGATTTTCCAATAACAGCGGCAAAGTTCATCTTATCGCAGGCTGACACACTGACCCCTGATCACCCAGAGGGTTACAGCAATGTGAAGATATCCATCATGAGACAAAAACAAATCAGCTACTTTAACCATCCTGTTTCTACTGAGGCGTCCATCCCTTTAATACCTGTGGATGTACTAGACCATCCGAAGCAATGTCGCAAGTCACTGAGCAGGATTGCTTTATATCCATAATGCAATATACATTCATTACATTATAAATTTGGGATTTAACTAAAAATAGAAATTTCTTATTATTTCATCCATAAAATCAGTTCAGTGGATTTCACTATTGTTTGATTTATAGGCTTTATATAGATACAGTTACATATACTGATCTTTCTGTCCTACACACAGCATAGTTACATTTAAAGATCAGTTTGAAATGTCTCTACTTAACATGTTGTCAGCAGCTTTATTCTCTGTACAAACAAAATGCCATTTTCTGTATATGAACACAAAATCTGTCTCATTGTCTCTTTCTTCCATCCTGATGCACATAAACAGATCTCGTCTTGTACAATCGGCACAATAATAATAAATAAGATGCCAGGAAATACTGATTTAAATAATCTATGACTCAACAAAATTTCTCATTTATACTTGCATAATGTAAATATTATTATAGTATATTTTCACATGATTTGTGATGATTTGATTTTACATATTTGGTTTCACAACGACCATTTCATTTTAAAATGAAGGATAAACCTTTGGCACTCATTTGATGCACTTGATTTGTTTTTATTTTGCCACTATAAGTGATTTATTTTGCCACTATAAGTGATATGCGGCCAGCACTAAGAGGATGGAAGAGATTTGCACTTTGAAACTCTCGAACTTGTGAGCATTAAATCAAAAAAAAAAAAAAAAAAAAAAATCACAAAAAAACAAAAATAGTGAAAACATTCATCGTTCTCTCCCCATTTCATTATTATTTTGGCAGTTAGAAGACAAAGCTGCAGTGGATCTACCTGCAAAAAAAAGCCACGAGCAGGAACATCATTAACCTCGAGTGTTTCTAATTTTTGTCCAATGATCTGTTTTCATTTTCCGCCGTCCTTTGAGAATACTTTCACACTCGACGATGAGGAGACCGTAATCTGAAAGCACAGCAGATGTGTATAATCAGCTGTTCTCTTTGAAAAGGGAAGAGGGTGGACATTGAGCACTGGCCCCTGAAATTACAATTTTGTTGTTCAATTATCCATGATACCACAGAATGATACATGTTGGCCAGAGGCCCGTGTGGTCAGCGGCCTCCCCTCCACTTCGCTGCTGGTGAGAATCATATAATTGAGTATAAGTGCTCTGCGAATGACAGAAATCTGAGAAAATTTGCAATGATATAACATGTGTGATGACGGCTTTTGGATGAACTTCCTGCACACTGAAATGATTTGCCAAATGAGGCACCGTCAGCTCAGCAATGCAGCAAACAACAGCATTAGTAACCAGCTGTGCATGAACTTATGGCCATTAAGATAATGAGATCATTAATATTGTTGCACTGTGGCTGTGTATGTGATAAAGGACAGGACCTGATTGGTGGCATTTCTGAAACCAGCTCTAAAACTTGGTGGCCATGTTTGTTTTTAATAGCAGTGGTCAGCAATTTCAAGCCACAGACAAACAAAGAATTCATCCGTTTATCCATTTAGTATCCATTCATGTGGTCTCACTGTTGTCATGCCTTTGTCAAAGAGAAACTATACAACCCCAACCTGAACCCCACCTCCTCCCTGGACCAGTCATTTCTGTGACACTGAAGCCATAATTACAAAGGAGAAACAGACTTCGACTCAACACTGTCAGAACACTATTTCACACATAACAGTCTGAAATTATAATTTTGTTTGTAAAATCAGTTGTAGACTGATTTCTGTGGCTCTGGATAAGAGAAACCTGTGTCACAAACTTGGGGAGTAGAGTTAAAAGACGTGGATTGGTTTCAGAGGAAGGAGGCGTCTAATGAAAAACTTTACACTGATTGCATTTTGGGAAACATAGGAGCTTGTATTTTTAGCGCTCGATCTATACTAGAGACTATAACTCCATTTCCACCTTGCATTAACTTTCAAACTATATTTGGATACTTCATCTGGATTAGAAAAAGCATGTTTTGTTTCATTATTATTTTGCATAATCAACTTTTAAATAGAGAGTGCCTAAGTAAAAGATGTTAATTTTATACCTTCCTGATGGTTGCTGTACAGATGACAATAAAACTGAACCCTGTACAGTCTGCAGTTTTTTTCTGAAAAATAAGAAAAGATAAATCATTCCAACAAATGATGTCACCTAACTCTGCCTCTTCGTTATCAAGAAAACCCAGAAAAAAGCAACTTATTCTGCAGACAAATAATAAGAGGAGCCCTTAGATCAGCATCGTTTTCCTCGACTTCGGACAAGGCTCATTAGTTGCATGGCGAGATGTGATTAAAATTTTATCAGAATCCAGTTAATAAGTGTTTACCTGTAATAAATGGGCTCTAAAAGTCAAGATATCTCCTCTACTGCACCGATTTCGACCTTTCTTCTCTTTATGTGTTTCTTTAGAGTACCTCTCTAAGGTTTACAAAGCTACAACCATAGTAAAAAAGCGTAGATTTTCCTGCTGCAAAACAGCTATCAAATACACTATAGATGAATCTAGGAGGCGTCAATCAAGCCAAGCCTGTGCATGTGATGTGGGCGTACTGTGGCTGTGCAGGCGTTTCACAGGCCTCAGGGCAGGAGACTTTTTCTGAAGAGGGTTCTCGAAGGAAAGAAGATTCTTAACAGAGAGCTTGATAAAAAAAAGAGCCAACTCCTGGAATGTAATGTATGTTGGGGAGGGTCATCCTGTAAAGTGTCATCAAATTGACGCAAATGGCCACAAATACAATCAGCAGTTACCTGCTCTACATTTCAAAATGAGTGTCGCGAACAGAAAAGCTTCATTTTCTCATTTTCAAATGTACCAACTCTGCATTTTACGACAAGCGCAGTTGTGTATGTGCAGAAACACACTGTATCAGTGAAAGTGGTACTGGAAGAGCTGCAGCACTTGTAACACGATCGCAATCAGTCCATCTACAAGTAATACCACTCTGTCTTTCTCAGAGATGGATGATCTCCTCTTTTCACAGTAGAGTTCAATAAGGAAAGGCTGATCTACCCAGAGGCGAATCAGTCCTCATCAACTCAACACAGTCTCTTTCTCTCGCTCTCTCTCTCTCACTCGAGTGTTTTACTGGAGTCAGTGATGTATAATTTTTTCATTATCACATAGATGGGGACAATAATGTCTTGTGCAAATTGGGCAATGACCAAAGTGCACTAAATATTCTATTAAAAAAACATTGTCTCAAGGTGATTTTCCTAACTGTATTTTAAAGGTAGAGCGATGATTTTCCAATACAGCTCTCATGACTGTCAAGTGACTAAATTATCATTAAGGCTAAATTGAAGTCAAAAAGTTAGCAATCAGTTCTGTTTGCATGTGAACATTTAATCGTGCCTTTAAGGTAAAAATCTCACACTGTCCACTTGTCAATATTCATGTCATTAACTTGAAAAATAATGTATCAGAGCAGAAAAAGCAAACATGAAATATGTTGATCTTTTGCTCACAGAAACAACTTCTCCCACACGAAAGCAACATATGAGAGAAATGTTGCATAACCTGAATTGGAAACTGAATGAATTGATCATTCCTCCACAGGTCACATATTAATGTGTGTTTGCTCTATGAATTGTAAAATTTAAAGATCTTTTGGTCAAAGAGTATTGTCGGTTTTTAGTTCAAAAATGTAGCTTGCATGTGTTTTAAAACATTAGATTTTTCCACATATTAAAATATATTTTCTTAAAATCTGCCTCTCATTTATTTTCCATCACGAGCAGCAAAGTGCTTGCAAGGAGCAGGATGGGATTAAAAAGTTCATTCAGATGAGCTGCTGCAGCTCGAAGGGGTGGAAACAAGCACCAAATCATAACTGAAATCAGTCATAGATTTTTAAACACGTTTACATCTTGCGACATCCAGTCTGGGCGTCCCACGAGAGATGCAAGTGAGACACGTAAATGTGGAACTGAGACGAACCCTGTCTCTCCCTTTCTAAATCTCTCTCTCTGTCTGTCTCCTCCTCTCACCTCTCCTGTGGCATCAGTGGCAACAGCAGTGTGGCAGCTTGTAAGTAGCACCTGCACCTGTCCATCACCGCTCTGTTTCTGGAAGTCTGCGTCAAGCTGCTGCCCAATGGCTACGTTCACCCATGGGTGGTTTTCACTCCGACACCGAGGAAGTGATGTGGTTTTTCATTGAATCTAACCTGAAAATGATTACATACAAAATTTTTATTTCTATGTGATTTTTACCTCTTTAACATCTGGCAACATTGGAAATTAGCCTTTTGCCTCACTGGCACATTCACAATAATGCTTATTAAAGTGTTTTGCCCATGTTAATCGAAGCAGTAAATATAGTAAATAAATTAACCTTCATATTCTGCTCTGCATACCAAGTAAACTGTTGGACGAGGCAGCTTTGTAAATGATGCAAAATGCAGCAAGGAAAAGATATCGACTGTAATATGTGACTGCTTTGATGGAATTAAACAAAGATAAATCCCACAATAACAACAAGACTCTGTGTCTGTAACACTTTTTGTAACATTACTAAAATACTTTATTCGCTTTCAGTTGGCTTTAAGAGAAGTTTAGGATATCTTGGAGTTAAAGTGTCTTTTGATGTACTGCAGTGTGTGGAAATACATTTGTGTCTGACTGTTTTCAATGGGACATTTTGAGCACATTAAAGATTTTTTTTTGCACATAAATTGGATTTTGTAGAGACATTTGTGCACAGAGAGAGTGAGAGAGGCTGTGAGGGCTGCACGAACGAGTAAAACTGAGTGACAGAGGTGATTATTGTGTCAAGGTGAGACTCAAGACAAAAGAGAGATCACAAGTGCAATGTCTAACAGCAGACGCAGATGCAAAACAGAGAAGTCGCTGAAATACTGTGCATGATGTGACTATTTTGAATATTGCAGAAATGCAATAACGTAAACTCCAGCAGCAGTGAATGCTGTGCACCTAACTTTGCACCATGGGACTAAAAGACATCTGCACTTACAGATCGACTTTGCCTGCCATCTGCTCCTTCCTCTCCTGTGATGACTTTTTTTTTGGATGCTCGGCCTCGGGCTAGATGTTTCAGCGTCGGCTCTTCATCAAGATGAGTGACAATGTTTGGGGCATAAACTTGTCCAAGTGCAGTGCATGAAGGTGGGACGAGCAGCATATGTTGCTGACTCAAGTGAAAAAGTTGCATTATCGCCTCAGCTCATCGACTAATGCTCTTCTGAGTTCTGTGGGTTTACATTATGAAGTGCTTCTGTGTGTTTTCAATACAGTTTGTTTTTGCTTTATGTCATGTGTTTGTTTTGGTTTCTCATCTCGCATTTCTTTTATGGCATCTTTAAGTTTCTGGGAGAGAAAAAAAAAAGAGAGTTAGTGTGTGTGTGTGTGTGTGTGTGTGTGAGGTGCAGTTAGAAAGAAATCTCATACCTTCACAACAGAATCCAGATATTATGATATAGCTACTTGACTGAAAATATGCAGCAGCTGTTTGGTCAAGATAAAATATTTTCCACAAACAAAATTTCTCGGAGCAAAAGCACATCCAGCAGCAGTCAATACACACGGAGAACTGAAACTAACTAACTAACAATAAATGTTAGATCTTATAGCGATCTTAAACAGTAAACGCATGATAAAAATGAATAATAGATGAATGATAGATCAATTAGAAGACAGTGTACAACATAATCACTGAACACTGCCAGAGGATTTCACCAGATGGACGGTGCAACTTCAATACGTTTTGTCCTTTGAAGTCAGCATTTCAAAAAAACTGCTCATTTCCTTGTACAGCCAGTGTCAGGATTTTTTTTTATTGAAGTTGCAACAAAAACAGAGTCAATAGCAAAGCATTATAAGAGATAATGTAGTAATAAATTGGATATATGTGCATGTTGCCTATAGCGCAGAATTAAACTCATAATGAACACAGCACATTACAGAGCCCGGCTCATCTACGCGTCCTTTAGATTCATGTTATTGGTTTTTCAAAACACTTTCACTCAATTAAATTTTCCTTCCTGACGGTGCACAGATTCGCAGCAGTCATTTTATCCAATATTCATTAAAAAGCAACTAAACACTGAATCCACTTTGAGTTAGTAAATTACATGTACGCGCACTTAATGACACAATCAATTGTTCCCAGTCTCGGTTTTCATTACGACAAAGGTTATTTCCCCTTTTTTCAGAGAAAATCCAGTAGTTTTACACAGTTTCCTCTTTTCCTACCTCTCATTCACATCCCCTATTCTGTCTCTCCGTCCTCTAAGCGAAGTTAGCGGTTCAAACAGCTTTGAACCAACTTCTACCAACCTCAGCCAAGGTGGAGCTTTGCAGCACTGAAGTCTCTGTCACTGAAAAAAAAAAAAAGACACTTTGGGTTGTGCAAGTGAAACGCGAGCCGCTATCAGCCCGTATAGATGTTAAAACATTTTAAATATGTAATGTAATGTCTCTGAATTATTGATGACCGCGAGATGCATATCTAGACATTGAATGGGGGAAAGATCACCGATGGAGCAACGATCTGATGGAGCTGTCAGATCTGAATTTGAGAAGGAAGCAAGCGAAAAACTAGGGTGTTAAATTACTCTTAAAACTTCAACGGTTTAATCAGCAAACTACAGGATGTAACGAAGGATCTGATTCTGAGAGTTGCAAAGAGGAAGATGGATTTGAAGCTTGGCCACTGTCTTGACATTTGAGAAAGAGGAAAAAAAAAAAGTACATCCACCCATTCCCAGAGGACCAGATTCAAAGCAGCAGAGGGTTAAAGTGTGACATGTTGACAAGCTTAATGTCTGTGAGAAGTGACAGACAATATTCACAAAAGTGCTCGAAGGGACCGGCGGTCTCTGTGACATTTATCCATCCCATAATTGATAAGCATATCAGCGGGCCGTACACCCTCATTCGGCCTCCAGACGACGGCTGACAAGCAGCACGAAACAACCCTTTAAACCTTCCAGCATATGAGGACGTTCCCACATGACGGGGATGATTTATCATAATGATTCAGTTGTGATGGTCACAGAAATAAAAGCATAGATACAGAAGTGGATGCGCTGTCCTTTCTGGGGAAAACAGCTTACTGTATCCAGTGGGCTATATACTTGGAAGGAAGCCCTTAAAAAGTGAACTGTATTTTAATCTCTTTTGAAAATCTTTCCCTCTGGCTCAGAAATCCTCTCTATGCTCTTTCCCATCGTCTCTGGTTCACTGGGGCATATGATGGGAGAGGTTTCAGCAGTGTCCCAAGGTAGCCGATCTTTGAGAGATGACAGGCCACAAGTTCCATTTTTATTATGATTTATTCCAGCCAGCCAGTTTTCTGTAATGGAAATTCATTTGAATCAATGCCCATTCGCAGAGCCAGTCAGGAACCATACTGGCCATCTGTGAGCCAGGAGACGCGGAGACTGGCCCCCCATTTGGCAAAATGAAAGAAACCGCTTTTAATGCAAACATTCACCAAGCAGATCTTAAGCTCCATTTCCAGATTTGTGGGCTATTTCTTTACCGTCTCATACTGTGGTGTGTGATTTTTCTTTTGGCTTTGACACGTTCTGGCCAGTTGGAATATAAATAGAAATCTCAGTATGACTCATTTTTCAAAATTGAATATTTATTACAATGCTTTTGTTGTTTTACGGTGCAATAATATCAGTTGATTTCTTTTGTTTTCCCCCGTGCACAGAGCTTAAGTCGGGGCATTAGTGAGTTGACAGAATGACATATTAGCTACATCACCTCTGGGAAAAAAAGCTGAGGAGAGAGACTTGTACAGTAAAATCTCGGCTCTCTAAGCTTTGTTTAAGATTAGCAAAGAGATAACCCTGTCAAACTTGGAAAATATACCACTGGCAAAGCACTGTGAGACTAAAATAGTTCTAAATGTGAATGCAGATCTTAGATACAGTTGAAATTTTCAAAGATTACCATCAGACACTAATCCTTCAAAGTAAAAGGTGAGAAGTGTGAAAGCTGCAGCGAACACAAAGCAGCGACGGTCAATGTGCTGAAAGTCATTCAGCCTCATATTTCATGATAAATAAATAATGAATTCAAAAGACATGCATGATAAATTTTTGATTTGAGATTTTCATATAGTAGTTGTCATTGTCATTGTGGTGGAGTCCGCCACTGCTGCAAAGAATTAAAAATGCCTTTTACACGCACAAGAGATCCACAGGAGACGATGCATGTAATGCAGTCTGATTTTATCTCAATGATATCAGCCTCGCTCTCCCACAGCCGTGCAAGAGCCATATTATGTTACCGCCGATGCAAACCCAACATTTCCTCATGCCGCTGCTTCATATTAAAAGCGTTCAACTGGTGAAACACAAGATGGATTTTATTATGAAACTGTCACATGAAACGCAGTGTATTTGGTAACGTGGATTGTTGGACAGATCATTTGTCAAAAATGTGTCAAAACAAGACATTTATTGGACAATTTTGACAGTAGATCAGTTTTAAATATAGCAGAGTGAGTGAAAAAGAGGGAGCAGCCACAGTGAGCTGTTAGTTGTTGGTTACTGCACACTTCATTGTGTTTGACTTCTTTATCAAAAACAGGATTAGTTTCTTTGGCTGCACTGTAAACAGATACGCTAGTTGCTCCTCTGTTTTTCTGACAAAGTGGCTGCTCAGTGACTCAAAATTTAAGGATGAACGACATAAGATTAATGTCCATGTTATTTTGCATACAAGTCTGCACATTTCTGAAGTTCTCGCTGAGTGATCGCAACACTATTTTGTTAAGAATTTTAGGAAGCATTTAATCGTTTTTTGTTTGTTTTTCCGAGCAAGCTCATTAATTGTGAGAAACTAAACTCAAGCTGATGATGCCACAGACGGGATCTGCAGGCTCTCTGCAGCTGTGCCCTGCAAAAGAACATGTGCAGTAAGTAAAATTTATCTGCCAGACAAACCCACACAGTGACTTATACTAGATGCTGGCCTGAGCTAAAAAGGATGGATGTTTGAAAATGTGATTACTGTAAATTTAACCGCTCTGTCATGGCGACAGCTGCTCCGACCGTCCTCTGCCTCCAGATCTGCTGCTCACCTACTGTAGTGCTTGAATCAGTCAATGTTTGTTGCGCTCGTCTTTTTCCTGTCATTTCAGGCCGTGCTGTACCTCACCTGTCCACCGCTCACACACCTCTGCCAGTCTGCTCTTCATACTACCTTCATCTCACATAGCCAGACTAACTATATTTTCAAGGTGGGAAATCTGGAAACACATTTACCTGCACTGCAATAACCTGGTTACTGTAAAACCCCTGCAGCAGATTAGTAATGATCAAATGTTCCATCCTTGTGTAGTAGTGATAAACAGTGCTGTCTTTTTTGGTATAATCACTTGATGTATTTTGCATTGCTACTGTGTGCTGTTTGTTTTTTGCACTCGTGTAAAAACCCCATTAGAAACCTTGTTAACATTGCTAAGAAATTAGATTTTCCGGCAGAAATGTACTTTTGTTAACCGGGTTTCTGTAATCCCCTTTTCTAATTTGCAGAAACGGGGTACTTGTTACCATGACATCTCTGATTAATTATGTGCATGTTAATGACGGTCTGTGGTACCTTGCTGCAACGGCATTACAGTCTCAGCTCTTGTTGGGTTTTTTTATGGTAATTTGTATAATCACCATGCAAGTAAACAGTTTACTGTATTTGTATCTGTGTTGGCTATGTATTTCCCCATTGTCTAACAGTTACACAGTAAAAATCTTAAACAGTGCCCTCCTTAAAAGACAAGGAGCTTGGTCAAAAATCAAAGCTGGGGGGGTTCAGATATTCTGGCCTTTAGCTCCTGATAGGGGTCAAGCACAAGAAACATTAGATTTCACTTAACGTAACTCAAAGCTTTTCATAGGATCCACCTCCTTCCTAAGTCGCCACTTCTTTCAAACTCCACAGCCCCACCTTTTTAAGGAAGGCTCAATCCCAATCGGAGATAACCCTGCTGATGTTATTGGGGTTATAACTTTTGAAAGCTCCACAGCCACAGACGACATTACACAACTATTCTCACAGGCTGAATCGCGCTTCATGACTAAAATCGGTGGAATGTCTTGTTAATGACACATGCACTTATCATAGGTCACGTACAGGTGTGATTACAATTGCTATCTTATGCTTCATATCATCCGTTGTTTGAAAAACTAGAGTAAGGACTCTCTCTTTAAAACACTTTGGATTTGTCCCCAACAAAACAGCTGCTCAGTCGGACCTCAAAGCCGAGCCCAAGTGTGGAACTTGTGTTCTGCGCCACTTCAGGCCCTCGGGTGCTGTCTGTCGGTGTCCACGGAGTCTGGATTCGGTGTCAGCGGCAGTGAGACATCGGCGCTTCGGGCCGTCATGAGCCTCTCCATAAATGTCAAGTGACAAAATGTGAACTCTTGGCGGCATAAAGAGGGACAACCCTTTAAAGAATGACTTTGTATAGATGTGACAAATGTATCATCACAGTGTCACAGGGTTCATCCATAATTCAGTGCTTGTGTGCTTGTGCCTTTACATCCCAGTGGGGACTCTAACTGACTGCACACCAACCCACAGGGACTTCCTGTCACTGTGGGGACAAAACCGAGGTCCCAGGCTGCTTTTTGAAGGTCAAGACTTGGCTTTAGGGTTCGAGTTAGAATTAGGGCCGGGGTTAGGGTGATGCATTCAGTTGTGATTGTTATGGGGCTAAAGAATGCATTATGCCAATGAGGGTACCCACAGTGATAGTGATACAAATGTGTGTGTGTGTGTGTGAGTCTGATGTGCCAAGGACAGCAGACATATGGAGGGAGACAAAGTGAGGCGGTGAGTGGAGTGCAACCTGGACATGTTTCAACAGTTATGGAGGACATATTTTATACTTGGACTTTGAACACTTCACTCTCTGACGTTCTGTCGGTCGGTGTAACACTATTCCTGTGTGAGTGTGAGTGTGTGTGTGTGTGTGTGCATACTGTTTGCTCGTGTGTATGGCCAGAGAGAGACGAATATTAAAGATGATTTCTGTCGTTCACAAACTGATGTTTTCCTGAGCGAGAGAGGAGGCATCATCTGCCAGCTTGGCTGAGCGTACGCCATCATGTTCTTGACTGGGATGCCAATCACTCCCGCTGTATAAATTCACTGTGCTCGCTGACTTTCAGTGGAGCTCTGAGGAGATGTTCTTCATTTTTGGCCTCACTTGCTGCCAAATACAGTACAGTACACCAGACAGCAGCGGTGTATTGCGTTATTAATTATAGCTATTTTAATTTATGATGCTTCTGAGCAAAGCCAAAGAAAACAGGCTTCCTGGGAGAGCACTGAGCAAAGTCATTTTTTCAATAAGTTCTATTCAAAGAATATCAATTATAATTGCTCTATTTGATTGAGAGTCTGTGTATTCAGGCATATAAGCTTTCGCCCACATAAGCTGCAAACTGAATTATATGTTCAATACACCAATAATACATATCACTCTTTTTGACAGTTTATGCGGTTTAAGTGGCAGAGGATATGAAAAGCAAATGATAGAGAAATATATGAATAAAACATTGGCATTTGAGAAACATATAGATAGGGTGGATATGTCTTATGTAAATATGCAAAACAAATATCATTCCAGGGTATATACATAAATGGAATCTTCTCTAAGACTAGAGAGCGAGAGGATATGCTTTGAGAATGGAAATCTCATTAGTTTGATATCAAATAAAAGCAGTCATCTGGAGGGAATGGCACCGACACTGCAGTGAGGGAGCACAAGACACAGAGGGAGAGTGAAATTTGTCTTTGAAGTCAGTGGTATTTACAGAGGAAATTTGGGGGCTATTTCAAGCTGTTTTCGTCCTGAAAAGGCAGCATGTGTATCCTTGCGAAAGTTTGCCTCCGAGGTGCAGAATAAGGTGCTTTCTCAGGTTGTAACCTACAGTTTTTTTTGCTGCTGTTTTCTTTACAAAATAAGATTCTCCTGAAGGATCGACGAGGCACTTCACGACATCGCACTTCATTCATCACGCGTGCATTTTTCACATTGGCCGTTGTGTAAAACATACTAATGGGGAGGTGATTTACAACTGCAGCACAGCATTCCTCATGACATATAATTCTAAAAGCATTATTCCAAATGAGTGTTTGACTAATGACAACTCATGTGTCAGCTTCAGATCTTTGTTTACCACTGCCGCCGTATCATTCATCCCATCGCCGGTGCGGTCCAGTCAGTGGGGGATGTGATCAAATAACATGCAAATTGTTTTTTTTTTTGACATACAATCACAATTACGAATTGCATTTGCATGATGTGGACTTCTATTTTAATTGTCTCACAACGCCATCCGCTACGTGTCCCGCTGATGACAAAGCCATCTGACAAATCGAGCTTAATGAGGTAAACCGTGGCAGCTAATCTGTACAAAAACATTTACACAAGACAATATCGCGCAGACGAGCAGATTAGAATCGATAATTACGTCAGATCAAACAAGTGATTATGAAAGACATATCATTAGCTTTTTGGGTCATCTGTTCTGAATTCATTTCAGACCACTTAGTAGCGACGTGGATGAAGAGCAGACTTCATTATTTGTGTTTCTTTGACTGCCTTGAATGCCTCCCTGCACTCATGTACATAAACAGTGTCAATTAGAGACTTTTAAAGACTGAGTCAGCCTGAATGTTTGAAAGCTGCTGTATGTTATTTTGTGCCAGTTTGCTGCTTCCTGTTTAAGTTTGTATTTTATGTGTTATATTGTGGTTTTATGTCTAAATCCATTTTATGTCTGTAAAATGTAATATAAGCACTAATACGGTCCCAGCAGGACACAGGAGGGAGATTTCCTTTCCAGGTCCGGCTGACTGTTGTTGCCGCTTCAGGACGTTGCCTGGTCTTGTTTAATACATTATTCACTCGGCTACAACCCTGACAAGGATCTGAATGATGAGTGCATCTATTTATTTATTAATCAGAAATACTGTATACATCGAACTTCAGTAAAAGGTTCTCCATCCATTTCTGAGACCACCACTACTACATCATAATCATCATCACCACCAGCACCAGCAGCAGCAACATCATCCACTGTGATATAAAAAGCCCAAAATGGGGCGTGTTGTCACAGCCCATGATGGATTCAGGGGGCAACGCTGAATGTTGATCAAGGTGAGGCATGGAGGAGGCCCCGCTTGTCAGGGACCCGCCAGCATCCCCAGGCAATCTCCGCAGTCAGGAGATGGAAAGAGCACAAGAGCTGAAATCCATCATGTGCCACCTACGAACGGAGCGTTGATAGAGAGGAGCCGCTGTCCCCCAAGTAACAACATGTGACTGATTTGGGATTTCAGAGCTTGTGGCACAATTTCATGAGAAATATTAAATTAATGGTGCATGTTTGCAGAATAAACTTTTTTTTTTTTTTTTCCTACACCATAGAAATAAAAACAATGTACATAACTGTGCACCTCTGTGGGAATTTCCAAAACACAGTTTAGCTTTGGCTACACTGCAATTCATGTTCCAATAATTGATAGTAGTAGTAGTTGATAGTTGATACTGAACATTTCAATAAAATGTTCACTGATGTGTTGCATTTGTTTGCTGCCAAAATATTGCTTCTATACAAAATCCATAGTGACTATAGCATCATATAAATGTAGCTCAATGCATGCTTAGGCCTGTATATCAACTTACTGCTGTCTTTTCAAACACGCTTCTCTCGGCCTCTGGTACGTTCACGCTGCTGTAATATGACCCCCCCCCGTCTTCGCAGGTTCATTAGCTTCATCATCTCATTAGCCTCATCAGCTGACCAGTCTCAGCAGAGTCATCAGCCACCACCAGTGTCTGGACTCCAGGTGGGACCATTTTGGACAGACACAACTTGGTTACAAAATCTCCCTGTAGAGTCTGAGCACCAGATTTCTGTCAAGATTTAATTATCACATATCACCTTTTGTAATTCACATATTCACTTGTGTCTCCTGATTGAAGTGTTTTCTGATTCAGCTTAGGCTGCCAGCACTGGGTTAAGGTTAGTTTAGGGCGGGAGAGAGGGTGGGTGGGTGTCTACATAGATACTTTGATTCCAGAAAAAAAAAGATAAAATTAAAAGCAGAATTGCAGATCAGCAGAACAAAACACTCAATATGGAATAAAGATATGTACATCAAGAAAGAATAATAGTCGTAAATAATAAAAAAGCATATTAAGAATAGGTGTCCAAAAATAGATGTGACTAATATATATGATAAAAACAGTATGTAGAGATAGTACTGCTGTAGTGTGTTCACGCATGACTCAGAGGTAAGCTGTTGTGTTTTGGTGAAAGGTAAAAATCATTTCCTAAATTGTTCTTAATGACAGTGGAGCTGAATGAGTCTGTTGGCCATGAGTCATAGAGGAGGTGGGATGCATTGACCATGATGGAGAGCAATTTGTTCGGTGACCTCCTGCTCCTCACTGACGTCTCCAGGTTTTGACCAACGATTGTTCTGGCCTTATGAATGACACTATTGATCCTGCTGGCACTGATGCTGCACCCTCAGCAAACCACACCATAGCAGATAACATATGCCACCACAGACTCGTGAAAGATCTCCAGCATCCGTGAACACAGCATCAAGGTGACACCCAGGTGCTCGTATACTTATGGCCTTGGTCACAGTTCTTGTCCTCCAAAAACCAACAACCAATCAACAACCATCTCCTTGGTCTTGTTTGCATTTAGGAGCAGATATTTTACCATCTCCACCACTCCACAAAGTTATCCAGAACACTGACTTCTGTCCATCTCTGATACACCCTACCACCACAGAGTCAGAGACGTGACATGATTCTACTGAGTGAACAGAAATGGAGACAGGACAGTCCCCTGAGGCACTCCTGTGTTTCAAACCACCCCATAAGACAGGGAGCTCCTCAGTTGCATAAACCGGGGCCCATCTGATAGATAGTCAGTGATCCACAAGATGGAGACACTGGTTTGACGGTATAAAAGACACCACAACCATCCAGGTGAGAGTGAGCACACTGCAGGTGATGGCATCATCCACACCCACATGAGGCTGATAAACAAACTGAAGAGGGTCCAGAGCAGGTTTCACCTGTGGTCCAAGGCGTGCCAGAACCTCTCCAACTCAACTTCAACTAAAAAAAAGTCGCCTTTGCATGGGGAGAAGAAATGCCGATTGTAACCACTGAAGGTAAAAGCCTGATATCAGTTGGTGTCAGTGTGAAAAGGGGTATGAGAGGCTGTGAAGTGTCCACTTCCTCACAGTCCATGTGGAGACAGGCCGCCATTGAACTGCAGGAACATACTGAGGTGTTCAGGACCAGATTATAGTAATTCTGTATGCGCCTTTATCATTTACATACAAAAAGTCAATTGTCTTGTGTAGTGTAGTCAGCAAAGTGGTGGAAAGTTGGGAGAGTGGAGTTCAGATAAATATGGTTTAAGTCTCCAATAATGGCATGGCATGGCATTATATTACCATTATACATTACATACCCTGAATAATGCTGAAAAGTGCATCTACAAGCACTGCAGCCTCTTTACTCTTTAAATGTAACAAGAAAATTAAAAAATTAGGATCATAGTTTAATAACTACAGTTGCACTTAATCTATTGCAACCCAGTCCAACATCCAATAATTGCAAAGTCCATAGTTAGACCTGATGGCACGTGTCAGAGAAATATTGTTTCAACTATAAGCTCAGTTGGTTTACAACACTGAATTATATTTTAAAAATGTAACAAACACCACTAACTACAGCCTCAAAGATTACCACAGAATCCATAATTTATGGAAACCGCGCCGTAATAGATGATCGCACCTGATCGTCACGTCCTGTCAGTTCTTGTATTAAGAATCCCTCTCGTACAGAAACATTAAATCAAAATAAATTGAAATTACACAGAGGAACATCTTCATAATTTTCAACATAATTACTCTCATTAGATACCACTTAGTCTGATTTATTTGCCGTTTTTACTGATACTGAGACTCTTATATTCACATATTCTTACTGAGAGAAGAGTCGTATCACAGCGTAATGTTGCCATGCGTTTAAATCACACTGAATTAGTTTAGAAGTCTGAGTTTTCCTTCAAAAGGATGAAACTATGAAAGAGCAGTAATGTTGTAACTGTTGTAACTTCCAGCTCTGCTATCCAAGCATTGTTTAAAGAACATTTCAGAGCATCAGAAACCTCCAGGTAGGATTTAAAGTCAAAACACTTCCGCAGCCTTTAACGCAGACTGCCTGTATACCTACACGAAGACAGGTCAGCAGCGCTCGGGCTCGGCGCCAGATGACAGGCCGTGTGAATATTCAGCACAATTACAGTACGTGAAATATCACGCAGATGGAACAAACCCAGATCAAAGCGTGTAATTAACCATCAGAGCACAGTTTCCAGTGAGGGAGGAGAGCCAGAGATTAAGGGAGTTGGTGAGGATTGCGTCGATCGGGAAAAGCGAGGCTCTCCTGCTTTGTAGCAGCTGCTCGGCATGAGGTGTGTGTGTGTGTGTGTGTGTGTAGGGTGCATGTGTGTATCTGTATACGTTTTTCTTAGGTACAAACTTGGCTTGTTTTTAAATAGCTAATCATTTTTTTTCCAATGCTCAACAGAAAATCAAGATATTCCAAGGGCTAAAATATTTTCCATTTCAGTCAAATTATCAAATGCAGAGCGGCAAAATTTCCCAGGTGAGCTGAGCAATGAGTGACTCATTTCCTGCATAAAAACTTGCTTGGTTTGAAAGCATAAACCCAGAGAGGGTGAGAGAGAAGGGGGAAAAAAAAAAAAAAAAAGCACGTCAGGCTTGAAACTGGCGCTCAAGGTTGAGGTTGTCAATAGAGTCACAGCATTGTTAGGCAGAGGAGGGAGAGGAGCCGGCCAGAAATAGCATGGAGTCCAAACCATTGTCATGAAAGTCGTCTCCATTTCCCATGGGTCGCAGAGGGAGATAGAGATCTGAGAGGCAGCGCCTTGATAAAGATCACAGATTGACTGGGAAGCCTCCCCCAGGATTTAATTGAAGTCAAACCAAGTCACAACATCTTAGATCTAAAAGATGACCCAAGCAACGCTCAATTTTTCATTCTCTATTTTTATCAGCATGCCCCCCCATCCCCACCCCCACCCATCTCATACTTTTATTTGTTTATTTATTGAAATACACGGTGTCCATGAAATTAGTTTGAATGTCAACCAGGACTCCCCGTCGGCTGCAGACCCTGATTGATCTGCCTCTCTGGTGATGTTTTTTTTCTCTGGAAAATCTTAATGATAGATCTCCACTGTTGAGTTTTGCTGCTCTAGTTCTGGTTACATGTGAACATGTGACCTACAGAATTTGATAATGCAGTGTATGACACCAGTGATTTAACATTGAACTTCCATAAAGTTGGGGAACATCTTGATTTAAAACAAAAATGGCCAAAATCGATGGAGAAGAAGCTGAGATTTTTCCCGTAATGCTAATCAAAAGCATATTTCCCAGTGATGTGTCAGTGTCATATAAGAGTTATCATAATTACAAACTTTCTAATGTTTCTGACTTGGATCTGAATGATAGAGAATTGTCTGAAAAGCCAAACAAACTGATGCATCGTGTCACCCAAAGTTTGTCGTTCAATGCAACGCAACCCAAATTGAAGGCACGACTATGTAACTTTTGCTGAAGAACAGCCACTGAGGCCAAGTGACGTTTACTGAATAATGATGAATGTTAAAGCGTAGCAGCGCAAGAGGAGATGAGTCATATTCTGCAAACAGACTTTATAATGTCAGTACATGCACACAGAAATATCTAAAGCAGTGTAAACATCGTCCCAACATGATTAAAAATATACAGTAAAAAAATGTTTGGGAACTGCTGGTCTAAAGTCAATGAGCAGTATTTTTACGTCTTATGCAACAAATTCATACAACTGTCTCGACTTGTCCAATGACATTAACATCTGCATATGATAAACATCCATTTCTATCCTCCAACCCACACGATGTGAACACGACACTGAACCCTCCCTTTCTCTATCTTTCAAATCTCACATCTCTATCTTATAACACGAGCTTTATACGAAAACATGATGACATCATTAGGGGGTTTATTTTTTCCCTCGAGAGCCACAGACGACATTATATAACTGTTTTCCAACCCTGGGTAGATCTTCACATTGGAAAACAGCAAAGTGGCCCTTTGAAATAAAACCTGTTTGATACTTTGAAGGCATCCCAACGCTTATTATGAAGTGAAGTATGAAGTAAAAGTGATTGCTTTATTCTGCCTGCATGCTTCTGATCATTTTCTTAACTGATGCATTTACTTGCTATTTACGGTATCTCTTTACGATATCATTTGGCATCTTGTGACTCATTCCTCTATTACTCCAATGTTTTCCTCTCCCATAGGGGGGGTCCTAACACCTGTCTCTGCTCAGGCTTTGCTTTGACAGTCGCGCCTACTTTATCCGTCAACATTGTCAGACAAAGTAAAACCTGACAGCCACTGAGCCGTGTATTACCGCTGTCACGTATTCAATCCCTAATCTTAATTACCTACTGTACACAACACGAGCCTGCTTGCGCCGATGCAGCTCGGGTTCAAGTGCGTCCTTACGGTGGGACACGCGGCTGCCGTTGTCTCCGAGCTGAGCTGTCAGGGTGGGACAAGGAGCCGGTGATTGATGCATTTCCCAGAGTGGTGGATTGTTCCGCTGAGTTGCCTCATGCACCAATAATGACACATGATGGAAACCCCTGTCAGTGAGCCATGATAGGAAATGAAGATGGATAGCGTCTTGGATGGGAAGTGATTTTGTCGAGCAGGAAGTTAAGAACGTTTTTTGTAGTGATAATCTTGCACAATAACCGCCTGCAGTGCAGCATTTTGAAGTGGTGAGGACATAAATTCTTGGTAACGTGTTTAAAGTCAAATATGTTTTCAGTTTGATTTTAGAGCTATTGTTTGCAATAGCATGTTTTTTTGTGATTATTTCTATTTTTTGCCGTTGGTTTGCTTGCGTAACAACTCCAAGTGAAAGGATTGTTTATGTGTAGCTTTTTTAATTTGTGTTTTTTCAATAACATATACCATAAAACAAAGCAGAAGAAATAGGTCTATATGAGCAATAAATAAGCAATAGTGGTCTGAGGATTAATAAGCCTGCTTTAGGTTTAATATGCCTGTCACAAACATGTTTTTATATTTACAGGATTAGCCATGTTCTTCATCATTAATGGATTACTCTTCAATCTGTTTTACATGCCTGTCACCGTCACACACATTTCTACCCATTATAAGAACCCAGGAGCCCGAGGTGCTAATCATGTGGGGAACTCTCGCACAAGCCTCAACACACAGCAGGAACGGATGAGATTCATTAAAACAATTTAATATTTTTATCACCACTGTGTTATCTTAGCATCCTCATGGATGACACATTTGAGTGGGCATTTGTCTCAGGCTTACACGGGAGATTTTCACTGAAATGAATCACCGCGTAGCCGCAGCTCGCCAAGTAAAGCCGTGAGCGCGGTCGGCGAGTGCATGGTGTGTACTTGAGCTGGCCTTGTCGTCGGAAAGCGGAGCGAGCGTCCGCCTCCTTCCCCCGGTTTACAGCTTTAGTCTCCTCACTTGAGCTGGGTGATTTTAATTTGTCAAAACTGTTTACCAGCATGCCTCCAAGGCTATTACTGGTGTGTCATGAGGGAGCAGATAGGTAATGAAAAGCATACAAATGGCAGATGAAAAAAGCATTGCTGAGAAGGGGAGAGGGGTTGGGTGGATAATGTAGGTGGATCTTTAATGCGAAAGGAGGCCGGCAATGATTTATTATTCCATCTTTTCTTGAGAATCAATTATGCTAAAATGCTAATCGGGGACATTATGAATTTCTCAATTTGTTATGAATAATTCAAATATTTATTGGGCGTGGGTAGACATCTCAAACAACTTTGTCCTTAGTACAATGAATAACCTACGCAACCTAATGAGGTGATGTCTGATCGCTCTCTTTTCACACACAGACACACACCTCGTCGGGGCAATGATCCGCCTTTACCGTGTTCGATAACAATGAAAGGGCTGACCCGTCTATCCTCAGATGCTTCGATCTAAATCCAGCCCTAACGCAGGGCTCCACAAATAAACCGTCATCCGGTGGCACAGAGCGATGCGGTCATGAAGAAGGCGCAGTGTGCCAGGGAAGGGGAAGAGGAAGAGGATGCAGCGGAGGAGGAGGAGGAAGTGTCAGTGGCCAGAGAAGTAATGAGGCCACACAGACACAACGATGACAAGGACACGTCTGGCTGGCTGTCGTCATTTAAGTCCCACAGAGCGGACCACCACACAGTCAGCCCGCATTAATGTCACACCGGCCCATCATGGGGAATTAATTACACACCTGTTAATGACAGGCCACTGGAACGCTTCCCTCTAATATCCATCTGGGTGCGGTACCTGATCACATGATGTTATGGCAGTTGTTACTTACCTTAATGAAAACACGCGCCGATGTGCCTGTGATCACGCTAACTACCGCAACATATGTCGTTTCTGCAGAGGCTTTTATCTGAAGCGCCACAGTAGCATGACAGCATACATTTTCAGCACGGATGCTGCAGCAGGGAGTCAAACACCTTCTATGAAAAGCGAAAGCGCGACCTTCTAGCCAGTGAGCCGCACAGTGGGGAGGCGACTAATGATTATTTACACTGTCAACTAGTCTGTTTACTACTTTACAGAGTTCGAAAAAAAACAGAGACAAACAAAAAGACAGTGGTCCAGAGTCTAAGGTGGCACCTTCACTTCTTTCTTTAAAGGTCTGTAAATATCTCTCTACTTGCACACCAGCCAGGCAGTATTTCACTACACTTTTTGCACTATCCATTACATTGCATTACTCGTTGCAGTGTCTTGTTTCTTAGTGCCTTTGTCTCTTTTGGATTTTTTTTTTTCTCCTGTGCC
Source organism: Holacanthus passer (assembly GCA_025331565.1). NCBI lineage: Eukaryota > Metazoa > Chordata > Actinopteri > Pomacanthidae > Holacanthus > Holacanthus passer. The sequence goes on from JAFREQ010000028.1 coordinate 4,194,932, forward strand.
GGCATTTTAATCCTGTCTGTCCCGTACGTATGGCAGAATTGACAATAAAGTTGACTTTGATTTCTTTAACAGCGCTGAACAGTCAAAACAAAAAATGAACAGCTTCAAGTTCAATGGTTTCATCTCCTCAAATGTGAATATTGGGAGGTTTTCTTAGTCTTTTATGATAGTTATTTGAATTTCCTATCAAAACAAGACATTCAAAGATGTTCTCATGTGTTCTGGGAAATGGTGACATTTTTGAAGCAAACAATTAATCACTTAAACCCTTCTTGTTTTGTTTGACAAACAGTTAAAAACCTAAAGAAGATTCAATTTGAATGTCAAGTTATTGAAAATTATCCATTAATCTGAAGATTATTTGCCAGATGTATCAATGAACCATAGATAGAACCAGAAGATGGTGAAAATGCCCAAGTTGATGTCTTCAAATTGCTTGTTTTGTCCAAAGAAGTGTCCAAAACCAAAATATATTCAGTTCCCAATGATATTTAACAAAGAAAAGCAGGAAATCGTCTCATTAAAGAAGCAAAAGCCAGAGTTTTTGAAGTTTTTGCTTGTTCAATTATTTAAACAATTAATCATGATTAATTGCCACTAATTATATTCCTTTATTTCCACTAACTGAGTAATCACTCTCCAATTAAGTAATTCAATCAACATTTTTGGTTATTAATTCGACAATCAATTTATATAATAATCACAGCATAATTTCAGCTCTATTATGCAGCACCACATGATAAAATTACAGGAAATGATCTCCCATCTACTTTACGTTGAATGTGTTGAATCATTCCTGTGAGCACTGACCTATCAGAGCCCTGTGGATGGAGAGAGAATAGCTGCCAAACTACGTTTTGAGGAGGATTCAGTGAGGGAGTGCAGCAATGACACGCTAGCGTTAATTAGACGGCAGCAATGGAGGGATCGCTTGATCCAGTGCTCCAGCAGCCAACCGCAGCCTGGTAATCAGGTCACGCAGATTGATATGATAATCCCAGGGGCACAGCATGAAAGGAAAGGCTAACTCTGCATTGGCGCGGTGCGAGCCACGGATGTGAGGGGGAGATATCCCTCTGAAGTCAGAATCATTCTCAGGCCTTGCAAGGCGAGTCCTGAAGAGAGAGAGAGGGAGAGAGAAGTCAGGGGAGAGGAGAGAAAAATCATTCCTCCTATATAGATTATAATCTTGGCTACTATGGAATTTCACTCGGCAGTAGGAGAAGAAGCCAAGACTTGAGGAGCACAAAGAGACGGTAGATGGGGACCCAATACATGTGACAGAGGATTGGGCGGCATTACAGCGTCCTATCTTGTTCAGAGTCAAGGTGGTGGGGCTTAGGAACCAACAGTCAGAATAAGATGGTGTAGAAATCTTCATCGAAGTTTCTACAGAATAAGGTGCACTAAAAAAAGTTTTTTTTTTGACAGACTGCAGCTGAAGAAACTGCTTCATGCAAATGTCCCACATTTTGATTTGCAACTATAACACAAACTTTAGGATGCAATTAAAAAGGCATTAAGGGCCCTGAAAACATACATATATATTTAATTAGCTTTTTATGATGAGCTATGGCAAGATCAAGCTTTTTTTTTTTTTGTCTTCAATACCTTTTCATTGAACAAAATGTTTTACAATGGTGCACAAAATGACAGGGCGAGAAATCAGGACGGTAGAGAGGAAAGAGAGTGAAGCTCCAAGCCAGATAGTGATTTAGTGTTTAGTGGTCCACAAACTAGTCCTGTGAGTCCAGGCACTATGTCATCAGATATTTCACAAAGACTAATTTTGCTGTAACCAAGCCTTTAAACTCTTAATAATACAGAAAGATTTTTTCAAAACTTTTCGTGTTTAACTGAATAGGTATGTCAAATGGAAATACTTTAAAACATTTGCACGGGCTGAATAAAAAAATAGGACATGTAATATGAACATCACAGTCTGTCGCAATCAGATAAATGCAGGGTTGTGCACTGTTCATTTCACCTGATGGGATTTTTCTGAATGCATAAAACCTATCCTTCAAGCAGTCAAAGAGAAACGGCGCACACATACAACACCAGCCCATGTACATGATGAAGAGCTCATATCAAAAAGATGCCGTCCAGCTGTGATCCCGCTGTGTGTCCGGTTCACATGGTGGGAATCAGTATTTTCCCCCCGTATCAAAGACATCCTGTGCGCCTGCAGCCACGTAGGCTGCCAGACAACAGTCACTCATCAGCAATGCACTTTTCCTGACATTTGCAACCATGTGCCATTACCAAAAAGGCCGCGACTTTCCCGGAGTGGCATTTAGGCCCTGAGTGAGATATACTGCATCAACATTACACGGTGCAAATGGGGACCAATATCTATTCTTCATTTATGGAAATGTTAAGAACACACAGAGTGGGTGTCAGCTGTGTGGCAACACACAGGAAAGGAGCACAAGTATTTTTTTTTTTACATTCAATACAATAAGCACATGAAGAGTTCTTTGAGATTCTGGATATACGTTAAGTGTGGAGACAAATTAGAGTGATAATTAAAGCTTAATTAAGCAGCCACACATCTGACATATTATCACCTCATCACGTTACAGCTAAAGTACAAACAGACATGAAGCAATAATTTGTTCACCTAACAAATGTTATGTCCAATATGCATTCTAACGTTTGCTCTATTCTCTAACAAATCATGAGAAAGATTTCTGGGTCTTTAGAGTTTAGACTTCTTTACCAGATCGTTGCTAACCGTTTGGAGGCGCGCAGGGAGTTCAGTGATCTGAGCTTCTTTTACTGAAAACAGCTGCCGGCTGCTACTGGAACATTTGATTTGCCAAACCAAATCAAAGACTAAAAGCAAGAGCTAAAATCAAAACCAAAATAATGAGTTTGAGGAAAGGAATGCAGGAATCGAACTTCTTCTCTCCACATATTGATTTTGATAGCTAAGCTCTGGGTATCTGGTAATACTGAGTATTAATTAGATACCGGTGCTCTTTTTTTGCCAAACTCAAAACGTATGGACTGAAATGTAATGTGGTTTGTAACAGCTGGCCGATACCCAGGTCTGAATACGGCTATTCAGTCCAGTGCATCCCTCCTAAAAAGCTGTTTCTTTGTCAATATAAAAACAGAGTGGAGCCTTATTTCTCTCAGCAAATATTCTGGATTAACATTAAGAAGAAGGAAGATTATAGAAAATATTTCAACAGAAATTCTAACAAACAGCTACGTTAATACTTGATGTTAAAAACTGAGCAGAGCCTGCGTTAAACCTGCCAGAAGAAACATTTCAGATACTAACTCTACAGCACCGTGTGTGTAAAGGTGATGAGTCAACAACAAAGCGTATATTATTTCCTGTATATCATTTCAGAGGCTAATGAGTAGTCGCCAGAGGAGAGACGTACACAAGCTGCACCTCGAACACAATGTCCAACAAATAGACAGAAAGGAAATGAATGAGAGAGACGTCGACAGAGAAAGAAGCGTTATCAGATGCATTTTTCGACAGCATGTAACCCAACGGAGCGGCTTCGCTTTAGAGAAGCTGCCTTGACCTTTTCAGTATTCATCACCAGATTGCATCTCCAGCCCCTAAACCAATCAGCACTGTGGAATTTCCAGGTCAGCGTAACCACCTCAAAGTAAAAGGTCAGTATGGAGCATCCAGGGTCCGCGATAACTTGGAGACGGTGCATGACGAAGAGGTTTATCTACCTGGTAAATGACATATTACCTCACCGTGGCTGAAGTCCACTTTAGGCAGCTGCAGGACTGCTTCGGCTTGGCTGCAGAGAAATGGCTTTTTGGCTTAAGGAAGTGCTGGTTCAGAGGACGCCGATTCAGATTGTGCTATTAATCATGCAGACGATAGAACAAAGCACCTCGCTACTTGTGACAAGTGGATCAATACCAAAAGTATTGATACTTATGAGTATTGATTTTAGGTGAAGAGATATATCCTCTCATCTCCTTTTCTATACATCCTGTATGTTTTCCACACATACAGATAATTCATATGTTTACTGCCAAATTGCAATATATTATAGCAAGCTGCTGCTGAAGAAGAGGAACTAATACTACACAATGTGGTATTATCTGGTTCTGGCACAACGCCGTCATACTGAATGTAGATTTCATTCAAAGTGGCCTCAAATTCATTTATCTTGGTGTTGCTGTTGTCTTACTTTCTTAATAACTTAAAACAGCTAAATTACAAACATGCTCTCCAAGCCCGAATGTAAAAAGCTGGCTAATAACATTAATTGGTCATATCAACACACAAATATCAAATCATTTAAATGTACTAGCTTTAGTAACATCTCCTCCATACATAAGAACTCCACGAGGCCACAAAAAGTGATAGTTTCTGAAGGAGGGGTTGTGCAAAAAGGGTTAAAAAGCTGGAGGAGGCGACTCTTTGGCTCAACCCCTCCAGCATGGCTCCATCGATTTCCAGCAATAGTTGTCTATCTGGAGTCTCTAACTCCGCCTCACAGATATAGAGATCAAAGCTCTGATATCAGAGGGCAGATGAGAGAAAACACAAGCCAGCGAGTGTTGCTCAATTTTATCCACCAACGCTTCAGCTGACTCCACATTTAGAGCCGAGCCGCACAGTAAACAATCAATGCAAATCTGAGAGACGTTTTTTCTTGTTCTTTGAAGAAAAAATAAAAAGTTATTTAATGCAAGATTAAAGTTTGGAATATGTTTCACCACAGATAAGTGTCATTCTGTCCTCTTTAATGTAAACACTCTGATTTGTAGCATTACAAACTACACTTGCTCACCAACTTTACAGGTTATGAGGAGGAGATTTAGTTAGAGTCATCATGCAACAGTAACAGGTTAAAAACTGAGCTGAACACAAATGAAACCTTGTCGCCATTTGCTCTACACATCTGCCATTTAAGAACATACTGGCATATAATGCGAACATTTTTCTGTAACAGTCAACCGAGCTGAAAAAATTTTAAATCTTTTCGTAAAAATCACCCCAAGGGTCTGGAATAGAAAATCCTGTTTCGAGTCATTTCTTTACATTGTTGAATCACAGCATGAGGGATGCATGGTCATGTCAATTCATTTTAAATTGAAATGTGATGAATGTTCTTAATGGAAAGTGTTTTATAAGCTGTGTGGGTCGTCTATGTAATATGTGACGCATTATAATGAATGATGAAAGACAATATTTGAAGAGGATTTAACATGTTTTTACATCTCATATGTTATGATGTCTAATGTGGGACAGTGGTTGGAACGGTCGCCGCACATGAAGATCCCAGATATGTTTCCTCAGGCGTACGTGGATAAATAGACACTGTAAACTCCTACAGATGTGAATGTACAGTAAACATGAGTGATTGTAAAAGACCACCTGTCCAAACAGCCTCGTGTTAAATGCATGTTGGGTTGCACTGCAGAGTCTGAACACGTGGGAGATTTAATGAACACACGTGTTCATTGTAAAAATGGTGGCATTTCATTAACAGTCACATGTTGTCGTTTGTAATTTACATGCTTTATGTCCAGTAACCACAAGCTTTAATTACCTAGACCTATTTTTTTTTTTTTTTACCAGTACTACCTGTGCTATGACATTTTAATGAAGTGAAGAATATTCTATTTGATTTGCTTTTTAAAGTTGAAGTTTTAATTGGTATTAAGTCAGTCATCAGAGGCGGTTACATAAGAGTCAGCTATTACTACTATTGTTGATTATTTAATGATAATATCTTTTTAAAAAATGAATTGATTTAAATCATTAGTTGTGGTCCTAAGTGGTAGTTGAACTTGAAACAGCAGAATTTGTAACCTAACAGTGGTCCAACATTTACAGGATCTGCAGGCCTAAAACTTACACTCACAGTCGTCTTATCTAGTGTGACTTGATTCTGCATATTTACATGGATGCACTGCACACACAGATCTTGGCTGGTGACATGATAAAAAGGAAACTCGATCACTACATCAATATGCACATTCACTGTATATATGCTGTAGGTGCTCGGGGTTATCAGTTTCGTTCACACACGGCCTCGATGTAAGGACTACGCTTTTATTATCTTGACTCTTCGATTTTGCTGCTCCAGAGCTCGAGTGAATTCCATCACGATAGCGCGGAGGATTTGATAACTTGGAGTAGAGCCTCTGCCTTCGCCACAGACAGTTTCTTAATGCATCTCTGCTGCCGCCTGGCACTAATGGTCAAGAGTGGCTACTAATACTCTACTGCTGGATATTTAATCACCCAATCAATCTTACCTGTGACAAAGGCTCCTTAGCTGCACTTGGCAAGAACATCTCTGCCTGCAATCTCCACCACATTTCCCCCGTCAATGGAACGGGAGAATAGGTGGAGAGGAGAAAAAGAGGGGAGGTGAGGGGAGAGGAGATGGGAAGAGAGAGGAGGAGGAGGGGGTGTTTAATCTACTGATTCAATTCCTGCCAATGCCCGTCACTCTCCCTCTCTGTAAGGGAGGGCAAATGGAGCGTGCAGCCCAAAACACCCAGACCAAAATCACATTTTCTCCCAACTTCTCAGTCTCTCTCTTGCATCTCTATGTCTATCTCTCACTCCATCTCTCAGTCTTTCTGCCTCTCCGCTGCAGATTTCTCACTTTTTGTCACCCGCTCGCTGACTGACTCCCACTCCCTACACCCTTCAGCCTTGTGAAAATGGAAAACCTTTGAATCAAGCACTTATCTGAAAGAATTTTTAATCCGCCAACTTTGTGTTTGTTGGTATAGATCACTGTTTACACGCCCGGACCACCAAAAAAAAAAAAATCTAGGAAAAAATGAGACATCCAGACCTCTGCAGTAAACCTGCCAAAATGATCACTCACTCAGTCCATTTATTACATTAGTAATAAATGGTAGAGGTGATGGAGTTCACCCAGTGGGACACATTCTCTTAAGAAAAGTAAAGTGGCGAAACTTATTCTTAATCATCACCTTAATATAATGGCACCGTGAAGTAGAAGCACAATTGGCAAAGTAAGAACTGTAAATTTCATTTTCCTTCCAGTTTTCTTTTCAGATTAAATTGGACATCAGTTAAAATCAAATCGCAGCTATCAAAAATAAGCCCAAGTGAGAACCCCCAGAGTCCTGTAACAGAATACTTAAGTCTGTCGATACTGGTAAAATTTTGTGGTTGTCAAATAGTGTTGCTTTTGTCAGCGAAGGCGTAGAATAAACAAACGAGATATAATTAATGACTTTGAGAAATGCTTATAGTTGGATTTTGTTATCTTCAGACAGAACCAGGCTAGCTGTTTCCCATCGTTTCCAGTCTTTATGCTAAGCTAAGCTAACTGGCTGTAGCTTCATGTTTAGTGAACAAATATGAGACTGGTATCGATCACATTGTCCTCGCACCAAGAAAGCAAATAATCGTATTACCCAAAATGTCAAACAAGAATTTTGCTACAGTATTTACTGACTGTGTATTTGAGAAAATGCTTGGAATAAAAAAAAACATCAGACATAGCTGAATACATTTGTGAAGTACTACTCACTACATAAATATGTTCTACTGATGAAATAAAAAAAACACACCTCCCTGGGTCTTTCTGCTGACAGGATGCAATGGGACTTTATATGATGCATTGGCCACTGATGTGACGTATAAACAAGCCTACAAGGGTCAATATGTGTGTAATGATAACCTTTTATTATTCTGTATAATTTTCCTCTTGCTTTTCTCTGTCTAATCATTCACTGACATTACGATGTCTTCGCTGTGGTTCTGCACCTCAGTGAGAAAGGTGGATACGTAGTACAGCTAGATCACTCCCAAAAGTACAGTAGGATGAATTATGCTGTAATATTTTCCTCAGTTCTTCTTGTTTAATTGTATTATTCATAAACTGTACATTCCCATGCTGCTGCTACATCTTTGAGCTGAGTGTCTGGCTCAGTTCATTATAGTTTGACAGATACAGTACAGTAGGTCTCAAAGTAAGATTCGATGTCAAAATGAGACGACTTATAAATCTAAAAGCATACATACAGTATGTAATTAGTAAAATGTCGGTGTCTCGCTGTATCAGCTTTGCATTGCAGTGCTGGCGACGAAGCAGCTTTATTCATCCTCTTGCCAGCTTACGGAGTTGACACATTAGCATACATGCCTTATGTTCAGTCTTTTTTTTTCCTGTCCTCTTTTCATCTGTGCGGAGCCTAAGGCTGAGAGTGCCACTGCGCCGCTTTAAGCTTTGTCACCCTCACATGGGGCCCCTGGCTAGCCACGCCAGCGCTCTCTCTTTAGTCCTCTCATTTACACTCGGCATAATTAAGAGCTTCGACCCTAAAAAGCTGGTGACTCTTGTAGAAACAGCTCCCAGAGGATTTCACACTAAAGCTGCCAAGGCGGCTGAGGGAGTGAAGTCGGAAATAATGGTGCAAACTTTCAGCGGGTGAGACTTCCTGTTCGTACCCCAAAGGAGATCCAGTCAGCATGTAGAGTCAGCCAGAGACAATGAGGTGAGATTAGATTGCTTTAAGGTGGATAAAGCCTGTTTGCAAAGTTAGATTGTTGTTCAATATATTCTTTCATCACAAATATATTCTAAACCAAGCCATGTTTGTACAGTTAAATATTTGTCATTAATTTTTATGTTAATAAACTGAAATAAAATTCTCTGGTTTGTACAGGCTTCATGTGGTTTGTAATGGTACATATGGGTGATGTGTTTACATCCTCATGAACAGAATACTCTTCAAACTGCCAGCAATGTCAAATTATATATCTTATACATATATGTATTATATATATATGTATATATATATGGTAAATATATTGGAGGTTCATCAGATTTTTCACCATTTCACCCAGCTCTCTGTTGGGAGGAGAGTGGATTTTGTCCCCCATCTCTTACAGTGTAGTCATGCAATGAAAGTTTCACATCCCAGCCATTATGGAGGGGAGGAATAATTACAGTGATCAATAACTCAACATAGATAATGCAAGAAAAGTCAAAAATTGTCTTTGATAGAAAAGGAACCAATATCTCCATTAGGGACGTCCCGATTCATTTGTTTTGGACCCAAACCTGATCCTAGTTTATTATTATGAGTCCAGTCCAATACTTCTATTTACATAGCAGCAGAAGATATACAACGCTGATCACATTCAAACAACAGCTGTAGCTTTTTTAAATTATAAAATTTGGCACACCACTTTTTCCACGAGCCACTTAATCCAAATACAGAAGGTCCTGGCTCAAAACTAAAAAGTTGATAAGCCTGAATTAACGGTATGATGTGAATGAGTTGTAGCTACAGAAACACTCCACTCATGATAATACACTGATGTTACAGTGGAGCATCTTCCCTCACATCTTATCTTAAACTCCAGACTTTGTCCTGTTATCAACTGGTGAAAGCCACAATCAGTGGTGGATAATAATAGGAAGCTGCTACCTGAATGCTTTGTACACTGCTCTTTGCAAATAAGAGAGAGAATTCGAGTCTGGGTTTAGCATATTTGTATTTTTCTAACCTTGGTCAGGATTTAGACTCGCTCCTTCCAGTGTCATTTTTCACATTGGTTTTCAATTTTCACGTGCATATGCAGCGAAATTCTCACAGTCTGGAGTCTGGCTGTTGTTAATGAGAACAGTGCTGCAACACTTGCAGGCTCCACCGCTCGAGACGTCTCTAGTCTCTGGTGATCAGGTCAGATTGTTCTGTACATCATCCATCCTTCCCAATCTGCTACCTCAGATTTTTTTGCAGCGGTATAAAAAAAAGTCAGATGATTTCCTATTTGCTACCAAACAGGTCATTTTACGCTGTTTTAACAAATAACAAATGTTGTTGTGTTTCTGGCGAGGATATTCTCTACAGAACGCCAGGTGGAATAAAATTAATGAGCCAAAACTGGCAAAGCGGTTTTCTTTTAAGTGCCTCCTTCATGGGTATTAGTCATTAGGTATCTCTTTTATTGACTCTCTTACTACTTTGATCCCATCCAAGCAAATGTCACTTGGACAAATAAATTCTGGACAATTGGATGTCAGCACCAAGTTTCCTTATTCAAGGCTGAAGCTCCTATAACATATCCAATAATCCACAGGATAATCAACAAGGCCGGTATTACACAATGAAAACCTGTGACCTCGCTTACTATTCCATCAACAAGAGAACAGATACTAACAATAAGATGACTGACAACACATGTGTGGTGCAAACACTGAGCGGCTGGCAGGAGCCGAATAACAACATACTCACACCCAGTACACAGGCTGGAGAGATCCCCTGCGTCGGAGATTAAAGAGGTGACCCTTATTTCCCATCGGAGCACTTATAGCCTGTCTCCCTCCGCCCCCCCCAAATCCCCACTGAATACATGATCATTGCTGAGACGGCGAACTGGAGGATTGGATGTAAACATCCCAGAGAGAGAGGAAGAGAAGCCGGCTCCTCAGAGCTCCTCTATCAACTTGATGGGAGGTGTTATTTCTTAAGCAGGCAGCCAATATCCATGCGATCTGTCAAGGGCAGGCAGAGGATGGCGGAGGTACGGCGGGAGACAGCCCGAGACAGCATAATGTCCTTGGTGGGTGCATATGTGCATAAATACACAAACACAAATACACACACATGCACCAATCTGGAAGTTCTTGCGCAATCCAACAATGAGAGGGATTAAAGACCTCCATCCTGCAAAGCCCATATCATCACATGAGGGTGATTTTACTCTGGACTGCGAATGAATGATCGCGTTCAAATCCCAGCATGAGAACGACTGAAAGGCAACCAATTACTGACGCTGTCAAAATTAAACCCCACCTTATTCTGGGCAGGTATCCTCGGGAGCACAAATAAGAAATATGAGTCATTGCACTCCCACACACAGCTGTCTCCTGGGGTTGTCAGCAGTGGACACATCTGCTTGTCACATTTCATTCATATCACTTTGTATCGCTGTCATCTTCAAATGGACGACTAATTGTAAGCAAATATAATACACAGTGCTATTGTAAACATCCTTCCATACAAGCTGGATTTCTTGTTTTTATGACACAGGTATTAACGTAACAAGCTTGCAAAGAACCGCAAGAACAACTGCAAACATCAGGAGTGGAATCAGTCTGTGTTTGTCAAAAAGCCGAAAGAAAACAACATAAACTGCCTGCAGTGAAAAATGGCTTTTTCCAAGTATTGCTCAAGCTTGTTTTGAATAAAATGATTTCTGCAGTTGGGGTCAGGGTTATTGTAGCATGCCAATGACCCCGGCTATATTCACTCGCCTATATTTGTTTCTCAGCTACATCAGCCAACATCTTAGGCAATGATATAATTCTCCGCAATCTACCCACTATCGTCACATCATGGCAACAAATCTTTAATTTAATCAAATGTTTCTTTTCCTACACATTTACATTAAATATTGCTTATAAGGATCCTTTGAGAATTGTTTTACAGTTGAAGAATAAACACATCAGTGCCCTCTGGTGGACAATCTGTGAAATGGTTTTACTGTTTCTTCACCTCAAACGTTTTAGATTTCTGTGCTGCTATACATATTTACAGTACAAATGCCAATATATGTGTTATGAGCCAATACTGACTGAAAATATCGGCCTTGATGATACATCAGTCAGGCTTTAGTGCAGTCTTGAATAAATAATTTGTCCTAAAAGGGAGAATCTCCTTATTTTCTTTGTCACATTTTGTAACTGTGATTATGGCTGTTCAGAACAAGGTGAGCTGGCCTTGGTGGATGAAAGTGTTTTGCACTGTATCATCATGATTATCTTATTTTCCTATGTCAAGACATCTCATCTTGTGTTACTGCTTATTTAATAAGCATATTGTCTTGATCGGTGTTCAGTCTTTGAAGTGTAGTGAGTGTGGTGGAAGCTGTTGTAATGGCTGTGGACTGAAGAAGAGCATTTTCTTTTTCCAGTGATATTTGAAAAATGTCCACAGTGATGCCAGGAAGCCTCCCTTTAAATGCGTCTGCGAACATGGTTTAGGGTAACATGAACTCATGTGTGTGGGGCAATTAAGATAACTTTTCATAAATATGCACATTTATAGAGTCAGGTTTTTCCAAAATTTCATTATCTGCAGTATTGGGAGGGAGGCTGTGTTGTAAATATGATCTATCACGTTGTTCTTGATTAGTGTTTTCACAATAATGTGCGATGTGTAAACCATTTGCCAAAACCACAATGGACATTTAAAAAAGTCGCTGAAGTAGCCAGAGGGTTTTGTCTCGGCATCACTGGACATGATTCAGTCCTTTCAAGAATTTAATCTGCCTGCTTTTTGTAGCCAGACTTGTAGGACGGATAGTGTTGATGGGTCATCGTTCTTTAAAAAGTGGCCCGGGTGCCCCTCTGTCCGGGAGGAGCTGCTTTATTATCAGGGCCAGAGGGGGGATGTCAGGGGCCAGTAGGACTGTTGAGCTGGAAGTCCCGGGTTCATGGCTTGTTGCTCCCACCTGTGCGACCCACAGCGCAGGGTGCATGGCTTCGAGCAAGGACACCAGAGAGCTGTGCGTGCGTAGGTGTGCTTTTGGTTTGTGTTTGTGTGTAATTAACAGAGAGCACTGTTGCACAGGCGAGGCGGCTTGTGCATTCAGTGCATGTGTCCTCTCTAATTAATCTCTACATAGCATAATTAACAATATACCCCAAAGGTGGATTGCATCACTGACTAAAATCTAAAAATGTGCCATGTTCCTCGAAAACAACCGCTACAGTCTATCCTTTTGCCTTGTTTGCCTTTTTATGCATCTTGGATTCATCTACTTAACAAGGCACAGTTTGTGACTACAAACACAAGCAAGCAGAAGACATTGTGAAATGCATTCATCTGAAGTATGGTGGCATTTCTCCAGATGTATAATTCATGGCACACACCTGTTTTCTCGACAGTCGCCCCCCCTCCGCACCCCCCCCTTTGTTTTGTATTCTGCCATGTTCCTTCCCCGTGCTATAATTATTCATTACAAGGGCCTTCAATCCACTGTGACAGAGCTCCATTATGATGAAGTGGGCTTTGTTTGAGCTCACACAGCTGGACAATCTGAATGTGGACTAAATCCACCTCTGCAGGTGTAATGCTGCTGCACTTTAGCACCTTTTCTTTAAAATATGGAAAGCCCTATTGTTTTTCAGCCTGATACATCCATGATGGCGCCCGGATCAAAAGTACATCTCTGTTGCACTAATGTCTCATTCGTAATGGGAGGAAAACTGAGGCAACACATGCACAGATATTGTTACCGACTGGATATCATTCAAGCTGAATGTCTTTGGTGTCAAAGTCTTTGTTGTGTATTTTTCAAAAAATTGAGTGAGACTGAAATGAATTTAACACCACTGACTCCTGACTGACTTGTCAAAGAGCAACAAACAGAATCAGTGTCTGTAGTGATATTTTGGCAAAACTGTGACTGAACATACCGAACAACAGAAAGGGGATTATCCTGCAGGGGTGGTTTGAGATGTTTTTTTCAGCAGCGACAACTTGTTACCTTTGGAGTAAATTGAAAGTGACAGAAATTCAAACTGACCTCAGTTACTGTTCTCTAAAGGAGAAACCTGCCAACGTTTAAATGCCACCTTTAAAAAGGTGCAATATGTAAGAATTGGCCACCTGTCAAATTCATACTCCGAACAAACAGGGGGCAGCATATCACAAGAGTAACCCCTGACTGCTGCTAATTGTAGCTGTCGTTAGCCGTTAGTGGTCCTATTACCTGACTCGAACCAGGAGCTCTGAGCACAGAGGGATTGTTGGCATTTACACGCATAGCACTGGAGCTTTGGGCTGAGGGAGGAGGAGGTCTTCAGACCTGAGACAGGGGGGACCCAGCGGGGAATGCTGGCAGGGAGCTGCGCCAGAAGGGCCACCGGAATCAGAGACGGGTCAGTGGGCAATAAAACTGGGCTCAGCAGCCAGACCAGGACCAAACAGACTCCAAGGCCGGGGGGGCAGTTTGACGTCGGGGAATTCAGTACTGAGGTGAGTTAAAGCGGCTCTGACCAGGACTCTGACTCTGGGGACAACAAAGACAATTCAGGATCAGGCGGGGACTGAAGAAGCGTGAAGTGGGAGAGGAGCGAGAGGGAGGTCGGGCATCAGTCAGCATCCACCTCCAGAGGCCTGAGTGGGGGGGTCACGGTGGGGTCAGCTCTGGTCTGCCAGGAGCCAAAGCTGGCAAGAAAACCAGCTCAGTGTTGTTGGACCGAGGGCAGACTTGATACTACAGTGAGTCACTATGGCCTCTTGAGGTACAAAGAGTTTTTATGAGACAGGACGGACCTTGTTTGGGCTAACTGGTTATCATGCTTCAATAAATGTCTCTGCAACATTATACAAAAGTATTGACATAACAACAAACTTATTATTTCCTCACATTCTGCTGATAATTTTAGTTGTTTTTGTAATGCTTTAAACAAAAGTTCTTATATATGGTTTCTTTAAAATCTACAAATGGGTAAGTCTCAATAGTGAATGGATATGTTATTAACAACATGCAGATGTTTTGTAATTTAAGTGCATTTTATCCAACTACTTGTGTTGTTCAACAGGCTGTGCAGGACTGTCAGAGGGTGAATAAATGATTTATTGTAGATTATTCAATGATTAGTTTAGTTGTTATTGCCATTGGTAAGTATTGTCGACATTAAATTTGGTTAGGTTCCACTAATGACTTTAGGATTGTTTCAACATTAAGTTCAGGACTTCACTCTGGACTTTAGCGCAAAGACTTGAAATTTAACTTGTAAGTCTCAAAGCAATGACTTTGTTCGACCTTTTTTCTCTTATAACTGATTATTACATATCTGTAGAAAACAATTCACATCCCTGATACAAATCCAAAGTACTAAAGTACTGAACACTGGTCCTAAGAGCAAATACATTCCTTTCATTGTTGTTTATTGTTATTCATTAGTAGTTAACTCTGTGGAGGTATTGGATTCCAGTAGGCTGCTGCAAGACATTTCTTATCAAGTTGATACACTGTATCTCCTAAATGATGAAAATAAACCATCAATTTGATTGACTGTGGAATTAGTCATCCTGTAGGCAATTACAGCAGCTGACACGCTGGAGAGCTGTTTATTAACACATATATTAAAAGGCTACGACAGAGAAATCCTCCAGCTTCGAGCAGCTGAGTGAGCTGATCGCACAAAAAAACCCACAAAGACATGCCGCTGCAAAAATTCATGCTATAAAAATGTTGTATTTTCTTCCCTGTGCATCAGCAGGCTTCCATCAGGAGTCACCAAATGCGTCTAACGGGAGGTTTATTCGGCTTCACCACCACCCCCCGGTTATTGAATGTGAGAGGTAATGAGTGGAGAGGGCAGGGTTCAGGACATGAAGGAGGTTGATCTGTGTTTCCCACAGGGAGCCCGGCCCCCGGACCCCTCTCTGGGGGTCACACAGATCAGAGGCAGCCTGCTGCTGCAGGTGCTGCATCGCAAAGCAGGGCTCTGGCACCTCCATTAAAGGAAGAGCGGTGACGTAGAGGAGGGCGAACTTTTTTGAAGACTTAACATAAAAAGGATATTAACAGCCTTTCTGTTCATCAGTATCTTGAATTTCTCATCTGGGTAGTTTGCTTGGGAGGAAATAGCAGGAGAGGGCAAAGGAGGCTGAAATCATAGCAGCTTGGTAAGCATAATGTTACACTAAATGGGTCAAATGAGACAGCGCTCATTACTGGAAGGAACTGAATCGGGTGTGGGTGGTTTGCCCCTAAACCCACTGTGGAGCAACCTGAGAGTGTATTTATGTAAGCCGGTGCCTCCATCCCAGTCACGAGAAGTCTAAATACTTTACCTGAAAAGGGCCATAGGGGATTTCTCTTGGCACTGTATAGCACACAAGATACTTAGACGGGTACATTAGATCCTTCAGATTTGCATCACATGCAGAAGTGATTTACATCACACACAGAACAGTACATTCCCAGATATGATATGCCACTCTGTGTCCACCTTTATGGATTTTTTTAAAGGTCTTCTTGGTGTCATTTACAGTGAGTCAATTTACAGACCTGCTCTCCCTGTATGCTCCATCCTCGCAGTAACCCGTCATCAAAACGGCAAGGTTAGATGTTGTTCTGTGTTGCCCCGCGACTACCAACGAGCTGATTTTATCCTGAGCTTGTCCTCTCACTCACCATTTCCTTGCTGTTTGTGTTTTCATTTTCCCGTCCCCTGCAGCATGCCCAGCCCGCTCCCTCTTTGTCTGTCTCTCTCTCTCTCTCTGTTTCTTTTGACTTTGACCTCATGAGCCAGTAAACTGCACCGAGCATCACATTCAGCCACTTTAAGAAAACATAATCTTCTCTGGGTGAGAGACCATTAAATCCATGCGTGTGCGTTCCTTTTTCAATAAATCATTGATGCTTCACACACATGCACCCTTGATTAAAAGAATTAAATAGAATGTATCTGCATTCAAACTGCTGTGAGATAAAAGAAAATTGATTAAAAAAGGATAGCTGAAATTAAACAGAAAGGGAGGGACCCTCGGGGACATGGTTAGCATATAAATGGTATAGGGAGAGAGAGGAACTTCAGCAAAAGTTATTGGTCCAATTATTTAACTCCAATCCTTGGGGTTTAGTGGTCTCTTTTTATTGAAGCAATCACACCTTTTATCACTGACACCAACAAGTCTGTCACGTCTTAAACAAGACTGCTCCAGTCATTAAAAGCTTGGTAACATATTACTTTTATGTTCTCCAATGATCTGCCTGCTAGAGGACAAAGAAAAACACGGTGGGTTTACCAAAGAGCTGAATCAGAGCTAATGGCACGCCTTGCTCGAATCCCAAAAGCTATACTAGGCGTTATGACACTCTTAAAGGTCTGCTGCCAACTTATGTTAACTATGATTTAGCCTCCAGTGTATGATGTACTGCAGAATTTATGCTGCTTTTGTGGGTTCTCATCTTCATTTTTTTTTTTTTTCGCCTCCATTTGTCCTCAAATAAACAGGATGAAAGACTGACTGTTCAAACCACCCAGAATTCCTATTGTAAATTTAAAACTCTTTCACCATCTGTTTTATTCAGAACTTTTTATTTTAATACAGTGAAACACTTTCATCTGTACTGTCATCTTTCTCATCTCGGGACTCAAAGCAGCCCTCTGAGCTCACCCTTGATATAGTACATCATAGCACTTCCCAGTTTTTCTCACCTTACTCAGAGCACACTGTGAAAGCCTGCACATCACACCGGGGTGTGATGATGGCCCACTCAGTCACACAAGGGCATCTCAGACACCAGTGGTTTAGCATGCATAAAGTAGATACACTCTGTATCGCTGCAAAAAAAAAAAAAGATGGTGCTTAGAAAATACTGGCAACACCCTCTGAAAATAGAGAAACCAACGTTCATCTTTGTGTACTACTCATATAGTAATAAGAATTAACTTATTTTTGTGCATAAGTACAACCTGATTCTGAAAAAGTCAGGATGCTGGGAAAAATGAAAACAGAATGCAATTCTCTTTCGACCTATATTCAACTCAATACAGTACAAAGACAAGATATGATTAATACTAGATATGATAAACTTTACACTCATTTTGAACTTGATGCCTGCAACACGTTCCAAAAAGAAATTGGGACAGGGGCATGTTTACCACTGTGTTACATCACCTGTTTTTAACAACCCTCAGTGAGCATTTTGGAACTGACGACAGACACTAATGAAGTTTAGAAAGTGATGATATACGCCTTCAGTTGCTCATCAGTCTGCTGTCTGTCGTATTTTGTGCTTCACACATTTTAATGGGAGACGTTCAATGCACCTGCACTTTACTACGAAGCCGCTGTGTCTTAACATGTGCAGAATGTGGCTTCAAATCCAAATCATCCAATATTTTCGTGCACATTGGGAGCATTCTGGGCTCCAGCGTCTTGCTCAAGGACACTTGGAAATGCAGACAGGACCACCAACCCTACAATGAATGGATGACCCGCTCATCCAGTCGCCCCTCTTCCTGAACCAGATGGCAAATCAACCCTGGTCGTTTATCCAAGGCAGCACACAACTTCTGAAGGTATACAGTGTGTGTCAACCATGCATGAAGCAGGGATGAACAAAAGCTACACAACAAGCAGACAAAATATATTTCATCATAATGAATATTTCTTTCAGTTGCAAATC
Source organism: Holacanthus passer (assembly GCA_025331565.1). Taxonomy (NCBI): domain Eukaryota; kingdom Metazoa; phylum Chordata; class Actinopteri; family Pomacanthidae; genus Holacanthus; species Holacanthus passer. The sequence goes on from JAFREQ010000028.1 coordinate 4,213,089, forward strand.
ACCTGTGCTGCCATTTGCATAAAGTTCTTCTCCTGGCATTGATTAAACCTCTAAAAACTCATCTCTGTTCATCAAAACTACATATTTATAAGTTCTTTCCATCACAGAAATCCCTTCATGCCTTTAAATGGCATTACATTTAACTCTACACCTTTGTCTTCATTTCGTATGCACAGAACTATGAATATGCAAACGTCCCTGCCTCTATCTCCACCCACCCCTCGCCGCTCACCTGCAGCTCAAGCAAACTTGCTCATCTCCAGATTCTGGCCATTAAACGCACAAACAGCGCTTCCTGGCCTGGAACAAAACTTGCCATATGTGCTTGAATGACCTCATTTCCTCATTTCATCTCGCTAACAAGATACTAGCAGCTTATGAGGACGACCTTTATCATGACATGATTTCTTCATAAACAACTCCGGAGCCATGTGTATTCTCTGTCAACTATCCTAATGAATAAAGCCATCATCTAATTCAGCAGTGACACATCACATGACACAGTCATTTAAATAAAATGATATCACAACTATTGCAGTTTTAAATAGATGCAAAATAAAACCTCTACAAAAACGACAACAAAATTGTGAGATTTCAACCATTTCTACACAGCTTCTTCACATGTTGATGGTTTCATCAGGATAGAGAATAAAGGGCACACTGATGTCTTTCATTAATTCCTCTCTAAAGTAAAGTTCCAGAGCTCACTTGTAGACTGAAGGTTTTGTGCATTTCGAATGCTCCCTTTCATCCCACCAACAAAGGCTGCTATCTTGAGTTCACAGCCGGTTTAGTCATCCAGGATCGTGTGTGGTGCAGCCTTGGCTGCAGCTGTTTCTCCTTGCTATTTGATGATGTGCAACAAGACTGATGTATTTTTGTGGCCGAATGGTCCTTGGGATCATTAAGATGTCAGACTCTTGTGTGCTGCAATGTGTGCAACAGGCAGTGGAACAATCTCCCTAAAGGTTGCAACATGAGGCTTTTTAATCTGACTTTATCTTCAATTCTTTTTCTGCATTTCTTGTGTTTGCTTTGTCTTTTGTTTGACTAGTATGTATGTCTGTATCACCCAGGTTTCATGAGATGGGAGGAACATGTCCCTGCAAGTGACAGGAGAGAAATGACACATCTTGCCTGTGATTCCTAATCATCCCAAACATAATTTGCACTTCACAAAAAAACATTTTCCACCCAATCAGATGCCTTGTTGTGCTTATGAAATTACTTTTTTTCTGAGGTTTTTAAAACCCTGCCATTCAATGAACAATTCGTGTGACTAAAAACTCAAGGCAATTTTGTGCTTCCCAAAAATGAATGAAATCCAATTTACACTGTAATTCTACTTGTAGAACAAATTTACTGATTAATGAAAACACACAATGACCACTGGAGCGAATGTGCTGTCATCAACATGTCAAAAAGCAAAATGTGCTACTGTTACTCTTTCATTTGTTAAGGAATCATATTTGTTTTTCCTGTGTGATCTTGTAAACACATTTAGGTTTATTTACATTAAGCAGCCTCATATACATCCGATCACTTTTTACTGATATTATTTATTAATACTTCTCACTTCCACCTTGGAGTCAGGTTGGAGGGGAGCTGCTGCCCACCCCTTCACCAATCACTTTAAAAGCTCTGATATGTTATTGGGGACACACAAAGGACAAACATCAAAGCTGCTGTCCCAACTTGTCAGCAGTAGCTGCACTGCACCAGGTACTGTATCATTAAAAGCAAGGGGCACAGTGACAGAGATGGGAACATTAGGGCACACAGGTTACTGCACAAACATATACAGTGAGACTCCACCTTTCACTGAAGGTGAGTGTTTCTCCTCCAGTGAGTTAAGATCTGACAACCATGCAAAGCTAAATCGAAAGAATTCATCAATAATTTTAAACCTCAGGATTTTCATAACAGATTAATCCCAATAATTCAATGACTCTATAATGTGCACTCCACAATAGATTTGCTAACCCACCCTCAGATTGTTGCGTTTATGAAATGATTTACACTTCAGTCAATCTGTCTACAAAACTGTCATGTGATGAGCAATTAATCATTAAATATTTCCCTTACAAATGTCAAAACATAGTACAACATGCTCATCATAATTCCCCAGGTGAGGCATTAACAACAAACAATAGCTTGTTTTTTCCCCATCAAGAGTGGAAATATAATGTAATATAAGCTGGAAACTTTGGTATTGTACTAATCATTTTGGCTTCAGATATCAGGGAAAAAAAGACAATATTTATACCAATTATATACGTATGAAAAACATGCCCCACATAATTACACCCTTTGATCCATCTCTCTGTGCTTGGCCATAATTCAGTTGCCCAATTTTCAGTGAATCGGGCACGGGGCAGTGTCAAGCCAAACAACAACACCAACATCAACAACCGCTGGCTGATGAATGACTGCTGAGATGGAGAAGGGGATCGAAGGGATTGATCCGCGGCCTGCTATCTCATCCCTGTTTTTACCCTCTGTCAAACAGGTGCCGAGGGGAGATGGATTCTGCCTGCCGAAGGAGTGGATTAATGGCGGTAGGAGAGGGGGGTCTGGCAGCGCCCCGGACCCGGCCGAGTGGCGCTCTCCTCTGGGCAGAATGGAGGTGGCAGAGGTGTTATTGACAAGGCTCCAGGAGAAGAGGAGTTGCCAGTGCCTCAGGTAGACTGGAGAGAGGATTGAGAGAGGAGAAACTCTCTGCACCCTCACTCACATGCCGACAAATGCACACACACACACACTGAAACGTGTGCACCGTATAAACACACCACTGCAAGCTCCCTCCCCGAGTGGCTCGAGCAGGCATAATGATGGATGGTTAGAGGGTTCAGCCTCTCATTCACCTTTGTTCAGACTTCTTGCTCTGTGAATTGAGTGGCCATGGTAATGAATATGCATGCATGTGTAGATGATGTTCACAAGCTCAACACAGAGCATATAAATTGCCAATTGCACTGAGTTAATGACACAAACATAACCCTTTGTTCAATTTCCATTGACTTATTGTGCGCTAAATTAATTGTCTGGCTTCCAATTACAATGGATATTTTTAGTGCATGGAGATGTATTCTGTAAACATAGATTACATTGCTCTAATTGAGGGAAAAGAAAATATGTCTAAATTGCTCCTGATATCAGCGCTCACATCAGCGCTAATGGCCAAACAAACGGAGCAAGCTCGTTCATCTCTGCCAACAATAACTCAATTAACTGTAAAACAATACATTTAACGTTGAAGTGGTCACGCGTGATTGGTATTTGTAGTAAACTTTGAAGGTCACAGTCCAGGAGCTCTGCTTGTGTGGAAAAGTGTTATGGATTAACTTGCTGGCTGGGAGGCCGCGAGTGTTGTGAGGAGGCAGAGCGCCCATGCTCAGTATGCTATAGGCGTCCATCTCTCCCTTCCTCGCTGTCGGCTCATCTCTCCCGTGAAACATCGCTGACAATTTCTCAATGCAGCAGAAGTGCTAATGCTGGTTTTTATAAAAAAGACGCTCGCCAAGACAACAGGGTGTGCCCCGTCTCAGATTAATGAGTACTCAAATGCAAGCAGACAGCAGTGGAATTAACAACCTCATCTCCCTCCATCTCTTCCTCCTTTCCTCTCCCCGCTTTGTTTTCTCAAGACTCTGGCGACTAATTAAAGAAACTACATCATGAAATGTGAGCTTCCTTCTTATCACTCCTTAGTTCTTCATCGCTGAGAGAACAAGAGAGCGATCGACAGTCCACCTCTCACTGCTCCACTTTGGACAAGGTAGTGTTTGCCGTGTTAAGACCTTCGCAGAGGTTGCCACACATGCGAAAATTAAAACTGTGGGAAAAACTAAGAATGATCGCTGGCTGTCATTTACAGGCGAAAATGGGGTAAAACAGCTGGAGACAGAAAAAGCATCGAAGAAAGATTTTACATGGTTTAATGTAAAAGGCGAGGTATCACCTCTGCTTGAGCCTCAGGCTATAATCCACCAAACCAAATGAAGTCATCCACGCTGTTAAAACTGCTACAATGAAGATGCAAAACACACTGTTAAGAGGATGGGGGATGTGATACGTGTTTAATTACACAACAGTGTTTGATTCGGAAGCAGAGACTTCACAAGTACACGCGGTGCAGAGAGCTCAGTATCTTTGGCTTTGACCTCAGGCTATTGTAACTTTAATGTCTACAGCATGCAAATACCAAACTACCCGGGTAGAGGAAAAACACTTAGGCTGGCATTATTCCTTATTGTCTTATCGTCAACAAAGCCAATGAAAAGATTATAATTTTTGAAAAAGCATCTTATTTTTGTATGTTAATTCCTGAAAAAGCTCGGTGATGTAGAGGAGCAAACAGGAGTAAATGGTGCATTTGTTGAGAACTATTTTCAGCTGTGGGTTATTACACATAAGGTGCACTAGTTTTTACGGCACCTGGATGGTTTATGTGGGATTGACTCATCTATAATCATGTCACTTGGGCAACAGTGTGGCTCATTTAGTTTTTGGAGGTAGCACAGCAGAATAAGTTATATCAGGCATTTTGTTTCACAAGAAATACTTGTTTTTTATTGTTGTTGTTTATTGTTAATTTTGGTCTTTTCATGCGATTTGTTGACCATAAGACAAATAACGTCAGCTTTATTCTTTAAACTCATAAGTACTTTGTCACATTTGCAAGCATTGCTCTACAAGTAGGTTGAATTATATGGAACAAAAGTATGCAAATTATCTATATTTGTTATTTCCTATAAAAGAAGTCAGGCAATTAACTCACAAGTCAATTCATCTGTGCCCAGCCTGCAGGTGCATCAATGCAAAACACAGCAAAAAAAAAAAAAATCATTTCTGTTCAGCAGCACAGTCTTGAAAATCATGAAAACATTTGGCCGACACATTTGCGTGAGCTCTCACAGGTTGGAACTCACCAGCAGGGATACGACAGTTTAGTGGAGTTACAATCTGATAGTAATTACTGGAGCTTGAAACCTACAGTACTATGACCCACTTTGTAGCAGTGTTTGTAGTGAAGATTTAGTCTTTTCTGATCAAGGATTTTAGTTAATTTTCTTTTAAACACAGTATTTTTTTTTTTATTATTTATCTCAAGGACTGAGTCGTCTGGCAGGTTGTAGATGATTGGTGAAGCTGCCAAGCTACTGGTACCAGTTAGCCTCAGCTTATTTTACAGATCCTCCTCTAGAAGGATTACAGGTTTGTGTGCCCAAGATGTGCCATTCAGTCATTGGAGAAAGCAGCAATACAGTCAGGATGGATGTGTGGGTGGAATTGGGATTGGGATTTAAGCGATTTGCAGACAAGGCAGACGAACAGGCAGAGGGGTCGGCGGGAGCCTGATGGATTGTTTTCTGTGAACAGGAGAAAGGACTTGGAGTACTTTTTCTACTGTCCCCTTTGTCCCATTTGTCTGTGTCACCGCAAAATACAGATGTGTGAGTGGAAGAGAGGAGTTCATTTTGAAGAGCGTTTTGGTGGAAAGCACAAACGTGTGATGATCACTTCAATCTGCCACCCTCAACCAGATGTTCACTTACGAGCCAACGAGGAAAACTCTATATGCTAAACATTTGATTTTTAATTAAGGTGTGTGTAGCTTTTTACCATCAAATTATTTCTAACACAAAGTTTGTACACAGTTGTAGATGTCAAAGTACATGACAGTCTAAGTCTATGGCTCTCAGAGATTGGTGAGTGAAAATAATCATAATAACAACAATAATAATACAAATAATAATAATACATTTCCCCCAGAGGGTCATGAGCTGAGACAACCAGGTACTACAACAAAACCTCAGTACACTTTCTGACATCACACCACACATCCCTTATGTCAGTTAATGCCTTTCTGGTCAATCGAACCACCAAACTCTCGCTAATTGAAGAATTAATTGAATTAACACATTAGCAGGCTGACTGCACATGATGTGTGGGTGGTGACTGGGAGTTGAATAAAATCATGCGGCTGTCTCACTTTTATCATCGAGACTAAAACCAAACTGGGGCATAGGCATTTCTCTCTTTCACAAGTTCTGTAATGTAATCCCCACCAACCACAGCCGCCATCTTTCTCAGCTCAGCTGCCTGTTCCACCGGAGACTGACAACAATATCTCAGCTCCACAGATTATTACAAACAGAAGCCTCTGTACTATATATAAGATAAGATAAGATATACCTTTATTCGTCCCACAGTGGGGAAATTTACATTGCACAGCAGTGAGGGGATAGTTAGTAGTTGAAAAACAAACGGTATAATACCTTGATACCACCAAAGGCGAGCATGCATTTGGTCTGTGAGTTTCCTCACCTGCTAAATTAGTGCAGCAAAGACTAGAAAAGCCACAATGGTTAAAATAGAAATAAACCATCAGAATTTAATAACTCCAAGGTTTTTAAAAAAAAAAAAAATGTGAATCACCACAAGCAGAAGAGGTCCTTAAGCATACGACCATAAGTGTGCACAAAAATATTAGGCTGATGTGTCCAGTTGTGTGCGAGATGAGCTGTGGACACACACACGCACACACACGCGCGCGACCAAAGGCATGATCTCCTCCAAGCCACAAAAATTACTGCACAATAAAAATGCTGCACACACATAGATGGACAGCAGCTTAACAGCAGATATTTGCAAGAAGCCAGACAGACCAGCAGGCAGGGAAAACAATGCAGATTTAAACACCAGCACGAAGCTTCAACAGCTAGTTGACAAGCAGCTACTGGACAAACATGCATGTTAACACAAGCAGCAAAGACTTAGCTTGATGAAGAGCAGCATGATGAAGAGCAGTGTTCTCCAGAATCTCAGCAGAGGTGGGAAGATCCATCCATGTCCATCCAGGTCCCAGGCTGCCAGCAGCAGGACAGACAAACTCCACTTCTCGCCTAAAGTGGCTTCTTGAGGCCATTAGTTGATATAAATGACTGACAGAATCCAACAAAGTCTGCAGTCATTAAACAAGAAAACATGGTTATTCCTCCCCAAAAGGAATCAGACAGTTGGGAGGTGAAGTCAAATGTCACAAAGTGCAGCAGCAGAACAAACAGGTGAACACAATCTGCAACATCAATTAGGGCCACACTGAGACAGGTGTGTTTTTTTTCTTCAAAACTTTATTTAACAAAGAAAGTGTTCATGCACTGTCAGGGCCAAACAACACTCACTCAAAGTTGTTTTTTAAACGTAAGAATCTATATCACATCTATATGTTATTTCATTCAGTAAACAAAAATGATTTGCTTTCATATCAACATTTCCAAAACCAAGCCCAGAGTTATCTGTGTCTACTCACACTGAGATGTTAAAATTCAATGGCTAGATTTCATGCACTGAACCGTTGAACTGTTTTTGGCCTTAGTAAGAATAAAAAATATATCAGCCAAAAGCCAAATAGTTTTCCATGTTGTTTCAAATCACATGTAGAAAGCTTTGCTTGAAAAGCATGCTTTTACTTTGAAGAGTTTGAGGAAGATATTTTTCTTATCACATACATACAGCTATTTAAACTAATAGAAATTTGCCCTTTGAAGAATGCACAAGAAATAATCAGTGCTATTTACTGTAGAACATCATCAGAGCGACTGAAGACATTGGAAAGAAGAACATTTGGGGTCACATCCTAAAAGAGGCCAACGTACAAAGTAATGACCTTCCTCTCGATGTCTTTCCGGCTGAAAACTCTCCCCTCCCTGATCTCTGGCACACATCAGCTAAGTTGTCCCTTGCAAGCCTCCTGTCACACAAAATAAATTGCCTTCGCTGTGAATGGGTCAAAACAACACAGAGATGTCATTATTTCACTGCAATTGATCATACCTTGGGAAACACACGTCAATAGTTTCTATAATTGCAATGTCTCCAGCCCCTCAGAGGTTCTTCCATGAGGGCTCCTTTGCTTCTTTTCATCTTGCCACTGATTACTGTTTTCACGGCTCATATTTTTGCCATCCTTGAGAAGACTGCGGATTACAAAAAGATATATTTTATGCTTTATAGAGGGCGTTTGTACGATACATTTAAATATATTTTGGCACTACAGCTTGCCAAACGATCAACCTTTGACATTTGGAATACATTCACCACCAACATCCAAGCTTTTACTTTTAAAATCTTTTGACTGGAGCACTCAGTAGAGTTATTTGGCCTTGGGTGCCTTTTTAACATTTTTCCGAGGTAGGCTGTGATTTTCAGACTACCAGAGGCAAAAACAAGTATGCTGAACAGCCAGTGAATGTAAGCTTTAGTGTTGGACCGCTTTAATAGTTTGGACATGTTGGCCTTTTGATTAAAAATCAGCCAATGTGAGCCAGTGCAGATATGGTGGCTATAAATCATTTTTGTATTTATCTTACAATTCACATATTGACATATTATATTTTAATTAGCTCTCCACAGGACACCTTTGAGCTGAATTGATTTCCACATGACATTTTGTTTTTATGATCATAAATATTAATATTAAGTATGTGTGAGGCAGATGTGTAAATGCTCGTAGAGGTCAGAGGTCACACTGCTAAGGTTACATTTGCTGTTAAATGGACAGGAACAGCATCGAATCAGTCAATCGATCATCAATCAGCTATATGTTCATTCTTTGTAATAAAATTCTTATTCAACAACTTCAATATAAGCCAATATGTTGTTCCAGTAGTTTTGTCATTGGCGGGTTAATTGAAAAAAATCTATATCTGCCCTTAAGGCCCCATGTCAATCAAACGAGTCTTATTATAGGATCCACATAATACTGAAACATTTAGTCAGTTAATCAGTCAATCGACACAACATTAATTGCAACAACAAGCAATTTGGGTAATTGATTAATGGTTCAAGTCATTTATAAATCAAAAATGCTAAACTTCTGATGGTTCAAGCTTCTCAAATGTGAAGATTTGCTGCTTTTCCCCGTTTTATATCAGTGCAAATTGAGTATCTTTGGGTTTTAATCTGGTTGTCGTGCAACACAAACAATTTGAAGATGTCCTCTCTGGATAATTGTTATGGCATTTTATAGGCTTAACAATTTGTCAAATAAAAAACCTGACAAATGAATTTCTAATAATAATCCTCAGTCGTGGCCTTAAATCCATGTGATATAGTTTAGATTTATTACAGATCACGTGTGATGAAGTGATGACGTGTGTTGCATTTGTCCACCACCGTGAGACTATATCATATAATTAAATCCTCCAGAGAGCCAACTTACCTTACACTAGCTTTATAAGACTGAGTCATGCTGTTGTACTCCGACTGTACACGGCAAAGTGAAAAATGGTGGAACTGTGCAGAGAACAAGCTGAACAAAGGCGAGCGTGCTGAGACTCACATGGAGTTTAATGAAAGCGAAGTCCTGCAGCGTGGGGCCGACCGAGCCTTCTGTTAGGCCTCACTCGTTCTGACATTATAGGCAAAAATGTGCCGACTACATGAGCAATCATTCCCCTTCTTTGTGGTCCAAAAATTGCCAGATTTGATGCAGTGTTTGATTTTTGCTCTACATTTGCACACAGACAGTTTTGGATCATGAGCAGCCAATATTCACAAACACCAACATGAATATGCAGGACTATACAGGACACACATGCAGATACAACAAAAGCATGAAATATGGGATCTACACACATCATCACTCCCTAATATCCTAATATAATACATAGAGCGTATGTAATTTATTCATACCCGTACACAAGCGCACAGACATATTCACACGGTACATTGTGTCAGTATCATCAGTCCCTAATGTAACCATCTGCTCCACTCTGTATTTCTTTTATGCATAAAATGCTAACCAACTCTTGGCATGAGGCCCTCACTCACCATCTCATATGCATCACAGCAAATTAATGAGTTACCTGAGAGAGAACATGAATAGAGCTTTTGTGGGTCTAATGGGAAATTAAAAATGGCTAACAACCCTGAATCAGCCAAACTGATGGAGAATGCTGCTGAGGCCTTTCTGGACCATGCCAGGACTGCACCTAAACTGCCAATGCACTGAGAAATAAACCGGACGACCTGCACGACGGTTCCATAACCATCAGGTCTAATAGATGATGAAGGAAAAGACATTACTCAGTGAAAAGCAACTGGTCTATTATCGGCCTATTTATAATGAATCTGCATGTTTTAAATTTATGATGTGAGATGCAAAGATTTACGCTGAGCTGAAATCTAATTTCTAAGTCTGTTTGTTCTACAAAGTAGTGACTTCAGTCCAACGTGCACACAACACTTTTAAATCGTTTTTTTTAAAAGTTTAGACAGGGCATCCCCTGGGATCGCAAAGCTTGTCACAGGAGGGAAATGCATGAAAAGATGAAATATCGTCAATCAAGAATATGACTTACAAAGCTGTGAGATATTTTTTCTCATTGCCAACAAGTTCGATGAAAAGAACCAAACCAATATATAGATCCTTTTCACTAGAAGGGCACTCAAAAAACATTTACCTTCACCAAGGCCAAAATTTCTTATTATATTTTATGTTAATTATATTTTTCATTCTGTATTTGGATCCACATTAGCCATTGAGGTAGCAGCTGCTCTTCCTGTGATCCACACAACATGAAATATAACACAAGACACATAACACACTTAAAAAGTCTCAATGAGAACATGTGCACGACAAGTAAGTCAAGTCAAAAACATCACAACACATTAAATTCCATTCCAGCATAATTGCTCAGGTCAGTTAATTAACACTGAGTTTTCTGTTAATGTTTTTCTTTCGTAGTATTATAAAAATAGCCTGACTGGGTGCTGTAATGATCATAGTTGGGAACTTGTTCCACATTGCGATGGCTCTGTGCATTACTGATCTGCACACTGCAGCTGTTCTGGATTTTAATTTAATGAGATAACCCCTGGTAGCCTGCATGGTAGTGTGACTGCATTGGTCTCTCACATAAGTCCACTCTTATATGATATGCAAATATGGAAGCGCAACCACTGTTTATGTCTGGACATAATTCCAGGAACATTAGAATATTGTCGAATGCAGTATTTATTTCTATTTGAGTTGTATTTGCTAAAAACTACAGTGTCCAGCTTTTTTAAGAAATTGCTTAACTAACCCATTTTTAAATATTTCCATCTTCAGTGGGAATGTTCTCTAGGCTGAGTGCCAAAGACATGATTGTTGAGAGATAAACTAACATATTGTTGGTTTTGGTATTTGCATGAGATGTTATAAGAAAAAACTCAACATTGGTATGTGATGCACACACACATCAGCTGCAGAAATATATGCTACAATACAGCTGATATACACACACAATGGGAATTATTGAGTGTAGTGTTGTATGCATAATAAATAAATGATGCTATACAGTTTTGATGATGAGATGCTGTAAACCATTATTAAATCATGGGGATAACATGTCCCCTAACATTTAACACCATGGTGCTGGAGGTGAAACTCATGTAAGACTGGCAGGAAATTTAACAATCTTTCATCATGCATCATCCAAATCTCTTATGTGAACTGATTCAGAGGAGGGGACTGTGAATTAAAAGGTGCCGGCATCGACACCCTTCAAGTCCCCCTTTTACACCTCCTTTGACTTCACTCTTCTATCAGCCAACATGGTTTAATCTGAAACACAAGCCTCGGGTTGCAAAAGTCACTCTACATCTTGTCAGGACAATATTTTCACTGCCTCCTTTTCCCAGTGGCGATGACCTTCCTGCGTCTCTCTGATCTGTGCCAGCCCACAGCCACAGCCCACATTGACAGGACTGCGAAAGGCAGCCAAGCATATCTTAATCCATCCGAGCTCTGCTTTGCTCCGGCCTGGGTTTTCTAAGGTGCTGCTGGAGTTCTCTCTGTGTCCAAGAAGGGCTTTTCTCGACCAGCTAGTCCATTAGTCCGAACGGAAGACGCTATAAAGGCCGGGGAGCTTTAGACAGCTGACAGAACCAAACGTATTCTGTCGTTTCATGTTATGTAGCTAAACCTGCAATTTTTCTCCAACCTTACCTCACTGAAATATTCAAGCTGTGTTTGTGAAAGTGTGCACACTGTTTCAATTTGCTCTCCGTGTAAACGCTCTTTTGTTAAATTATTCATCGGGAATAAATGTGCCAACATGCTCATCGTACATTAGAGAACGGTCTTAAGAGCAGAAAGCTCATTTTTGTCTCAGATGCTGAACTCTTTTGATTCACACAGCATTAACTCTGCACACTGCAGCTGAAGTACCTTCGGATGAAGTCACATCCGCTCGCGTTGCTCACAGATGGCAGGATTCTGTCTTTCGCTTTTATACGTTCTGGTTGAATTTATTCTACTTGTTGAATTGGATGCATAAATTGATTCTGAATGAATAGCTTGTATGAATTTGCTTCAGAAAGCCGAACTGGCAAAGATGTTCAAAGGTCCGTTTCCATAAATAGCCGCATGGCTTCATCAAAGCCCAGTGCACCATGCCACAGCTGTTTTTTTTTTTTGCAAAGCACACTTAAACATAACAGCTGTAGACTGTTGCACTTTATATAACTCTTCTCCCGTTGAGCTTAAACAGCAGGACAGAGGGGGTGTTTGCACTTGAAAATGACAGCTAAAGGTGTGTGTACGGCGCTGTATGTTGCTGGTGGGCTAGTCTGTGTGTCTTTCCAGTTCCCTTCACAGATGGAGAGGAGTGCCCCAGGTAAATGGAGACCAAGCCAAGGATATGAAACAGGGATGACCAGGTTCCCACCGGAAGACAACAGAGGAACTGAGGGATTGTGGGATCTGTGCTACAATAGATAATTAGTCAGGAACATCTGTTGGAGGAAGTTCCCTTGTACCTCATGGGCCACAGTTCTTAAATCACTCTTTGGCACAGAGTGGAGAGTGAGCAGCTCGAGCTATTTACTTTGATAAATCATTTGTATTAATCACTGAGGTCCACCTGTGCACTTCCATATGGCTGTGACGGGGTGGTACATGAACTTCAGTCAGTCCCAATGTGGTGAAAAACTAAGCTAAATATCAAAAGAGATGGGACTGAATTAAACATTTTAAACAAGCCTGAACTTTCTCGGACCTCATCTTTTTCACTTTAAAGTTTAATCTCTCATCTCAGACTTAAAAAAACAGCCTTAAGTGTGTGTGGGTAATCCAATTTCTTGTGCATTTTATTTGAAATGCAGACATGAGTACAGAGCCCTGAAGAGGCCATCAGAGAGAAAGATATATATAGTGAAGCCAAATTTTACTACATCGAGTGCTCGAAATACTATTGCGTGTACAGAGATATGATTCATTCTCACCTTTTTGGTTAATTTCTTTGCACAAGATTAGCGTGTATATTGCTTTGAATGCAAAGGGAGATTGTGTGCTTATGCATGTGTTCAATAAACACATATCTGGTGTGCACAAATTATCTAAAACATGGGAACAAACTGTATCCCATTAATAGCATTTCAAGCCCTCAATGTAGTACAAACATGAACTCAATATATATTTTTTCTCTCTCTTCCCACTCCGGAGCTCTGAACCCAAGTTATCAACTGCGACATCAATTGTGAGGAAGGGTAGATTTTCACTCAGCTACAGATCACATAAAGGGATATATGTAGAATATGATTTCTACCTGAGGGATTGTGAGGTCATGTGTCAAGGTGAAACTGACATGGACGTTTAATGCCAAATGTTATCCTCTGATATTCCACTTTCACTACTTCATAATCTGATTTTTAGCAGTTAAAATGTTTACTACATTCACCACCTTAGTTTAGCATGTACATTTGCAAAATTTGCTAATTAGCGCTAAACACAAAGTACAGCTGAGGCTGATAGGAATATCATTCCTTTTGCAGATTAGATTTAATCATACATCAGAATATAGGAGAAATTAAAAATTTTACCTGATGGTGGTGACACTGATTTTGATATTTGTCATCCTGAGGGGGACATGAATGTGTCTGCTAAATTTCTTTGCAACCCATGATAACTGTCAAGACAATTTTCTAAAAACTAAAATGTAAAAGTCAGAATCCCCAAAGTAGGGCTTCATCCTCTGGGGATCTTAAATGTGTGGACCAACTTTCATGTCAATACAATCAATAGATAAGATCAAGCTATTATACTCAAAAACACAATAGTGAACCTCACAGTGGTGCAGAGAGAAAAAGAGGATCACCAGAGTCATCAGGATTCATCCTGCATGGACCGTGAGAGTTATTTAAAAAATGCCACGATAATCAGTCTATTACTTGTTGAGATATTTCAATCTGTGGTTAAAAAAACAATCCTGCTGTGTGTCAATGCAGCTACAATCATTTGCACACCACAATCATTATAATGGAGAGGCATGACAGTCTATTGACCCCACCTACCTCTAAAAGAAAATATAGAGATACTTTAATTTCACTAACATCATCTACCGTCCGCCTCAATCATCAAATGTCGCACTGGGGCCGGCCCTTCTCCTGGTGTAGTGTAACCTGACCATTAGCAAAGAAATGGATGCTATTTACGGCGTCAAGAAATGGGGTAAATAAATAAATAAGTGGCCAGTTACGCACCACAAAATGGGGCCAAGGAGAAAAAAGGCAGTTAGAAATCCATCAGAATGTCATTTTGTGTGTCTCTGCCTCTCCCTCTCTGCCCATCCAGATAGATATCAGCTCATTGCAAACCTCACTCCCATTAACCTGTTCGCAGGTTGCCAAGTGAGGAAGTAGCATTTTTCACCTCCCTATCAGCCGCCCCCGCCTGCAGACACCCACCCGCCCCCTTCTTCCTCTGCTACTTTTAGTCTGTTTGAGTAAATTCCACAAAAGATAATTTCCTTTTCAAATTACAGCGGGCCTCTTCGCTGACCCGATGGCATTGTGATAATGCAGTGTGGGAGCTGAGAGTGTCTCTGATGAGTTGAGAGCGAATGCACTGGCCAGCACTAATGTCTTGTCAACACCATACTCGGACGCCTATAGGATGCCGCACAGCCTCGGACTTGTTGAGCGGCTCAGCCAGATTCCTCTGCAACATTTTGGACTCCGGATAAACCCAGTGTGATTAGCTGACATTCATTTCACACAGAACTTGTTAGTGCATGTGAAGGTACAGTATGTGCTTTTGTAAATAGCCAGAAAAAAAACAAAAAACAAGCTTGGATAAGAAGCCTCGGCAGGATGTGTGAATGACTTGCCGAAGCAGCTTGCAGGCTGTGTCGTGATTCATGGGCTAATCGCCTCCCGGTCCAGTCAGGCATGAGAAACACAGAGAGGAGGAGGTGTCAGGTACAGCGAGGAATACTTTGATATTAGAATTCAAGGCATCTACGTCTTGCCTTGAGCAGGATAATCCCATTATGCCTCAGGTCACAGCAGTGCACAGAGAGAGAGAGGCACAACTCACTTCAAAATAAACTGCTTACAGATGACGAGAATAACACAAACAGCCGTCAGAAATAACATCAAACTCCGACCCAAACTGAATTAGAACATCCAATTTAGGGACGAAAAAATACCCCAGATATTGAAAAGAGAGAAATAACACAATTGGATTAAAAAAAAAAAAAAAAAAAGAAAAGAAAGCGGGAAAGTTTTTCCAGCTAGACTCATGCAGTTCATCTTGGGTGTTTTCAAGATCGAGCGGTTTTTCATTACAGTCCGTCAGCTTCCATTATGAAATGAGAAAATCTAATTTTGCTCGGTGTATCTGACAGTTTTTCAAACTAATTCATCCTGTCAAGATAAAGCCCTGGCAAACCCACCAGATGGTGTTTGTGTAACTGAGCTTTGTTTTCACTGTGCACATTTCGTAAAGTGCGAGACCTTTCTTGATTTAGATCTAAATGTGCACTGTTTCTTGTTTCTTTTTTTTTTCTTCATCCTGTGGGAGAAGAAAAAACTGTCTCTACCAATTTCCGATTACTATCTTGTTTGATTTAGATCAGCCCAAAAAACAAATTGGTTGTTAGTGCTCTTCAATTTATATTCAGTTATTCTTTCATCTTAATTTATTTTACATATTCCTCGCTAAAAAAGAGAAACGCTGGAAATAGAAAGCTGCAACTGTGAGATACTGAAATGCTGCTCTCATATTGGCCTTCCATTAAAAATAGGATCGGTGAGTCGTGTCATCCACTTCCAATAAGATGTGTGCGTGTCCCTGACCACGGCCAGAAAATGCTATTTTACTAATATTTTCTATTTCAGATGGCTGACCAGGGAATTTATTCCAGGGAGGAGGTGTGGGAGGACTTTAATCAACAGCTTCGGAGGCATCAGTCTGTAAAACATGCAATGAATCCAGCTACTGTATAAGTTAATAACCTACATGCTATAACCCACCTTCAGTAATTTAATTAGTAGGAGTTACACTGGAGAAGTTTAATAGTCAGGTAGGTGAGCTACTTTTTGCATTGATGAGAACAAAAATGAGCGAAAATTATGTAATGTTTTAAAAAATCAGTTATTGGCTTTAAAGCTATAATTTGACATTTCTGGAAATACATTCATCCACTTGCTGAGAGTCAGATGAGAAGATTGATACCACTCTTACGTCTGTGAACATGAAGGCACCACCAGCAGTTAGCTTAGCTCAGTACATATATATGGCCAAAAGTCAGTGGACACCTCACCATCTCGCCCACATGAGCTTGTTAAACCTCCTTTTCTAAAACCATGGGCGTTGCAGCACTGTTGCAGAACCATAGTGGAGCAGACATTTCACATCCTACTACAGCGCCATGTTTCAAGTCACCGAGCACTTTAGGACACGTTCTAATTTCTAAATGTACATACCAGACTAATTCTTGGCAGGCAGCAGGGAGCTGGAGTCGAGGAACTGCCGGAGAGTCCAAGAAGTCGCTGCACGCAGCCAAGAAATAGTCTGGCACATAAGCCCCTGTAAAACAACATGTCATTTTTACACTTTACAAACAAGATATAACGTGTTAATTAACAATAATTAATTTTGTTTCCATTGGAGAAAAAAAAGGGAAGTTAACGGGCTGCTGGCTGAGGTGTCATATTTAATGTACAGACATGAGAGCGGTGTTAGAGGTAGAATCATCAAACTGAACCGGCGATAGCGAAACTAAATCAGCGCTGAATGATGTGGTGGTATGAAAAAAATAATTAAAAATTCATAGTTAGTGAGAAAAAAACTTTGAAATGAAGTGACCAAAAATCAATAACCAGCAAAAGTGATTCATAATTCCAACCACTGAGGTGCACTAATTTATTCATAAGCTTGTTTCCCAAAATGTCCAGCTCGTCCTTTAAACATCCATCAGTCGCACCTGAGTTTATAGCAACAGAAAACCTGACCGCCGAGAGGACTGCCGTGGTTACAGGTGGGTTCTGCCGACACAACAGGTGACTTATCTACAGTACGTGATCCGTGACCGCTGCCAAACTCATCCCATGCGAATCCTGCCCGACTCATTGTGCTGCGGAGAATGAAACACCGAAGTCAATAGCAGCACACAGAATTGTCAAACCGCCAGCCCTCAGATCCGCACTGTGGTTTCCAAACACGCAGAATACATTTCCATTCAACTTTTGTGAAGGTCTTTTATGGCAGAGCAACAAAACCCAGCGGAGCCGTGGTATGAAAAGATCTTTCATTATTAATAGAATATTAGCCCACATAAAGGTGAATGACTGAAGGATTGTGTTTCAACACTGCAGGGGCTGTAAAGTGCACACAGGTTAATTCTCTGATCCAAGGGTAGATTTGTATCATTGTTTGTAGATAGAAAGGGTTTTTCCAGGGGATTGGATTCATGTGTTCTCTCTCTGTTCCTCGGAGCACTGTGGTGGATTGCCTGGTCTGATTAATCTTAATGAATTATGCAAATAGCCTTTATCTCAAATGATTTAGCAATGTTTCTGTATTGTTTTATTAATGCACTTTTGAATTACTCTGTATAATCACGTAGCCTTTCCTCAGCCGTTCGCTGTTTGTAATTCATCGCCAGCTCTTTATTAAATCCATGGTGGTCTCCGGCGAATTGCATGCAGGAATGAGAAATTAGTCATTACTGTAATTTAATGATTTCTAACCAAACAAGAGGCAACCTGGATCGCTAACCGTAGCAGCCCTCCGCACTCCTCCCCTTCAGCGCCGGTCCCTCGGGTCTGATCTTTGGGAGCGAGCCATCTACATTTTTGCTTAATTAATTATGTTTAGTATAAGGAGCATTCTGCGGTGAATGCACTGTTTCAATTACAGACGGAAATTGACTTACAAAATATGAAATTCCCCACAAAGCGGAGGTTTGTTTGGAGTCTAGACACCCTGACAATTGACTAAAGCTTTCTCTGCTTCGATGTAGATTTATGCATGTTCACTATCAACCGTCTTTGTTGCAGCAACATTTGCGGATTGTCTTTCATTTTCGTGCACAGGTGGTAAGCTGATGTTTGTCTTGGAGTCGTAAACGTGACAGCTACAGAGACATTTCAGAAATGTCTCTTATTATCACATCAGAGGAGGGGCCCCTGTATTGTGTACCGTCCTGTCCCTAAGGTGTAAATGTCACACGCAGGTGAAATATAAATACATCTCCGACTATTTTCTGCCTCCTCCGAGCAGCCCGCCTCTAACCTGTTCGGCTTCCACAGAGAGGGGAATGGAGCTGCATGTTGATATCAGTAATGATAGTCTGTATATTTGAGTCAAAATGGATGGACGTCTCATTCGCCCTTGGACTCGGATATATGTGGCTCGGGCTCAATAATCCTTTTCTTTTGTGCTTTGGTGTCTGTCCATTTTTTAATCACCCACCTGCTCCACGCCACCCGGGCTGAATCCCTCCAAAGGTTTATTTTCTGTAACCTTTTAATGACATGCACTAACACTACTTTTGGGATTTCTAACAGGCAGAGGAAATCATTCGGTCCAATGGGCGGCATTAAGTTAACGCAATAAAGGCAGGCTTGGATGACGACAACATCAAGTTTTGGAAATGAGTCAAACGGGATTAGGGTTGCGTTCGGGGTGAGGGCTAATTGTCAGTGTCTCCGCGGAGCAAATTTCAGACGGCTTTTTGTGGAGTCATTTTAAGAAACAGTGTGGTGAGATTTTTCCTTGGTATTTTTTGCTAAATTTTACATTTCAGTTCAATCATGAATACAACACTGATTAGCCGTGTGCTCTCTCTCCTCCTCCTCCTCCTTTTTTTTTTTTTTGTCAAATTATTTGCTTGACCTGCTAATTTGAAGTAGCCTGGTATCCAGAGAGCGTTAACACAGATTGTAAAAAGCCAGATTTTCCTGAACAGTGATATCCATTGAGTTAGATTTATTGAGATAATATCGACATTTGTAATCAATGGTAGTCACCAGGCTTTGAAAACAACAGATACCATTAAAACATTTTGGCAGAACTCAGCTGTGTTGACCCTCGGTGACCTGTAGTCAAACATTACATTTTTTCTGGGTTTTATTGTTGTGGCATCGTCTTTTGTCTTTAAAAAGAGGACATGACACCCTAATAAACTTAAGAAAGCCAAACACTTGAAAATCAACAAAAGAAAAAAAAAGAAACAGAAGAGATATCTGCTGCATAAGGCTAAAAGGAATGAAAATGCTTATGATCTCACTAGATCTTCAACACAGATATGCATCAAGAGTTCTGTGGCAAGAAAATAACACAAAAAGTTTCACATCACATGGTTTTTGTTTTAAGGGAGATTTTTTTTTTCTGGTGTAACCCACAGTCTTTTAGTCAATAAATATCTTCATGGTTGAGTCTTCTAATCCATAGGAATAAAACTATAATACAAAGAGAGATTTGGTGGGCAGTAGAGTTCAGAGACAGCTACTGTTGATGCTGGAGCTAAAGTCAGGAATTTTTTGGGATATGTAGTCTTATATGATGTTCCCTGGTCCTTTTCCTCCATTCGTTCAGTGGAATGTCCGTGATTATTGTCCTTGTTGGTCCCTGGTTTCCACCAATCCTCAAAACACATGACGTCCAAATGTCCTACGGTGTTGGTCAAAGAAACGACGTCTGGTTCCAAACAAGGTTTTCCTGGAAACAGACGACTATCGTGTGACCTAGAAAGAAAAGGAGAAGAAGAAAAACAGAGTCAGGAATCAGAAGAAAATTGTGTCGGTGACATGAATGGATGCTGGGGATAAAAAGGGATTTGAGTCATTAGCGATGACAAATAGTAGTAGTAACACTCTCAAAAGCAGTGCTATCTGACATGCAATGTGACAGAAACCGCTTGGAGAGGAGTGGAATAATTAAACCCACTGTATTTATTACAGTCGAGTGAAGTGTAACCGCAGGAAAATAAATCCAGTTTGAAAAGAGAAAAATGCCCAAATGTGTTCACAATTAGAAAATCCAGTCTACAAATATTCATTTGTCAACATGGACAAATGTCGATAAAGTAGTATAAGTTGCTTCTCTGTACTATCAATCATTTCAAATTAGGGCTGCAACTAAAGATGATTTTCACTATCAAATAAACTGAGGATTCATTTCTCAGTTAATTGATAAATTATTTGGTCTGTAAACAGTGAAAAAAAGCCTCAGTTGTCATCTTCAAACTGCTTATTTTCATTGTCCAAACAGAAAAGGTAAGTTATTCAGTTTACTAACACAGAACACAAGAAAACCAGCAAATGTTCACATTTGAAAGCTGGAAATAATTTTTGGTCCTTTTGTGCAAAAAAACCATCTTAATTCATTGTCGATTCAGTGATTGATTACATTAGCAATATGACGGCTGGTCAATCTTTCAGTTCAGACAGAAATATTTCAATAACTATTGGATGGATTGCTATAGAATTTTGTACAGACATTCGTGGCTCCCAGGGGACGAACCCTTATGACTTTGGTTATCTCTTGACTTTTTCACCAGCAGACTTTGTTGATGCCCTGAATTTTCCAGCATTACCATGCGAAGGCTGATGTGTGGTTTTGAGTGAGATGTCTATTAACACTATAATAACAATTGGATGGATTTTCATGGAATATGGTCCATTTCATTCACTTGCCTTCAGGATGAATTCTATTTACTTGGCTGATACCTTAACTCTTTAACCAGCACCACTACCTGGTCAATTTTTAATTCATCCAATACTCTGCCTCATAACTAGAAACCTGCAAAACTAATTACCAGTAACCTCCGTTGTGCTTCGTGTTAAGTGCTAATTATGGCGTGTTGCTGACGTTAGCATTTAGCTCAAACAACCCCTGTGCCTGCAGGCTCCTTCATGTTTTTCTCTATTGACAAATTGATTGATTGGCTAATCATTTCAGCTCTACTTTAAATTGCGTCTCTCTCATTAAAACAATAAGCAAAAGCAATAGCTATCTGTCAAAAGTGTGACAGGTGCAAGGTGTGCATATTCCCAGCTGGCGTGTTTAGAACTCAAACATCTGTGGCGTTCGACAGAAAAAGTGAGAAGACACTGAGGCGCTGGAAGTCAGATGTAATGCAATGTACATCATGCTCAATGATTTCCATGCAAACAGGGGAATATTATTATTCATGATGGCATACTGCCGGCATAAGTATTCTCAGACGCTTTCATGAATATTAATCTAAAAGATTGAAAGATGCAGTTTGTACTACTCTCACTTTAAGCATAACTCTAAAAATACTCTGAGAGGTGAATGTTGTTCCGTGTTGGTTTGCCCTTTAAAAGTAGAACACAAGTAACTTTTTGACTTGCCCTGTCTTATATAGGAGGCACTGTAAAAACACACACACACACACGAACAGAGAGAGAGAGAGAGAGAGAGAGAGAGAGAGAGAGAGAAATAAACACAGGTGGTCCTGAGTGAATATTTGCACATTACTGTCATTCAATTAGCAGTTGGCAGGGTCTCACCAGTTTAACCACCAAGGGGTTCACCACACACAGTCAGTCTTCCAAGCAATACAATAATAATATTTTGTGGAAGTGTGATTTTCATGCAGCTCAGAGCTGCAGCTGAAGACACAGCGCTCGCTGTTTTGGGAGCCACAATTTAATTTTCACCTCCATGTGACAATCCTCAGGAATCACGGGTGTGTGAGAGCATATGGAAATAATTTGGTGCCGCCACTGTTGCAGCAGCAGGCTGGAGACATACAGTACATTCGTGCATTAAGTCGAGGAAAACATTTTCAGTGACGGCCTTCAGGATATTTCTACCGGCAGCAGCATTTTGGATCTACTGCATTGGCGCAATAATCAACCCATAAATGTATTTATGAGCACAGTTATGCTGAATATTGTTGTATTGATGATTGTTATGTTGGCAATTTCTATGTAACAAAATAAAGACATAATCAGATATACAAACAGGAATACATTTTTAATTGCAAGTGCAGCTTTGAAAGGTAATTTCACCTCCTAAATGGAAGGGATTAAAAAGTTTACACAAAAGTATCCGAGTGAAACAAAACTAAAAAATGTTAATGGCAGCAGAAACAAAAATTGGAAGCAAAGCTAAAACGCTAGTGGGTGTCACTGTGGGGTTATCGGTGAGTAAACACACAATGAGGAATCAGGAGAACAGAAGGCAGCTCCTCAGGGTTTGATACTTAAGCTGATTGGGGATGAAAGACCACACTTGACTGGTCGGCTGCAGATTCAAACGCCCACTGACAAACAAACTAAGACCCTACCTTTGATGGAGAGCTACAGCGTGCTACATGTGTATCCCTCACTCATTATTATCTAGATAAAGGCATAAAAATGTATCTCAGTTTTGAATGCAGTGGTCTTATCTGATTCTGTCTGACTTTTATTGAGGTATTTTATTTCAGGTTTCAACGTTGCTCTAAATTCTCACATTGCACAGTTGGTGTCAGCCTCCAGCGACGTCTTAATGGACTATAAAAAACGAATCAATCATCAATAGAATGATTTAACTTCTCTTTTCAGGCTATCCATCGACTAAACGTCTCGTTCCGTCCATCAGCCTTTTGACTCTAAAAATCTGTTTATTCACACAGAGTTTTTGACAATATAGGGTTGAATGTAACACAGCTTGATTCAATTTCTGTGACATTGGAAATTTTTTTGTCGTGAAAAACAATCAAACACATTTTGAAGCAGATTAAAACCGCATGAACTAAATGGTCTCTAAACGCTCTTGCAAATGCACCGTTCTGTATTAGGATAAGACTTTTTTTCATGTGTTCACCTCAGTATTTCCCATGAGGTTTGTTTGTCTCCAATAACATTCAAACTACTTCTTGAAATTGTTGTCTTATAATTTCATGAGTAAAAAGCTTTTTGTCTTCAATTGAGGTCATAGAAAATGCTGTGGATTCAAAATCACTAGATTATCAATCATTTTCTAAACTTAATGATCTCATAGAAATCAGACTGCACAATTGCACTGGAGGTCAGTCCCAATCTCGGTCCAGGGGTCGACAGTGTAATGAGCTACTGGTTTAGTTAATCAGGAGCCACATCCAGAGTCCAAAAGTGGGAAGCAAAAACACACACAGTTCACTTACTACATTTCAAGCTGACAGTCATTATACAGCATATTAAGGCCAGACTCCAACTAGGTTCAGTAAATGTAATGCATATTTTCATTTTGTCTCGTGAAGCAATCTAAGACAGCTTTCCATCCCCAACCCACCACGTATTCTGAACCAGCACCTGTCAAGCAAAAGGCTCTGTGGTTCTTTTGCTTTCTGTCCTCTGATTGATAGGAAGTGAAAAGCCGGAGCAGCCGGGGTTATAATTCCTGACATTACCAGCAGGACTATAAAACCGGCTGCTCCCGGACATGCAGAGAAAGAGGGGACAACCGGAGTCGCTCGAGTCGGAGGCCCGCAGGGTGTCAAGACGTCTGATTTATTGATGTGACTTCATCATGAGGTGACGCGACACCATCATTTTTTATCAACGATGCCACCACTGGACATCAAAGAAGAAAGAATTACTAGAATATATGAGTCACGTTCTGCAACTGAGGATTAGTTCACATCTATATTAGGAATCCATTTTGAGAAAATATGAACTTTAAGTATTAACTTTTTCACCACTTATATCAAAACATGTACAACATAATTTTAAATAGCATTTTGAAGAGCTGTAGACTTTAGACTCAAGTTGGACTTCAAGCAGTATAAGTTGCAATTAAAATGAGACAATTAATAGATTTTATGAAGAAGTGGAAAAAACCAATTCTCATAATGTGAGAAGAATTGTTTTAAAAGAAATAAAACAAACGAAAAGACAATTAAAATAAATTTTAAAAAAACTTGGACAAAATTGTATTAAAACCATAATCCTTTATGTCTGGAGTTCACATCTGGCTATGAGTCAGCTTTGAATAACCACACACCTTGAATATTATTTTTTTTTTTTAGCCTGTTCAGTGAAAGGACTTCTACTTCAGATGTCATTTATTTAGTCGGCCTTCACAGATGTCAAAAACCTATAACTGGCTCGCAATTTGCTTATAAAAGCTTCACTTGAACTTGAGGCTTCTTTTGACAGCTTGTGCCTTGACTGACCTTTGTCATAGTCATTAAAATAGCAATGTTAAATATAGACTTAATCAACCAAAGCTGCACAAAGTTGCAGATCTTTTGATGGATTTCCGAGTCAATTGAAAGAACCGGCGTCCCTTCATTAACACAATGCTTGCGAACCGGAGCTCGATCCTCAGCAGAGGCCTCCATTTATTCCTCAGAATGATGTTAACTGAGCGGGAAGCTCGGGTACAGAGCCCTCGAGCACACACAGTCCGTCTCTCGCTGGCTCTCTGTGGGAGGCAGCGGGGCCGAGAGCATGGAGCGACCCCTGCAGACTCCCAAATCAAAAAAAGAGCCGAGGTTCTGAAGGGTTCTACTAGCCACCTGGACCCCTGCTTGTCTGTGCCTCTGTTTCTGCTTTCCCGTGGCTATGTGAGAGGGCATGAATTATTAACCCGGCTAAAATAAAAAGCTGTGCTTCGTCCAGGCCTCCTGTAGCCATGAATAATGGAAGAGGCAGCTCAACTACAGGCGTTTGGTGAGTCAAACACTGGCCGTGATGGATGGCTGAGGGTCCGCTGCGTCCCCCTCCTCCTCGCATACCATCCACTTCAGGTCTACCACACCCTGAAACCCCAAACACACATCCAGATAACCTCTATTAATCTCTGGAAGTGCTACAGCTTGAGCCCTCCTGCCCTGCATCAGCACATCCCACTCGACGATTTGGCTTCCTGGAGGGGTTTTTGTTTGTTGTTTGTTTGTCTCTCTCTTGCCTTTGCTTGCTGTTGTTTTGCCTCTCGCTCGCACTTTTGAAGTCGTATGCACGGCTGCTCTGACTTTTCAAAGGCAGGACCCAACTCAAGCCGGCGCTCTCTTACCCTTAATGCAAAAACCACGAGGGTGAGACGGATACATGTGAGCTGGGTTTCTGCTCCCCAGAGGCTGCGTTTTTCCAATTTGTATCAATGAACTCACGGTTGTACGATCACACTGTTTATTACAAAAGAGATAATTGATTTTCCGTTTGCTAAGTCGTTTTGTTTCGTATGCGTCCACATCTCATTTCTCACTTAAACCAGAATTATGAGTCTCATTATAATCTTGTTTCTACATTTATCTATTTATAGACATATTTTTCTGTTTTCAACTGAAAGTTTATTTCTGACACTATATATCATTATATTATTCAAGCAGATCATCTGACACATGTTCTTTCAACCCTTTAATTCAGATTTTTTTTAAGAAATTATACAGTAGGTCCATGCAGAAAAAAGACAAAGTCTTGCATATATTAATGTGACACATCATGTATATTCATGAATCATTTTGACACTAAATATTCCGTTTTGTAGTTACGCTCTGTCGTAAAACAAGCTCAGATCTCTTGTGATGAAAACCATGGAAATAATTAATTATTATTAATGAGACAGCACTACCATCATAGAACAGGCATCAAACTACAGTATATTTATGAGTGCTAATTACTTTTCAATCAAATATGTGAAATCACAATTTAATTGCCCCAGTTTGTCCGTCTGAAATAACAACCACAAGAATCAAACAACAGAAAAACAATGGTATAAATATCATGAAGTCATCATGGAAAATATTCACAAAGACGTTAGCAGATTTGTCTCATGTCTTGTAAGATTCAACATTGATGGTTTTTAAAGATTTAATCCATCATTAAATACCTCATCTCTAATAACTGAAGTCTGCATTCACTCTCTTGGGAAGCAATAAGAACAACATGTAGGCGTCAACAGTGGGCTGGTTTCTGGTTTTGGCCAAAATGTGTATTGAAATTGAAATTAACGTGTATATACAACATGGGTAAACCTTAGAAATGCATGATTGACTCTTTCTGTTTTTTCCTGTTGTGTAACATTTGGCGTCACAAACACGCGAGAAACCACATGAGCAGCGTGGAGGTCAGTGAAAATGCAGCAGCGATTTCTTTTTTACATCTTTTACTTCAGTGGCTCTTTCAAAAGTCGACTGAACGATGTTGCAGTTGCACATTGTTCCCACACTGTAAAAAATACCAAATAATGCTGCTGGCTAATTACCAAATGTCTGGAACTTCACGCACCTCATTGCATCATGCATCACATGACTACACCTTATGTGTTCATTCATCTTCTCTGATGAGCTGACATAGAATAATCTGATTAAGAGCATCATATGTCGAGACCTCAACTCAACCTTGTACGACGTATCAGAAATAGCAGAACAGGGGGAATTTGGTATTTTGTACTACAATACTACAGGGGATAGTTACTGTGCAGGAGACAGCTCAAAACACCTGAGCTGAAGACACTCGGACAGGGGATCACTTTTTAAACAGATGATCAGCAGATAGATTTAGTAGTTAAGCTTTTGAGATTGAGCACACATCATTTTATCTATGTCTGTTTGCTCAACTGCACCGGAGTCGGCCTGGAAGTGGTCAAAGACCCTCCTTTTCTGGTGGTCTCGGCCTGGTTGCAGAGTTCAGTCGACAGGTTTCCCATTTGAATAAATAACTGAACCAAACAGGTAAACACACCAGGAAGTGTTTAAGCCGAACCAGATACCTAAGGTGTGATAGCAACATAAAAACTACACTCATACTTCTTCTTCTTCTTCTCGTCTTGGTTTTGGTTTGGGAGCCACTTCACTAGAGACATCCCGCTCTGTCCAACTGTGTTGCCCAGGCTCTCTTCGAATGTGCACAATTAGCCGATGGGCTCCTGGATCGACTACCTGGCTCTACCAAATTAGCAACTTAAGCAAAAATACAATAAACTGACTGTAGTTGGATTTCCACAAACACAACGCGAGATGTAGCTAAATAAATAGCTGAACTTGACTCACCCCTTTCTCCTGTTGTAAGCCGATCGCTTCGAGAAACACTTCACTGACTCTCCCCTGTGAGTCACATCTTCCTCTCCTGCTGCCTCCTACTCTCCCTGCTCTGCTATGCTCTCATCTGAAGTTGATAAAAGAAACCTTCTCTCTTTCGCTCTTTTTTTTTTTTTTTTTTTTCCCAAACACTTATCCAGCCCTCCTCCATTATTCTAGGGTCACATTTGGTTACAACTATTATCCAAGGCTGTGAATTTAACAGTTATTTTCATTGGCTTTAATCTATGACTATGAGTATCCATCACCTGCCCACATTTTTTTTTTTTTTTTGTGAATTAACACCCACCTTGGTCGTCTTAACTTTGTTTCCTGTACTGCAGCTCCATCCTTTGAGATCTGGCAGCACTTTACACTCTTCCCCATCCATGCAGGGATGCATCTGGCACCACCACTTCTGTGCAACTATGGATGCTGGGAAACCGTGGAAAAAAAAAAAAAACACAATTAAGAAAATGCTGTTTGAGAGTGTAGCATAGTTCTGCCCTGACTGAAGCAACAACAGGTGCCTTTGCTTTCTACATTCATCACAGGGATTGAGGAGAGCGTCTTTTGATCTCCGGCTGTCAGAGGAGAAGCGTCAGTCGTGCCCCGGTGTGTTTTCAGGTCTGGATTACAGGGCTTGGGTCAATGTCAAAGCGGTGAGTGTTGTGAGCAGGTGCGTGCAGCGTGAGGAGGGTGGGTGTTTGTACGTAGGAGGGGTAATAAAGCGTGCAGCAGAGGTTGAGGCGTCAAGGTCTTAAGTTGCTCTGAGGAGGCCTACAGGGGAGAAACAGCTTCCCCTGACATAACTGTCAAAATCGAGGAAGCCCCTGTCAGAGCCGTTACAGTGAAAAGACGAGATAGGGATCGATTCACCTGTAACTGAGGCCATTTTTGACATGATATTAGATGACCTGGTCTTCTGTCTACTCCGCTCATCACACGGGCTGATATAACCTCGACAACAGAGGAACGGGTGAGCGAATGAAGCGGTGGGCGATTTGATTTTGAAGATCATAAAGCCTTCGGGACACAACAAGCAAGATCATGAAAATCTCAACTCTATATTTTGCCTCCTTCTTTCATAGAATAAACCTCTCATAGCCAAATAATCAGTGAAATAAGCACCAGAGACACAGTGACAGGTGTGACAGTTTTGCACCATGCCGCATTTCTTCCCTAATCAGAAGTCAGTCTCAAATCATTACCAAAAGTATAATGAGAAGCCTGGCATACCGTCTACACAAGATGGAGCCGCTCTTGTTGTTCCCGCCACCTGTCCAGGGAAGCAGGAGCATTTGACAGTCTGGGATCTCTCTTCGATCTTGTTCTTGTTGCAGCATCGGTGTGCAGCAATTACCTCGCAGGTTCCCGCTTTCACATGAACTGAAAGCACAAACACATACGATGGTTAGAATGCATCTGACGCCGCTCCGCACAGGCACTCCCACTGTTTTTTAATGTTTCTCACCAAAGCGTTATATAATCAATCTTTAGAAGTATGTGCTCGTAAACACTGTTTGTATCTTTCCTTTTATGTGCACAGGTGTTACATTTTTTTTGATAAGACTTGTGTTATTCTTTGTTTTGTTTTTTTCTCTTTCAAACAAATCCTGTGAAAAGACTAAAACCAACAGCATCAGCATCAGCCTGTTCTCTTTCTGACTTAACTATCTGCGTCGCTCAGCTGCAAGCCCATTTCTTTCTGCTGATCATCACATCATCACGAGTAATTTTGCAAAACAGCTGGGCATCGTAGTTTTTAGAAAATGTCCCTTAAACAGGAGTGAAAGGTGAATTTACTGGGAACTATTTCCATCTGCGGATTAATACACATTATTGGATTTACAGCACCAGCACAGTGTATATGGATTGTTTCAAGAAAACATGCATTGCCCATATTCAACATACTGAAGAAGCATGTCATCCTGTGCAACCATGTGGCTCATTGACGTGTTTTTGCAAAATAATAAAGGTCTACGGGACAGAACTTATGAAGCTGCTGCCGGAAGCCTGTTAGCTTAGCTTAGCACAAACACTGGACACAGGGGGAAAGTCTGGCTGAGGGCATCTGAGTAATTTTCCCAGCACAGTCTTCCTTCAAACATCCAAGGCTACTTGAAATCCAGGTCATCTCCCAGGTGGAGGAGGCCGGCTTTGAACCCCGGCGCAGCCCCACCTGTCGACGTGTCCTTGAGCAACACACTTAATCCACTGACCCTTCACCCCTGCCAGAGGACGAAAAGAGAATTTCTCCATTGGGAACGATTAATGTAGTTACATAAAAAAAAAAAAACGCTTATTTGCACGAAAGAACGTTACAATATCAATTACAAGGACATTGTTTTCACCACCATTAAGTTTGATCAAACATCAATAAAGCTCTCTGTTTTATATTCATTACTTTTCTGCATAAACTCATCGCCATTCTGAGCATGTCCGTGTATTTACACATAACACTCCGGATTGGATGGGTGGGGAAAAAAATAAAAAATAAAAAAAGCATTTGAAAAGTTTTGACATTCCTTTCAGATAAGCCTTAATTATGCCTGTAAAGATTTTCAATTTGGAACTTGACTTGAAAATAGATTGCAGTGAGCCTCCATCTTCCCATTAGCCGGCAATCCAAAAATCTCATCTACAACATTAAAAACATTTTGCTTCCAATCAATACGGTGCTATTCACATTCCCACAAAAGGCAAGACAACAATTGCCGATTGAGTGCTTTTCACCGAGCAGAAACTTGCTGATGCAAAAACAGGTCAGGCTCCGTGCCCTTGATGTGATTATCTTTAAGCCACCGGCACGCCCCCCGGTCAAAGTTAATTTCAAAAGTTGGAATGGCTTCGATAGAATATTCAAACTTTGTTTAAGAGATAAATGCGCGTGGACAATAGGCAATCACAAGAGGTGCAACGAGCAAAGACAATCCTTGTAAATCACCTGATTATAAGGGAAAACAAATAACGTGTTTGCCGTCGGTGTCGAGAAAGTGCTCACTAATTTTAACTTTACAAAGACAAAGACGATAATATTTCCCAATTAATCCCACAATATAATTCAATTAGCTGTCAGAAAAGAAAGTGTCAGGGCACAAACTCAAAGCCTCTAAAATGTTCTGACCCTTGTTTTGCACAATGCTGCTCTTCATTGGATGTAGTTTTGCTGTTTCTGTACCCACGCTGCTGTGGTGTGAAAAGGAGGAAAGAAAGCCACAGTGGGCGCTGCGGTGAGGTCTGGCCTGGGACTCTCTACTCATTAAGGTGCAGGAAGTGGCTGGTTGGGGCTGCCCATGTGGAGAGAAGTGCTGATTAAAACTGGAGCCGCTGGCAAAGGTCGCCGACTCTGAGGCTGGAGCCGAAACCACCATGCAGCGTGGACAGGATGAGAGGTCAGAGAGCAGGGCGCGGCGGTCGGCGCGAGCTGGTAACGATCCATATGAGAAGAAACAACCGTGAACTGTCTGACTACTGCTGTTACTATATACTGAGTGTGAGGTCTGGAAGGCAATGGAGCAGAGAAAAGGGAGTGAAAAAAGTAGGGAAAGAAAACTAAACTGAACTAATGAAAATAAGAAATATTACTTTTATTCGCAGCACTGAGCACAAAAAAAAAACAAAGACCACATCCTTGATTTAATTAGGCGGAAAAATAGAATCAAGAAACTGAACATTAAATTTAACTCAACATTAAAAAAATAGTTTGATCTTTTGCAAAACAGACATTAACCTTTTATTCCCAGTTAGATGAGACAATCGCTACCAATCTTATATCTGTCCATTGACGTTACAGCCAAGAGACGGGTAACTTCTCTTAGCATAATCCACTGTAACACTGCTACTTGTCATTTTTACACTTTGTTATTAACAAAGGAGATAAAATGTGTCAAGAATAATTAAGGATTTTGTCACCTTTGGCTTGTTTCCCCATGAACGTATTTCACAAAATGTCAGAGTATATTTGAAAAAAATGAAATGGTGAAAATGGTGATGAAGAATTAGATATCATAAGAATACAAAATAGTAGAAACTAGTTTGGATATAAATGGAAATAAATATTTGTGATTTCTTTATTCTGATTTTTTTTTTTCTCCAACTTGATAGGTTAAAATCACGTTATAACTTCGTGATTATGGCTACTAAAGGGCATATTTCACACTACTTGATGTGTGCATTTTTATTGTGTATATTATAGCTATTTTTTTCCTCTCGTCCTTTCAGTCAAACATACATGAATGCATACATTTGAGAGCTGCAGCTGTGGGGAGGTAAGAGGTCAATGTTTTGCTCAAGGACACTTTGACAATGGGGGAAGGACCCTCTGTATCTCTGCTTGTAAAACGGTCTGTGGAACCACCAGGGTCACCCTGCTCACAGTCCTAACCACGTTCCTGATGTGGCATCACGGGGAGCAACCAAGTATGAGACATGAAGTGTAAGGCATACATGTAGGAGCGAGGCTGCCTGTCGTCTCCATGTGCTCTCTCTCCAGGCAGCTGTGTAATTGGCTCACAACACCTGTGATCAATACATTTCTATTAAAGCACTTAGGACTGTCATCAGTTAGAATCACCAGGCACCCACGTCAGCAAGAGGGAGAGATGAGAGACAAAGAAAGGTGAAAGGACAGAGACCACTAATGAGAACTGGCACGAGGCCCAACCCGTCGGCCGATCAATACCACTCTGAAGCAAAGCACTCTGCTCCACAATCACACTCATTGATCCCTGATTGATAAATGCCAATAAGCAACCAGGACCTGCACCGAGCTGGAGATGGAAAAAAAAAAGAGGGAAACTCACCTTGTTCCAACCTTCTCTTAAAGCATCTGCTGTCCACCCAGACATGACACACTTCTGTCAGCTTCAGGTTATTAGTACAGCCGATGTAAAGCATTTGTGGTAGAGGTTGTCAGGTTGTGTCCGACTGGGTGATAAAACATGGAACCTGTGTCTATATATTATCATATTTGCACTGATAATCATTCAATACAGAATTTGTTTACGTTTTTACTGAAAGCTATATAAGACAAAAATCAGGTAAGTGACTGTCACTGACCAGCTGATTAAAATTTGGCTGATGGAAAATATGTGGAATAACTTTCATGACAGGTTCATCCCAGATTCATATTTCAGCATTATGGTACATTTCCATCTGTTCATCCCAGCCCAGCAGCCACAAGAATTGTAAGAGTCAGAAAATGTTGCTTCAATGTCCTTGTTGTAATTTTAAGTTGGAGATACTGGTCATTTCTGATCAATATCTCCCACTTGAAAAGAACTACAGACAGTTGTGTGGCTTCAAAGTCACTATTTCTGGCAGTTACATCCAAATAAAATTCAATATTATCACTTATACAATCGATTCAGCTAAATCAAGTTTGTATCTGGTTTCACTTGTTACCAGATACAAATATGTAACTCTGGCGTGACAACCACAGTCACACACCAACCTTCATCACTTTTAGTTTTAGTTCCCTAACATTTAATATACATTAACTATAGTTCTTTACCTGGAGGAGGAGGTTTGAATTGATCAAACATGACAACAACATAGCACGTAAACACATCCAACAAATGAAACGAAGGAGCTACATTGGCTGTGTTTAATACAATATTAAACAAACAGAAAATGTAACTGTCTTCTTTTTCATTCATAGGCTGGAAGTTGATCCCTGCACCACAACTTTGTAAAAGAAACATATATGTGGATCTTGAATGTGAAGTGTAACAGCTGTATTAAATGCATAAATGCTCACTGGCGGTTAAATGAAGCTGAAAGATCCATTCGTTTGAGACAAGCAGTTATCCCATTTATAAAACTACTGCGTGTCAAACACTTTGACCTACACAGCACTGTGATTTAGTTGGAGGTGAAAGAGTCTTAAACCTATAAAAATATAAACCTGTCATTACTTTAATGAGGGCACAGGACATTTATAAATAAAACTTTGCAATGTGTGAATCCTCTGGCACAAAAAAAGAAGAGTTGACAGATGCACTCTCCTTTCACTTTGC
Source organism: Holacanthus passer (assembly GCA_025331565.1). Lineage (NCBI taxonomy): Eukaryota > Metazoa > Chordata > Actinopteri > Pomacanthidae > Holacanthus > Holacanthus passer. The sequence continues at coordinate 4,246,402 of JAFREQ010000028.1, forward strand.
TTATTTTACCTGTCACATTGCCTGCTGCTCTCTCTGTGACTTGATATCGTGTTTTTCATGCAGGAGGTAGCTAACGTGATGACAAGAGGCAGGCAGGAGAAAGGGAACCGTTTCCCTTCACTTTATTTATAAAATGTGTTTATGGTTAAATTTGCATTCTAACATTCTTTCATTTTTGTTCTCAAAAACATGTTTTTATGTTGCAAAGCTGTTACATAAAAACGGAAAATCAAGCAACAACACACATCTGTGAATTCAACAGAGATCCGTGTAATTCAACAGTTGCCACTCACATTCACAAACAATAAAATGAGAATAAAGTGATTTGAGTGGATTTTATTTATAGCACTGATTGAACATGGAGGTGTTTTTTAGAAAGTCAGATTTTCAGATTCAAAAAAGTTTACAGCTGACTACAGATCCAAAGTCAAGCTGATACTAAATCCATATCTTTAATGTATGAATAGTCCTGAGTAAGGCCTGCTAATGAGGAATGAACAGACTTCATCCTGATCTCATGTGCATTTTTAATTTGTGCATAAAAAAAATCCAAGTGGTGAGTGGAAACATCAAAATGAAAAAAAAAAAAATCAAATCAATCAACATTTTTGGAATCTTTCTGGGTGTTCAACTGAGTCTCTGTCTTGCAAAAAACACATTAGCAGAGTCACAAGTACAGTTGCAAAAAGTTTTGGCATGTTGGTAAAAGTCTGACAAGTGATGAACAACGTCGCCACTCTTCTATTCTACACTTCCTTAGAGAAGTCCATATCCATAGATATACTACTGTAACTCGGTCCAGGCTGCTACTCATCCCACTAAACTTTTCACAAAAACTTCATAAATGAGTATTAATAATTATCAACTGTGTAGGTAAAACACATTCATGAAATAACAATCAAATATCAAATCAAATAGTGTTTTGAAGCTCAACTGAAAAAAAATCCCCTTATATAGGCCACATATACATTAAAAGTAGGATGTAATTCGTCTTCTGTCTCAAAATAAATGAGGTCCCTGCTCAGAAAGGCCTTGAGAAATTCCACTGGGGCCTGAATCCTATGGGGCAGCGCTGCACATTCATTTCTGTACTGAAACTTGTTGCGAGTCACCGGCTAAAGCGCTCTCCTGTCGTCCTTATCAAAGAGCTAATCATACAGGTTAGAGCGCAGCCACAGGTTGCTTTCAGCTTCTGCAGCAATCAAACAATTGATCTAACATGCAGGTAGGGAGGCATCAAGAACAACACACTGTTGCAGCTGTCAGCACGGCGAGGTGTATCAGCCTCACCTGGCCAGTCAAGCACAAGATACAGTAATAGAGGCACAACAGGGGATACGTGAAAAACAGAAGCGCGGCGTTCATTGTAATGCTGACAGGGAGACAGGATCAGGAACACGTGTGCCAAATATGATGCACAGGATGCTTCATTGTCATCACGGCACAGAGGAGGTGATCTGGCCTCGTCTATTATTAAGTCCTGAAGAGAGTCTGTGATTGGGGTGAAATTACATTATGTATGTTTTCGAGATAGATTAATAAATTAATTTGCTCTGTGCACCAATATTGATGAGAATCATTCCATATTAGTTCATTTTTTTGAACATTTATAAAACAAGGTAAAATACTGTATAGGCCTATCTATATAATTATTATATTAGAACCATTCAAACCTTTCTTCAGTGTTTGAAGACTCAAGAAGAGACTAAATGTCTTGGTGGTAAAACAGCACAGCAAACTGAAAGCACTGCTTTACATCAGAGAGCTCTCATTAAAGTTGACATCCGTAACTTAGCGACTATTTTGGAAACGGCAAAACATTTAATGTTACTTTAGCAAAACTTTTTTCACTGCACTGTTGGCATGCTGAGATTACTTAATGTAAATTCAAATTAGTTAGTTCCAGATGTGATAAAGTTAAGACGGAATCAGCAATTGTCACCTTAACAGGTACAACCTGAGAAGCCCAATCAACACTTTCTCAATAGCAGAGGTGTGTCTGCTGCTGTTCCACCTCACATCTGATATTAGAGCTGGAGCAACAAATTGGCAGGTTGATTATTAGCTTATCACAGATAAATGTCCATGTGAATATGTGTCAGTCGATAGGTAACACAAAATTACACATCCATATTAATCTATAAAGTGTGTGAGAAGTGTGAAAATGAAAGTTTGTGATTTTTTTTTTTTTTTTGCTGGGAGCAGCAACATCATGGAGCCTCATTAACACCATGAGGTTGCAAGAAAAAGTTACTGCCTCCACCCAAGAAATAGTCCTGCACAAAACCCTCATAAACTTTTTTTATATAACAGTTTTTCATACACATTAAACAAATAAGACATAACCTGTTCATCAGTGAGCTGTAGAGGTGCTGGCACATGCATCTTGTTACCTTTGGACAGAGACAGGCTAACAGTTTCCCTCTGTTTCCAGTATTTATGCTAAGCTATGCTAAGCAGCTGCTGGCTGTAGTTTCACATTTAACTTCAGTTTTCTCAACTAACTCTCAAAGATAATAAGCGAATAATTCCCAAAGTCACATTCATGTAATCTGAATTACAAATAATTATAGCACCATAAAAAAACACATCTGCAACATGAACATTCAGTATCTACAACACAACATAACTTTTAACTTTTTAAAGACTTTAGTGAATCATTACACAACCAGAAAAAACAGTGAAGGTCATGTGTGATGTGCACTCGGTTATATCTCAGGATTGTTTAGACAAGAGCGAAATCTGCTCTGCTCAGCTCTTTCAGGTGCTAAGTAAATATAGAGGTTTGAATTCATTATGGACCTGCCACATGAAAAATAAGACACAAAGTCATAAATAGACTTCAGAGCTACAGAAACACTGATAAGGGCAAAATATGAAGCGCAATATGATTTCTTTTTTAATGACTGCGTTCTGAAACACAAGAGGAGTCAATAAGCAGCGAATCACAGACAGGATTTATACTGTTATCAGCTGTGTACACTCGAACTCAACTTCACGCCTCCTCAGCGAGCCGAGATTGCATGGAAGAAAAAACATAATTACTGAAGTACATGACAGCTTAAACATTTTAATAATTAAACCAATTACACAGCAATTTGCAGCAAGTCACTTATAAAACACACAGTAATCAAGAACCTGGTCACCTAAAGAGCAGAGATCAAACAAGCACACTTGACAGACCTTGGTAACCAATCACAGGAGGCCGAATCCAGCGCCCAAAAATGTTCAGTCGAATTAACGTCAAATCAAATGCTACTTCTCGACTGCCTTGTTGACATGAACAGATGTATCAGCCTGACAGGAAACAAACTTCTTTATCCACTGAGGCGTGAGGCAACAAGTCTGGCTTTGGTAGCTTTTCACCACAGAAGGACAGAGCAAAATATACAGTGTGTTTTTCTGTTCCAACCCGGACTCATGCAGAGCGCTGCCAGCCGGCCTTTCTCAGTCGGCAAATGCAGAGGCAGATCAAAACACCGAAAACACGTCCTGGCCACAGGCCCAGACCGCAGAAACAGCAGCCGCCATGAAAACAGAGGTTGTAGGCCATACAATGCAGACACCCTATGAATTAGTAATGATTCAAATCATACTGTTTGCTCCACATACCGATATCCCATTTTGGGCGACTCAAAAGCTGGACACAACTAACTGCAGCGTATTTTCCAGGCAAAACTGATCCTGTGATGCTAAAAGACCAAAGCCGCCAGTTTCGAACAGCCACAACACTCATTAAAAGGAAATGAGAGCGGGTATTAAAAATAGTTGCAGGTACAACAATTTAAACGGCCACATCAGCAAGTCTGTGTTAGCCAACCAGACACATACAGAGGTGTTGGTTTACGAAACGTTCATTGTTCTTTCCCGGTGAGAAACACGAGCAGAAATCTCACAAGACCAAAGTTAAATGGGAAAATCATATTCAGAAAAGACTCATGTCCACGCAGCTGGAAATCTGCTGAGCTGACAATCAGGCTGAGACCCAAGAAGTCCACGTCAGAGAGAGACTGAAGAAGGAGTCTAAAGGGAAATTCCAGTGTTTATCATTATCATATTCTCATTATTTTCATTGCAAACATATTAAAAAATGTGGCATGTTGAGGAAAAAGGAGTGCAAGCTTCCGACAGCTTTCAAAAAAAAACTTGAACCAACAGAGAATCATCACCTGACTCTGCAGTTACTCGTTTTTGCATCTTTCATCTTATTATTTTGGTTTTTATGTCTCACAAGCACAAGTTTCGATTCAGTCTCACTTCTCTCATTAGCTCTCTGTCACATAGACAAAGTTAGCCACGAGCTGGTGAACGTAATTGTTGACCTCACAAATAAAAGACAGCATTGATCCTTTATTCAAACACTATATTTCACATATTTTCATGTTTACCTGAATCTGTAACAAGCTCCTTCTGAACATTAACATTGGTTTCTTTAAACCATGACCACGATCTTTCCTTAAGCTTAACCACAGTATTTACTGTTTTAACATAACCAAATGTTGACCATAGAGATGGCAGATGAGAAAATGATCAGATGAGTCATTTTTGTAATTGATCATTTGTAACAGCATTCACAAACTCCTTTGTGCCACCAGGTCAGAAAACTATTACATGGGTCATTTTGGAAGGCAACGGCCAACAACCTGTATCATCATGTGGTTTGGTGGATTTGTTGGACGATTCGATTTTTCCTGTAAGAGAAGGTGTTAATAATATGGTTTATTATTCTTGCGAGAGCACTCAAATCAAGCCAATTATAACCTAAGCACAACACGAGGCTTTTGAGATCATCCTACTTTCAGTTATTAAAATAAAACGTGAGCATTGCTTGTCTTTAATCTCACGGGTCATTTTCCTGCAGGATTTCTGTCGTTTTTTAATCTTTTACCCACCGAGGACAGTCTTTACAGAGAAAGAATATAGAAACAGATGAGTAGGCTCTGGCATTCCCCAAGTGTATGCTTTAGTGGTTTAGATGAAGTCCATGTCAGTACCATTCATCTGGCTGCCAAGATGTTAGAGCCCACCACTGACTGATCAATTGGAGTCCCTCAAGGAATCATACAGCCTTATAAGTGAAAGGCTACTGAAGATATTAAACCCAGGGACAGCAGCGGCAGAGAGGCACAGAAAGACTCATACACAGACTCAAAGCCTTCTGCAAAGACGGCGTTGTCTTGACACGGTTACTCATTCTCTAGACAGTCACTGAAATGTAATAAAGGTTGTTCAGACACACCATCAGAGAACCATTATAGCCTTTTTCTCATTTCATCACATATGATTTTCTGGCACTTTCAGAGCACAACACCATGTGCATTTTTCATCATCTCATCTTACGATTGCATGAGGACACAGAGCAATATAAGACATTTTTCTACAGTTTCCTCATGATCTACTGTAAGGATCTGAATGAAAAACAGTGCGGGACATGATTGTAGCTGAATTTATTATTATTATCGTTATTATTATTATTAGTTAGTCAGTCTCAAGGATCTACATGGTGACAAAAATGTAAACATGACTGTGATTACCAAAAACTTCACCTTTAAAGTTAAAGAAAGATCATTTGGTTAAATATTGTAAAAGTCAGTGAGTTCCATCTCATGTTTCAAACTTCAATATTGCAATAATAAATCAAGAAACCAAAGTCTTTCCCTGAACTTAACTTTAAGTTGCCAAAACATAACCATAAAAACACTTTGGCTGACATGAACAGACACAGTAGGGACATGCAACCAAAATGCATTGGCAGTGTCGACTTTGCAGATATTTTCCTTGTTATGTGAAAACACAATTTCTGCAGCTTTACATTTCCTACCAACCATATTTCCTCATCCAAATTAGCTCTTGAGGAACTTTTAAGAGACATGACTGGTCCAAAACTCCTGACAGTGGCTTTAAATAGAATTTCATGAGTAAGAGCTCTCTTGCTTTAAGTAAGTAGTTTTCATTTAATTCATTGTACGTGAATGGTACTAGACTTTTCTTTGTAATATAATTTAGATGCATGGTTTACAACACCCTATATAATGTAATATTACAGCGTGCCTGAAAGTGGATTTTCTATAATAATAAGCGGTGCTCCATGCCCAGCTTCACCGTGACTGCGTTGGCCTCCACAGAGGCAGACAAAAGACAAGCCAGAGAACCTCTTCTCCTCTCTGGTCTCTCATCTGACATGCACACATGCTGGTTATCTGTCAAGCAGATGTCATGTCTGCTCTAAACGGCTGCCATCTCTGCTCTCCAACTGGATTCCCATGTTTTTCATCTTGAGCAGATTCCACTGATGCCTTTCAGGCCTGAGTGACAGGCACAGTGTCATGAAACACGGAGGATTGTTCAACTAAAAGGGGGATGAGGGGTCTCCAGTTAAACTGTACATTTCTGTAACGATGACAGGACCACAATGATTCTGAAGCGCAGACGGATCCGTCTTCATTAGACGGAGCAGACGACAGACCGCATTTAAAAGTGGAGCAACAGTCTGAAAATAAGAAGGATGGGTTGCTTCAAATTACTCATAGCTGAGCATCGCAGATTACTCTCCTCTAAATCAGACTGTCGTGTAATTACATTAACAATGCTGCTAAATGAGAGGTATATTTAAGCAGATGCTCTAAATCAAACCTCGCCCTGGAAAACAATATTATTTCGTTAGCAGTGAGGCAGCCACCGGCACTGATCCCCTGTTGAATTGCAGGCCGCCCGAGGACACTATTAAAGAGCATCTGACCTGTCCACCCCCTGACAGCTCAATATAAATGTTCCTCTTTTTAATAGACCATCTTGCTTAAAAATATGTCGACAAACCTTTTAAAAAAGCCATTTCGGGAGGACTCCAATGGTTCCACCCATTACATTTTATGCTCCAGTCCGTTCACATAAACTTGATGCTCAGCCTCGGTTGCTGTTTTTATGGTCCGACGTGGACACTCGGCGCTGCACTTCATTCCTGGGGAGATGTGAGCCAGAAGGCAAAAAGTCATGGAGCGCAGCTGGAAGATGGAGGCGAGCAATTGATAGACTGCATTTTGGAAGCTTATATTTCACTTTATTCATCCAGCCTTTAGTGAATAACTACCAGGCCATAGCGTAGCATTACTTTAAAATAAAAAAAAGGAAACTACCCAAGGCTGAATGGCTGACGAGTTCCTCTTCCTTCTCAACATCGCCTGACTGCAGATGAGCGCTCATAAATGTCTGTTAGGATTTATATTATCAAACTGCATGGAGAAGAGGTTTCAGGGGACAGTTGTTAAGGCAAATGTGTTATATTTACGATTGGGGGCTGCAAATCTGTAATAGTAAGTACAGAGAATTAGCGTTTAGAGAGGACATTAAACTTTCCCGACATGTTCTCAGACATCTTGAAATAATACTATATGCCAATTTAGAGACAGATGTCGAGCTGTTGGAAAGACTTCACTGGTCTTAATGACGGCACAGCTACAACAACCAGCCCTCAGAGGGAAAAGGAAAAAGCCATAAGATGAATTTCAATTGATCATGACGAACGCGTTACATGTCTCAAAGCAAGCTGTTAGAAGATTGTTCTTCTGCTTAGGATTTATTTATCTAAACTAGGAGCTTTTCAAAGTCTGATATTGTGGCACCCCCCCCAGACATCTGCCCACCCACCAACACCCACTCTACATTTTGGAACAACAGATCCTGTAATGAGTTGGGGATGTAAACAGGAAGAATAACGTGAAATGGATTCAGTGAGTTATGCTGTAGGGTACAATTTTTTGGTTTTTTTTTACTTACATTTCTGCATATTGGCAAAATTAAAAGTATGCCGAACTGGCTATTAGCAGCTCCTGTTGGCAGCGAGTGTACAGACAGTGATCGCTGGATTAATTAGATACTGAATAAAAAACATTCTGAAGAAAAGTTCTGGAATCCTAAGTGGACATTTAATTACGACGGACATCAGAGATAGTGATATCCTTGGGAGAGTGTAAGTCATATTCAGTATATTCAAACATAATGTGTATCATATCTGTGTGTCCTGATTTGACTGAACACAGAAGAAGGCGATATTTTTCACTCACTTGGTTTAAAGTTTGTGTGTCAGACGTCAGAACAATGTGCACCTGTCCTTTTCACCTCACACACTATCTTTGCGTCACGTTATATTTAACTTTTTTGCACGTGTCAGAATTTCTTTGCTTTTAAATGTGCTATAAATTATTGACCCCTCGACCAATCAGGCACTTTGAGTTAAGCTGATTTGGATACTGGTATTCACACTTAAGGCTTTTCATGTTCAAAGGCTTGATTCATAATTAATCAACCACCATTTCACCTTTTGTAACTTGTTACTCAGGGCATACCAAAAAGACTTTCCTTGTGTCTTTCTGGTACCAGACTTCATTTATGATTCTTCTGCCTGAACTCACTATAAACTCAGCAGGTGGTCCGTTGCTCTTTGAAGTCTATCATTGCCGTGCACCACAGGAACCGTCCAGACATCGGGTTGTAAATATCAAATATATTTGATAAGATTGGGGAAGCTCAGATCAGTCTGTGAGTCAATGGCTGTGGTTAAGACTGAACTTGTAAACCCCCTCAAACTTCCAGAGAATCTACCATCAGTTCAGAGTCATTTCCTCTCTGTCACCTACTTTACATGAAAATGCTTTATGTTGAACTTTGATGCACTCAGATGCCCTATTGTAGTGAACTCGTAGAGTAGACGGAAATAGGTTTGCAGGTTGTCCCTTTTTGATCTTTGCTCGCCTTCTTTTTTTTCCTCTCTTTATTTATTCCCGTCCTCCATCTGACTGATTCTGCACTAACACTTCTCAGGCTTTTCTAAGTTTGGCTGCACCTGTCTGCTCCTGTTTCCATCATGACTCAGACGTCCCTGCCTGCTTCTCTTAAGCTATTAAAACTGCTATGATACACTCTATAGACGTATACTGTGTGTGTGTGTGTGTGTGTGTGTGTGCCACTCAAGGAAACACCATTTGCAGTGCATTTAGCGTAACACAACTCAACTTAAGCATTAACGTGTACAATTCTTACAGCCTACGGCGGCTCATTCAATATGTGTGAGCTTGAAATATTTTATGAAAGTAGACGTCAGAGAAGCAAACTCTGTGATTTCATGCCTGTATACATGCTGCTTCTACTTTTTTGACAAAAATTAGGAGAATCACCTCAGCACAAAATTATTGCACAAACCCACAAACCAAAAAAAAAAATCACACATTATACTGTAGCACTTTTAAGAGTGTTATATGTTATGATACTTATATGACACAAATTTTATGACATGCAAATTTTTCATTTCTTTCTCAATACTTGACAACAACTTACAGAAAATGCACTTATTCTATTTAGTGAGGCACCAGCTCGGAGGGAGACATTAAAGGATGTACAGCTATTGATCTAATGCAATAATTAAATTTTTAATTCTGTTTATCATTTGTACACACAAATTATCTGAGCGACATACATAGTGCATAGGACATGTAGTTAATATTAATGAGCTCAAACGTCAATTGACATGATTATAGAAATAGAGTCTACACAGAGGTCATACATTGTGAACGTCAGTATGTTCTTGGAGCCAGCAAACACAAACTAGACAAACACAGAGCGACAAAAGAATAAAGATTTGTGTTACACATACAGCACTTATGGTCAAGTAGGGAAGTGAAGACTTATAAAGCAAAAAAATGCAGAATATAAATATATGTGTTTGCATACACTGTACATAAATCATGGCAAAGAACAACCTTTCTATGGAATTGATTTCTACATTCATGTCGATTTCACTGTCACTGATATGAATAATCTGTCAGGACACTTTTTATGTCAGTCAAATGATTTGTGAGCTTGATCCCACAGAAGGTGACGTGCTGATAATTCATTGTATTTAAAACTGAAAATGACAGTTATAAGTGTACAGCTTTCCCTTCCTTCCTTTAATATTAGCAGATTATGTTTGGAACAATATGTTGGAAAGCTGAAGTCTGTTATTATTCTTCTTTATGACACATAAATCGTAATAAGCCTCTAATGCAAAAGTTAATGGTATGTTGCACCGTGCATCAAACAGCCTCTCATATAACGCAGTCTGCAGAGCACTGAATTACCATCACTAACAAATTAATCACCTCAAAAAGTCTTCAACACATTAAAATTTCAACAGAGCACAGAAACACTGTGACGAGGAACGCAGCCGTGGCCATTTGAAAGGAGACCGTACCTCCTCGTGCTCAGCTTCAACCAAGCATGGACCATTAACAGCAATACAATTGACTAACTTTAAAGGAGGTTGCTCTAATTGCTGGGTAAGGGCAGGCTTTCAGTTTGTAAGACCCAATTACCGCCATGCTGTTAGCACTTCTCCACTAATTGCATTCATCAGCTTAAATCGTTATCACCAGGCTTCCCTTCCATTTCTATCGAAATCCAAAAATCCTCATTTCTTTGAGTTTCAGAATAGCTAGAGGTAACTCATAATGTGGCGAGGGATAATGGGTTTACATTTGAGCTGTAATTAGAGGGGGAATGGAGATAGAAGACTGTTGGCGTATCTGATTCTGACACAGTATGTGTCCTATCTGCCACAATGAGACACAGAGACACACTTTGCTCTGAGCCATTGTCCCGGTCAGCGTCGGCTTGAAAGCACAGATCAGATGTGATTCGACCTTAATGACGGCGTTCAGATACTGAGATTAAGTAAGATTGTGGTTTATTGCAAGGCTTGACCATCATTTCTATAATAGCACTGTATTCACAATGTCATTTCTAAACTCTGGACACATGGCAACACAGAGAGGTCATAAACAAGACAACAGTTTATCCAGATTATCTTGTCTTCCCGGCAAGATGTACTTTATATTTATATTTATATTTACAGGCCTGTTTCTGTTTAGGGGGGAATAAACACGCAATTACCAGTAACCTTCCAGCTATGAGGCCCAATGCTGTCAGTATGAATGACCAAACTGCTGGAATTCAAAAAAAGCATCCAAGCCTAAACATACAGTAGACAATTAAAGTAATGTTACATCTTTTGTGGACTGTTTTCTCAGCATTGAAAAACTTTTTTTTTTCTTCCATGAGGCCATATTAAAGATGTATGATGAAGAGGAACCTAAGCTCATCTGACACGGCTGTTGAGAACCACTGATCTAAACAACCTCATTCAGACATGAGCTGAGGAAAAGAAGAAAACTGTAAGTATACAATTATGGTAAAGACCTTGACATAGTCCAAAACAGACGACAGGGTGAACAGATGACACCTATGCACAGTAGGTCAAAGTTGAATGATGAAGTCGACCTGTAAAGTTTACAACAGAAAGTTTGGGTAATAATTCCAACAATCACCTTTGTTTCCAAATGACTCCAGCTAACCGGAAGGTTTCTCTGATCATCGGACTGCTTGTGTTTCCAAATCTTCGCAATTCACTTGGTGAATATAATGTCATTATTACCACAATAATGATGATAAAAACTAAAAAAATAGGACTCAGGTTGTATGTAATTCCCTTTAAACTCCTCGTAGCAGATATAAAATATATACATGTAAAAACAGTTTTTATCACCACAACGTTACACCAGATAAAAAAGAACAAGCTCTGGAGTGAACTCTGATTTCCTCTATAAAACTATTGACATTCCCTGAGCACATACACTATCCCCCCTGCTTCCCTCCCGTGGCAACACAACCACACACACAGAGGATACAACCAAGGCCACACGCAGCCACTCATGGCTCATCTATACAGCTGCCATTCAGACGCGTATAGCAGAGGACGTTTGATGGTTTTCTAATCTCGCTAGCTGCCACCGGGAGATGGGGCGAGCTGACCCCTGTCATCCCCGCAGTGCATCTCAAACAGTCCCACATCTCCATCTCAATCTTCCTCTGCTCCGCTATCTCCGTCCACCATTGTGTCGTCCACCTGCTCTCCAAATGTCAGGACGAATGCTCCGCAGCCGCATCCCCGCGCATCCCCAGGGTGGGGGTGACCTGCTCTGCCGCCGCTTGGTATAATGTCATGCTATCCCCGGGCAAGGGTTCCACGCTGACCTGCTGTGTGGAGTGTGCGCAGGCTGATGTACGCGACCACACATAGCAGAAATTGAGATACAGAACATATACTGCATTATTGGGCGCCTTACAGGCCAGTAAACTGGAAGATCCCGTGTAGTGAAGCTAGAAATACCGAGGGAGAAAATGGAAAGAGTGTGGGCCCAGTTGGCTGGGATCAAAATCTTTTCCAAGAACGTTTCCTCGTTTGAATTCTTTTGCCTTAATTTGTGACACTGATGGATGAAGAACTAAATGATCTGTGGAACAGCCACTAAAATAAGTGGCTTGTTTTGCAGTCAGGCACAATTTATCTGATTCCTCTGCTGCTCACCTCTGTTGCATTTCTCCCTCTGGCAGTGACTGTTTCCTGATCGACAGTAATTGAACCAGGCTGTCAAGGTCAGGCATTTACAATTCAACTGAATACATTAATAAATAATATTGTTAGTTAAATAGTGTAACAAGAAATTTTGAGTGTAAAACGAAATTTGGCTTCAAACTTTCCCTCCTTTTCCCCCCTTTACCATCAATCAATTGATGAAGTGATTAAAATTGTTATTAAAATTGAAGTTATTTATCTTTCATTGGCTCATTTGATATTTTAACTCCTGTATTTCCTGTTTGTTTGTGTGTTTATGTCTTTTGTCTTGGCACACACACACAAGCAAAATCATTCATCCGTTGACCTTGCAGCTTGTCTGTTCTTCCATTTGTTCCATCTCTGCTTTTGTCTTTTAAGCCTTTAATGTTCGGTTGCTATTTGACTATAGTAAATACAAGCATAAGGTTGTGGCCTTCATGGGTTCGCACAGTCTTTCATTTCTCAAACTTGGGAACGTCCACGTTTTTGAGGAATTGATCGAGTGGCGTTAAAGGGAAATGCCGCCATGTTTTATGTGGAAGGTAAATATACTCAATCGAAGCAATGCTGGCGCCATAGTATACAAGCTGAAGAAACCTGAGCTGCTGAGAGCAAACAAACAGCTCAAACTGCCCTAAAGGTGGGAAATACATAAACTAAACCAACTCAACTAAAACTCAAAACCGTAACAGGTGCACGTCTGCACTGCAGGTGTGCGAGCAGGAGAATTCAAGTTTCTCAGTCAATATTGCAGGCGCTAAGTAATTTATTGCTTCAACTGACCACATTTACCACAAACACTGATTGGACATCGACATAAAATTGCAGTAGCAGCTCAATGTTTCTACTGTGAAAGTTTTCAAGAGCTCTGATGCTTCACTCACCAGGTTATTAAGTTACTGTCATTATTTACATTCTTCACCAACCATCACTGAACCAGTTGATTTTTCTTTGTTGAATCTAACTTATCAACATGAATTACACACATCTTTCACCCAACTATGTGATATAATGCACATGTTATTAATTGATTGATTGATGGATGGATGGATGAAAACTGGACCGCGTGTAACAGCGTAACAAACCAAATGAGTCTTCACTGTGACTCTGTGTTTTGGATGAAGAAATAGAAAGAATAGAAACAGAAATAAAATACAAATACCAGCACGTTGACCAGCCATCATGATGTTATAACAGTAAGATGACCAGCTGATCCCAGTGCTGTTTGGGTCTGATCTAATTAGCATAGTCATATTCAGTATAGACAGATGCTTGTGTGGCGAACTTTTACAACATTTCATCTGTTTTGATGCTCCATAGACAAATATGAATAAAGAGAAGCAATTATGAAATGAAGAGAATGCAATGCAGTAAAAAATAAAAATCCTTTTTCAATCATCCAGCAATTTCCCCACTAATATTTCTTTACTGGCACAGTGTGAACAAAAAATAATGATTTTCATTGTTCGAAACACAATGACTAAATATACCAAAGAGCTCAAAGTTGGAATGTCAAAGATTATATTATTTTGAATTTCTAAAATAATCTAAGCCTTTAAACATTAAAAAAAAAAGTATTCTGCTGCTGCCTGGTTCTCATCAAAACCCATCAAGCATGAAAAGCTCTCATCACAGCGTTTCTTTCCCTCCAGGCCAGCGCAGGCAAACAATTCTAATTTATCTAGTAAGCATATTTTAATTTACAAATTTTATTAATGTGCCACAGCTTTATATATCTTTTCCAAAAAATAATCTGAGAGGGACAGTGGGGAGAGAAAAAGAAAGTTAAGCAAAAAAAAAAAAAAAGTATATGTTGCATTCTGACATTAATTTGGGCTCCGGAGAATCAGTTTGCTCCTAATATGAAACACAGAAAAATGAAGAGGGGGAAAAAGTTAAAGCCAATTTGCATAGAATACAAAAAAAAAATCCCCTGAAGCATGAAAATCAGCTTGAGAATGAGCCATTAGGGTGTGCCACACAGTTTTTAGAAAGTCTCTACCATAAGCAAATATGTTAATATTCCACTGAATTCAAATGAGAGCCAGTGCACAGTTTCATCTTATTAATAAGGCAGCTTGGCCCCTTGTGTGCGTGTGAATATAGAACGGGACCTTGATTTAAACCCAGCGTAAACCTGAGCTCCAAAGCCATTTTGATTCCAATTTGTGGAGCGATCCACGAGCCACGTGGCTTAATGCCTTACATTTAAAAATGTAACAGAGTTTACGACCTGTAAACGGCAGCGCTTAGAGCGTTTTTTGTTTTTTTTTTATCTCAAGAAGAGCGAGCTGCTGCCACGTTGCGTCACACAGCCTCAATGGGAAATGTGTGTTTCACGCCTGTTTTCCTCTCTGCCACATTTCAGCGTTTTGCCCTCGCAGACACCGACCAACAAACCACAGAGACCCTGATTAGTGTTTTTTTAAATGAGACAGAGTGAGTTACTGTGAACAAAAAAAAAAGTATCCAAGTATCTAAATAGCTGAGTAATGAGGCCGCCATCTGACCCGGTCACATCATCAGTCTAAATCCAATCGACGGGACCAAAACAAATTGCGCAGCCACAAGGTTCTTGTTATCACTGACTCTCTCTCCAGAACTCGCTCCTCTCGCACCCTCTCTCCTCTTCTTCCCCTCTTTCATGACTAGCTAATGAATGCAGATGGTGCTCTGGGGGATGCAGTGGTCTTATTACGGGGGTTACGCGAGCGCGCTGTGAGCTCCAGTCAGGCTGTGGTGAAAGGTTCAATTGCTTTGGCGAAGCCCCCCACCTCAATAAACAGAGGGGCTAAAGAGGTTTGTTTATTGGGCCTACCTTGACTTGACCTCCGGAGCTCAGGGACAGACTGCGTGATTACATAAGTGTCAGTGCAGCTCAGGGAGGACGGGCTACTTGTGTTGGCCCCCTCTCTCCCCTATAAATCACAGGAATAAGCTCACAAACCACAAGAGTGGGACAAACCCAAAGAGGAAGCAACGGAAGTCCGAAGATCCAACATGTTATCCGCAATCATCAAATATTGAAACGATTGATTGAGAAGGTAAAATTAAACATGTGATCCTCCATCAATAATGTGGTGTTGCAGCCCATAAAAGTATAACACATGGCCAAAAGTATGTGGATACCTCATCTTTACACTTTCGCTGTGCTTGTCGAACACCTCAAACTAAAACCATTCATACACTGCTTTAACAGCCTCCTCTCCCCTGAGAAGGATTTCCTCCCATTCAGCCACTGCAGCTTCAGTGCAGCCGGCCACTGATGTTGGGCGATAAGGCCTCGCTCGCTGCCCAGGTCATCTCAAAGGTGTTGGACGGGGTTACAGCCAGTTCCTCCATGTTAAACTGAGAAAATCATTTCTTTATACACCTCACTTTTTGCACAGGGGCAAGTTGAAACAGGAAGGAGCACATGTCCTTCCTTAAAGCTGGAGCGTGGGACTTTTACATATAAATAAACGCTGGTTATGTTCAAGCCCTTGAAAAGTTCACACAGTGCTAATTAAGCTTATCACCACCAGGTAAATCTGGTGATGTTCCCATACTGGCGCTCTACTAGTGGTGCGTTTTACGTCAACCAGCAATGACTACTTTGCCAGAGATGAAGGGAGAGCAACCGTTGGGTGAAATAGGCTACATCGGTATGTCGGAAACGATGGCGTCATAAAAACATCAACAGTGTTTGTGTAATTACTTTCACTGCCAGAAGGGGGAGACTTAACATGAAGAGTTTAACATGAACGAAGGGACATACAGAGAAACAGTCCCAAAGTTCACAACAGTCGGCCCTTGGTAGCCCGCTGATTGCAGCACAGGCCACATCATTGCAACTGCGATTCCAGTCATTGACCATTGTTGCATGTCGTTCCCTCTCTCCTCTCCCTGTTTTCTGTCTCTCTCTTCATCTGTCACTGTCAAATGAAGGCAAAAAGGCCCCAAAAATCATTAAATAAAACACAACATTATGTGGAGAGAGGTGTCCACTTTTTCTACAGTATATTTTAGCTCATGTTTCTCAGTTGTATTTATGAGGAAAAAGGGCAACAGAAGGTGCTATTCACTGGTTTCGCATTAAATATGCTGAGTGTAATAAACACACTGGATCCCACATTTATGCTGCACAGCGATTTTAACAGGGTTCTGACTGTTGTGTGTTCACACTGGAAAGGGGACAAAATGATTACATAAATTATATACTCACAGATCTAGATGCTTATTATCATTTTTGAGTTTTCTGTTGATGGATACTTACAATTCTTTACTGCATAATAATTGTATACAGTATATACCACATACTGTTAGTGTAGTATACATTATATACTAATACAGAATTAGTTTTAAAAAATCAAACTAACTTTTTTATTTTGTACAAACTTAAAAAATATTGTAATCTATGTGCCGAGGAGAGTCAGCCATGTCCTGCATATCAAAGATTTAGTATTTACATTTTTGTTTGCTGAGATCAGAAAGATTATCATGCAAATTTGTTTCAAATGATTTGCAGTTGCTTCCTTTGTGCAATGCATTATGGAACAATGGTCACAACAGTACACTCAAAAATGTCTTCATATGCATATGAAGGGAGCCTTTTCTTTAAGTATACTTGTCTTGTTTTACACAACTATGTAGCATGGACAGCTTGTAAACCTTTTTCACAGCTCTATATATTTCATCTTGTCATGGCAAGAAACCCACAGGTGTAATTAGCAACATTAACACTGGCTCTGTTGCTTTCAGTGTCCCAGTAATCCATGTAAGTAAACATGTTTCTGCCCTTGTGGGAATTAGTCGAGTCTCAGGCTGCACCCGCTGCCTTTGCCCCCCCGAAGTGCAGAGTAAACATTTGCCTTTCCTCCAACGACATCCCAAAATATCTGCCAAGAAAATGTTCTCTTGACTCACAATATGAAAAATGGAAAAGATGCGAAACTTGAAAGTGGTGATTTCAGTGGTGAAACTGCATTAGAACATCTCAAAAGCAAAAAGATTAAGTAGTAAATCTTTGGACAAACATTCAGCTTCCTGAGTGTTAACTAAATTTTCCATCAGTAGCAGCTTTCAAAAGTTGCTGATTAACTGACATCTCTGAGCAGGTCTTTCAATATTTCTTGTTAGTGCATGACAAAGTATATTTATTTCTTGAGTATGTGAAGATGAACTTTATAGTAATTGTGCAAAGTGTGAATTTGGGACACAGTAACAGAAAATAAAAAGTGGTGCTGCCCTCCTCAGGCCAATCAATTTTTTAAAAATGGAAGAATAACATAATTCACACAAATGATACTCTGACTCTTAAACATTCAGTCGTCTTCCACGTCCCCTAGTCTCTCCACAGGTGAATCTGAAATGAAGCTATTAAATGGCAAAATTATTCCGCTGCTGGTGAAGTCAAAAATTAGGCTGACAGAGATTTAATTCCGCTGTCACAGCTTTTTCCTCTTCTGTCTTTGACTTTGAAACACACCTCGCCAAGGCACACGCTCTGATGCATTTTGTTTCATATAATGTGCATGTCTATCCTGTCGTGGCCCCGGATTTCGATGCCCTATCAAAGCCTTTTGCTGGTCGTGTTTTTGTTTTCAGCCAACGTGGAGCCGTTTCCCTCCAGCCATTGTGTGCTGTTTGTCCTCCAGTGGAATAAGGCTCATTATATCAATGTGTAGTCACAGTTTCTACCGATACGCCCAGGGATCAGACCATCTCTCCATTAAGGGAAATCTCTTTGAAAGGTCTTCTTCCCTCTCACACACACACACACACAGACACTCACACAAACAAACACACACACACACACTTACTGTACTGGTATTACTTTTTCCACGTCAAGCTTCACTTGCACGACAGCTAAACTGCTGAATTCCCATGTGCACAAAACGCAACCATACAGCACATCTTTGTCTTGCTGGTGAGCAGAAAAACAAAAGAGAGCTCAGCTAATTTGATCCGTTTCTCATGAAGTTTTAAAAAGTCAGTGAGGTGAACTGTGGTCAGCACACGAGACCGACCTGGGCTGTAACGAACTGGATGTGACTGCTGTACCGATTTACGCAATTATAAACAGAACTCAACTGTAATCCATCTGAATCAATCCAGACATGATTTATCATAATATCCTGTTATAGTATAAATTGCATTATATTTGTTAACATGCATTTTATTGTCTTTCATTGTGATGATCTTTTTGGGTTAAAAACATATGATTCTTTTTTAGGAGCTCATATCTTTCCCAGCATATTTCAATAAAACCTTCTCTGAAAGAGTGTTTAATGATATGGCTGGTGACTGAGCGGTTGCTAGTCAAAATCCCCAGGAAACCCAACTCATAAATAAACATATGCAAGGACAATCGCTGAGTAATTCTCTTTCTTCCCTCAACGATGGCCATTAAAGTCTATTCAGCAAGACTCTTAAATTAGTGCAAGTGTGCTGTTATGTATAATTCTGCATGTACTTCTTTGTTTGTTTTTCTTCCGAATGCCATTAATGTCCATTAAATTTCTACCCTACTGTTGTGTTTTTCACAGTCTGATGCTGCTGCTGCTGTCTTCCCTCCTGGAAGTCAAAAGCTCCCATTATGTCCCAAAAAACATTAAGAATAGTTTTCTCTCTGAGTCTTTTTAGACTTTTCAAGGGCAACGTCTGTAATAGGGAAAATTAAATGGATGAAATTACACCAATACTTCTTTAATCCTCAGCTTCTCCAGTGGAGCTGCTGATCAGGCTGCAGTAGCAGACTTTGCTCGTTCTGGGAAAATTGCCCTGGAAAAATAACAATGAGGTTAATAACACATGTGTTTGTACCTATGTGGCTTCTGTGTGACGATGCGCTGGTCAGTTGTCCCCAGAGAGACACCATACAGACGGTCAGCAGCAGCGCCCTTCTGCACATGCTCTGTAGGTCCCTCTCCCGCATTCTGGAAAAAAAGAAAAAAAAAAAATCAGCCGTCAGCCATATTTGCATCACATGAACAGTCAGACGTGCAGGCTGCCTCACTTGGGTTCACGCCAACAAGCTCCCAAAGCTTTGGTTTGGCAGCCAGAGGTGGTCAATTAGAGCAACTCCTGAAATCACAACGCTTGGATCTACAGAGCTTTAACCGGACGCCTCTGCTGTGTTAAGGATAAGCCTGCTGAGAGTCACACACAACAGGGCTCCCCAATGTGGACACATCATTAGTCATGATTTAAAAAAATATAAACCAGAGTTGCTGACTTAAAACAACTGGAAGTGAAGTGAGATTTACTTAATGTTGAATTGGTGGTGGGGGTTTAAGATGGAGGTAAGTAGTTAGCACAGCAGTTCCAAAGTGCTACACAGTTAATAATAAAAATGCATACTCAACAATAAAAGCAATGTAACAAACTAAACAAAATGATTTACATGCAGCTGAGTTATAATGCCAGGCCAGAACAAGTTGGCTTTTAGAAGGTTTTTAACATGTGATACCAACTCAGCTGACCAGACTGAGAGGGAGGCAGTTCCACAGTGTCGGAGCTCAAATGATAAAATCATGGCCCCTTTATTTTCACTGTACCTGGACCTATTCAAGAGCAGTTGGTGTTGAGTATTGGGTTATATGTTCAGAAATATAAAGGCATGCCATACTCCCAAAAAATCAGTGATATCTGTGATAGCAGTAATTCAACAGTGGAGAAGTTCATCATATTTAAATGATACATAAAGCTGGGTGTCATCTGCAAAACAATGATAGTCTTAAACTGATGAATAATATGACCAATCAGATACAAGTTAAACAACACAAGACCAAGAAAAGAGCAAACATGGCATGATCAACATTGTCAACGTCTGACTAAAATGGAGTGATGGCCAGAAAACTACGCAGCTGGCAAAGACCAGATTGAAATGGGTCGAGAATGTTATTAGCTTCTACTGTTTCCAGTAGTTGTTTGGAGCCTTATAAATGACTCATTCACTACAGAGAGAAAGCAAGAGGCAGCGACTTCTAACACCTCTTTGACAAATGGGTGGTAGAGTGTCAAGACCACCGGAGGAAAATAGCATGTGTCACACAATATCAAGCAGATTAGTCAGAGAAATGGAGGTTGATTCATTCAACAATGTGGGGAAGGCATCTGGAGAAGTTAAACATGAAGAAGGAGGCGTTATTAAAGCTTTGATACCCTTAACCTTCACGACAAAATATGCTATAAACTTATCACAATCTTCAACACAACAGGCCGAAACAGTTGAAGGAGCAGGGTTTCATAAGCATCACCCAAAACATGCTGTTGCAGACCAAAACTCATGCAGTTTGCAGGTTTGTCCACCTAGATTAACTTGTGGCATGCTTTGTTATTTACTTAAATGATTAAGGAGAGGTTAGAAAAAATCATTTTGACTTTCCAGAGTTTGCTTATAGTAAAATAAAAACGTCTCCACAGGACTCAACACAAGGACGACCGATTTAAATGTAGACTGGGAATCTGTGTGTGAGAGCTAACATACCAGTTTGAAGTGTAGAAAAGTACAAGAGGTCAATTAGATCCGTTAGATCCCGACCGAGCCTGTCGCTGTGTCAGGGGTAATTAATAGTTATGAATAATTAATGGAGATATAGCGCACAGTCTCTCTCTCACTTTGGAGAAGCACATATCGTTCTGCTGTGTGATGGCGAAAGGTGTTTAACCTCGAAAGGAAGAATCCTATAACAAACAAAACCTCAGGCTCAAGTACCATATTATACTGTGCGTAAAAGAAATGGTGATTTGGTCTCTAGCATGATAGTACAGTTCTATAGTAACATCATGGTCATGTGGATAAAAGAGTGTTGTTCAGACTTTATCTTCTGTGCAGGGAAAGCCTGTTTCATCCATATGACTGTATTTCTTCACGAGGGAGTGGCTTTGTGGCTTCCTCGCGCGTGATTTGTTTGAGCAGCGTGAGACAGAGCCTGAAAGCGGGCGTCTCGCACCAAAAATGCGAGAGTTGGCGTCTCTGTATAAACACACTACAATCCATAATACCAATTTAGATCTGGAGGCAGCGAGAACAAATGAAGTCTGTTTATGCTCTCGGTCTCCTTCTCGCTCCCTCGCTGTCATCCTGCTACCTGGGAGGTGAGTAATGCTGTTTGTGTGGTCCGTCTTAATGTGCTCAGCTCAGTAATCTTCATGTACTTGCAGACGGCCGCTGTCCAGTAATACTCTCCATCTCCATGTGAGAGGCCTGCGGAGAGCAGAACGAGCGATGCAATCAGCGGCTCATCTCGCTGCCAACGGAACTGGCCTCCTCTCCTGTGCGAACGCAGTCGCAAATCACAGCTCGGCTTTGAACTCTGTTCCAGTGCAGCCACTCAAATTAGCAAAATGCTTGATTTCCTGCAAAGAGATCAACTCTTGCTTATCTGGCAGAGGCTCGCATGTGAGGGAGATGTTTTTGCTGTGACTGCCTTTGTACTGGCAGCCAGAGCTGGGTGAGATCTTGACGGGAGGCTCTAATTCCGTACAGTATCAGACAGCTGATGCAATCGAGATGTTACGCACACAGACTGTAGACAAACATAAACGCAGTGTCTGTAGCATCATCAATAGATTTTTGAAGGGACCGTATGAAGACGGGGGTTTGGGTTTACCATCGTTTCTATCTGGTCCAGTATTGAAGCCGAATGATGTAGCTTTGAGCAAAAGGGTTGGAGCCGTGGTGGACCTGAGCTGAGGCAAGCAAGCAGCAACAATTAGAGCTGACTGTGATAGACTCAATATCCTCTATAAAATCAAGTTTCAATTTAATGTCTTTTGTCCTGAGTTTGTAGTTCTTGAGAAAGGTTTCCTATTGAATTCAATACAAAAACCAGCATCACATTTTCAGGTGTTAAAGAGCAACTGCATATCCAAACTCTGCAAGCTTCGACAGTCAAATAAGTAGGAAATATTCATATTAATACCAGCATTGATGTGTAATGCCCCTTCAAAGGTTTTGACCACGGGTAGAACTATGGAGCAATGTTTTTAAGAGTGACTTCCCTTTTAGTGCAGACACGTGAGGACGCCCATGCAAGTATTTGATTTGATGTGACATAAAGGAGGCAGTAGCTTTCCAAGAAATGTAGCAATGTGCCAAGAAAGCAAGAGCAAGAGCAAGTGCTTGCCAGCAAACATGGATGTAAACATGTAGTTTTCAAATCCTTCCAAGAATCGACTCTGCAAATGTTGTATGAGGAGGGAAAAGCGACAAATTAATGAGGCCTCAAGGACAAATGTGCATTTTGGTAAGAAACTATGAAATACACTACAAAGGACTTTTGACTTCTACAGGTCATTTGATGACCTTCATCTTAAGCAACTTCACATCGGCTTCAACACCGTGTGAATTTGTCCGACTTCTACAAAACATTATGTTACAAAACAGATCCACATTGCAGCATCCAGAGTAACTCAAGTGGTTCAAGTGGTTCACTTGATCTTTTTATCTGTTCATTGGAGATGAACCAGTTAAATTAACTCCCAGAGTGTTAGAAAACTATTTTTCACCTGTGCTCCCGGTGGTTTGAACAACACACACCGGCTCCATCACCACACCAAACGATGACCAGATGTTTCAAATACACAAACACAGAACTTCTAATGAGCTCAACTGTTCCACCTCACTTTCAGTTCAATACCTTTTATATTTTCTAAAAAATAAATATTAGGCCCACATGCAATAGTTCAGCTTCTGTTCACAATCTTATTTTTACTTATTTGCAGTTATTGATAACAAGAAAGAGAGAAGACAAATAAATCTGCTCTGGCGGCTGAACTTCAGAAATAATTGGAATTTGAATGCATGCTGCCGTGCCGGTTGAAAATGAAATGTCTAACAGTTAGTCTGTGACTGTTTTTGGGGATGGGCAGCAGGTTGCCAGGTTTTATTCCAAACAAGATTTAAATCTACTCTAGCATCTAATATTACAATTTCCACCTTGTGTCTGGTGGTGTTCAGGTGGCCTGTTGGAGTTGGTTAACAGGAAAATTATTCCACCTGATGGATGTGGCACTGAGACCAGGTGGCTCATCATAAAATAAAATCAGGCTAAATCTATTTCGTGATAGGTTAAGGCTGATTTTTACATGCTGGAGCTGCACATACACATTTAGTGATGAGTTTGATGCAGTTTGGATATGATGTTATTTTTGTATCTTTTCATAAATGAACCTTGAAGTTGTTTTATAACAAAACCACACCCCGTCCAACTGTGCAGGTCTGAGAGCACATTTGGTGATTGGCTGACGAGATGTGGCTTTTTACACAAGGAGACATTATCTAACCACAGAATTAGTGACTCATCTTGTTTTGATGACCAAAAAAAGGAACCACTGACTTGCTCTTGTCCATTTTTAGCCAAACTAGCGTCATGGGTGAGGCAATGTTGGTCAGTCGCCCACTCTGGTCCACACTGAAATATCTCAAATAAAATTTTGTGCAGAAATCCACGGTACCCAGGGGATGAATCCAATTGACTTCACTGACCCCCTCATTTTTTATCTAGTGCAGACTCACTTGGAGGGCCAAAACTGAAACAAAGCCAAAAGCAAATGCCTGTGTTGTTAAGATGCAAAATGGCACCAGTGTCTCTGCCCACCATGCTGCGAGTATGAAACATAATTACTAATTGGGAATCCTACATATTTAAAGAGTAGAGAATAAAAATAGAACAGCATATATTTCTATTATGTTGTTTTAAATTTTGGGCTGATCAAGTACCACCATTAGGTCGGCACTTTTTTAAATAAAATATCTTAACAACTATTGGATGGATTGACATCAGGTAAACACATTCATGTCCTCCTCAGGATGAACCGTAATCAATTTAGTGATCCTTAACTTAAAGCGCCATCATCAGGTCAAAATTTTAATTTGGCCAATGATTTGGCCAACACAAAGATCATCATGGTCCAAGCATGTTGTCATTGTGAACCTGGTGAGATGCCAACACAGGGCTTGTAACATGGCTATAGACTCTTAGTATTGTTTTACTTTATCCACTTTGTTATTTCAGGAAAATCAGCCAATACTAAACAGATACTGTACACAGATGTATAGATGTATATTGCATGCTGCTGGCAAAGTTTGTGCTCCTGGTGCCTTTTGATCTCCTGCTGTGTTACTCATGAGTCTCACAGCTTCTCATTGTGAAAAGATCCTCCTCCCTGATTATGGCCTAACAGACATAATCAACATGTAAACATGAACACACACACACACACACTCATTTCCATACAACTAACTTCCTCCAGAACACCTGCTTCCTCGCTGCAGCAGTGGCCACGATGACGAAGAGCGCATTTGCAGCTGATATACGACACAGAGTGGACGAGCTCGAGGTGGCTGCCGTGGTTGGAGGGCAGAATAAAACCAATGTTGCTGTTTATGCTCTGCGTTTTTGTTTACCTCTTCTCTGAATATGACACACGCTTGGTTGTGTACCAGCAGTCATGCCCCGGGCCAAGCCTTCCCTCAGTTACATAAACAGCTATTACACTGACAGAGAAAATGTGGAGTCTGCTGAAACACTGCACATCAGAACAGTTCAAAAAAAAAAAAAATCTTAAAATAAGCTCCTGCTATAATTATGGCTGAATCCATTCATCAAATGGAAATGCACACTTCTCCAAAATCCAGCCTGATACATTTTATATCTTTGACAAACATGGGCTGTCCACTCCAATTTAAAATAAAGTTTTTTGTATTTGAATAATATTTGGCTGCTTGGCATTAGTTTATAATGACTGACCCACAAGCAATGCCACTGCTTGTTAAGAGATTAATGAGCCAGAGATTTAAAACCATATTATTCCTCTGATTATTTACTGCAAAACTCCTTCATTGGTAATATAAGAGGTGATATTACTGATTTATTATTATTATATATTATATTATTATTGCCACATTAATTCAATTAATGGTATAAAATGTCAGGCAACAGTGAAAATGGTGGTGTCTCAAAATGTCTTGTTTCATCTGAACAAGAGTCCAGGCCAAAGATTTTGAATTTACAATAATCATAAAACAGTAGAAAAACAGCAAATATTTACAGCAGAGGCTTTAATAAGCTAAATAAACCTTTATCAGAATAGTTGCAGATTATTTTGTCTGTGTTATAATAATGAAATGTAAATGAATTAATAATTGAATGAACGAATATGAGTTAAAATTCATGTATGAAAGACTATTTTGGTGACAGACACTGATTAGACTTTTCTAGTTTTCGTGTAATGTTTGAATCAAACCAAACACTGAAGTAATATAACTACCCTATATTGGGAAAGTGACATTTTTGTAGGCAATTTCTTTGCACTTACATCTAATGCAGAAATGTCAGTAATACTCCAAAGGTTATCAGTGACTTTGTGGTTAACTCACGACCATTTATAAAATCAATTCTCTGTCAGAGTCAAGTAAAGGTTATTAACACTGGGAAATGTGTCAACAATGACCACCTAGCCTGAGGAAAATACTACAGCATGTACAGTGCGTACTGTAGTTAGAGAAATGGGATTTCAATTCATTTTACATTGAGTGGGTCAGTGCACCAATATCTCAAACTATGTACTTTCATTTCATTTGTAGTAATATACAATCAAATGTTTGACAAAGTGGTGAACCTCTCTCCATCCTCGCTTGTGAACGACTGAGTCTTTCCAGGATGAACCTTTCATACCCAATCATGATACTATCACCTGTTACCAATGAACCTGTTTACCTGTGGAATGATCCAAACAGGTGTTTTTGGATCAGTCCACAACTTTCACAGTCTTTTGTTGCTCCTGTCTGTTTTATCTATGTTTTATACAGCCTCCCAACTTTTTTGGAATTGGTGTTGTTACACATCAAATCCTCCTACAGTCAATTAAAGTGCATATAAACATGTATGTAGACATAAAAGATTTTTGACACAGAGAATTAATTAAGTGTTTGCTTTTAATGTCTAAATTAAATGGTAATTAAATATAAATTGACTACATCAACCTAATATTACAAAGATCAGAGAGTCTGTGATGAACTGCTGTTGTCTGGCTACTGGATCTGAGAAACCTCATTTAAAATATATGCTTACAGCAGTCTTTGTGGTGATGATGACAGTTCCTTTGCCATCATCTCCTACATTGTTTTAAATGATTTTCCCTGATAAAAACGATAAGGTGGAAAGCAGAAATGTCTTGGAAGCAGAGGCGTTCCCAATCCAAAGCGCTGTTGGAACGACCGTTTCACAAAAGGATTGTAATGACAGGATGAGCGGGAAAGCGTGCCACTTAAATCCCCAGATGACTGGATTGAGGGAATGGCCATTTCCATAAAGTGATAGAATTTGCCCCAAGTGTGTTTTTGTCCCCGCAAATCCCTTTCAATCCTAGCGATAACTTGAAAGAAGAAAAACATTTGCACATTCCACAACAAGTGACAGATGAGCATCAGGCAGCCTGTCAGCGACAGCTTTAACTCAGCAGGACTGATTACCTGACAAAATTATAACTTCTTAGGGAATAGTGCATGGCATGTAATCAAATGCACAATTAACAGTGCGGCATATGGCTCAGTTGGCAGTCAAGTACAAGATGTTGTAAGTATGTAAATATGACAGCATCACATAAGGAAGGCCAAAAAATATATATTAGCAAATTGCAAACCAAGGAATACTCATGCTCATTTATGTTTTTCTTTTGCTCCAAAATCTAAAATAAATTGAATTATTATGTGTTCAACTTGCAGGTTCAGGCTTGTTATATACAGAAAGCTGAGACAATGATTATAAATTCACTCTCCCCTGCCAATCTGATTATCAACTGAGCCTCATTATTTGCAGACTTGCAGGAAGTTTTCATACTTTAGCCCATTAACTGCAAATCAAATATAATTCATATTACTGCCAGACATTTTCCAAATCATACTATTTGTTTTCAGACCCCTAAATCCGATTTTGGTCCAATTTTGCTGACAAAAAAACCCCCCTCTTATTGTCCAGCTGCAATAATCCGATCGAAATGTTGCTGTAAGATCAAGCGAGTTGTGCAGTAGAGCAAGCTTTGCCCTGAATTTCACTTCTCAGGCAACATACATGCAGCCCTGTCTTGATGACGGTTGTTCGGGCTGCCTGAGATAAAAAAAAAAAAGTGCAAGACATATTTTAGGGTTTAATATTAACAAGTGTAAATAAAAGCATGGATACTTTTTTAATCTATGTATTTACGGTAAGGCTTACTATTCTACAGAACAACAGAATTGAACATCAATTATGTAGTTGAGGTCAGTGCTCTTTGGAGTAAAAATGGAAATGAAAACATCATTTATCATGAAGTATCAGGTCTTTGTTGAGAAAACTAAGCATGATTTTGTGGGTTACTGCATCAATAATGCAACAATTTAGCATTATTGTGTTGTACTTCATCTATACTATACATCAACTGTTGTCGAGGAAATGGCGTTTTTTTTTTTTTTTTTTAGATGACTCTGCCTCTACCTCTGAAACCAAACCCACACCCCCTACAAATGAAGGAGAAGAAGGTGCAGCATTTTGGGAGGAAGCAAGTCCAAAATGCATCCGTTCAGTCAATATTATGTGGCAAAAAGCGTGGCGCTCTCCCTCAGTTGTGTTTTTCAACCAATCAATTAAAGCTCACCCCGCCGTGCTCCCGGGGACAACAGCAACAGTGTTGGAAGACCTATTAGTCCGCACTATTTAACAATGGCGCCTAGATATCTGCTGCACAGAGTGGCTTCCATTCAGACTATATTTCTGACTGGGAATTTACAAATGTGTGTTATAAAGATAGCAAGCCAGACAGAGAGGGCATTTCCAATTCCGCTGTGTAAAAACTTGAGTTTCAGAGTTATTTCTGGTTCAATAACTCGCCACAATCAAACTCTATGTGACTCGCAGACTCCCGCCGTGCCTAATGCTGACAGAGAAATTGGAGTTATGAAAAACAGCAGTAAATTTAGTGGGCAGGGATGGAGGACTGCGGCCGTGTTCCAGCGTTTACTCCCCACCGGGCTTGGTGTGGTGATATTTTGGAAGCAGCAGACCTCGGGAGGCCGAGTACTTAGTTCCAGAAGCCAACATTAGGCTCAGACCTGTTGGAAAACATCCCCTCGAGTGCGGAGGCAGAGGTCATCTCAGTGTAGCTGGAGTCCTCTGACACACTTGGCTAGTCCCTCTATCTCGTTCTGTTCCCCTCTATCTCTCTATCTCCAGCGCAATTGTGGTTCAGCGAGGTCTACTTGCTTCTGACTCATCGTGTGTCCTCACAGCATGTTCTGTGCCACCGGACACACGGTACAACGCAGCGGGGATCAGATAGCTGTCCTATTGCATCATCACATAGCGCAGGCATGTCGGGGGGAGCACAGTCGGCCACTGTGGGTTTAACAGAGTGCTGCCAGCGTATGTAAGAGCACACTTTGTTTTTTCCCACTCAGTCACATTTTATGCAAATGAAAGCCCAAACTGCATTCGGCACACTGTACAGCTCCATCCAAGCATCGCAATGAGGGCTGGATGAAAAACCAATTCTTGACATACTGTACAGTTACATTCATATTCATAAGTCACGATTCAATATGTTTTAATATGCTACACACAAATGAATGAGCTCTCTGTAAAATGTAAAGAATATAGATGAAAAGGTGGCAGAAGGTTTCCAAAATAGCAGAAATAACATTTACAAAAAAATGATTAATTCCAACACTTATTAAGTTATTTAACAGTTTACTTCTTATAAATGCTAAATGATGGGCTTTAAGTGTAAACCATACATTTTCCGTGCGTAAACAATAATGTTTGTCAGTAATATAAAGATATTTAAAGCTTGCAGCGATGCATGCCACATGGCCACACCATCACAACCGTCGCTGCATGTCATACGTATCTCGCCCCCATTTCCTGTCCACCTCCATCCCTGTCAATAAAGGCTTGTTCTACGAGTCTGATATTCTTTGTCAACAGATCAGCTCCAGCTAATAACGGATGGTGTGTATACCAGTTTCAGTTTTTGATTTGCTGGAGGTTTGAGTGTCCAATTTTAAGTTTTGCATGAGCGAGGATATTTTTCACAAATACTGGCAGAGGTGCCAATGAATAATAACACAAAAGCTAAAAACCCAGACAGAATTCAGAAACTGAATTATGGTGCTACATGCTGTCTTGGTTGCATTAACATTTCAATCACAAAGAATTTATGATCCTGTGGACACTTTTGAGTAATTTGCATTTTAAACACAGAGGCTTGGTTTGTTGAAATTTCTGGGTTATTTTCTAAACTATTTTCCCCTCAGCGCTCATGTCTGATATTGATTTCAGTCACAAAATGCTGTTCTGGACTGTGTGTGCCGCGTGTACTACCGACTTAAATGAATATTCAAAACCGTGAAAAGTATTTTGACATAAACTGAATGCGTGAGCCAGACATAAGCTGTAATAAGATCAAAGTAATGCTAAGTGGATCTTCAAGCTTTATTTCCACATTTCATCCAACAATGTGTCTGCTGAAGCAGAAAATTATTCTGCTGCTTTAAAGCAATATAAGTCACTCCAGAATAAACAGTGTTCACTCGGGTCCTCATTCTCATACAATTAAGCTCCAACGACTGACTGAGCAGATAAGAACTATCAAGAAATGAAGCCCAACTAAAATGACTAACGACGGCGCTAAACCAGCAGACCAACAATCTGTGTGTGTAGAGTTAACGCTGCTCCTCAATGATTTTCAGGGGCAAATGAAGGGAATGACATTTCTAACGCCGTCCTGTCGTTTCCTCCTCATCAATTTTACACACAAACACAAATATCACAATGCAGCTGTGATTGCACCCTGCAGCCACCTTTAACCTCTGTCAAGACTGCCATGTCTGTGTAACCCTTAATGCACAGTCTCAAGTAATATTTTTGAAAAAAGCAAAATTATACATGTTATCATTAGTGTACAATTTCAGTAATTGCCGCCAACTGCAGGGACCAGTTTCATTCAAAATTACCTCTTCAAAAGGCCTTGAATTGGTTTACTGGTGAGAATTTCAGAAACTATGACTGAGGACACGGGTCCACATACTGAAGGTGTGGATTCATGTACACTGAAAAAAGGGGAGATGGGGGATTGTTCAATTTACAAATATGAACTTCGCATCTACTGCACAATGCATTTATGTTTCTTTTACAAACATATTTTAGTCTAGTAGAAATCATTTAATCTTGAGATGAATGAAAGAAGATTTGTCCAAAAAGCAAAGTCCTGCGTTCTCAGTTTTCTACATAGTGAAGGTTAGTAAAACTTTCAAATCAGTCAAAGTGAGAGATGGTCTGTTAATTATTTTTATATCTGTACTAAGCTGTTATCCAGTTTATCAGCCAGTAAGCGACAAGTTAATGTTAATGCAAATGTTACCATTCAGTAATCACACTAACATTAGCCTTCAAATTGATTTTAAAACTTATAACATTAATGTTTCATGAAATGTGATTATAAGTTGTTGGAGTTTATGGATCAGTCCTACACAATGTGTTTCTCAAAGTGTTTCGTATCCTCAGTGGAATTTTGAATAAATATCCATATGAAGAATTGTTTAGTTCAATAGGATGAGTGTTTTCTGTCTCTATGAGTTTATGCATATGAGTTTTGCATATTATACAACACAGGAAGGGTAAAACCATCGTGACAGTCCTCACATTTTAGTGTGTTAATTTCATGCTTTTAAACTGTGGAAACATTAGTTCATTAACTTTTTAAAGCAAATTCTCTTTTTACTAGAAATACATGACATACATAAAATTATCATCCGTGTGCACTGAGGTTTGTCTGCACCAGCTCCATAACACAAGGTAAGTTTATCATCAGTCGGTATGTTTAAAGGTCTGTCCTTTTAGGATATTGACTTTCACTTTAACATCCCACTGCCTTTATTTTATACAGCTGTAATGTTCTGACATGAGGTGGGTAATAAGTGTTGATGTTTTCTCAGATCAGTAACGAGTCCATGCACAATATCCACTCTGCCACCTCTGCTGTCTACATCTTTCCTGAGCTTGACCTGTTCTGGCTCCACACACTCACTCGGCTGGACGGGAGGTGAATGTGCTACCAAGTGTAAAGAGAATGCAGATTATCACCCAAGCAAAACTTGATTACCTCAGCTTCAGAGAGAGAAGAGGGCGTAATCAGGAAAGATGAAAACCGCTGCACGCTGTGGCATCCGGTTGTGTCATTCCTGGTCTGATTAAATATCATAAATATGTTGAGATATTCCAAATATTGGTCCAGCTTCCCGGCCTGAGGTCAAGGTTACTGTGTTGCCTCCCATACCATAACTATGTGCAAGACTTAAGAATCATGTACGTCGAAGCTCGGTGGTACACATAACACACACCTGCAACAGTTAAAGAGAACAATTCACCACTGAGCTCCCATGGAATAGAAATTTTGCTTTTAGGACAATTGTTCCACATGCCAACAAAAAATGTCTTGTCTTACAGTAATTCTTGACTATTTTGGATTTGTTGTGATGCAGGAAGTGTATATTTTATGTAGCTTTGATTGTATTATCTTCAGTGAAACAGCGTTGTTCTTGCGATGGTGCACACGTCCTGCAGGATTATGCAGCCTCGGTTTTCCTAATGAGCTAATATTATTTTGCTTCTCCAGCATGCATATCCACTCTGTGTTCAGTTTATTAGGCTCATCTAGCTAAAACAAATGCAGGCTGATGCAACTGCCCTGCAATAAACTCTACCTTTATGAAGGTTACAGAGTTGGGATTTGTTAAAACTGTTTTCTCCAAAACTGTTTTCCTTCAAGGGTCTCTTTATAAAAGTTGCAAAAACAGACCATTAGCACCTTCACTGTAGGATTATTGTATGAGACTAGATCAAGGTAGGTGGACATAATAAACTGCACTATAAGTTTATGTTTCACTCCACATACATGTTGAGTTACATGTAGTATGTTAAAAAGCTCGGAAGAACAGGAATGATAGTATCTGTTGTTAATGCCAGACCTGAAAACAGAGGAATGTAAAATAGTCTGTACTTCTTCATGAAAGCTAGTGGGTCATTTACTTATTAGTACCAGCAATGAAAACAGCATTAATTGAAACAAGATTGACATTAGTGACACAAAGAGAAACCGTAACAGGTTCAGGGAACAGAAACTTGAACCAGCAAAAACCAACAAAGCAACTAGGATGAACCGTCAGAGTATGAGTGAGAACAGGCTGGTTTAATATCACAAACTAATGTGATTCAATAAAAGGCAAAAAAAAAAAATCATTCATCCACAAATATATAAGGTGTTAAAATCACACAGTCCAGATAGACTGATTTCACTTGATATGTTTATATTATAGGTGGCATAATGGAATCATGTTCATCCAGTAAATAACTTTTTTGAGGCTTTGTGGAAAATCACCTTCTCAAAAGCTTCACCAAACTAAATTAATTTTAAAATAACATTGAATTTAGTTACTGTATAGATACTTTGGTGTTCATTCAGCCATGGCCTCTAGCCGCTCTGAGAGCAATATTCAAATGGCTTTAAAAATGTTATTACTTTTTTTAACAAGCCTGTTCAAATGGCTGAATTACCACTTGGAAGAGCTGATTCAGGTACCCTGACTTTACTTCAGCTCCATCAAAAGCTTCAAGAAGCTGGAAAAATAAAATCATCTTGTAAGATCAATATGATGAAGGTAGTTAGAAGGAGTTAAAATAGGATGCAGATGTAGCAAACCAAATAATTCAAAGGGTTTAATGCTACTTAAAACAAGCACAATCATAACATGAATTGATATAGGAAAATAAAATATTCAAGTAATAAAGACAGGAGACAATCAGTTCAGCTGCTGTACCAGCCAATACCTCAAGTCAATTTAACTTCAGCTCACTAACTTTTATGGTATAGTCTAATCGGAGCATAATGTTTTTAATTTTACATGCGTTACTAAATTGCTGCTGTATAGTGTTCTTATGTCTGCCATTATTCTTCTGTTCAGATAAATACCATCCGCTGCGGTCCAGATCTCTCTAGCAGCCAGATGTACAAGCTGACAGGCTGCTGAGGACAGTGGTAAAGAGAGGACAGAGAGCCAAAACACTGGAGAGAATCATGGCAGACATGGCTCGAAAAACATGTGCATGGAGAAATAAGGATTCTGACCAAATAACCTTTTCTGCTGCTCCGTCTTGACCAGGATGACGATGTTGATTTAGGACAAGCGGCACAGGACTGAGTAATTTATGAAGTAACTAATTTATGAAAGTCCAGTATTTTTTGGAGATTTTATACTTCATGTATGGTTTAGGCTATAAAAACATCACCAGTTATGGAAACCACATAGAAAGAGTCTGATCTTGGATTTTTACATTTCTGTAAATAAAAAAGTCATGTCAGTTGTAAGAGATGGTGACTGGATATACTGAACATAACAAAAGGCCTTCAACTTGACATGAAAAAGTCATGTTAGCTTAACAATTAAGAATTCAGTATGTTGAACATATATAAGTTTCAGTAAACAGGATTTTAACA
Source organism: Holacanthus passer (assembly GCA_025331565.1). Classification (NCBI taxonomy): domain Eukaryota; kingdom Metazoa; phylum Chordata; class Actinopteri; family Pomacanthidae; genus Holacanthus; species Holacanthus passer. The sequence continues at coordinate 4,280,342 of JAFREQ010000028.1, forward strand.
TTTGCCAACAATGTATATATTTTTTGTATTGTATGGATGAGCCTCAACATCATCATCAACACTTTGGCTTGACATTACAAGACTGAATCTGATACTGTTGTGTGCTATGGACAAGCAGAGTCATTTAATATCGCCTAGTCATTCATTCTGCTTTTAACATCAGTTTCACCTTTGTTGAACAGCAGACAATGCAAAGGGAGACAGGAAATGAGGGTAAGAGAGACGAGCACGACATGTAACAAAGGCCTGCAGCTGGAATCAACGAGTCTGTACTGTACATGCAACAACCATTTAGCAAACAGGACCTCTTCCTAAAGTCATTTTCTAATTTATGTAGCTTTTGCAAATCTAACCAATGATCATCTTGAAAAAAAGGATTGAGATTATGTAAGTAACTTGTTACATAATGTTGAATGCAGCCAAATGATGTCTCCATCTGACTGACGTGGGGTGGGGGACATCTCACTAAGTCCAGACAAAAAGACTTGAAACTAACTTCAACATCCGTGACGTTGGCCAATGGAAGTACAAAGCACACATCCACGTATTTAATTGAACCTGCAGCAATTTGAAAACTATCAACAGCATCTGTGGGCGCAACACTACCCTCTGTGATTACATAATATTTGTTGTTGGTGCACCTTAACAATCACATATGAAGCCTAAGTCACGCAAGCTGAAAGAAAGACAGCAACATGTAGTCAGCCATGTTTCTGCACCAACTCACTGCAACAAAGACAGTCACCTAATCTGAGACACAGAGATCATCTCATAAGGCAAAAACAGCATGCAGTTTGATCTCAGTTTTAGAGTTCTTATAATCGAAGTGGAAATGTTTTTGTCAAAGTTCAGGTCAGGATGTGGTGTCACTCACTTTTAGCCTTCTAATATAACATTGCTTTATAAGTAAATAGAAATATATAGAACTGTATTGTTATGTAAGCACTGTTGCGATAAATCCTTCCCTCTTTCACGCTTGATGACGGCATACAGCGAGAAGATGTTTAAAAAATTAAACAAAAACCTCTAATTCACCTGCCTCCTTGGTAAATTCAAACCCTTGAACGCAGCTCTGAGAGGTTCAGATGCGGTGGAGCCAAACTTTCCCTGTCCTACATTCTGCACCAACATTACTGTTGTGCGTCTGTACCGAGTCTGAAATAGGTCACTTTCAACTCGAGATGAGCTGTAAAAAGATTCTAACAAAGAGTGATCCTGGCATACTGGTCCTCACTAATGCAGACCAGGGGCGACGGCTCCTGAACCCATTACAAATGAATCCGTTTTGGGTCATCGATACGAGTCTTGATTGTTCTCTGTTGGGAGCAGAAAGTTTGTTTTGTTGTTCTCAGAGGCCAGATTTGCTTGTATTGCTGTGTTCATGGCCAGATTGTGGCATAGCAGAGCTTTCTAGGAAAACAAGCCACCCTTACCAGTCATAGCGCCACTTAAATAATGAGTCCCTGTGCTGCTGCTGCTGCTGCTGCTGCTGCTGCCGCTGCCACTGCTGCTGCTGCTGGACGCTCTGTTCTGCATCATAATAAGTGTGGGGTCAAAAAAAATAACTTGGAACTACTGTACCGCACCTCATTAGCCCCCCTTTAGGACAGCAAACTATGTGCCAGGGACTCTAAAGGGCAACACTTTGGGACACAGGCCAGCATTCACGGGGCTCTAAGACAACATTGTGCTCCACTATCTAAAAGTCCTCCAATACCTTTGAAAGACTGCAAGTTCGTGCCAAATGCATTATTTACACTGGAGCAAGGCAGGGTTCCCGTTCCATTTGCTTCAGCAGAAGTAGCTTTGCATGCATTCATAAATAATAAATGCGCAGCACAACGCGTGGGAACGGGGAAGAGCAAGCATAAAAAGGAGCCCAGTCACACAGCATGAAAGAGAACAAGGCTGCTTAATCTGGGCATGGTAAAACACTGTCCATGCAAGTGAGTCACCCATGAAGAACTAAACGCTGGATGACAAAATGCAGACAGAAAAAACAACATGGGGCGAGCGGGCCACAAAAGAAAACACAATTTGCATCTCTGGTGGCATTTGGGCACCTCGCCACTGTGCTAAACTGATCTAATCACCGTCTGACAGGAGGAGAAAAAAAAGCAGAGAAGGGGTGGCTCCGGCTGAGATGGATATTTCATGTACCATAACGTACAATGAGAGGCTTTCCGTGACACTTATGACAACTAAGCTGAAATACACTGAGACATGGTCTGTTGCGTGGTTTCATGCAGCTGCCACTTATTTAATTCTTCTTCTAAGCTGCTGGTGAGAGTTGCACACAGGCTGTCGTGACCGGCGCCGCAAAAAGGAAGGAACCTTTCGAATGGGATTAGACGTCAACCCCGACCCCTCGCCAATCTAGCGAGGATTTGCAGAATGTTTGGATTCATTTTTCATAAGAGAGTAGTTAATAAAAGTTGTTACAGCCGATAGCCCTGGGAGAGCCACGGCCGTAATTGGATGTCTAACTGAGTCCTCTGACATGTTTGGACAAGCTAATTCTCAGAGCAATTTACAACTTTAGTTTTACTCCATACTGAGCTCCGACGCTGTGTTCTCCTGACACGGTCATACACAAACATTAGTTATGTGCTGCTTTCAGTATTTCAGGGGTTTGGGTCTGGTGAGGGTTGCCATTTTTATTTCGGTAACAGAAGCCACAGACAAATAATCGCTGCTTGATATATGATCCTGTTATTGTACATGTGATCTGCAGGTGAGATAACCTCAAAATCATCAATATAAATGAAGCACGTTTGAGGAAGTGGCCAGATTTCCAAACTAGTAGAAGGTGCCAAACTCAGTTCTAAACCACTATTAATATTTCATATATTACTGACATTTGATTCTGGCATTTAGAAAAGTCTTCATATACAATATACATGAATGTGTTAACCACAGTTGGCATTGCTCATTTTTATTACTATACAAGGCTCAGTTTTTGCTGATGGCTTATCACTGATGCGTGATGTTGTAGGATTAATTTTTTACATTTATATGTTTTGAGATGTATGGATACAGCACCATGTGTTTGCTTGCTCTCATTTTCTTTTCTCTTGCGTCTGTAATTTGAGGATTGTCTTGTGGGCTGGACACTTTAATATTCATTCATTCATTCACTACAACCTCCTGATGTGCGTTCCTGGCCTCATGTTTCATGACACTATAATGACTTTAATGAGCTCCATGCAGTGAGATGTACAGATTTTATCAGCACACCATCCAGATTATTTGCTCACATAGACAAGTGTGGTAAATATAAAATGCAGTCCCCTCCATGACGTCAAAAATCAGCCAAACACATGGATGCTTCCTTTGACCCTTCTGTCTTTCCATCAAGTCGGTCTGATGATGAGCTATAGTAGACTATAAAACAAACGTAATGTGCTTAGACAGCCAACATAAACAGCCTCTTCTTTACTGTATGTGGAGTCATATGGTCTCTTCTTCTAACTGCTGGATGTTGCTAAACTTCTGCTCTACTCTCAACCACCAACATGATTTTGTCACATGACAGCAACAGAGAGACACCAAGGTCAAGGTCACAAATAAAAGAATATTATTTACAGAATCACATCTGAAATATGGTCAGTTCAGTTGAAAATCAGGAATCTTAGGTCTGGCTACATGGGTGCGACCAAAACAAACCATGCAAAATATACTAACAAGATATGAACTGGTTTACCACAAGCTCAAATCTTTAAATTTTGGATTTAAAAAATCGTTGCTCAAATGTTTTCTCTACAAGATAATAAGCAGTATTATCAGACTCTGTGTGAGGTTTACCTCCATGGGAGAAAGATCTGCAGTGTGGACTGCAGTGTCTTGGCAGGGCCCCATGCATTCTGGGAGAAGGAACGGGGAGGCAGAAGAGAGGAGCTAAAAGAATCCCTTTTCAAACCGGAGCCAGTTTAATTTTTTGACAGGCCTGCTTAATTCCCTTTTAGAGTCCCTTCAAAAGATTTTGTTCTGTGCTGCTCCTTTGTGCCTTTCCAGCGGGGAGTCTTGTGTTTGTGTTTTCCGGGCACATTTCAGCCTATTTATGCAAGCTAATTTAAAGTATAAATGAGGCCGCGTTTTTGGTGAGTGCACAGACAATTGCAAGTGGGAATAGAGTTTACTGTTTATTTGTTTCACCTATAGTCAGTTGAGCGAGGATGCCGTCTCTCCTGTGGCTTCTCGAGAGTGTGCTGCCGCATTAATTACAGATTTCAATGAAATCCATAAGTTTCATCACATAAATTTGCTGTGACTATATTACAGTAAACGTTCATGTGCTTTTATATTACAAAACCCCGCATTCTCCTCAACAAACAATATCAGTCACATGAAGCAAACAAATCCCAGCATCAAGCTGTTAATAACGCACCATTTATCTAACAATATGTGCAACAAGAGAAACCCTGGCATGAGACAAAATATACTAAATACAATAATAAATTAAAGCTGCAGGCAAAGATGAGCGCTCGCACACTCGTGTTCATCGGAGTGTGCAGCATCGTTACTGGACACCGAGACCGGCTCTACATTTTCATGTGTTTTGGACACTGTACAGAGTTAAATGTCCCTTTCTGTGTCCACTTTGTGGCACTAGAGAAGATCTACTAATTATACATTCTGTTCTAGTATATCAAATGTAGGTTTGCACCATAAAAAATTTCATGCAAATCAAATCAGGATTGTCACACAAGGCTTCCTGTTACCAGAAGGTGATTATGACTTCTGACTGGCATGTAGATGTCTTCAGGCTGGGACTTTTATCAAACATGTGAAACTTAAGAAAAATCTGACCACGCTGAGTTTATTGTTTCATGACCAACATACAAATTCTCTGTGTCACCACAACAACACTGTTTGATATGAGGTGGATCTGATTAACCTGTCAGGAGTAATTTTTGTAACTTCCTGTTGCCAGCAGGTGGCATTATGACTATGATTCAATATTGGCCTGCAGATGTCTTCCAGGAGAGAGAGAGACGCTTTTAAAACGTGAAATTTGGGAAAAATCTGACTATGTGGAGTCGAGTTAGAACAGTTTCTTTTCTCATGTCGAAACATTGAAATTCAACGCGTCACCACAACAACAACGTTTGATGAAAATTCACACGCTTCACAAGAAAGCATCATTAAGCTTTAAAAACTTTTCTGAACAATTTTGAGGTGAATCTTATCAAACTGGAAAGACATTAAAAGAGACTCTGTCATACCCTGTTGCCACTAGGTAGCGCTGCGAGCATCGCTTCAAATGCTCTACCAACCCGATAAAACTACACATTTGTCAAAGTGTCACAACAGTGGAGACACGTTACCAAAAAACATCACCTTTCAAAGTATCATCACGTCTGAGATGAACAGCAGGAAGCGAGCGCTGAGTCTGAGCAGCAAAGTTTCCTTCACAGGTAACCCGAGGCTCACATGCCACCCTTTAGTGATAATGACTTCCTCCCTGAGCATGTCAGTGTGTTTTCACGCCAATGGTGCAGGGGAGCAGGAAGAGCCTACGGGGTCATCCATATGGTGCAGGATTTCCAGGGCGAGGTGCACGTTATTGCGGGACATGGAAGGGGAGTACTTTCTTCAGTGTGTCATTTCATTCTACTTATTCTGTTTTTAATCTCTTTACATTTTTATATACCTACCTTATTTTACCTCTGCCTTTCATCCAGATGAAAATGAATAAAAGATTTTTTTTATTAACCAACTGTTGTAAACAAAAACCATAAAAATCTATTAAATTGGGTGCAGCACTTAAATAAAACACCTCCACAACAAACTGCTGTGCAGAGTGTTTGCATAATAAATATATAGTTGATGTGTGTTGCCTGCTTTTCCTGCTTTTTCTCTCTCCCCCTTCCTCCCCCTTCTTACTTTGCCTCGCCCTTTTTTGCAGCATCACTTGAATCACAGTCCCCGTCAATTTCCTCTCCTAAGTATCTAAATACTGCGCATACCTCCTGCTCTCCGGTGTGAGAGAAACTGCTCTCAGCTTATCTTACAAACCCACTCGGGGGAATTGATTAATTCATCACTGCGAGCTGTTTTTAATTACAGTGTCAAATGATCTGTTAATGGACAAAGTGAAATCTATTACATCATTCTATATATAAGTGAGCTTTCTGCGTCTAAGCCAACAATCCTTGGTCTCCAGTGGCCGAGGTCATACAGGATTACTGATATATGAAACTGTATTCGGAGGCATAAGCAACTCGGAGGCATAAGCAACACTTAATTAGCTCCTGTCTGCTCGCTTATCACCGTCTCCGTCTAATCCTACAGCTCGGACAGGGTTTGACATCACTTTACAGAGGACATTCACTTTAATGCCTCGAGCGTCAATCAGACATCAGTCATAAAATTATAATATCAAACATTAAAGGGTTGAAAATGTCTGACGTTAAACACGGTGTTGTCCAAATCTGCTGGCTTCATAAGCAGACATTAGCGAGTGGAAGGGCTCAAAATGTGAAAAGTATGCAGCCTTGACATTGTGGTGAAATAATTGGCGGTGTAGTTGCCAGCCTGCAAGGCGAGCTCAAGGCCTCAAGGTTGAAAACTGCTTTCATTGCGTTTGGCCTGAAACGAAAGCACAGCACATATTATAATGGCATTCTACCTAACGTCAGGTGAATGTTGATATGTGCTGTGTTATCACTTTCACTGAGACTCTTTGAAGGCTTTTCCTCAGCTTTGTACTTTATTCCGTAAATGAAAATTTAATCTCGAGATCAAGGACGGAGAGCCTCAATTATCTGTCTCTCCACAACATATGTCTAGACAATCTCCCTTTTATTTCTCCTTTGGTTTTTGTTTATTTCTTACTTTTTTTTTCTTTCTGAATGAGGAATTGGGCGGGGTGGGGCAGACATGACATTTTCAATAAGAAAGATTTATGGATGCTATCTGACCCAGAAATGTTAGGAATCCAACGGTAGCTGTTCCTCGTATACTCCCCTCACAGGACTGAGAAGTTCTGTTTCATAAAATATGTCTTTGTGATCAACGATATGTCAAGCAGTCTTAAAAATATTCAGGAAGCCTGCCCGGGCTGTTGACATGAATTATGCTCTTAAACTATCACAGGCACATGCATAGGTAATCCAGACATTGGTTTGTGGTCCCCAAACATCTCTGAAATACTGCTTTATGACAGTGTTGAGTCTTGTAGGTTCCATTAGCATCGAGGGTGAGCTGAGAAAATACTTCATCTAAACAACACAAGACACTAACTTCCACTGTAAACACTTACACTGCATTGATATGCACCAATCTCCTGAGCCCGGCTGCAACATTTGTGAAAACATATCAACAGAGAGTCAACTAGGCTGGGGCAATAAAATGATAGCGATATGTACCAGTGATAGACATTTCATCAATCAAGCAATAAGACAACTGAGTGATAGAACATCAATAGTTTTACTTAAGTGCATTAAAGGCAAACTGCTATGAAGCACATAACGAATGCACCCTGCTTCATAAACATCATAACCTATGATGATGCAGGATGTAATGAGTGACACTTAAGCAGCCAATCAGTTGACAGGCAAATCCCAAGCATCATCCTTCCCTGGCTCATAAACAGCCTATTGTATCCCTTGAAAATAAAGTGTGCTACAAGCGATGCAATCAAACAGCCAATCACGCGCCATCAACATTACAACACGATCAGAGATGTGGAAAAATGTAACTGAGCGTCGTGATGGAGATAAGGACCATCAAGCTTCCCCCTTTTCCCCACAAAGTCTGGGTTCAACTTACTGTCTGTGTGCTAATTGTGTGCAAATGAACTAAACAGAGTCAGACCACAGAGAGCGAGCACAGGTAGGCCTGACTTTGAGCCTGGCAGCAGAATGCTAATCTCTGGAGATTCATATATGCACAGCCAGCCAGGAAATAACAGCATCAAGTTCCAAGGGTGACATATTGTATACATTACCACAAAATGATCAAAAATTATCAATACTGACTGAAAAATTTTCTGCCTTATCACCCAGGCCAAGAGTCAACACAGGAGTGAGTGAAATCTACAGAACAGCATCAGTGTTTTGTCAAACAACACTCTTTGAGCATTAAAAACCGCTCTGAGTGGCAACATCTCTCTCTAACTCCCCTCCTTTGACCTGAGAGCTGAATTGGCTCAGTGGGGGCTCCGGTGATGATCTGCTAACCGCCACTCATTAAAATATTACCTTACACAGCACCAGCACTGGGAACAACACTGTCCGTGCTGCTGAAGCCAATTTCCCCTCTTTTCCTGTTTCCTATCCTCTCTATCCCTTTTAACCACACTTAACACTCTTTTCCGCTCCCTGCTGCCCATATTCAGCGGACCCCCGGGAACGAGCCGTGCACATATGTCGAGGGAGGAGGGGGGAGGCAGAGCAAGGGGCTATTAGACAAAAAAATCAGGACTCCACTTTGCCTCGGATCTGCGCACGACTCTCACTAATTCCTCTAACCACTACTCTCGAAACGCTTTCAGCATTAGCTCCTGTCCAGCCGACGTCGGCTGCTGCGGAGGAGCACCGCTCTACGTCTGCTCGTTTTGATGTAAGCTGCCGGATTAAAAACAGCTCAGGGACACAGATCAGGTCATGCATTAGGAAAGGCCTGATAGGACCAACAGATGAGTTTCAGCGAAGGAGGAAGGTTTAATCAATCCAGTTTGCAACGTGTTTACAGAGAAGATTTTACAGCTGAGAGTAGGAAAGCGAGCAGAGGCGAAGGTTGGGTGATATTAAATAAATGTTCACATCCTCTAATTGATTTATTTGTTGTTGTGTCTGGCTTTTTATTGACCGGGCCGCTTCAGGGCAAACACAGTTAGCCTTGTTTGAATTCATTCTACTTTGAAAAACAATACCTATTGTAAAGTCGCTATGAATACATACATATAGTAGCTCGTGCAAGTTCAAAACGCCATCTAGGTCGGCATTTCTCTGGTGGCCTGGAGTCGACAGCGTGCATTGGTCAAGTAGTAACAGCTGTGGATAAATTTTCACACAATTCAGACGCTCTTATAAAATGGCCGACAGTAAACGTGGAGCCCTATATAGCAAAAACGGTGCAATTTCAGACACTGCTCTTTATTGGATCTGGGGAGGTTTGTACTCCAGCTGCTCCAGCCAAAGTTACATCTGGCAAACATACACACCTTTGAAAATAAGAGCATGTGTTCACTGTATTGTATTTTCTCAAAGCAGCCATACAAGGTTTTGTGAGAATGAGACAACAGTCTGATGTCCCATTTTCCCTTATCATACTTAGTAACAGTAAAAACTAGGTCTGCAGCAGAAGAATGATGTTTCTTTATTTCCACGTCTTTCACAGGGATAATCAGCTGGTGACGATGCTGAACATTTGTGTGGGATGTGGAGCTTTGGCCTCAGTGTTTTAGCTCAGCATCATTTCTGTAGCCATCAAAGTGCACATTTAATACTTTTTTTTAACAATGAAAACATGAAAAAGTCAGCCAATTAGCGAAGACACAGCTGAGGATGAGAGTGAAAGACGTCATTTCGGTGGAGAATCAAATGCTAGAAATGAGGAGCCTGCATTTGTTTAACTGTCTGAGATCAAGGCCCCATTGTTTCAAATATTACAAAGAATTTCCAGTGATGCATCCAACACTGTCGTCATCGCAAACTGAAAACTGTGTGAGAACAGAAAGCTTGACAGGTGTAACAACAGCAACTAAATGATGCTTAGTGAACAATCAGTTTGGACCTAGGTTCATCTTCTCATCTATTAGCTTTCCATGCAGTGATTTACAGTAAACACACTGACATCACATTAGACGCTCTGTGATTCAACTGTCAACACTTAACATGATCAATAATGTGATAAATGACACTTCATGATTCACAAATTAGTTACTCCGAGGAGAGAAAATCATGCAGCAGGAACAACAGAAGTTGGGTGTAAAAGTGTGACGTGACAGAGCGCGGTGACGCTTTCACGGCAGAGCGGTGACAGCTGATCTGAGCTGATGGGAAGTCAATGGAGGCTTATTTCTACATGTGTTTTTTAAATTGCCGTACTGATTGACATTTCTCTCGGAGCGTGATTTGATGGGGGGAGATGGGGATGACAGGCATCGTCGTCCCTGTCAGTGCAATTTAATGAGATGCTTCAATGAATGAAAATAGATCCTTTGATCCCTCTATTTATACTTTTAAGGACCTGCCCATTGTCCTGTATGACAATTCTCAAATTTCTCCAGTTTCTCCAAGACGCAGCATCAACACAGAGAGAAGAGACCAAAAATGGTATCTTACTCAATCCAAAAGAGGTTGATGTTTCAGATTTATGCTGTCATTAATTAAAGAAAAGTCCCAGCTTTGTTTTCGGTTTCTCTTTGATCAACCTTCCATTGTGCAACTAAAATAGTCGTTGCAGTTTCACCACTTTTTCATCCTGGATTTATCTGGCCTGTGACTGTGCATGTTAATACTTTATTACAGCCTGTATGCTAAGTGGATTGTATAAGCTTGCTTAGCATAATCTCAGAGGTGTAAGCATATGCACCGTAGCACGCTAAAAAAATCACACACACACACACACACACACACACACACACACACACTACTAACAGATGCTAAACCTTCAGTTGATCCACAAGCTTACTTACCAATTAGTTGGTGTTTCATTTTTATTTTTTTTTTAACTGGATGCACCTTAAAATCTTTCTTTTCAAAGGAGCGGGCACTGCCTCAGAGTGTGTGTCCACAGAAATAACATAAAGGAGGTGTGTTACTGTAGATCCTTGCCCTCTTGTGTGTGCAGAATAATCTGGAGAGCAGTTTGACATGTTGCTGACTGCTGACTCCCAGGTTTTTTTTTTCCCTCTTCTCTTCGTTTCCTTGCTTCTCCTCTCCTCTCATCTCTTTTTTTCTCCTGCTGCTTCCTATCTGTCTGTCCTTTCCTCCTCCTCCTCTGCTTCCTTCCTCTCTGGCAGCTGTCTGTTCGTCTACCTGCGAGTACAGTATCACCTTCCAGACAGCGACGTGCACTGTACAGCTCACAGAAATAAGCCTCTTTTCTGCACTACTGTTTTGCAGCAGAGGTGCAGATAAGGAAGAGAGAGGTCTGCTGCGAGAATGACCTTTTTTTTTTTTTCATTTCAAGCAAAAGCAAAGGCACGCAGAGGCATTAGCATGGCTCAAGTGAATAATCTGCCGACATGAATGTAAAATATGCACTCAAGATTTCTTTCCTCTAAAAAAAAAAAAACTACACACAAACCAAGTGCAGATTTGCTCTCTTTGAAGAATACCTGAAATTTATTCCAAATGCTTATTCTAAGCTTATCATAAATGTGCATGTTTGTGTTTGCTTGTGTTTCAGGTCCTCTTGAATCTGATCAAAGCATCTCCACCGCCACCATTTCTCTCTTGTCGTTGCCCCCTGCATTCGATTCTCATGTAAAACAACATACAATGACTTTCTCTCAGGTGAGGCGGCCAGAGAAACAATATGCACTTCTGCTGGAATATCATCTGAATAATAAAGTCACACTTTGCATGAACCACAACACATTTGTATGTATAAGAAAAGTGAACCGAGGCAGGTCACGATAACAGTAATCTGAAATATAGCAGAGAGACAAAACAGGAAAGAAATGAGAAAACCTTTTCCTCCAGACTGGTCTCACCTTTTGTCACAACTTACATTTATTTTAATCAATCAAAAACTTGAACTCAAATGTGGCTTTAATTGTTACTTCTTTTGAACCAACTGCTGGCGATGTCACTTTAAGTTTTAATATTTTTTTCGGGGAGGAAGTAACTAGTTTGTCCAAATAACTAAACAATAAATAAATAATAATAATTCAGAGATGCGAGGAAGCTGGGGGCTGGGCTTGACCGGCCATCACATGACTGAATCACATGACTCTTGCTTGAGTATACTTCAGTGTCTGCTGGAAATCGCATACGTCATCGTTCATTTTGTCGGCAATATGCAGCACATACTGATTGAGTATGTAGGAAATTAGTCTGTGATTTCCAACATAGTGTGACACACAAACAAGATGGAATGTGTTTAGAGGTGCTCATTACCAGATTTTTTTTTTTTTACCTTTGCACAGGTCAGATCTGCTGGCTGTTTCACATCTACCTTTTTAATGAGAGTGTTGATTTTCTCATCTAACTTTCTGAAAGGAAGCAAAACAGTGTGGCTCCCAAAATGGTGAACTATTCCTTTAATTTAGAGAGCGTCCATCTCTCTCTGGATAAAGCGCTCGCTCACTGCTGTTAGGTGGGCGAACAGCTAAAACGAGGATTTAAGTGTTGCAGCCAAATTTTTGATTTTGGCCGATATGATATGTTTCCATCAAATGGCTTTAATAAGAACTAATATTCCGAGACTCGCTGTGATCAACAGACTCGTAAAGATAAACACCTCTGATGAAGCTGCCTTCAACGACAGACCAAGTCAGTGCAGATTCCTGGCACGCTCTCTGGTCCTCTCTCACAAGCAGAGCTAAGTTGTGATCTGCGATTGACATCATCCTGCAACCTGAGAGGCTTGTCATATTGAGTCATGCTCAGCTCTGTTATGCTGCATTATAAAGGACAACTGAAATGTGTCACTGACACAGACAAGCAACAAACAGGATACAAACAGGACAGCGGCTCTGACTGTGCTGATGCTCAGGAGGAGAAACTGAGATTACAACTGAAATAGATAGTGTCTTATTGAATCATTCCTCATGTGGACATCATTTTTTTGTTTGGGTGTTTTGTAATTCTCATGTTTGCTCAGCTGTCTTAGCCAGAGGGGAAGAAGTTTTTATGTTTGATATATGTAATATATATGACAGATATATTTGTTCTAATATAAATGTCAGCATGTCTTTCAATCTATTTCCAGGGAACATTTTATGACAGATGGTTTTCTATGAAACATCACAGACGTGAGTGTCTGGCTCACATCTATTGGTAACTGTGCTGGTCAAAGCATTACAGGTAAAAAGGTGTGTACGCGGTGCAGCAAGTTCAGAAACACACATACACACACTGGCTGTTCACTGAAATAGACAATGCAAGTCAAGCAAAACTGCAGCTAATTGATTTTCATACCGTCAGAGAAGACAGGAAACCAATGGCTGCCTGGAAGAGGAAGAAAAATACAGCCACAAATCTTTCAAAATTAAAAAGGGTTAAAAATGTAAAATATGTGTTGTTTGTGAAAAAGGAGGTTAAATATTAAAACACAAACCATACAAGAACACTGAGAAGGCCAATTCTGCAAAACCCTGAATTATGTTGATGACAACATTTTTTAGAATAAACGTGTATAACGAGTTTTCTTGAAAAACTGCACGTGTATGCGTTTGCATGTGATCGTCACCTGCAAACATTCTCACACACACACACACACACACGCAAACAAGCACATGACTCACACACACACAGAGGATGGAAATCTGCAACTTCCAACACACAGGCATCTGGTGTGTGATGATGACATCTTTCTCACACATCTACATCTGCCTCCACTCTTATCACACAAACATAGAATAAACAGGCACACGGTTGCAAAAAAAAAAAAACAACAACACAACAGAGGAAACGCAGAAACACATTTATACATTATGCATACACGCACCCTGCACATTCCAGGGCTGCGAGGATTATTCGAGTCGATTCGGGAGCCCTAAAAACGCAGCTGTACAAGCACAAACTTCTGTAGAGGACTGAGGGAACACTGGGATTATTATCAGATCAAGTCGGCCATCTTTTGACCAGGGAGCCTGCTTCGACATTCAAAATGGTGAATATTGATTTGTCCATTAGTGTCTGCATCTTTCTTTTCCAATCCATGTCACATTCAGCAATGACTAACCCTCCTCCCCTTGTCAATGTGGCTGTAGCTTATGCTGCATTTAAGTGAGGGGGGATCAATCTGTCTAACAACATGATAGCTCAAAGCAGCAGGCAGGAAGGAGTTATGTACTCAAACCTCTAGTCATCAACGTCTCCTGTAGATTTTTTGTTTGTGTGTCTTGTTACTGCATTTCAGGCAAAATTGGGATTTTACGCAAGAGAAAAATATGTTTAGTCATCTGTTTCCCTTTCCTCCTCATTTTGAATCGTTTTTTAGCACCATGTAATTTAAATTGGCTGATACTGTAAAATTAATTTCTGTTGATATTTATGTACATAAATAACATATTAAAGTTAATTATTAGACACACAAGCCGTGAAACTTCACAGCAAAATTACACTGATTGACATCCAACACATAAAAGAAAACTCATTGTCTTCTAAAGCCTATGTTCAAATAAAGCTAATTTGCAGAAACATGATTCCATTAGTACATTTCAACATAATAAATGCAAAACAGTAACGTTCCTGCAAAAGGTTCGACATATTCAATTTGTTTTTCCCCCAGTATCTACTCTTGACCATGATTCATGACTTCAGGGTTGTGTTTTAGCAACTCGAAGCACTCGGTTAAGATTAGGGAAAGATCCTGTTCTTGATTTCTTAAACACTGAAATGTTATCGGCTTGTAACTATTAGCTAACTATATCACACAGACATAGACCAAGATTAGCATTTATTTGAAGTTATGCTCCTGTCCACCAAACTGAAGTGAACCAAAACAGTTAAGTTGAGCCAAAACACAGAGGTTAAAGATGGTAAAACGCTCCATATAGCTGAGGGGAATTCAATGTTATTCATATAGTGCCGAATCACAACAGAAGTTATCTCAGAGCACATCGTCATTTCATCAATCTTTAATCTGAAAAATAGAATATTGCAGCTTTAACCAAGAGTTTTAGCCTAAACCTGAAAAAACAAAGGTGCAAACCCAGCTCATGTTCTCATGTGTTTGTACACCCACCATCCAACCTGACTTCTTCTCTGAGCAAAACACTGCCAGAGAAGGTGATACAGGCAGCAACTACTGTACTGAGCAAAGCAAATTAGTAATATCTAACAGTATTTTGCAGGAGACAGGGTTGATGAATCATCACTCATCATAGTTCTGAATTAAACCGAACTGCATCCTCTCAGTCTCGGAGATTCAAACACAGATGTCTGCGAGAGAAAACACACACAAACTCGCGGAAACACACAAACATCCTGTCATCACCCAAACACGCTGGTGAGTGACAGGACAAGTAGGCGGTGTTTTCAGTGCTGCTGGAGACAGTGTGAAGCCTCCTTAGCTGCCTGGTTAATGAATTGGCAGAAGCCCCCTGCGTCCTCTGCCAAACAGCACAGAGTATCAACAATGCAGCCCTGGCATCTGTTTCTCAACCAGGAGGGCCCGTCCCTACTTCATCCTTTACTGTTTTTTTTCCCCCTCCTTTCTATTTATTCATCCTCACTTTTTCAAAATCTTGTTTTTCTCCTGGAAGAGCAGCGTGCTTCTAATTACCTCAGGGCTATTCATTACAGATGACACCCTCCACATTGCACTGCGGAGATATTGGGAGCGCAGAAGAAAATGGGGTTTGCCTTCACACTGTGTTCTTCTGTACTGATGAAAAGGGAGATAGAGGGGAGGAAAGCTTTTATCTTTTGACAAAATGCTACGCCGGGGCATGAATATCTGCTTTTATTGTCAGACTATCTTCTGTGCGAAGAATCTGTTAAAGGGAGTTGGTCTTGCTTGAGAGAGCACAGAGAGAAAGTTTGATCTGCGGCGGTGAATCACCTGGAGGAGCCATTCACAATACAAGTGACGTGAGATAAATTAATTGCGCCGCCGAGAGGATCAAATTCACAGGACGCATAACATCTACACCATCACAGCACAACTGCGTTTCTATCTCTGCTGGAACCACAGCGGAGGACGCAGCTTTTTTTCTCGACGTCCTCGACGAGTAATACTTTGCGGTAATAGTTGTGGTAATCAGACTTCCGGCTGCCTGCATCACTTCTGGCCACAAATTAAATATAGCTACACATTCAATCAGCCCCCAATGGCGTGCAATATTTACCTCCTGCTAGTTAAGGCATAGCCAGTCCAGCTGTCGACAAGGCTAATATTGCAATCACGCAATCAATGGCGTGACGTGATTGCTTTGTCCTGGCTGTTCGGAGAGACTTTTAATGTTTGTCGGCTCTGTGTAAAGCAGAACCGGACCAAAATGTATTTTCAAACAGCTGTCAGGGCGTCACAGTACGGTCGCAGCACGGTTTAGAGTATTAAAGCCTGCAAAAAGACAGAAAATGCATTCGGCAGTGACTAATTTTTGCGTGTTTTAAAGGTCAAAGGATGCACAAAACATGACTAGTTAAGCGGTACTGTGACACTGTTCTTTGTTTGCCAGCTAAATGCTAACATCAGCACGCCAACATGTTCAAAAATGATGATCTTTTGCAGTTATAATGTTTAGCATGTTCACCATCATAATTAAAGTTTGAAAGTTTTTAATTTAGTAATTTAGTCATCAAAGTTATTAGGATTTACTGTGTGTTAACCATGAATGTCTGCACAAAATTTGGTGCAATCCATCTAGTGGATGTTGAGATATTTCACAGGATAAATGAAAACACCGACCTGCAGATGGTGCTAAAGTCTGTAGCGTTCATCCTCTGGAGACCGTGAATATCTGTGCAAAATTTCATGTCCATCATTACGACAGCTATAGAGATTTTTCAGTCTGGACCAAAGTGGTGCCAAAGGCTCAGTCGATCACAAGCAAGGATGGAAATGATTGCATCTGTTTTTATTTTAATTTCACACAGCATCCCAACTTTTTTGGAATCGGGGTTTTGACTTTGGTACCAACAGAAAGTAAACACTGCCACTGTTTCATTTTCCACTCTAATGAAATTACTGATAAATCTGTGACATCTGGTTCTCACAGCAGGTTAAGAATTATCACTGTTCGACACTATTTGTCCAGATGCAGCGTGGGCTCATCAAGTCTGGGCTCAACAACTGTCCCAGGCCGCTAATGATCTTTTTTAATATGCAGTCTTTTTGTGTATTATTGTTCCCTCTACCATTCATTTAAAGACATTTCTAACGGTGGAATTCTAAAGCAAAACAACACAGAATGGATCTTTTTTTTTTCGTCTGTTATTTATTAATTTTTTGCCAAGTGGGGATGGACCAGATGGCGATTTGGTGATGAGAATGAATGGGAAACCCTAGAAAGATATCACATTTTTGTTCTTTTTCTCCAGCCGGGAAAAAAAATCCTTTCAATACCTAGCAGTGATTTTAAAAAGCTACCGTTTGTGTATCATCCCTGTGCTCGTCGCTCGGTGGTTTATTTTTCTCGCTTCACGGCAAAATGCAAGTGACATGACATTTAGATATTTGCAGCTACAAAGAAGTGCGATGGCGGAAAAGTTCAAATTAAGTAACAATAACAATAAATATCAGACTCACTAGTCAGAGTTGCCAGTTTCTGCTCCATTAGTGCTTAATGCAGTGCAACATGTGGTGATTTGACTAAAGAGTGCGACTGTTTTCTGGAATAGAAACACACTTGTTCTCCTTCCCTTATTATGCGATCAAAGTTGCTTTTGCTCTCTCCACCTACACATGCAACCCTCAGCTGAAAAGAACAAGTTCAGTTCGGCGGTGAAGGTGTGATCTCTGGGCTCCTGTTCCTCAGCTGTTTGTTCTCTTGTGAAAATGTTCCACACAGACGCGAAAGTATCAACCGGGCATTCTCGCATTAAACAAAATCACCTCGAAGCTCAGACACAGTCAATAAAAACATGGCAAATATTCTGAACTTTAGTCAAGGGCTGCATTTATATGGACTCTAAAACTTTAATTAGCCAATCAAAGGATGAACATTTTTATGTCAAGACTCTGACTTTGGAATCTCAAGATGTTTTCATGCTTGTCCGCTAGAGTTTCACAGCAGACACGGAGGGCAAACCACTTTCTCTTCCACTGATTGTAATTATAACACATTTGAGTCGTGTATCTTTCTCAGCAAAACCATCTTCCAATGTGTCACATTTCCTGTTTCAGGGGAAATAAACCAAAAGCTCAGCTTAATTCAATACCTCCAGCCCAAAACAGAATAATGCGATTAAATTATTTATTGCTTCAAAACAAAAGCACAGCAGTGCAAGTTCAGAATAAATCCAAGTGCTCTATGCAGGTGCAGCTTTTTCAAATCTATTCCTGGTAGAGACTTAAATGTTGCACCTGTTAACACCAAACTTTATTGAGCCACCGTCGCGATGGGGGGGGGTCAAAAGTTTCATCTCGGCTCATCATTCCTACTCTACACACAATTCCCGAAAAGAAGCCTGCAGCACCTTCGCGACTACATCACTCAGAGCAGCCGTCAATCATTGCCGTCAAACTTGATGTCACAACCCCTTAAATAGCATCAAATAAATAAAATGAATAAATAAAACCAAACCTACCAGAAAAATAAACACTTGAACTTGAATAACTACCTAAAATGACAGAAACCACCCTCTTCATTTTTTTGGCTATACTGCAGCCTGCCACCGAGGGTCGATCCAGAGGCTTTGGCTTCACTTTTGGGGAGCTGTCATGTCGTCCATCTTTCCATACAGTCAATGATGGAAACAGGCAGCCTCGCCCCAAAGGTTCAAAAATATATCTACCAGCACCAAAGAAATTCACATATTGAATATGTTTAATCCATACACAAACAGAAACAGGGACTCATCTAACTCTCGGAAAGACAGGTGCAAGCATCTTCCCCAAAATGTTGAACAAGTCCTTTAACTGATTATTACTTCAAGTGGACATGTTAATACTTTCACTGCTCAATATAATTAATCTAATTCTGAAGGCTCATACTGTTACAATGACCATAAAGCTTGATATTGACAGACACTTACAGAAGCTGAATTTACTTCACAAAGTTTCACGGTAGCTTGTTATGCAGGTAATTGCTCTCTCACAGACGAGAACCCGGACAGAGCCGAGCTCGAGGCTGCAAATCCCCGGCCGACATGTATCCGCCACCTCAGCGACGAGCGCCAGCGAACAGTAAACACACTCCAGCTCCGACCGGAGGGCCTCGCGAGGCGCCTCTCACTGAAGGCATGTGGGAGAAGCTGGAGGAGCGATACTCAAGAGGGCGCGGAGGGAGAGATGGAGGCTGACAGAGCAAAGGGAGAGCGAAGAAGCGAGAGAGGTGAGGCAGAAAATGAAGAATTAAACAGAGGCAGGGAGATGGAGTCGGGGAGGAAGGCAGAAATTTAGGGATGAAAGGCTGCAGGATTTGGGAGAGAAGAAGAAAGTCTGGCTCACTTGATGTATTTTAGAAACAATGGAGGAGACAAGATGGGATATAGACTGGGAAGAGGAAGTGAAGGGAGGGAAAGGAGCAAAGCAGTGAAAAGAGTATGCATGGCACAAAGATCTATACCGACAGATAGAACGAGCAGTGGGAGCTCAATTATCCACATTTCCCGCTGCTTCTCTCTCCGCCTGTGATTGGACAGCATGAATATATCACCTCTCGCAGCAAACTAATTAGTGTTTGTTTGGGGCGATCATTTCAAACAAAGTTTAAGTTTGCATCATTATTACACACAAAAAAAAAATCCAAGCTGTTAGTGCATCGTAAACATTTGATTAAAATTAATTGAGCAGTGGGGAGCGCTGTCAAAACAGGCGGCGGCACAAGAAATCAGACGTTTGGGAAGGATTGTTCACAAACTCTGTGCACGATTCCTCCGAGAGATGATGTCATTACGGGCTAATAATAACAATAATTTAGCACGCTTTCTCAGCTGCTCGCACCCGGCTCCCTGCTTGATTTTTCTTCAGTGTTTGCAAAGCTCGAGCGAACCAGACGCTCGCGCATACACAGAAAACACACAGAAGTCGTATTGAAAATGGCAGTGGAGAGATCTAATGCATCTAAGGCTGACGGGGGCCAGATCAATAAAGCTTTTGGATATTTTAAGAAAATGACTGAGGAGGCACGCAGACAGCCCAGAGCTGTGCTGAGGCTTCAGCGCTGTGTGTATTTAGAGAGCTATTCCTGAGGGGAAGGCAAAGAGCAGCAAAGCTCAAACAGAGCCACAGAGTCATTATTTTTAGTCCTGTTTGCTGTGGGCTCGTTCGAAACGCCCTCTCTCCTCCCCGGGAATAAAGAGCTGCAGCGCGAGAAGACAAATGGAACAGGCCCCGAGGAGAGCGCACACATCAATATAAAATCAGATACAACCATAATTATAATCACTCAGTTTCTTTTCTTTTTTTTTTTTTTACAGTTGTGCAGAGTCATTATGGTGGTGGGTTCAAGAAACTAGGAGCTGAAAAATCAAGTTCAAGTTCTGACTAAAACATTTTCCACATCAAACTACATTATACTTTGGCTCTTTGTGCTGGTGGACTTTTACAGGTCATTAGAGAGCAGGGAAGGTCTGACAGTGTGGCGCTGTGGGATTTCAGGGCTGAAAATGCTCCTTTATCATAGCCGGTCTGCTCTTCCCTGCAGGTGTGTGCGTGTGCTTGAAAATGTGTGGGTCTGAAAGTACACACATAAATGAATCTGAACGTTTGCATGAGGATGCCACGTGCGTGCGCCCACGTACGCCGGCGTGTGTGTGCGCACACCTCGACGTCCTTGTGCACGCACGCGTATGCCACTGAAGCACCAAAGACAGGAACTCATTCTGGTAGTGCTAATACAGAACAAAGCAGAGCCAGAGATGACATCTATGATCTATCACACTCAGCCACCTGCTTCCCAAAAAGAAGGCCATTTAAATGCCACATCTGCTCCAGTGCACCACCATCCACCAACCGTAAAACACAAAAGAACGCCAGAACACAGCACTCCCAGAATACATCAAATACTCCCCATATATCCATAGAATATATACAGTATATAGAAATGCACACTCACACATGCAGGATGCTCACAAACAAGGGAAGAGCTCACACTGAATCCTGACAACCACTCGAATAAAAAAATAATATATAACCTAATTTTTAGTTCCTAGTAACCCACACTGAGCCAAATGACGCATGTGCAGCTGTCATGTGTTGTAGAAATGGCCGAGGAAAACTTCAGAGGTCACCGAGGCCGCGCACGCCAAAACCAAAAGCCCATTGGTCACACAGCAAATGAGGTCCGACAAAATCTGACCGACCGTCCGTGTTCGGTTGGCTCACTGTGTGCACCGGGCCGCACTGGTGTGGACAAGAAATTAATGTGCTGTGCCGCTGTGTACCAACAGGAAATGATACAAGGCGAGCGCAGGCGAACAGCTGCAACTAACAACCACCAGTTTACATTTTTTGTCGTTTGACTCTGCCAAAAGTCGTGGTAACGTTTTCGGTGTATGTTTTTACTAAGCAGAACATCTAAAAAAAAATCTGGCAGATTTTTGGCATATTGATCCGCCAAAAACTAAAATCTGGCACGATTGTCTAGATTTAATGAATTTGGATCTGGATGCAGATATACATTTTAAAAAATCAAAACAGTTTCGATTGTTAAAGGAAGAGTTCAACATT
The DNA here is from genome assembly GCA_025331565.1 of Holacanthus passer. Classification (NCBI taxonomy): domain Eukaryota; kingdom Metazoa; phylum Chordata; class Actinopteri; family Pomacanthidae; genus Holacanthus; species Holacanthus passer. The sequence goes on from JAFREQ010000028.1 coordinate 4,301,804, forward strand.
TTGAAAACAAGCTTATGTATTTAAGAGTTCGATGAGAAGATCAATGTCGCTCTCATAAAGCTGAACTAATTAACGTGTTCTCATTAGTTTAATCTGTACAAAAATGAAGGTTGCTTTAAAGTAAACGCGTAGGACTGTGCAGCCTTTGTGAACATGCTTTCCGAGTGCTTTCCAGATCCTCATTTTCTGAGTGGACATCAGAGCTGCTGCACCACAGTCTGCCAATTTATTAGGTATTTGTTGTGTCCATCAAAGGTGCATTTAAAGACAGAGCATTTTTTTACTGGCATTTTAATGTACTTGATTCTGTGGCAAGCTCAGTAAACAGGATACATCTTTACACGCTCTTGAAAGAACTTACCCTTTAACACTTTTAAGATTTTAACATTATTCTATATGATGCTTTCCAGAAGCTATTTCACTTTTCCGACTGTCAATCATTCGACCTCGTCTGTTCGTCCTTCAGTTATTGATATCTTCTTTTCCCATCATATCAACAGCAGAGGGCTTCCCTGGGCTGTATCAGTGTAAGTGGACAGTGATAGTAGTGAGATGTAAGAAATGCTTCCAGGCAACATAAAGTGAGGTTATAGAGAGAACAATGTCAAGCTGTGCCACGCCGGAAAGCTCAAATCACAGAAAGAGCCACCAAAGAGGACGACATTGTTACGGTATTACACCCACAACAGGTCCACAAAGGCTCCACTGCATTATGATACTGGAGGAACATTCACTGAGAAAATATGTAGAAATATCTGCCCTTTTGCTGCCAGCCTCTTTCAATGCCACACTCAAAGATTCAAAGAAGGATATTTTCTCAAGTTCTCATTCAGATCATGAATAAAAGCAACTAGACTGCGCACAGAAGGAACTCATCTGTTTTCTCAGTGAAGCAACATGCAGCGCCAGAACAAACGCACAGAGAAACGCACATACAGCCATTATGTTAAAGACATTTAGGTCTAGAAATGTAGACAAACAGCCAAAATTCATACAGCTGCCTTACAGATATAGAGCTTATAACAGCAGGGTTCTGCTCCAAGAACATGTTCTGTAGCCAATGTTGCATAAATGTTGAATCCATATGTTGAATTTACATCATCGTTGTGGCAGTTACATAAAACTATAAAATATAAAATTCAAAGATCGGTTCCACTGTTAGTTTGCTCCTGAATCAAAGTCAACAAAAGCAAAAGGGGGGATCAGTAAAATTGAACTAGTATAAGTAGAATAATTTAGCCCAAAAAAAAATTAGCTTCAGAAAGCTGCATTCGCTTTTCCTTCAGTAACCCTTGAACAAGTCATAGGCCGGTATTTTGTAGAAGTGATTTTTTTTTTTTAAAGCTGAAACGCATTGAGCCTAATTTAAGAAAAGTTTAAAGAATTATTTTAGATATTCTGTTTGAGTCTTTGATCAACTCTACTGTATCAATAGTGGCCAGAAACATTTGGAAGCTCTGTTCAGTTTTTCATATTTTATTTTTAAAACATACTTTTAATTCCAGACAACAGCAAATAATAGAATCAGATTTAGAGCTTTTAAGGTGAAATATTAGTTAAGAGAAGAGAAGATATTCCTTTATTAGTCCCACAACAGGGAAATTAATTATTTCGTTTTTCCTGTTTTCATATTTGTTAATTGAGCTGTTCGCCTGTTTTGTCTGCTGCCTCTGTTGTGTTGAACATTGGTGCAAATTAGAGACTGTAGTTGTCTGATGTCCTGATGTTTAAAATTGATAATCAGATGAGTCCAGTGTAGTTCGACCATCAACTGCAAAAACATACCTTTCTGTAATATCTTGATGGAACAATGATTGTAAACATAAATACCAAGACAACAGCTGAACAAGAGAAATCAACAACCGGGGTCTTGATTTGTTGCAGGAAAAAAATATGACTTATGTATTTGTGTGTCAAGTTTCAATATCAGTGCCAGAACATTAGCTGAGTTTTGGTACAAAAAAAACAATATTGTCTTAAGCTAAACAGCAGTAACATATGTTTACCTGAATAAAATTCAGTATAAAAATGAGACAATTGTGTCTTATGTGACATATTCTCTCGTCCAATTATCCACAAACAGACAGGAAGCGACAACTTTTTCCATTTTGAGGATTTCGGTTTCTCAGGGTTTGTTATTGCTGAACTGTATCAGCGAGCGGTGAGATCACTTTTTGACCCTGTTTGTTTAGCATGGGAGGCTGGCTCCGGTTCAGGAGCCACCGAGGAGGCTGCGTGGGCTATTTTAATGAACTCCCTGCTTCGGAGTGATGAATAGGTGTGTCTGAGCTCAGTGTCTGCTCCACCCCTTCAGAGGGCTCAACTACCAGGGCGCTCGTAAGCAGAGCCTCACGCTCACACACACACACACACACACACACACACACCTATATTCATGTATACTGATAACAAACACACAGCACATGCTTATATACAATGTGCACATAAAAACACACACATCACATCAATGCAGCAGTATCCTTGGAAACAAATCCAAAACTGACATTCCTGACAGATGAGAAACGCAGAAAGATGAAAGGACATATTAACATCACCCTGAACCACAAACAGCATCAAGACAATTAACAAAGAAAAGTCAACAACTCAATAAATCTAATGCTGCACATAAAGGGCCTGAAATCTTCTCATGCAAAATCTTACTGGGTGATGTGATGGGTTCTTGCACAAACATGTGATTTCCTCTACAATTTTGGTTATTTCACTTGAGATTCATGTCGGTTTGAAGTGGGCAGGGTTCTGTTACAAACAGATTATGTCACTTATTTTCATGCACCGATCAGAATTTTAGCAGTTTATGACTCTTCTGATGAAATCTGATGTCAAACGTGAGATTTAGTTCTGCTGCGAATAAAATTTTGATTAAAATCTCATCAAACCAAACACCCACACAGCTGTGATGAAACGGATTGATAAATAATAACTAAGGATGTTTTTTTATTCTTATTTTGACTTTAGTTGTTTATTCAGTGATGAAAATGTGACGACTAAGAATTTTTTTCGGTAAATTGAAATGATTGATGTTACAGTTTGAATAATATTTTAACTTTTGTTTCTTTTCCTCCTAAGTTTGACTAACATGAGGGTTTGTTAACAGTCTGTCTGATCGTCTCACTGCTCAGGTTTCCTGCTCCATTAGAACTATTTTCAGCGACTCCCCACATCTCAGCCATCATGTCGGTGTTTGTAATATTATCAAAACTGAAAGAAACGACAGCCAGAGCTACAAAAATAAAACTCATGTTGTAATAAACCATAGTTGTCCTTTAGGAATATTGACTCACTATAAGAACTTATAAGCTCTAACTACATAATTGCTTTGAAACAGACCCTGAGTATCTGATGTTTGTGCCGTACCATGGTGTATTGCAGTCGGCTCTCTGAGAGGAAAAAGCTGAATTTATTAACCTTTATTTATCCATGGTAGACTTGATGAGCAGGTCATCTTTTGTTCAGAGGTGCTGCGTTGCACATCCACCAAAATGCCTGGGAGGAAGGAAGGATGAGCAAGAGACATATAGACCACCATCACTTCAGCCTCTTTTTCTGAGCGCATGAAAGAGACAGCTCCTATAACATATCACAGTTCATTAGCAGTGAGCCAGAACCGTTTCATTTTCCTCCCTTTTCGCCGAAGATTTATTCTCCTCCTCATCGCGGTCAGGATGATGTTCTGTCAGATTCTTACACTTGTGTCATAGAACATGCTCTTTGGAGAGGACGTGCTCTATCTGTAGCCTCGTTTTCTCTGGCTTCGCTCCAGCACTATGAGGGGGAAATGCCTTCGCAACCCTCGCTGTAATGCAAATGTCCAAGTCCGTGTCCGGCTCTGTAGTCCCAGCAGTGCCCATGGGGCCTTCTGGGTAAGATATGCCATATCTTAATACAGAATCACTGTCTGTCAAGTCTCACACCATTAATTCTATGGAGGCTCCACAAACTGTTAACTGTCAAGCTATCAGCTCCCTCTCTTCCACCCTCTGTCTCTCCCTCACTTCTTATAGACCTCATTTGCAGATAATAGGCCATAGAGAGGGAAAAGTGCCCTTTTTAATTATCCAGAGGATTATGAGGTTTGAGTTGTTCCCAAATGCTAATACATAGATCGCAGCTGTGCATCTTTGCATAAGGAGGAGTATATTACCCTTCCATTTGGCCTCTGTTGCTGATGGCTTACAGCTGATCTTTGCACACCTCATTTGACGGGGGAGGGGAAAAAAAAGGCAGAAAAGCTGTGCATGAGAGACCTGTGAGCGTAATGAGGTTCTGAGATCTGACTGGGGAGTAAATGCCAGAACACACACAGTTAATGACAGAAACGAACGACGGAATCAATCAGGAATTCGTTTTATTTTAATAAGAGATACTGATGAGGACGATTTTACGGCGGTGGCTACAACTCATTAATCAAAACTTAGTATTGATCATCGCAAACAATTCTTAGTGTTTGATTTAATTTATTGTAATTGAGTCGCAGATGAGTGAAGTTTACAGGACAATTAAGTGATGTAAGTCGTTTCGCTCAGAAAGTGCACTCAACTAACTTTCCAATAATCATTCAAAGATATTTGCCTTTATTGTGCCTCTGTTTTCTGTGGTAAATTGGACCCATCAGCATCTGTAAGGAGCTTAAACGTACACTATGAAATACATCCACAAAAAGAGGATAACAAGGAGAACTGAATCTATTTTCTACTGTATGTTCTTGGCTGACACTGAATGAACTTGACGGGCACGAACACAGATATACTGTGCATGATTCACATACCCATGAGACCCAACAAAAAAGAACTGGCTCTATAGGCATCAGTATGACACACACAAAAATACACTAAACACTAATACCGACTTCAAAAATCTTTGAATTTGGCACGTTTCTGTGTGTTTCATGTTCCCACCACGCACATGATAAAATATCAGTATAGGTTTCAGCAAATCAATAACATTCACAGTCCTCATTAATTACAGCTGCTTTGCAGAGGTATACATGATTTCAACACACCCACATGCTCTATATGCAGTCCCCAAACAACACAGCGGAAACTTATTTATTTTCTTCTCTTTAATTCTGTATTTTCTTCTTGGCTCGCTTAGCTGCTACTTTGTCAGCGAATGTGGGAGACAAAATAATTGCCTCTATATTTCCTGAATTGATTTCTTGCACAGTTCTAATACAGTGGTCAGGCTGGTACTCAGGCATCCATGACAGGCCCTTGTACTGCAGGCTTTGTATTTCTTGGCAAAAAAGCACTCAAGAGTCAAGAATCTCTTTTTTTTCTTATTTTCTACAGCTTGTTATCATGGTCAAGCATTAACAATCAAAAATCCCTTGAAGCAAATCCATCCATCCAGCAAGCCAAAACTCAGCTGAAGCACAAACTGTCAGGAAGAGATAAAATGGATAACTGAATTAACCTAATGAAGACGCACAAAAGCTATTATGAAAATACAACATTCTGGTAATTCCCAACCTGAGGCTGATTAAGAAGATGGATTATTCTCAAATCTTTGCTTTTTATATTGTGTTAATTCTTTCATATGTGGTTTTATCTCTCCAGGCCTCTAAAAACTGTTCCAAATTCATTGGTTAAAGAGTTCATAATTCAATAAAATACGATGCAACCTGTGTGCAAGAAGTGCAGGAAGTTCATGTGTTGCATTGCTTTAGTATTTACATCATCTGAATGAATCTGTTGAGCACCTTTCAGGCCAAAGATCGCAGGCTATTCTGACAGTGGAAGTAATTTATGCTTCATTAATCTTCCAAAATGTTGAGCTGTAGGCTACATAAGGCTCATAATTTATGAAATCCTGTTTACTGCATTTACTGTGTTAATTGTATTGATTCTACTTGTGCATTTTTTTCAAAGCAATCGAAGCAAACTTTGGTATGCATGGTGTATCATGGCAGTAGCAGAAATAAGAACAATCATTAACCAAATTCTATCATAACATCAAAATAAAAAGTATAATAAAAAGTATACAGTAGTGAAACGACATCAAGCCGTCCACAGGAGCGAGGCTCACATCCAAACCCACAATAAAATCCTTTTCTATTCACAGACATTTGCAGCCTGCACATACAACCAATTCAATCAATCAATCGATCAATTATAGATACCATCTCTTCAGCATGGCCTTAAGAGAACAGAACAATTTAACAAAAGGGACCATAAATAAAAAGAGCTATGGACACAACAGCAACAATACTAGGCTACACACAGTAAATCAAATGATGCTTCACCCAGTCAGACAATACAGTGATATACAGTACGAACAGTATAAACCTGACAGCAGCTACAACCCACAAACACACACATCAAAGAGTTACAACAGCCAGCGAGTCCGTTGATGTCCTCGCCCGTCTGACTGTCAAGTCTTCAACATCGTCCACAATCTTCAACTTCTCTGCTCATTCATTCTAACTGCAGGATATAAACTGTGTAATCAAGCTCTCAAGCTCCTCAAAAACTTGCAGTCACAACTCTGACGGGGAGTTTTTGATTTGGGTCACTTAGTTTGCTCCCTGGTGGTGAATTTCGATAAATTAAAGTGGATGCAACCATTTTTTTTAACTAATACAATAATGTCAGTGTTGAGCCCATAATGACACCATCCTTAATTTGATTGTGCAGAGTAACAGAGTAACAAGAGTAGATGTAACTTGGTACGGCAAGCCCCGAGGGAAAAACACTCAGTCACTACCTGCACTGCTTAAAGCAACTTTATCACACAGCGCTCGAGTGAGTTTCTAACACGGTTTAATGTGGTAATGTCTCCATTTCGGTCGCTGGCAGTTAGTTTGGTAACATATAAAAGCCAAGTAGGTGGGAAAAGGAAAGAGGTTTTATCAGTGTTGTACTCAGGCTGTGGCTATTTCCTGGAAAGTGGAGCATTAGAAATGATTTTTTTTCAGCACTTGTTATTGCTTTGCTTTACAGGGTCACTTGATGGCCTCCCAAAAAAAAGAAATGCACTCATTTCTTATTAGTTTCTTATCTAGGTTTCTTCATTTTCAACCAAAAGTAAAAAAAATTATGAGGACAAGATGATGAAGTAGATCATAAATTCGTGTTTTGCAAAAAGCAAACTCCTCCTGCCATCTACTCTCTTTAATGGGTAGAGTCTTTCTTGTATGCTTTTGCAGTTCTTAATTACTTAACTTGCGCTCCCTGTGGTGAATGTTCGGTATAATGACCCCCTTGAATCTTCCCTTCTGGTACAGACCGCTCTTTAAATTAGGCAACGGCAGATGAGGTAACCACCACCCACACGCTGAGCTGAATGATGGAGAATATGGGGCCCGGCTCCAGAGAAACGAAACGAGGACAGAAGTTGAAGAAGATCAGAAAAAAAGAGAAATGCATTTTGTCCACTTACACCGGTCTCGACTCCCGCGGTCCGGCCGTGAACCCAGTTTTCCTTCAGATCTAACCCCTTGTCTAACATTGCCTTTCCTCTTAGCAGGCCAGCAGGGTGAAGACACCCTTTGAACCTCTTTAACACGACTTCATGACATCTCTGCAAAAGCCCCTCGCGCCCTCCGTGTGAGAGAGGGAGGAGACGACACGCAGGATTGGCAGGGAAAGCAAGCAGAGAGCGAGAGTGCATTAGACCTCCGGCGTCAACTGAGGCATCAATTAATGAGCAGCCTGGGAATGTGTCCATCCAGACACACTCTGCACCGGGGTGCCACGGGAGGCCATGCCGGGGCCACAGACGGCTGGGGGACATGAATAATTGAGGTCCCTGTTTTAAATGTTTAAATGAATTAGGGCCAGGGGAAGAGGTGTTAAGAGATGTACAAGAGGGAGGAAGGGAATGGCAGCAAAAATACCCCCATTATGTCTCTAATCATGAGGCAGAAAGGTGGTCTGTGTCGGAAGTAAAACTTGCTCAGTCACGTCATTAGCAGAGTGGCATGAGTGCACGTTAAGTCCCACATAAAACTAGCTTTGACAATTGCGTCGGCAGATTTTTTATCTGTGCACCAGCAGTGGGAAATAATGGCCTCATTTTGACAGAATTTAAATACATGCACGTGTCTTCGCACTGGCACAACATTTCACCCTAATTCTGTGAGTATTAAAGCCAGACACTGACATCCTGCCGCCATAAATCCAACCTCAGGACCCGAGCAGCGGGTGACGTCCCAACAAATATTAAGATGCCATCGTCTCTTACTTTCTGCTGTCCTTCATCTCATTTGTACTTCCATTGAATAACTTTTCATCCAGACAACAAAGACAAATGGTTACCTCTTTCTACAGGTGTCTTTATTTATTATTGACACATAATTTACCAATGATTTATGGATCAGTTGAAAATTATCACTAAGAACATATTTGGGGTTGCCAGGTTGTGAAAAATCTGGCTTGCTGGCATTTATCCTCTAACATAACAACTGATTTGTCTCTCTGCTAATGACTCACAAATGTTTGCAACTGCAGACCTGATGGCTGAAAAACTGACACGCACATGAGCATTTACTGACTTATAACTGCAGATTGAAGACCTTATCAGACACTGTTAATGTAATGACCCTTTATTAATGACTTACTAACATTAGTAACAGCAGATTTGAGTGTCATGAGAGTAATGGGTTTCTCTCTTTCTCACTTTCTAATTAGCCATCAAAGCTGCAGCTATAAATGTTGGTCATTAATAAATAGATTTATGTCCAGATGCTCTTCAGCCCTTTTCCAGAAGTGGTCAAATGTGGCAACCAAAAAGCTGTCTCTAAGATTCTGTTTTTGCTTTGTTATTGAATCAATGATAGTAAAGAGGCAGACAGGAAACCGGTGTACCCGACTGCAGTCAAACAAGTTGCAACACAACTGCAACCATTGGATATCCACGGTCAGAAAGTGAAACCAGACTTCCTCTTTGCTACTATTCTGAAGTCTGAGGATTTTCTATGTGGCATGTTTACCTGCACGCCGCCACAGCCAGAAAATGTTCCTGCTGAAGTGCTGCCAAGATTTTCAACAATCTCAGCCACTCAATCAGGGTTTGGAAAAGTAGCCCCACTCTGGCCTTTGAAACTTCAGCTCCTTTTCTTTTCAACTACTTTCTTTTAGTTGAACTACTTCACTTTATTCGAACGGATTTCTGTGATCATTTTATCTGGTGATAAAAAAAAAAATCCACGATTGAAATCAGCTCCCTGAATAACTGTGAGATCTGCAACTGCCCTGGTTTTCTCAAATAACTGCCGTATAAGAGCCATACAAGCCATTTCAGCTCGATGTTTACTAAATTGTGGAAAGGCGCAGTGTGTGACACTACAGCAGCTGATATTTGCACCAGCCAGTTGTCAGCAGGACACGGAGGGTAAACAAAGCCCTACTGATTGGCAGCCGTTCCACTCCACAGAATCCAGCAAAGATGGCTCAAATTGGATGCAAAAACAGCACACTTAGATTTCAATTTCTCCTCACAGATGGGAGCTCCACGCACATTGCTTGTGATGTGCCTCCAGTACCTGAAACTGGGGAGTAAACAATGATCAAATTGATACAGTCCCAAAGAGGCTACACGCATGCTGGGCGCTCTGGGCTCACACTGGTTTCTGAGACAGAACAGACAGACAGGCGGCCAAAAAGATGAGATAAGAGGTGGTATCAGGCTCCTTCGATGTGGGTGGCTTCCTCCGAGCTGCCGGAGCACCACTGCTTCTCCTCTCTCTTTCATTTTCTCCTTCTCAACCTCTCTCAGGCCGACGTCCAAAGCCCAAGAGAAATTAGTCACCCCGCACGCTGCGTTGAGGGAGTTGTTGTGCGTGTGTGTGTGTGTGTGTGATCGTGAAGGAAGGAGCGAGCGAAAGCAAGACTAAAGAGAACAAGGAGGGAGAGAGAACAAAATTGTTTTCCATCCCAAGGCTTATAATTCTGCTTTATGTCTGAAAATGGATGCGAGTCTGAAGAGAGGACATCAATCTAAGCATTAGAAATGTGCTGCAGTCACGGGGAAAGCCTTTGTACTGATACGGGAGTGGCCACGAGAGGAAGGACGTGATAAAGGAATCCACAACGGCCTCTAAGATTAAGAAATAGCTCATACAGAGTTTGAGCCACAGAAGTCTATTGTGAAAATGACCCCTTTAAAACTGTCCACCTTAAAATCAATGTCAGGATCAATGCTGCTAGCAGGCGTCTCATTTTTCTATAAGCTGAATCAACACGTGTTATATTTTGTGAGCTGAACTGGAATTAAGCTGAATACATGTAAACATCTTTGTGAGCCCGAGGTGATGCACATATCCTCCCACATCTCAAACCTCAAACCAAGCTGATTTGTTGATCCAGCCTGAGTTCAGAAGTTGTTTGGGCGTACGTTTCAGCGTTGTACTGCAAATCTCAGGAGATCATCTGGACGAGCATCACACAGTAAATTCCTCTTCAGCTTAATATTATCTTGTCCAATTACGTTGATGAATCCAAATATCAGACGTCAGATATCTATTGTGCTTTTTCGTGTGTGTGTGTTCGATCCTACAGACCTTCTAGATACAGATTTAGACTAAAAGCTGAGTATTTTCTCATCCGATTTTCATCTATATGATTTTATTCACTGTACTGTTTTAATATTATTGTATAGCATCCACTTGGTGTACAACTTTTTTAAAATTGATTTGAACATCTCCAATCCTGGATCAAAAATACTCCCCGTTTGCTTTGAGGTGAAACTATATTGACACAAGATCACAGTAGAAACCTGTATATCCCTCACACACAATCCTATGCTGCATCAGTTAGTCACATTAAAATGTGACTGATAAATCAAAGTGCAAAAGAATAATTAAAAGTGAAATGTTCCCAGTGTATTTATAGTGCAAGTACATTGCGCACAAACTGACTGATAGAGGGGGCGTGTTTGAACGGATGAAAGAAAATCTTGAACTGCAGCTCCCCTTGAGCTAATTCTATCATGGTGGAGAGATAACACAAGTACCCAGATTTCTGTTTCTCATTCTCATCTTGTGCATTAGATCAAGGCTCAGGCGTTGGCTTCTGCACAATGCATTTAATGACATGGGTACATTTCTTTTGAAGATAGGCGCCTGCTTTGAAGAGACCTCAGCTTTTCAATTGCAGGGATCTGATGATGAAGAAACCTGACCGGCCTCCATGTCGGGTCACAAAATTCAACGTCCTATTGTTCGCGTGTCGAGGGACAGGAGGGCAGAAGGAGGGCCTGCCTGAAACCATGTAAGCAAACCACAGGAGGAAATAAGAAAGCACCCCTGAACATGAGCAATCCTCTATGAAGCAAATGGAGAGACCTTTGACATTAATTGCCAATTTCAGTGAGTCCAATTCGTTTAATTATAATCGCAACAGGGTTGCCTTTCTCCTGTTTTCTCGACAAAGAAATAACAAACGTTGAAAATAACAGGCTCATTTTTAAACCCTGTAATTGCAATTTTCTACTCAAATTGCAGGCTAATGATTACAGGCACGAGGTGGAGCTTGACAACAACACCAGAAAAGAGCAGGAGAGGGGGAAAAAACACATTGCTAAAGACCCTGAGGCATCACAAGAGAGGGAGAGAGAGAAACAAATCTGCCAACAAAAAATGAGAGCTCCCTCACTCCAACAGGAACCAGGCTTTAGAAGTGGGCTTCTCAAAATCTGCAATTCCCCAACCTTTTCACCGGGCCAATGGTTAAGGGCTTGGAGAATTGAGTTCCTCGCCACTGTGCTGGAGAAGGAGTTGATGGGAATTCAGCGCAAAGGCACAATATTGAGAGCGAAAGCTGCCAAACACTGGGTACCTCAAGGAAAGGGAACAGAGAGATGGACTGAAGGAGGAAAGAGGGAAAGTGGGGCTGGTAGAAAAGCCTGATGCCCAAAACCACCTCCATGGACGAATGGATTCCTAAGCTCTGCTGAGGCTTCTCCACTCAAACCTCGTTGTCCTCAGTGTCCAAAGCACTCGAAGACTCAGCTGGAGAAATTCCCTGGCTGACACACATGACTCCTCCTCCGTGCACAGAGTATGTTCAGGACCATTTGGGCTTAGAAAATGCTTGTTTGCTTTCTTGTCTTCCTGCACAAATGGTGATCTGGGAATCCAGTTGGATTCAATTCAAAAGATGAAAGAATCCTTTTGAAACAATCATAATCTGAATTCAAACATGGATGCACCTCCAAGGATTATGTACATCAGTGGTTCCCAACCTGTGGATCGGGGGTCACAAGTGGGATCAAGAGATAAATCTGAGTTAAAAGATGTCCCACAGGATAGGATATGGACAGTTCAGTGTCTCTTGGTGAGAGGTGAGATGGTCAGGGAGCTCATATTCGTCTGCATGTGTTGCTATAGGCTGGTTGAGCTGCACCTGAATATCTTCCAGGTTGAAGTAGGCTACTGTTTAAAATGATCATCTATTTTAGATCCGACTGCCACTGTTTCAGCTACACTAGTGCCGGAGCACAACGTGACCAGAACTTTTCAAGTCTATCATCAAACACACCTGGCGAGTAAAATCCTCATCAATCCACTGTGCAGTTAGACTGAAGAGAGACACTGGGTTGACACTGTCCAAATATCAAGGATGAAAGTGAAGGCGAATGTCCTGCTGATGTGCTTTTCACAAAGTCATGCAGCTTTGGTTATACAGCTACCTCTGCTCCGGTACACTGACAAAAAATCCTTTATTATCCACAACTGGCAACGGCTGGTCATCAAGAGCAATGTAGTGGGTAAGAGCTTCAGTTATTTTTACTGCCCATATGTTGTCTCCAGGTCGTCTTTTCTCTCGCCTCGCCAACGTTTGCTGCAAAGTTGGTTGTTGCTGTTTCCGACTGCCTTCATTAGCAAACTCCTTGAACTCTGCGTTGTGCTGGCTCTTTGGATTTTTTATCAAATTACTTGTGTTGAAGGAGCCACTTTTCACCCCCCTCTTCACAACTTAGCAGATCATAGTTTGCAGTCTGCTCTACTTTTGTCATCATGGCTTAATCCTAAAATATCTCCAAACTGCTGACGTTGCTCCCCCTCCACCGACCTGCTCAACTGATGAGAGGTTAACGTCACGCTGCCATAAAGTGATACCAGGCAAGGCTGTATCAGAGTGGTTTTACGAGTACATGAGCACAGTATCAGACCTGACCAATACCCGACACTGGTATTGAGAAATATTAGAAATCCTAAAAACAAATACCCATTAAAAAAAGCAGGAATTTAAGCAAACATTTATTCCACTATTGAACGATGGCTTTACATGCACGACATGAGGCGAGTCATATGAACTTTGCATGATCAAGTCTTATAAATCACAGTCTGCACTCCAGTCACGTCCACTGAGCGACCAACAGGAGGAACTGATATAATTCAACAACATCACAGCCCACAAACGACGTTAATAGATACGTAAGAGACACTGAAGACACACACATCATTATCATAAACTCTCAGGAAAACACCCACTTTTGCAAACACTTCAGCTACGAACACGCTCTCTCTCTCTTTCCTTCTCACAAACATACACACCCACAACCAAACATGCACGCAGCAAATCAGATCAAATGAATAAATAAGAGATGGTTGTGCTTCACAGCCTAATCTCTGTGGAAAAAAAGCAGCTTGCCGCATCTGCAAGGATCAGCCAGGGCGAGTGTGAGGGACACTGCTGGCTTCCAGGAAACCAATTTGTTTGTTTATTGTCTTGGTGTTTTGTCGGCGGTTACAGTTCATTGCAGTCAGCCCATCTTGGGCATGCTCCTTTAAATGGCATCTATAAAACATGGGATGTGCTCTCCCCCACATCCTCCTCCTCCTCCTCCTCCTCTGTACATGACGGAGCTGCACACGAGCGTAACAATGCTGCATTTCGTTCGCTATGGTGGGGCTTTGAATTTCCCTTTAAACACCCGACGGATTCACCCCAGCAGCTCGAGTAGGCGCTTTGAGAGGTGGAACAAACTGTGCTTTCTAAACACATTAGCCTATGAACACCGCTGAGCAGCGAATCTCGGGGTGCTGAAATCGGGTGTAATCATGTAGATAGATGGCTGACTTTTTATTGTTCTGTTAAGCCAAATCTGCAAGGCTGGTGGTGAATACAGAGTTTCTGGAAATGATGCAACACCCAGGATTTTATGGTTAACTCGTGGTGCTGCAGTGCTGTGTTCCCTGTGACACAACACTGGGCTGTCACATGTATATGCATCCTGCACAAACAGATATGTTTGGCATGCCCCAACCCCCTATAGGAAATGCAGAGATGTCAGTGTTACATGGAGACATCTGGAAGGGATGAAGTCTCAACAGGCAATCTTAACAGCACAACTACCGCAGGGCTGTGCATGCATACATACGCCGAGCAGAAAAATTGTACAAAAACTGTATGTATTGTTTTGTCTCATGCCTGCAAACACAAGCCACACTCTCATATCAGGCCCTATTGATCTGACAGAGTGAGCAGGAAGCTGGCGGAGAACACAAATACTGCCTGGGGTGGCTCCTTAAAACTAGAGACAAGCCTCTTATCCATGGTGTTCTCTTCCTCTGGAAATCACCTGGTGGCTCATGCATATCAAGTACTCTCCCCGAGCCTCAGTCTGCGCTCTGCCTTCTCCAGGCTCTGCTGTTTATTGCAATGTCTGTGTAATGGTGGCTTTAAAAGAAAAACACACACACACACACACACACACACACACAAACACACAACTGAAACGGCAAGCTAACCTCTGCATTCTGGTGATTTTGCAGAGATGTTTGTCGCCACCAAAAACAGCATGAGCAACCATTTCTGGTCTTGCCGCTTGTTTGGGAATATGCACGTCACAGAGCAATATGAAAAGGTTATGATGGCGGCGTGTTTACAGGTGCAGACACAACTTTATTCTAAGCCTTTAGCTCCATAACTAATTCCCACTTTTTATGACAACCGCTGCAGAGAGCACAAATCTTTTTCCAAGTTTCCAGCGTTAGTGTCAAATACAGAGGGACTGTCACTGGGATCCCATCTCCAGTAATCCCAGGGTGGCCTTTGCTCTGCCTGTCAGCAATACCAACCAATAACACTGCACAATAAAACCCTCCAGAACAACAGTGGGCCTCAGGCAGCTTCAAGGGCTACTGACGGCGATCTATAAAACAATATAATGGGTTGCCTGTCAGTGAGTGTGAAAGGGAAGATCTACGCCTCCTCTGACTCTCTGAGGGGACTTCAATTAATCACAGCAGAATTGTATCACACCGCCATAGGAGTGTAAGGTTATTACCATCCCCATATTCTGCAGGATGAAATGCGATGATAGCACTAATTGAGGGATGAGAAGAAAGAAAAAAAAAAACAGCTGACCGCACACGGCTTGTCAAGGGGACGAAGGGCAGATAAAAGAACAAGGAGATAGGCTGAGGTGGGAAAAAGAAGACGAGGTGGGGGGAGAGGTTGTAGAAATATTCACTGTGGTGCGTAAGCATAATCATAAATATCTACAGTCTGTGTGCAGAGCAGCTGACAGCAAACACAAGAGCCAGTTCTCATCAGGGACTCCATCCGTGTCTCCTCAACATAATCCAACAAGATAACAGCATTGTACTTTTTCTTAAGTCACAAACAAGCTGCTTAGAGCCGGAGCTGCTTTTCTTTTGCCTTATTTTGGACTTATGGTGGGAGAGAGGGTCACGCTGATAGAGGACACGGCTCCTGGTTCAGACCTGGCTGGAGAGCTTTGCTGTTCAGGGTTATCTTTACTAAAGTGCAGGTGATGGAGAGGATGGATATAGAAATATTATGCACTGAACACATTAAACATCTGATTAAATGTAATCTACTGCATCACATACCATGATAGAGACAGACATACAGATAGATAGATAGATAGATAGATAGATAGACAGACAGATGCATCAGTTAGAGATGATTATGTGCCAGTTTTTCCACAAGATTATCTGATCAATCTGGTTTCTTTTTCTCTGCAGCCAGGATCAGATAATAACTTGTCTGCATGCTGATGAGACCACACACATACATGCACACACATACACACATCACTCAATTTCCTTTTATAAACATGTTTCTAAAAAAAAGTTTCTCCCTGTATTTGCACACAGAAAAGAGTTCCTTCAGTGCCTTTGTGCACCCAAATTGAGTAGGAGGCAAAACTTGCTGTCGGTCTAATTTAAGCAGTCAGTGATGATTTCATGTCGCTGCACAGATCTGATTGTCTCGACAGGGTGAACATTTCCCAGCCTGCAGCTACACCTGAACGCCACTTTCGCTCATTAGTTTTTGCAGGAGCTCGCTGCTTGTCTCACAAGTTAATAAGTATTTGTCATAGTGGAAACAATCGATATCCCAATCGATCAGCTTAGTTTATTCATAGGTAATTTCGCAGTCACGTGTGAGTTGCAGAGATTCGTGCATTTCTGCTCAATTCAAGGTTGCAAAAGCCCAAAAGACAAATGTTGCAGGTGAATTGACAAACCGTGCACGTGAACCTACCTGTCGTTGTGCTGTCAATTAATCCTCAGAAGCGTCCCTTTCATTTATTCTCCATTGTCAACCACAAAACCCACACATGCCATTTCCTCGTCGCTTCAAAACGCCCATAACCTAAAAAAAAAAAAAAAAAAAAAATCACTGATCTAATGTCCAAACTCTGCAGACGCACAATCCCTGAGTCAAACAAGTCTGAACTGGGGCTGCAGGCGACTCGCAGGCGCTGCACCTGAAAGTCTATAAAAGTTGCTGGTCCTCCGGTTCTGGATCACAACTTCCACAGCAGCAGGACAGTCAGACCTCATCGTCTCTGGATTCATGCATGATGTGGTTTGATTTCTTTTCTTTTTTTTTCTTTTTTTTTTTTTAACAATCCTGCTTGCAGTTGGGTTTTGGTCTTCGTGCAGTTGGAGAAATGGATTTGAGGATTTGTCCGCTGGATGAGAGAGAGCAGCCGGATTCAGCTCACTTTGAGTGTGTGTGTGTGAGTGAGTGTGTGTGAGCGTGTGTGGAGGCTGCACCGGTGTTTTAGCGCCACCCAGTGGAGGTCTGTGCACGAGGTCTGCAGAGAAAAATCTCATCCAGCTTCAGATGATGATGACTGGATGGCTGAGCCCTTCTTGTGAAGACAGCAGACTATTTATAGCAGAGGAGTAAAACTTAGCACAAATTGCCTCCAGATTTGCAGCATTATTTATAAATGATTGATAGATTGATTTTCACCATTACTGAGGAAAATGTATTGCAAACAAACCAAAGGGGCCAGTTTATGATGTTGTATGATTTTGGGGCTATTTTGGGTCAGTGGGTATGAATATAAAATATTTAGGGACTGCATGGAAGTTACTTGCATTTGAAGGGTTGATGAATGTTTTATTCTTTAAAAAAAAAAACAAGGCCCCTCTCCAGCATTATTGATATAGATTTTTTTTAATATTTAATTTGGATCCACACCCCTTCACAACCCTCCTCCCAACATCTCAACGTAACAGAGAGGTGAAAATTCAGCCTCTTCCTAGTTCTAAATAAATGGATAGTCAGTGGTTATCGCAGCCGCTAAATGAATGAACCGGGAACCAGCGACAGCTCTGTGCTGAAGGACTTGTTCACAGCAATATTTTTACCCCACCCACTGTGTCAGCTGCATATGGCAAAGCACACCTCCAACCTTTTTATGTATTGGGTCTCACAAAAAAATAAAATAAGATCGAAATGATTAAATAAGTAACCTTTTTTTTAACCATTTTTATTTTTGCCAATGGTAGCAAAATAGAAATGACCTCCCCTCCTCCCCTAATAATTTGTGTACTGTCCCTTACTCAGAACAACTTAAGTGTTATGACATGCATTAGGCTCCTGACTACTCACCCAGGTTATGATAATACATTTGCTTGTCTCTGACATTCAACTTCCGCTCTCCTCGAGCATTAGTGCCCGGTCTGCAAAGGCTTTCCGGTCTACAAAGGCTTCCCCCCAGTAATTGCATTATCATCTCTCCATTTCTCAGGCAGTCTCTTTCGTCTGCCACCCCCCCTCCCTCCAAACGGCAGGAATGGGCGAATCAATACCAACCTTTGAAATAGCCTGTGGAGATGGGAGGCAAGCATTTGGGTTTGGATTTGATTGATTTTGGACACCCTCAGAGAGTGTTATCATCATAAAGCCAAGGCCATCTACCTCATAGACGGCTCCGTAAACACACGCACACACACACATGCGAGCAGATACAAAGGGCAGAATGCACAAATCCCAGGGGAGCGAATAAAAAAAATGTCAGGCTATTATCACTGGCCGGGCTGAGATATAAAATTCAAAGCAGATATGTAGACCAGAGCCAGGCTTCTCATCACTTCATAATTGCTTATGAATAGAGAAGCTGTTATTTTGATTCTGTTTACGTAATTTATGATATGATTCTCAAAGTCATCAACTTTCTTTCTTCCTCCCTCTCTGTCTCACACACACGCTGACAGAGGAGATGACCTCATTAATCTTTAGTGCATTGTATAGACCTATCCTGTCATATCCCTGACACTGTGGTTTGTGACACAGCCCTGCTCATTAAATCATATGACAGGATGAGGTCAGGCGTGAGGTAAGGTGTCTCAAGCTGTGTGCGCGCAGATAAAGCCAGCAGCATTAGAGAGCTTCGACAACAACTGTACTGTAGGTGGCAGCTGAGGTGAGTCATGAGGTAATCCCAGTTTGTGAGCATTTGGCATCAAAATCTAATAAAAGTCTCTGGTTTTGTCTCTTTGAGGTCACGCCGCAGGGGGACAAGAAACACACATCCGCCGCGTTTGAGGCGTCATGTGATTTGGCAGCTCACAAAGGAAACCTCGCTGCCTTTTCAGGTCTTGTTACTGTAGGTGGCACCTTGCGTAACTCTCATCATCCCATGCTTGTCATCCTGTGATTACTTTAAGTTCATACAGGGAACAAGAGTTGTGGGGGGGCTCCGCGGCCTAACATTGATTGCGGTGGCTCGGCTTAAAATAACAGCACCCTGCAGGGAGGAGTGCGAGCCCTCTGCCTGAACCCTCGCTCACCTTCACCACGGAAGTGTGTTTGAAGACAGTGGGACGTCTACCAGAAAATTGCAAGAGGAAAAATAGGAGGCATAATGGCTTCAGGAATGGAGCCGGCCATCAATAATGCAGAGGAAGCAGCAGTTAATGCCCCCTTTAATTCAACAGGTCTGCAGACGCCGGGACAGTTATTCTTCCTCCGCTGCAGATGCTCGATGAGTGGCAGCTACATCAGGCTTTATGGCTTTGTGCGTAGTTGCATTGCCAGGTCTTTCCCCCGACCTCAATCCAGATTGCAGAGCCATTAAGGGGTTTTCATCAGGGGCCCGCCCTAATAGAGTTTCCGACTTCTCCAACTCGCTCAGATACCAGAGGGGAGCTGTAGCAACAGAGAAAGAAATAATGTCCAGCCAAAGTCAGAATATATGAACTCAATTTAGGCTGAACAGTGAGAGTACTGAAACAAAAAGAAGGCATTACAAAAACAGTCAATATTTCCCTGCAAAATTACCATATAGAACGTATATTGTCTTATATTCAACTTTAGCACAAGTGAATAAATCTGCCACTAAGATGAGAAAAATGTACGTTTTATTAATAAAGTTCTCATCTTGTTTTCTGTTTTCCAGAATACTTTCACCTGCTTTATACAAGATTTTCAAAACATGGGAAAATAGATTGGCAATGAGTCAAATAAATGACATACTGTATGTTTTCTAGCTGATTCGAAGACCAGAATAAAAAGCCAAACAGTCATAACTCTGAATCCTATTTTTTATCAACAGTGTCGGGTGAGTATTTAGATCCTTTACTTAGGTAAAAGTACCAATGCAACAATATAAAAACACTCCATTACAAGTAAAAGTCCTGCATACAAATATAAATCCTTCTCAAGTAAAAGTACAGTAGTATTATCAACACAATGCACTTAGTGTAAAGTATTTGTTCTGCAGAAAAAATAGCCTCTGTAAAGGTTCCAATATTATATAGCGTTATGTCTCTAATACTGATTCAAAACAAAATATGAGACAGTATGAAAACCTTGTTTAAATGAAATGAAGGTGTTTGCAGTGCACATCTGACTACGCTGCATCCATTTTGCATTGTCACACAATAAAAAATAAGTGTCTCTTTTTGTTTTGTCTTGTTTTCTCTTCTCGTGATCTGCATATCGGATGACTTGATGACTTCCCGCCAGAGATCTTGTACTCTGTTTGCCTTGGATTCAGGGCAGTCTGCCTCAGCGGCCTCTGACAGAGAACTAGTGGGTCATTCATCCGGAGAGAGATTAAATCTTCATCCACTGCTACTGCATGCTGAGAGCACTTCATCTTCGCAAGAGGAAATAAAAGGGTTTATTTTATCCATCCTTTGAGGCAAAGGGAATCATTTCATTTCCTTTTATCACTTTCTAGCATGTGCTGTTGCAGACAGTCAGTAATAAAACAGCTGTGATTTTTTTTTTAAAAAGGCGAATAAATAGGTGATAAATAGACAAACAGAAACATGTGTCCTCCCACTGAGACATGTAATTACAGTGTGTCTGTAACATGCAAGACAGATCATAGACATCTGTTTAAAAGATGAATAAACATGATGACAGGTTCATATGAGCCTCCTCTGTAGCTCCATTGTTTTCTAATTGCTCCTCGTCTGATGGTACTTTGGCTCCATCTACTGGACAATATACACAGGTGCAAATTCCTCTCATTAAAACACAGCACACACAACCTCGTCACTTTACTTTACTTTGCATAGCATGGAAGTGATCAAGAGAAGATGCAAACTACATAATAATATTTTTAAAAAGCAAAGATGGAAGGTGAATGAGGATCTATTTTCTAACTAAAGGTACTAATACTACTATATAAATAACTGCTTGCTTAGGTTTATGACTGTTGCATAATTCAAACTATAACAATGCCTCATATTTTATAAAGCTAAAAAATAGGGTTTTTATATGTAAAGTCAGTCAGGTAAAGCTAAGCAATACAATACTGTGAAAATACTCCATTACAAGTTAAAGTCCTGGATTCTCCTGAAACTATTAAGTAAAATGTAAAGTCATTTAATGCAAATAAAATGGTCTCTGAGAGTGTTAAACTATCATATACATATTATATAATTATTGCATGTGAAATCTTAATCTGCAATGTCACAAGCCAACTGACTTTGTAACTGTAAATAAGGCATCAATTTCCAAAGTGTTCCAAAGTGTTACATGAATGTTGCCCTGGTGAAATCAACTGGACCAAAACTGTCCCGCTGGTACAATCAAGACACTCGGCCTCTTAAACAAAAATGCAGAAAACTTGAACACAAATGTCAAACAACCAAGCAAGACATTTTTCAGCTTGCACGGTCAAATAGCCCGATTGATTATAAATGTGTTCTTCATGCTGTGAGAATGGCTTATTTTTCTGGTCTGATACTAAATAACAAAAAAAAAAACAGATTTCTTCATGACACTGTCACTAAACTCACTTGTAAACAGCCTCCTACATGTAACACTGCAACTGAATTCACAGAATTTTTCACCACTAAAATTGATGAAATGAGAAAAAACAATATCATCCGCTTTCTTAATTCCCACCCATGGGAGGAATACATCTGAACAGTTTTCATCTTGTAAACAGTTCTCTTATTAATGGAAACCTGCATCTTTTCAAACAGGGTTTATCAGGCCACTCCTAAAGAAACATACCCTGAACCCTGAGTTGATCAACAACTCCAGACCAGTCACAAATCTGCTGTTCCTTTCAAAACTCCTTGAAAAAGCAGTGACTCCACAACCTGTTTCAGAAAATTCCACAGTATGGTGTGGGATAAGATAAGAAAATCAAAAATAGAATAGAAGAAATAAGCAGAAATGGGTTGATAAATGTTTCCCCTATCTGGTGACAGGGATTTCTAAGAGCAAGCAATAAATACTGGTGCATATGAATCACATGTCAGCTTCAGTGCTTGAGCTGAAACTGTAACCTCAGATAACAGTGATTGTGTAACACAGTTGCCATTAGTGCTGCTCCTCTTTCAAAACTGGACCAAAACAAGGACTGTGGTCTGATGCCAAACTCCAGCTCCTTTGTGCTCTGACTAACTGCGCAGTGTTACTTTAGTGATGGGAAAATGGTGAAACATGGTTACCAGGCCTTTTTTTTTTTTAACTGAATCAGCAAACCATGTCATGAGATGTGGAGTCATGAGCTGCAGATACAATGGCAGGATCACACATGATTAATCAGTGTCCTCCTCAGGCTCTGCTGCAGTTGCGCCAGTTAATCATGTCCTGTTCATAATAATCCTCCTTAAAGCAGAAACATAACTTATTCAGTCCCTCTTTAAAAACTCACCCTTCATAAATAGTTCATATGTTATAATCAATGGCTTTCCTAGTGATTAATAGATTATTTACTAATGCTCTGTGACCTATAATAAGAACAGCTTTTGGGTTGCCAGGTTGTAACTATTGTTTATCTTCATCCAGCATTTCACTAACTTTGTCTTTTTAGCTCTTTAGTTCATCCAATCAACCTAATATCTGACTCTGATTCTGGAAAATGCTTCATAAAGATGTATAATTAAAGACTTGATCAATTGTTTTAAAATGGCTTTATTATTAACTTAATAACATAATTTTTTACAAATGAAAACAATATAAAGTATAAAAGTATCAACAATTTTACTAAAAAGGCTAAAAAAAGTATTAACAAGCTTACAAGAGACATATATGAAATATGAAATATGGGAACAGTATGTACACTATAGGCATGACATTGAATTAAGATTAGATGAAATGATATATTGCACAGTTGAATGAAATATTACACAGTGTGATGGCATACAATATGATATGATGAAATTTATTTAATATAAATTTAGTTAGAACTTTGGTCCTATTCTGAAGACAGAGAAAGAGAGAGAGTCAAAGAGAGCCAGAAAGAAAGAGAGAGTCAGAGAGAAAGAGCCAGAGAGAGAAAGAGAGAATCAGAGAGAAAGAGAGAGTCAGAGAGAAAGAGAGAATCAGAGAGAAAGAGAGAGTCAGAGAGAAAGAGAGAGAGAATGAAAGAGAGAGTCAGAGAGAGGGAGAGAGAAAGAGATAGAGAGTCAGAGAAAGAGAGAGAGAAAGAGTCAGAAAGAGAGAGTCAGAGAGAGAGAAATAGAGAGAGTCAGAGAGAGGGAGAGAGTCAGAGACAGGGAGAGAGAAAGAGATACAGAGAGTCAGAGAGAGAGAGAGTCAGAGAGAGAGAGAAATAGAGAGAGTCAGAGAGGGAGAGAGAAAGAGAGAGAGTCAGAGAGAGAGAGAGAAAGAGATAGAGAGTCAGAGAAAGAGAGAGTCAGAGAGAGAGAGAAATAGAGAGAGTCAGAGAGGGAGAGAGAAAGAGAGAGAGTCAGAAAGAGAGAGAGAGTCAGAGAGAGAGAGAAAGAGATAGAGTCAGAGAAAGAGAGAGAGAGAGTCAGAAAGAGAGAGTCAGAGAGAGAGAGAAATAGAGAGTCAGAGAGAGAGAGAGAGAGTCAGAGAGAGAGGGGGGGGAGAGAGAGCCAGAAAGAGAGAGAGTCAGAGAGAGAGAGGGGGGGGAGAAAAGAGAGAGAATAATAAAATCGTAATATAACTAATATATAGGACCCTGATGTGTATTACCACCTTCTGCGTGTGTTTTATTGCAGGACACACTTGACCAAATGAATAATCATACGTTCAGCTCCTGGTCTCTTCCCGGGCCTCTGATTGGCTGCCTCTCACATTAAGGTGTGTCGGGCCTGTGAATGTTTCCTGTAGCTGTGCGGCTCCGCTCTCTGTCGCTGGATGTGTGTGATGAGATGTGAAGCCCTGCCTCCCGATCACAGCCACACTGAGGCTCTTCAATCCGCCCGAATGAGGAAAAACATCGAGCCTGAATCTGTCACATGGGGCCGAGGAGGAAAAACAGTCGCTTCCTGAAATGATCCTCGTCTCCGTTTGCCTTCTTTTTCTCCTCTAAAACCGAGCTTCGAGCTGCGCTTTGGATCCGGATCCTTTTTCGCTCGGATGATGATCAGCAAAGTTAAAAACGCCATGTCCAGCCTGGTGGGGGGGATGATGCCGCACCACCACCACAACCATCACCCAGGTGGAGGCCAGACCTGCGGACCGGACAGCCTGCCGCCGCGCTTCCCCTACGGCCGCCCGGATTTCTTGGACCTCACCCCGGAGCTGCTGCAGTACTCCACCGAGCACGCGTCCCGGCCGGTGCTCACCCTGAAGAGGGACAGCAGGCTGCCCTGGAGGACCGGATACGCAGAGTGAGTGGGTCATAGAGGAGAGAAAAATCATGCACATCAGCAGATATTATTATGGTC
Organism: Holacanthus passer; assembly: GCA_025331565.1. Classification (NCBI taxonomy): domain Eukaryota; kingdom Metazoa; phylum Chordata; class Actinopteri; family Pomacanthidae; genus Holacanthus; species Holacanthus passer. Next base: position 4,326,147 of record JAFREQ010000028.1, read on the forward strand.
TGTGTCAGGCCCGTGTTGCAGCAGCTCCACAGATGCAGCAGACAAATGATGTGGCCTTTTTTTTTTTTTTTTTTTTTTTTGCACAATTTCTCCCACTGCTGTAAATGAAATTTGGAGAAAATGCTTCCTATCATAGTGACTCAAGGCTCCTCTTCAAGTCAGTATAAAGTTATGTTTCAGGTGCATCCAAAAGTGAAAGCAGGAAATGTACCTGCTCATGATACTAACAAGGCTGTTTTCTTACATTTCTCTGTATCTGGCTGGTGATTTGTCTTTTTGTTTTTATTTAATACTTTGGGTCGTTGCATCTTTTTTCTGTCATAAAAAGGTTTTGTGCATGCCTATATGAAGTTGTGAATCATGACTATTCACATTTTTTCCAAGCTTATGTGCAGACCTCCTCATGTCCTTGCTTTTACTTTAATATCTTTCACGTCACCAGATATTAGGATTTTATTCTGGTTGTGTCAGGCCTGTGTTGCAGCAGCTCCACAGCCGCAGCAGCCAGATGATGGTCAACATGGCCTTTTTTTTTTTTTTTTTGCTTTTTGCACTTTGTACTTTCTTCCTCCCCTGAGCTGCTGTAAGTGAGATTTGGAGCTGTGACCACATGCAGTGGCATTTGTGTTCAGTGATCTTTAACTCAAGGCTCCTCATCAAGTCGGTTTAAAGTTATGAATTTCAGGTGAATCCTAAAGTGAAAGCAGGAAATATACCTGCTCCTGTTACCCACAAGCCTGTTTTCTTACATTCATGAGATTTAAAAACAAACAAACAAACAAAAAAACATCTGACCTCTATGACTGACAGGTTCTTTTTTCCTCTGTATCTGGCTGGTGATTTGTCTTTTTGTTTGTGTCATGCTTGTGTTTAATACTTTGGGTCATTGCATCCTTTTCTGTCATATAAAGGTTTTGTGCGTGGCCATATCAGAATGAGCTTTATTGGCCAGGTATGTGTACACATAGATTTGAATCTGGTTTCTCTTTGCTCTCAGTACTTACACAGAAGTAGACTTACAACAAGGAACACATAAGCGCTTGACTCCTAAAACAAGAGATAATAGTGCAAAAATGCAAAAAATATGCAGAAATAAATATGATTAGTCTGAAGTTGTGAATTAAGACTATTCACTTTTGCAAGCTTGGATGCAGACCTCCTCATGTCCTTGGCTTTACTTTACATCATTCACATCACCAGATATTAGGATTTTATTATGGTCTCCTGTCAGATCTGTGTTGCAGCCAAATGATGACCAGTGTGGCCTTTTTGGCAGTTTTACACCTTCTACCACAGTGTTGAGCTGAGCTGCTGTAAATGAGGTTTGGAGCTGTGACAAAAATCTTCCCATCACGACACAGTGACATTTATGTTCAGTGATCTTTGACTCAAGGCTCCTGCTGAACTTGGTTTAAAGTTAGGTTAGAATTTCCAGTTCATCCAATAGTGAAAGCAGGAAATGTACCTGCTCATGTTACTAACATGTCACTAACTTTCAAAGCTAACTTTAAAAATCATACAACCTCTGCAACAGCTTCTGTTTTTCCTCTGTATCTGGCTGGTGATTTGTCTTTTTGTTTATGTTTGATACTTATGATTGTTGCATCTTTTTCTTTCATATAAAGGTTTTGTGCTTGGTTGCATGAAGTTGTTTTACCTTAATTCATTCACATCATTAGATATTAGGATTGTATTATGGTTCCACGTCAGGCCTGTGTTGCAGCAGCTCCACAGCTGCAGCAGCCAAATGATGGTCAACATGGCCTTTTTGCAGTTTCACACTTTCTACCAGTGTTCCTGCACAGTGAGCTGCTGTGAATGAGATTTGGAGCAGTGTGTCTGTGCGCTGTAATTAGACAAAACCCTCCTGATCACGACACAGTGACGTTTGCGTTCAGTGATCTTTGACTGAAGGTTTTAAGTTTTGCTTGAATTCCCAGTGTATCCAAAAGAGAAAGCAGGAAATGTACCAGCTCATGTTACTAACAAAGCCTTTCTTTGTCTTTCCTTACATTCATGATATTTTATAAATCATATAACCCAGCTCAGTTTCTTTTCTCTGTATCTGGCTGGTTGTCGTTTTTATACACATAAAGCTGTTGAGCCTATGTTTCTTTCATAAGAAGGTTTTGTGCAGGCCTGTATGAAGTAACTCGTGACCGTTCACATTTTTTTACAAGCTTGGGTGCAGAGCTCCTCATGTCCTTGGTTTTACTGCAGGGTTTTTTTATACTCTAATACACCTGCAGTACTCCCACAGGCAGAAATAAAGCAGCACCGCTTCATTCACACTATTGGTCAGGATTTTGCTGTTCTGGCGATTCCTGCTGAGGAAAAACACTTTCAGACATTCCACTCTCCCAGAGGCGGAGGGGGTGGGGAGTTATGAAGGACTGAATCGCTCCAGTCGTACAGTACAGTATGTGGGCTATACCACTACTGCCCGTCCTCCTGGACCCACAAACCGCTGACTCATGCAGAGAGTCTCGAGGGGGCGAGATTTGTGACAACAAACGTTTCACAAGACTGAATGAGAGAGGTCAGATGAGGATGCTTTGATGTAAAAAGGGAGGTTGGCGTGTGGGAATGTGCACCGTCATTTTGCCGTCATCTATTCTGCTGCGATAACTTTGATATAAGTCGCTGAAACTGTAATCACAGCATTAGCAGTGCTGTTTACAACACAACCTAATCGGCTGATCTGCTCATGTGTCAGCTGTTAGTGCTCATTCAATACAGAGAGTCTAAAGTCTGCACCCATCAATGTTAAATTATCACATTGTGAGCAAAACTCGCCAAACTCATCCCTGAAAACAGCTGCATTTTACCTGCGTTCAACCTTGGAAATAAAGATTCTGTCCATTCTCTAAAATGCAACATTAATGTTTGTTGCTGTGACCAGGATGTAAAAGTTGTACACTTAGATGAATGAACAGTCATGTTTATTTGGGATTGATTGAATCTATTAACAATGATCAGAAGGTGTAAAATGACGTGATTGAAACACAGATGATTTTGCTTTTCAGCATCGCTTTAGATCAGTCTTGCTGAAATTGTGATCTTCACATAGCAACATGAATCTACTGGAGCATCTATCAGCTCCGTCCATTGTTGCTGTTTATTCTCCTTGTGCCGTAATGAATAGGAACAGTGATGGCCAGACAGTGTACAGAAGGTGGATGCTGTCCAGTTGGAGGCTGCCCTGCTGGCTTACATTCAGACTCCCCACTTTGATAACACTTAATTAGTGTCTGTCTGTCATCCTGGTGGTAATGAGGATTTATGGTTGTTGGGTTAGTCTGGCATCACAGTGGTCAAGCAGTGTTTTTGGTAGGTTTCCACTGGTCCTGATGTCTCGCACAAGATTATGGCAGTAAAAGCTTTGAGCATCAACACCGGCTGGAAAAGTTAGACAAGCACGTTGTGTCTAACTTTAAAGGGAGCTGTGAATCTAAAATCTGTCAGCAGATTTAGCACCACGCAGCTTTAGGATGCTCGAGATAATGAGTCTAATTGCTGTAATGCTGCTGTACAACATTGTGTCGGCATAAACATGTGAGTGCACTTAAGGTAAGCCACTCAAAAGTGCTTTTGTCAAATGGCTATTTAATATAATTTAATATGGAGGAAAGCTTCGAGGCCCTGGCACCGATAGAGAGAGAGAGAGAGAGAGAGAGAGAGTATGAGGAAGCTGTGTCTAGATTTTCGAAATGTTTTTTTGGATATATTCTCATGTCTATAATATCATATATAGTTGATTATTGTCTATGATATTAAAACTCTGATTATTAATAATACATGTGAAGTGAATAGTGAATAAGCAGGCATGAAGGATGGAAAGACTTTTTAACAGTATACGTTGATATAGAAAAAAATTGCGACACATGATTCTGTTGTTTAAGTGATGTGAAAATTAAATAGCATCTTTTCAGATTTGTTTTGCTATAACTGATAACAACATATCAAATATCGATGTGAAATCAACATGTAACATGAGAGGTGTTGCTTGTAGAGAATCTGCTCCCTTCTGCTTTACAGAGCTTATAGTTTCAGGTCAGTGTTTAGCTGCAGCTTCACTGTTTTGGTTCATTCTCTCATAGCATCATTTTCAGCATTCACTGCAAAAGCTCTACAAACCCAGTGCACACAACCTGCTCAGCACCAAACAGCAACACAATCAGAGGATAGCTGGTGAAAAGGAAGAGTACATATTGAACTTATATTCATCAGGTGGCAGGAGACACAACTTCAAATTGATTATAATGTTGCTTCCTAATAGCTGGATGTGTAAACTTTTCACCATATTAACTTGAAGGATAAAAATATATCAATGTTTTGTTCACTTGTTTCTGCTGCATCCAAGTTGCAAAAAGATTAGTTATTGCAGGTCAACTACATGTTGACGTGTAAAATGTTTTATTACTTCAGTATATTTAGTTTTTACTGAACAAGGTTTAAGTGATAAGTACAGAAAAGCTGATGAACTTCTTTGAGGAAGTTGAGTTGTAGATCTCTGCAATATAAAGTCATTAAAACGCTGCTCTATTGAACACTCACTGTGTGTTAACATGCGATTCAGTGAGGTAAAGATCCTTTTTTTTGTGTTTTGTTCAGTCGACTCTGTTCTGTGTCCAGATCCTAAATTGATGGTTGGACACGAGTCACAGCATGTTTTAATTACAGTCTCTCCATTATGGTCTGAACAAGTTACTGCAGTGGCTTTTATTATTGTAGTGAGGATTTGTTGTCAGTTTTCATTTCAGTATTGCACCACATGAAACCTATTCTCCCAAATAAGGAATTCAGAATATGACTAATTCTTAAACAAGCTACAGGTGAAGACTATCAGGCCTGCGGTGTTTGTCGAGCTGCCCACCTCCTCTTGATGTAACGTAGTTTAACAGCAACCAGGGATTTATCTTTTTCACATTCAATTTGTAAAAATCCTCTCAAACAGTCCACTCTTTACTCTCCAATGTGTCTGGTATGAGCAGAGAGATTAAATACACGCCCACAGGCCAGACTGATGAAACAGGTACACAGTTTTTATTTGAAAGTCTATATCGACCTCTAGCAATGCAAAAGAAACACACAAACACATCACAGTTACATTCATACTTCAGAAAGGCCAAATTTTGTAATGGAAAATTATGAACTCAAATCTGCAAGGATTATTTCAGAGGTGTCTTCATTCGCTAGGTTACTTGAGCCACTGATCTGCGTCTGATTGAAACCACAAAGCTCCACATCACTAAAACAGCATTTCCTGTTTTTGCAGCAGTTCACAAGACATGAGGTGAATTGCAACATTTTTTTAACCACAGCTTTACATTATTCTGCAAATTTTGTAACACATAAAACTTGGTCAAATCTGTGACGTTTGACGGCGTCCAGCAGCCGCAATTTGAGAATTAACTGGAACTCTCAACTTCCTCTTTTGAACTTTCCTTGCATAATGTACTATACAGTAGGAGGAGGGTTCAAACCGAGAAATGTTTTACCAGACATGACCAAAATGGTTTTCAGTCACAAGTTGGGCAAACATGTGATCGAAATGCAGATATGCGAAAGAGTTAAGTCACATTATGGGAAGGCTCGAACTTCAGGTTTAGAATCACATCCTCCCACGCAGCTGACATTAGGTTCAATTATAGCTCATTGAGTGCATGTGACTGCTTTCAAAACAGAATAAATGCTGATTCTTTACTGTGGAAGTGGTGAAACTTTTATTACACTGCAAACATGAAAAGAGGACATTTAATTTAATATTTAACCTAGTCTCCTCAAAACAATTTCCCATTTTTAAAGTGTTGTAGCAAGCTAATTGTTCCACTAGTCTGACATTTTATCCAGCATTATTAACTTTATTATTAGAAAGTGTTTATTTAAAAGCCGACAATGTGAAATCATCTTAGAATAACATGAGGTAAAACATCAGGTATTGTGGTAGCCATTTTTTCACAGAGCCAAACAAAACTGCAGGCTGATACATCCAATAACCAATAAAAAAACATCCTCTGTATTTGGTGCCAACTTTTTGGCCTTGGTCAAAAGTTTAGATGACAATCAGGCGACTTCAGATTTCTCCCTGTCAATAGTCCTGGTAATGCAGAGAGAGCAGAGCAGGACACTGTGGGGCCTGTCCACTGCTTTCAACTGATTAGAAAGTGAAAGGGCTTTTTATAATCCAGATTTGGGCAGCAGTTGCATTTTGTGCCTCATATCTGCCGCTCTCCGATATCAGAGCTTCTGGTCGGCCAGCCACCATTTTCTGCAATGATCGTAATCAGCTGAACTGTTTGGAATGTGAGAAGTCAAAGGTCACATTTTGACGAGATTTTGCCAGTCTCCCTTTCAGTTTTGCTCTTTTTTCCACTTCCTCTGATGATCCTGGTGGTAACTGATAAATGACTAATCCCTCCTCTGCAGAAGTTTCCGAGGGAATCTTAATGGCAAAGCTTGAATTACTGGAATTGCGCAATAGGTTTTATGCTGTATTATCCAGTTAATGTGGCATTTATCTATAATTGAAACTGAAAATGTTACGTAATATCCCAGCATGAGGTCCAAACTGCAGCCTTCCAAGTCGGCCTCATGTGGCAGCCTAAAGGACCGTATGAGTGGATGTTTGCATGTTGTAGCCCTTTTACTGCAAATTACACTTTTGTTGCTGTTGCGTTTTAGATGATTCCATGTATTTTTCCCTACAGGTCAAAGCAGCCATTAGTTTCCATTCACTTTGGTAAAGCATCAGAATCAATTAGCAGATTCTTGAAACATGCTTGAGTTGTGCAATGTGTCGTAGCAGCATTTTCAGGAGGAGCAGGCAGCTGTTTTCAACCAACAATCTCTAAATCCTACTGTACCTGCTCAGCCGCTGCTGCCGACACCGTGTCCAGATACTAAATTGATGGTGGGACAGTTTACAAGCTGCAGCACGCTTTAATTACAGCACCTGCATTATGCTCAAAACAATATTCAAGCTACTGCAGTGGCTGTTATTATTGTGGTGGGGATTTGCTGTCAGGGCTCGCCTGTCGGTTTTCATTTCAGTATTGCACCATGTGTCTTGCAAACATGACGAGCAACTTCCTTTCCCCGATAAGGAATTCAGAATATGACTCGGCTAATTCTTACAAGCCACACATGGAGACTTTGTTTCAGGCCTGCAGCGTTTGTCGAGCTGCCCACCTCCACCTGATGTAGAATTTGCAGCAACCAGGGATTCGTCTTTTTAACGTTCAATTTGTAAAACTCCTCTCACAGCCTATGTATCTGTGTTACTATTTTCCATACTTAAAAATATTTAGCTCACTTTACTCCATCTTCACCACTGTTCTGCATCGGTACCTCCAGTAAACACAGCTGCAGCACACACCAGGATGGATGCTGCTGGAGTATGAAACAGCATTACTCCAAAGCCATTATCCTCCACAGGCAGCAGCTCATAATAAAAACACTTAATCCCTTCTGCAAGTTCCCTCTGGGACATGACTGCATCCTGCCCCACTTTTTTTTTTCCTCCTTAATGTTTGACTCTCTCCATCTTTCTGGCTGCTATTATGTTTTCATGTGGTTGGAGGAATGAACGCTATAAATCATCCGCCTCTCTTTCTCCCATCAGGGTGATCAATGCGGGGAAGAGCATGCTGAACGAGGACCAGGCCTCGTGTGAGAAGCTGTTCGTGAAGAAGCCGAGCGGCAAACACCGCAACTCCACTCTGCTGGAGGACAACGGGGTGAGCAAAGGGCGAGCTCCAAACATCAGGACAGGAGTTGATGAATGAAGGATGAAATGTGTGGTCAAAGGCTGCCAGCTCCAATAAACAATTAGTGATAATTTAAATCTGACGTCAGTGTCCTGAGGCTTCTGAGGTCACTGAAGGGTATTTGGACTTTGTGCTCTGTCGCTTAAAGCACAATATAGTCTGAGCTGTAGTGCATTGAAATTGTGCATGAATTGTAGTTATCTGATACCCGATAGTTGTGGTATCCTATTTGTTATTGATGGATTCACCTTGTTACTTGTAGTTCCCCTCCAGTCCTTGTGGGACTTCTAATGTTTCATTATGTATACTATCATTCAAGTGTCTGATATATCTCTCACTGTTGCTCATAACAAAGCATCAAAAGTCCCAGTTCTTAAATATACATAAGCATTTTTTGGAGTGTTTGTATCTTCAGCCTTTCAGCTTTGTAGCAAAGGAATTAACTGAGACTTCAAAGTCCCCAAAAGAACCCTCGTAATGAAATTTTACTACTTTAATTTGACTTTTTGTCTTAACTTGTCTCTGTCAATTTTAACAAGACTTGGCTGTGCATTAGTTTTTTTCCTCCCTACAATCAAGATTTGTCGATTTTTTAAGGTAGCTATATTCAAGCTTTTTGTAGTAGGAATTATTAGTTCCCCTCCACAAAGATTATTTCAGTATCTTGTGCTTACAAGAAACCACTGTGTGTGTATGGAATAGCTGGAGCACACAAGAGACCACCCACCTGCTATGTTTTGGTGTGGAAATGACGAATATGATGATGATGATGAATACAGGAGTTCAGCTTCATTTTAACCTTGGACTTCTTTCTAAAGGATGGACAATGACAAAGCATGGACTGAAATGCAGACACCAGAACCAGGACTGGATCAGTTCAATGATATTTGCAAAATCAAAAAAGACTTACAGAGTGGTCAGGCAGGCAGGCAAGGGTCAAAACACGAGTTGACAGTCCAAACAGGCGAACAAATGCAAATAGGAGCAGGTGAGAATCTAAACTGCAATAAACAGCTGAAGGTCATAGGAAACACAAAATGCAAGGAGAATACAAGGAGGAGTTGGAACAAGCAGTACAAGGACAAACCAGCAAAGAGAGAGAAGAACACACAGACTGAATATAGAAGAAGGGCAGGAACACAGGTGAAAACAATTAACAATCCTAAGGGCAGAAAAAAAAAGACAATGGCAGGAAGTAAAAACAACTGAACACACCAGAACAAGGACTCTATCAAATTAAAACAGGAAATGATTCAACAAAAAACCCAAAACATAGCATCAGTATAATTATGGGCACCAGCAGATGTTTCCACTAACCCATTGTGTGCCACCTGTCCAGCACTAAGGCAGACAAACACAGTTAGTCACTTGCTGATTAACACAGGTTTACTAATATTGCTCCATATCTGCAGAATGTGTAAATAAGCAGCTGACTGCTAATGTGTCAACTACAAAAAAATGCACATACACACACACACACACACATACTACACTACAAATTTGCCCTGTTGAACTGGTGTTTCATAAGAACTGTGACTGGATCCATAATGCTCAGGCCAAAGACTTGTTTCCCCCCCTCTAATCTTTCTAAACACATTTACTCTTCTGGTCAATATATTTGTTTTAGTCCTACTGCGTCTGCACACACACACACACATGCAAATCATCGTCCTTCATGTGGTGTAAATGAATTACATCATCCCTTGTTGCACCCCTCCCCCTCTTGAGTCTGGCATCAAAGGGGTAAGCCTGTTCATCTGTTAGTCAGTCAGTCAGGCCAAGTCTGCTTGTAAACATGCCTGCAAACACAAAGGTGGCAACGCCTTCCCGTCAGCCATTACATCATGGTACTGTATCCGCAAAAGCCCTGGGATGAGATTTTTCCTTGTGTCGATCCTTTTATAGCCGATATCACACATTTGATTTTTACTGTAGGTTCATTTGACTTGAATTGTTTGAACTTTGAATTTATTTTTTGCATTTCACTGTTCTATGTTGTTTTAGACTATTTCACATAATTCATCAAAAGTAAAGCTCACAATAAGATTTTCATCTCTTGCCAACTTCCCTGTAATATTATAATCTAGATTTGTGGTTCAGTCAGACCTGAAATGGAAGAAACATATTGCTTAGCTTTACAAATGTCACCAGCTGCAAACCCAGAGCCTGTAAACCCTCACAAATCTGTGCCTTCTGCTCAGAGTTGTAATCTCACAGGAGATTTTTTTAAACCATAACCACGGAAGTTACTTTTTATGTTACAACTAGTATTTTTATGTTTATCTTATTCTGTTTCTTCATATCATTTTTCAGGATGGTACAGGAATCCCTCTCCACTTCTGGGGTGTGTTTGACGGCCACGCAGGTTCTGGCGCTGCCATCATGGCCTCCAAGCTTCTTCACCGCCTCATCAGAGACCGTCTGGGAGAAATCTGCCACCTGCTGGAGAACCCCGCCAGTGTTCCTCCCATCTGCCTGGCCAAGAATGGCAGCCCGTACCAGGCGGAGACGAAGAAGGGAGCCGCACAGGAACCAGAGGACCCGGACGCCATCAGCGACTCGTCAGTCCGCTTTCACATGGAGAAGGTTGTCAGCTTGGAGAGCCTGGTGATGGGAGTCATAGAGACCGCCTTCACACAGATGGTGAGCAGATGATAACTAACAGTCTGGGTGTGAGAAAACAAGTGAACAGCATTTTGCTTATTTCGAGCTGCACAAAGCATTTTTCACTTCAAACAGCAACCTACTTAAACTTTTAACTTAAATTCCCAGACTATTACTATCTTGGCCGATGTGTTGTGATTTGTGCCAAAGTTCATCAAAGGGAGATAAAAAAAGATCTTATTTTGAACCTAACTTTCTCTCACAACCATTCCAGCGGCATGGCTCAAGTGAGGCAATGTTGGTCTGTCGGTTGGTTTGTTTATCGGTCAGTTGATCCACTTTGGTCCAGATTGAAATATCTCAGCATCTGCAGGACAGATTGGCAACAAATTCTATAAAGACATTCATAGTCTTTACTGATCCTCTGACCTTTCCTCTTGCACCACCATGAGGTTGACATTTGTGATTTTGAGTAAAACATCTCAACACATATTCGATGGATTGCCATGAAATTCAGTGAACATATTCATGATAAATTGTAATAATTTTGTTGATAACCATCATCAGGTTAAAATTTCACTTTGTCCAATTCTGGTTCGTGACCAAAATGCCTGCAAAACATTAGCTGTACTTTGTGTTTACAGATAATTAGAAGACGTTAATATACTAACTCACTAACTAAGATGGTGAACATGTTATATGTGCTAAACATCAGCATAGTAACATTGTTAATATGTGCATGTTATCTAATGTTAGCATTTTGCAAACACAGCATTACAGAGCCACTGTAGACTTTTATTTTTTTAATCTTGATCTGTTCCTGGTTGTGGATCAGTATCTGAAATTGAGAATTTAGATTGGGCATATATTTCTGAAACCTCAAAGTGATGCTCTTCTCTGCTGCAGCCACTGTCTGGTTCAGATGATACTGATAATGACCCACAGCCTCTGTGATGTATTCTTCAAAGCCTCCTTGTTTCTCTCCATTAGTGCTGCTGTTTTGTTTTGAATATGAATATGTATGAAGAAAATAATGAGCTATTCTGGGTGATGAGAGGCAAAGTGCACTCTTGAGGTTTTGTGGCATTTTGTTTTTACTTTGATTTTTCTCCCTTTATTTAAGGATGACCTCATTGAAAAGGAAAAGACGTCATATGCCATCTCTGGCGGGTGTTGTGCCTTAGCTGCCATTCATTTGATGGGGAAACTCTACGTAGCCAATGCTGGAGATAGCAGGTGAGAAACCTGAAAAAATGTTCTACTGTACACCACAGGATAAATGAAATAACTGTGTAATTCACATTAGCTGTCTAGTCAAGTGCATGCACTTTTATACTCATGGGAAATCTCAGACATAGTGGCTTCTTGTGCCCCCTGGGGTCCACTCTGCGTACTGCAGCATTACGTAGCCTCCTATAAAATTCTGTCTGTGTGAACCTTCTCACTCGTGTCTCCCCTCTCTTTTTCTCTCTGCAGGGCCATAATCATACGAAATAATGAAGTTATCCCCATGACTAATGAATTCACACCTGAGTCAGAGAGGCAGCGGCTACAGTATCTGGTATTATCCTATCTTCTGTGTTCCACATGGCAAATACAATTATTTTACCAACAGACACATAAATGAATCTTGTGAGTGCATTGCAGGCTGTAAATAAAGAGTATAAATATAAGCAGCTGATCCTCTGAGGTTGACTTGAGCGTGATAAGGCAGCCTGAAATATAGAGGGAGGAAATCCTGTATCACACAGAGATAAACTGACGTTCATCAGTTGCCTGTTTTAGTAGCCGGTTGTAGTTGTGAGTCACAGAGTGGGTGGATGATGTTTGCTGCTAAAACTGGGAGCTGCTTTGTGCCTTCACTTTACAGCATCATGTACTACAGCCCTTCTGTTACACATGCACAGCTTTTCTTGTTTTAGAAAAAGACTCCTGGACATTTAGGCTGAAGTGAAGACTTTTATTCTGTACTTTGATGAGACCTGCTCCATTTTGTGTGTCCCTCCAGGGCTTCCTGAGGCCAGAGCTGCTGGGTAATGAGTTCACTCACATTGAGTTCCCTCGCAGGATACAGCACAGTGAGCTGGGCAAGAAGATGCTCTACAGAGACCACACCATGACTGGCTGGTAAACCTGGAGCTCTTTTTAATCACATATCTGACAGTTAATCACTCTTCATGAACACTCTGTATTGGGCATCCTCTGACTGTTCAGAACAGTTGGGGTTTTTTTTTTTTTACAAGAATAAGGATTTCAAAACAAGGTCAGAAAGTAACTATGATTTTAATTATCAATTAATCTACCCATTATTTTCTTGATGAATTGACCATTAGTTTAGTCTATGAACTAAGTTTAAATGTTAAAAAAAGTTTAAGTTAAATTAAGTTTAATTCGGTTTAGAGTGACAAGTAAAAGCAGCAAATGTTAATTTTTGAGAATCTAGAACCAGTTAATTGTTGATATTTGTGCTTAAGAAATACTTAAACAATTGATTAGTTTAGAAATTGTTGCTGATTAATTTTCCAAAAAGTCGTGTTTCAGTAACTTAGATCTGTTGTTTGTTGTGTTGTAGGGCTTATAAGACAATTGTTGAAGATGATCTGAAGTTCCCCCTGATATATGGAGAGGGCAAAAAGGTAAGAAACGGCAGGAACTTCATCCACAGCCTTTCGTAGCGATTTCTAAATATTTAAATGGCAATCTCGCAGTTCTGGTTGATTTGGCGACACCTGTGGTTGCTGGTGGTAACAGCAAGTGTGGTTTAATACTACAGATCCCAGAATTCTGGGGCAGCAAAACAAACTCTTGGTCCTTTTAATAAAGAATTCAGACAACAATTGGCCTTTTTCCATCATTCTGTGAGTAACTGTGATCTGATTTAGTGCTGCATGAGTCTGTGTTAAGTGCAAAGCTCACTGACAATCACATTGTATTTTCTGTGATTACTTCATATTAAAAGTCAACTTGTGTTTCACCAGATGAATACTTTTGATATGAAGCTGCAGCAGTAGGAAGTGTTCAGTTTACATGAGCACTAACGAAATACAGTATTTTATCGCCAAAAAGATCCATTTCATAATACTGCAAATCTAAAAATATGGCAGTACTTTAATCGGTGGGCCACAGACTCAGTCACCTTTGTGTTATCTCATTCAGCAATAGACAGTGACTTAACAGACTTTAATTAAATGAAAACCTTCAAGGTTATCATTTTAAGGTGCCGACAGTCTGTTCTCACTAATAATATAATCATAATATGTACATGACATAATCATATTGCTCAAAGATTCACAGGTCACACCGTTTATTTTTGAGTCTATGAAGTATTTTTACATTTACTGTAGTGTCGGCCTGGGTAGAAACGAGATCTGCTTTTCATTATTGTCTGAGAGAACATGGTCTACACATAATAATCCCTCATAAGTGGATTTTCCTAGAACTGAATCACATCCTGAAACAATAACCTACATTATTTTGTGTGTGTGTGTGTGTGTGTGTGTGTGTTGCTTAACACAGGCACGTGTCATGGCAACAATCGGAGTGACCCGTGGGCTGGGAGATCATGACCTGAAGGTGTACAACTCCAACATTTACATCAAGCCCTTCCTCTCATGCGTCCCTGAGGTGAGTGTGAGAGTCAGGAGCAGCTCTGGTTGACGGCACTGCCCGAGGAGTCACCTCGGCAGTGTTGCTCTAGCCACCCTGGAGCCATTAGGATGCATGTGAGCAGCTTTTGAGCCCTGGGCTTCACTTTGTTGGCTATGAGACTATTTTTTTTGCTCAAAGCTGTGTCTCCTGACATGCATTTGTCACAAGTTATTTTATTCTCAAGTGCAATATGCAAACACTTTTCACCACATCAGGCTAGTTCATACACACAAATGTACTTATGATGAAAACACAATTATCTTAGTGTGCATAGACTTATTTTTGTTTTTTGACATTATGTGAGTTCTGCTGTTGAGGAAGACGTTTTGTGAACACAGTATCTTTTTGTCCTCAGAGATCTCATAACCTAAAATGACTTAATTTTCATTCAGTGTGGAGCTCTCCGTAGATAAATGGTTTTTGTTTCCTTCACATAAAACTTGTGTCTCAATAAATATTTGCTTTCAAGACCAATTTCCTGCTTTAGTTTATTAAAACTCTTTAATCCTCAGTGTTGGATTCTTGTGCACCAGCTGTTAGACATACAGTCATTTTTCAAGAAAGGTTAAAAGTGCACACAACCTTTTTTCAGTATCAGTATCTCCAGTCATACAGCACTTCTTATTTTTATGGAGTTAAAAATACTTGCTGCCTCTCGTTAGGTTTTATTTCTCAGTTCCTGTTCAAGCACTTCTCAGCTCTGCGTTACAGGAATATTATCAGGCCTCTGTTTCTTGAACGTAGCACTTGAACATGTCACGCTTGTTGTACTTGTCTAAATAAGTGGCTCAAAAAATGTAAATGAATTTGAGCGGCTTTACTGCTGTAAATGGAGGTTTTGCCCCTTGCATGCCAGCATACATCTGCTAATCCTCCAGCAGTAAACACATAAATGTTGACTGCCTTCTTAACGCAGAATAGTTTTATAAATCATGACTGCGTGAGGAATAAAAAATGATCTGTAATATTTCTTTCTGTCACAGGTGAAGGTTTATAACGCAGATGAAAACAAACACGGCCCAGACGACGTCTTGGTCATGGGCACAGATGGATTGTGGGACGTGACGACAGACAGGGAAGTGGCAGATGCTGTGTCAGCCTACTTATCCTGCTGTGACCCCTCTGATCCCATGAGGTATGCAATCTGCCAACTAATCCTTTACATTAGGATTTTGTTTCCGGCTGTATGTTCTGTCATGTGAACATGTTCAGGAAAACTACACGAAAGCTTCATAAATCCACTGTAATGTTAACATCAGATCTGTTGTACTCAGTTTGCGCACTAGGTGGCGACAAATACTTCTTCTGCAACATTCTGCTCGTGGTTATAGAAATGTTAGGGGAGTAGTTAAAAAAAATATAGACGAACAATCCTGGATACAAAAAAATACAAATAGGAAGCTTCGTTAAAAATGGCAATAAAAAGCTAGTCTAATTCATAAAATAATAAGTTAAAATCATGGCTTCAGTAGAGTAACACTTTTTATCAACTAAGCCACCATTTTATCATCTATAATAACACATTATAATGTAGTTATAAGCAGATATAAGGACATGTTTAAGTGTGTGTTAATGTACAGTTGTTTCAATTATAACATCTCCTATGAAAACGTACATCTCAGATCTGCTTACAATTACATTATAGTGTGTTATAAACTTTTTATATTTCTGTTTATATATTCTGCTTATAAATGCTAATGAAACTAAAAAAGGTTTTCTATCCAATTATGACTGTACACCTATTCTAGGTTGGTATCTTTGGTTATGTCTTTGTCCATTTTGACTTGAGAGTGTCAAAAAGTTGGTGTGTTTGCACTATTGAAGGCTTCATCTTATGTACTTACTTAATTAAACATGAATCTGTATTTTGTATGAGTGTCTCATCTTTCAAATTGTCTTGTGTCTCACTGTTGTGGTTACTGTCCTGTGTGTGTGTGTGTTACAGGTACACGCTGGCGGCCCAGGACCTGCTGATGAGGTCACGAGGGGTGCTGAAAGAGCGCGGCTGGCGGCTACCCAATGACAGACTGGGCTCGGGCGATGACATCACTGTGTTTGTCGTCCCGCTGGCGGGGCACGAGTCAGAGACATGACGAGGTGCTGCCGATGTGACTTCAGGGTCCTTCCAAGCTCCCTAAACCCTGGACTGACGGTGGAGGGGGCGGGGAAAAGAAAACACCTTTGTCATAGAGAAGACTCGGGTCTGAGCAGCACCTTCATCAACCCACTAGACTGGACCCAGTCCCAGCCGCTTCACTTCAACCCAGTCATGTAACAAAAGATTTTCAGTGACGTTATAAAAGAAGTCACACTCTTTCTCCCAGACCTGCTGTTTGTGACAATTGCCAGTGAGAATTAAATCCTTGTAGTGTTTTTGTTTCCTGTTTATGTTCAAGGCTGAACTGCTACTCAATCCTTTAAATGGATTGTTCATTTTCATGTCATGCCCTAAATGTGACTCTGTTTTGTAAAAAAAATAAAAATAAAAATAAATCCTCCTGCAGTTTCACAATCATGTAAAGAGGATCGAGAGTGTGAGGAAACCAAAGAGGTGGCGAAATGACATAAGGATGGAAATCTGTACAAATACATACATAAAAGAAAAACAGTAAAACAAAAAAAAAATCATTAGATTCATGTCTGTACATTAAAGAAGCATGTCAGAAGTAAAAACAGAGGAATGGACCTTTTTCAGCTCTGGACCCAAACAGAATCAGTTGAGTCTTCATTGCTGTACTTTCTTTCTTAATAACGAATGAATGTCGTCACCTTTGGGATTGTTGCACATGCTCTGTGGTAGCCTGTTGATTTGTGATATCTTTTTATTGAATGTGATCATAGATGATTAGTTTTATTTTTGACATTACAGGAACGAGAACAGAGGGTTACACTTGTGTTGAGTAAAAATAATAATGAAGGAACGGGAACATTTGTTTGATTTAACTACGTGTTTTTATTATTTGACCCTCAGAGGAGAAAGTAATTTGTTCTCAGTAAATGTCTCGGTATAGTAAGATGTGATAAGCTTCACACATATGCCTTATTAAGAGATGAAAGGGACTCTAGAGTTTTTTTCTCCAAATGCACTAAATTTGATCCTTGTAAAAGTGGCAAAGAACATTGTATGCCCTTAAATGTACCGTATACCTCTTTTGTACCATTTTTGTTATGTCATGTTATTTAGATTATCCATATATATTTTTTAACAACTTTGGTTGTGAGCAGTATGAGAAGTTTTATTTTTATGTTTCTATCCATCGCTGTTTGTTTAGCGAGACGGTGTGTCCTAAAACATGAGCTACCGAAATGTGAGGTAGAGGGATAACGTGTACCAGTTTAGAAATAAATCTGTTTTTTCCCATTTGCTTTGAACTTGTTTGTTTACAAGCAGTCATGTGTTTCTCAGAAGGAAATTAACCTTTGGTGTGATCAGCAAATGAGTCAGAATAGTTCAGTGAGTCAGAGTCTGTCAGTCATAATTAAACTGTTTGACTAAGAGGAAAGTTCTCTTCCTGAATATCCACTTTCCTTGAAGCGCAGAGTTATCAAGAGACATCATTTATTTCCCAAGAGCAGAATTTCTCTATGTTTTTATTAAATTTCCAGAGGCAACAAGTTTCAAAAATATATCTGAACTTTTTGGATCAATGGGAAAGTAAAGTATTTTTTCATATACTCCTATTATTATTATCTAAAGATTAATGTTTGTGTTTTGTTGACATTGCCTTTACTTCCTCATCGAGTCTCCCACACCCAATTTCTTACCTAATTTAAAAGGATTAAAAAAAAATTTTCTCTAAATATTTTTTCTTCCCTGACTTTTTAAAAACCTAATATGTCAATAAGTTGTAACCCTTCATTTTGTCACAAACTGGCCTTGCACTTTTGATGAAGATGACAAAATCTGTAATTAATGATAAACGATTATTACTGTCTGTAAATTTTCCCACTGTGGGAGGAATAAAGGTATATCTTAGGTATATCTTATCTTACTGTTATTAAGGTGTGACAGGCATTGGTTTCTGTTTATTTATGAAGCCCTTACTGGCACCATGACATCATTAACACAACTGTGCCAATAGGTCAGTAGGAAATTAATCAGTGGAGTCCAAAAGTAGGTCACAATATTTCCCTATGAGAGACTGTGGAGTAGAAGCATAAAAGTAAAGTAAGAATACAAGAGCTTGAAGATTATACTTAAAGACAGGACTTGAGTAGATGTTTTTTAAATTTTAACCACTGCTAATTAAGTAATCAAGATTGTTTGTCATGATATTATCTGATATTTTTTATACATTTAATTTTAAAATTTAGAGACATTTTAATGATGAATGTCCAGTTATGCTCATATTTGACATATATGAAGTGAATGATTTTTTTTTTTAATTAGATGACAACACTGCTGAGATCCACACCACAGACAGTATGAAACAGATCCACTACACAGACTGTGTAAATCAGATCCACACCACATAGTGGATCCACACCACATAGTGGATTCACACCACAGATCCACAAGACAAACAGTATGAAACAGATCCACAGGACAGATCCACAGGACAGATCCACAGCACATTGTGGATCCACACCACACAGTGGTTTCACACCACAGATCCACAACACAAACAGTATGAAACAGATCCACAACACAAACAGATCCACACCACAGATCCACAGCACATTGTGGGTCCACACCACAAACAGTATGAAACAGATCCACAACACAAACAGATCCACACCACAAATCCACAGCACATTGTGGGTCCACACCACAAACAGTATGAAACAGATCCACAGCACAGACTGTGTAAATCAGATCCACACCACAGACTGTGTAAATCAGATCCACACCCTTCATCCCTCCTGTTGCATGAGTCCTCTTGTACTACAGATGATGTCATGTTTGACCGGGGAGGGGAGGAGGGACCTGGGAGGGACCTGGAGCCTCCAGCGGCTGCAGCAGCTGCGACAAGTCAGACATAAGAAAGCAGGAAACGACCGGAAACACAAGCATCAGCCTTCAAAATTAAAGTCTGCACTTTCATGTCACTGAAGGGGAAAAAAATGCAAATATATGAATGCACAAAGCAAAAATAACGAATACTGATTGTTTAGATTTATTTTTCAAGATTGATTAATATAAATTATGTCCTATCTGTTGTATTTAGATTTTTGATTGAAAACACATTTAGTGACATCAATTAATGGGGTTTTCTTTTTTTTCTGAACAGATTCTAAAATTAAAAATGTACAACCTTAAATAAGATGGCTCATGTTCCCACAAATGATATTGACTTGTAGCATCATAAAATACAGTAGCTACTATATTTTGTACCATAGTAAACGAGGAATTATCGTAACAAGTCAGCTCAGATAATAAGTTAAAAGAGGATAAAGAGGGAATGAAATATTTTACGCATTTTCTGCACAAACTGTACAAGTCTTTCATTTTAAAAACAGACAAAGGCTGTTGTACATTTCTTTTGTAATATATTTTGTATTTTTCTTTCTATTTAATTTCTATTGCTTTTAATTTTCTCATTTTCTCACTGCGTTTGTTATTATGCACCAAAATAGCAAAGCAAATTCCTTGTATGTGAAAACCTTGTAAACCTGATTCCTGACCAAATCCCCTTAAATAAGTGAATAAAAATAAGAAGACAAGAACTTGTTCATTTCCACACAGGATGGTTTGCAAATAATATTTTAGATTTTCTCTCAACTTTGTCTGTTATCATTTCATAAGTATAAAGTTTCCACAAGGTCATATTTTGCATCTTAAAAAAGAAGTTGAGTGTCTTTGATTGACAGTCTCTGGTGTGTCTGCGAGTCTGCATGTCCTGTTTTCCTCTTCAAGCCCAAACATTGCTGCAGCCTCTTTTATTATGAAAGTCCTGGGCGGAACTACTCGACTGTCTTGTGGTAAATTTTCAGTGGGAGGATCCTGGTTCGTCTGTTCCCAGTTTCTCTGCTCTCTCTCAGTAAAATTAGCGAATACTGCAGCAAGAAGTGAGTGTGTGTTTTGTGTGTGTGTGTGTCACGATCAAGAGGAAAAGGATTAATATTTATAAAACCTTCTCACCTGGCTGCTGACAGGTAAATATGAAACACAGGCTGTAGTTTGACTCAATGTTGTCTGACACAGGTTTAATTATGGCTTCACTTATTACTTGGGTGAGAAGAAGAAGAAGGTAGTGGCTTGATCTCAGACTAACATTCACCTTTTTCCTGCTCAGGTAGGAGTTTAATCCTTTTTATAATGAAGAGCATCCAGGTGATAGTTGACAGGTGCAACTGGTGATATCTTCATTGCTGGTAGTTTTAAAAAAGTCCAATCAGCTGATCAGTCCTTGTTACAGTCTGTTCAAGTGCTTTGACCTCAATAAGAAACTCCACATGGCAAATCTCCTAATGAGCCATTTCTATTCTTGGGATCACTTCATTTCCTCATTATCAACACTCCTGTGTCTCAGTTGTGTGAATGATTATCAGCAAAAACATGTGGGGGATGAAATTTGAGGACAGTTTTCTAGGCTGGAGTTAATTATGTTAAAGGGAGATCTGAATTAATGTGGGAGCTAATTCAGGGCTTATGATGTGATTTAATTAAGGAGAACTTCAAGGATTCATATGAAAATATTTTATATTATGATCATCCTTTTAAATATGTTCACATCAGTATATAAGTGACATCCATGGTTCACTTGCAGATAGAAAGCAAAATTATAAGTGCTGAAATAATTAGTCAGTGAATTAGAAATTTCACAACGGTTTCAACCATTTTGCTGATAATTTATCCAGAAAAAATGCTCAATATATGATGTCAATTGAATGTCTTTGGGTTTTGAAGATGTCAAAATGGGTTCTGGGAAATTGTGATAGAGGTTCTGACATTTTGTTGATTAAGCGATCAGAACAATCAGTTTGACAGAATAATCAATAATTGATATAGTTGACACCCTGAAAAATGTATTTTTATATGTTCAAAATATTGTATGTTTAAAATACATCAGCATGTTCAACTACCTGATGTATTGCTGATGTATATATTAGGGCTGCAACCAACAATTATCAATTTAAATAAATCTGTTGTTTGCTTTTTGATGAAATGATGAATTGTTTGGACTATAAAATGTCAGAAAATTGTGAAAAATGTACATCAGTATTTCACAGAGCAACAACATGACATCTTCAAATATCATTAACAACAAATTGTTGGTGATTCATCCATCAATTAATCAATTAATCAACTAATAGTTTCACAGAGCAGTAAGGAGCTGAATCAATTTCTGAATTAAATCTGCAAACACCTTGATAATTGATTAATCTAGTGTAAGTAATCTGGTTTCAGCTTCTCAAATGTGAAATATTGCTGGTGATTCAGTCTTCTATGACAGTGAACTGAATATTTTTGGCTTTGAGACACACAAAACAAGCTGTTTTAACATGTCCCTTTGTCCTTGTGGGATCTTGCTGGTCATTTCAAACTACTTTCAGATCAAATGATTAATGGATTAATAAAGAAAACAAATTGGCAGAATCATGAAAATAATCATTAGTTGCAGCTCTTGATAGATGGTGTTTTGCCCCTGGAGGAACACAAGTGTCCAGTAGATCTGGATTCCTCTCAACCAGCCTTCAGACGGTTTGTCTGCTCATGACCTGAGATTTTGACCACAAATGAGTCATGAGATGTCGGTTCCCTCAAAGCTGTGTGTAGGTGTATCCTCTGCTTCCGTCTTTGAGTTTGGTCATCGGCCACCAGCTGACTGGACTCGCTCCTCTTGACCTACTTCCTGTCAACAAGCCTTATCTGTGAGAGTCTTCCTTAGTGTTTATGTATTTATTTATAAATTCATGGCTGCTTGACAGAAGCCATGAAGGTGACCAGGCCGCGGGTCATTGCTTTGAAAACTGGCCAATACGATGATTAGACGAGCTCTAGTTGTGAGGCTCCTATGATAGGATACCATAACCACCTGAAATTAAAGGAGTAGTTCCACATTTTTGGAAATGAAAAGATTGATACCATCCTCATGTCTGTATGGCACATATGAACTTTAGCTTAGCATAAAGACCATAAACAGGTGGAAACAACTATCCTGCCTGTAAAAAGGTGACAAAACCCACCAACCAGTAGAGCTGCAGCAATAAGTCAGTCGAAAGAAAATTAATCACCAACTGTTTTGATAATCGATTAATTGTTTCAGCTTCTTAAATGTGAGGATTTGCTGCTTTGTCATTTATGATGATAAATGAAGTTTTTGGTTGGACAAAAGAAGCAATTAAAAGACATCACTTTGAGCTCTGGGAAATTGTCATGAGCATTTTTCACATTTTTTGACATTTCACAGACTAAACGTTTTGTCGATTAATTGTTAAAATAATCGTTGCAGCCCTACCAACCGACACCTGTAAATCTTGCTGATTGCGTTTCTGTCTGTTCAGTCCATTCAAACCTAAAGCGTAAAAATGACAAGAACATCTGCAGAGGTCACTTATGACTCCTTGTATTGTGAATTAGTAGTTTTCATTGAAGTGAACAGGCGTCATCTTCGAATACACCCATGGGAGTTATTTGTTTATTTGTTGACCTGGAGTCTTGTTATTGTTGTGAGGTTGCCAGGAAGCCAGCTGAGACTTCTTTATGCTAAGCTAAGCTAATCAAGGGCTGGCTATAGGCTTATATTTACCTGACATACATGAGAGTCTCATGAAGAAAGCAAAATATTGAACTATTTCTTTAACGTAAAAAGATAATAAAGTTCCCTCATTATTAGTTTAGGCCATTAAAAATGAAGATTCTTTTGTTATATGAATAAATAGGTCAAGAGACCTGAAGGGATTTGTCATACCTGGTTTTATTTCATGGGCAGGCCGAGTGTTGGGACATTCGATCATTTCCATGGGTGTACCAGTAAAGCCATGACTCAGTGAGACTAAGGAGCTGCTGTGTTTGTAACATACGCCCAAAGAATGTGAGAGGCTGACCTGATCTGCTGTGTATATTCCTGCTGTTGTGTAAGAGAGAGCTCAGCACTCACATTTCAGTCCACGGCTTATACTCAGGAATCTCCACACCAGAAACACTTGATCTGAAACAACCAGAAGCTTTCTTCTAAGTTTTTGAGTAGTCACCCATCATCTGATCCTCCATGTGATCTGTCGCTTCCTGTCATGTTCAGTCAGATAAGATGTGTTTGCGTCAGGTTGAGGTGTTGGCATCACAGGTCGTCTGCTCTCTCTCAGCCTCTGTTGCCAGTTTATGAACTTTGGCCCATTTTCTCGGACAGACGGTCTCGAGGAAGCGAGGCAAATTCTTGCATGCTTTAAAGGTTTTCTAAGGAAAAGACACTGTAAAAACACCAATTCCTTATTAGAAATGAGTTGAAGCCAAGATGTCAAACATGCTGTAAAAATCAAGCAGTGCATTAAAAGTCATATTTTATTCTGCGGTAAGATAAGTTTTGTGTTGTTCCATAGAGATTCAGACTAGACTTGTAATCTCTGGGTGAATGTTTATCAGTCTGGTTTTATTGCTCTGTTAGTTATGACTGAGTTTGACTGACACCTCCTGTGCACAAAGAGGTGCAGCCCTGGGTGGCCTGTTAGACGAGCAAAACAATCACACTCGGGCTCGTTTCCTGTAATGCGTTTGCTTGTTTGCAGGACAAAAAAAAAGTCATCATCATCTCAGAAACAACAGGAATTTTATCGGCTGGATGTTTGTCTATGTTGAGCGTTGTTGTCGGTTTGCAAGTCATCTGAGGTTTTGAGAGGCAGCTCTCCCTCATTGGTTCGGGTCACGCTCTGCTCTGTGCTGACTTCTCTGTGCTCAGCATGTTGCATAACTGCTGTTGGCCCCTAAGCCTCAGGAAACCTCCTTAGAGAAAGATAGAGGTGGTGTGTTCATTAACCCGAGGCATTGCTCAAATAGTTGTAGGAAGTAATGGTGCTTTGCTTTCCTATGTGTTTTAATGGCACCCTCGTGTTGTGTTTGGATCCAGTTTTGTGTGCGCTTGCCAATGTCACTTTACACTTTGCCTTCATTGCTTTTGTGGCACAGTGAACTCACACATACTGCCACAGCTTCCATACTTTATTTATTATTATATGTACTTTATACTATACTTTTTTCCACTGTGAATTAATCTGTGGATTACTTTTCAGTTGATTGTTTCGTCAATTAAAAACCCAATTGCAGTGAAAAATGTCCATCAAAGCTTCCTTTATCACAAGTTGACACCTTCAATTCACTTGGCTATTCAAAACCCTAAAGTATTAATATTTTGATGATGTAAAACAACAGATCTTTCTAATTGCGAAGCTGGAACCAGCAGGTGTTTTGTTTTGTAAATGACTTAAATGATTAATAAATGATCAAAATTGTTGGTGATCGATTTTGTTGATAGCTGACTTTTAATTTTTAACACAATAGTCTCTGGGCAGCTGAGCAAGCAAAACATGTCAGATATACTGTGTGTAGATGATGTCTATCTACTGACACTGACTCTACTTAAAGGATAATTAAAGATACTCCTGCTTCTTCCAGTATTCAGTGTTATTTTGCTGTACAGTGTGTCTCATTGACGGTTTGACCTGAAGGTAACACAGTGTTCCTGCTGTAGTTGCTCCTCAGTCAACCTCAGAGTGATTGAAGGCTTTATGAATATGTTCTAACATACCTCTCTGCACCACCGGATTAATCTCACTCGAGTAGTGTAGACTCACATTGACAGGTAAATGAAAACGTCTGCGTCCTGAACTGAGTGATGGTTACTCAGAGCCGACAGAGTGATGTTGAACTGTTTCAGCTTTTGTCGCAGCTTCCATGTGGACGCTTAATCTCTCTGTGACGCCTTTGCTTTCATCCGGCAGCGTGGGGGTCTAAGGTCATCCTGCTGATACTGGTCCCAGATAAGTGGCGCCCATTCGCATGTGGTGATTGAATCAGGCTTTGATATGAATGTGCCGAGGATGAATGGTGGTGGTTTTTGTTGGCTGAAACACGGCTTGATGTGGATGAGGAGCAGTGAAATCTGTTACTGCTGGCAGTTGTTGCCATCATTAGCATCCATTAGTGTCTAAATTGAGGGCATCAGTCACAGGTAGCTTGAGTGTTCAGCACAGTTTGGGACATTTCACACATCATTTCCTTTTGCCAATGTGTCAAGGTGTTCCTTCACCAGCTCCCAATATCACTAAGCTATCATTGCAGAGAGCGACTGTGTGCATGTGCATATATGTGTGCATGCGTGCGTGCATGCTTGCATGTGTTGCGCTCTCTCTGGCAGCCCTCTCCGTGTCCCGGCTCTGCTGAGGCCTGTCCAAACAGAATGGCAGCCAAAAGCTCCTCCCAGGCTTCACAGAACAGGAAGTGGATTGTTTTGTTTCACAGGGTGAGCCTCTGAGGCCCCGGCACTGCTGTCTCCCACTTGTTTGGCTTTGAACCCATCGTCTAGTTCAGGCCATCTCTGGTCCAGTTGGCAATGTGCGGAAATCATATGATAATGTGCAGTTTCTCTCTCAATAGTCAGTCCGATATCAAAGCAAATTAGAGAAGGAAAGTGGAGGCCGTCTCTGTTCTCATTAAATATTCTGTTTTTTGTCTCATTTCAGCTGAAGCACTTGCAGCTGAAGTGTGAAGGTTGATTTTTGGTTGTCATTGTACAGTGTGCTGGGGGGGGCTAACTTGTCTTTCATTGCATATTTAACATGCAGAAATAACAAGAGTGAGCATGCTGCCAGCTCTGGCTCCAGCAGACTGAATTCAAACTTTGGCATCTCTCTGCAAAGTGTGCGCAGCTGTAACTGAACACACTGCACCAGAAGGAGTGTGCCTGTGGGTTAATGGAAGAAAATGTGAACAAACCATGACCAGAATTTCCATAAGAAGGAACAAGTAACCCAAGATTAATAAAACTGTCAAAAGAGCAAACACACCCAAAATTTCCAGTATGGCTGCTAATTATACCAAGTCTAACTGTCCATGGAAACATGGCTGGGTCATAATTTCTTCTCTTATGTCCCTTTTTTCCTTTTTACTCTTTCCTGGGTTTCTTTGCTCAACTCATCTCAATCATTTTATTCATTTCGTGTTTATATATTAATTTGCTTTAATAAATGTGAATGTTTGAGCTTTTCTGGAACTCTTGTATCTTACTCTGTTCTTTTTGACACAACCAACACTTTCCTCGTTCGACAGTTTTCAGTTCCTCTGTACATACTCAGTACCCCATGTAATTATATTTGCCAGTGTAGTAATTAACTTCTACAGTTTTGATAATTGATTGAGTTGTGAGTCATATTTTAGAAAAATAAAATGCCAAAATTCTTGAGTATTTGCTGGTTTCAATCGTCATGTTCGACTGTTGGTTGGACAAAACAAGACATCTGAAGACTTTGGCCTCTGGGATGGACTTTTTTTTTTTTTTTCCACTTTTCTTATTTGCCAGCTGTTTCCAATCTGTGTGTTAAGCCCAGCTAACTTACTAGTGGTTGCTTCATATTTACTGTGCAGACATGAGTGGCATTGATCTTATCATTTCACTCTCTGCAAGAAAGCAAATATGCATATTTCCAAAATCTTGAACTATTCCTTTCATAAAAGCAATGTACTAATATGATGTCTTTTTCATGATGATAAAGCTTATAAGTTTGATTACTTGTTAAGGCTTTTTATCAGATATCAGTTTTAAAATGTCAGAAGATTAAGACATTAATTGTGCACAAAGCTGCTAATCTGCTATGGTACCAAACCAACAATAGTTTGAACAAAAGCTTCACACTGTATTTTTTTGTTTCATGGTTTGATGCTATTTCCTGAAAGGTATGGCGTTGGTATGAATCCCAGCCGAGACTAAAAGTAGGCGTTGGTGCAAACTCGACGCAAAAGTTTCGCCAGCAGCACTGAAAGATTAATTTCCCCAGATAAGTGGGTGCCCTCGTGAAGAGGATTGCTGTCAAGACTGTCTGGCAGAAAGTGGATGAGGTGAGGAGCCAAATGACTATATGCACAGCTGCTCGGAGGCAGCGGGGCTCCGGCTCATCCATCAGCTGCACTGCCACCACAGCCTGCAACGACTAAACCAGGCCTCACATCTGGGTACAGAAATGTGTTCACAGAAATGGGTTCACTTGTCTGGTGGATTGTATTTTGTGCACAGGAAACCAGCAAACCTTCATCCTTGCAGGCATCAATCTTTGTCTGGCTTTTGTTTTGGTGGGAAATTCTTGCATGGTATTTGTTTGCAGAACAAGCAATTACGGCTTAACACCACCACAACATATGGGCCAGCAGGTTCAGCTCTTGCTCCTTTAATGCAGAGTCGTGTTGAGATAATTAGGATATTGTCTACTGGAGTATTCTTGAAGAAGCATCTGGAGAGATCAAACGCAGGGTTAGTGTTGGGTCTGCTTTAGGACACCACCGATTACTTCACCAGCTGCTCTGATTTCCTGCACTCTTCTCTTTTCCACACGCGTTGCAGAGGGAAACAAACAGGGCGGAGCAGGAGCATGATAGCACATTCCTTAATGTCCCAGCTTGTCTCAACACCCCCCCCACCCTTCCCTGTCATCTCCACTATCTTACCCCTTCTCCTCTGCTCGTGTAGCTTTGTAGTCTAGATGTGGCATCGGGGATTCAAGGTCTACCACTGCAGTCGTCTGTGACAATGTGCACATCACAGAGTGCTCCCTCAGGTGTAATGTGATGCGGCGCTGTCAGTCAGAGATGTCAGAGTGGTCGCTTCGGAGACTCGCAGCATGAGCACAGAAAGTTTTTGTGCAACATCGTGTCCTTGATTTGTCTTGTGCTCCTGTGATCTCTACAAATGATTTAAATATATGTAGTGTGGAATACACAAATGGATGACAAAGTGCGACTGTGTTGTTTGGTTTGTTCCTACAGCTTGACAAGTGAAATCTCCCATGACAGCAAAAAAAAAAAAAAAAGTTTGGCTTTTGTGGTGCTGTTGATGAGTTTGACAATCGCATCTTTTTTTTTTTCTTTGAACATTTGTGACGAACTCTTGTAAAATCCCTCTTCCTGTTTCCCAACAGAGATGGCAGCCATTCGGAAGAAGCTGGTGATTGTCGGGGATGGAGCTTGCGGGAAAACATGTCTCCTCATTGTTTTCAGTAAAGACCAGTTTCCTGAAGTCTACGTCCCGACAGTGTTTGAGAACTACATCGCTGATATTGAGGTTGATGGAAAACAGGTTTGTACATTTTACACTCAAGTAACATTGTCTTTAAAGTAATAATACAAATGGTCTAAATAACTATTTGCAAAGCCTCATCCCCTCTACTGATCCTTCACCTGTCAAGCTTCCTGTTCTTGTACAGCATGCAATAGTAATAGTTTAAAATGATATGGATGGCAGATCTACCACTTGAAAGTCTTAGTAATATTTGAAGCAACGGGGCCTTGATTTTAGACGGAGGTAAATTAGAAATTACAATTATGTAGCACTTGTATCACTGATACAACTACTGGACCAGTTCTAGGTTCTGAAGGAGTGTCGAAACAATTTAAAAATTAGACCAGAGACCATGTACTTTAAATACAAAAGCCGGCACTTTACTAAATTAGACACAGATTTAACGACAAAACAACATTCAATTGTATCAGCTGTTCAAAAACCCCTGCAGGTAAAATAAAGGTAGAAAAATAATGGTGTTTCACTCTTTTTCCCTTTTTTAGGCTCTGTCTTTTGGTATTAGAAACAGTTTAGTTCAGAGAACCACCTAATTTGAGGAGTTGTTAGGTTAAGCTCTCTATTTTAGATTAGACTCTTTGTTTTTTTAGACCGGTCTAAGAGTAGTTATCTTGTGTTAGGTTACAGGTTTGTACCTATTTTGAGTTCAGTTATATTCTTGAGTTAACTCTTTTCAATTCTCGAATGAAAATGAATTGAAACACAATCATATCTTATCCATAACAGTGATGATTATGAACAAACTGAATATGAACATGCAACACTTCAACTTCAAGTTCAAGTTCAGTTCCAATTATATTGTCAGTTCCAGTTCAGTTTAGAGCTGTTAACTCTGACTCAGTTCAGTTTGAATAAAAGGGGGAAAAAAGAAGAAAAAAAGGATCCCACGCTCTTACCGCTCAGGCAGCAAGTTTACCAACAGCTCGGATGCGGCAGCGGACGTCCTCACTGGCACAATGAAGATGAGTTCTCATCACTGGAAACATGGCTCGCCATCTTGAATCCCACGCTGTGTGTGCGTCGTCTCCCCACACACCACGGAACAGGAAGTCTCTAATTCACAGGAACAAAAAACACCTGACTAGCACGACAGGTCATAAATGAAATAAAATATCCTATCTACATGAGATAAACCTGCAAATCTGCAAGTTAGTGCATCTTAACATTACTGCTAAGTCGCTCATCAAGGAAAACGAGGTTACAGAGCAGCATTTTCAATCTTAAAAACACTGTCCTATAAACAAAATAAAACGTTTTAAATGCAGTGAAACTCTTTCACTAACACAACATGTATTAATTCACATTCGGTCTCCTTAATAAACAAAAAACATTAACCGCTAAACAGAATTAATGATTTCCTCGACGTGTTTCAACATTAGCTCTTTGCTAATATCCACATGCGTACGTGTTACAGAAAAAGTTGACCATAAAACATGTCAAAACTCACCAAAAACCGTTGTGGTTAAGTTCAATACAATCCTCGTGCATCAGCAACCCGGTTCGTATTATTTTTCAGGTCTTCAATAAACTCTTTTCAAGGTATTTTGTCAGTTAATTTCTGTGCTTTTTTCATCTCTGTTTCGTCTGCTCTCTACCGCGCTGCGCAGTGCACGTTCTGATTAAAGGCAAGAGGCCGCGAATCTCTTAAAGGGGAAGGAACATTATAATTTTTAACAGCCATACTTTTAATCGTTTCCACTAAAGGAGCTTTCTGACTGCTTTTAACTGACTTTCCTTGAATTGAATGAACATATTTCAAACAAATGAACTTATTTATGCATTTTAATCATCAGATTTTAACTCTCAGTGAATCAAACATAACTTTTTTTACTGATTCAACATTTTTATGTATTTTAACTAACTATTCATTCATTTATTTATGTCACATTTTAAGGTGGGTTACAATTAGAATTAGAAAATTTGCGTTTGCAAAACTTTGTCTCCAGGTGACTTTTCAATGTTTCAAATTGGCTCATTTTTAAGGTCACAAATAAGTACTTCATGGCTCCATACATGTTATCATGCTAAAAGACTAAAGTGTCCATAGCTGCATGTCCCAGGCAAAGAAATCAGTGTCCTCACCATTCGATGAAATACAGACAGCATTGTTTGTGTGGTACAAACAGTCCCAGTATCATGATTAGATATAGACAAATGTACGCTCAGACAGTTATTTTTTCTACCATTGTTTGGCTGCTTAGCTCACATACTTGTACAAAACAAGATGTTAGATTTGTACTTTTTTTTCTTTTGTGCTGTTTTTTTTTAAATAGTACTTATAACCCTACAAAATAATTTAGTATGAAATCCTCCTTGGCCTTGGAAGAAACAGCAGATTTCCTTCCTTCTTACTACAGCCCCATGCACAACCTCCAGCCAAAGCTTGACAGACCTGTCCTGCCTACTTATAGTTGCTCATGTATGTTTAGCAAGCATACAGTTAGTTACAGTCAGTTATTGTTAGTAGAAAGTCGTCTACAGGACTGCAGTGCTTTTTTTGTTCCATTGTGGGAATTAGTGACGGCACTACGTTTCACACTCAGAGCTCAAATGCTTAAAATGTTGGAGGGTAAATAAAGTACACTGTGTAGTAAACAGGGAGTCATTAAAGACAGGGTTATGAAACAAATACATTCAATTCCTGCTCCCAAGTTTGTGTAACGTCTTGAATCTGAGTCACGGCACGCTGCTCTGAGTCTGAGCTTCACATGGCTCGTTATGTCAAAGGGTTTAGTTCTCTTGAGCTGACCACCGCTGCAGGATCACCACTTTGGCGAAACAGGAAATGACTCTACTTCCCAGCTTCCTGTTCAGACAGGGAACAGGGATGTCTCCTGGCCATCTACCCCCCCTCCTCCTCCTCCTCCCATCAGGACCCTCCTCCTCCTCTTCCTCCTCTCTTTCATTTCCTGTCCTGGTCCCACTTAGATGCTGGGAGGCCAGGAGGGGTTAACTGCTGTGTTCTGGACAGGAAATATAATGTTAGAGACCCATGATGGACATCAGTCTGGAGGGAGATCGGCCCCTTTGGTCATCTCCCCCTGCACCTTTCAAAAGGATGGTCGCCCCATAAGAATTATCCCATTATACAACCAGCTGGATTGTGTTCTCAGCCTCTAAATTACCCCCCTCCCATCCCTCGAGGGTAAAAAACATTTTCTTCCTCTCACCTTCAGTGCATTGGGCAGCCTCTAAAAATAGCTGTTTTTTTCCCCTTTCTTTTCCTCCCCAAAGTCTGCAGCTTACAACAAGTCCACTGGGAACATAACCGCTCCAGTTGCTCATGCAATCTCCACAGCGTTCAGCCTCCACCCACCCTCTGCCTCTGCAAACCTCTATTTTGGGACCGTTGACTGATGCCTTCTGTGGGCAAACCAGAGTCTATTGTCATCCAGTTTCAATATTTAAAACTTTTTAAAAAAAGTTTTATTTCCCCCTGAACACAGTGAATCAGCTAAAGAGCAACGTGGAGTGAAGACTGGCTGTTAATGCCTGTACGGGGACAGAAGGTATCTGGTTTGATGCTTGCTAATCTCCCACTTTCCCTAATTGAATTAATCAGTGGTGTGATGGGATGAGGCCTGTCCCTGAGTTCATTTCCACAACACTGACAACAGAACAGACTTATGAAGCCGATTAGGTCAGAGCTGCAGTGGCGATGAGAAATATGTGGACGCTAAAATCCCCTCAAACAAGGAAAGCAGCTCGGGTAAAACACAAGGTCGAGATGCAAGGTATGCATGGCGAGAGGAGATAAGTGTCTTGAGGTTAAGTAATTGTAACGTGATTTGCTTCCTGGTATTTAAAGCATTGGCCTTCACTCAGTCGCACCACATGCCTCAAGGTCTGTACGTCATACTCATGGATGAGAAAAGAAACTTCATCACTAATGATGTCGTGACTGGTTAAATGTTTGTTTGTTCATCTGGAACAGTGAGCAACATCATGTCTAATTTTATTTTTTAGCCCTTCAGAAGGGCTCAAATAACAAAACTCCCAACAAAATAACATGACTGAGTGACTCATAATGAGGAGAAACAGGAGAATTGCTTCATGTACCGTGTATAAATAATTTGTCTGCTACTTCTTACAATGCTTTTCTCACCAGGTGGAGTTGGCCCTGTGGGATACCGCAGGCCAAGAGGACTATGACAGGTTGAGGCCTCTCTCCTACCCTGACACAGATGTAATCCTCATGTGCTTCTCCATCGACAGCCCAGACAGTTTAGGTAAGGAGCTTCTTTAAAATGTTTTATTCCTATAACCTCTATTAGTCTGAATTAGATAAATCTTGCTGAGACGGCAGCAGCGCAGACTAATATGGTAAATTTATAGAATATATCACTTACACTGCATAAAAGTGATATGTTTGTCTTCACAGAATCAAGGCAGCTCATATCAGCTCAGCAAGCTGTTTGTTAAATGCCTTAATGGACTTGATGGAAAGTAGGATTAGTGCAGCTAAAAACATCTTTGCCTCCAGCAGTCTGCAGAGCCATCCATCATGAGAAGTGTTCTGCGCCGTGACTCTGCACTGCCTGTCCCTTTTTATAGTCCCCCCACCTCCCTCCCTCTCCCTCTCACTCTCTCCCTCTCTCTTGAGTGTTTCAGCTCTCTTCTTGTCTCTCCCGGGACAGAAAATATCCCAGAGAAGTGGACGCCTGAGGTGAAGCACTTCTGTCCCAATGTTCCCATCATCCTGGTGGGGAACAAGAAGGACCTGAGGAACGACGAGCACACGCGGAGGGAGCTGGCCAAGATGAAGCAGGTATGAAAACCTCTGGAGGTCAATGAACTGTGGGCTGGGGTAATCAGGCATGAGTAGACACCTCCTTAAATCCTCAGGCTCCAAAGACCTGAGGATGTGCAGGGTTGATAGATAGAGCAGATCTAGACCCCACTCTTTCTAATATTATTTAAAGAGACCCAACAAGAGAGAGAGAGAGAGACAAACAGACAGAGAACATACAGTACCACAGTGCACAGTCCATATATCCACATAGACATGTAAAGTAATAATAATAATAATAATAATAATAATAATAATAATGATAATAATAATAATAATAATAATAATAATAATAATAATAATAATAATAATGATAGTTGTAGTTGTAATAGTAGCTGTGGGAGTTGAGCAGGAACATGGGGGCAGTAGGTGACCTCAGTCTCAGATCCAGACGCTACAGCTCCGGAGGCAGAAATACCTGCAGAAAGCAACAGGAGGAGAGCGTGAAAGTGAGAGAGAGGACGAGTTAGTAACATGCACTGATGGGATAAGAATGTATACAGATGGAGAGGAAGAGGAGGAGAAAGGAGCTCAGTGCATCATGGGAAATCCGTGGCGGTCTAGGCCTATAGCAGCAGAGCTAAGGGATGGCTCACCTGGGCCGGCCCTAACTATATGATTTATCAAAGAGGAAGGTATTAAGTCTACTCTTAAATGTGGAGAGGGCGTCTTTCTCCAAACTCAAACTGGGATCTGGTTCCACAAGAGAGGAGCTTGATAACTGAAGACTCTAGCTCCCATTGTACTGTTGGAGACTTTAGGAACCACAAGTAATCCTGCGTTCATGGAGTGAACACAGTGTTCTAGTGGGACAATAGTGCACCATGAGCTCTTTAAGATATGATTGTGCCTGACTAGGATTTTAAATTCTATTTTGGATTTTACAGGAGCCAGTGCAGAGAAGCTAATATAGGAGAAATATGATCTCTTTTTTTTTTTAGTTCTTGCCAGTACACCTACAGCAGCTGCATTCTGGATCAGCTGGAGAGTCTTTAGAGACTTTTTAGGGTGGCCTGATAATCAGGAAGCAGCTGCTTTGTTGGTATGTTGCCTCGGGTAAAGGTACATTCACGTTAAACTTCCACCTGTGAATATTTGTTACATCTTCTGTTCGCTTTGAATCTCACTCGATGGATGAATTCAAGCCTGCGTTTCCTGTTTCGGCACAATCTCCAGCTGACTCTGACAGACTCGCAGGTCAGAGTTGTTCAGTTTTGACTGTGTCAGCCAAGAGAAATGCAATGTCTTTACATGCTTAGTACATTACAGACATCACATCACAGACAGTTTACAGCTTTTGATCACTCTGCTGTGATGTTGTGTCCTTGTTCAGGGTTGAATGTGGGGCAGTTTAGTTAAATGCAAGGTTAATGTGACAATAAAATGAGTCTTACATCCATGGGTTAGAAAGCTTGTCAGGCTCCAAAACACTGCACAGGGGTTTATAATACTATGAGACACAATTGTATATCTCCAGAAAGTTATCATGGTAACAAGATAGATAAACGCTAGATAAACAGTAGAAATACTGGTGGTCACATTATAAACTAATCTACTAGGGAAGTGCCTCATGACTGAGGACCATTTGCTTTAGATGTGTCACTTTGTTTGAATTAAACATGTAAGAAAAGAAAAGAAAGTTTAAAAAATGGCCAGATGGTGCTGTTCAGGATCTCATTCAGTATGAATAGTCAAGTCAATTTTATTTATCTTGCCCAAAATCACAAATTGGCCTCAAAGGGCTTCAAACAGGTGACAGCGCCCTGAACAGGCTGTTAGGGGCCTTTCACTCGTTCCACAATGACGGTAACGTGTTAGTTAACCGTGTCACAGCAGAGCCCACTCTCTCTGTCTGTCTCCAGGTCCAGCTGATAATAGCAACGTGTTGACAAAGCTCTCCAGCTCTTTCAGACGCCACTGTCAGCTTTTCCTTTCTGTAGAAATCAGGAACCGTTCGACAAAGAGGAGCACTAAGTCATCAGTTCAAGTGTTTGGAGTTTACGTGGTCGCGGTGACACTGTTCGCTCGACATGCGTAAGCTGTGATGTGGCTGAGAGGGTTAGTGAAGTAGTGTACTTTAATCTGTTGCTACTTCGATCATTCAATAAGTAAGTCCATAATAAGTCTATTAGATTTTCTAAATCAGTGAAAAAATGGCATTCACAACTTGTTAGAGCCCACGGTGATGTTTCATGTTTGCTTGTATTATCCGACTAACAGTTCAAAAGCCAGAGATATTCAATTTTCTGTCATATATGACAAAGAAAAGCAGCGCATATTCTCATTTGACAAGCAGAAACTTGAGAATATTTTGACTCCCCTCTTGACTAAGAGAAAAAAATGCTTTCTCCTCAAATGCACAAATAATTTAAGATGGTTAAACCTTAACATATTGTTGAAATAATATTTTTTACTTATCCATGAAATCAACAGAAGTAGAATTAGCAGATGCAAAAATGGTGTCAAACAAACAAACAGTTTTGACTTTTGAACCAAAAGCTGTCACCTTATATGACACACTTACACTTTTTTGACATTTTACTTAACTGTCATTCAGCTTTTTGTTGAGATGCAGAATAGAGTGGTGAGAGCCACTATAGGATGGTGCTGAATGATCTAACCATCTCTGATCTTACCACGCAGGAGCCGGTGAAGACGGAGGAAGGCCGAGAGATGGCCGGCAGGATCAGTGCTTTTGGCTACTTAGAGTGCTCTGCCAAGACCAAGGATGGCGTGCGGGAAGTGTTCGAGATGGCCACTAGAGCGGCGCTGCAGGTCCGCAAGCGCAAGAAGAGAGGCGGCTGCACGCTGCTGTGAGCGGTCCAAACCCCATGAAACCAACTGACCTATAGGAGAAAAAGAAAACACGTGAAAAGGACTGACCTTTTACCAAATGGCATCTTCGTACTGTAATTCGTATTTCACAATAACAAGTCAACCAGATGAATCCAACAAACCGAATACAGGAAATGAACTTTGTCTATATTACAACCGTGTTTAGAAATTGATGTTTAAAGTTCCTTGTTGATTTTTTTTCTCCAAAATCTTTCTTTACACATTTTCCTACTTTCTTTATATTTGTAATGTAACAAGGCAATGATAGATGCACATATTGGTATGCAATATTGTTCTTCACGAGCTTGGACCAGCAGCATCCTTCTTGTATAAAGTCTTCATGAGTAAGTCCAGGCTGTTCTGTTAGAATCACTTCTGTTTATCATGGTAAGAAAAAAAAAAAAAAAAAAAGCTGAAATCTTTTGACCATAAGAGCTAGTGCCTTTTTAAGTTTTTACACCACTGTCTGCTTCTCATGTTTGTCAGCCAGCTAACATTTCAGCTGAGGGGCCACTCCATTGTTACTGTAGCTCATTTTACACAGTGTTGTCATTGTGAAACCTGAGCGAAGCCACAAATACGGCTTTCAGTGCTGGTGACAACTCGTCAAGCACAACAAATGGCTGCTTGTGTCATTTTTTTGTTTGCGCAAAACATTAGCATTCCCTCAACATTTTGCCATATGTACCGAGGATAAAGGAGGTAGCTGCTCCTGTCATGTGATAAACAGTCAGCGAAGGAGCGAACCTCGCATTCTTTATGATTATTCTCATGCGTCCCTCATTACTGTCGCTAATCTGGGCAGTGGACCGGGATGGGCAGAGGAGAACTGGCCAATCAAGACACAAGCCAACATGACTCAACTATGCACAATGGCTGTTAGGAGCAACAGGGAGATGACACGGCTGAATCAGAGCTGAAGGCCGAGACCTGGTGAAACCCTGTTTGTTTATTGTGAGTGACTGAGTTCAGCTCTTCCTCTGCTACGATAGCAGGCCCACTGTTGGAATCCACGTGTCGGACGGGTTAGCCCGGTCGCAGAAATCACGTCTTGTTAGAGCTGTTAGTCTTTGCAGTCGGACGACATTCTTTACATGTTTGAGAGGAGCTGAGTTGTGTGTGCGTGAGGAGTTTGTTTTTCCCCTGGTGCCTTCTCTGTTCTGGTGTGCCTTTGGTTATTCTCTCCCAGACCAGATAGACCAGCTGCTCTACGCCAACCTGACGCTGACTGACGAGGTCAGTAGTGACCTTTCTGACATGTTTCACAAAGCTCTGGTCTCTGGGTTGCTTCAACATGTGTCATTAGTTTCCTAAACTTTCAGTCTCATTACATAATTATTAAGATTTAATCTATAAATGCAGTCTCATCTTTGTTATCTTGGCAGATAATATAGGTTACACCAATCTACGTCATGTAGTTTTGCGTCAAGAATGAATCATTGGAAAATTACAAAATTTCCTCATCACTGGTGAAAACATTTTGTCCTCAATCACAAAGATTGTCTTTGATGTTTCACAGTTGTGTGTTGCTGCCAAAAAAGTTCATTTTCAGAGTAAAGCTGTGAAAAGATGGAAATTGGGTTGTTTGTTGGTGTTTATCCTGATCTATTTTTGTCTTGGTCTTCACTTCTTGGCGAGAAACATTTGATATGTCTTAAGTCAGAGGCGCTGAAGATCATCAGGGGTCCACATTGGATTGTACTCACAGCAGCTTTTGGAGTCATGTCAGAGACCGTCCACTGGTCCCAGTTCTTCTCACATGCCCTTTCCAAACACTATTATTAATATTTGGCCTGAAAACATAATGTCTTGACACAGTGCCTGAAAGGCCTAGCAGCTGTCCCCAGGCACAGACTCTTTATGGCATTCCTTTTCTCTGCCTCTGTTGCTCGTTCAT
The DNA here is from genome assembly GCA_025331565.1 of Holacanthus passer. Lineage (NCBI taxonomy): Eukaryota > Metazoa > Chordata > Actinopteri > Pomacanthidae > Holacanthus > Holacanthus passer. The sequence continues at coordinate 4,363,911 of JAFREQ010000028.1, forward strand.
GTCCTGTACATGTCCCTTGGTTGCATGTTGCTGTCTGTCTGGAGGAGAGCGGATGTTGAAATGTGTGTGGCAAAAAATTATATCTTTGATGTTGCATGCAACTTTCTTATGATGCCAGCAAACCTACCAGTTGGCAGGATCTGTGTCCATTATATTGTAATGCCATCTGTAATGTAACTTTATACCCTCTACTGGCCAAGCACATATGTTTTAACTGGGTGATCCAGTGGAGAAGCTACAACCTATAAAACTAGTTGTATTTTTGCTTAACTGAGCTGGGGTTTTTTTTGTTTTTTTTTTAGGAGAGGGGGCATTTATTATAATACACACAAGCACCATATTAATGTAACATTTAAAAAAAAAAAAATCACATTTATGAGATGAACCATCTTGTTTTCAAGGAGGTCCTTTAACACAAATATACCTAAAATATAATAATAAAGCAAAATATGCTCACACAAGCTCTCCCAGGCCAAGCCGCTCCCACGCCCACTGATTCCCCTAAAAATGCCAAAATACATGCTGTGAATGTACACATACCCATACATTTACATGCGCCGACACATTATAGATCATTTATTTCCATATCTCAAGTATAATGGAAAGCAAGAGCAAGTTGTTTGAAGATGAGTAAAAAGAGATGCCTTAAAGAAATGAAAGGAGGTAATAAATCTAAATGAAACAGGTAGGTTGTTTCAATCTGATGGAGCTTAAATCTAAAAGCACGTCACCTAATTAATTCTAGGAACGGAGAAAATAGGGTGTTCAGCATGCCTGTACGATGACCTATATGGAAGTAATTTGTTTGAAGCTATTGCCTCAAATCTTTACGGGGTGGATATTTTGTGTAACTCTAGACTTTGTGCTTTACTGTGGATAACAAGCACACAAACGAGGCAAGAAGAAAGACATTCAGATCCTTACGACTAAAGATTTTTATCAATGAAAACAGGCGCGTTACATAGTTGTGGCATGATGTTCACGGGTCTCAACAAGCCTAAACTCAGAGGAATTCTTGGGAATTAGAGGTCGGCAGAGATAGTTGATTAACTGTCACAGCTGGAAGCGTAATGAAGCATTCCCATGGAGCAGAAGAGGGTCTACATATCACTAAGAGCATGTACAATACTGCTGTTAATGCGTGTGCAGATAACGCTAAATCAAAAATTGTCCTTATGATGTCAATGCATGCATGGGAAAACCATCTTTACAGTGTACACACACGTCTTTGGGAACAGCTTCTGCTCAGTGTTGTGTAACTTTTTCTCTTTCTTTCTCTGGAAGTATTTCAAATGATAAAGGATCCAGATTTATATAAAAGCTCATTGTAATAATGCTTTGTAAACAGAAAGTGTTGTAGTGAATGTTTGATCTGAAGTGAACACGAACATTGTTAATAAACTATTTTTGAGACAAGATCGACTTGCTTTCGTTGGTTAATTCTTGTGGAGCATTAAGACAATAAATGTGGTTTACGGCATTTGATAACATTAAATGTGATGATTAATAAAAGGGAAGGTTATAACATGACAGTGTGCAGCACAATGTGGTTGAAAAATTTTTATTTCTTCAGCCTTCAGTTATTTTCAGAAAGGAATAGAGTTAAAAAAAGACTAATCTGTAAAGTGCAAACAGCCGTAGGAAAAACAGTGATGAATTCCTGAGAAATAGAATAGTCTGCTCATTATTTTCTCACCCAAAATTAATTGCTTGTGTGCAGCAATGTTCATGCTCAACGAACTTGCCGTAACTTTTTTTCTAAAAAGGCCACTGAAGAGACAGACAAGTGAAAAAGTCAAGAACAAAAGATTGGCTATTTTCTTTTAGCACGTTCTTAAAAAACAGAGCACTGATTTATTGAATCAAAATATGCAAACTCCTCTTAAAAAGGTTCATAAAAAGGATATATTCTTAAATAAAAGATGCCAATGTTGTGATCAAAGCTCAAAGAGAGGAAAAATGAAACACTTAGTCTTAATGTGCTTAAATCTGAAAATCTTTTGAGGAAGTCACTGCAAATTTGTTTTGTGTCGGTTGGAGATGTTAATGCTCATTTTTCCATTCGGGGTCCACATGCTGCTGGAGGGCACTCTCCTCTGCAACGGGACCTGTGACGAATGCAGAAAGACACGACAGTTTAGTTTCTCACAAGCACAACGTATGACTGCTTTGTTCAAGTCAAGCCTGAATAAATTAGAGCTGCACTAACTGTCAGAATCAATGTTGATTTTCAGGGTTGCCAGTCTTGACACAATATCATCTTCTCCTTCTGCGTCTTTAAAGTCAAATCCAGTGTAACCCTTCTCCTTCACACAGTAGCTGATGAACCTGTAAAAAAAAGACAGATTAGGCAACTATAGATGAAAAGCTTATTGTGCAATAAGCTCCTAAACAGCTACTAAATAGACCCTGTGTTGAGACTGTTTTGTCAGCTACTGTTTCCAAGGTCAAGAACGCACTTTGAATCTGAGTAAGGCTCTTAACTCAGATATGAAAGAATAGTCTTGTTGTGTTCAACTCTCTGTCTCCCAACACTGTTAAAACATCCCCTGTGGCCTGCTTTGCCTTACTTTTCCCAGATGGGGTCCTTGTTAAGGATTACAGGGTTTCCCACGACTATCAACAGGGACCTGGCTCTGGTCACGGCCACGTTGAATCTCTGCAGAAGAGAAACATACGTATAAATAAACACAGCGAGATTACTGACTGTTTTAAAGATAAACATATTAAACAATCCTGCTGGTTTCATTATCACTTTATATGGCAAGGAAGGATTGTGACAGACCTTTTCATTGGACAGGAATCCAATGTTGAAGTCTTTGTCCATCTTGACATAGTTGATGCTGCTGCGGACAGTGGAGACCATGATGATCTTCCTCTCTTGTCCCTGAAACTCCTCCACAGACCCCACCTGATGAAAAGAAAGAGATTTTCAGCCAAAATACAAAACGTGATTTCAAAGTAATAGAGTTGTGAATGAACACAAGACAAACTGATACAGAGTCATGTATTTACCTTGAGCTCCGTGAGATCGCTCCATCGTTTCAGTGCTGTGACGGACTTCAGGGCCTTTTGGATTTTCTCCACCTGTTTGAAGCGTGAGCATTGTGACCGATGACTAGTTTAAACTCCACATCTCTAAAAACACAGCTGGCCACCATGAAGACTCACTTGTTTCCTGTAGGGGGCAATTATGCCAATGTCTTTTGCAGAGAGTTTGGGGAGACCCTTCTTTCCTTGTGTTTCCATCAGCTTGGTGAGGTAGTCGACCAGAACTTCAATCTCAGTCACATTAAAGAAAGACGGACTGTTGGCCTCTCTCTCGTCTTTTCCCAACACCCCGTGGAAGATCAATGGGAAACCCTGTAGTGATGTGAGAGTCACGTTATGTCTGTGGTTCACATGCCAATTGGTGATCTGGGTGATTTCCGTATATATGTCCCGTTGAGCTTTTGTTGTTTAATCTCCGCTCTCTGTTGGCTTATGTCTCCCCCTTGACTGTCTTGAAAGTAATGTTCCTCTTTAAATTCCTGGAGCTTTTCGCTTTTATCCTAATGAGAGTTTTGATTTTTTTCTATAATTTAATTTTGCCCCACTTTGTTTCCTGATGAGATTTTTTTTTCTGATAATAAGGTCCAATTTGTTGTAATGATTTTTGTCTGGTTTTCTGTGACAGTCTAAGGCTGTGTTTAATTCTCAAACTTTTTTCTGATAGGGGAAACAACAAATTAAAAAGCATCCAAGTTGAATTTTAGTGAAATAAAGGTCGGCACGATGGCATCAGCAAACATCTGGTTGTTTATTTTCCCTACCTAAATCATTCATCAACTAGTTTCACTCCATATTTTTCCCCAGGTCATCCACGCCCCCATCCATGTGGCTCTATGCCTCCAAATATTCGAGAACCAATGACTTAAATAATATGAGCATTTACGCCTTATGACGCTAATTATAATAAAAGGGACTCTCATGGAAGTTAGCATTCCTTCCATAATGTTGGTGGACGAGAGATAGATTAACAGAAAAGAGGTCAAAATCATTTTAGCAGAGGCAGAAACATCCTGTGTTTGCTGTGTTTCCATTTCTCCATTTCAGAAGTTTGAATAAAATTAAAAAACCTTTTTGGGAAGGTATTCCCAGTTGCAGTAGGTCTCACGATCCCACTGGTCAGCAAACACCTGCAGTTCATTGTCATAGAACAGCTCATTGGGGATTTTCAGAATGGCAGCGTGAGACCTGAGAGAAGGAAGGGATAAAAAACAAGAAAGTTAAAGAGCTTGAATTTAAACAGCAGCATTCTGAGCACATAACTGTAACAAGCAAAATGGAGGTGAAAACTAAAAGATGCACCTGTAGTTTCGCAGCAGTTTGGTGACAAAGCGGGTGTCAAAGTGTCCGGGGTCTGTATTTTTCTGATATAAAGGGTTATCCCTCATCAGTCTCTCAAGCAGAGAAAGCCCTGAAGAACATTGTCTCAGCATTAAATTTATATCCTTGAATCATGTGGTGAGGTTGAAACATGATGAACAGCAGGAGCAACAGTTATTTTATCCTATCCTAAAGTGGTAAACAGTGCAATAACACAGTGTGCAACAGAAAACGTCAGGACACAATGATGTAATCCTCATCTCACCGAGTCCATGCTGCAGTGCAAGAGGTGATCGAAGGATCGGTCCCAGCTGCTTGGGATCTCCTGCCAGCACCAACTGACCCTCCAGTGCACTGAGCAGACCTGTGAAACAAAGTCAGATATCCAACCAGTCAGTAACAAAATGCATCAGTTTCACCACAGGTGTAGCTTTTACAAACTTACACATTAAGACCACCTTAATTGAAACAGTATAATGTGTAAGTACAGGCAGTTTGGCTTAAAAACTTTTAGAAATTGCCAACCCAACAGTCATGCACAGCAGCCAGTGCCCATATTTTAAAAAAAAGTTACAAAAATGGACAGAGCTGCAAATGCTAAGAAAATTATGTCCTCCACATTCCTCACATGCCTACATCCACCACTGGACATGCTCACTGATGAACTGCACTGATGACCAGCGATAAAGAGGCTGTGTGCTTTCAGGGATGAGCAACTGAAATCTGGATTAAGTTCTGTACAATGACTGGGGAGAAATCTGTTCAGTGTTTACATCAGACATTATTCTAAGGAGGTACATTCCGTTCTTCAGCAGAATAATAATAAAAATAGTTAGTTTGAGACAAAATGAAAGTATGAAATCTTGACATTTAATTTTGGTGTACTGTCAAGCCAATATAATTTGTATACACTAGATTATGATGCAAAGATGGATCATCCTTTAATCAAAATTAAGTCAAAGATATTCTCTGAGAAAGCAAGAAATTCACCTGCAATAGGAATGACGCACTCTGGCTCCACTGCCTGGCCTCCTTCATCTACAAAGACATGGGTAAAATGGCCAACTGGGATTCCTCCAGACACCAGCCTAAAAACAGATTTGTTATGGTAGTAGTAGGCAAGTGCAACATAACTCATGCTTTGTAACACTGAAGAATGATGTCAAAGAGTCAAATGCTGAACAGTTACTGTATATGCAAGCAAAATACCTGCCAGCTGTGATCATAGTTGAAACTACGATTGTGTATTTCATCAGAATTCCTTTATCTGGAAACACAAAAGAATCTTGTGTCTTGTCCCAATTACTATATTTCTGGAAGAGTCAAAAGATAAAACAACACGTAAGATAAACATAGTTTATCTGCATCTGAGTTTAAGTTTGTAAAAACAAACGTGGCAGATCCATCCATCTGTAAATCAAAGTACCTGAATGTGAGAGATCTTTCTATCTCAGTATATTCTATTACAATTCTTATTTATGATCCACTCAATTGCTTCCAAAGAGTTTCAGTAAACAGGTGACACTTTTACAACAATGGCTTTTGACCGGATCAACAAACATCATGAATCATTCAGGTCAAACTGGTAAGTTCACTGATTTTGATCACTGTGATGAAGAACCTTGTTATGATAAGGAGTACTTGCTTGAGTTACTGTGACATGTGAACATATTTCAGTTTCAGTTTGTATTTTGGAACTCAAAATGTTATGGGTCCTGCATACATGTGCTTACACATATCAATTATTCATGGCTATAAGTTTATTGAATCACAGGACATCAAAAGTTCATATGTGCTTATAGACAGTTAGCCATAGCTGGTTTATGGACAGTAATCAGATTATCCTGTGGGTGTAAAACTGGCAGCTGATACTCACCAGCAGGTGCTTGGGGACACTTCTCGGGTCTCGGCTGCTGGCGTACAAACGGTAAACCTGATGAGGATCCATGTAAACCATCAGTCTCTCACAGAGAAGGTCACATGCACTGTTTGAAGGTGCACAGGCCAGGATGTGGGCTGACGGGTCTGCCCTGTTGACCTGTCAGTAAGCAAAGTTAAATTTATAATTATTGATAAATTATGTTGATGCTTTGCTGTTTTTTTTTTAATAAACAGTGTTAGTTTAGGTAGAAATTTGTGCGTACATTTATGGAAAATTAAGTATCCTTTTTGTAGCTGCCTCCTCTTTTATTGATGAGCGCACACCCACAAATTCTAAATCTGAAATTTTGCATTTCAGGTCCACAAAGACAGTTATGACACAAACAAAAATATTAAAGCAACTGAAAGCTCTCTTTCTCTTTAACATTAAATACTGATGACAAAATAAGCAACAAGTTTGAAAAAACATGCAGAATTATAAATCTGCTGCTTCAGGACTGTGTGGCTACAGTTTGAGCAGACAGATTTCTGTTTCTGATTCCTATTCTTTTTTTTTTAAATCTAATTGCTGGGTGGAAATATATGACATCACTTTTTTGACTCGTCCACTTCAATCCAGTAAGAAGAGCACAGACAAAACACAGAAATCTCTAACCGGCAGATAATAGCATGTTCATGTTAGCCTGCAACTAATGATTGCTTTCATCACCGATTAATCTGCTGCTTATTATCCCGACTAATGGTTTGGTCAATAAAGCATCAGAAAACAGTAAAAGTGGCCATCACAGTATCTTAGAGCCCAAAGTGATGTCAACTAATTTCTTGTTTTGTCCCAGAAACAGACCTAAAAATGTTCAAATTACTCTGATGTAAGAGCATGAAAAGCAGCAAATCCTTACACTGAAGAAGCTAAAACCAGTGATCTTTCTGGCTTTTTTGCTTTTAAAAAAAAAAAAAGAAAGACTGAAACAATTTTTACATTATTAAAATAGCTACTGATTAATTTTCTGTCTATCAACTAATTGACAAATCGTTCCAGCTTCAGTTCACATAGAGAGATCTAACTGCAGCTCATCTCGAACACTTGATACCTGATTCATAGCCTCAACCAGAGTGATTGTCTTTCCAGTTCCAGGAGGCCCAAACACAAGATGAGGAGCAGGCTTTGATGATCCGGCTACGATGCGCTGGACGGCCGCATGCTGCTGTGGGTTGTTTTCCAGCTGACGGTTGAACATCCTGGATGTGAGAATGAATTTTTACAGTTTACACAGTGGTGAAACACTTGAGAGTTCAAAAAGTTGAGCTAAAACTGGGGGTGAAACTGATCAGCTGAAAAAACAGAAACATTCAGCACATGCAGATGAAAACCTTATTTAAATCTCGGGGCCCTGTTGTTGAGTAGCCAATGATAAGGAGATAGAAGTTTGTGGTAATGAAGTCTAAGCAGATGAGGATGTACTTTGTCCAATATGTGTATGTGGTTCTCAGTCCACCTCATGTTTTACAATATCTACTTGAGGCAAACTTATGGCATTAAACCAAAGACCAGTGTCCCCTCCTGTTTATACGATAGGGTGGATGAATGCCCAGAGATAACTGAGGTGAAGGCTGCTGAGCACACACACATTACAAGCTCATACACTCTTATCACCAATGCCAGACAGCTTGTCTGTTCCATGAGTGCATGAGATAAAGTACTTTAAGGTGGTTAGGTCTGTGTGTTTGTATATGATGGTACATTAAGTGTTTTTGGTGTTCTGTATGTATGTTCTTCATGTGTAAGGGCACCGGACCTGAGGCTAGGCATGGAGAGATTAGCCGCTGCTGCACCAGATGGGAACAGCACCTCTTCCAGCTGGTGTTTTGCTGCCAAGTCTACTGCCCGATGCTGCGTCTTCAAGGGGAAGCGGTTGATGGTAAACTCGACGTCAAATTTCATATTGTTGATAAAAATCTGCAATAACCTGAAACAGGTGTGGAGTTGGAGATTCTTTATTCACCATTTGAGAAAATAAACACGGTTTCAAGAGGACCTAGTCTCTCCCTTACCTCTTCGAAAAGCCCAGCTTCACGCTATCCAGCTCTACTCTGTGAACATATCCGGTGTACACGGTGATCGGCTGGACCTTGTCTTCAGACATGTACACTCTCAGGCAATCTCCTCGTAGCACAGATGGTCGGTTCTCAGCAACACCGGGAACCTGTTGGAGAATATGAATGTTGGCTTTCTTCCTGTTCTACTGTGTGTCTAGTCCTTTCCCAACACAGATCACTGAGCTTATAGTCAGTAAGCTTTCAGTGGACAACATACAGAAATAATATAACATCATAAAAAGGGAGCAGAGAAAAGAGATGAGAGCATCCTTTGGCTCAAGGAGACACCTGTTCTAGACTCGCAACACATGGACTTTTCATTGCTGCCATTTAAAGGATAATGAAGATTTCATACTCTGAGTGTGAGCAGTTTCCTTTTGCTTTGGTCTTGAGTCATGGTTTGGTTGCGCAGGTCATACTTCCTGATGTCCACCTCCATCTGTATCTCTTCCAGGTGTAGCAGGAGGTGAAATCGAGCAGAGTATGTCTTCATCTTTAAGGCAGAGTTGAGGAGACCCCTGGACATACAGCACACACACAAACACTTTGATGATCATGGAGTTAAGCCCAGAAATGACTTCATTAATAAACAGTTAGCTATGAATAATTAGGCCGTTCTCTCACTTCACAGATGGGAGGCTCTGCCTGGCAGCTGGAGAGAGGTACTTAGAGTCCTCCATCCTTTGTTCAGCCAGTTCCTTTAGGTAATGAGGGCACTTGTATTCTGCTAATTTCACAGCCATCTTTAGATGCTGGACAACAGAACTGCAGAGAGGGACAAAACACAAACACATCATGATTGCAATCAGCATGAATAAAACACAATTTCTCTGGGTCCATTTGTTGATCAATTTCAATTACAAGTGAAGAAAATAACTGCAACCAGCTCCCAAATCAAATATTTGTACTGAAATCTGTAATAATGGATTTCCTGCTGCTGTGGAAAAGATCTGTACTCATTCGTTTGGAGATAGTAAGACTGTGCTGCATTAATCTGTTACACTCTGTACGACATTGCTTGTTTATCTAATTAATACTCCCAGATTTTTTCAAACAATGCTGCAGACTTCAAAGGACTTTATATAACATTTTTATATATGCTGCAATACTTCCTGTTACTGTTACTGCTTTCTGATTAGTGTTTACCTCTCAGGAGGTACTCCCTCCACGATCACGGTGTTGACAGGCCTGTGTGTGACGGCCTGAAACGGTTTGTAAGGCGCCACGGGCCCCAGCTCCGCCGCCAGCGGGGTCCTGGCTAACGCTTCCATCTCCCTCACAATGCAAAAGGGCACAGATGCTGGCAGATCCGGGCAGAACTCAAAGTACATCGTGGCAGGGAAATACCCATAGTGGTTGAGCATGTACCGAACCACAACTTCATAGCTTTCTCCTGTGAAAGAAAGAAGGCACGGGAGGAGTTGTGAGCATGCATCACCTCTTGTTAGTGTGTTTTTTTTGTCACTAAGAGCAGAGAGCAGAAGAGCCAGTTGTCTGACCTGGACAGAGGAACAGTGGGCAGGCTCTGGTCACCCTCCTCTCATCCTCCAGAGTGAAACAACGGATCTTGTGCAGAGCAGTGTAGTAGGTGAAGTGGATGCAGTTTGGTCCCTTGTTTATGATGTGGAATCTGACAATGAACAGCTCCCTCAGACGATCCACAGTGAACTCAACCTTCCCATCTCTCGCCTCAGGGTCTGAAGTGATCTCAATGCCCCCCTTGTCAGCTGTCAACTTTTTCCTGTGAGTGTGATTGAGCGATTGAGAGAGAGAGAGAGAGAGAGAGAGAGAGAGAGAGAGAGAGAGAGAGAGGCATGATCAGAGTTTACACCTGTAAGGCTTGTAACAATCAGAAGAAAAGTGAGTGCAACCTGGTGGTTGGGTAGTTGATGTTTAGATTACCATGTACAATACTGATTCCAAAAAAAGTTGTGACGCTGTGTAAAATGTGAATGAAAACAGAACTGTGTTTACAGACAATGGTTTTACGAAGTGTTCCCGAGCTCATGTTATTTTTGTGATCATGTGATTTCTTCGGGTTTTGGACTGTTGGTCGGACAAAACAGGACATCCAAAGACCTCATATTGGGCTTGAGAGAAATGCGAGGGGCATTTTTCACTGTTCTGTCAAGTTTTATAGACAAACAAACAATTGATGGATTAATCGAGAAAATAATCTGCAGATTGATCAAAAAGGAAAATAGTTAGTTGCCCTCCTCATCTGACCTGCTTACCCTGTGCAGGCTTGCAGGGGAACTGGAGCCTGTCCCAGGAGGCACTGGATGGGAGGCTAACTCAGACAGACAACCATTTACTGTCACATTCATTCCTATGGGCAGTTCAGCCCAGCAGGTTTGAACCCAGAACCTTCTTGCGACAATGCCACCACATACAGACTCTTATCATAAACACTGCATGTGAAAAGCCACCAGCATGATGAAAAGAGCACCTCCCACCCCATATCGTGGACTCTTCACCCCTCTGTCATGTGGCAGCTGACAAAGGGGACTTTTGACCCAACTGATGAAATTTTATGGCAACACAGGAGCTAATGGAGCATATTAAAGCATAAATAAAACAAACCTACCTGTTTGCCTTTAACTTGCGAAGGATTTCAATTGCCAGCTTTTTCTTGGGGGTCAGCACAGGGGTCACGGGGGTCAACGGGACAAAGGAGGGTGCAGGTGTCTCAGCTGTCTCCTGAGGAGCAGAGGTGGGACTGTGTGGCTGCTGAGGGGCCCGGGGCCTCCTCCTCCACTGGTCACAATACACTCGAACCTACATATTAAAAATAGCATAATAACACTTCCTCATTTTGCTTCTGTTATTATCTTGCAGGAAAACATGCCCAGTCTTGCCCTAGAGACATGACAGCTCATCTTTTACCTGAGGTCTGACATTTATGAAAATCTTCCCCTGTCTTATGTAGACTTTGTTGAATTTCAGCAGGGCATTGATAACACTGGAAAACTTGGGGTCTTTGAACCCTTCTCTGTGAAAACAAACATACAAAGAGAGGAGTTGTACACAGTCCAGTCTATTACCTGCATGTGACACAGGCTTGCTTTTGTAGCCTACCTGCCCTTAAACTCAGAGTTATAGATGTCACGAAGTTCCTTCCTGCTGGTGTTGGATCTTCTGTCTCCCAGAAATTCAATGAAGTCCAGCCCGGATTCAAGACGCTCTGTGAGCGACATGTCGACCTGCGACAGGCCGCTGAATCAAATCAGGAAGTTCATCTGCTGACGCACTAAATTCGGAAATTTCCTGAAGCGTCAATGAAGCTTTCGAAAGTTCAATCAGGAAAACTGTCTTTAAGGTACTTACTCATTTACATTTCTGTCTCTCTCTCTTCTCCCGCTTCCTTCATAATCAGATGACTTGTGGGCGTTTCCTGTTCCAGTTTAACTTATCAGATTTCACCACGATCTCCATCAGCCAATCATATCTGTCGCTGTTGTTGCACATGTCAATAAAATATTTCTCCACTTGTAATGTTTTTAATGTCTTTCCCGATTAAAATGTCGCATAATGTGAGGACATTTCCACATGTTACGTGTTTTGCGCGACATTTGCGCATATTCGCAGTTTGGATGTTAAACCTTTTCTCATTTTCTGTCATTCAAATGATTTCTCGTGTTCTGATGTTTTCTGATTTTCGATGTTTTGATGTTAAGATCAATTAAATGATATATATAATCTACTATTTCGCGCAGTTTGGCGCAATATTTCAGCCGATGGAGGCTCGCGAACATCTCGTCAAGGGAGCGTCTGCAACTGTTTGACAGCAAGAGAGCGAAAACACCTCCGCAACAGAACAAATATGTCTGTGAAAAATACCATACATTCAGTGCGAAGTTTTCTGTCTTCATATAAAATGCCTGACAAAGTTTAGCTGATGTTCAAATTTTCCTACGAGTTTATATGACGAGTACATAAACGTCCTCAAACATGTTTTTGTTGACAGTCCCTAAACTGCCGTTATACATATTCACCTGTTTATATAATGTTCAATGATTTATGATAAACATTTTGCATATTTTTATTCATAAATAAGTTAAATTATTCATTGATAATCAAAGGTAGGGCAACGACTAACAGCTACTTTCATTATTTTATCATCTACAGATAATTTTCTCAGTTCATCTCTATAAACAGAATTTAGTACGGAATACCTTTAAGTTTCCAGAGTAAAAGGAGATTTCCTATTTGAATACTGTACTTACACTCTATTACCCAAATAGTTGCTGGTTAATTTTGATTGAGCAGACTTGTTATAAAGCAATTAATCATTTCACCTCTAATCAAAACAGTATTTTTTAAAAATAAGATCATATAAATCAAGTAAACATTTCAGCTCTTATCCAAATTAAATGGTGATAAAATCATAAAGCTCACAATGTGTACTAATTAAATGCTGAGACAGTCCACAAAGTCCACAGTGCACATCGAAACAAGAGAATTATATTTGTTATTTACATAGTTATGGACATGAAATGCACAGTGTTCATGGAGGCTGTGTATGCTTCATTATAAAAAGTCTCAATGAAATTTGGTTTGCACGCCATAGCTGATTTCATACATATTGATAATGCCACTGCAAAACATGATAGTTTTGCAATACAAATTCCCCCAGCACAAAACTCACCCACCAAATAAAATTCAGACTAGTTAGCAACCAAACTCAGCAAGATTTGCTATTAAATTAACAAATTTTACACTTTATTCATTCATATAAAAATGTAGTTATATGTTCTGCAAATTGTAGCTTACTACATCACACTCTAGTTCCAGGCATGTCATTCTAGTGGAGATAAATCATTTCAGTTCAATTAATTTCCTTTTCAGCCAAAAAACAGTCCAATTTAGTCTTTAAAAAAAAATCAATCAAATCAATAAACCCCCTCAAATTCAAAGAAACCCAGTGCCCCCCCAAAAAACTACATACATGATGTCAAACACAAATGATCACCATTGCTTGAAGATCATATTTTTATTTCATGAATAATAAATGTACTTACAGTTTGTATAAAAAAATATAGCAAAAGCTAAAAGGCAAACAGCTGGCAGGAGAACACCAATACTTTATCAGTCCAGGGTGGCTATAGAGGAGTTATCACCGAAAATATCTCTCTACAACAGAGAAAAGTTAAAGAACTTCAAAAAGGGAAGACAAAATACGGTCAGCAGATGGAGAACAGAAAAATGTGTGCTTTGGCATGTCCGCTGGCTACAACCCTGCGTCCAGAGGGATGCACAAATATAAACAGACGGGATCTTCAGACAGATATATAAATTGTATAATTTGGCGCCGTCAAGTGTCTCTCCAGTCAGTTAACACATCAAAATGCATACAGTATTTGCCCTCTGTTAATAAAAAACTATAGAGGTATTGGAAGCTCTTAAAGAATATCAGTTATGTTATATAGAGAGAAATTAGTTGCTACATGAAAGTCAGGGGGTTTTGGGAGGATGCGTGTCCATTTGAAGCACTGAGGGATCAGAAACTGTGTGTGACAGTGAGAATTCAAATAGCAGGGAATGACCCAAGCTTTCACAGTGTCACTAAAGGCATTATTTAATAAAAAATAATATATGTTTGCAAATGGGCGACAGTTACACGACTCAAAGTTATTTTAAAATGAAGGCATCCCCTCGTAGTGCATAACGGAAGCTGTCATTCTCTGGAAAAAAAACCCAAACAAAAGTCTCTTTTAAAAGGGCGTACAGTACATTTTGTTGCATCACACATGTTTGCGCGAGCATCGGCTTCTCTTCAATTTGTTTGTCATAACCCCAGCAGCCTCTGTCCTCTAAGCGTTCTGCATCTCCTTGCCAATCTTGTAGCTGAGGATCTTGTTCCAGTCAATCTTGGTGCGGGTGACTGGGAGTTGTCTGCGTAAGGCTTTGAATGTGGTGTCCGACATGGTCTGATAGTTCTCACTGATGGCCACCTGAAGAACAGCAAAGATATGTACGTCAGTGATACACGAGTTGTACCATGATGTCATAAATCAGTACTGGTTAACTGGAAATTTTCTGAGGGAAACAGAATGTGTGAGATGTGGAAATTGAGCAAAATGTTCTTTTGTATTGTACGTACTATGATGACTTAAGTGTGTCAATTTTCCATGAAATGGCTTGATGTTCTTTTATGTTTTCTAAAAAACTTGGAAAAGAGGGCGCTAATTTAATTCTTTGGTATTATACAGGACATGTTTTGTTATTTATGAGTTGTATTGTAGACATCCTGGTCTAAAAATCTGATCATAACAATGATTCAAATAGATTTTTCTTTATTTTAGGCTTTTGAGGTATTGTTTGAAAATGTACAAGCAGTATTCTGGATCTGGCTTATAGGAATGTGTGGTGTCTTGTAAGCATGCATGGCACAATAATAAAAACGTTTCATTTACATATGGAGGTAACTCTTGTTATTCTTAGCTCCCACATACCTGGTATTCATTCTCTGCATCCTCAATTATTTTCACAAGCTCCTTTGCAGTCTGGCTCTCGTTCTGCCAAAACACACATTTGTGAGTTAATTATACTAATTAAACACAGACCAACATAAATCAAATATTTATCCAATTCTCCAATAAGTCAATTTGCTTATTTTCTATTTGCTTCTGGATTATCAACCACTTAGCTTTGTTTGAAAATGAAAACACAGACCATAGTTAAAAGGAATTTTCAGCTTTCATGTGTAATGCTCCAGAGTTTAAAATAGAAGAACTATAAATAAGTTCAAAAACTTACAGACACAGTCAATGCTTCCTGGACATCTTTATGGCTGACCAGCTGAACATTTCCGTCCTCATAATAATGTACCTGGGACAAACAGAGGAAATAAAGACTACAGTGAAACAAAACTTACTTCATAACTAAGCTCATACTACACCCATTCATTTCTCCACGTACCTGTATTTTCATGACTCCGACCAACTGTGCTGTAGATTGCGAGACACTGAACTTCCATTCAGACCGGCAGCGACCGTTCCTGGAAACAGAGAATGTAGAAGTGCGTGAAAACTGATTCCAAACAGACCTAAAGCAATGACACATCACTGCCTCCACCCTGCACCAACATAATTGTCAGAGTGACTTGGATTAGGAAGTTTTAAATTAGATCATTATCCTCCTTAAACTTACCAGAAGTTTTTAGGTTCAAATTGATGACCCTCGATACAAGCAATAATGGTCTGCTGGCCATCAATTGTTTTCCCATAAACCTGAAGCAGATAAAGAAGGATGAGTGGGTGATTCATTGTGTGCAGTACTGAGGTGGCTAAGGTACAG
Source organism: Holacanthus passer (assembly GCA_025331565.1). Lineage (NCBI taxonomy): Eukaryota > Metazoa > Chordata > Actinopteri > Pomacanthidae > Holacanthus > Holacanthus passer. Next base: position 4,379,556 of record JAFREQ010000028.1, read on the forward strand.
ACTTGGATGAGCTATCTTACGGTGCAAACTCCACTCGGGTAGTGCTCCTTGACGTAGGCCCTCAGGGCAGAATCACAGGCGTCTCTCCATGACCTCAGGGCTGCCTCGCCCTCATGGGGCTGGGGGTCTTTGGCTTCCTTTCTCAGGTGGTCAAACTTGAAAGAGATCTTGTTGTGAGGGTCAAAGAAGCGTCCGTTACCCAGGTCTCCATGCTCTGTTATCAGGACCTACAGGTGACACAGACAGAGAAACCTGCTGTTACTCTTGCTGTTTACTCAGGCATTGTTTTAATAATGCAGAATAATGATGAAATTTTAATGGGTTCAACAAGAAAAACATATCATCTGAGGATTTTATTAGGAAAAAGCTTGCCTGATCTTCATATCCATCAATTTTGGCAAGAGTGAACTGATCCATATTGTACTGGGCAAAGGCACTGTATCAAGAAAAAAAAGAATATAACCCTGAGTTGCATGTATATCCAAAACATCATTATATTACTATATTAAAAAAAAGAAAAGAATGACACTCACTGAGCCGCCCCCTCTCTGAGAAGATTATCATTGTTGAGAAGTATTCGCACATCTGAAAAGGAGAATTAATTTAAGAAAAGCATTACTAAATTGTTTCAAGACACATTAAAATGAAGGTAGTCGTAAAGATGTCAATCACAAATGAGGCTCACCATTGAAGACTTCATTGAACTCCCCTGGAGGAGCGTGCATCACAAAACTAGCTGCAATGCGGACCTAGAAATAAATAAAATAGCTTGTCACATAACTTCAAAATAGTACATGGTATGACATAATTACTAAATACAGTGTGTAACTTATGGGTTCAGTGCCCTTCTTGCTTAAAGGAACTTTTGGAAAATCTATCCAGTTAATTCTCTTTTGAGATATATGATGGCTATGAGGGGTGGAAAAACCTGCACATAGCCACTAGAGTGAAGCAGAGAGCAGTCTGCGAACTTTCTTGGCCACAGGCTTGTTAGCTCTATTTTGGCCACTCCTTAGATGGCAGGCAGGGTATGTTGCCCAAGGGCTTTTCTTAGCAGCCAGTATGCAAGTGTAAGCATGTGGTGTCAAAGCCACGGAGTGAAGAGGTTGTGGCAGGTATTAAAGCTCTCATAAGGTAACACTCAGTAAGCACTTTTAGGTATTAAAAGTTATACACATTCAGGCAGCACAGAGTAACATGGAAGCAAAGTTGGAGCAACTCTTTTTTCCTTTTTTCTTCCTCATTTGTGACCTTCACTGCTTTAACCGGACCTATATCCTAATGTCCCTGGTACATTATAGTGTGCTGTGCCAGAGATGCCGTCTGTCAGGCAGACAGGGTTATTTAGCCTCCAGGCTGCAGCTGGCAGTGACCTACAAACGGGCTGTCCAGCTAAAAGGACAGAGGGGCATAACAATGAGTAATCTAGTTTCACTGTGCTCCTGAATAGTCAGTCCATTCAGAGCCCAGAGAGCACTCCCAGGCTCAGACCCTGATTCCCCACAATGCAGTTCAACAATTTGAGCTTAAATCTCATAAAGGCACTATTGGAAGTAGATATTCAACAAAGGTTAAAATGAGAAATTTCAGTCCATACTCTGACTTGTTTACATTGATTATAAAGGTTTGCTGTAGTAATGGTGGGAGGTGGCTCCACCATCAGCTTTAGGAATGCAAAGTATTGTTTTCCAACATGTAGCAGCATGAAACAACACCAGTCACTGCAGGTCCCAATAACACTGCATCTGTCCTCTGATCCTAGGGCAAAAAGTTACAGCCCTATAACTTAAACACAAAATACCTACAAACTCAAGGAGCATGTATGATAATCTTTAACTTGTGATGTTATCAAGAGTTTAGTCAGCTACATCACGTTAAAGTAAACTGGGTGTGGGTGTCATTACTGTAAATGCAGGAAGTAGCTCGACTTCCTTCCATTTAGCATTAGCTAATCATTTGCTATCATTCTAAAATCATTATCATGCAAGACCAGACATCAAGCTCAGCCGCAAACGTGCGCAATCTTTAATTTAAGAGGGCCAGACTTACATAAATAAGACAACTTTCATTATGTATTTGAGCTCAGGAACAACATGCAAGGTTCAACTCTCAACTGTCAAATAACGTTACAGCTCAGTTAAGCTAGCTCCGCCAGCAGACAGCTAACACGGCCGCTCGGCAATTCATTCATCATTCAAGGATTTCACAGAGCCCTGCTATGTCTCAGGACGAAGGTAAAGAATCATAAAATAATCAGAGTATAAATATATAAAGTAATACCTTCTCTTCATCGCTGAGCTCTTCGAAATCTGCCATCTTGGCTCAATGAAGCGTGAACAAAGCGACTGTCGGTGTTGCCAGATACGTGAGACTCCTCCCAGCACAAACACAAGACCAACCAGGAAAAACTGTGTAATGATGACTGAGCTGACTTAATATATTGCCCTCAAGGAACAGTAAATAAATCTAATTAAGTGATAGAAACGAATTAGATGAATAAAGGATCGAATGCTGAGCGACGAGAAAATATTGGTATAATATGGAAATAACAAAGTTTTTAAAAAGTTTGAGAAGATTTTTTTTAGATAATTAATGCTCGCATATTTTTTAAATGGCCTATGTTACATAATATATATTGTGTTTCTTTCCAAATAAATCTCCAGCATCACTCTAGCATATACTACTTCCACATACAAGCTGAAGCTGAAATTATGCTAACCTGGCAACCCTGCTGCGTTCAAGCCATCTAGGATGGATGGTGCAGAAAGTACAGATCACGTTCAGGACTTGCGAGTGTTCACGTTGGACAATTCAAAATAGTGTAAATCTGTTAAAGCTGAGTTAAGTCACCTTAAAAGACGGAGTTTGATTGGCATCTATGTTTGTTTTACTGGACGTATATGTTGACATGAATGAACATGCAGAAATTGTTGATATACTTAAATGTCCCATTTCACAATCATACTTATTACATTACTGGATTATAATTAATGATGCATTCATGTGTACATCTTTTTAATGTTTCAGCTGGTGAAAGTGGGGGTAATCTTAATTACTTTATGTACTGATGGGTGGCTTAACCTGTAATAATACATCATGATGTATTCGTTGATTATATTTTGTATTAATTATCTAAATGTGCAAAGTAAATAAAAGTTCAATATTTGCCTACAAAGTGAGTACAGGTGGAAGGTAGCATAAAATGAAAGCACTCAAGTAAAGTACAAGAACCTCAAAATTGTAATTAAGTGCTTGAGTAAATGCACTTTCTTTCCATTACTGTCACAAACCTCAGTCATACTTCATATAAGATGCAGAAAAAAATAGACCATGGAGTTTTGATTATGTTAGTGTAAAGAGGTGTTTAGGGAGCTGGCTGATTGTCTTGTCTTGGTAACTATTAGGCAGTAGTTTCTGGCTGAATATCCCAGAGTGGCAGTTTTGTATTAAGAGCCAAAGATAGAGTAGTTGGACCAGGATTTACAGTGAATAACAATAGAAGTGGGATACAGATAAAGTAAGCTAGGCAGACAAAGTAGTAATGGCAATTGCCTTGACAGTAAATATTGACAGTGGTATTGAGAGGTGATGAATAAGTTATATTATGTGAGGTGATATGATATGTGAGAACAACCCCCAAAAAGAACAGAAGACTTGAGCAGGATGCTGCTGCAGTGGGACAGAAGCCTCCTGTAATGGCATAAATGTTCCCTGTGTACTGATGCAGTAGAGCATCATTGATACTTTGCACAAATGGTCCCATAGTTGCAAAATCTACCTGCCAGCATAACTTTCCACAATACTGGTCAATACAAGTTTGTCATGTGATTCTGAGCAGGTTGAGGGGATCATACTTTTACATACTTTCAAGCTTTACATACAAGCTCGAGCAATTTCCTGTATTACCTAACATGAACAAACAGAGTCATATGGGAGACACCGATGTCAAAATATACACACTCCACTTACCACCCTCATCTTCGACAGTATTATTTTCCAACTAGCCAGTAGGGGGCGATACGTGGTAATAGCTATGGCCGTAGAAGAAGAACAGCCAGCCAGCTGCCGGAAATGAAGCAGAGGAAGAAGAGCAGCTTTGTTAGATAGCGAAACAACCACGAGCTGTCCGTGGCCTGAGACTGTAAAAGAAGATACAATTCACGATTAAGGTGAGTTTTAATATCACGGCATGCACAGTGGGATTGCGCACCGTAGGATATTTGGCTAAGTCGCTACGAAGCTAGCCGTTTGGTTTCGAGCTAACAGGCTAGCTAGCGACAAGTAGCTAACCCCATCTAGCTAACGTGTACATCGTAACCACATAACTGTTGAACCATATTACACACACAACTATGGTGGTTTAACGTACACCGATGTTAATTTTGAGCTAATTAAAAAAAAACACAAAACAGCCCAGTTCTTACCTGTTCTCATAACCCGGTTGTGTAGCGTCTTGTAATTTCCGCCGTTTGTTCGTGGGAGCGCGCTTTATAAAACTATAGTCATTTGTCGGGTTCATCAGTTATTATAAATGATCTGAAGTCTATCATTTATGAACATTTAAGCCTTGTTTAAACTCACAGGAGACACTGCAGGTGGCGCACACAGTGGCCAGTGTTGCCAGATGGGATTGATGTTTTCCAGCACAGTAACTGATCAAAATCTGCCCAAGTTCATAACAAAACCACCCAAAAAGCTCATCTGTAATAAACACATACACATTCATCAACAATATTGTGGTTGATCACCATTCTTTATAATAATAATAATGATAATGATGATGATGATAAAACATCAATTCGGCTACACCATACAGTGCAACTATAAAACAACTTTCAATTTCTGCCCTCTGCCTTAAGAATAAAGAATAAGTAAAGAGGCAGCTCATATAACAAAAATAATAGATTTATCTAAGTAAACTGCAACAAGCCTTCACAGTATGCCAACTCAAAGTGTTCCACCCACACAGAGAGAAAGAAGTAATGTTGCAAGCATAGAGATTTGTCTTGCAGTGAAAACACAGATTTGCACTACAGCTCATGTGGGTTTATAGAGTAAGCCACAGGTGGGTGGTAATGATGGGAACTAATGTCTTCTCTGAGCAAGGAATGCAAATTATGAAGAATTGGGTGTAAAACCTCCCAAACTGGCAACGCTGTACTCAACATGTTGTTCCCTGCAGTAACTCTGTGAAACTGGGGTGAGCAAACAAAATTTTCTATGAGAAAGCAAGAAGTGAACAAGTGTTTACCAGAAGAACTTGGCCATGTGCATTGCCCTACAGCTTTTCAATGCTGGGGATGCATTGATTTGTTTGTGGGTAATGAAGAGACAAAAGCAGCGCCAGTGATGTGCCAGAATTAGAATCTGTGTATTACTGTGAATGAAAAAAATGAGTGTGCAAATTGGGACACAGTAATTAGTGTAGTGTGAAACTACTCCAGACATCTCAGAGCATTTTGAAGTGATTTATTTCCTAACCTGTGTAAAGTGGTTCTTGACTCTTTTTTTCTCCTTTCAGACGTTTTGGGGTTTTTGAGTTATGTGGCCACAGAATCCAGGGCATCCAGGTTCAAGTTAAGGTATGTAAAGGGATGCTCCCTAAAAAGCATTACATAAATTACCTCCAGCCTTAAATGTAAAATAAGAAAAGTACCTTCAATTTTTATTATGAATTTGTAATCAATGTGTGTTGGGACTAAAAACCTCTACAAATTGCCTTTTACTGAAATCATTATATTGTGCCACATAAATACCTCAATTTATGCTAATTACTTTTAACATCATTGGTTTTCCTGAACAAAAGAAGATATTTTAATTTGGACAATTTCAAAGGGACCATAAGCCCACGATTTCACTTCATCAGTGCGATTTTCGAGATGTTTTTACCATTTCAAGGGAAGAGGACGATTTGAACATATGCTGCATTTTGTATTGTCGAAACCGCTGTTCGAGTTGTCTGAACAGCTATTTTGTGAAATCCTGCAAACCTACCGGGCATATTTTTCTTCTTCTGGTGTGACCCTAAACTTATATCGTGGAACATTTTGACTATCGGACTCTGGGATGCTGAATATTTAATGCCAAGAGACCCCGTAAACGTTGGTGGCAGAGTTTCATAAGCGTTTATCACACTGCAGAGTTGATGCTGTGTGTATCTCTGTGGGCAGCTATGCTGTTTGCCCCACTCTCTCACAACTGCACTCGATTCTGTTTTGCGCGTGCGTGCGACATCGTGTTGCATTCCATGAAATATGCGTTTTTCACCATTGACTAAAATCCAATTTTTAATAGTTTTGATAGGCACCATGTCTTTATGTAGATGCAGTTAGTGAGGCATTGGTGTATGCCTTTTACACAACCAGTCAAGGTACTTATGTCGGAGCGGGAACACTCTCTCAATCATTTATCGTGGCCTATTTTCCGTCCATAAAAATGAAAGCAATTGCTCACTGGTTAAAAGAGTCATGGTGCATTTAATGTAATGTCTGTACTGAAACTAATGATATAGCCTATTTATATCATGGCAGTCTATACAGGTGTGTCATTAATTCTGAATATGCCTCCTACCCCTAGGCCAAAGTTTTTATAATGAAAATCACTTCAGGATTGTGTTGGATTTATTTTTAATTTTCCCAACACATTGCCTTGATGTGAAATTGGTCAGTTTTGGGAATTATTTGGACATTAACACGATTTACTGCCTGTTGTATTTTAAACAAGATGTTATCACAAACAGTTTTTTTCATCTGCGGTACTGCATGAAATTATGTTAAAGCAAAAGAACCACAATGAGCGAAGTGAAACTATGGGCTAGTTATGCAAGACTTTCACATCCCAGCACGAGGGAACAACTCAGATGGAAGTCCAGTACATCACCAAATTCACGTGGCTTAATTTGCATTTGTTGTTTGTACACTCATTAATCATATAATGATGTCCCACTGCCATCCCTTGTGCCATAATTCAAGACATACATAATGTCCTTTGCAGAGTTAATTGCAGTACAAATAAGAACCAGAGAAATACAGGACGCCGTCACGCTTTTGGAAGAATTTGCGATTTAACCACTATTTCAAATTTTAAAAGTGAATTTGCCTCAGCATTTCCATTGCCTGAACTTTGATGTGACGTTGATCTGCAACTTTTGCTCTACTAAAACTTTTTATCCCTTCAAGGAATTTTGATCTCTTCTCTTAACTCACTGACATGTTTCAGGATCGTGGATGACAATTTAAACACACTCATTAGCGAACAAACCAAATTTTTTTTTTCTTCAATCATTTGAGACGCATGAACAAAGAAACCAGTAAACCCCGGGATCGAATTATGTCTCACCGAAGAAGCCGCAGCGCATCACCAGGGCGTTATTCACGCTCCTGCAGCAGCAATGATCCGAGGGATTTGGAGAGAAGGATTTTTGTTGGGAATTTGCCGACCTCCGACATGGAAAAGAAGGATTTGGAAGACCTGTTCAACCCATATGGGAAGATAGTTGGTTAGTAAATGCAGTATAAACCACTTGTCAATTTTAATTCATGACAGTAATTTGAATCAAGCAGACTGTCCATGCATGTCACAGTCGTTGAGAGTATTTTCAAAAGTAATTTTTAAAATGTATATAGATATCTCGTAGCATTAACTTTGCCATCATCAGTCCTTTTTTTTCATGAAATGCATGAATGTACAATTTGTAATGATTTGTCTACTGAACATTTTTTAAAGTGGGTAAATGGGTAGGTATCCAAAATGTTCTTCTTTCCACCACTTAAAATGTTCCTCTTCCAGGCGTATCCATGTTTCGTGGGTTTGGATTTGTACAATTTGAACGCGTTGAGGAAGCCGAAGCTGCAAAGGCGGCCCAAAAGGGTCGAATATATAAAGGTTATAAAATAGGTAAGCCTCAACTGCAGTAGGTGTGATTGTCTGGCCAAAGAGGAGAGGTTTTATTGGTGCACAGCGAGAAACCAAGTTAATAAAGAGTAAGGTTAAGGTTTTTTGTTTTGTTGAGAAAAATGAATGGGCGTGATGGTTTAAGTGTTAATCCTGCAGATTCTTTTCTTGTGGATTTGGTGATTTTAATGCCAGCAAAGACAAATGAGAGAAGTATGCTGTATTAAGGATTAACACTTAACCAGTGGTTTTCTGTGGATAAAGGATGTGAAAGCTAGAGAATAATCTGTTTTTTTTAACATACTTTAAATTATATGATATGCTGCATCCATTAAATGAAATGCCCATAACAGCAATGATAAAAGTGGAACCCTGTGCTTGCTCACAACTAACTTCAGAAAGTGTAGGCTGTATGATTTGACCTACAACAGCTTAGATTGACTGGATTAACTTTGATGATTTTCTTCTTAAACGTTTCTTTTTGTAGACATGTTACGTTATTGGTTTACAAAGCAAATAAACAAGTGCATCACTAAATTCTGGCAACGCCTGAATCTCTGAAATCTCGTTTTATTTGCAACACTGTCTTGGAATTTTCTTCAACATGGAACTTTAACTGTGTCACTAAAGTGGGGCACTTGTGATTTTGGGATTTTCTGAAGGCCAAATTTCAAGTTGAAAATCTAATTTACACACTCAAACCTAGTCATCAGCCAATTTTTAAGAGGAGAAAAGAATTTAATTTCTTCATCTTAAACGCAATTCGACAGATTTGGCAACTTGATTTGCTGCATTTTGACTCTCGTCCATTTTGGATTTTCAAGCTTGGATATTGGAGCTGAGTTTCATTTGGATCGTGGAAGTGTTGACGCGGCCACTCCATTCTGCGTGAACGTGTAATCTGATTTACATGTCACTGTTATGTTCAACGTTTGGATTGATTTATTTTCAGATGTAAATATGGCAGTGGAGCGACGGCAAGCTAAACTTCAATCCCAGCAGAGCCCTCCACGAAGGTAAAGTAACGCGAAATGGGTGTGAAGAACTACCATCGCCTCTGAGTTTCCGGTAAAAAACCAAAAGAAAATAACAAGCGTATAGCCTTTTCCTCAACTGTGATTTCCAGCAGTGGTGAAGTCTACTTGATGGAAGTCGTCTTCCCATTAGATGTTTTTGTGGTGGTTTATGGGACAGTCAATATTTCACCCGAATTTTAAATTTCCAGATGTGTTGAAATAAAGAAAAGAGCCATATGAATGTAATTTAGAGTGTCTTTGTCTCAAAGATTCTTTCCTTATGGCTTCTCAATGCTCATGTTCTGTGCGTGATTTTTGTCCCGCATTTCGTCTTCTAGATCAAAACACGCAACTTTCCAGCTGAAGGAAATTTAATGCTCATCCCACCCTGCCCCCATATCTATTAAGCAGGTTCATGTCCTACAACATGGCCTTTAACTAATTAGGTGTGTACATTAAAACTGCTTTACTCTAATAACTGCTCCCCTAAAGCCAAACAATTTTTGAAAAACTGATTTTGATTTAGGCAAGCTACATTAAAAATGAATGTAAAGGTAGCCTGTGAAGTATTTTGTAAACAGTTATTTTGTACATTTACTGTTTCTCACCAAAATACATTGTGTGTCTACCCTTGAGGCCTAATAACTATGTTAAATGAATTTCCCTCCTCAAAAATCTGTAGAACTGCTGAATTTCTTGACATGCGACCTCCAGCAACTACCAATCACTGGAATAATGTAAAACCACCGGCAGGACTGCGTCGTGTCATTTGCACCTGCACAGGATACTAACACGTTCTTAAAAACGTTGCTGCATTTTACTTCATTATCAATGTTGGCCAGTTCTTTTAAGTCTTATTGACTGAAGGTTAAACTTTGATACCTCTTGTGTGGTGGTACTGCAACCAGCTCACAGCTGGCCACATTTACACAATGCTTATCCACAATGGATGATACAGAATATGCTACAAAATGGCCTACACATCATTAAGAAGCTTATTTGGATTTGGGTATGGCGCAGGGTGTGCGCACACACAGGCTCACGCACCAGGGCCAACAATGTGTATGTTGCTTATTTTGAGATGATTGAGTTTCATATCGTGAATTTAAATTGTCATGATGCCCAATATTCTCTGGGAATATGTGGTAAAAGGAATCTGTTGGTTTGTGGTTTTTCTTTCCATTTGGAACATATTTTTGTACCCTGCTTTTAAGTCGAGCGTTATGGAACTTAATTCAACTTTCGTACTGTGACAAGAAGCAAATAAATAGAAGATATTTGCTCAATCCAAGTTGTCTTTAAAAAATTCAGTTTTCTGACCACTGTTTTCACCGTAATGAAAAACCTTTTGAGGTCCAGGAAAGAAGTGAGGAAAAACAAACATGAGGATTTAGGAAAAGCCAAACTTCCTTCCAAACCGAAGAGACTGAAGTAAAATTGTTGTCATGCAACATCTGAAACTGCTGAGAGGCCTGTTGTTTTTTTTTTTAAATTCTGTTGGAGCAAAGAATTGAACGTCCTTTAGTAAATAATGGACCTGCGTATCCTGCCCTAAAGGCAACAGAACGTTGTCTTTCAAAGTTCAAATGTTTACAGTTCTATTTTAGTTTTATTTTCTTGAGAAAAATTCAAGCAAACATGCATTTTTCAACATTTTTGTAGTTTCATATTTGCAGCATTGGAATTTGGGTAACTGAAGACCAAGACCAAGCAAATTGAAATGCACGAAATAAACTGCCTTGTTCAAAAAAAAAAAAAAAAAAAAAAAAAAGCAACCAAGGTACTTGTGTATTTTTTGGTTGGTGAACTTCAAATGGTTGATGAATCGATATTGTTGCGTACACGGATCGTTGGACATCGTTGTTGAAAGGACACTTATCCGAATCGTCTCGTGGATTTCGTGCTAGTTACCTTTGCGACCACAATAGCGGTTGTCTGTTGCTCTGCTTCTGTTCTGTTCCGTTCTGCGAATAAATATATTTCATCCTTTGATTCTGAACAAATACGTATTCATTTTTAGTAGATTTACAATATCAACTGTAGTCCTGTCCTCACCAGGCATGGACAGAAGTTCCTAGTACACTTTGTACTATTTCATAGGCAGGCTGAACTCAGACCTCCCTTGCACTAATTCATAACTGTTCTCTCAGGGCCCCATATAGCAGTTATGGGGACAGCAAAGAGCCCCGGCCTCGGTCACGTTCACCCGTTTATGGCCGTGATGGGCGCGACGGACGTGAGCCTCGGAACGGACGTGATGCACGTGATGGACGTGAAGCTCGGGACAGTCGTGATGGGAGGGACCCACCTAGAGAGCCAAGACCGGGTGGCCACTCTCGTGACCCTGATTATCGGTACCGTAGCTCAGAGAGCAGAGACAAGGACCTGAGAGGTGACCCGCGGGATCCTGCTTACAGGTGACTACTGATACTCAGTCCATTAGTTGGAATCCAGAGTTAACTGGTTACATTCTTGTCTGAACCTGAAATGTTTCCATACAGCAGAGATGACTACGACCGATATTACCGCAGTGGCAGTGGTGCTGAAGACTATTACCGCAGGAAGGATGAACCCTACAGGGACCCTTACAGAGATCCCTGGAATGGACGCCGTGAAGCGGAGGGTATGTATACTTAACTACCTCGGAGTAATGTGTTCAATTCCATTTTCCTGATTGTTTCAATACCAAATTTTTTTGTTGTAGATTTGGGTGCCATCACTAGACATAGCAGACACAACAGAGGATGGCAACCAAACTTGAATCATTTTCTTGTTTAGCCATATTATTTAAACTACATATCTGGAGTAGAAAATAAGGGTGGAAGTCCATGAAATTTGGCTTCAAATCATCCATTTCATTGTAAATGTTTCGCACAATTGCAATATTTATAGTGTGTCAGAGCTAAATTGCCTGACTGAGGCTTTGTTAACAGTTTGTTTTTTTAAAGTCAATTTTGAATTGTATTCAAATGCAGAAAACTATACTGACATTAAACTTTCCAATTGCAGATGACCGTTCTCGACCAGAAGAGCGTCGGCGTAATGAATTATATCGACAATACTATGAAGAACTCCAGCGGCGCTACGACACCGACCGTCCTGTTGACTGCTCTGTGATTGTCGTCAACAAGGCACAAAAGTATGTCCACTCTCTGGTCTTTACAGAAAACCCAGATCTGAGACCAGAAACGTCTCTGTAACTATTCGACCAGTACATGGGATCATTTCATTTCATATCGCTCCTGTGTGTGTGTGTGTGTGTCTGCCTGTGTGTACTTGTGCTTCAAAAACAACTGTAGGGAGTATGCTGAGACGGTTGGGCGGAAGGTCCGTGATTTGGGCATGGTGGTGGATCTGATCTTCCTCAACACAGAAGTCTCACTAACCCAGGCACTGGAGGATGTCGGCCGAGCTCGCACTCCCTTTGCCATCATCATTACCCAGCAGCACCAGGTCCACCGGTCCTGCACTGTCAACATCTTGTTTGGCACACCGCAAGGTAATACAGGACGACTATATGCACTGCTTGGTTGATTGGTTGATTGGACCAGTTTTGGGTTTCTTTAAAAGTAAAGAGAGCAGCATTTCAAAGAATTTCAAAGGTGTTTCTTGTTGTTTTACATGCCAACACTTGTTGTGTCCTTATTGCCTTAGAGCATCGAAACATGCCAATGCAGGATGCCATGATGCTGGTTGCTCACAACTATGACGCCTACAAAGTTGAAAATCGTGAAAAGGAACGTGAGGAGATCGCCAGAAAGGCTGCCAAGATGGCTGACGATGTGTTGCTCAGGGAGCCTGACAGAGAGAGCCACCCAATTTCTGTGCTCACCACCATCACACTGCTGTCTGAAAACAGGTATCTGGTTCAGGATCTTTAGACTGAAAACAAGCACTGTTGAGAATGAGCGGCCTCAATTATAGTTTGCCTGTTTGTAAAACCTTGAATTTGGCATTGTTTTAAAAATCTCCATGCTTGAATTTTTTTTATTTATTTCTCTGTGTGGTTTCCGGATAGGTTTGTAACCCCAGAGGAACTGGATAGTCTCATTGCATACCTGACAGACAAAAGAGCCCGGCTGCTCCGAAGTGCTGCAGACCCTCTTGCAGGTAAGAGGATAAAGTGTCATATTAAAGGACAGGTTCACATTTTTTTGTCCCTCTCTTTCATTGGAATTTTGTGAAAAAGATTTTTTTTTTTCTTGTTGCTCCACTTCTCTCTGTTGAAAAACAGGAGTTTTGCATGTTGGATGCACTATTGTTTGCAGAGCAGTAAATTCTAACTGATCCTATCACCTCACAGGTGCAGTTCATGTTGCAACTCCTGCAGCAGTCCATCACGACATTACACCCTCGGCTGCAGGACTGCCTCCTCCATCCCATTCTACTCACGCACCCTCACAGTCGAGCCACCTCGGCCCATCAGCTGGTTCAGGCCCCACAGCTAACCCTAGCCATCAGCAGGAGCTACAGGCTAAAATCCTAAGCCTGTTCAACAGCGGCACCGGAGGGTCAGCAGGCGCCATGGCAGGCGCCATGGCAGGCACTGGAGGCCCATCTGCTGCCTCCCAGTCGCAGACCTACAGCTCCCTCGGCCCGGCCCCTTCCCAGAATCAACCCCGTCAAGCCATGCCTGGCCCTCCTCCATCTGGATCCCAGGGTTATGGCACCCCACCGGGCCGCATGCCAGTTGCACCAGGTGGTCAGAGACCCCCCACCTCTGCTTCAGGTATCAATTTTGACAACCCGAGTGTACAGAAAGCTCTGGACACCCTCATTCAGAGCGGGCCGTCTCTCAACCACCTGGTGAGCGCCAGTGCCTCTCAGCAGCAACCCCCCAGGCCTGCACCCGGCATGGGCCAGGTCCCGCCTATGTCCATGTATCCCCGACATTACTGATGGGTTGTAGAAAGTTAATTACTTCTCCTAATGCGAGGTCCACCTCTTCCTCTGACACAAATAGACACCGCATTGTTTCTCTGTGCAGTGAATTTACCAGCTGTGTATAGGTAGACTGTAGGGATGTTTTGTAAAAGCTTTTAAGTCTTTATTTTGTTTTACTCTGAGTATTGTGTTCAGTTAATTAACGACTTGTTCAGGCTATCGAAAGGTCTGCATTTTCAATTGTTAGCCAGAAGATAATTATTCAGTCTTCTTACATGTGAGTTATGAAGTGTGTAAAGTACAGTATATTTTGTTTTATGATGGACTTTTTTCAACCATGATCTGTTGTTTTATAGTTTGTCTTTTTAATTTGTAACTGTACAAACCAGACGTAATTAAAAAGTCAAGACACAATTGCTGTAATAAAATGGTATTGGTTTATTGCATTTTGTGCTGACAAATCTATAAAATGGAACGGGTATCGCCAGAAGCCATAGAGATATAAGCATTTGAAATGTAAGATAAAACTACTTTTTCCTCTTTTTAATGTACCATGAAACACAATAGAGAATAATACATGTTTTTTTTTATTTTAGAATATTTAACTTACACTGACACAAAAGAAACACCTCCACACTAACTGTATTTGATTTATTTACACGTAGCCCCCTCCCACCCCCGCCCCCAGCGGTTACAAGTGTACATGTACACACACATACACACTCCCACAGAACTGAAAGGAACACACTACGGTTTTACCATAAGACTAGGTACAGTATCAAGGAAGCGTAATGAACGGTTCTGAATGAAAAGAAACATTTTCATATTACCGAAATTTGATACAGGTGTGTCTTTGTGTGTATGCTGTATATATCATCTATATCTACATCCATTACATTTTTCAAGCATCCATACAAAATGTTTCCCACAACTCCAGTGAATTAAAAACAAACCTGGACAGTAACAAGATTCTCCGGAGGGAGGCACTGGTTATTAAATGAAATACTGTAAAGACATTAAGGGAAATGGGCTTATTCCCAGGAGTTAAAGATCCGATACCACCTGTGTTAGTTCAATATGAAGCTACCGCCCGCAGCCGGCTAACGTAGCTTAGCACAAAGACTGGAAAATCATATCCTGACTCTTCTAACAAGACAATTTGCTACTGGCACCTCTAAATGTCAATAATTAAAAATGTTTTAATTCAAATCACACAAAATAACTGCTGTTTTATGAGGGGTTATGTCCCGGACTATTTCTTGGTCAGGACTATAAATTGAGATATAGCCTAGATTGATAAACGATTAAGAGGAAAGAACTTTCCAAAGATGCGAAAATCATTAACATCTCAAAATAAAAAATAAAAAAATGCAAGCATGGCCAATCTTTGCTTCCATACTTTTGTCATTTTCACACTTAGGTTTTTGTACAGATTAAACAAACCAAATACAACATGTTGACTGAATTTGATTGAAGTTCTTCAGAGATGCTTACAGGTGGATTTTTTTGGACAGACCCAGGTTGGATTTAAAGTCTTTGCACTAACCTTTGGCCAGAAATTTCCCCAAATGTCTTTCTTTTCTGTTTCTCTGAATGCCAACATATGAAACAGTTTGGGTGACTGGCAATATTTATATTTAATACACTGAGTAGAACCACAGTTATTGACCAAAACGTGGTTACATTTGCAGTTTTGTACAGGCAGATGCTTTTTCATGTAACTTCCATCAAACTGAGGATTTCATGCATCTCTTAACACATTTTCTTTGATTTAACTGATTGAAACAATATTTTATATATTAACTGATCACTTCTGTTTGTAAGAGCAGCATTTACTCGTCTGCCTCTAATTCACTGGAGCGCACATTTGCACACTATCATTTTTGTTGTCAACTGAAACATACTTTGGTAATCAGTTTATCTGCAGATAATATTTGACACAATGAGAGGACCTTGTCAACAAATCCACCATAAAAAATAGAATCTCGTACTATAATAATATTCATCTTGAATACAATGATTGGCCAGTCCTAAGGAAGAGAGAGAAAAAAATCATACTACTAGAAAGAAAAGTTTCTAACTGATATAAACAAAACACTTTTATACCACAAACACCCAATATATTTTCAATACACCTTGTTCAGGGTAATTGCATGCATGCACTGAGTTACACGACATAACTGGGACGGGGCTCTGCTTGCACTGCTCGGATAGTCACTTGAGTTCTTCTCATCTGACTCCCGGAGATCGACTGTGTGAAATGTAAGTGCAGCTGTTCTGCCTCCAACATCAGGCACATCTGTCTGATGCTTTGCGAAAATACACTGAAGGGTGCGATCTTATCTCAGCTACAGACTGTGTGCCCTGTCTGACATAATCTGGGATTTATTTTGTATTTTCTCTGTTGGTGTCTTATCAGGACAGCCTCCTCAACCCGGTAACAGATGTGTTTCAGAGCCCTTAATATCCATTTAAGGATGGAGACTGGGTAATGATCACCGGCAAGTTTGTTTCATGCTACAGTTGTGCAGGCGAAGGATCTGATCTAAACCATGGATCAGTTGAGGGGGGGGAAGAGGGGACGTGCTGGTTCCTAAGTGGACTATCTGGTGTCGTCCAAGCAGAGCCAGTACCAGAATTGGAAGCGCGAGTTTTATATTCTTTGATCATTTTTCAGAATTATACTGCAATCACATTTAAAATACAGAGCTGGGCTGGATTTAGTGGCTGGGATGGGGGAGGCCAGAGATTTGGGGCAGATGGGGTGAAGGGATCGGGGGTGGAGGAGGGATTCTGGGAAGGCTCACCTCACAGATAGTGACAAGTTACTATTATTCTTTTTAAGAAGTTTGGCAAAAGAAAGGAAAGAATGTGATGCATGCTAAAATGTCCAAGAAAATGCTCAATGATTGGATGTAAACAAAATCAGCAGGTAGGTCTCTGGATTACCGCAGTTCAAAACTGCTGCAAGCTGATGGGACTTAATCATATTTTTATAGTCTGAGCTGTCAGACCTTCACAGCTGGCTGTAATACACTCGTGGGCCACCAGAGGTCACTGTGGGATAGAGTCTGTGCAGAGCAGGTTGGCTCTTGAGCGACGCCCCCCTGCTCCTGCAGACTGATCCTGTCACAGAGTACCCCCTCAGTGTAAAGTGCTTTGCTGTCTCAGCCACATTTGGGATGAACACTGTAGATCTTTAATGTCTGTAAGACCCGGTGACAAACATTCTGATGAATTAAGTGACACCTCCAATTGTTCATAGAAAAGAAATAACATAAGTGTGACAAAATGAAAATGACCAGTGTGAGAACAATATTGCACATAATCTTACAAAACTCTAAGACTTTGTCCACAGTGATAGAACAGTGTACAACAAAAGACAACACTAGTCGGTTACAGTGTCTCTGACTTAAGTGATATATATTTACAAAGGTGAAATGACCATTTCGAAGGCCCATTCATTCGCAAACTCAAAATCTCCTATTACGTTACATAAGACTACTTGAGCAAGATTGAAATATAATAAGTAACAATATAGTGAACTCATACTTTTTCTTATTTTTTGCAAAAGACTTGTTTTCAAGGTCGAGCCATGTCGCCGACTGAGCGGCAGACGCTTCTGAGTTCTCAAAATCTGTAACTTCATGAGAACGCTTGACAACCTTTTTACCCCCGATCTGCACCTTGAACATGTAAGTCATCACTATAGAAACCACTAAAACAAATATTGCCACGTAGTACCATGCAAACAGCAATTATAAAACATTTATAATTCAATAAATAAATTCATTTCCAATAAACTTCTCCAATAAACATCAGATATCTTCTCTTTTGAATAAATTTAAAAGGCTCAGTTGATGCAGGCAATGTTGTGGAGACAATCCCAAAATAGCCATGTTCTTCAAAAACTGATGTGAGCGTTAAACAACCCCTTCGTCAGAGTTAAGTGTGACAAGCATATTAAAGAAACTCTTCATCACTTGGCACCCTAAAATCTTTAAAACTAGGAGTGGCGGCTTCTTAAGTATCACAGGTGTCAAAGGTAGGTGTGTTAAAAATTTGCAAACATTTAGCAGATAAAACCAGAAATATTCATATTTAAACATGTTTTAGTGATTCCTCTAAATTTATTTAAGTAAACGACGTAAATTAATAAACTGTTTAAGCTTAAAATTGGTTCACTTTACTTAAGGGATTTAACGATGGTTATAATCAAGAGAGCATTTTTTTTAAAAAGAGAGTAAAAGGGTGGCGGACGGATTTGCCCTCAGTCGTAATATTGCATCAAGGTATTCGATATAGTTTAATAAAACAGAAAGCTAACCCTGTCCAGAGATCACAGGCCAAATGTTTACAGGTACAGCCTTGTCTTGTTTGCCAACCACCACTACTGATATGTATGTCTATACCCTTTTCCACTTGATCTTTAATGTTGCTTTAGTCATCTCTATTTACAGTACAAATAAATCTATTGATACTAGCAGCATTCACAACATATGGTCAGACATTCAAGCAACACTAAAAACATTTAGTACTGTTTTTAAATAGTTCTAGAAACTAATTTGTTTTGCTTCCCTATATTGTATATACTGTATATATACGTATTTATTTATATTCATATTTCTACTACAAGTGCAAATGACCAAAAACAGTTTCTTCAAGAAAAGAAATCAAATCAAACTAAAGTGACAGCTGTCCTTGGTCAGAGTGAGATGATTCTGGATTTTTTTTTTTAAAGACTTACGAAATCTACATATACAAAATATATGTGTAAAAAAATAAATAACATGATCACATGAGTCCGGATTTCAACTATTGCACATTCCTTCCAAGATGCACTTTTAGAACCTAAATATGATTTGCTCACAAGTCATTCAGTCAGGGACAGGTGTGGCTCAAATCGTAACCAATCTAGAGGATATAAAATCTCACTGGAGAGTCTACTGCATAGAGTTCAGTCTTGTGGACAAAGTGAGTTTCCTAGCTACAGAAGCCATTGTCCTCTCTATTTAGACTAGACCCTATAAACAATCAATCAATAGATGCTCAAAACCTCTAAGAGCTGATATGCCTACTTCAAATGTGAGTGTTTTTTGAGTTTTGAACATCTATTCTTTTATCATCAATAGGGCGACTTTCCAACTTTTCTTTTTCTTTAGCGACACTTTGTTCTCTCTGATTTAAGCAATAGAATTTTTGTTCACTATTTCTCTTTGAAAAATACTTTGATATGGCACATTTAATGTATCTAAATCAGGCAAAACGACAATATATCTTTGAGTGACAATCAAAATGAACGCACAACTATTTCATCAATATGTGTAACTTCTGTCTATAAACATAAATACATATTTGTTCTCTAGATGAAAAAATAACATTTAGTAGTATTTTTTTTTTTTAATTTAATGAACTTGATGAATTCATCAAAATTTCACTTGTTGCACAGTGGCGGACAGTGCAGGTGCAGTGCTTGTCGAGGTTTTACAATGACAGTTACCATAGTGGCAGGAGCCTATGCCATCCAATAAATAAATAAATAAATAAATAAATAAATTTTAAAAACAGCGTTTTTGAGCCGTCCCTCTGAGCGAAGGGACGTTTTCTCTCCACTAGAAGCTTTTTAGTATGTCACAAAAATACTACACTCATACTGAACAACGCGTCAGAGCTTGTACATTATTTACAGTGATCCACACGAGGGTCGAGGGGTGCTGGCAATGATAATCTCCTCGAGGGTGGGGGGGGGGTTTGTACTGTCTCCCCATTCTGCTGTCACACCAGCCTTCTGCTAGGAAACGCACTATTCACAGTTTAATTACGTGTCAATCTCTACAGACTAAGCTAGCCTTGTTGTATTTTTTTTTTGGCACTAACAGTGGCCACAGGGATAAACAGCCACTAAGAGATGAGTTGAAAGGAGGAATGGGTAGAAAGACAGTGACGGGCAAAAACAGAACAAGTGGAGTAAAAACACACACAGTTATAAGGACGTCATGCTAAAAGTGTGATCAGGTTAGAAATAATACTGCAGGTTTGATCCACGTGCCTTTTCAGTCTTCTTCCGAATATCAATGTGATTTTCACAGTTCATACATAACGACTCTATTCTCTTCCTTCCAGCTGGTGGTCCTGACCGTAGGTAGCAGTGTCTTTTGCCTCGAAAGATAAAATCACATCAAAGACAACAGGCTGGAACGCTGTGGGAGGTGTCCGATCACAACGAGGGAACTAAACAGACAATCCTACGCTGAGCTCATTTCAGCTGGCTCTCGTTCTCTCAGAGCAGAAGCCGCTGCTATGCCACATTTGTATTCAAAAACAAAACGGAAAAAGAAAAAGAATCTGCAGAGATTTGAACAAAGACAAGACACACACATGCATGTGCGCTCACACCTCAGCTAACAACCCACACCCACCACCACCACCACCACCTCCTCCTCCATTTTACCGAGTGACTCCGACTCAATGCAAGTTACTATAGTAGATTACAGACTAGCAAAGAAAATAACTCTCTTCAAGAACAAGTCTAGATAGCATCTAAATTAGTCTAGAGCCTACAATAGTTACAGTAGCTTACTGGACTAGGATGAAGGGTTTGGGAGCCGAGCACATGATACTGCTCGCTGGCTGGTCTGCTGGGGATGGAGCTGAGGGAGAGGTGCTGAAGCTGAGCTGGGCCGTTGGTTGGGTGTGAGAGGACTACCTTACAGAAATAAATGTGAGGGCGACACGATGATGAAGCAACGTTGATGAGAGGGAGGGAGTACGGGTGACACAGGAACGGGGCTGAGGGACGGGTGGAGGGGTGGTAGTCGCGGACGGGACTGCTCTTTCAGGAGTAGATGGTGATAACCTCGCGGCCGCCTCCGCGGACCAGGAGGACCCGGTTGAGTCCCTCAGTGAGGACCTCCAGGAACTCCATGTCTGGAGAGAAGGGTTAAAGAAACTAGAGGAAGCAAACACAATAAATAATATACATATACAGCATATTATACTACAAGTACTGATACTGGGTCGACAAAATACTCTCTCACTTTCTTGCAAAGAAGATGAAAAGAACTCACATCTGAACAGTGAATATGGGACTAGAGCAAGGAGATAGTTAGCTTATAATTAGTTTTATATAATTAACTGTAACTGACAAATAACATTAGAATTGAAATGCAAAAGAGTAAGAATAATATTGTAATGTTATTTAAAAGATCTGTCTTCTGCCTACAATGGCACTGTCTGCTGAAAAATCCTAATTAGTTCTTTGCCTCTGCTGCCATCTTGCACGTATTTTCTGATAACAAATCACAGTACTATTTTTATTTCTGATTAACTCACAGCTTATTGCTTTAAACACAAAATCCAAGTTTATTCCTGGAGCAGGAAAGAGCCTCGAGGCTTCAACTGAATTTGATTGTATCTGTAGAGCGCATATAAAAGTTCCACTGTTTTTCACACCCGCTAAATGTCAATTTACCAACTCTGTTTATTATATTAACACTTACGCAGGTCAATATATTAACAGCACAGGATCCACAGGACTGGGTCTTAATTTGAAACTGACATGTTGTACATGTAAAAATGCTGATGATGTAATAGTTCTACATTTGAATCCTACGTATTAGTGACCGAACAGTGACCGATGTGTTTGCATTTCCCTCATTTGTCGTAAGTCCTGAGGAAAGTTTTCAGATAAACAAACATGCACTAATACAGATTCATTCAAGTGCATTTTAAGCCTCCAGCCTTGTTCGTCTTAATTTATTTAAGCCCACAAAATTGGAGGTATTTAAAAGCGCCTGTGTGGCATCGTGATTTTTTTAAAGTTAATTCCTGAAGCCTATTACTCACTTACTACTTGTGTTTTGAAAGGAATGCATCACTGTCTCCTCGCAGTGAACCCACATCCGACCAAGGGAAGGATACAGTTCTCGTCACCTGTCCGGTTCCTCGGCGGCCCAGGCATGTTGAGGAGCACTAGCTTGGCCTCTGAGGACTTTTTGATGATGACTTCATTGAGCCGGAGCGCTGTGTGCATGCGTCGCACGTTGGACTGGTTCCTGAGTGAAGAGGAAGCAGCAGAAAACGAGGTCAAACTGCTTCACACTGATTAAGGCGTAAACATGCGACATTTCAAAACGTGTTAAGAAGCACTTCGTGATACTAAGCTGGTCGAGGTGACAGATGCTCATTCACACACAAGTATTCCATCTTCATCTGCTCATGTGGCCAACTGGGTCAGTATGAGATGTGATGAACTCAATTAGGTTTATAGGGACTTCAATACTCACAGGTTCTC
The DNA here is from genome assembly GCA_025331565.1 of Holacanthus passer. Lineage (NCBI taxonomy): Eukaryota > Metazoa > Chordata > Actinopteri > Pomacanthidae > Holacanthus > Holacanthus passer. Next base: position 4,401,642 of record JAFREQ010000028.1, read on the forward strand.
CCACTCGCTGCAGCATAACAAGAAGAGAAACACATGATTATCAGCACTAAGCTATGAATGTTTTTTTTGTGAACCTAAAGTTTAAAAAACATAAATATATAAATCCTTTAACAGCGTTCTGTCAGACCTCTTTTGCTGCTATATTGTACAGAAAAAAACTGGACACTCAAGGCTCTTTTGGTCAGAAACAAGAAGGTAATTCACCTTTACAACAGGTAAAGGTTCAATGAGCATTTCAAAGCACTCACGGCTTCATGTTGAAGATGTCTTTGATGCCCTCTGGTGTGGCTGCGCCCGGCGGCTTGGCTGGCTCGCCGTCACACTTCTCAGTCCAAGTCATCTGGACCTGCTCCCCGGGGCTCTGAGCCCCCTCTGTGGGGGTCAGCGGGGTGGCCGGGGTGGCGGGGCTGGCTGGGGTGGTGTTGTCGTGGATAAGCTGGACCTGGGCAGGGGGGGACACAGGGGAAGAGGCCGACTTTGACTATGAGACGAGAGGAAAAGAGGACGGATGTGGATTTACATGTACATTACATGGAAGGTTGAAAGAGTCACGGTTGAGGTGGAAATGTAGGAACGCAGGTCAAGTAACAGAGAGCCACAGTGTTTGGGAGAGGGGGAGGAAAGAGAAGTGTGATTAAGGAGTCTTATGTTGTTACATCAGCATATTATGCGGTTTCCTTTGTAGTAACATATGACAGAGTCAAGGAAAAGAGAATCTACATTACATTACCTTAAAATTAACCTGCAGTTAAAAAACAATATGCAGTTCAGCAGAAATATAAAACCGTCAGACTGTTTCTTCTTACTGGAATCAAATTCTTTAAGCCTGGGCTGAACATTTGAATGTATATAAAGGAATTGTTCAACATTTCGGGAAATACACTTTCTTGCTGAGATGTAAATGAGAAGATTTGACACCACTTTCATGTCTGTAGTCAAATATGAAGCTCCAGCATGCAGCAGGTCATAACCCTGATAGCCCCTGATAAAACTGCAACGTGTCATCTTTACACTTCTGTTTTTGTGTGGATTAAACAAACAAGCTATAATATGTAAATATAAATGACGAGCTTGAACGGTGCTGGTAGGTGGATTTTGCAGAGTCATGCTAGCATTTTCCCTGTTTCCAGTCTTTGTGCTAAGCTAAGCTAACTGGCTGTTGGCTGTAACTTTCAAGAAGAAAATAATCTATTTCTTAGAATGTTGAACTATTCCTTTAACTTATAAAGCATTAGTATTTATATTAACACCATGCTGCTATTCTTAATCGTCCTTTACTTAATGTTGTATTGTACCATATTATCCAGTTTTTGTTTATCTTGTAGATAATGCACATGCACATTCTTCTGATGTTTTATAAGTAAAAAACAAGCAAACATCACATCTCCCCTGGTTCTATCTCTCAGCTCAATCTGGCCTTTTCCCCTTTCTTACTCGTTCTGTGTTTAATCACTTGCATGTGAGCATATGAATAAAGTTCCTACCTCCTCCTCAGGCTTCTCCTCCTTGCTGGCTGCTGGTGGGTCCTCGGTCACACTCAGCTGGGTGGTCACGGCGGCCGGGTTCTTACGGCGGATGGACCCGCGGGATGAATCAGTGATGCTCTGGATCTGTGGAGATACGGGTGAAAGAAAGGAAGGAAGGAGTGATATAAGAGGAGATGTTTTTAGTTACAGAGATTTTTTTTTTGCTCAATGAGGAGAAAGGCAGCTCAGGGAAGTGTTTTTACAAGACATTTATTTACTGTGTATCACTGCAATGACTCACGAAAAAAGTAAAGCAAAAGTGAGGATAATTCCATTGCACTTATTAAATGTATTGACCCGGAGGGCAAGGCAATCTGTGGAGGAAGTAAAAATAGCATAACACTGAGATCAATATCTTTTCTTTTCCACATGTGTCAAAACACCATCATGCTGTCGTGCACAAAAGCAAAACAGTTGCTGCTGTTGCTGCAGTCCACACGGATAGAAAGGGTAAATATGCTGTCCCACTGCTCCGATTTAACCGCAGATCTGCTTTTGTCCAGCGGGGCTTATGTGTCATGTTAAGTCAAGTCATGTCGAATCATGCCAGGCCATGCCAAGTCGGCCCGTCAAGTCGTGTCAAGTTTATGCGTGAGTCCGTTCAAAACAACGAAACTTGGACACAAACAAACTTTCTTACCTCTCTCTCACGCTCGTTCTTGGTCAGGTTGATCTGTTTGAGCATCTGCGACCGTTGTTCCATCACCAGGGTCTTCTCGTAGGTGTAGGCTGAGATGTCGCTGTCATGCTGAGATGTGAGAAATGGACGGTTCAGTTTTATTATTCCTGCTGGTTTTTGTGCTTTTCTCATTTTCACCAGCATATTAACTGGCAAACAGTCATGTACAAAGCTTTATCTGTCCCTGCTCACTGCTCTGTTGACCAATGGTTACAGATATTTAAAGTCAGTCTAATCTTTATAAAACTCACCATTTCTACAACTTCCACCATGGCGTCAATACGGAGGTGATAGAGGAATGTGGTCAAGTCCTTTTTCATCTGGATGCTGTTGTCGTCCATCTGGGCCACAGTGAAGATGCGCATCTTGCACTTCCTCCAAACCTGAAAGCACAAACGACTCTGCTGACACATCCTTACTGTATTGTTCTGTGAGTATGTCGATTTTTATCAAGTAAATCTGATTTTATATGACATGATTTGCATTGCCAAATCTGCTTGTCTACCAAAACTATGAAAACTCATAACAAAATTCTACTAAAGAAACTATTTCTGAGCTGCATCTCAGAGTGTTAAGAACAGAAAATATTATGACATACATCATGCATATGAAATCTTTTTCATAAATAAAGTTTATTTTGTCTGTAAGAATTTAAATTCTGACTTAACAATTTAAACTTTAATTTCTTGTTTTTATCTTGTTTTTTTTTTTTTTTGTACTGCACTTCTAATGCACTAGAGGGAAAAAATGTTGGACAGTACCTTGTGCTGGCGGAGGAGGAAGGGCAGCAGCATCAGCATGCCTCCATCGTGGACGATCCACCACACGTCGATGTGACCCTCGGTGAAGCGCTCTCCATTGGACGGGAAGGCTGTTATGTTCTTGGGGACGAGCAGAGCCAGGTGAGCAGAGGTGGTTTCTCTGACCAACTCTGCAGAACACAGAAAGATGCAGAGGTGTCAGCTGTACTATTTCTGCAAACTGTCCTCATTACAGAAAACTATTATCTCAGGATTTATTTATTTATTTATTTACAGTTTTTTGGCTTTCTTGATGTAGCTAATTAGCTGTGACATTGATTAGCTATGATTATATTTACATGCATTTTGACGTGTTCTTTAACAGTTTGTCACTGCATCTTTTAACATGAATAATTCTGCTGTCTTTCATTTCTTTAATGACGTACTCTTGTTATTAGGGAGATTTTCTTTTCACTTTCCCCTCAACAGAGAGGTTAAATAGCAGGATGATGCTAAAAGCTGGAAGTGTCAGGGATTTTGTCTTTAGCTGAGAAGCTTCAGCTGCACAGATCCTGGACATAAACAGTTTGAAACCTGCAGATTTTGACTGAAGAGAAGTGCACTACTCCAACACACTCCCCCAAAATCTGCCTAAGGCACAGCCAAAGATTTCAGCCTTTTTTGGATGAAATTATTGGTTTATTTCCCAGTGACCCACCAACAAAGTTCCTCCAGGTCTGGTGCTCGTCTCCCTGCTTCCAGTTACGTGGCCAAGACACGAGCACTGAGTTATGTTTCAGGCCTCCGAGCCCACTGGCCTGGAGGAGGTGGGAGGTGGCGTCACGCAGGTTCGAGGACACGGTCACTTGACAGAAGCCCTTCACCTTCTCGGTCTCCATCAGTTTACGCAGCGCCTAGGAAGGCGAGACAGAGAATAACTGTTAGCAAAGTGAAAGGCTAGTTTAGTGCTAACCTCAGGCTCATGAGTTGTTTTGCCCATGTAATTCATAAATATATCATGTTATGTATGTATGTATGACACCATATATTTGCTACCATATAATGAGTCTAATTTGACACCATGCCTGTGGTCATATGCTGCATGCATGTGGTGTATAAATTGAAAAACCTGTGAAGGAATGTTTGTATGACATGAGTTTAAATAGATTTCCAGTCAGCTGCCAAAGACGTTTGAATTTTACATTCTGTGACTGCTGGTAAGTCTCATTGAAATATAAAACAAACATATTAACGACAGCAAAAACAGGAATATAATAAAAAGAATATTAGTAAGTACATGCATGCACATATATATATATATATATATATACACACATTTGTACATACACTAAACTAAAATCCACTAATCAAGGTGGAAGCAATGTCTTCCTTTCCTACCTGCTCTGCACGCTGGGTCTGCTCGTGGTTCTCCAGGAAGGTTCCCTCGAGAGCTGTCCCAACAATGGTCAGGCCTTTGCCCGCCTTCAGCTGGTTGGTCAGAGAGAGCAGACGTGGTTGCTCCACGTTTTGCTCTTGGTCTGTACTGACCAACACCAGCAACTGGGGCCTGAAGAGAGGGGAGAGAAAGTGAAAACACAGGGCAGAAAAAAGTAGAGGGGAACAAAGGCAGGGCAGGGATGAGAAGTCATATAAAGTCGTGATGAAAGTAAAAGTAAAAGTAAGTTGTAGAGTAGTGAGTAAAAGTCCTAGTTGGGAAAGAGAGACAGGAAAAACAGCATGAAAGGTTGACGGGTTATTATGAATTCACTTGTTTGACAGCTGTGATGAGGAGAAACACATTAGCTGAGAGAATGGCTGAACATACAGACATGCTGTTAATGTTAATTATAAAACATGTATGTGTGTCATACCTCCAGTTCTTGGTGTGAGGTGGCCCCTCCTCCAGCCGCATGAGAGCGTAACGTGCGGCGCTCAGAGACAGACCTCGTATCCCATCACCCCACTCTTTCTCCGCACTGTGACACAGACAATAGCCAATCAATGTTTGTCAGTCGGGGGACGAACAATAGTTTTTCCGGCTTCATTCTATATTTAAAAAGTGACAGTGATACAGTCGGCGCACTGAAACAAATCTACTTTTAGACGACAGTTTGATATAATGCAATGTGATTAAGGATTAGGCATCACTGGTAAATGTCAAGTTAACATGATGTCACTCACCACAGGGAGTCACAGCACTTAAATACTGAGTGTGCCACTCCATTATAAGCATGGATGGATTACGGGATGGACCCACCAGGCACAGGGGCCAGAACAGTCAGGGGGCCCCTGGGCCAGAGCCTCTGTTTGAAGACTGATCAGTCTTTTAATATTGAGTATCTGCCCAAGTCCAATCCAGAATTTGTATTTATTTTTTCTTTCATATTTTCTTTCTTTCATATTCCAGCTTCACAGCATGCTAAGGCTAAAGTAACATTTCACTAAAATACAGGAAAATTAGTAAAGCCATTTAAATTAGAACAAAATAACTCTACCAAAAGAAAACAGAACCTTCATCTCAGGTTTTCTTAGCTGGTTATATTTGTATAGTGAGCTGTAGTAATATCTGTGCAGAGCCAGTGTGGATCTGCTGTGGCAGCAGTCAGCCTCTCAACATCTCCAGTATGAACTAAACCTGAAGTTCAGGTACAACAGCAGCACCTGAGAATCAGGGTCCACCTGCATAATGTCACTGAGAGAGACGTGAAATGACTAACAACAACACAGCTGTAATTTTTGAGAGAAGCTCCCAAACAAGACATAAAATGAGTAAAAAGAGACGCATAGTGACAAAAAAGAGATGCTAAACAATTACAACATGGCTTTAACAGCAGCTGAGAGTTCAAAGACTTCACTCAAAGACATGCAAAACGACTGCACAGGCTCATCATTTGAGTCATTTTGCATCTCTTTGAGTCTGGGGGTCTTGCTCCTTTGTAGGAGGGTTGTAGGTTGTTTTTCATGTCTGTGCCCATTGGCCCATTGTATCATAATCAGCCCATGATTATCATAAAAAGGATGTTAAGTGTAACACGTTTCCTACAGCTTAGTAAGTGGTTTGCAATTCAATCAACACTCTCACACGACTAAAACCAAAAACATCAATTTTCCTTTAAACCCCTAATCAAAAATGATTGATGGTGTGGATTTAGAAGCAAAAAACTCTTAAAATACAGTACACACACACAAACACACAAACACCAGCAGAAGCGAAAGGCAGCCAGCGAATCCAATCTCTCCTGGGGTTGCGCTCCACTCACCCCGCGAACTCGATATACTTGTAGATGGAGCCGGCAATTGCCATGGCGACGATGGCGTAGTACCAGGAGCAGAGGAACATGAGAGTGAGACACAAACTCATCCCCAGGAAGGACAGAGTCCTGCAGAGACAGACAGAGGTAGAGAGACACAGACAGTCAGATAGACAAAGTTATTCAAAACACAAAAAACTGAGCTGATTCTCTCCGGAGCTGATGAACTGACCAGTGGTAGAACTTGAAGCGAGGTCTCCAGTTTGGAGTTCGTAGCAGCGTCTGCAGAGCACAGGCCAAGTTCACAAACATGTAGCACATCAGGAAAAACCTGCAGGACACACAGAGAAACTCCAGTTAAATGGTGACACAGTGGAGTTATTTCACCCTGAATACAGCCCAAACAGTGTGTTGACTTAATATCATGTCACATTCGCTGGTATTTATGTGTGTTATCGAAGCAGAAAATCAGCCTGGCCTTTTGCGTGATGAGCTATATCCTGAGCCCATAAAATTTGGCATTTGCATCGTTTAAGGAATAGCAGGGGGACTGGCTGCTCTGAAATCTCCCACTGTTGGTTCTTGAGAAATGGCAGTAAATTAGAGAGTTTGTTTCAGTTCTCACATGGAGAGGATGGGAGCCACGGCATCGAGGGAAGCGATGAGGATGCCGCTCTCGCAGATAAAAGCTGTCAGCAGGAGGGACCATGTGGGTTCTCCGTTGGCCTTTCCATGGCCAAAGATCTGCGGGGACAACACAGAACCATATTAACACCCCTGTTTTTTAAGAGTTTGTCTGCTTGGAGTGATTTCTACGCCCAGTATGAAAAATCATTAGAGAGGAAAGGAACATTAAAAGTGTAAATAAGTAAACAGGCTGACCCGAAGGGCGGGCACGATGCCGTCCTTGGCGATGGCCTGCATGAGACGTGGAGCTCCTGTCAGACTCTGAAGCCCCGCCCCGCAGGTGGAGAAGAAGGAGCCAATCACGATCACCCATGGTGACGGCCAAGCCAACGTGCCAATCACCAAATTCCCGTGGACTCCCTCTCCGAACCTTAAGGAGATTGGAAAAGGTTGCTTAGCATTTCAGAACACATGAAGCCTGTTTTCTTAATTGTATTATTCATTGCATATTATGAAATAAATAATCAGGTATTGTTGTAGGGTTGTTTGTTTTGGTGAACCAAGGGTGGACTTACTTGTCCCTGAGGACGACACCTTCGATGCAGGCACCAAACAGAACCACACTGGACATGTCTAAGTAGTTACGATCAGGAAAGTAAAGGTATCGTGTTCTTAAAATGATGGATTGATATTTGTTTAGCCGGCATGAATGTTCCTTTGATGAGACCTGTTGAATGATTGACAGGACTTCATGAACCTTCATGAAGATTCACTTAATGATCTGATAAACCAATCAACTAGATTTGCTGAGAAAAGACATCAATCGATTTTGTTTCGGATAATATCTCAGAGATCAATGACATTGTAACTAATATCCTTCTGCTTTACTTATGAACTTGTGATTGCACAGGCAGCCTGATGATGCGATTAGACATCCTAATCACATTTGTTTAGATTACTCTGAGATACATGGCAGACATTCAAGATGGCCACTACAGAGGCCTGTAAAGACATCTGCCTTGAAGTACATGTGTAGCAGCCAAATGCAAAATGTTTCCGTAGATAATTAAGGATATGAAAATCCTCAATTTAAAACTTATGCACAAATGTCATCATGCTGCACAACATAAGAATGTGAGTGAAAGTGAGCACCACATATGTCAGCTTTTTTGAGGCTCAATGATCTTTTGTTTTACTATGTACTATAACCAAGCTACAGTGTTTTCACATCTGTTCCAACATTTTCACAGCAAAAGAAATTTGATAAAATATGAATCAAATTGTTGGAGGACTCAGAAGTCTCTCAGTGGAAAAAAAAAGAAAAAAAGCTTTAACAAAAGAGAATCAGCATCATCTCCCATGAATGATACTGGCATACTTGGGGCCAATCTGACACACAATGCAATACCCCTCATCAAAATCAGACTGTTACAATGGCAGTTACGGCCTTTCACAGTTTAAAACCCTGACCTTTAATTATCGTGCTCCCTGCGGGCCAATCAGTGTGTTTTTGTTGCAGCAGAGCAAAGCACCACAGTATCATCCCTTCATGTCCTGTCAACATTGGACCAGTGATGTCTGACATATCATCACTGAGCTTAAAATACAATTTGAGTGGATATGTAGCTGGAATACTTTACATTCATAATTAGGATTTGTGTAACCTAAACAATCCTTTTAAATCCCTTTAAGCACATAATCTTCCACTTATATAATGTTTGACACAAAACTGGGCATTAAAGGTTTAAATTGTGTAGAATTAAAAATATATTTGTAATCGGACTGTGACCCTTGTTTTCCTGCAGGGGGCAGTAGTAAGAGGATACAGACAGTGGAGGTGGTGGTGATGGCTGCGATGGTTCCAATGGGGATTGACTTCTGGGCATCACGCAGGTCTCCGGAGCGGTTGGAGCCGGCCATGATCCCTGAACAGATAGTCGAGAAGCAAACACGATCAAGGTCAAGGAGATTTACACACATACAAACACGAGGCGTGTTAGAGGCAGCAGGATATCGATCAGGACATGAATAACACAGAGTCAGAGGTGTCAGACAGAAATCTGTCTCTAGACCTTCTGAGTGCTAACAATCACCCAAATTAATAAATCATTAAATGAATAAAAATTAGAGTAATCTCACACCAAAAAGATAAAAAGTTGAGAAAAATGAAGATTTTCACCTGTCACAGAGGGGAAGTAGATGCCGACCAGCAACGTAAAGAAACTGGTGATGTCGGCCAACACGTAGCGGTTTGCATTGGTCAGAGGGTCCTCTGGGTCTTCCACTGACTCCATGTTCGTTTTGGCGACCAGGTCCCCCTTCTCATAGTAGGTCCCAAACAGGTTCTCTGCAGGGGTGAGAGGGATGAAGGGAAGACATGGCTGAATGTTTCATGTAGACAAACCTAAACATGCTCTCATTCCGGACTTAGTTTTAGATTGCAATTCAATTTAAGACTAACCGGTTTGCTTTAGCACTTATCAGTCATTTATACTTTCACATAGTTTCTTTAATGCTTTTATGTTTCTGCTCTTTTGTTTGTGTTACAATAAAGTTATTTTGTAGGGATTTTAATACCAGGATTAATTAGCTCCAAAAGTGGTGGAACTTCTATCAGTAGATTTCATGTGGCTTTTTTGACACAAATCAACAAAAAACACCCTTTAGGGACAAAGTGAAAATAAAATACAAAATGCATTGCAATGCATAAATGCATAAGTAGTTACTCTCTTTAATTAGAGACAAAGTGGTGCAGTTAGTTGGTTTCAGAAGTCTCGGATTAACTGTGACATTAAAGCATCTTTTTTTGATTAATGTAAAAAAAGCCACAGTAAATCTACTTTGAGTCAATGATGTAAAACAAAACAAAAAACAAACAAACAAAGGGTCTGATTTTCAAATCTGGATCCGTAACACAAGGCTCTGTTAGTCCTGCATTAATTACTGGAGAGAAACAAAGTTGAGCTCGCTCTGGGCTTTCTACTGCCGAAGGTTTCAGTTGGCCCAGGGCTGATAAATGCAAATGCTGTTACAGTCAGGATCTGTTACTTTCTTCTGCTTTGTCTTGGTGAAACTTTCGTAGGTTTCCTGGAAAGACGTTCAATGCAGCCCAACAAGAGGTTTATCTTGTTGCATCCAGCTCTGTGTCACATATCAGTGGAGTGAGCAACAGTGATGGCAGCAGCATAGTGAGAGCAGATGTTTTTTTCAGTTGAGAGAAAAGTGAGAATTGCACACCTTCAGATGTAACAATGCATAATGGCAACTATTGTGTAATGACAGAAATCTTATATGTAGTGAAACATTTCACAGACAGTTTCTTTGTAGAGAATAATACAAATTTCTTTATCTTCCATCTACATATGAGACATAAAACACATTCTGATCTAGTTTACAAAATTAGTACATCTATTACTCTATATGATCAGAACAAAAATATATCAGCGACATATACAGTATAAATACAACCCTGATTGCAGAAAGTTGGAATGCTAAATAAAAAACTGATGCAATTATAAGCAAACTAACTGTGTGCACCAAGTGTTCCAGAGCCCATGTAAAAATCTCCTTTATACAATCATGTGTTCACAAAGTGTTGAACCTCTCTCCATCCTTGCCTGTGAATGACTGAGTCTTTCCAGGATGAACCTTTCATACCCAATCATGATACTAACACCTGTTATCAATGAACCTGTTTACCTGTGGAATGATCCAAACAGGTGTTTTTGGATCAGTCCACAACTTTCACAGTTGTTTGTTGCTCCTGTCTGAACTTTGAAACATGCTGCTGATGAAATTCAGAATAAGCAGATATTTACAAAAATCAATGAAGTTGATGAGGTCAAACATTAAATATATTGTCTTTGTTTTAATCATATTTCCCTGAAAAAATTTTGCTGCATTGTTGTGTTTCCAAATTTGAAAGAAAATCGCTCAGACATTCAAAGCCACAAAGCACAAACCTGTTTTAGGACCACCATTGCACAACAATGCAAGTTTTTTTTTCTTTGAGGACAGAATGCAGACACCACTGGTAAATTATCAGTGACTCAGCAACATTTTAAGACCACAGACAGAAAAACATACCTATGTGTGTGTTGTACATGGATGTGTGAATCTGTGTGTCCACTGTTTGACAATGATACAAATCCAAATAGGATGAACCAACCTGCCAAGATTCCACTGGTGACCCCCGGGATGCCCTGGATCTGAGACACATTGTTGGCTGCAAAGTACTTGTCACAGGTAGCATTGAGGAAAGGTGAGTCACAGAACATGCGCCACAGTTGGGTGGTGACTGTCCCATTAGCTGTCTCAATGGTCTTGGCACACACGTCGAAGGTCTTCCACACCAAAGTGCGGTTGCCCAAGATGCACACGCTGGAGAGAAGAACAGCACAAAGTGTCTCTCAGAGCTTTGTGGTGGTGGCTGGTGTGTGTTTCATGTGAGCAAATAGTTTTAGACACGCATATTAAAATTATAAAATTAGCAAAATTATATCTAAAATGTTAAAACAAAATTCAATCAAATTAATAATATAATAATTGATGTAATAAAATATCAAATATTAAAGACAGCCCTGCAAATGTAAATAATAAAAAGCAACTAAAATGACTTAGTAAGCACATAAGCTGACTATATTTCAGTGTGAAGTAGGTTCTAGATAACGTCATGCTGAAATAATAAAATCATCTGTAACCTAATTTAGCTCAGTTTTTCAACCTGCAAATCAATAAATCAGTGCTTAAATGTGCTTAAATCTGAATGAACAGAAACATGGCAAAGAACGTGGAGTGTTTCAAATAGAACAAAAAGAATTGCAGTTTTATACATTGCCAAACTTTGAAATGAATGCAGATGCCTTTCAAGCTAATCAATGTATGACTTGTGTGTTGTATTCTTGTGCTCCTACATCAGGTGTGTGTTGCATGTGTCCAGGTGTGTTTCTCTGCCTGGCTGCCATGCTTATGGATACACTTGGTGGCTAAGCTAATATTCCATTGGACCGTCTTGGCGGTCTGCTTACGGGAATATGGGAGGCTCGACGGCGGTCTTGATGACCCCGGCGTAGACGGCCAGGATGGAGAGGATGACGCAGGCCAGAAAGACCAGGGCCAGCTTGTTGACGTACTTCACGCCGACAAACACCACTGTGGCCATGGAGGTGAGCAGGATGGTGCCGTACACGCGCATGTTGTTCAGCAGGGCGGCCTCTGCCTCGGCCCCCTCCAGGCCCTCCAGGGGAAAGATGGCCGCCTTGGGCGCTATGTAGATCTGAAGCAGAGGGATTATGTTATTATTTGTTGCTCTCTGTTTATATCCAAGGAAAACACACCTGCATTTTCTCATAAAAGTTCCATACAATCTCATCGTAGCTCAAGGGCATCAAGGTTGTTTGAGGAGTGTTACTCATCCACTTTCCCTGCTCACTTTTTGCCCAGCCCGTCTGGGGATCTAAACTGGCAGATTTCAGGTCACAATCCTGCTCCTCCAGCTCATTGTTTACTGCTGAATTTAATAAATTTCACCCTAGGTAAAAAAAAAAAAAAAAAAAAAAAAAAAAGCCGAACTATAATAAAGGAGAGGTGAGAAAAGCATGAGGTGAGCGAGGAGGACAACTCTGTGATGTGTGAAAACATGTGATGCTCACATTAACAGTCCTCTACTGGAGCTTGAAGCAGCGCACATAACCCCGGTCTGCTATTTTAATTCAGCTTAATTAAAGAACTCAAGCATGGTATTAATACTTGAAATTAACTGCCATTATTACACTTTTACTACGGGTCAATCTAAGAATAGTCCCATCATATATAAGACGGTAAACCCCTAATTAGCCTGTCAGTATCTGTCATCAGCTTTAGATGATTCATGGCGAAGCTGTTACATAAGCATGGGAATTTCTCTCTCTTTTTTTTTTAAACTTATCATTTGGTTTCCGCCCAACAGTTAAATCACCATAAAGAGGAAATAAAACTGAGAAGAACAAGCAGGGAGTCATGGCTCATTACGGTCATTTGGCTGGAGAAACTGATCTGATGCTAAGAACAGAATATCACTAGGCAAACAAATCTCCTGCTTCACTGTGAACTGTTCATGCTTCCTAAAATAGCAGCATCAGTTTGTGTTCTTGGCTTGGGTGGAAGGATGAAACATATTCAAATCAGCCTTCTCCAGATCCGCTCCTTACAATTCTGCAGGGATTGTTATTTTACAATGGAAACTAAGCCAGCTTTGACCCAGAAGACAGAATTAACCTCCAGGCATGATCAAACTCTGCATATCCATTAGAGGCATCCAGAAGGAGAATAACGAAAAGAATAAAAACACACACACACACACACACACACACACACACACACACTGGTATGTTGATAACAGTGGACCAAAGTGATGAGAGCTGTTTCAAGGAATGGTCTCGTTACTCCGCCAGTGTCTTGATCGCCCGCTAATGCAGTATTTGCATAATTACCCAATAGTCCATGCAGCATGGGGGACTGCAGTGGAAGAAGAGTGGAATAAAAGGCAGAGGAGGAGGAGGTGGAGGAGGAGGAGAGGAATGAAGATCGAGATGAAAGATCCCTGCATTTCATCAACTGATCAGAATTCACGTTGAAGAACACACAGCTTGAGAAAAAATAGCTTCAAAGCACAGTGAGGAGGAAAATAAACTGAAGGAGAACTGGATTTTCACAAAGGCATGTGGCACATAGCAGTGCTGTGTGCTGTTTCATTTTTGTTTGAGCACAGGTCTTTTTTTTTTTTTTCATTGCCATTAATTTTATTGCACCGCACTGAAGCGTTTCTGCAGCAATCAAGCAGCACAGCAATTTGCTGTCACGAGGATTACAGTGATATCAAAAACTCTTCCTGGATTAAATTCTGCTGAGTTGGCTTTTGATTAAAAAAAAAACTATGAAAGACACAGTGAAACAAAAATGTTCTAATTCTGTCTTTGTGTCAATTGTTCAGTGATATCTTGTTTAATGAGAAATATCTGTCAAATGTAAAATATAATTCTTGCCCTTCTCTCCTGCTAAAATATTTTTTTATACATACATACATTCATCCAGTCAAATGTGACTGTGAACCCTGCTCAGGATACAGATATAAAACTGCATTTGACTGCATTGTTTCTCAGTTGGCAAAAATGTTTCCACAGAGTGTGGCTGAGGTCTGATTTATTCATTTCTCCCTCGTCCTCCTTCTGGTCTGACAGTGCTGGTGAGGTAGGAGTGGACGGGGGCCAACACTTGTCTACAGCTCTGTATCTCTCTACAGCTCCATATTTGCCACTCCACACCTGCTTCTGAATGATCCTATCAAATCTGAAGAATTTGACTTAAATCCCTATAGGCCTGGTGTTGTGCTCATTTTTGTCTGTTTCCTCTGGTTAGGAAAAAAACGAGCCAATCAGAGCTTTGGGATTAAGAACAAGGACGTCATCTTCCTGTGGTTGAGCAACAAAAATAGCATCGTGGATGAGAGTAATGCAGCTACACAGGCTGTTGTCAACTTAGAGAAATGACAAACTTTTAAACATGATTGTCATGAAGAAAAAGTTTGACCCTTTGGGATATATATTTTGTGATAGATGAGAAGATATGACAGCAACTTTAGCTCTGTCCAAAGGTAACAGAATCTGCATACCAGCACCTCTAAAGCTCACAAATTAAATAATATCTTCTGCTGGTGGTTGCTTCGTATTGAATGACATAGATGAGAGCAGCATCAATCTTCTTATCTAACAAGGCAAGAAAGTTTCCAAAAATGTCAAACTATTTGTCAAACTGCCCCAAGAAACTACTAACACAGCTTCCCTATCGACTGAAAATGACATCAGTGGGACTGATATGACCCCGACTCCCAAACAGAAAATGCCTAACATCAACACAATGTCAGACTGAATAATGAAGTGGAAAAGAAATGGTAATGCAGTCTGATTATAGACCGAGACTCCCTTGAAAGGACATTTTAATATCAATGATGCCCTTTCCTGGTTAAATAAAAGTAAAGAAGTAAAGATCAGCCATATTCTCAGTCGACATCAGTGATTGGTTTTTGAATGCCTCTGTGCTGCTGGTGTGGTTTGGCTCCTTGCCTCATATTATTGAACCATTTCCAATATTGGCACCGGTTTTCCTTGGACCAGAGCAATGTGGAACCAAATCTTTTATGTATTACCAACATAATTTAATCAAGAGGTCATATTCAATCGTGGCAACGCTGCACTTGCTGCACAGTGACATCGCCTTCCTCTTGAGAGTAGCTTTTGTGACAGTGTTATCAATATGACAAAGCATGATGTTTACTGCAGGGAAGGAAAAGCTGTGATTTGAGTGGTCATCCTCTACTAACCTGGCAAAGCTATCCCATCATTTTCCCTTTCAGCAGCGAGGATGAATTAGCTTGAAATTTCAAGTAGGCTGAACAAAAGAGACAGTTGACAGTTTTCTCCTTTACTCGCGTCAACATGAACCCACTCACTGGGCTGTCACTGGTCTTTGCGTCTAATTTCCAGTCTGAGAAAACATGGCAGCTGTTCTGGAAATGTTGTCAAAAATCTTTCACCAATTATTAACCAGAGTCAGTCTCAGAATAAATCTGTGGTGAGAAATGGGCCATGCACCTGCAGAGAAATGTCCTATTTTATATCTGCAACGCCTCATTTGAATATTTGTTTTCAAGGTGGAGTAATTTGCAGGATGGTTTGAGTCCCATGATGATTACACACACACACACACACACACACACACACACACACCTCTTGACCCCAAGTTACCAAACCTGGTGTGTTCACGCTGTAAATATTGTGGCACCAAAAGCATGTGCAGTAAAAGTATGAGAGAGGAGTAGAGAGGATGTTTCTCACCAGGAGGAGCTCAATGGCCCCCAGGATGTACATGGCTCCAGCGAAGGTGGTCCCCAGATAGAAACAGATCCCCACTGCTCCCCCAAACTCAGGGCCCAGGGAACGGGATATCATGTAGTAGGAACCTCCGGCTGCACGTAAACACAACAATGTTAGCAGAAACAAAAAATATGTGTGTGGTGTTGCTACGTACTATTTTAATGTGCAAATGTATGAAGCCCTCAATGTGCTTTCACTATAATTTAATTAAGTTTCAATAAATGACATTTTCTTTGCTCATTACTGTCCATTATTTAGGAGGCACACAACTTCAGTTTGATATTTGAGTGCCATATTTTACTCTTGTTTTTGTGTCATATTTTACTCTTATATTATGTAAAAACTGATGCCAAATGCCAATCATGTTACCAGAGCCCAAAACGATGTCTGACAATTGTTGAATTTGTGCACCTTTAAGTCAAAAATCCCCCTAAAAAATATTCAATACATAACAAAGAACAGCAAGGAAGTTATTGAATCTATAACCAGTAAGTTGTTATTTTTACACGACAAATTACTTAAGTTATTAATTGATGAAAACACCTGGGCTTGATCATATTCTTACAGACTGACCAATAATCAAATGATAAAGTACTTTTTTTTACATAATTTTGCTTTTATCATGTTGCTTTCCAATAGCTTTAATATTGCTTATGCTGTTTTTGTAATCTAATCTTTTTCATCAGTGCTTGTATTTCCCAACAGTGTGCAAATAAATGAACTGAACATAAATAAATAGACCTTAATCAGCACTTTGCAGCAGCATAAAGGCTGGTACCGGTTATAACAGAGACAGTTATAATTGGCATACACTTCCACACTCCTTCACAAGCCTGTAATTTGCTCTGACCCCTGCTGTACGCACACCAACTGGTAAGACGCAGGCCATCATTACGATATAAACTCACATTATAAAATGTAGCTATGCAGCATAACGTGTACATTAATGCGTCTGCAGACAGATACACACACATACATTCAGTTTTACATGGCGAACATTTGGCTGAAGTATTATTTTGTGTAAATAAATTTGCGTGAAGACAAGTTAAAGTGCACAAGATCCCAGACTAAAGCTTTAAATGTTTCTGGGGATATCAAGCTGCGCTGGGTGTAATGTGCCAAAAGCAATCAGTGAAAAGAGAAATTTCGAAGCGGACAGACTCAAACAGTGATGACTGTGTGGTGCCAGCGTCTGCTCACCCACCTGGCACTACTCCATTGGTAGCGATGGCACTCATCGAGATGGCAGTCAGCATGGTCTGCACGGGGAGGGAGGGGAGATGACAGAGGAGCAGAAAACAGAACATGTAATCATGTTTACCAAATTCTGCATAATACTGTGAATATGAAGAGATGATTGTTGATCATTTATTGTTTACTTTATTAAACTGTCAATTAAAACCTGATGTGCTGCTCGACAAGAATCAGTTCATAATTAACACATCTAATATGTCTAAGACAAACAAGGATTCATGCAGCCATATTAATCATTGTGGGGCTTTGAACTAAATGCTAACATGATAACATGATCACAATGACAACGCTAACATGCGAGCGGATATAAGTTTACTTGATTAGCACAAAGACTGGAAACTAGTCTGACTCTGTACCATCTTAGTTTAGTGTGCAAACATTTGATAATCAGCACAGTACAAAGTACAGCTGAGGCTGATGGGAATTAGTTTTACTCGTATTTGGTCATAAAGTTGGACAAATTAAATTTTGACTTAATGATGGAGGAAAAGTTAAAAGATCCCCAAAGTTATGATTCATCCTGAGAGAGACATGAATTTTCATCGCAATCAATCCAATAGTTATTGTGAAGTTTTAAATAAAAAGCTGTCAATCTCATGGTGGCACTAGAGGGAAAATCAGAGGATCATCAAAGTCCATAGGATTCATCATCCGAGAACCATGACTAGACGGAGAGATATTTCATTACATAGCCAAAGTAAAACTTGACTTGCTGGTGGTGCTAAAGGAAAAGTCAAAAGATCACTTAAGACTTATAGATCACTTACTTATTTGTCCTAATCACTCGTCCCAATGTACCAACTTTCATGACAATCCACCCAATAATTGTTGAGATATTTCTAACTACCAACATTGAAACAGAGCCGCTAGAACACACACAGTTAGAATTTTATTTCATCCCTTTAGTAAAAGTCAAAAAGTCAACCAGCCACTTTTAGAAGTTAACTTTCCGTATCTTCATTTCCTCCCAGCGATGCCCATCACAACAGGCCTGTGGTTTAAAACATAAACCCTGTGATGGAGTTTACGTGAGGACAACAGCAATTTGCAGCAATGCTAACTGCTAAAGCTGTTGATTAGATAAATAATAATGCCAGCGGGCTTGTCAACAGCTGTCAGAGCGCATTCAGACAGCCAATGACAACTCGAATGCAACTCTGCTATTGAGTGGGAGAAAATCACCAGGAGACAATATAAGGACATGCTAGGATGGAGATCACTAGTTGCCTGCAACACAAACATCCAGCCTTCACTGCCCTGCAGAGGAAGAGGAGGGAGGGACGCATGCAGCGAGTGGAAGAACGGGCCGGGAAAATAGAAAATGACAAAGTGAGAAATAGAGAGAGATAGCGTGTGTGACAGTACAAAGACGGCATTAAGATTTCATCACTCTTTCAAACGCTATTGTTGAATTTCTGAGTGTCTTTTTACATTGTCTGCACATGAAAGAGAGCGACAGAGACAGAAAGAGAAGTGTGAGGAGGAGATGTGAGAGCAGGCTGGTAAAAAAAATAAATCAGGGCCATCTCCTAAAACAACTGCTTTTATTTTTCTCTTTTTTTACTTTTCTCTAAATACTTTATCACTGCTGTGATTTGTTATCTTTTCCAATACTTTTCTGCCATTGTTTTCTATTTCTATTTATTGTTTTAGTCACTGTTTCAAACCTAATACGACTTTTCAGTTTAGTCCACAGTATTTTTATAAAGCTGTTGCTGATTCAGCTTTTCACTAGAACTGTTAATGCATTCATTCAGTGAGAGGTTGATCTTTCCTGGGTACAATTCTCTGTAATTCTCTGCCAAAAACTGTATTTCACCGACAGAAACTTTGAAATATTTTAAATAAATATGAAAAGTAAATTATGACAGCACAAACACACTTTTGATTTTACAGATTATTAAACAGAGCCTGAAGGATGCATCCAATGATTCTGATAAGCAACAGTAGTATAAGATATAAGTTTAATGCTCATAATAAAGTTTCGCTTATTTAGGTCTTTTTCTGGCTCAACTTTATTAGATTGTTAAAGTTGCTGTTGACAAATTTCCTGTCCAGTAAAGCTGACTCTTCAGACTTTATATCGAGTTGACTATAAAGATGTCAGTAAACTATAGAATGCACGTTCATCACAAAATTTTAATACCCCAAAATGTTTGCTTTTAAAAGCCAAATATTGGCTGAAAAATTCTTATCACACGTTTTAAACTTTCAAATGTTGATATTTGTATCGGCCTCAAAAATCCAGTGTTGTTTAGGTTCTATTACGAATTCAATGATTTATGGTTTTAATGAGTTTTACTATTCATGATCAACCCATAAATGTAATAACACTACAATAATAATAATAACAATGAATAAAAATGATCTTTCCTTGGTACTGTATAATATTATTTGCTGTGATGTTCTTGGATGAAATTTCTACCTTTTTAACTCTATTTTTGTTTCGGTATCTTAAACCAGCAAGAAAAAACGGTGAGAGTGAGACGTTGAATGGAAATGTGGTGAGTCCCAGCCGGTTATGTTCAACTATCATTACGTCCGTCTCCGTGAAGACTGCAATGTGGTTAGTGTCACCTGAGGGCCCGATGGACTGACGATCGGGAGTGAAGAATGAGTGGTACTGGGCTCTGTTCCTCTCTCTAATCTGGTCATAATGAGGCCACAAGCTCTTCTCCCACCACAGCAGATAAGACAGTAATTGTTTAAGTGTTTTATCTGATGTGGGGAGCGGCCACGCAGAGGTAGTCCGTCGCATACTGAGTCACTGAATCACCACACAACAGTACAGGACGGCCACCGATGGATTTATGTGATTTAGATTCACTAGCATGGTCAAATATGGCTGATGTAATGTACATTAGAAGTAAAACTGGATTACACAAATTTCAGTAATGGTGAGGTAAAAAGGCAATATGATTAGAAAGGAGTCATACATTTTTTCCCCCAAATGCATTAATTTTGACTTTAAAAACAAGTATAATAATAATTAACATTCAGCAGAATCCCTGAATAGTGATTGTGTGTTTGTGCATTGAGTTCTGCTCCTTTATTTCAGTGTTTTCTACACTGAACATTTGACGCTGATTTTTGCCTGGGACGTGTTCTACCCTCAGTCTTTTAGCACAGTATAATTTATGTAGCCTTCAAATGCATATTTAAGGCCTCTCACAGGAAAATGAGTCAGCCGAACAGTTTTAAACCAATATTCCTGGAACTAAAGATAATTAGCGAGTATACTTGTTATTTCAGCTCCCGCTACGAGCTCAAAAGGTGTTCGTCATTTCCACATTGTTAAAAATTTACCATGAATTTCAAGGGGTCAATCTGCCGTCATTATCAATGTAAACTGCATATGTGCAGTTTGACCGGTGTGGCAACACTAACTGAGTTCGGTATTTTAGCCAATTATCCCTTTGAATCAATAGATTTGGATGCATTTTATTGTTATTGTAGCAGTTTTTTTCAGTAGCAGTGTCTGCAAGACATTTTTGTCTGGATCATGACAAGCTCCTGACAAGATACTGTAGCAACAACGACCTTTAAAAACTCACTCAAGCATTTTGTCTCTTGTGAGTTTGGTAATTTCACTTCTATCCTCTGGTTAATTCCTGATGGTCTGTCTGTCATCTTCCAGCTCTCTCTCCTTTTTTTTTTTTTTAAATGAAACTCTATATGGTCACTTTACCTTTACTTTTAGCAGTGTCCTAGTTTTACTGCACTGACCCTCTGGGCGTCACTGCAGACAGGGACATTAACAAATGTCATCAATCAGCTGCTGTCACAAATGCAGAAGATCACTTCGACCGTCCGGCAGAGTTTGATCTCAGAAGGTCACACATGGATTTGCTGCAAATATAAATTAACTCGATGTGTCCTCAGGAGCAGATATTCCAGACTATGTAAAAATTTTAATTTTTTGCCTCTTATTTTTTCCCTTGTCGTGTTAGTGATTGCCCAACTTTTTTACTTGATGACCTCATGTGTGAATCAGCCACTGATTGGTTGGACTGTCACTGGAGGCAGCAGCGTTCTGCAGGATCTTTTTTCCCACTGACCCAGAGCCTGTGGCCTGTTTTTATCGTCCCACTTTTAGGCAGTGCAGGTAACCTAAAACTGTGAAGATGTGAGAGTTTGAGAGCACACGCCACACTGTGGTTTGCTCACGCTGTCTTTCTCTATCTTTCCTGGAGTCGGTGCCTGTACCTCCAAACTCACATGCACCCACACGCCCTCTGGTCTCCAAGCGTGCCAGTGGAAAACGTCAGATTGTGCCGCCTCGCCATCTGTCTTGTTCGTATGCGGTACAACAGCAGACAGCTTACATATCACACAAAAGCAACTATTTCCTCACAAGGAAGCGTGAATGCTCGCAAACTTGAATAATCGCTAAGCCATCGTGATTAAGGAGCTGAGCCTGAGGAGTGTCGTTGATGAAGGAGCTAATTTTCATTTTTAAGAAAAGTCTGCTCGCCGATTTACCCGCGACACTGACTGCAAAGGACACTTTCGGTCTGTTTCTTCCCAAAGATACAGACAAACTCTGATTTGGCCTTTAGTCGACCTCGGCAGTTGAGCGGAAATTGGTTTTGACAGGAATAGAGTTTTCTCGCTGCCCTGAGAGCGTGTTTCATTAGCATGGTTCATTACACAAATGCAGAATAGTTTTGTCAAGTACAGCTTCATCAATTCACATACAATGGTACAGTAGAAGTCTATTTTCAGTGCGCTGTTTATCACTTGAAATCCCCGTGGATGGTGCACCGTGGAAGGCAAAAGTGTCAGGCGAAGGAGATGGAGGTGGTTTTTACTCTCAGACTGACATCGGGGATCGAGACTGAGCGCGAGAGGACGAGATGCAGCTGTTTGAGAGGGAGGGGGAGGAGGAGAGAGAGGTGGCAAAGCAGGACAAAAATTGGATCGTAGGTGGAACGAGACGGGGGGAGAGAGAGAGAGAGAAAGAGGCAGACGAATCAAAAGAGGTGAAGAGAGAGGAAATAATGAGACGGTAAAATGAAAAAAGGGGTCGGAGAAATTGAGGAAGCGAAAGAGACGAGAGTGAAAAAAATGAAAGGGATGAGGGGAGAAAAGCATCCTTAGCATTTAAATGAGTCACGACAGAGGGCAGACCACCCTTCCCCTTGCAGCATTTGGATTCAAGACCTGGAAGTAATGAGGAGGGCCAAACAACAGATGACTTTCCATCGAGAATTTTAAACCTCATTTTATCTCGGTGACAAGCCTGCATTCATTATCTGGGCTAAAAATACACGTGTGAATATACCGGCTCGTAGGGCGACGTCTGCAGTCACACACTGACTTTTTAAAATGGTTGTGTGTATAATTTCACGGTTAATGCTATAACGTGTCAGAGGCGTTCCACATGGCGGCACATTCCTCATACAATAATGATTCTGAGAACGCGCACGGCATCGGCGGCTCGTTAATGTTCTGTCAAAACGCTGCGTGACGGAAAAATAACGGTGTAAGTGCTGGACGGATATGTGCTGCTGTGATTGAGCATCTTAAGGAAAGTGCTCTGTCAGTGATATCCCATCATGCATTCACGTGAATAAAACATGGGGTCACGCTGCATATTATCGAGCTTTACGGCACGCGTGACTCCTTCGCTCTTCAAGTCCTGTGGATTTCACCGAGGTGGGGATCGCTAAAGACATGCATGTACACACACACACACACACACACATATACAGTAGACACACACAAGCTCTTGTGGTGTGTTGCTGGCAACCCCTGGAGGGCTGGGTGGTTATGTGTTATGTAAGGAGCTCAGGAGGAGAGAGGTGGGGGTTTCTCACACACCGTTCACGCTCAGGCTTATCGCCCCGGGGCTCTGCAATGAGCACACTGTGACTGATAAGGAATAAGTGTGTGTGTGTGTGAGAGAGAGAAAGAAAATGGTGAGAAAATGAGCGAGAGAAGGAGGGAGGGACATGTTTTAGAGATTAAATACCCACTAGTATATGACATGTAAAGAAATTCTGGTGTGTGTGCAAGACATTTAGCATAGTAGCTGTGTGTGTTTGCATGGCTTCCTGTCAAACTGAGGCTGAACCAGCTTTGATCTTAGAGGCTTTTTTTCTTATGCTTTTTTTTTTTAAATGCTGCACAATTTCTGAGGCTATTTTTAGT
The DNA here is from genome assembly GCA_025331565.1 of Holacanthus passer. Lineage (NCBI taxonomy): Eukaryota > Metazoa > Chordata > Actinopteri > Pomacanthidae > Holacanthus > Holacanthus passer. The sequence continues at coordinate 4,424,781 of JAFREQ010000028.1, forward strand.
ATAAAACAGATTTTTTTTTTGAAGCATCCACAGAATCTAGTCTGTTTTTACATTAATCATCAATGGAAATGTCCAAATTCAAAATCAGCTATTGCACTAGATTGTCATACTTCAGTAACAGACATTTTACTGTTTGCATATCTTTATCTTAGAGGTAATAAAATGTTTCCCCCATAAATGCATGAACAGCAATTACATATCATATCAGTTTTCAGTACAACAATAAACACAGAAACATTAAAAATAGCATACTGCTCTCCTTCAATGTGCTGCTTGAAAGCCCTCTCTACACTGTCACAGAGAAACATGATTGGGAAGCATATTGCCTGTGTGTCTGTGCAGGCAACTTTGCTATGGTTGGGATTTGAGGGGGTTGTTCTATAAATACACTCTGTGCTAGAGGAGAATCTAGGCTGCACAAACACACAGACATGCCAACATACAGTCCTGCCACAACGCACACTGTGAACCAGAGAAAAGATAACACAACCCTGACAAGCCGATAGACCACACAGTGCGAATTAAACTGCCCTGCACAGTCACACAAACACACATAATGACTCCTTTCTCCTGAATAAATAAGATGTTCGGTGAGGAGCCGCATTATATGTTTCCTGACAATCAAAAGCATCAAACAAGTCAAACACAATCAGTTTGTAACAGCCACTCAGATCACTGACAGCGGCGCGGCCGATCCCGTGGGACACTGTCTTTTGTAATTCGAGTCTCAAGGCCACGACAGGGTGTCAGTCCAACACCAAAGTCACTCTGACACATGACAGCGCCATGGCACTGACATTAATGGGAACCAGGGAACGTCACAGTGTGTCATCATCCATTTTGTTCTTTTTACAGATTGACTGCACCGGAATGATGAATCTTTAAAATGCAACCGCATGAAAGCGTCCGCTTCCTTCTTTCTGCAAAGGGGACCTTGTTCGGTGCAAAATCTCTGAAGATAGCCTTCAGAGCTAATGTCATGTGACTGCAGGTTACAGCAACATCATTCTCCACTGGTGGCCTCGATGATCAAACTGGCTAAAATAAGATAAAAGCTCTAACTTCCTCCCTTGAAATGCTGCCTTAATAAGGCTTTGTCGGGTTTGAAGCGGGGTCAATATCACTTCTTTAGAAAGTAAAAATAGTTATCATTTCCCAAAGGCAATAAAACTCTCAAGTATGAGTATGTTAATGTGCCAAGAGGCTGCAAATGTTGGTCCACATCTCAGGCAGTAATAAGGAATCTTATATATAAATCTACATTTTAAATGAAAGGTAGAAAACAGGACTGATGTTTTCATAAATTCTGTTGCTAATGCATGAGGATGTTTTTTGATCATATGTGTGTATGCAGGGATGTTTCAGATGTGATGTGTGAGGTGAAATTCTATATTTTATATTTCTATAATTACCTCAGCGCCATCAACCTCTGCTGGTGTCCAAAAACTATTAAAAGCACATTACTGAGCCACACTGTTGCAGCAGGTGACATGTTCCTTTATTACCATGCAAATGGGCACTGAAGTGTATTCTGGGTCAATCCCTCATACACCGTCCAGCTGTCGTAAATACTCACCAGCAGCTGCATTTAGCCCCCAACAAATGAACCATTTACTCCTGTTGAGTACCGTTTGCTGGAAACTACAATGTCCAGCTGTAATTAGGACGATTATGTAATGAAAGCACATAATTGTGACCAATTTTTCATTTACGTCATCAGTGGGAATGAAGAGGCTTGTGGCAACAAACACAGAAAATCACACTGTTGGTTTTGATCTTGACAAAAATAAAGAAAATCTATTCAATATGAATTGCATTGTTGGGAATTAAGGAACTGATTTAACAATCCAAGGTTTTAAACTGTGTGAAATATAAAGTCTTAAGAAAGGCATTATAGAAGGGCCAGAGTCAACTGTACCTAAAATTATGTAGTCTTCATCTAGAGACTCTGAGAGACGATTTATGAGGCTTTGCAGGGCAGTTAAATCTCATTTTTTGGACTCCTCAGAGGAGGTTGGAGAGAATTACAGCCAAGACATCATCCCAGGTAGGACAGGATGTTAATTTTCTGCCACCACAATTTGATCAGAAGAGAATTTTTTTTTGTTAAACAATTGAGGAACTATTTATGAATAATAAAACATATCTATTCCAGTGAATTAAATATCTGACAACTTGAGGTACTTCATCACATTGAAGAGCCATAAAAATTCTGCTCATTGATTTGCAGTATTGTCCACAATGGCCTAAAGCAGCCAAAGTATACATGAACTAAATTTCTCATGATAGACTACCCTTCACTTAATCTAGTCCCAGCAGCTCCTTACATTCTTTAATCTCCACTGTCCTCAGTGAAGAGAATAATGGTGAACATCTGGTATCTTTTATGACTGCACAGCTCATTACCTGCTCTCTCTCTGCTGCCATGCATGTTATTATATGCTTCTCTCCGGTTTAAGGTCACTCTTTAATGACATTTTTAAAACGTGTGATCATCTGATTTCAGGGTAACTAATAATACATTGTCTTTGTGCTGTTTTCAATTGAGTATATGTCAAAAAGGATTAGCAAATTATCACGTCAGAGTTGTAGGTAACACACTCACTGTGGCACAGCACATGAAGACGATGATGAAGGTCCCAATGACGCCTCCGATTCCCACCAACCAGGTCATCCTGAGGAAGAGGATCACTCCGAAGATGTTCTGGATGCACGGCAGATAGACGCCCATCAGAGTGCCCAGCTGTGGCGCCTGGAAGAGGACGAGGGAATACGTTATACGTCACGGACCAATAAAGTTAATTAACAAGTTTTAATTGCAGCATGATAGGTGATCATGATTGTTGTATTTTGTTCTGCATCTCCCAGACATGACAGACAGCTATCAGACTACAGGAAGCAAATATTTAGCTAAGTATCACTTGCTTATTTGCCATAAGTCTGCCAGATGTGCAGCGCTTGCCGAATGACTCCTGCCTCACTTTGGGCGTCTCGGTGAATCAATGAAAGTCAACACGCCAGCCGTGCATGCTGGGAATCGCAGTGTGCAAATTTGCTATAGTGTCTTTGTCTCGTCTTTTTTCCTTTGAGGGTCATGTGCCAAAAAAAAAAAACACACACAAGGAAAACACACTACAGATGGTCATAGTGCCATTAAGGCAAAACAGACATTTACTTGGAGGACTTCACAGCGTGTTTCTTTCAAAGGCCCAATTTGTAATTGTAATATGGTGCTTTGGGTTGAAATAGCTGCTGCTGCCACATTAATGACTTTGTTTATTTCTATTTATTGTAAACATGTTTTCCATTATGTCGTTGTTAGTGGATTCTTTCTTTAGCTGCTCCTTGTTACAGCTTGACACGCATTTTAAACTCGCACATTATTGAAGTGTTTAAAAGTTAAAAGGCTCAGTTCTTCCATCTACATCATCGACCACACTGCACCTTTTAATTGCCGTTTTTTAATTTAAGGATTTCCCACATTGCCTTCTGTAAATCCTTTGTTGATTTCCAGAACAATAATTACTTTGAGTCCAGGAAAGAAAGAAAACTTTGAGATCAGGAGGCAGCCAGGGGACCAATCTCTTCAATGGATGGATGGATTATTACTTTATTTCTTTACAGGCTCCTTGCAGTGGATTTGTTCTTGGTGGTTTTGCTGCAGTGCCGTCCCCGGTGTGGATCAGCAGACAAAGTGAGAGCTGCTCTCTCCGTCCTTACGCAGAACGAGAATCACTTTCAAGGCCGTTCCATTGAAGGCAATTACTGACACTTGGAGACTGAAGATGTATTTTGTCGCACTTCAGATTGATTAATAGCAGGTTTCTTTTCCTGAAGGTTTTTAGGATGTTGTGGGTGTGTGTGTGTTTGTATGCACCCATTTATTTGTGTACAGTATGTGAATGCGTGTGTGCGTCCGTGCCAACGTGATGGCATGTATTAAATCTGAAGGACACATCAGCTGACCCTGTACATAATAGAGAAATATTCATTTCCTGCTCAAGGACAGTTTGGCCAATGAAGGGTAATTATGCCGATATCCAGCCATGACCCATTTTACCAAGTGAGAGTGGAGACCTTAACTGTCACACATTACATCACACATAACACATGGGCGATGATGCATCTCTGTGCTTAAATGCAGACAAACAGGATGAATACAAGGCTGATTAGTTGTGGTTTATGTCAGAAACGATGTCATTACAAGTGAGGATTTGTCACAGAAAGGTGCAGATTCTTCAGACTGGAAACAAGAAGAACAAGAACATAAGAATTACTGTCTCTGTTATTTACTCGAGTTGTTTGTTAGATCATTTTTGTTGTGTCTACCAAATACTAATCTACTTTTTACAATGGGATCAAAAACCTGTTGAAATACTAAATCATACACTTTGAGAATTTTTTTTAAGTTGTGTCTATGGATGGATAAAAATTCCGACAGACAGCAGATCATTGAAATCAGATAAATTGGCTCAATATAAAACCAGGCTTTCTCTCTCAAATCAAAAAATCTTTCACCAAACAACAACACATGATGTTATTGATGCAACACTTCCAAGAACAGACTCAGCCAATAATCATTCTAACACAGAACCAGCAGTTAAAGATAAGTAACAGCAACAGCAGCACCAGCCGAATGCACCATCTGGAGGCAGGGAAGTAATAGCTTCAGCAATTTTAACACTTGTGTCACCTGCTGGCAAAGAGTGTTATAACCTCTTTTCTTTTTAATGACATCATGTCTGCCAGGTTTTAAATCTGCAAAGAGTGAGTTCTTCTAACCCGAGCAAATAAGTGAGAATGACCACGTGAGAAATGCTGTCTCAGTTTAATAAGATATTTTATTTGTTATCTCATCAATCACATTGACTAATGTTAGTACTAATGATGGTATAAGATATTAAAGATACCCTGTGGAGTTTCTGACCACTAGTAGCATTATGGAACAATGGCTCTGAAATCCCTCCACACTATGTGAGTGTGTGCATATAGTGCCTTCAAAAATTCCACCATGGAACAAAAAAACAATGCTAAACGCTCACAATCCCACAATGCAATGGGCTGTATTCTTTCATCTTTTGTCTTGAGTGTCCAAAATGCATCATGAAATAATTATGTGCTTTGGAAAGCACCTTGAACACTGCCTGGTTATCAGTGACGGCCATGAATATATTTCTTTAAAAGTGATTATTAAATTTGGACACTACACAAGATGGAGGGAAAAAAGCGCCGCACTGGGAAGCGACAACAGATGCTGAATTCATAAACCAGACTTTTAATCAAATCATCCTGACAAGTGGCTGACATCAAATGAAAAATATTGTGTCTGATGCTACAGTACGTGATTTGTTTGGAGAGGCTCGCTTTCCAGCATTAATAATGCACCGTTTGCAGAGAGGAGAAGAGACAGCAAGAGTGGGAGAGAGAAACAGAGAGAGAGGGAGTGAGCAAGTCCAAACAGGGCTCGCAAATATAATTATCTTCTAATTTCCTTTAGATAAACAACAAAGCAAGAGCTCACACTCGGAACTGTAATTAGCGAGCTTATCACTTTGGAAACCTGGTTGTGAAGAGAAGCTTAAAAACATGTCCAATCATATCATATCATATCATATCATGTCTAATCATATCATATCATATCATATGACGTGTTATGTGCACATATAGTGCATCACACATTATGTCACATCTTTATGACATTATATAAACACAACATGATATCATTATCTTGACATGTACTATATGAATGCATCTTATCATATATACATGTATTCGGCAGTTTTTGTGAGAAATACTGCAATAAAAAAGAATGGATCAGGTATCGTACATAATCTAAAAATAGAAAATAAAATAGCTGAAACTGTCGTGACATCATCTTCAATGCAAACACAGGAACAGGTGGCGAGTAAAATCATTAGTTGAGCAGCAGCGCTCTTTGTCAGACATCTTTTGTTGGAAAATCACAAATAAATCCATGTTGGCAAATCTAGACCATCTTCTTTTTAAGGACACTGGCATCCTCCCTCTGGTCAGATACAGTTTACTAGTTTCAATTATCACATGTGCAATAAAAATTCTAATACACCATAAATCTCTTTCAGCTTCCCACACAGTTTCTAATTTTATTTTATCCCCATTGTATAGTTTTTCTTTACTTTTATTAAAAGCTAGCACCATTATTGTCTTATTGATATTTGAGTTTACATTTTTTATGCTGCTTTACTGCAAAACATTTTTTGGTGAAACAATAAAGATCTGAAGTGAACTGTGTTACTGTGGATAAGGTTTTTAATGCCCTGTTACAGTGGCAGCTATATATTTCCTTTGATACAATGCACTTGTCACATGTGTGTATAGCTTCTCCACAGTAGAGCTGACATGAAACCTACCACCCTGCCTCTTCTACAACTTAATCCTCACAGTGGGGAATCTCTCAACCTTCAGCCTCGCTGCGCTTTAATCAAAGATCCACATCATGGCCTCCACAGGAGAACAAACCTCGTCCGTCTCTGTCACCTCCCCCACTATATGATAATGATTTGCACAGTTTGTCTGTTGTCTGAGCTATGCAAATCAGACTGTGACTCACTGTGACTGTGCCCTTCAGTGTGTGGCGGAGAGGATTTTTCATCATCTGCTTGTCAAGGGTCCTAATAAAGTTTTGTTATGAATGCTGAAATGCTGAATGGGATTCTTCTCTTTAAAACTACCTTTGTATGATCTATGCAATGTTTGCATTCAGTGCAATATTTTTGTTCTCATGCATTCACGAGGCACTTTAGGCTTCTGGTCAGGTCCAGAATCAGTGTCAGGCTGCATTTCCTCAATTAATCTAAAGCTAGTTTGACAATCAAAGGTGTAAAATGAATATATTCAAACAAAGCCAGTCAGAGCAGCTGTTGTCTGTGTTTCATCTGTGAACCTGCAAGTAGACGTGCGTTAAAAAAGAAGTCTGCATATTTCAAACATGAGAATTGCAGTCAGACAGAAAGGACTTTACCCATGTTTACAATAAATAACTCCAAAAACAATAATTTACCTGAAACAATAACAAATTATTAGAAAAAAAAAAGATAATTTAATTTCTCCCCATCTCTTCTAAAAACTGACCAGACACACCGTCACCTTCAAATTCTTTTCTGTTTATGACTCCCAGACCACCCAGTAGCAACGCTGTAATTAAAAAGACTGAGTTTCCACTGACAGCTCCTTCAGGGACTTGGTGTGTAATATACATTAGCAGTCTGGTGTTGCGGGCAGAAAGGTACTCCTGCCATCAGCACTTTGTTGTTAGACCCAAAACTGCTGCTGCTGCACAGACTGGTCTGAGGTCAGTTTGTAATAACAAGTGAGTTATTAGAGGAAAAACCTGTGAGCATTTACATACTGTGGTATGCAATAGCAGACATGACACTCTCAAGAGGATGGAGGCTCTGTACGTCCTTTCAAGGTGGGTGAATCTAATTAAAATGGATTTCTAAAACTACAATGACTTTGTTTCGGGGGCGTTTGAAGACAGAAAGGTGAATAAATTTTACAGCCTCCTTTATTCGGCCAAATCCTTTGCAGTATTCACTTCAAAACGGATCCAAACAGAAAAAGAGTTGTCTGAGAAATACCGTGATATTAACTTCTAGACTGTTGATTTTATCGAAAATAGATAAGGGACAAAAGTATGGCTTTGTAAATTCAAATAGCACACTGAGGTTAGACTGCAGGATCCGAAAACGATAACATCTTGGCAGAATAGTTTGTCAGAAAAGCTTTAACAGTCCTATAAAAGTGTTATTTTTGTCCTCTAAAGGTTTTCATACATATCTGCAGACTTAGAGGAAGGCAGGTTAAAAAGCATAGAGCAACTGAAAATAATGATTCCAGATTATACTAATCTGGCCTAAAAGGTGTGTAAACACTGTTCAGTATTATAACAAAAAGGTGTTTATACCCCACAACACTCCACAGGAGAGTAACATAACCAAAGAAGGCAATAACCCTCTCCGGACTACAAATGTCATTTTCCCCGCCTGCTCTCCGACACAATGGAGAACCACAATCAAGCAGAGGCTGTATGTTAGCCGCTGGATGAGTGTCTGCGGCAGCTCACAGCTGAGTGATAAATTATAATCCAGATTCAACAATAGACGGGCTTTGAAACACTGTGTTTGTCTGCTAGAAATCCTGGGTGTTACATAAGATGTACAGACACAGATAATAGATAGTGAGAGAGCTTACACCCAGTCTGAGAACCTGAACATGATAAAAACACCTCTGCGGGTTTGGTAAACAGCCACCAGAACAGAAAAATCTGGTGAACTAATGGACGCTTCTAATGACTTTTTATTGAGAAATGGAGAAACAGATGAAATGCTTGTGTATGCATTGAATCAATGACCCCGTTCGAGGAAAAGGCTGGATGTTTATTGAAAGTGCCGCTTTTCTATTTTCGTTCAATTGGTGTTTTATTTGTTCATTTGTGGACAGGGATTGCAGTCCCGGCCGCCGTCTGCTCTGATAGACACACACACACACAGGCAGAATGAGTGTCTGTTTAATGGGCTGGGAGCCAGCAGAGTGATGATTTCCCCAGAGAGCGGGACACTGCGAGGCAACGCTGACTGCTGCAGAGCCACAGGTAGGCCAGCGTGGCACCACTGAACTAGGAGGGAACAGCTGCCCCCCGACCCCCTGGGAAGTGCAGTCCACCCTCCGAACGGATGGCTCAGGTGTGCGAGATGCACAACAGGACCTTTCAATACATCTGCCGTGGCACCGACTTCAGATTCGCTGCCTCCTGCTGCCCTACCACTTACCACTAGCCTCTCACCAGGCTGCCTCTCTCCAGCCTCTACATCCATCAGGAGTGCTTTATTCACATGATCCACCGAGCTCTGAGGTCCACTGAAGCAATATCCAAACAACATGCATTAAAAGAAATCTGACAATACTCCATTTGCTTCCTCATTCCACACGGGAAAACCATTGCACTGATCACCTGTTAAGCTTCACTGACAAATGAGCTCTTCTGTGAAAATAATTACTGTCTTCTCCAAGTAGCAAATGTTGCAGAGCCTTTTAAGAGGGAGTCTGTGATGGATGCTTGGGTCAACAAATCATCTGACTGTCGTGTGTGAGGCCCGAACCAATCACTAGACAAGAAGGTTGATATTAGATGATTCTGCAAAACCCTTGAATATGTTCAGCGATGACATTTGTTTATGTCCAATGCTGATATTTTCGATTCTTGCTGACTACACTATGTGCACATGGGGGCTACAGTATAGTTTATAGGAAAAGATCATGGTTGTGGAAAATAAAATATAGTCAGGATATGGGCAGGGGTAAGCCTTATTTATACTTACTGCATTAAAGAGCCGCCATACTAATAGATACATGATAACAAATGATGGCTTTGTAATTTCAAACAGTGCATTGAGACTGTGGGCTCAAAAAAAAGAGAATATCTTGGCTAACATTATTAAGTCTTGCTTTCTACAATATAACTGTAAAACCACAGTTAAGTTCAGGGAAAGATTGTGGTTATGACAAACAAAATACGGTTAAGTGTGTGTTAAAGTTAGGCAACTTTAACACTTGGTTGGGATTAGAGAAAAAATTGCAGTGACGGTTTGTTGGTTTGCGACGGGATGCAAACTCCAGTCTCCTGCATCTCCAGATTCAATACACGACTGCCTGTTTCGGCTGTGGGCATTAACCTTAAGGTCCATAATCAATATCGACAAAAGTCTGCACCTGGCCTCAACAGTTTCTTTTAACCTTCACAGCAATTGTTTCCAGACCTTAGCAATTAGTTTCTAACTTAATTTGAACCAAACCTTAACCACAGAGGTTACATTCATGAGTCATTTTTCAAACTACACTGACAACCTATTTGTGTTTAGTTTTAAAAACTCCAAAACTCTTTCGTACATTCCTCGTAAACTCTATTTCTATACTGTATATTATCCAGCACATACATAGTGATCATTATTTTCCTTTCCTTCTCTGTCCTCATACGCCCACAGTCTTATTTCGACCCTCCCATGGACATTTCCTGAACTGCTGAAACTAGCAAAGGAAGCACTTTCTCTCTACTAGACGTTAGAGTTTGGAGAAGAGAAGAGTTAAAAAAGGGAAGGTGAAAGCAACTTCATAGCTGCAGGGGACAGAAAATGAAAGAGGGCAGAGGAGTAGGGGGAGGAATGAGGGGAGGCTACATACATCTGAAAGGAGTTGCAGGAGAGAGGAGAGGAAACGTCCAGGCCCTCAGGCTGTGGGACACCCTGCCAACCTGCTTAGACTGGCAAAACCAGTGTCATCTTTTAAATCACTTCTTACAGGATTTTTTTATGCTCTTCTGCAGGATCAGAATCTACTGCAGATCGGAAACTCTCTGGTCCAGCGTTCATTAATTCCTCATCAGAGCTGCATCTGTCTTTGTGGGTCAGCTGATGGCAACGTGCAAAGATTTCTGGAGTATCATGAATTTGACAGCATGAAATGATGATGATGTTTCTACAACAGATCAATTCTAACAATACTTTATCAATAAATATGCTAATTCATTCTTTAGTTAAATGTTTATGCAGAAAAGTAACCAATACCTTTTGGATTTCTTTGTCTGGTTTGGTAAGAACATGGGAGAGAGGGGAAGTATCTAGGAGTGGGGAGAAGAAGAAATGAGGAGAGGAGAAGAGAGGAAAGAGGGGGAAGGAAAACTGATATGAGAAGGAAAGAAGAGAGGAAACAAAAGAAAAGGAGAGAGATGGGATCAGAGGAGGTAGATGAGAGGTATGAAAAGTAAAGGAGAGGAGAGGAGAGGAGAGGAAAGGAAGAGGAAGGAGGTGAGAATTGAGGAAAGGAGGAAACAGGAGAGGAGAGAAACAAGAGAGGAGAGGAGAGATGAGAAGAGGAAACAAGAGAGGGGAAGAGGAAACAAGAGAGGAGAGCAGGGGAAGGAAAACTGATGAAAGGAGGAAAGAAGAGAAGATGGGATGAGATGAGAGGAGGGAGATGAGAGATAAGAAAAGTAAAGGAGAGGAAAGGAAAGGAAGAGGAAGGAGATGAGCATTGAGGAAAGGAGGAAACAGCAGAGGAGAGAAACACTAAGTTTTATTACAGCGGAGGCCTGAAGTGGAGCAGGTGAGGTGGAGGGAGGGAGGGAGGGAGGGGAGGCTAATGACAGTGAGGGAGGCAGACTGGGAGCTTGTAACGCCATCTCCACGCTCTGCTGGCCAAACAGGAGCTGATAGGGCAAATGTGTTTCTGCTCAGGTGTGCTGAATTATTAAACAGACAGCGAGAGGAGAGGCCAGCGAACATCAGCCTCCCTGACCGGCTGTGGATGAACCAGTCACTCAGCGGTCAACACTGCATGTGTGTGCGTGTGTGTGTGTGTGTGCGTGCGTGTGTGTGCGCATGTGTGTGGGTGAGAAAACGTTATCCGCTAGTTATCTGTAAAACACTGACTGTTAACGACCTCTGTGGTGCTGAAGGCTCACCACCTCCAAACAGCGTCTACATGTGTTACTAGAATATTCTAGGTTAAAAGACTCCACAAAGCCTTGTGTGTTCCCACCAGTTGTGAAACCTCTATTTAGCCACACTATCACATTCAAGGTTAGAAGTCTCCTTATCCACTAATGCACATGTGCTGCTGAACGGTAGCTATGCCGAATCTGTTGCTCTCTGGAATTCAGGTCAGCAGTGGCTTGGAAGCAGCACAGGTGAGCTGAAAATGACTCAAACCACAAATAAGTAAAATAGTGTTTAATCTGGAGAAAAACAAAAAATGGCCTATTAGGTCAATCAAGCCACTACGAAACATCTTAAAACGAACTAAAAAAAAAAAAATGATTATGTCATGCAAATGGTGCTTGACAAGAAAAAAAAAATGAACAGCCTGAAATAAGATAATATGACTTTTTAAAATGATCCTTCTGTGTAGTAGAGCTGAAACCAGTAGTTGATTAATCAATAAGATGATGGACAGAAAAGTAAGGAACAACTTTTTTTTTTAATTGATTAAAAGTTTCTCATATTTTTAAGCCGCAATGCTCAAAATTTCCTGGTTCCAGCTTCTCAAATGAGAGAATTTGCTGCTTTTCTTTGCTGTAAATTGAATATCTTTCATTTTTGGACTCCTGCTCAGACCAAACAAGACGTTTGAAGATGTTGTCTTTGGCATCTTTTGACATGTCACAGACTAAAAGTTCAATCAATAATGAAAATAATAGTTATTTCCCCACACTATAGAATAAAAACCTCCTCTACGCCTGTTAGCCCGCTGTCTCATCTAAATGCGAGGTTTAGCTCTGCTGTGAACTCATGTGCACCCGGCTGTAATATACAACATGAATTGTCATTAATCAGGGTACATTGTTCAGAAGGCCGTTTATGGGAATGCTGATCCGATGCATCGGCCTAATGAGAGAAGGAGGGAGTGAGCAAGCGGGGGGAGGTCAAAGATAACAGCAGGGATCATAAAACACCTGGAAGGGGAACAACATGAAGGAGGGAACATTACTCTACGAAAAGCAGGGACAGAGAGCGTATGGAATAATGCTCCTATAATTCTAAGCAAGAGCTTTCACCGAGAGCAATACTTGAATAAAAGTGAAGAAATTCATGATTTGTATTGTGCTTAGTTTGGTCAATATACAAGACATTAAAGAGCAAATACTACTGTGCATGATATGCTGGATTTTATTGAACTCCTACAAACTTGTTTAAACTCTTTTTAAGAGATTTCTGAACTACTAAGAGGCCAATTTTTTGGGGGCATTTTCACAGAGACAGATTTTAGGTTCAGCATTTACATCAAGGCAATAAATAATCAGCCTTTTATCATCTAAGACAAGAAGCAAGAATTAAAGGTCTCACATCCAGACAAGATTAAGAGAGGTGAATTTTATCTTCATCTCAAGCAAGTTGCACGACTGCAAAGGTCCCTGTCTCGTCTCTCCATGAAGATCATTAGACAACAGGAACATATTCAGAACGCTGCTGCCTGATTTCTAATAAGAACCAGGAGAAACAAACATATAACTCCTGTTTTTAAAATTTCCATGCTGGTTTCCATTTAGCTATAGACAGATTCTATAGATTCTAAGGTGCTGCTCGCTTTACAAATCACAATGAATCTGAGCCAAAATACATTTCTGATAATGAAGAACATAGCAAACAGGTCCCTCAGATCTTTAGGAACCGAACATGGTCACCTGGTGAATGCAGGTCTAATATTTGCTCTCTTTAATGGACTCCATCGACTCTTGAGGGAAACATCTGGCTCTTTAGCTGCTAAATGCTCAACTATGTTCACCAGCTAGTTGCCAGTGTCTGTCTGGTGCTTTGCAGATAGTGCAGAAGCGTTTTTGTTAGAAAGAGCTGCAGTGAATCAATGCAGCTGTGATCCAGAAAACAAAACAATGTGCTGAAAGATGCTAAAATGCTCCAAAGATGTGAAGGGAGATGCAGAGTTAGGTGTCGCAAGCATCTCCTTTCACATGCAAGTGATCATTTGATGCACTGTTTATATACTAATATTAATTCTAGCCCCTTTACGTGCTGTTTGAATGCATTTCTTTGCCTGATGTAAAACACTTGGAATTGCCCCCATGTTTGAAAGGTGCTGTGCAAATAAACTCGCCCTGTCATGTCAGATTTCAAATGAGCGAGGTCAGGGAGGAGAAAATCGGCGGGCAGATTAGCCGCGACTGGTTTCCATACGTAACCTGTGCGACCTCCAGACTGCTCCCTCATGTCACATGCCAACCAAATCTCCAATCTTGGCTTTCACACTGCGACAAAGAAAGCCGGCTGCCTGGCTCTCCCTCTCTCACAACTCACTCGCTCACTCACTCAAGGGAGCGATGATGAAGGAGATGGAGAGCGAGGAAGGGTGAGAGGGAGTGGAGCGAGAAATGGAGAGGGAAGGCAATAGGGGGAGAGAGAGAGAGGGAGTGAGAGGGGTCGCTGTGTGAGCGATAAAACGCCACAGGCTGCCTTAATGAAAAGCCTCTCATGGCGATGGAGAGATTGCCTGTGGAATGGGCTGCTGATTGCAGAAGCAGCAGCTTGGTGTAGCGTGCAGACTAATTAAAGTATTGAAGGGGTTGGGGTGACAGGGGGAAGATTAGACCTGCTCCCAGGGTTAGCCGAGCCGAGGAGAGTCAGACAAATACACCTCGCATCTGGGACAACTGGGAGCGATGGGATAATGGGGGAATATACCACGAGCAAACAGTTTCACAGTAAAGACGTTTGCTGAATTCCCATGTGGACACTGTTGAAGCTGTTATAGAAATAGAAAAGCAATGGAAAAAAATCTATCATGTCATATTTTGCTTTATCGTTTATTTCGTTGTGACACAAAGGCAACAGACTTTGCATTCTTCTGCACGGTATAGATGCAGGCAGGAAATTTGCAAGAAGGCACTAAGTAAAGCTGAGGCTGATGAGAATATCATTAGTTTTGCGGGTATTTAGTCGTAAACTAAAATGCTGGACAAATTAAATTTAATGACCTGATGATGGTGAACACGAATGTCTGCACCTGAATGTCTGTTCATGGCAATGCGTTCAATAACTGAGACAATTCACACAAAACCACAAATGTCAATAAAGGTTTATCTTATCTTATCTTATCAACCTGCTGATGGCGCCAGAGGAAAAGTCAGGTGATCACAGATGGCTTTATCCTTTTGGGGCCATGAATCCAATACTTGTTGAGATTTTTTAGCTGGACTAAAGTGGTCGACTAATATTGCCATCCCCAGAGTCATGCTGCTACTGTGGCTAACAAGTCAATACTTAGGTCAAGTGATAACAACTGAGCAACTTAACTGTCTCCATGATAAATGAGTAAACTCCAATCACTAATGAGATGTGGTTGAAATCTCTGGATGAACCAAGTAATTGGACCTTGTGATGAAAACTGTTCTCGATTTTTTGCACTTTAACAGTCTGTTCATGCTGGTTTTGTCATTATAATCTATATAAGAAAGACACACAAGCAGAAATCAATACAGTGATGAGGTTTACTCTTATCTCCACTGTCAGATAAAATGTTTTTTTCATGGAGGGTCTACTGTAAATCCACAGGCCTCATGTGGATTCACAGTGAGGTAGGTGGACAGTATCTCAGGTAGGTACACCGGCATCCAAGGTCATCATCAGTGAGTCGCTTCAAGGTGAGAAACAAGACAAAAACCTGTCTGAGTCAAAGTGAGACAGACGGGGTCGAAGGTCACAGAAAAGCTGTCAACCTGTCACAGCTGTGGCTGCTCACATCATCTCAACTGTGTTATACCTCACATGGTCACACATGGAGTTTTAAAAGTGTGAATATGTTAAGACGTGAATCCACCACTCTGTCACAATATTTTAGGATGACTTCTTTCATTATTAACATTATCATCATCATTATCAGCATCTCTTCTCATTTCAGCTTTGCGATGCCACATCTTGCCTCTCGCTGCTAAAGCCACCATCTCCCACAGGATTAATAATGCAGCTGCCGGTCTGTCTATCAAGTGCTGAGAAGAAGGGGAAAAAAAAAAAAAAAAAAAACGCCTGAAAAGTAAACTCCTTCCTGCTGGCATCTCAACACCCAACAGCAGAAAATACCAGGGGATGATGTGGAAGGAACTCATTAGTGAGTGGCATTTAAGATGCAATCCAGCAACACGAACGGGAGATTTATAATATCAACAGAGGATGATTGACAAGTTCTAAACTAGTGGAGTTTTTCTTCCTCTCCAGCGAGTGTGTTAACAAAACAATCAAAAACTCTGCTATTAGGGATTCATAATGTAATCTGGTGGAAAGCACAAATCTATATTTGGTAACACTTAATGATCGTCCCTTGGCAACAAGCATCACAACCTTTCCTCAGGTGAACTAGTTGTCCAGGGTGCACAGTAAACAGTGTTACAGCAGCAAATGTGAATCCACAGGAAAGTGATGTATCTATGCACACGGCATCATATGCAAGGAGTCTAGTGCAAGTTTGTATTGAATCATTTGTTTTAAAAGGAATCACTAAAAAACCTCCCTCTTGATGTGAGACAGCTTGATCAATCATTCAATCATTTCATTATTATTTATATTGTAGTCAGGAAAATCATTAGTCTGCTTTATTGAACTGGAATGACAGCAACATGAAAACTCTGGAAACCTGTAACGTATCTGGTAACAGTAGCTTTAAATGTTTTTACAAATACATGATGAACACCTCAGCAGCTATAAACATAATAATGCATTATAGAAGTGATGACCCCAGAAAACCTATTTGTGCTGTTGTGTTTACTGCAGCGTACTTAAAGCTAATCGTTTGCAGTTTTTATTGATTTACAGTACAAAAGCAAGGATTTAAAAATAAAAAAAAGGGGGGCCGGTCGGTTTCGCCTGATTTACATCCTCATGCATCAAGAATGTGTCATGTTTGCCGCTAATAGAAGAGACACATCACCATTGTTTAGTGTCAAGTGCCGCTCAGAATGTGATTTAGGTGAGCGAAAGAGAAGATGGGGAGAAAATGCTAATGTGCTGATAATGCAACACAGTTGAATTACTAAGTGCCACTAAGTGCCAGAATTTTGTATTGTTATTTGTATTTCAAAGTAAAAAACGAAAACATTCCTTGACTGTTTGAAAATTAAAAACTATTTAAAAAAACGTATTTGCTAATAATATAATTTCATTGTATTTGTGACTTGCATGCACAATGATTACGGTCATATAGAAAGCCCATTTGAAGTGTATCCATAGATATGCATATATAACAGTATGTACTGTTTGGCACTGTTATCGTATGTACTGTGGATTTTGTTTCATACCTTGACACTGGGTTTCTTGCGCGACGACTCGGCCTCGTTGTTCTCGGCCTCCTCGTGCTCCTTGCTACCTTGGGGCAGGTTGGAGTAGTTGGCCAGGCTGCTGAGAAGAGACGACACCATGGGGCTGGTGTCCATCTCCTCCTGCAGAGACACAAACACAAACAGGATGGCTGGAGTCAGTGTTTTCATCACAGGGTTGAAGGAAAGCAGGGGAGAAGAGCTGCAACACTTAAGACTGAAGTGAGCCAAACCCACATTTTCAGTACAGCTGTGAATTTTGACCATTTCATTTGGAAAGATGGTGAGTTTTTATAAGTTACCATTTCAGTTACTATGCTGCACCAACTCAACTGGAAAAGAAAAGTGCTAACACAAAAAGTTGTTCATTTTCTGATTTTGTTTTCTTTATCTTGTTTAATGTAGAAATCCCTCTGAGAGCACAATGTAAATACAGTTGTGCAGGGCTGTGGCAAATTGCCTCGTTGAAGTTCTTTCCTGTAGCAGGGTGAGATTTGCTTGCATTAACCTGAAGTTCCCACATGCCCTTCACACGGTAATTAGCCTCATTAATCGATGTCAGAGCCCCTATTCAATCACTGAATTGTGAGGATGAGTGTATCCTGTTTCTTACGATCATGCCTGATTGTGTGCGTTAACAAATCCATGTGTGCAGGATATTGGAGCGTACCTCAAACAGGGCCATGTTCTTGCCGTCATACTGCTGGCTCTTCTCTGCGGCAGCATCACTGCTGTTGATGAATGGGCTGCTCTCCTTGGGGTTACTGTCACCTGGAAGAAACACACACCACCACTTTTAGACTGGACTGAAGACCATAAAGAGACCAGTCAAGAGCACAATGCACAAGCCAGACATGAGCTTCTTCATGTCAAAATAACCCTTTTGTGTGTTAAAAACTTTCAGGAAGTGACCAGCTTTTATTTATTTATTAATTTATGATTTAAGCCAAGAAAAACCCACAGACACAAAGCTCAAACTAGAGGACATCTGCCAGGAGAGGAGGGGAGGCTTGTTGTCTCTGCAAAGCGCCCACAGTCAAAAATGCAGAGAAACAGAACCTTAACTAATGGAGTGTGCATTCACAATATGTGCAGTGCTATATATTCCATATGGTCACAGGAGGAAGACAAACTGGAACATCTCAATCTGTTTTTTGCTACGCTGACAAACGTCACAAGTTTGAATGCAAACACAGAGAAAAAATAAGAAATCTTCAAATGCTCAAAACACACAACGGTGGAAACAGTGTGATGTTATCTAGGTGACTGACTCCATCCAGGAGCATCTCTCTACAAGTTCACAGTCTGAGGCACAAGGCAAATCTTCAAAACAAACAAATCTTCCAGTGTCGGAAGGAAAGCGTCCATCTCTTGGGAGATTCATTGATCGGACCCTCTGCGAGATCATCGACAAGGTCATTGATTTCCAGTTGAGGTTTGAAAATGGATTACAAACAACATCAGATGTGGGTCGATCCATTTTCTTCTCTGTGTGACTGTTCCGCTCGTACCATGTGCAGCAAAACAAAAGAGCAACACTTCTTATTTCTCTCTCCAGGTTTTCCCCAGGAGCGCCAAGGCTTAAGAAACAAAACTGACCATAAGGATCACAGGGAAAAAAAGTGTGAGAGAGGAGAGAATGAGACGACCTTGTTCAATGTCGATGTGGTGATAATGCAAACTCAACACTTTCTGAAGCACTTTCTTCTTTTATGATTAAAAAACCCTGCGGCAAATAAACAAGTTTATTGTGAAGCAGCAGCAGGACGTCTTGAGTGATTGTAGTAGTTCTAAATTCATTATTGATTGCTAATAAAGGCTGGAAGTTTTGCACCTTTGAAATCTTTTTTAATAGGTATTTGTTTAGCTTAAACGTGGATAATCGGTGCATTCTCATAACTAAGGTAAGAAATACCTGTATCTTGTATCTGCTGCTGCTACAATTACTTAATTGTGCTTCTCCATTAGACACCTGTGGTGGCTCTGTGGGGACATGGAGGGTCCCACTGTCGCTAGTTTGCTCCCTCATGAATGTAAGCACATAAAAGAAAGCTACACCTTCCATGGGAAACATGGAAGCAACAAAAACTGTAAGTGGCCAGTTTGTGCTGCATCGTCTGTTCACCTTCATGTCTGTGGTGTGGGAACATTTGCTGCAGGTTAAAGAGACGTCTGAAATCTTGTTCTTATAGTGAAATTGGTTGAGTTTGAACAAAGTGAAATTGTATCCACACCTCAAACGGCTGCAACTATCCATTATTTTCATTGTTGGTGAATCTGTTTTGTAACAATCTTATTTTTCAATGAATTCATTAATTGTTCAGTCCATAAAATAGCAGAAGAAAATGACAAATTCCCATCACAACTGCACAAATCTCAAAGTGGTATCAGATCAGCAGATCAAAATCCAAAGGTATTTAGTTTGTAATAATATGAAACAGAGAAAATGTACAAATCCTCAGAACTGAAAGCCTGGAAACTGTAAATGTTTTGGATGTTTTCCCTGATTCACTGATTATCAAAACTGGCGGATTAACTGACCGACTGATTTAGCATGAACTGTGCTGCTTTTATAATCATCAATGTAAACATGATTATATACCAGAGGTAATCATTTGATCATCATCATCATTATGAATGCATAATACTAACTCTTGGTGCACATTCACAAGCACAACCTTACTGTAAACACCATGACAGAGATGTATAAGGAAAAAGATGGTAACACTAACAGATTCCCTCACATTATTAGACAATTAAAAAAAACAGAGCACGACATTAAAAACAAAATGAAAACATACTTGAGTCTCACTTGATTTAGCACAGTTGATTGCAGAGGGTAAAACTCTTCAGACCCACCCACCCAGTCCTGTTAGGCACCACGCTCTCATGTGGATCCAGTGTTATTTTACACCTCACTGTTTTAAGCTTTAAGCTTTGATTAGCCTTTGTGCTTAAACTGCCCCCTGAGTGGATGTTTGCTCTGCTCTAGAAAAATAATTAAATCCAGAATCACTTTATTCGCCAATGAAGTGAATCTCGGTGGCGAAGAAGTAAGCCGTCTTATTTGCGCGTTCCCCTTCGAGCGTCTCTTGAGGGAGACAGCAGATTGCTCTCCCTCTGGCTCTCAGTCCTGTCTTGGACTGAGCACCACGAGACCCGGGTTATTTATAGCCGGGATGCTGCAGCCATGTGCCATGACGTCGGGGCGCTGCGAACAGCCGGCACACTGTTCTACAGAGACAGAGCAATAGGGCCACTCAGACGGGGGACGCTGAGAAAAGGGGACGCGCGCGAAGATTCGGGGCACGAAAAGAGCACAGAAGAGAAGGAAAGAAACAGGCGGAGGAGATGTTAATACAAAGAGATTGAAAGCAAGAGAATGAGGGTGCAGATGAGAAGATGGAGAGCGACACGGATAGATGGGGCGAGAGCCAATAGTGACAGGGAGAGGGAGAGATATGGGCTCCGACAGACAAAGACGAGGCGGCCAGACCTGAAATGGGAACCGGCGGAGGGAGAGAGGGAGAGAGACACACTTATGTCTCTGGCTGTAAAATGTAAAAGCTTCTTCTGCTGCACTTAAGGTTCAGCTCACTTTGACCTGCAGGTTAAAACACACACGGTGGTTAAAAGGGAGGCCGGAGCATCGTGCACAGGGTTTTCAGAACACGTGGATTATTTAGTTGTTTGTTTGAGACTATTTTTTACCTCTTCAGACCATGTGAGGATGATACGCCCCGATGATACATCTGTGGCTCGTTGTACAGGACAGATGAGATAAACATGAATGAGCACGGATGAACACGTGAACAGAACTAATGTATGCATGTAAACACTGCAACATACATACACACACAACACTGAAACCACTCTCTATATGCTACTGTGCCATTGTCCTAATTCAAAGCGCTACATAAAATTTACATAACCATTATGTAGTGCTGAAACAGCACATCGATAACTTGATATGCTGATGAGCAGAGAACTGAAAAAGATCTGATAACTGATTCAGAAGAACATTCAGTTCCTTTGGCTGCAGATTTGCTGCTTTTCCTCTTTTTTAAAATCATTGTAAATTTAAATTTTGGGATTTTGTACAGTTGGTTGGACAAAACAAGCAATTTCAAAGCGTCTCCTCTGGACAAGACAAAATGATCTACAGCAATCTACAGATTAATCCATAATGAAAATGAAAATAATTTTGTTGCAGCCTGACATTTCTTCACTATATTTAACACCATTAATCAAATCAAAGTGAACAACCACGACTGCAGATCACAGGATGGGCTGGTTTTAAAATGTTAAATCCTCATACCAAATCTGACCTGGGGAAAACTGGTTTCTAGCACTGTTCACCATAATAGAATGACCTGCAAAACACATTTGAAGTTTGATACACTAATTGGAGAGAATTTTCCACTTATTGGTAATTTTATCATTTGTGATTGTTTGTTGCAAAATAAATATTGATCTCAGTAAGACCTTCTGAATAAAGTCAGATACATTTGCATCAAAGAACTTTCCATTCAGAACAAATGGCTTTACAGTCAAATTTGGGGTAATAAAATATGTTGCATGCATGAGCGTAAATCAGAAGAGGTCATAATGGCCACCTTGCACACTGCATGAATTTGATTGGATGTTACTGGTCAGCTGATGAATGTGTAAATGACTGTGAAGCATAAATGAAACCACTAATGCTCCCACACTTCATTACTTCACTTGAACTAAAACTAACCTCCATCGTTGAGCCAAAATCCCACAATGAGATGTTTCACCTTTTGATCATCTGACATCTCAATTTACTACGTACCTTAGATCACCCTACGGACTGTTTATCACTGAGTGAATGAATGTTTCGAGGATCAAAGTGCATACACAGACCAACATGGTCTCTTTCACACACACTGCACTTCTTAAAGGATCAAAGGGATAAGTGATGCAAGTGAGAACACACACACACACACACACACACACACACACACACACACACAGTTGTATATCTGAAGGGCTAATGCCCCAAAGACAACTTCTCTATCCTATCACATATCTCTCCACGGCCCATTTCTCCGCATCGTCTAATAATTAAAACTCCATCATCAAAGGAATGATGGATACCCCCTTTTTGGAAAAATGACAGTGCCTAAAAGAGTTTTGCTCTGACCGCATCCCCCAAGCAGCTTATCCTCCTTCAATCTGATGGGATCCGTCCAACAATGGCTCTCACTATCAAAGCCTCTCCCTATCTATGGTCAAAATCCAGAGCTTTACTGCTCACTGAGCATGCGATCGTCTTCCAAATCCTCTACAAAACAAAAACACCAAATCTACACTCGTCTCTCATTTCCTTGTCCCAGTCGTTTCACAGTAGATTCTGCATATACTGAAATCTCATGCTGGCTGCACTGTGGTTTATAACCTTGCTGATGTCATGGTGCCAAGCAAGAAAATGATATGTGTTTTACTATATGGATTCTTTTATTGTGTTCATGTATTATTGCTTAATCTTCAAAATTAATTGCAAAGGTGCCTTGTTTGTAGCACAGAAGATAAATATGCATACAGGCCAGTAGTTTCAATGCTGTCAGTGTGCAAATGTACGAGCTGCCCTGATTTTCTGTTCAACTAAATTCAACTTTGACCCATGCATGCTTTAACAACATGCAGAACTGAAATGATCCCTCTACTTGTGGTTCCAACCTCTTAAATGTGAGGATTTGCTGCTTTTCTCTGGCTGAGTGTAAAAACCTTTCTCTGAGAAATATTGACGAGCATTTTTTACTGTTATCTGACATTTTATCGACCATATATTTCATTGATGAATGGGGGAAAAAAATATACGGCTGCAACTAATTATTTTTCTCATTATTCATCAAAAACAGTTGGCAATTAATTTTCTGTCAATGAACGAATCAATGAACTGCTTCGGCTCTAATCAACAGATTAATCAATACTAAAGCAGACATTATGAAGAGAGGAACATGGAGTTCCCTTTGTTATGTTACTCTAAAATCTTATCCCCATATTTAATAATATATATATTTCAAAGCAATAGTGTTGTGGTAACAGATTTCATAAATGTGTAATATAAGTATCATACACTGTGTTTAGAGTCGATGTAAATATGTGAACACTATCCCACTGGTGTATTCCTCTCATGCTCTGCAGTCCTTCTGTTGTCTTTGAGTATGAGCTGCAGCAGAAGTCAGGACACCTCCAGTGTTTGAGTGTAAACAGAACTTTTACTGCAAATGAGTGGAGGCCTGGTCCGACGCTCTCACTTGGACAACTCACAGTTGTCCAACAGATCTTTGAACAGAGCCACAGAGGATTACTTGGTGGGAGTTATTTGACTTTGTTTTATTGATCCTCCTTGTACGGTGGTGAGGTGGTGACAGTCACGGTTATTCCCCTCTCTCTCTCGCTCTCTCTCTTTACATTTACTGTTGCTCTCTCTCTCTTCCTGCTCTGTGTCACGCTGCCATATCTGCTCTTTCTCTCTGCGGACTGACTTCAAGGGGAAAAGCCAAAGAGCTAGATGTTGATTCTTGAGGAGCTGACTCAACAGAGACTCAGGGAGCACTTGTTGATTCGGTGTGTGTGTGTGTGTGTGTGTGTGTATGGTTGTGCACATGCTTGGCTCCAACCCCACTAACGGCAGCAAAAGAGCGGCTGTGGATAATTAATCTTAGTCTGAGCAGAGATGACTGGACTTTTTATATGAAAATAGGGAAACGTGAGATATGATGCTGCTGAAAAATGAGGCTTTTAACACAGGTCCGAAATGTATTCACAGCTACTTCACGTATGAAAGTAAATATAGACGACCCTCTTGGCTGTTACTCAGACTCGCAGTGGAGTAAACAGTGAGTACAAGCGCTCGTTGGGAGACATTTAATTTGTATCCAGAGAGGAAAGCTTCATCTGGTGGAAGAGTGAGGAATTTAAATGGAATTAGTGGGATGGAAACAAACAATTAAAAAAAAAAAAAAAAGACAGAGCTGGATTTTCTGGCTGCGTTCCCCACCATTGTTCCTTGGTGCGTTGCCAAATTCAAGCAGGTCACGAGTTCACTCACTGATTCTCTTGTCTCCTCTGAATGTCACCACAGTAACAGAGATGTAGAAAGTATGTGGTGACTTACATTGAATCAAATATTACTTATTATGGACAAGAACAAAAAAAAATGTTTTAGAGCTTTTTTGATCCATGTTTGAACTGATGTAGTGTCGGTTAACGGTCTTAGCTGAATGATAAACCAGCACATGAGAAACTAGAAGATGCTACCTTTCAAATGAAGTGTCATAGATGCATTTTGGCCTTACAGTTGTTCCGTTCTAAGCTTTTCCATTTGGGTATGCCGAATAGGCAAAAAAATTGTATATACAGAGAGATAGAGGAAGATTTGATAATGGGTGGAGTCAGGTGAAGGATTAAGGTCACTTTAATCTAAATTCCAGTCAAATCAGGATTGACAGTGATCTAACCCAAACATATCCATGTGCAATTCTGGAAAAAAAAACGAGTTTGCCTAAAACTGACCTACATGTCAGAGCTGACAGTCATAAGACAGTTTGATATTATACAGATCACAGAGCAGCACAGGAGGACATGTGAAAATAACTGTCTCTCTATGACTATTTCGGTGTCAATACACATTCTGTTCAGTATTTAGTGACTTTTATTTTTGTTTTATCATGTGTCATTTCTGATGACCACAATATATATAGTATTCTAGCTTTTAAAAGTTTTGTTAAAGTTTCTTTTTGTTTTTCACGCCACTGCTTCCGTGACATTTTAATATCCCTCTGTGGGATCAATAACATTTATCTTGTATTAACTACCAATATTTGCAATGTAGGTCATTTGCAGATGGTTTTCTCAATTAAGCAGTTAATCTATTAAAAATGTAAGAAAATGCATTATATTTGATTGCAAAAAACATTTTTTACTCACATTTACGTGAAGTGAACATAAACGATTAATCGTTTACACTTACTTAAACAACTGATGTTGATAGTTTTTAATTGTAATTTTCTTAGAATCCCTAATTTGGATCACAGAAATTTTTTAAACGATGACAAGATGTGATCCTATCATCACGATTCAATAAATGTCAAGGATGATAAATGATAGTATAAAATCGTTGCGCTATAAATTGACTTGACCTTTAGATTAATCGAAACCAAATATACTGCCTCCATCAGTGCAAAAGTCAGACTTCTCAATCTGTTTAAATTCTAAATGTACATTTGCAGATACCACGCTTGCAAGGTTACGACATTAGCATCGATTATGTTCTCTATCAGACATTTATTTATAACGAGGCACGAAGAAGAAGTGAGGAAGTACCTGTTGTTTTAAATACTGCATTTACAAGTGATTTACGAAAAGCACAAGCATAATGTACAGAGAAAAAAATAGCAACAGCATATGGTAACATGCCCACATCTGCCCCCGCACACCGTCATAAATAGATCTTCTCTCACTCTCTTGCTTCCTATCATGGCCGCAGCACCACATCAGAGACACAACAGCCTTGTATAACGGGATCTCACGCTCTGTGTTTTCTCCCACTCTCCCCTTTCTAACTCTCTTTATTCTTCTCTGCTGCTGCTCTCACCCATGATGTGCTTTTGTGGTTATGCTGCATGTATGTAGGGAACACGCGACTGTGGATACCTGCCCTTTTTTTTTCCTGACAGGTGCTGCAGGACGGGACCTGTACCCTGATCAGTATTCAGGCTGCCGCTTCGGCTGTGTATGAATTTTAATGCAGCCTTGCCTCGCAGGGTACGACTTTGACACAGTCCCTCCTCTTGAGCCCCTCAACATCTCCAGCAGGGATCCTCGCTCCTGATTGGCTCCTGGGCTGACGGTGGCTGATTGGCTGAGAGCGGAGGGAGACAGGAGGATGCCTGTGCATGTACATGAGGGTGTATGGCGGCTCTTGGCATGTTGACTGGGCCTCGGCACATGTCACTGTCTGATGTCTGATGATGAATGGGGAGGCTCGGTCCAATTTTCCCTTACCGCCGCTGCCTCGCCTCTAGCTGTGCACGTCAGGATTAATTTTTGTTTAATGGCAGGCCCCTGCAATGCCTTCCCAGCAGCATCCTCTCTATCTGACATCTGGCATAGAAGGTGATTGTACACAGGGGGAGACTGACAGACAAATAAAACTAAGCCATCCCTCCCTTCTTTATTTGTTCATCTCTGCGACAAACGGCCGACCACAGGAATATCTTCACAGAGGAAGATACGCAGATGTTGCTGGAAGGTGACAACTGCCAGACTCAACCGCGAAATGATGCAGAGAAAAGCCAGATTGAGAATTTTATTCGCTGTACTGTATATCATAAGGTGCTTTTTTCCCCCCATCAACTCTTATCGTTCTGTGACAGAATTCAATTTATTCCTCTGCTTCTGTTTTCACATTATCATAGAAAACTGTTCAATAATCTCGAGCGCTAATATTTGAGAGATAAGAATCTTCTTCCATTTGACACAAAAACACAGATTACAAAACACATCAGTGCTCTTGCTAAAGTGTCGTGAATTTCTATACATCAGATAAGGAGCAATAGAGGGCTGGCAGACAGTCGCTGCCGCACTATAAAAAGTCATTTTAGATAATAGATCTGTGGCCTTAAACATTGCCCTCAAGATAAACTTCAGTCTGCTGCATCGGGGGCGTAGTTTCCACACTTCAGAGTCAGACCCCCTGCCCCATTTTTACACTTCCAGTTCTCCCTCAAAAGACGCTGAAACTGAGTTGATCAAAATGTTAATATGCTCATCTAAATAGCCTAAATGAATTAAATTGATTCTGTTTTTATTTATCAATAATTCTCCTAAAAAGACACTAGAACTGATCATCACTCAAAATTAATGCAGTAAAGGTCTTTGTAGTAAATATGGACACATAACATTATTAAGTCAAAAGCTTCACTGTTGACTTTGATGAATTTTATTTGCTATTCTAAAATACAGTATAGGTGATTATAGGGTTAGGCCCTTCATAATTTACAGGAGGGCTCATAGATTGATTAATTGATTAGTTGTCTAGTTGATAAGCAAAAAATGCCCATCAAAATTTTCCAGAGGCCAAGGTGATGCTCTCAAATGTCTTGTTTTGTCCGACCAACAGTCCAAAACCCGACAGATATTCTGTTCATTATTCATTCATTATTATTAATGATATGAAACAGAGTTGAGGCAAATCCTGATATTGGAGAAGTTGTAACTGGCAAATGTTTGGCTTAAATAATGAAATGATTAACAGTTACCAAAATAGTTGATGATTAATTTTCTATTAACTGACTCATTGATTCAGCTCTGCTTTACAGAGCCTCTGAAACCAAACCTAAGCCCTCGTGTTGCACTCAGGGAAAATAATCACACACATATAAGCACTCTCCTCTCAAAGGCTCCCATTACTCCATTTCACACCCAAATCTACTTACACGCTGCTACATTGGTGTTTAAACTTTTAAAGCAAAACACTTCAACCCTCCGCAGACGCACCTTGGCTTGTTCGCCTGTCCAGGAGCCTTTCAGCGTGTTCACTTGAAGGGAAAGTGTCAGGCGGACAGCGGGCCGTCTGTTACAAGGCGCGGCGAATGGCCAGCCATGTAAAGCCGGTAACACTGAGTCCCGGTGGAGCCTGGCTATCAGACTCCCTCAGGTGGTGGGCCTGCTATGGGAGATCACCCTGTGTCATGTCAGTCAGCTGCATGCCTCCTGCATGCATGGAGACTGCCTGTGGGAGCAACTTTAGCTAGCTGCCTACCGCTGCTGTAATTGGTGAGCCACGGAGCCTAACAGGGCTGCAGGGATGAAGGGAAGAGATGAAAAAAAAAAAAGAAGAAGAAGAATTCGCGTGGGTGGAGGTGAGGGAGTGAGAGCGGCAGGGAGGGAAAAGGATTGAGTGGGAAGAGAGGTGAGGTTGGGTAGGATTATACACTGGTGAGGTAATTGGTTGAGGAGCAAAGGTGTCCCACACCTGCTATCTTTTACTTTTTTAAGAACAGTGGAGCCAGAAGAAAGACACAGGGGCAAGAAGCAAGATGGGGGCAGGGAGAGAGAGGGAGGTGACTGGATGGGAGAAACGATAGCAGCTGGGAGATTGACATATTTTCATGAGGTCATGGATTAAAAATTCACCCCAACTTATCACATGCCAGGAAACCAATTTAACTCGGAAACATAATTTCCTTCTCGCCGCTCTGGTGCCAGGTCCGGACGTGGAGCCAAGCGCTATCACACTTTTATTACATTTGGCACATTTTTGGACAAGGGGCACCTATAAGAGGGTTCAGCAGCCTGTGACAGGACCAGAGAGAGGTATCTTGGCTGCGTCAGAATATGAGAGCGAG
This sequence comes from Holacanthus passer, assembly GCA_025331565.1. Taxonomy (NCBI): domain Eukaryota; kingdom Metazoa; phylum Chordata; class Actinopteri; family Pomacanthidae; genus Holacanthus; species Holacanthus passer. Next base: position 4,453,014 of record JAFREQ010000028.1, read on the forward strand.
GGGGGGTAGATGAGGGGTTGGGGATCCAATACCCTGCAGCGAAGTCTTATATAGATGGCAGGGATGGTTTATGCAATCGCTAGGTCTGATCGAAGGTGACAGGGCTATCATCTCGCCAGGTCTGCAGCTTTCTGGCTCTCTGATGGAATGCTGGAGGTGTGAATCCAGGTGCAAATTAACGCCTGAGTATCTTCTCTGCTGACCGAACCCCTCCCGGCTGTGGCCATGTTCTCCATCCATCCAGAAAGCAATCTAGCCAAAGCCCAGAGGACGGCGGGGAGGGAGAGGGGGCATGTCCTCCTCTCCTCTCTCAGCACCTTTCCTCATTTCTTTCTTTCTCTGGTCTTCTCCTCTAAGGTGTGATACCATGTCCCTGTGGTCTCCTCGCTCCCACACCTCGCTCCAATTTCTCCTTCCCACTTCTGTCCTTTCTGCCCTCGTTCTCACCCCTCCAGTCGTCTCTCCTCCAGACAAATAACAAAGTCAACAGGCGGTGCTGAGGATATAGAAAACCAATCTAACGAAGGGTGTAACCACGCATGATTGCATCCCCCCAATAGTGAGAAAATACAAATCTGCTCCCCCAAAATACAGTTAAAATATGCTAAATATGTCATCCATTTATGAACCCTGTTAACATATCTGTCTCTTGTTAATTCCTATTTATTTTCAATTTGATTCCATTTGTTAAGGAAAATATAAGCGTGTACAATTGTGCAAATGTCATGCAATGACCACGCCTCCTTTTGGGTGAAAGCAACCGTCATAAAGGTTCCAGTGCCAAGTTAAAAATACTAGTGGCATCATTGCTAAAAGCTGCTGTGTCATATTTTGCTTGTCAAACAGTGAAAAAAAACAACTTAAAAAAACAGTTCACAGATTATAAAGATTGAAGAGATCTGTAACTTCAGACCATCCACAGTGAGGATGAAAATGGTGGGACCTGAGGAACTGTGTGTTAGTTAATGTTAGTTAGTTAGTTAAGTAAAAAAAAACATGTGTGCCAATAGTGCCTGTAGATCAAAATGAATCTGAAAAGAGTCAGTGATGGTGAACTAAAGTTTTCACTGTGCAATAATATGCCCCCCCCGTAAAACACCTGTTTTTAGAATGGAGTTTGGTTCAACAGTCTGTCCACTCGAAAGACCACCATGAGCAGAGAGTATTTTAACATTAATAATTCACATAAATTGAGTTGACCTACCGGATAATAATGAGCCCTACAAACAGTGTAAACTGTAGGAAGTGGGGCTAAAACCATCCTGTTTTCTACCTCTCTCGACACATAACAAGCACAAACAACTATCAAAAGAGAAACAGCAGTTCACTTCGCCACAGCCGTGAAATCAGGTTAGAGCAGCGTCACACTGGACAGACCACAAAACAGCAGAATCAAGTGTCTTAGCAACACAAAAAGTGACAGATGTCTGAAATACATTACACAGAGCTTCAGTAATGTAGTTGTGTATGTCAGGCTACGACACCTCCAGCCAATGGGTGGGGTCATTCGTCCACTTTGATGGAGTCACACTGAAAGGACACTCAATCGCTTGTTAACTGCTGTGTTACAAGTCACGTAATCAGAACCTTGAATGAAGCATTGAGATGAGATTGAGTGATCGTACCTGCAGGACAAATCACAGTTGGAGTGACTATTTAAAGTGATATTCAACAAAGTGAAAGGTAAAAAATATAATCAAATAACTAGAACACAATGAGAAGCTTTAAAAAATATCTAGTTTCCAAATATTAAAAGAAGGGCTAAGGCTCAAAATGAGTGAGGATAGCCTTGGCTGTAGTACGTCTTTAATATAAGAGTAAGTGAGAGTATAGGTATAAATAAAGTATAAAAGATCGATAGATAGATAGATAGATCGATAGATAGATAGATAGATAGATAGTTAGATTAATTTATGTCTTAGTTTTTGCAAAACATAATCATGGAGCTGGCTGGTTCATCTAATAAAAATCCACCAAACAGCATGAGACTTTTTATGTGTTCACTGCACTCACTTCTGGTTCACAGGTTGACTCTCCTACTGGGAAAACTTCCACCACCCCAGATGGTTTGTCTGCCTCTACTGGCCCGGTGAAACTCTTCCTTTCCAACTGCACAAAAAATTAAAGCACGCACACAGATATTGCACCATATCTGTCTTTCGCAATAAGAAAAAAAGTTTTCTAATTTTCTTATGACTGACCGACGGCTGCTGGCTGGAGCTGAAACATCCTTAAACATCTCTATGATACAGCACAATTAGTACTTCAGTGCTGACTTGCCTGCCAAGCGCGCAGCATCATACCACTTCATGCGAAGAGACAGAAAGAGAGACTTATTATGTAACATGGCCAAAAATAACTTCAATGAAACATTTCACCATCCTCTCTGAAAGTCAAGGCAAGCTGGCGTGGTGGGGCGAAAGGCTGAGGGGGATAAATCTACATCAAACTCATTTGCAAAGAACTAACAGCATAAATTCAGCTGATTTGCAAGGCAACAACATCAGCGAGCCGAGCGGGTCATAAAGCTCAACTCAATCACAGCCCTGCTCAGATGAATGAACAGTTTCAACTCGGTCCAGGACTGTCACACTATGCATCACAGTCCTGGGTGGCTGACAGACGCTTCACTTTACATCCACCCACAATTTTTTTTTCCCCCCACAGTTTAAGATGCAAAGATGATTGCCTATCATCTATTGAGTTTGTATTTTAAACATTTTTCCCATAATGGATTACATGACTAACGTGAGTGAGAGTTGACCAAAACAATAAAGTTATGGGCAGTAAAATCAAAACAAGAAGCTGAAAGGTGCTAACACACATACAAGTTACACACTACAATAAATCATATTACACATTTGTTAATATAAAAATACTGATTGCAGCTTTAAGTCCAATCACTTCTTGTAAGGCCAGCAGACCTGCATCAGCATTAAAGACCTGACATTTTAAAGGAAATAAAAAGTGAGGGGAAGTGAAGGAGCAGGAGGGAGCAAAAGATCGCCCGTAATGAGGAGAGTTTATAGCCTATCAACTTCAACGGGAAAAGTAATGGAGTCAGGAAAGACAGACCGAAGCACTGCAGCAGGCAGACAGAGAGACAGACGCCAACAGACGGACAGACAGACGGAGCTGCACACAAAAAGATTAGAGCCTTGTTCTTCAATCTGGCCCGGGCAGATAAGACTACAGCATTCAGGGATTTATCAGGTGCCCCGTACAGGTGCATTAACTGGACGGCCGAGCGCGGCCCCAGTCATTTACTGATAGCGTACAGTGTTTGTGCCTCAGTGTGTGCATGTGTGTGAATCTCAGTTTCTAACACTCGTGTGCTCATTTTCCCATTTATTTGCGAGCGCGTGTGTGTGTGTTTGTTTGTGTGACCGCTCTGCCCAGAGACCCACCGCAAGGCCGAGGCTCATCTTGTCGAAGCCCGGCAGATCTTAGCGGATATTTCTGGTCTCTGGCAGATAAATAAATAATGGAACACTGGTTTGGATTTAGACAGAGATGAAAGCTTTAAGAGCTGAGCTTTTTACAGCTGTGCCCTCGGAGAGAGACGGAGAGCGAAAGAAAGAGAGAGTGGCACCATGCAAACATGCATACACACACACTCGGCCGCATCCAATCAGCCCAGAAAATAGGGCCTCTTTAAAGTGCACACGTGGAATCATACAGTATAATGCCAATGCTAAATATGGCTTTTTAAATTCATATGCATGCAAGACATCTGCATTTTATGAAATATTAATGCGGCATGCAGCCCAAAAAACATTTTTTCACTTTCTTGGCACAAAAAAAATCTCTTTGGATGCACTCTGGAGAAAATGTACAGAGGAAAACGAGGGGCGCATGAAACAGGAAGTTAATGCCAGTGAGCTCGGGGAGTTTATCTCTACCCCGCCATCTCTTTTTGCTCGAGACAGAACTATTTTTTAAACAAAAAAAAAGGGAGAGGAAGTTGTAAAAGAGGGCCTCTAGGCAGAGGAGGGAAGTGAAAGGGCTGTTTGAAAAATTATCCGCTCTCTCTCTCCATCGTTTCCTCTTATTCACCTCCTTCTCTCTCTGTTACCCTGCAGACTGTTGCCTGGCTGGTAGGAGCCGCTGCTCACTTGTCAGGCTGCATCCTGGTGGGCCCACAGACTCAAAGACTGTGGCTTTTGTCTGCCTTTGATTACTCTATGAATTATGCATCCTGCACCTCTCTGTTTGTGTGTCCACGTGTGTCTTTGCGTGTGTGTGTGTGGAATCGAGCCAGAGACTGCAGTGTTTAGTGACAGTGACTGATACTGCTTCGCCCTTCTCAGACTCTCTCCCTTACACGCCCACATACACACTCATGCATACTCACGCAGACACACACTAACACATATATACACACACACAGAAACTTAGTTACAGTGACTGATATCCGTCCTTGTCTGCTCTTTACTCTCTCATATCTCATCGGGCCTCGGAGATCTGAGCCTGGACTTCTGAACACTGCGAAGGTCGAAAACCGTGTGTGACAGTAACAAAGCTGTGTTGCTTTAATTAAGAACAGGGTGTGGCTGATTCAGTGGTACGCTCTCTTAAGAGGGACATTTGAGAATTGTTGGCACAATTTAATTGTTTAAATGACAAACTTTTCAAATAATAAGCAAAAAAAGTTCTCAGAGCCAAAGAACAATGATATAAACAACAAAAAATCTTCACATATCAGAAGCTGAAATAAGAGATATTTGTTCATTTCTGCCTCAGAAAGTGTTTTTTGGTCTGTTGACGAATGGATTAAATGGCACAACACCGGTTTTGACATATGATGGTATGAGTCCAGAGGGGATATTGATATACAGCCCGTTCAGTCTACAGATCCGGCGGTCGGAAATACTCTCAGAGAGCTGCCGGCTTGTCAGGCAGAAATGGAGCAGCAAATGGAGCTGCTTAATAAAAACACTGTCAACAAACACAAACACAGCATTCAAATAGAGTTTTACCCATCCAGCACAACAGGATCCAACATATTGGGAGTATCTGGACATGTTACATTCTGTTGTAGATGATTAAAAATGTGTCTATCTGATGAGCTTCGGTCTGGATACTACATCCATGCCAATTTATCTAAACAACATACTGTATAAATCGAAAATATAAGCCAGCTATAGCTCTTGCTGAACAGTGGCCACAATGTTAGTTACACATCAACAAGGATGTAAAGTTTGCAAACCTGAGGTAACATTAGCCACCATAAGCAGTAAAACCTCTCAGTGTACTGAACTCAGCATAGGTGCATTTTATTGCTTGTGAATTCAACTTTAAATCTGAAAGAGAAACTGTTTTCTCTTTCAATAGTCTCCTTTTAATAAAATGCAAAACCACACAGGTTTCTCCTGGACCACATGAGAGTCGGAATTATGCCCGACCAGGTGTAAACTCCCATCTTCAAACAGACTGCGACACTGCGGCACAACAGTCATCTGGTCATAACTTTATATAAAGTGACCTTCGGCTGTCAGAGTTATATCACCACATCCATCCATCGTATCTCCTCTCTCAGGCCCAGCGGAGTCCTCCACTGCCGAACAGGACATTAGAGAGAGTCAGGAACAACCCCGCGTTCACGGCCAAGGAAATCCCTCAAGACGGCATGTGCTGTGCATATGGACAAATGAGGAAGGCTGGGTGTTTTGAAATATGCAGCGGTTTACACTGTGGCGGCGTGGACGCGACATGGTCGTACGTCTTACTGTCGAGATAGCAGGTGATGAATCCAGCCAGATGTCTGACTCTCTGCCTTCCTTTTCTACGGCATCTCCGTGCCCACAGTGGGATGTTCAGCGAGAGCGAGAGAGAGGCAAAGACGTACAAAGAAAGTCAGAGAGGAATATTGGGGATAAAGAAAAAAAAAAGGGAGCGGAAGATTGAAAGGGTGACTGCTGCCTTGTCACGGTTGTGTAAGAAAAATGGCTGCAGTAGTGGGAGAGATGGAGTGTAGGATATGAGCTCAGGAGGAGAGCCAGAACACAGATAGAAATTGAGGAAGAGATCAACAAAGGGAATCCATTCAGTCCAGACATTGACGTTGTGCTGCTATCGGGATCCATCCATCTCAGACACAATGCACCAGTCTCTTCAGCCCACACCACGTTTACACTGAATAAAAGATACGGTCTTTAAGATATAGAACAGCTCAGCGGGGGGACAGCACACACAATGCCGGGCCTCTTACTCTGTTATGGGTTTGAACATCCTCCATGTGCCTGTCCTCCATCTCACCATCTCCCACGGTTCACATTTTCCAGTCTCAACAGGAGGGAAAACAAGGTAAGATAAGTTTTTTTTGGGGCACTATTTCTGCTCTTATAACATTTTCCTCTGCACAATTCTAGAGAGATAAAATTGGTCTTTTAGCTCAACTTACCATATGGCACGGGTGACAAAACAAACAAACCAAAAAAGAACCACAAATTTTCAGTATTTGCAAACAGACAGGCTGAAATAAATGGAAGCACAAGCAGGGCCACATATGTCGTTATCATCAGCAGCGAGGCAGAAGAGATGCAGTGAGCTTGGCGAACACAACTTTGCAGCTGTTTGTCCATAAAAACACGGCCTTTCTGCAGAGCCAGCGCTCGCTCTGTACAATTGATAGCTGTATAAGGGACAATATGCATCTACACTACACTTTTGTCTCTTGTAAAAACATGCGCTTGTTTTGCAATCACAATTTAACAAATACTGAATGTTCTGTCAAACAATTATGGTCACACTCTTGGCTGCTTTTATGGATCCTCCAGGAGGACAAAGTCCTTATAATAAAATATAATATATAAAAAAGGTGCAACGATACAGTATCTACTGAAATGCTAGAAACCCCCTTATGTACAAACAGCAACTACACAATCATCATGTAAGTTCATTCTTCACCTTGGAAGCTTTGAAAGAATAATCTTCACTCACAGTCGAGGTATTCGGGTTTTTTTTTTTTAAAATTTAAACTGTGTGTCAAAGTCTTTATCAGCAGATTGAATTTGTTCAGTTTCCTGAAGGGTTCGGAAGATTCTTCTTGACCTTGAGTTAATTTTACTTAAGGATAAACTGTCCAGTTACTTAAAGCAGCTATAAATCAATATTTTTTATAATGAAAATGTATTAAACAATAATGTGATGAAATTGGAAAATGTGAAAGGGGTCACTCACAAAGATGAACCGACGAAGAATTATCACCTGAATCTGCAGCTCGGTTTTGTCTTGGCTTTATGGAGCTGTAAAGAGAGCAAGCTGTCTGGCCCACAATGAAACAGCAGCTAGAGAGCCAGATATTTCCTTCAGGAGTTGGTAGAGACCAAAAACAGAGCAAAAAGAGAGTGAATATTGGACTAACATTTGCCAGGTGGACACAAACCAGTGATAACATGACTTCTGGATATTGACTGATGATGATATACTAATGTACTCAAAACTCATTTCCGCTGCCTCCAAGTGGCCAAGAAATCAGTTCGCAGGTATAAATTGCCCCAGAGCTACTGGTGTCTCTACATATCTTCACAAACACAGCAGTCTGTCAGCAGCATCACATACTATACTGCATAAAAAGACAGGATCAAATCCATCTACTTCCAATTAAATACAAGAATCATTTTATAAATCATCTGCAACTGTTAAAGATATGTCACAGTCTCCATGTGTTTAACCTAAAATACTGAAGGAAACCCTGTTCTCCCCTTGAATCTAATGCCTCCTTCTGCAGAACAAGAGTCTCGAAACACACAACCAGTCCAAAACTGAGACAACAGAATGACATTAAAGATCTTCATACTACTAAATAACGGCAACAAAAGACTAAATGTCACAAAGTACAGTTTGATCTCAGTTAACAATGCTGTTGATATTAGGTTGAAATGTAAAGATACAAAAAGGCCAAAACAAGAAAAGATAAAATAATGATCAAAGTCGTTTCTTCTTGGCTGCCAATGTGACTGATGTTCCTCCACCCGCAGCAGCAGCAGCAGCATTTGGCAGAAACCAGCCAGCGGCCTGTTAATCTCTCCCTCCCCTCCCTGGTCGTGTGTATTGTCTAGTGTTTGGCAAGCCACCTCTGCCAGCCTCTAGCCTCCAGCCTCCAGCCACGGTCGGCTCCCTCGTTGAGATTTAATGGACTCCGACCAAGAGGCCGTTAACCAGGCCACCATTTTGGGTAGTCCTTGTTGTCTCTGGGAATCGCTCACAGGTCAGTGACTCTACCAACAATCGATGGGGGTTTTTATGGACCATAATGACAGCTTTACTGAAGTCAATACCAGACAGGAGGAGGAAGGCGTGAATAAATTATCTATGCCACTTTTCAACTTAGCGTTGGTTGGACCTCTTTTACTGGAATAGGTCTGCTGTTCTTTGACTGCTTGGCCTGGAGATGCCTGCAGGAACAGTCAGTGACACAGAGTTCCTTAATATTTTATTGGGACTCTTTTGTCCTCTGAAAACTTGCAGTGGGAGTTTTCGAAGTATCCCAGCATGCTCAATAAAAGCTGTGAATGAACAGTGCTCTCTGATGCACCTCTGCTTGTTGGTCAGATGGATAGGTTGATTCTGCTCTTAACGATCATAGCGTTCAATCAAGTAACCTTGGGTGTGATAATTGAGTTTCAGATGTTGATCATCTCTCCATTTTGCCACATTCTTTCCCATCTGTGAGGCGGTGATGAATTTAGCTTGTCAGTGATTTGTCGTAACTGCTGAGCTCTTTCGCATCCCTCTGCTGCATGTCTTATGAATACTGAGTATCCAACTATGTGTGTGTGTGTGCAAGTGTCTGTGGTTGTATTTTGAATACTGAGTGTTGCTGTATCTCTATATTGGTATAAGTGTGTGTGTGTGTGAGCGGAGTTCTCGCCTGTGTGTGTCCTTGCCTTTGATTTCGCGTGCATGTGAGCGCTTGCACATGGATTAAGTGAGGTGGTGGCTGATGGCATGTCCATGCTCGCCTATCCACAGCACATCTTCTCAGCCTGTCTGAGTGATGGGAGGGAGACACACTCCAGCTGAATAAAACATGAGTTCAGACACACTGTCAGCAGGAACAAGCCTCCGCTGGATGATATGACAGATGTGCATGTGCGTGAGACAACAGCAGCTCCTTCATAAGTTTACATTGAAAATATTATCATAATCTTACATATCTGTATTTGACAAGACAAAAAGTTTTCAAGTTTTCTTTTTCTTTATCTGATAATGAAACAAGAGTCAAATAAAGAAACCTATTTTGTTCTCCTGTTTTTTTTTTAAGTGAGCAGCTTTCGGAATGATTTTGACAATCTGTCAGATGGTTGGTCAGTCGGTGCGCCACTTTGGTTTCATGCTGACAAATCTTGATAAATATTGGACATTTGGTACAGTTATTTATTTATTGGCATTCTTCAGGATGAAATGTAATAGTGATGATCTCCTGACTTGTCATCTAGTGCCAATATCAAGTCAGAAATTTTTCCAATGCACTGGTTTATGACTAAATACCTGCAAAACTGACACTTTGTATTTTGTGCTAAATTGCAAAAGTTATCATGATAACATGCAAAACTAAGACGGTAAATATTAAAGATTTAGCACTGCCATTGTGAGCATTCCTATGCTAGCTCAAAACACCTCAGAGCTGCTAATGAAGCCTATATTTGTTGTATTTATATTAATCTCCTGCTGTAGGTATTTTTGAGTATGTTGTATGTTTTTCACTGTTTTGTTGTTTTGCACTAATGAAAAAAGGTCATTCCTACAGTATATGATCGCTTTCTGCTATGAGAATTTGTAATTAGCTCAATGCATTGAAAGTGTAATAGATTTATCAATAATGACATTAATGTTTAGCTGCAGCCCTAATTGAAATGTCACTTTGTCTCACACTATGTCAGTTTAGATTGACACTTCGAACTAGTTGTACATACTTTTTTTCCTTATATATATATACTTTTATACTTTTATCTATTTGTATTCTTGCCACTTCTCTTGTGCTGTTGCAACGCCCGAATTTCCACTCTGGGGGATCAATAAAGAATTATCTTATCTTATCTTAATGCATACATACATACAGAATATTGATATTCCCAAAGTGAAACTAATGATGAGTCTGTACATTTAATAAGGCACACTGCAAGGAATTGTATATGGGTTTACGCAGAACATCAAGACTCACTTAATTCAATTCTTTCTGCAACCACATCGCCTCAGGGAAGGGAAATGCATATGTAGCAAAACAAAAAAATGTACAAATCCTTTTAATAGACATGGAGGATCTCCAAGTGACACGGAGGTAAACATCACGCATAGTTGAGTCATTCATGACTAACTTATGGTACATAATGTTCTGTCTCTCGCTAACGTTGACCTTGTCACATCCATGAGACAACATCATCTCACCAAGTTCCTCTGTTCCCTCTGACCTGATCTTCTTCTCTAATTCTCCTGCCGCCTCCTCGTGTCCTCACCCCTGGTCTGTTGTCCTATTCACTCTTTCTCACTTTCTTCACGTCCCTCCCATCATCCCTCTTTCCTCCTTTCTGTCTTTCAGAAGCAGCTGGTGGTTTACTGTTAGATGCTCTGTTGGTGGATTCCCACTCTTGAGACTATGGCTCTTACTGAACCTTGGCCGATGTGCTGCTGCTGTTAAATACACCTCAGCTTTACTTAAGGACAAATCTGACCGAAGCCTTGAAAGTCCAGGGGACCAGCTGACGACTGCAGGGGCACTGACTCCAGATCAGACTGGCTCCTTAATAAAAATAAGATGCACAGAGACAACTTTAATCAAGCCTTTCTTTAACTTGAACCAAAAAGGCAACATGAAATATCTTGTTATCAGATTGTTATCAGATCAGAGGTTGGGAGATATTTTATCTTGTTTTGTGTAATTTGATTCGATCTTATTTTTCTTTGATTAGGGAGCTGTTAAAGATTAACCTGGTATATTATATTTTTTTTTCTCACTATATTTTTCTCTCACTGTCAACAAATACAATAAATACAATCAAAACAACCAACAGTGGATTTCTCATACTCTGCAACTTCCCCTCCCCGTCTGTGGCAGAGCCCCTTCATTACTTCTTAAGATGTGAATCTATAAGAACCAACCCATTCTCCAAACTAAATGATGAAATACATTGTAAAAGACTCATGCTTATGCGACCTTTACATGTATTAATTCAATTCATTGTTGTTTTTCATCTTTTCATGGGATTTATTATATGAAATATAATACATATTTATAATAGAAAAACAAATATCGCCAGCATTATTCTTAAAATGGGCTTATTGTACAGCAGCTCTGTCCTGTAAAGCAACTAATGATCTGAACAAATGATGTAACCACAGGCTTTTTTAAACTCACAAGATTTGTCAAAATGAAAGTGTACTCTTGATTCATTAATCATCACATTGTGCAAAATTATGTGTTAAATTTACACAAAACAAACATAATGAAACAAACAATGATTGTCATTATTGATGAATCTGATTATTTTCTCTATTAAAATGTTGGAAAATAGTTGAAAAAAGCACCTTTCACAATTTGCTAAACCCCAAAGCGCCATTTTCATGTAGCATTTTCTCCACCCCAAAAATATACTGTTTATACTAATATACTAATTACTTTTCCATCAATCAACTAATTGATAGATAAATTATGTACATTCTCTGTAGATATAATAATACACATGCATACACTCTTATAGTGCAGAAAGTCTTTTGTTGTCAGGGGCCTGTTGAATGACCCGAGCACACTGACCATTTAACTGCAGCAGCTTTTTAAACGGTGACATTAGACCTCACCGTGGAGGACAGGGGCCCTTTTGATATGTACGTGTGTGTGCCATGCTCCTTGCTTTGCCCGCTGCCTTTGAAGATGGATGCCGGTGAAATGCTAATTAGCCCGGGCCACGAGGCCGGGCGCGTGCACAGTTCAAAGGCTGGGCCGGGTGCAGTCGAACCTCAAAGCGCCAGGCTGAATCTGTTCCGCTCCGAGGCTCTTCAACTACCGAAGGCCGATGCCTCAGTGGAGACACCCTCTCTACCCCTTTCACTACATGCGTTACACAACCCCCCCCTTTCAGACTGTGTGGGTGTGAGTGTGTACGGATGGGGGCCTCTGTGTGCATATGCTTTTGTAAGCATAGCAAATGAAAAGCCCTTGTCCTCAGTGGCCGTGTATTGGAAGATACTTTAGTCTCCGTGATGCTGCAGATTTGAAAGCTACACTCTTTTTTTTCTCGGTCTGTCTGTACATGTTGTCCTTTTGAAAGCAATGCCTCCTACAAAACTTCAATTCCAAAATTTCCTGCTGGATGTTCGTCTTCTTTCTGACTTTTAAAAGGGTTTTTTTTTGTCCTCATCAGTCTCTTTCTCAAGAGTCGTCTTAGTTGTAGCGTTGGAACAATCCCTCTGGTTTCAAGCTGGCACCGTGCACACAACTGGAATGAATAGCCATGACTTGATGCTGCATTGCACTGCAGTAACTGTGTGTGTGTGTGTGTGTTGGGGGAGGTAACAATGTATGACAGGTAAATAGAGGTCACTTCCTGAAGAGGATAACAGAGGAGGATTCACGGGCACACAAGCAACATACACACCCACACACACCAACTCTGCCTCCTCAGGTGATTTATGAAACGTGTCGGCTTTGCAAGTGTTTGCATTTGAGGGAGGATTTTGATGTATCACCCTCGAATGCTCAGTTCCAACAAGTTACTGCTGGATGCATTTTCATTGCGCTTGACAAAATGTGTGTGTGTTGACTGCATAGCATAAGGGCGTGTAGTACAGGGGCCTCTCAACATTAGATGGAGCGTGCTGTGTCATCAGTCAGTGCCGGAGAATAATTGCACCAGTTTGCTTCTACTGACAGTTTACTGTCTGTAACCGTTTAGGAAAGTCACGGTACTAGAGGAGAACACAAGTGCACACACACATGCACACACAAACAGCACACACACACACAGTGACACAGAAAAAATGTGTTGGCTTTATAAAAGTAAAGTGTGTTTTCACATTATTAAAGAAACAAGCGGATGCAAACATCACACATACACATATGCAGCACGTGTGCAGAAATGACATGTTCGTGACCAAAAAGCGAAACTTTTAAGTGTGGTAAAAAGACTTGACTGTGCTATTTTTGGCTGAGTCTTGTCCTGGTTTGGTGTCTGTGACTGAAGCAAGAAGTGATGCTGGGATGATGAGACATCATTTCTAGTTTCATCTCCGAGCTTCGTCCCATCCAGCAGACAGGCTCTGTCCTCAACAGAGGTCTGAATAAATCTTTAATTGTTTTACATTTTTTAGATACCTGTGTCAACGACCACTCTCTAATTAAAAAGAAATGCATCATCATGTCGTCTCGACTTACATTTCCGAACTGGAAAGGTACATTGCGACTCTGAAAGTTTCTTGTTGTGTAAGACGTGAACAGAAGGAGGATGGCAGCGTTAAGCAACTCTGAGCATTGTATTTACTCTCACGATGTTCCTCACATCTGAGTCTACAACCCCCTTCACACTCTGCTGCCTCTGATCAGGCCAGAGTCAAGCCAGTTCAAGCCGAGCAAATTACTCCCGTCTGTCCTTCAGTTTGACTTTCAGGGGAAGCGTGGATGAATGGAGATGAGGAGCTACTACACGAAACAGCCCAACAGCACTAAACCATTCCTGTGTTCATGTGATAAGAACATGTTTATGGAAAGGATAAAAGAAAATACAGCCTGTTTTTGTTAGGGCATGCATCTTCATCTGCATCTTTATCTGCCTCTGCATCACCGAATGTGGGACAGATGGATGCAGTCATCCTTCTCTTGCTCATGATGGAACAAAAGTATGGACAGTAACTAAGCTGAAAAATAGAGCCTACATGCAAGATGCATGTCTGGATGCCTGAGTGAATTTTAAATATTCCAGATTCTTATGGTTGGTCATCTATCCATCTAGCCTTTGGCCCCATTCCCCCATAACTTCTGGTTCTTGTCAAATCATAATTATCAACTTCAACAACAACCTGGGGGTCAGGATCAAGGTGGATCAGGATGATTGCTGAGGTAAAATGCTGCTTAGTGACTGAGTGATTGCCTTGGACTACCACTTAAAACTACCACAGAGCAAGCTAAGAGTTACTGAATATATGAATTCAAAATCTGGCACTGACACTGGCTTGACTGGATCAATCTGCAATTAACAAGAATGAGATGGTGAGACATGAAGCTAACAGGGAAGGTGGAAGTTAACCTTTGAATACTGCACTGCCAGGACTGACCTGTGTCCCATTCATCATCTCTCAGGCAGCTGTCAATCCAGATGGTCGGTGCAACGAGAGAATCCTGATCTACAGGTAACTTGTGGTGGGGGCAGCCTTCAATAGTATCGCACACACAGTAGTAACCGACGTCATGGAGAGAAAAGGTGTTCCACTGCCGCGATATGGAAGCCAACACGTCTTCATTCGTCACCATCTTTGGCAGAGATTCAACAGGCTCAAGGCCAGAGATGCTGCAGTAGCTGAAGTCGCACAGGACAAATGTAGACGAGGATGCGTGATGAGAGATATTTAAATAGCGATAACAAGAGGAGGCCGCATGTTTGACAGCATCTTTAAAAAAAGAGCAGGTGAGATAACTGCACACCTGTTCCGACAAAACCTCAGTCACCTTTGGGGGGGTAACCTATCCAATCCATACTACACCTGCTAAATGTGTCAGACCTCTTTTTCTCTTCCTCTCTTCCTGCCCTCGTCACTCTCTCCTGATCCTCCTCCTGCTGTTAGCCGAGCGGGAGGGCTGGAGGACTGCATGCCCTCTGCATGGCAAACAGTTCAAGGAGAGGGAGGAGGTGAGACGCAGCGCTGATGTGAGTGATTCCATTAAAGGGCGTTGACACTGGCATTAGAGGCTATTGACACGGCCACAGGTATTAATAACATAACGAGGGTGTCAAACTGTCACACTGTGCTTCATTAACACGGGGTGTGTGTATGTAAGTGTGTGAATTTATGTGTGTGTGTGCGCTCTGTCCCGTGCAAGACTGGTCACTTGAACAGAGTGAAGATGCTCTGAGGAGAAATGGTGCACGGCAGACAGAAGTATTGTCTTAATGGATCACAGGTGGAGGGTGTTCACCAGAAAAGACAAATGTCTCTCTTCTTATCAGACCTCACAGCTGCGTTAACTGAGCTAAAGTAAGGTCGTGGATATATGTATGTGTTGTTTCGATGTCTGAGAGCAGGCAGTCTGACAATCAATCTTTACCTGTCAAGCTGAATATTACTTTTAAAAGCTTTTTAATATATATCCATCTGTATGTGGAGACTGTTTGACAGTGCTGTTTAACATCTCTTCAACAAACGACATACTGCACACCAACTCATCAACTCACTCAATCATACTGCAGAGAGGAGCATCCAGTTCAACACTAACTCATGACAAACTACTCTTTCAGTATCACTTATCTGACTTTTCAATTAAACTCCAAAGAGCCACTTTGCAGAAGACTGTATAATCAACATGTTTAAAGAACAGTAACCATCTTATTTTGGTTATGCCATTTTTGCTATTATAAAAAAAAGGGGTACTTATTAATGTTAAATAATTAAGTAAGTTTTAAGCAAAAATGGCTAAATAAAAAAATAAAAAAGCATCATCACTGCTTCCAGCCTCTCAAATATGAAATTGTAAACTAAATATCTTTCAAGTTTTGGATCATCAGTTGGACAGAACAGGTAATTTAAGTGTTGACTCAAACTCTTTTTACTGATCTTTTTTGTTGTTTTTTTTACTATTTACTGGCTGGATTTCAAAGACCAAACAATTAGTCGATTAATAAAATCATCTGCAGATTAATCCATGATGGAAGTAATTTCTGGCTGATGATGAAACAACTCTGCAAATGTAACACTAGAGACTTCATTGCAGTTTTCAACATGCAAAAAGATGTGGATTATAGCTTTCACATGATAAGGTAAAAATGTTCTTCTTTTGCAAATAAATATGTTCACAGGTCATGGCGACTGATTGTGGATTCATTTTATGAGTGCGCTGCTTATCACAGACTTAGCACAGATGAGTGACTGACTCGTGCTGTGTGCTTTTGACGCAGCCTGAGCTGGCAGGGGAAATCTAATCCTTGTCCCCAAAATTACATCGTGTATCTTATTTGCAAATGACACCAAAATAAACCAATGCAGGCAAGAAAAAAAAAAAAAATCTGTGAGCTCTCAGCAGAAGGATTTGATGCATGATGTAGAGTCACAAAAATGAAGACCTAATACTTCAAGTCACATCCCAAAGTCACCAGCTACAAAAAACTGTTATCCTCACTTGGATTGTAAGATTAAATCCTGCATGAAAAATACATTTTTCCAGTGATGAACTTCATCAGCAACACAGTGTGATATGTGTGTTCTCATTCAGTGGCTCAATTACACACACGATACATTCTCAAAGACTGTACACTGTGTGCTGAATAAATACAAGTGGAATAACAATACAGCCTATTTGGATGAGAGCACAATTCTGCACGATGTGACTGTCATGTTGGGGCAGATTGGTATGAAAGATTTCTTCTCATCTGTCTCACCATGACCTTCTATGTTCACTGTGTTCATCAACTGTCGACCTTTGCTCCCTCTCAAAGCTGTTCTGGGCTGTTATTTTAAAATAATATAGCTTTTTTCTAAAACACAGGTAAATAGTCTCTTGTTTATTGTGGGCAACAATAAGTGAGACTATTTATTTATGAGTGCCGGTGTTCTGTTTGTTTTGACCCTTTCTACAACCGTGCACCCGATACAGCACTCAAGATTTGGAGCCGTGCGCTGCTATGTCCCTACATTTTCTAAAAATCCACATCTATAAATCAGCTCCTCTCCTTTCGTGACTCCTCTGCCTCATTTCCAGTTAGCTGCAATCTCTCCTCAGTCATTCCTGTCAGTCTTCGCTCCGGATCTCCTGGCTCCTCCCTCCTCTTCCTCCTCTCTATGCCTTTCCCTTTACTCATCTCGTTCCTTTATCTCCTGCATCGTCCTCTCTCTCTCTTAAACCCTCCCTTCTCCGTCTCTCTTTTGTATCTTTCTTCCTTCTCTCCCTGCCTATCTCTCGCCTCTTTCTCGAGCTGGGGAGTCAGTGTGACTGCAGGGTGACCTACTTAGCGGTGCTGCTGCTGCTGCTGCTGCTGCCGCTGCTGACTGGCATGGTTGAGAGTTGGCATAGTGGTGTAGGCACCAGAGAGGCTCCTGCGATGGGCACTGCCAATAGAAACTCACTGAGCACCGAGAGACGGAGGAAAAAGCAATAATCGTCCAACCACTCGCCCTGTGCATCTCCTGACCTGTCTAAAAAGCAGTAGGAACAAATAAAGACAAGCATGTCCAGACAAATTATTGCACATAAGAAAATCTGCATCATCTGAAACACTGATGATTTCTTCATTGCAGATGCATTTGAATTTTCATTCCTGTCCATTTTGGGGGATGTTTGCCTGCATATTTCAAGACTCATTATACAGTTTGTTCCCCAGTATGAGATTGTTTCATTTAGGTCTGCATATTGTTAGACGCTTTGGACTGAAAATGGCAATCTGCTAGACCCATTTGTACTTCCATCTGTAGGCCTATGTTGCAATCTCCATTGTTTGTTCAATCATCCTCGCTATCACTGCTAATGCTAACTGCACATGTCCCTTTATTCATCCCAAACAAAGCCTTGGCGCTGACAAACTGTTGCTTCTGATTCTGAGACACGCAGCTCATCACTTCTCAGAAAAGCGTTTACTAGAATTTGGTGCTTTGGAAAGGAAAATGTGAAAGTTTTCATAAACAGATTATGGGTTGAATAAGCAGGATAGCAAGATTCATAATTATTATCTTATATTTTCTTATATCTACATTTGCTTTGAGTAGCCATATAATAAGGCTGAATTGCCATTTTGTTTATTTGTTTTGTTGTGTTCATTTTAGCTGACTTCTTGTTTGTATCTAACCAATCAGCAGCAAGTGACACATCTGTCCCACCAATGTCATTTCTCATTGATCCTGAATTATGTATAAGTTTTGGACTGAAATCCTGCGGCCTACTTGAAGAATCAGATCAATGAGGACAGTTCAGTCTGAGTTGAAGACAGTGGCTCCAATATTCACACCTGAATTTCAGAAACTCTCCGGTAACTTTCTGACACTCACTGTTTTGTCCCTTCGGGCACCAAATTGTTTAAAACAAACACTATGTGGCCACTTTTTGACCCAGGTCTGTTTGTTTCTCTCAGATCTCACAACCCACAGTGGGATTTGCACGAGCACACAGAGGTATGAGGATTCGTCAAGAAAGGAAAAACAAAGGAACTCTGTTTTGTTTTTGTCGCTGTTTTTCGTTGTATTGGTCTATATGCATGCTGTGTTTCTAAAAACACCCCTGAAACCAAGAGGGGGATTAATGAATAACCTTCTACTATAAACAGAAAAAACACTGCACGATTCTGACACAGGAGACGTCGCTGAGCTGTGTTTTCTCAGCGCTGCTCTGTACCTGCACTTGTCACTCACAGTCCACAGTCGAGGCACAATTTCATGTATTTCACTGGAAACCCAGAAGAAACACACAGTGTATTTTCACAGGATGATGTTCGCCGGGTGTGACCGTGTTCATGCATGTGTGTGTACATGAGTATTTAAGACTACGCATGCATACGGTATGTATGTGTGTATGTGTGTGTATGTATATGACAGATCCCCTGTGATTGGCTAGAGTGCATTTTCCTGTAACATCCTCTCTTGGCTTTCTGGCAGGATTGTATGACCTACTCCAGATGTTGTGCTAATGAGCTGGGAGATTAGCGCCACCTTGTCATACCATGCACATTAATTTAGAGTAACAAAGCTCTGTTTTTGTTTGTTTTTCCTGCCTGCAACCACACAGCATTATTATGATGCCACCCTCCCCCCAAACCATATTCATTAATTTTTGGATTTCTGCATTCCCTACCTCTGCAAACGCCCGGTGAAATCACCTCTATGCAGCGTCCTGTGCAGTGCAATTTAGTGGAACAGAACAATATGTAAGAGGATCCAATTATCTACACAGCCAAGTCATCTGAGACGCTATATGAAAACAACTGCAGATTGTTCCTCCATTATGCGTCGTTCTAATGATCAGCCGTTCTGCAGAAGTTCATGTGTGCATTAGATAAGCAGAGGCACTTGCATGATTGCACTGCACACGCGGAAGAGGGTAGAGGAAGATGGGAATGAGTGCTCTTAATTTCACAAATGTGCACATTAGGTTCTATGCAACTGTCTGGGAGAAAGAGAAGAATACACACTGAATTTTTATGTGTGTTGTTCGCAGAACATACATATAAATCCATGTAGACGTGTTGTACCCCTATGCCTATAGGTGCCTGTGAATGTACATAAACATTAGTCATTGCAGATATTTATTATATCTATGAACAGGACTATAAGCATCACTAGAGTAGAAATGCACTTTTACGTGAGAGTCATGTTATCACGCCTCAGTGCCTCCAGCTCAGGCTTTACTCCCTGCATGCCTGGTTTCCTCACGCAGGACTGACTGTCACTATCCATCTATATACCCATTATGCAGGACCCCGCACAGAGCTCTTCTTTTCACTTGCCTGATTAAAACAGGCTAATTAGCACAATACCGTTCCGGGAAAACAAGGTTCAGCCGATGGAAGCTGTGACACATATGCGTAGTTCAAATATATGATAAAGGGTGTGTGTGGCATATAATTGGTTGCATCTAACCTCTGGCTGCACAATTTTCTCAGCCTTCCTCTATCTCTCCAGAGAGGAAAGGATGCCCTATGACTCTAATGAAGGTCTGCTTAGGTTCTGTCAGTTTTCTATATGGCCGTGATGGACTGTGCTGTAGCCGAGGGGGTCCAGGGGGGCTCCAGAGACTCTTGATGAATCATTAGCTCGGGGCGTGATTGACTCTGTAGGAGTGGTATTGTCACACACAGAGACCTCTCTGAGTTAAAGGAGCACTCCAGTCAGCAGCCTCCGCTCGTCTATAAAACAGTGGAGGTAAGTCAGCCGCAGTGGCGAGGCATTTCAGGACAAAGGAAGGTTGGCGAGGGAGAGGCGAGAGTGAGAATTGATCAAAAACGGCAGGTGAAAAGGAATGCGAAGTCATGTTGCTATAGCAACTAGCCATGCAGCCGAGGATAAAGGCTGGAGTTGGATGCCGTCTCTTTCTCTATCTCACCCTCCCTCATCCCAGATACACGAGCGGAGCCACTGTTTGACCATCTGAGCAGCTTCCTTATGCTCTCGGTGAACAGATAACACGTCAAGAATACTGTCCATCTGATTGTGTCATTTCACATTT
The DNA here is from genome assembly GCA_025331565.1 of Holacanthus passer. Taxonomy (NCBI): domain Eukaryota; kingdom Metazoa; phylum Chordata; class Actinopteri; family Pomacanthidae; genus Holacanthus; species Holacanthus passer. The sequence goes on from JAFREQ010000028.1 coordinate 4,473,367, forward strand.
ACTCAGGGGTGGGGGGAGCACTTTAATCCCGCTACGAGGTTTTTCCTGTTGCCAAAGACAGAGAGCGCGATCCATTCCAGGATGGATCACATGCTAACCTTCCCATTTGTATGCATGAGACAATGTTGCTGCCTATATCATTTCTAGAGGCAAGTGCCTGCGATGTTGAATAATGGAGCCAGGGAGACTGCTGGTTGCTACAGCAGCAGTGAAGCTCGGAAAAATATTTTCACTGCGGCAATGTGTACCTGTTGGGTGGATAATACGAATACTAATAACACAATACAAATATTACAAATACAATAATAGTTTGTTCCTTGGACAAAACAGACTTTGGATGCACGTGGCAGGAGAGGGTTTTTCAGTAAATGAGCCTTGAATGATTTTGGGGCCTACCAGAAGTCAAACATTTAGATTTAGTAACCCTGGAGGCTGCAGAGATGTTTGCGTAACACTTTGTTTGATGCCATCTGTGCCCATATTTACGAGTTGAAAGAGGAGCAGCCGCATAAGCAGTGAGGCTGCAGTAACGGCCGAGGCTGTGGGCTTCTTCATGAACAAGTATACGTTCACACACTCAACACATAGCTGACTAGCACCTCATCATGAAAGTGTTAATGTATAGCCTCCTGCACTAAAATCCCAAATATGAATCTGATGGCCTCATTCAGTCAGACATGGTTTGGCCACCCATGTACCATTAGGCCTGTCAGGGCCTTCAGGCCCAAAACATACCAAACACAGATGATTATTCCCTGTTGCTTCCTCCTCTGAAACAGAGGATGACAGCTGCCATAGAGGCAAAAAACAAAGCCATGGGCACACTTTTTAACTCTTTTTCTTTATCTGTCTGCCTGAAGAGAGAAAGCAGGGGGCAGCCACTCATTCCCTGGTCCCTCACAAATATTCATCTCTGCACTCTTTTCTGTGTGATCAAAAGATACTTCAATCCATCCACATAAAATGCCTCCTTCGGATTTAAAAAGCTCAGAGCAAGTTCAAAGATCAGGGAAAAAAACAACTGCCCACTGCATAAAAACCACAAAGCAGTGCACAGACCTGAGCATGCCACATAAACACCAACCTGCTCTTATTACTGAGGTAATTGACTAAGCTGACCTGGCAGCCATCTTGTTTAGAGACATCTGCTGAGGAATCCTTTGATGTGTCTGAGCAGTGATGGCAGCCCCCCCATCCCATGAGCCCCTCTGTTTCTTTCTCCCTGCACATTGTGCCTCCCAAATATGAAAGGCTCCTTCGCTCCCTCCCTCTGCACCATCAACGATAATGAAATTAAGTGAATGTGTGACAAGCTGCAGCAATCACGTCCGAGAGGAGTCCAAATCACGCCCGGGACACAGGAAAGAGAAGGTGGAGAAAGACGATTAGAACTAGTGGTGGAAGACGAGTTATTCCAAATTCAAAGAGTTTGTTCACACAGTCGCTTTAGTCAGAAGGATGAACACGTTATTGTGTATGAACGCAGCACAATCATTAGCAACTCAAAAGATCTAAAGCTATGATTACTTTCGGCTGACTGGGCAGCAGAGAGGTCTTGAGGCAAGGCCCAGCTGTGATAAAGAGCTGCTGAGCCAAGGTCCTGGGCTGCGCTAAGCTAAAAAAGTAGCGGTCTGATGACCAATCTGCTAGGCAGCTGCAGAGTAGGAGGATGAGGGGATTAGGACGTGTTGGGTTTAATAATCTAGACATCCTGGACGAAGATGACAGGGTGGGAGAGGAGGAAGATGATAGACAGCAAATGCGGAGGGATCAGCGGTGTGTAAGTAGAGGTCTGGGGATTACTGAATGGAGGTCATGGAAAGCTCTCACTCTTACAGACGGGAGCATACATGTAGAAATCTCTTTCTTAGAGACGGTCATGGAGCAAATGGACTGAAATGTGAGGGCGAAGACTTGACAGCTCTTGAAAAATGAAAAAATTATATCGTGTAGCACCAGTGGTGAGGGCTTTTTGTGTTAAGCATTCATAGAATATATGAAACCCTTTAGCTGATGGATCATGAATTATAAGGCAAAATACGAGAATGTAAGCTTCTATTTTCAGAAGACGGGGGCTTTTATGTCCCTTAGCAGAAGTCTAAAGATGCATTATTGAATAATAAAAACCATAAAGGCCATAAGACCAGAATAAATGCATTCATTAGGGGAGTACAATGATGGAAAGTGTCACTGCCATCATTGGGATGGTGCAGCATGAACGTGTTGGAGAAAAGACAGCGTCAACTCAAATCAGTCTTGGAGAGAAGATGAGAACGGCACTGAAACACTGTCATCTGAGAGATCTGCTCTAATATTTCACTGGAGTTAAAATAATATGCAAACTAAAACCAGTGTGATTGAATGTGAGGCTCATCTAATGTTTCCCAACTTCTTTGTTCCCATCAAGAGGGCTGTCGAGTGTGGAGAGAAAGTTATCCTGTCAGGATCCATTTGGCCCCAAATTCTGTGAAATATCTTTTTAATAGACAATGTCAAGTCAGAAGAATGAGCCAATAAACATCTTTAGATTTTTTTTGTTCTGATGGTGTCTATGTTTCCTACAGCTTGATTTCACTTCACTTGCATTTTCTATCACAATGAGTGCAGTTTCTTTGGATTACTGCATCAGAACTTCAGCTAAAGTACAAGAACTTCTTGGGACTTTTGGGGGTCATGTGATGAAACGTCACGAGACATTTAATCAAAGCAGTGATAATTGATTTTCTTTGGGTGCAGCAGAACAAGGTGCAAACACAGCATTGACATTTTATCACCTTGTAAAGCTGCTGTGACAAATGTGTTAACAAACAGCTGACAATTTACACGTCTAGCAGATATTAGCGGGGAATTTGGAGTCGGGTTTCTAACCTGACAAATGTTAATTGAATATTTACTCTATTTTCATCTCTGTTTTGGTCTCCACCAACTCCTGAGGGAAATCTCTTGCTCTGTCGCTGCTGAATGTGTCCACAGTCTAGTTGCTAATTTTGTCTGTCAGGTGAGGGTCTCTTGGATTAAGCCTATCTGCTTATATAGGTCAGGCCCATTTGCGTTGAAACAATCTTTCTGCCACTTTGTTTTTTTTTTTAGTAAAGATGATTTTTACTTCGGTTTCAAGTTAAACGTAAACACAAAACATACAAAAGAGGAAAGGAGGACAAGTTGAAAAAAGACATCAACCGTTATGAAATACAAAATAAGTAAGATGTTGAATCCTATAAGGTCAAAAAATATTGTAGACTTATTTTTTCAAAAAGGGAATTATTTTGTTCATTTGATACTGGACATTTCCAGTGAAAGCAATGGTGGAAAACAATCCTGTCTACTGTATAATATTCTCAAATAGTTTACAATAGACACTAGTAATAGAAGTTTATTGCACACATCAATCACCAGAAGCAACAGCAGCAGATGCAGCAATCACATGCATTTCTTCATGAAATGCAAATATTCTAGTTCTCTCTTTTTTACATCATACAGTGAAACAACCATTTGTTACTATAAAAACATTGATGCATTGTGCAGCTTTAACAAAACATAACCTCCAAATATAAAAAACATCAACTGCCAGGCTGAGGCGTCAACTGCTAAAGGAAATCAGACATACAAATGTGACAAATTGTGAAATTTCATCTTGTTAAGTACCCCAGAAATTAATAAAACTTCTGTAAATTGGGAATCCATAGAGACAGAATATCCTCTAATCCTGCTCACTAAACATAAAACATCAAACGCTGAGAGCGCCTTGAGAAATCCTCACTATTTACGCGGCGGCACACACCACACCAATCCCCGAGCTCTCCAGTTAAGTTGCTCCATTTCCGATGTGACAATAGCTAAATGGGTTGCTTTTGAGGGCCGAGATGGGACACGGGGCAAGTGGCACGGCTCTCCGCCGCCTGTGGAGGGGCCCGACTGACAGATGGTTTATTTCCATTTGCTGAGGATGCTGATAGGCTCTCTGGGCCGTGGCGAAATGGGAAATACTATTCATACAGGCATATCAGCCCCAGACACTCTCCCGACTGAGAGTTATGCAGACATGTCAACTAAGCTGTCGTCAAAGAGAGAGAAAGGGACAGATAGACAGGGAGAGAGAGAGAGAGAGAGACAGAGAGAGGTGTTGTAGTGAGCTAAGTGGTCGGCCTAGCCAAAGGCGACTTTATACCCAGGGGAGCAGTGCATGAAATTCATACCTACAGACATAAATATTTGATTGTGAGTTTATACTTTACATCTATATGTCCACTTAGCTGGGCTGTGTTTAAGCGGCAAGCTGAAAGGCAATGATTGAATAAGCTGGTATAGAGTTGGATGTGTGAGAGGCATTTGATTGCTTTCTATGAGAGTGAGAGGGATGAAATTATGTAAAATGTTTAGAGATGCACCAGAAATATGAACATAAGTGGTTATAAGTATAGTCGATTATGAAATGAACTCACATCATCATATACCACGCTGAACTATTTGTGTTGATGCATTCATGCTGCCGTCCCTATGACAAGACGTACAGCAGGGTCTGTGTGGTGAATTAAGGCAATAATCACAGAGGCTATTAACCAATAACGGCAGTATCAATCACAATCTGTCTACCTCTACACGTCCTCTTCTATCTTCTCCGTCATGTCTGATAATGTCACCCATGAAGAAAGACAAGACTGTGAATTTACACTACTGCTGTAAAGACATCAAAAAGTTGTACAGGCCCCATAGACTGTTTAAAAAAATTGCACCATTTAGTTGATAATAAGTAATCAGTTTGTTTTGTGTGTGTGGTTTATAGAATTAGCTGTCTACAGTTTGTTCTGGCAAAAGGGGTAAAAAGTGTCCTCTTTCTACAATGAATGACTATTTTCCCAAACAGCTCCACTGATAGCCCTGCCATTGAAAATGTTCAAATTATAGTGTTGCTCTTTGTGTCCCGGTCATAATGGCCCTAATCCAGTAATGTCGTTGTACATTTATCTGTCACTTCAAGCAATGTGTGAAGGGGAAACAGGATAAAGGGGTGTGTTATTAACTAATACAGCAGTTTATTTGACTATAAATATAGAATGATATTGGGGCGACACACCTGTTCATCATCCTATTTATGATCGTCATGAAATTGGAATCAAATTTTTTGGCTGGGATTAAAGAAGATATTGGTTTCTCTTGAAAGAGCAGGCCTCAAATCACCCCATAGTTTAAAATTGAAGTCAAAAACAACACAAGTGAGGCTGATGATAGAAGCTCCCCACTGTTCTCTACATTATAAGCTTCGGAAAGAGACATTTCATTATGCCTTCACTCCCCCCCCAAAAAACCCCTGCCAAACCATTTTCACTAAAAAACCTTAATATCCTCTAATGACGCTCTGGGTACCCTAATGGCCAGGAACTAACAGGAAAACTGGAAAGACGGAGAAAGCTAAAACTTCATCACCAATTCTGGCCATTTCATCGTTAAAGCCAAAATTGCAAATGGACCATTGGGCTTTAATGTGGTCGATCACGAAAATGGGGAGATTTACAATCAGCGCTGGCCTTTATAGGACAGTGGCATCTGGACAGCAGGTTGTGGCAATGAGAGAGAGGCACTGTGTCTGTATCATATCAATTTTCATCAGCGGAAACACCCCTATCAATTTGGATTACTGTGGTCAGCAGGCAGTACTGATATGTTACAGCATTTTGACTCCCCAAACCTCAGGTCAGCAGGGGTGGCTGATGTGAACAGAATGCTATGTCACAGTATATGTCATTTAATATCTATATCATGATCAGTGAAGGCATTTCTAATGGATAAAACTAAACATTTCATTAAATTGATGGAAAATATGATTTTCAAAATTGCTGATCCCCTCAGAGATTTTTTTCCTTTTATAAAATGTGTTAAGCATCTTTGAATTTTGGACAAAACAAATCATCTGATGACTAAATGATTAATCTCTAAATTATTTTATGTTAATTAAAAGAGAATTGTTAGTTACCCCCATCCCTGCTTGGTAGCTATTTTTGGGTGGACATGAATAACATCAGGACAAAATCAACATAATCTACATTTGCTTTTTTCACTGTTTCAATGTCTGAATCTATGACAAAGCGAAGAGAAAAATCATTTGAATTTGCTTTTATTTCTCCTTCTTCCTCCAGCATATTCCTGCCTTTCCCTGTGTTCCCAGCGCTTTTAAGAGTTGCCTCATTACTTTAACTTGTTCACTACACTGTGTCAGTAATTAATCAGTGGTAACTTTTTTCATCATCTAAGCTGCATCATTTGCATGATCTGAACTTCAATCTGTGCATTGAAGATCTTATGCAAAGGCATGATGTTGGTGTCGTGCCCATCTGCCTCATTAGCAATTCCAGTCCATCCCAAACATTATGGCGTCTGTGTGTGTGTGTAGTCCACTGGTGGACTGCCGGCCAGAATTACAGTCCTGGTGATAAAGCAGACTGTGAGGGATTGATCCCCCTCTGCGTCCCTCCTCCACCTCCCTCCTCTGCCCAATTACAAGACTGTGTGTTTGATTTTCGTCCAAGGCTGCCAGGCGCTGTTTTCTTGGTTCTACAGAAACCTCCACCACTGGCCTCGCAGTCCCTCTGCCCACTCATACCCACCAATTAGGCTGCTTTCTAGTGTAACGACACAGCAATCCCACAATGCCATACTGTACAACAGAGGATCCTCCCACACACACACACACACACCCACACACACACTGGGGTTTCCATAGCTGAAACTGTATGTCCACATTGCTCCACCCCTCATTCCTTCTCCACACAAACATGATAATGAGCTCCTCCGCTGCTGCTGCTGGGCGACTTCAACCAGCAGTTTCCCTCCAGTCCAGCCAATAAGAGTCGCTTTTATTTGTTTTGCCAATATTAGCATGCACATACATTAAAAGAGATCACACGGTATGTTTGAGAGTCACAGTGTACACACACATGTTCGGGGCCAAGTGCACACGTGACGGCAGCTGCTCTCGAGATGAAAGACAAAAAATGTTTTTCAGCCGGCTGGTGGTTACCTAGGCAGTTAAAGACGGAGCCGAGAGGATTGTTAAAACTTCCTCTGTGACACAGAGGAAACGTGCGAGCTTGAAAAGAGAGAAACGTGACTTCTCTTTATGAAATGCTAATGATTCATCCAGCAGGGAAATTCCCCAACTTAAATACTGTATGTTCTGTATGAAAGTGACTCTACCACAGCCTGGCAGGAGAGGAGCTGTATTTTGTTTTTAATCTCAGTGTACAGGGTTCATATTTAGCAAATAGATGGAATATTTCCAACAGCCCAGACTGTAACCATGGCAGTCCACATTACCTGCTTGGTTATTTTTCTTTCCTGAGCCAAAGAAAAACAGCTTGATGAAATGGTATGAAGCCAGGTTCTGACTTACACACAAACACAGAAACAAGGTAACAGGGATTCTTTGTGCCTTGACATGAAATAAAAGCCAGACCAGAAGTCTCTGTGTACAAAGTTGATTATTGTTGTGCTACTGGGCTGAGTGGGTATCACGGTTCTGAGGCCAGTCTCAGCTGCACACCAGCTAAATCACTGCAAATAGGTATATGAGTGAGAGCAAATCAATACGTGGCTTTTCATTATGGTTCCATCTCCTGGCACAGGTTGGTTCACGGTAATGTCAGATAGGCTGGAAATTGAGAGACTCATCAAGGACTCAGGTCTCTTCAATAACGAGCCGGAGGAAAAGCGAGGATGTGTCACTCTCCCACCAGTGTGTGTCAGCTCCACTGGCATCGTTTTGATTTACTTTATCTGCCGTGTGCAGATTCACATATTGTGCAGCACCTGAACCAAACAGATTCCTTCTGATGAGCAAACATGCAGGAAAAAGCTTTAAGACCACTGAAGGGAAAAAATCCTCCTGCACATAAAGTGTTAAATTGTCACTTTATAATACTGTAATGTACGTAATGCATTAAAAAACGTTAGAGTTTGATGTTGTAATCTACTTTTCTGTTACCTCTGTCATCTCCACTCAATAGTGATTGCGATATCACAATCAAGAAAAAAGTTAATGTCTCTTACTCAAACATGTATTTCTGCCTCCTCTCTCACCGATTTCTAACTGTATGATTGTTAAAAGTGATTGTTAAAAATTGGTAGAGTTACGTGTCAATTTGAGAGCTGCTATTATTTCTTTATTTCTAAGCAGATATTATCCTAGAAGACTATATATGTACATACCTTTACAAGTGTACGCCACCCTGCAGGGTTGTAAACCTACTGAATCAGAACTCTATTGAATCTGGTTCGGTAGTAAAGGGGCCTGCTGTTAAACGCCTCAGCAATGATACCTGAATAAAACATGAAGCTGCACAAACATTGTCTGTTTAGATTATATGCCACCTTCTTCCACTCCGAGATCTTGTTACGTGCCGTTGTTGTCCCGAGTGTTTTCGATTGCTGACAAATGCCGCTTTCTCACCAGCACCACCATTAGCAACATAACACCATTTGATTATTCTCGCTTTTGTCTTCTGCTCTATAAAAAGGATATTACAGACTCTGCATGGTTTCTCTGTGAAGTATTGCTTCTTTAATATCTTGTATAAATGTTCTTATTATTTTCTTTGACTTAATGAAAAAATTGCGTTGCTTTCTTTTCATGCATTTAAATCATTAGACTATATTGACTTGTGCAGTACGCTGGTAATGCAGAGACAACTGGAGAACCTACATTTCCAGTAGATTTTAATGAGAGAGAAGACGGAGGTTCCTGTGTTCAGGTTGGTTGAGCTTCTTTTGGCGTGATTCATCTCTTTCCTTCACTTCCACTGACCTCCTCTTCCCCTCCATAAACTCGGCCATCTATTTCTCTCTCAGACCATCCATCCATTTGAAATCTTTTGCCCGAGAAAACCCTCCCCTTGCTTGTATTTTTCCTACCACCGTTGCTGTGCAGGGATTTGAGCTGCTGTAGCGTCACAATTAAATTCATTCAGGGGATCAAAGTCATGTCAACGTATTCATGAGAATTACAGGCAGCAATTTCGCTTTTGTCTTTGAGTCTTAAATCCAACCAAATGCAATATAAATAGTTTTTTAGACAAGGAAAGACGTAGTAAAGCAAAACATGTATGACTAATGGTGGCCTCTTAATGGTGGTGTGTTTGCATGAGTGCGTGCATGAGACCCCTGTACATCCTTTTGTGCAAGCTTTTCATCTGCAACAGTATGACTCAACTGCAAGCTTTGGGGAAGCAGAGCCCTTCGCCGCTGATTATATTCTCCTGCTTATTAATTGACAAACCAATGAATGAATACCCATCTATTATATGTGGACACCCACTACTGATGGTACCCATACTCTAATTAGCAAGAAAACCAATTCATCTGCCCCATCGTTACATAAGCCACTGTATCCATGTTTCATTAATACCTACTTTTATTAAATTCAATTAGGTGATACATAATTACAATCTATGTTTGGACTGCCGGAATCATTTGTACAAAGGTGGGTAGTACACTAATGAAAAATAGCACTGACTCATAAGCAGGTGATATTTGTGAGCTTGGAATGAAGTGAATGGCCAGAAAGAGCGAATGCAAGCAAAACTGTAACTTGCTGCAAAACTAAATTGCAGTATTTGTGCACAATATGGAGTTTCGAGCGTGTCCAATGAGGAATGCAGCATACAGTACTGTCCTGATACGCAGTTAACTTGGTTGACATGGCAGTAAAGTATTGAACTTGACCTATAAGGTTCTATACTGCAGGCTACAACAGGCCTATGTGTCTGTCTATTCATGTGGAGATGATACACTTTAGCGCTAAGCTACTGAAAACGCATTTTTTGTGTGCAGCCGGAGAGCTACCTTTCCAAGTAACAAGTGCCCGTGGTTCTGTATTAGCCAGCAATCTCTCTCACTTACAGTGCATTTCTGCTCTCCCCTCTCTCCATTCACAGTAGATAAGTCGCAGAGCGGGTAGACAGAGAATAATGACGTTGAGCATGCACAACAACTGCCTCCCTAGGAGAGGGCCCCAGGGAGCATTTTGCAGTATTATGCAGTCAGCCATAACTAAAACATCATTACAACCCTATTCACAGCCCTGACCAAGAGTACGGACTGGCTGAGTGGATGGAGGGAAGGATGGACGGAAGGATGGAGGGCTGCGGCTAATGATTATTTTCCTCATCAAATAATCTGCCGGCTATTTTCTCGAGTAATCCATGAATCGTTTTGGTTTTCCAAGGAAATGAATTTAAAATGCTTGTTGTTGTTCAAGTTGCTCTCACCTTATTTGTCCAAAACTGAAAGACATTCAGTTTAGTGGATCATACACACCAAAAAAATGGAAAAGCGACTAAAACAACTGACGTATTTTCTTGCTGTAGGTCTAGATGGATGGTTGCATTGGTGACACTGTAGAATAACATGGGAGCAGTTACCATGGTTTAATGTATTTCACACTAATATCTCCAAAGTCACTTTAGTTCTACATTATGCATGTCACAGATGCTACCCTTCATTGCATGTACCTGCAGTACAATAACACAAGGACATTGGCTTCAGGTTGCTTCTTCCTGTATGAAATCCAGTCATGAATACATAAAAGCTCTTGATGGGTAAATACTGATTACACACAAATCCAATGGCAGGTGAAGTACAAGTCATTAAACAGCAGCTATAGAAGAGACCACAACCAGTCAAGCTTTTTTTTTTTTTTTTTTTTTGTATTTAATATTCCCATGAAAACCCTGATTTATGGTTGATATGAAAGGAGAACTGAAACATTGAAGGCAGCCACAGTTGCTGCCTTCAACTTCTCAGCAAGATTCACTGTACTCTGCTGTTGGAAAGCTACTCGCATTGTGCGCAGCATGAAATTAAAATGCAATTATTATTTACTGACTTATTAAAATAATAAAGTTTGGCTGCACTGTAAACAGATATACCAGTTGTTTATCCCTCAAGGAGTGCTTGCTGTAATAAAAAACTTGCTGGCTATAAGTGTCACCAAATAAACCAGGACTGAAAGATTACAACATAAATTTTGTATTGTAACTTCTGGGAGTATTTTTGTCTCAATACCACTTAGAACTACTATTTATGTCAGTGAATATAATAGTACTAGAAGTTTAGTACTATTTATTTTGGTTTTTCTTGCTCCATTAGGGTAGAGTAGATGTTCATAATCCATATGCAATTGCGTTTTTTAAGCTTACTGAGCTGTACTATGCATTTGTTCTTGCACTACTGGGACACTACACTTTCCATGCATGGGATCAATAAAATGCACCTCATCTACAACAGAGGCAATAATGTTTGAAATGTTTTCCAAATAAGCCTCCAGAGTGCGATCTATCCAGAGTGAGCCGGCTATCAACTGTCAGCTGACCTGCTGAGCCAAAGACTGTCCAGGCAGAACTCATGAGCAATATTCAATTATGCACACGTTACAAAAACTACTCATTAAACCGGAGCGAGTAAACTGAACTGACACATTAATGAGCGACTGAATACATAAATGAAAAACTGCAGACAGCAACAAACATTTGCAGAAGTAGCATGAAATTACTTTTGCTCGCTAACAAGAACCCCGGCAGTTGAACACCAGCAGCTCCTCTTAATACAGCACCATAAACAATGAGTGCTCCGACTGTCCGAGCAAAACACTGTTTACAGTGCAGCTTATCACCGTAATGACGACAGAACTGTGTCAGTAGATGCAGCATTTTTGTGACAATTATGAAAATATATGAAATGGTACTCTTCACATTTAAAACGTGGAAAGCGAAAACTTAAACTCTCATGACTGAAAGACAACATCATTCTACACCTGCTGAAATCAGCTCTTCACCACCCTCATGTTTTGGTATTTATCACTCCACCTTTCAGACAGTAACAACTTCTCCTCTTGTACTTAAAAAAAAAAAAAAAGACATTGTTCTGCCATTAAACCCTCTCTGTGCTGCAAAATGGATCACTAAAACTTTGCACCTTGCCTTCAACTCTTGATTGCATCCCACCTCCTCACACTGCTGACACTTCATCTCTCCACTGCTCCAAAGAGAAAAATCTGCAGATAATTAAAAATATAGCGGAAGAGCGACATGACAACTTCTGAATATGTAAATCTGACCGTGACTTCACACGCATCCACTTCTCTTTTACTTTCCTCACAACCTTTTTTAATTACCCTGAGAATTACGCCTTTCATCTTTGCACGCTTATAAAAAGGTGTGCAGTCAAAAAAAAAAACTACTAACACACACACACACACACACACACACACACACCCACGCTAATGCTGTATGTAACTCGTTGTGCTGTCCTCTCCCGGGCTGTAACCCAGCCGTGTAATGAAGGCTATAAATCAGCACCTTGGACAGCACTAGGCAGCCCTGAGCTCCTGGATATACATACAACTGGAGTCAGGCGAAACGGGGGAGAGCGGACAGCGACAGCCTCTGACACTCCTACTGTAAAGAAGCAAAAAGCCCTCCCTATCTGGAGCTGCCCTGCATAGTACTGATGACTAAACAGAGCTATTCAGGTTGTTGCACAGCTAACTTAGCAGAGCTGGGATTCAGATGAAAGGGATGGGGGGGATGGATATGTGTGTGTGTGTGTGTGTGTATGAGACTGAGACTGAGGTCCAATCCTGAGAGATGCTGCTACTGCATAGTGACAAAAAGAGAGATAGAGAGATAGGGAGAGTGTGACACTGGGAGAAACAGAGATTGAGAGATGTGTTGGGAGGAGGTGGTGGTGTGCACTCATCCACTCGTCCGAGGGTCCCAACATGGCTCTGTGCACATTACATGCATAGGTTATATTTATGCATTAGCCCTGAATGGATAAAAAGGGACAGGCTGACAAATGAAACAGTGTGACATCTATATACAGCAGGAGAGGTGACGAGCCACAGCCACGCACATCAGCATGAGCTCAGTACGAACATGTGTGCCAACTTTAAAACTCCACTCTGCACACATGGATGCATACACACACATGCAAATGAGATGGTAAATTCGACAGTGCTAAAAGGTGGAAGCACACACAGAGAGACAGCGACGCTCTAGTAATCATATTAGCTTAACACTTCTGCATGTGCTGCTATGTGGCTTTATGTCACGCTTGGTAACCTGCCCTTGATGGTTCCAATTCGTCGCACTTATAAAACGGGGTCACGCTTCAACCCGACCGCCAACCTCTTACAACTGCTGTCCGTGCTCTTAGCGCACCATTGTAATCCCCCCCCTCGCAAAAAAAAGAGATGCCCGCATTAAGTTAAATATTCATGTTCCCAGCGCCGGTCTATTTTTATCATTAAGCCCTCACAGGTAGGAGAAGCAGCACAGTGACTGTTCTCTCATCCGCAACCTGTCTCTCCAGTGCATCCCTGAGAGTCCAGGACTGACAACAACGGGGAGATATGTGCAAAATGCAGAAAGGGAGACATGAAAGAGTGAGAAAAAAGCTGGGACAAATGTAGAGAGCAAATGGGGAAAAAAAGAGGGCAGTGAGGGAGAGAGCTGGGCCTTGAGAGAGAGAGAGAGAGAGAGAGAGAGAGAGAGAGAGAGAGAGAGAGAGAGAGAGAGAGAGGGATGTGTGCAGAGCTACAATCCTTAACATATAGCAGAGAGGGGAAAGAAATACTGCCGGTTTGCAGCTTCTGCACAGGCAACTGCAGAATTTTCCTCAGAGCGAATCAGGCAGTGGGCATGAAAATGCTAGCCAAACCAATGTTACCAGCAACTGCATTCATGACTTAATACTGTTCTGAAATATGCAGTGCGTATCACCAGCACTTAGAAGAATAGGTTCAATTTCCATCCAGGCCTGAGAAGGTATGCGTTGTCTAGCGAACAGCCGTTACAAGAGCACACACAACACAGCTCTGCACAAATCAGCAACCTACAGGTTTTCTCCAGAGAGCCTGCAGAGACTGAGGACTGGGCTGAGCGATGGGGATTGGATGGAGGGCTGATTTTGACAGCTGGGGGCAATGGGATTAGCAATGGTGGCTTGGTATCTGTAATTGTGAGTGGCTGTGTGTGTTTGTGTGTGCGTACACATGCCCATACCGCCTGTCCACAGAGCACCATATGTGGTGGGAGTATTCATGTTGCCACGAAGAGTGAATGAACCAACTGGAAGGTTGCACCAGAAAAACGCTCTGTACTGTGCATGTATATTTGGTCGTATGTCTCGATTTGTGTGTGTGTGCGTGCATGTGTCAGTGCAAGCGTGTGCGTGTGCTGGACCAAGCTGTAATGCCCTTACACTCGCCATCCCTCGTATGGAGTGAGCCCATTACTATTCCTGTCACAACAGCCTTGCAGTAAGAGCAGCAGCAGAGGAGGCAAGCAGGCCGACCACCGTACAATGCTGTAACAATCACACACAATCACACACACACACACACAAACACAGAGCCCCTCTTCCAATGACCGCTCACTCTCATCAGGTTGTGCATGCAGACCTAAATTGTGCATGTTGCGTGCAATATTTCTGTGCTACATATAGTCACTCTCCCTCTCTGTGTTTCTATGTGTTTGCGTGGGCAGATGTACAGTATTTGTGTGTCTTGCATTGCCATGTGAATGCCCCTGTTTATGCATATCTGCTCATGTGTGTGTGTGACTGCATAACACATCCCATCACTCACCCTGGCTTTGCGCTCCCCCGTCCCCCTCCTCTGTGTCGGTCAGGTTGTTAAGCATCCCGGCTCCTCTACGGCACTCTTCTGCTGCGGAGCGATGTCACCGATCGAGCTCTCGGCGGCTCTCCCTGCGCTCCACCCACTGTTATACAGCCTCAGAAATCGAGGGGAAGCAGCGTAGAAAATATGCCAGCCGGATCCTCCTCGCTCCTCCTTGCTCCTCGCTGCCCGTAGGATGCACGAAGAGAGGCAGCAGAAGAGAGGGAAGGATTTTTTTTCTCCCTTTGTAGATCCTCCTCTTGACGTCTCTTCTCCGCTGGCTTGTAAGCGTGACTCTCTCACTCTCTCTCTCTGTTGCTCCCCTCTCTCTCTCTCTCTCTCTCTCTCTCTCTAGCTCTTCCTCTCTCTGTTGCTCTCTCTCTCTCTCCAAGAAGAGGAGGAGGAGGAGGAGGAGGGAAGAGGGAAGCTGCAGGAGTTTGGTAGATGATGGAGCGCCTCAAAGCTGCACACTTGCTCTCTCCCTCCTTCCCTCCTTCCTTCTCTCTGTCTCTCTTTTGCCTTCCTCACTCCTGATTTTGATCTCTCCCACTCACCGATACAAAAAAACCCACTCACTCTCCCCTGCTCAGATGATGTTGCTCAGTCACTGTAGCTGCCAAACTGATTGCATATTCAAGCAGTAGTGTCATTTCTTCTATATCTCTTTCTCCCCTCCCTCCTTGCCTCCCTCTTCTCATCGTGGCTGTCAGACAGAGAGGTGATTGGGGAAGTGGAATTGATGCTGTTAGAAGAGTGAGCAGGCGGTAGCCTCGCTGCTCTGATGTTTTCTGTCCACAGAGGTGCATTATGCATCAGCTTTTCCTCCTGTCGGCTTTGTAATAAGCCGCCGCGCTCACTCCCTACTTTAATGTCAGATGCAAATAGAGCCTCTGTTTCCTTCAAGAGATGAACAAGCTGTATCAACATCATCTGCCTGCAGTTATGGTAAACATGACGAGCCATGTACTTTTGCACAAATCTATACACGGACATACCTCTCTGCTCTGTGTGTATATTGCAGCGACCAAACAGTGCATGGTTCTTTATCATTTACATTTTTTCTTTTATCCACGCTTTAAAGTGCAGAGATGTTTGTTTCCAACTGAGAAGACCCTGCATGCTGTATGCCGTCGGCACAGGATTGAAGCCTTACTGTCAATTAGACCGGTCTCATTTTGATCCACGCAGATTCATTTTGATCTGGTACACAGTGTACCGTGTGCAAAAACGTGTGTCGTATGAAGACACTCTGTGCGTGTGTGTGTGTCTGTGTGTGTGTGTCTATGTGTGTCCCAGTGGTTGTGATCCCACACCAGAGATATGAAAGCAATTAATCTTGGTTTTAGTCATGCTAGCGCTGATGCACAGAATAGATTTCAAAAAAAAGGGAAGGAGGAAAAATATAACACGCTTGGCTCCAGTGAATAAATTTATTACCAGCGTCTCAAACAAAACTGGTTCTGTCAAGGTACAATTACCTCGACAAAGAACCAATACTTTGAAGCTTGGCAATAAATTTCTTCACTGGGCTGTGTGTACAGATACATTTCTCTCTCTTTGTTCATTAGTACTCACACCATGGCCAGCAGTTTGTTTGTAACAACAAAAGACACGCACAAATTAAATTATAATATCCATGAGGGGAGAGCCTCTCTGTTCACAGAGCTGAAACATTCGGTCGGTTCAATTGTCTCCTGAACGCTCATCATTGCTTAATGTAGATTATACTATGTGTAGTTTCAGGCAAGCCATCTGATTGGTTAAACGTGCATGAGCATGACATGAAATCATGATGATTATTTCTACTGGTTAACTCGTTACACAGGACGATTCTTCTTGTTTTTGAATGACATTGGAGAAAACAGGACAAGAACATTATTAAAACAAAGTGCATCATTTACTGCAACCATGGACGCTTTGCTGATGTGAGTTGACTACATGAATGTGCCTCACACATTGAATCCTAATTGTACTGTCCCCACAATCCTGGTAGGCCACTCCATTTCATGCATTTCTGCTTTCAAGCACCAGCTGATGTATGTAAATGTCTTACTGATTAAAACTAGACATCTATCGTAAATGACAATGTTGCCCTGCAACTGTCACTGTTGGCTATTCATTTACTCCACAATCAGTCGTTACTGCTGTCATTTGGATGGATGGAAGACTGGTCAATGTTTAACTTAATTTTGTGCTGTGGATACCAAGCTCCTGTTCAGCTGCACAAAGAACAACAACCCAGTTTAATGTTGACTTGGCTATTTCAGCTATTATAACTTTTAGCTATCTTCCTTTATGTTGTATCTATTTTTGTGAGTATTTATATAAAAGGTACATCTCAGGATGAGCATTGCAAACTAGCTTAGGCTATGGAACATGGCAATTGGTCCATGTTATATAAAAAACAGACATTGAATAAAGAACTCTACCAGATTTGCACCATAATGTTTCCCTAAAATTAAAAACTGTCCCCATTTTGGACCTTAGCTTTTTCAATTGGTGGTACTCGAGATTCCACTAATACTATACTATACTAATACTTTAATTGGTCACATGGTTGGCTAATGTGACAAACAGTGCCAGTATTTAGGTCTGAAAACAGTTAGAAAAAAAAAGTTAGACTGATCTGTGTTAAACTTGATCAACAATTGAACAAGAATTGATCAAGTAGCAACATGTTGTCACAGAGAGAGGATCATAGAGACACACTGCCGCCTGAAGTTTACCTATAATCATCTAATAACATTTCAATGATCATTCATTATCTGTGCTGCTGAAAATACCCCCAGACCCACGGGGTTAACCCTAACCCACCCACTGGGCCATCCTCCCGTTTAAAAATTCAAAAATCACCACCTGGACATACTTGACTCTGCAACACTTATCTAACACACCCCTTTAAATCAGTTGGTCTATTTAAATTCTCATTGCTCAGCTCACTTCATCAGTCAGCCTAAGGTGGTGCTGCTACAACACTACATCATCACAGCAGCTGCTTACAAAGAGCATTTAAATCAGCCCACATCCACTCGAGCATCCACCTGTAGACTCCAGATTTCCCCCAGAGAGACGTGGAGTGAGGTTATCATCTCCGTGAGCCGGTTTAAATGTCACAGCCTGGACACCAAACACAAACTATGCAAACTCTGAACTCACACATTGATACGCCCGCTCCACGTGAGTCGGCCGAATGAAATGAAAACTCATTTTGAACACCACCAAACCAGCTGACGTCAGCGAACACTCTGCCAAATCTCAGCAATATTTTGATTAAGAGGGAAACAAGGTGGGAAAAGAGCCAAGTGTGAATTGGAGTAATTTGCTGTTTTACATTGTTGAGCAATGTAATGGCTGGTTTGACAAGGCTGACCTTGAAATACAGCTCTTTTATAACACAGTGCATGAATTAGCATTTTTTAAATCAACAGGTCACAATACACTGAATCAGCACCATCGAGTATTTTAAGTATGAATTTTTGACATATAATGCTGGAAAATTGTAATAAATGTCTATTATATGATCAGCTGTTGATCCACTTCACACTTCACTGTTGTCTGTATTGCTTTTCTAGGGTAGTCAGGTGTTTTTTTGCAGTCAGCACACAACAGATAGTTTGGACAGGGAGGGAAATCTTCCGTCGAGCTGGAGAAGACAGAGAGAAGGTGGTCGATACATCACCTAAATAGAACAAGGGACTGGTGAGAACATGTTCTTGTCGGGCAGATGATGGCAAAGAAATGTGTTTACTTCAGGATGTCTGCTAACCACTTCGAGGAAGTGGTCCACTGCATTCATCTGCCAGTCAATACTGCATTTACACCAGTCTGCTGGATGCTTGAAAAGGACTTGCCATTCACTCTCTATATTCTTGCCAGGTAACATTTTCACAAACACCCAATACAATAACAGCTGCGTAGCACAATCTGCAAGAGTACACAAGAGCGAAGGTGTTGGAGCTCAAAGGGTGTTGATTTGACATGGTGCAGCATTTATATCCAAAGACGTGTTGGAGGAGAAGAATATACTGTGGCTCAAGCCAATAAGAAGCAGGAATGTACGAGGAAATGGGCAGACACTGAATGCACCAGGGCAGAAGGAGAGGAGACTAAGAACAAACAGAAGGCTTAGTTGCACTTTTCAAAACCAAAAACAATTATTGATCAGAGTTGATGACGTCGAAGTTGATGTTGCATTTCTATAAAAACTCTGAATAACGTTAGAAAAAGTTGTTAAAAAATTATTTCGAGCAGCAGTGAAAACTACAACGACAGCAGATGCAGGTACTGTAATACTACAATGATACTAAAATTGGGACACTTCTTCTGACTGCCTGTATGTGTGAGAGAGAGTGTAAAAATACATGTGTTTGAGCCTACAGGCGTTGCAGTCAACAGGCAGGAGTTGCTGGAAATAAAAAAATAAACTGTGCAGCTACTACAAGGTTGTGGGTTTGGCAGTGTGTGTGCGATAAAGAGACACAGACAGAAAGAGAGAGAGAGAGAGAGAGAGAGAGAGAGACCAGGGTATTGACAAATAAGAGGCTTTTATGACTAAATGCAGATGCATGACTCACACATTTTCCTGAAGTTGTACTTGCTATTTGTGCCTGATTACATGCATGTGAGCCAGCACTCGCGTGTGAACATACTTGTGTGCATGTGCCACTTCGTTTGTATGTCACGTTTTCCTCAGAGGAGGACTCCTACCAATTAATCACTTTTAAGAGAGCAAATTTCAAAAGTGTTTTTTTTTTTTTTTTTTTTTAAACAGGAGGGCTAAATTTACATTTTCGAGGGTTCGATTGCAGGCTCATTTAAATGTCATGAACTTCGAGCTGGGCTCTAAACAGGAGCCGGACAATCTTTGTTGAGTAATGTTTTGCTAAATAGAGCCATGCTAGGGTCGTATTGACCCGGTCCACTCGACTCAAGAGCCCACTAATGAAGAGGAGAAACTCACACACTCCACATACTTTTAATGATGACAGGCCATGGTCAAAAGAAATTCAATTATGTTTCTGAGCAGGACTCGCTGACCTCTTGTGACCTTGTGTCATCCAAAGGAGAGGAGGAAGAGAGGGAGGTGAGAGGGAAGGTGCTGGCCTTTGAGAGATACAAGGAGTAAATGGATGTGAGCAGAGTCATAAAAAGGAAGAGAAGGAGAAGAAAGAACACACGTAGGATTTCTGGCAAAAACTTGAAGTTCTCTAATCAACTCGGCCAAGCTATGAGAAGGATTTAGTGTGCTGTTGTGCATAAGCCAATGCATCTGAGATGATACTAAACCAGACTGTGCTGTCCACTAAATCTTACACCATGTAATAAAAAAAAATACACAGTGAAGCTAAATAAACACAGAATATGCTAGGACTCAATTTTATAGACACTGATTCTGCTTAATGATTTCGGTTCTTATCTGATGCTGTTTATTAGTTATTACTCAAGTAAGAAAAGGCACCAAAGGATCGTATGTTGAATGCAAAACCACCTTTGTATTTGTGGGACTACTTTGACGTTTTGGGAAATACACTTTCTCACTGACAGACTCTCATGTCTGTGAGATGAATATGAAGCTACTGCCAGCAGCAGGTGAGCTTAACAGGATGTCCAAAGCAGGTGAGCTTAACAGGATGTCCAAAACTAACAAAACCTTCCTACCAGCACCTCTAAAGCTTACTAATTAAAATGTTTTGTTTAAAAGTCAAAGTGTAAAATGACAACTTGTGGTTATGTGCCAAATATTCTTGGCGAGGCGCAGTGAGATCCTGAAGTCTCCACTAGTTGCCCATCAAGCTCACGCTGACGTCCAGTCCTTCCTCCATTAGGGCAGACAAAGACACTCGTCCTTCACATGACCATTTGTTTTTCATACATTATTTGTGTCTTTTACTCTGTGTGCTGTGATGAAGTATGATTCTTATTCTGATAACATTATGTTCTATCAAACTGTTATATCAAACCTGATTATTAACACTACACACATGCAAGGACACACTTACACAAGATGTAATCAGAAATGCATACTGTCGGTTCAAACCTGGCTCTCAAGAATGAATCAGAGTCAAAAAGCATGCTTCTTAGCAAATCCCCTCATCTTGTGTGAGCAGTTCCAGGTCAGAACCAGTTTTCAGCACCAGACTTCAGGACACACAGAGGTTAAACTGCTACACATTTTCTCACTGCACACTGGCGAGCGGCTCAAGGAGCTTGGTGTGTTATAGGATGAGCTAAAGCGAGAGGACAACCACTTCTAACCTCCAGCATCAGTAGCAGAGTCTCGTCTCCTTGCGTGTTGTGTCTTGGACTCCTGCCAGATCGTTATGGTCTGTCTGATCACCTCCAAACATTGACAAGGGCATGCAGCATTTTACAGCATCCAGCCACCAAAAAAAAGGGCCTGGACACAGAACTAAACTTCAACTGAACGCAAAAGGCGCAAAGATAAAATAAAAACACAACAAAACAAGAAACAAAAATTTTCAGGAAGCTTAAAAGGCGTCTTTTTGCGACTCATCTCTGAGTGTGCGGGCAGAGGAGCGTCAAAAGTTTCAAAATGAAACGGCATCCGTAATATTCCCTCTGAATTCCCTCAGTGTCTGAAATCAAAAAATATTTTGAGTGAGAGAAGGCACTTACACTTAAATAATGCAATACACGGGCTTTCTTCATCTGTCAAAAGTCTCAGGCAGAAAAGGCTCAGTCAGCATTCGTGTTAGACACATCTAAGCCACCAATTTCATCCCACAAAGTGACGACGCTCACGACAGGTTTGTGTTTGCTTCACACAAACATCACACTGGGTTGATGTAGACATCTTTATACATGTAGAGTTTACAGTTAATCAGCCAGAAATAGCTGTCCTAAGTCAAATCTTTACTTGATGACGGCTGCAATAAATCTAATTGAAGCTGCATTGTCATAAATAATGCACTTGGTTTTCTGTCTCAGCCATTTTGGAAATGAAATATGCAAACATTAAAATGACTTCCATAAACAGACTGTGAGGCTGGTGTGCACGCAGTGTCACTGCAGAGCCACAGTGAAACGATTTCAGAATGCAGTTTGTTAGTACAATGCTCAAGCACTTCTGTTGATGAGTTCAGCTCGACTAGATTTCCCATGTGTCTTATTCTCTCTCTCAATTTTAGTGTAAATCTGATCAGGCTCTGCTCAAAGAACGGCCTAATTTCCTCCTACGGCAAGCCTGAGGACAAACACAAACATACACGCATGCACACACACTAAAGGATATAATTATCAGTTTATTTGTATGGAATTGTGTTTGAATGGGCTCAAGAAAAAGACATAACTGTTTGAATGAGCCCTGTTCTCCTGAGGGGGGAATTTACAGTAGGCTTGTGGACGACAATGGATGTATTTCAGGCGGCTGGGTGGATTCCATCTACTGCTGTCCATCAGTTTACCTGGCGCTGCCAAATTGAATAACAAGTTTACACCCACTGTGTTAATTCTCTTTATTGAATCGACCCGCTTTTTTGAAGTTTGTCCTTCACAAACAAATCTAATCATAGCTCTGTCCCTCGCGAAAGGCTGATTTTGCAGTACGAAAGCGAGCCCTGCTCTGGCTGCCATTATTGAATGTGAGCGGGAAATGTGACGGAGGGACAAAATGAAAAAAGAAGGCCAGAAATCAAATCTGCACAAGCGGCTCAAAATGGGTTCCCAGTCCTTGTTAGCCCCAGCTGATGGGATATCGTTACATAACTTAACAGCATAATATATTGTTCATCAGAGCAGTGAGTCGACTACACGTGTACGATGTCAGAGGTTTGTTGAGTGCTGAAAACCTGCAGGGCTGGCAGAACCTCTTGGCCCTCAAAGGGGTTGTCAAGTAATTAATCTGAGAATAGCCAGGGCAGTCCTGAGAAATGAACCCCCACATCTGACAAGGCTTTGATTGGGAGACAGGCATCTGAAGATGTGAGGGAGATTCTTGTGGCCTCGACAGGGAGAGCGAAGAGATCAAAGTGGTGTGGTGATGTCCCGACACAGCAGAGCCGGGCTTTTGTTTGCTCCAAACATGTTTTATCTGATGAGGCCTGCTGGCCAATCTCAGAGCATTGTCTTTCTAATCGCCTAATCCTTCCACAGCAGCCGCCGGCTCTCAGGGAAAAAAACCTGACAACTACTGAGGTCATATCCTCTCTCTACATGCTGAGTGTGTTAAAGATAGTGTACTGTATATGCATATGTGTAGACAGACATGGACATGGGGATTAATAGGTGCAAACATAACTTAAGATAAGCAAAGGTTATTTGTATTTAAACACATTTAGGGATTTCCAATGAATCTAACCCGTTCCTTTAAACCAGACAGTTATATTTAATCCCAAGAAATCCGGCTAAAGAGAAAGCAGCAGATTGATAAAGCTGATGCCAATTTTAACATAGACTTAGACAGAGGAGACTACAGTGAAATACAACCTAAAATTGCACATCAGAGGGCAATATGCAAATAAACATAGGAGCTTTTAATGTCTTGAGATTCACTGAAATATTATTTTGATGATAAGCTTTTAATCCAAGTAGTATACTTTGCATATTTTAGGGGCTTGAAACACTGAGTGTGCTAACTGTAGTATTGCTGCTATATATTATTTGTGTTCACATCAATCATTTGATGCATGAGTTGTAGAAATCACTCCAGTATTTCCATTGTTATTTATTATTATTGGGATTGAATTTGTATCTTTGTTTTACAGTTTGAATGTCACACAAAGTTTTGCAGCAGTTTGGTGAAACTACCTTCTATATCAAAAGACTGACAACCCTACGAGCATGAACACATAAAATTTAGCAGCCTCAGACAAATCAATCAACGTGAGGTGCAGCCTGTAGACTTCAGAGGGGAAAGTGTTCACGTCTCTCCTTTAACTTGCATTTTGGCTCATTTAGAGTCTTTCATTTCCAAAGTGTTTATTTAATGAATCTCACTCCTTTGTGCATAAGAAGTGATCATTAAAAGAGAAATTCACAATAATTATTAGACCATTGCAGAACATGAATAAATACTTATCAAACAGCCACTGACTACAAGTGACCAGATTAAAATGGTGGCTGATGGAGAATATGTTTATTCTAAAAAACTGAACTGACTGTTGTATTGCCACATATGAGTAGTAGGTAAATGCAGACAGCTCTAGATACTGAACCCTGCACACATACCTGAAGACTTCAACAGTTTGAAGTCTGAATACTGATGTACCAATTCTGGTACTAACTCCTTCCAAGCACGCTCATCCCTGGTGGAGTACTGTATGCGTATGTATGTTGTTACATATTCAGATTTACTGGACTGGACAAATATTTTGCAATGTGTTCTCTTGTAATAATATAGTGAAACGAAGACTTTCAAACTTGTATTCAAACTATGGATTATGGGTTTTTACTTAATAGTAATAGCAAATTGTCACCTTTAGACCATATTTTGGTTCCAATTTTACAAAAACGACAGGGATTCTTTATCAAAAATGTTTATTCAATGTTTTTATTATTAGATTTTATAAACTTTTAAATATCCATCTCTGCTTTAGCCTCAAAAATCCAGTATCAGTTGAGCTATAACGTATCATTGTTATCATGTGCAACACAGAGTATTGTGATAGTATTGCACTGTGAGTTATCTTGTGATTCCACCTCTGTTGAAGATGTTGCAGCATGTGTGTAGCTTATCTGTTTCTGTGTGCGAGGGGAGGGAGACTCTGACATCTTCCCACGTTAAAAAGGTGAACCTGACAGAACTATTGAGCTGTGGCGGCAGGCAGTCCACGCTGAAACCCCTGAAATGTTAGATAAAGACGTAGCAGGAAGAAAAGCAGCAGCGAGATGCACCTTGTACGGGAAAGAAAAAGGCACACAATGGTGGATAAGATGCAGTGAGAGAGGAGAGATATGCTTCAAGTGCTTTTGGATGGAGTGTGTACTGTAGCTGATTGTGTGTGGATGAGCGTGCCTGTACTACCATACATCTCCATCTCCATATACATCCACCAGCACTGCATTAATTCACCCATTTTTTTTCTATTTATTCCATTTAAGTCACTGAGAAGGAGGAGGAGGAGGAGAAAGGAAGATATGACCCAGTTTCATTTCCTCCAAAGAAAACAGACAGAGCAACAGAGAGAGAAAAATGAAGTGAGAGCAGAAGAAGAGGAGTGGGGAACATCAGCCTGAATGAGAACACAAAGTAATGAGGGCTAATTTCCATGCATGGCTTTACATCTTCTGGCCTACCCGCAATGATCACCAACCCAGTTTGGTCAAGCCAGAATCGAGTCAATCTCTCCTCTGAAAGCTGTGTGTCACTAAGACTTTTGCACGTGTTTTTCAGGCGCAGATGTGACTCTTTCTGCCCTAAACATGTTGTATTTATCAAGCAGACCACAGTTTCATTTTCGGAGTTTGCATATCAATTGTGCAAATGTCTGCAAGGTCAATGTCCTCATTGCACATGCATAAGAAGTGAATAAAAGTTGATTGAGTATGCATTCTGCTAGATTTACTGAGGTCACACTATTTGCAACCGTCCATTTTCCTCTACCGAAAATCCTCTGCCTCTGAAAAGGAGGCGTAAACATAGCATTTAAAAGAGTCGTCTCTCCCCTGTCAGGTATCGGATGACAAGGCATTTTTCAATACTTAGGTATGTGCTAAGATTATAATATCATAATTTATGAGTAATATTTTGAGCAATAGTAACAGTTTTTTGCAGGTGGAGTCAAAGTAGATATTTTGTACTTTGTGATCTCACAGAAATAACATCTCATCCTAGTAAATCTGGCCCCTAAACTTCATTTGGAACACGCTAATGTGCAAACATGTCTATGTATGCAAAGCGGGGGAGGCAATTTGGCCACAGAAACACCATTTTTTTATGTTAATTTGATGATTTCACTGCAGTTGGCCTGAAACTGAGGCCATCGATACCAGTACACTTAATAATACAAGAGCATGCTCATATACTGAGTTCTAATTAAATGGTCTAATAGTTTCATAATATGAAACAACCCTCAAACGGTGCATCAATGAGCTGGTACATGATGTCAAGAACGCCAAGGTACTGTAGGCAGTTCCTTCCTTGGAGCAACATACTGAAGGCTTTTGTAGGCTGCTCATGTAAGCTGCTTTAGAGCACAGAACATCTGTTTACGTCAGAAAGGAGACACTTGACTGAGATGGAAAGGGGGCGATTCATCCAGTGTAACACAAATCAATGTTTGGTTCAGGCTTCACAGAAACATGATCAGAGGGATTATCTGAATGAGGAGCTGGCAGCCATATTTGGTAAATTTGTGGAAATTAAATGCAGTGAATGTTGTGTTAAAAATAACAAAGAAACTTTCACAGCTGGAACAGCACCCCTTTACAAGCCAGATGAGATTCAGCTGCTCATTTGCTCCACTCTCAGGAGGAAACAATGCATTTGAAAGGAGAAATGATCTCAGAATTGTTGGCAAGAATCTATTTTTTGTGTTATAATATATGAATTTGGTTCTGTTGTGTAACATTTAGCAACGTTCTTCCTGCAGTACTAAAGTAGGAAGGTTTAAAAGGTTATTGTGAAAGGTGCATGGGATTTATGATTTTTATAGACTTTCTACTGCGGTTGCCACTAATTTTGTACACACACACCTACAAACACAAACTAAACTGACCTCTCTGAGCAGAAAGCCTTTTTCGGCTGTGTTTGCTTCTGGCATAGGACTAAACGCTGCTTTAAGGTTCTAACTTTATGGACCTGGTGCTTAGGATTTGAGATGTACATTAATAATAGACTTAAAGTTGATCACAACACAACAGGATGCTTGAGGTGCTGCTTTTTTTCTGCTGGGCTAGTAGATAACACTGTTATTTATATACCTATACACACGTATATTAAGTGATGCATTAAATAAAGTCGGTCACTTTCCCAGTAGCAATTATTAAGTATTGAACCCCAAAACATCTACCATACCATCAAAATGTCAAAGGTAGGTGTAGACTCAGTCACACAGTCAGTAAAGCTCTTTTCATGTCTAAGAAATTTCCTATAAATAATTAAAATGATTTATATAATGTAGTAAGTTATTTAAATGGCTTGATTGCTTGTCAAATAGTTGATAGGTATTATGTAATCTGAATCCAAACAAAGTCATGAGTTTGTCCTCTGTGTATAAAAGACACGTACACGTATACAATATGAACAATATACGAAACATCTGATTATTGTGACAGACGATTATGACATTGTACTTTTTGGATTTCATTTTCTCTGCAAAATTTTTTTAAAATGATAACGATGATCATAAAAATGATGATGATGGGATCAGTAAACAAGTATGCTTCTTTACAACTGGAGAATATGATTTGAACTGCAAAAAATTGCAGCTCCTGCAATTTGGATATTGGAACTAGCAAACTTCAATTTACTGTTCAGGCCTTATACAGTAGTAATGCTGGAGAAGAGGTCCTTGAACACAACAAACATCAGCAAAAAGTGCTAAAAACCTAAATACATAAATGTAGGGCTATCCAAGCGTACATATTTAGCAGCCAGGTGTGCTCTCTGCCTGGTTTGTAACGCACTACTTCTCATAAAGGGCCACAGGATATGAGGTCCAGATCTAGTGAGCTTCAAAAAAAAAAAGCCGTCGTTCATCTGCTCTGCTTCTGTGCAGCTGTACAAACTTATGGGCCGTGCACAAACAGGTCAGCCATTATGAGAGGAAATGTTTTGTAACCAGAACCAAGAAAAAGTGGCAAACGCAACACGCTACAGATTAAAATGCAATTTGACTTCTTTTATTGTAAGCAAAACTAAAAATGTGTCAGCTCTCTTAAAATAGTTACAAGATGAAATGATGCCTCACTCATGTTTTAAAAAGGTTTTTACTCTGTATCTGACATATGTGAGGAACTTTTCCTCCATTCATGCGCTTTATTGTATGTGTTAAAAACCACAGCTCACAGGACAAGCTTTGCTCATGAAAGGTCACCTCATTACTGTTCCCACATTAAGCAATCTGATGTCAATTTTATGCCACATTGACCTTTGTTTCTATTTTTGTCTGTTCTGCAACGGTGCACCTATAGGCTATTCGGCAAAAAGCTGACATTTATGCACCAAAAACACTCAACTGCACTCAGGGGGGCACTCATTGAATGGGTAGTTAGCAGAATAGACCACGTTCTGCATTTAAACCAGTCGCACAAGCCATTTTCACCACAAATCTGCAGACCTTTTACGAGCACATTCACAACATGATGTTGATTATTTGACAGGCACAACACAGGACGGCTCAACGCTGGGTGTAGATAAAGTGTGTCGGTGCATGACTGCTTCGTTTGTGGCTTTTTCAGCTATTTTTAGCTGTTTGGGTCTCAGCTACAATCTGATGCAAAAGAAAGGGAAATATTTAATATCTGTATATGGCTGTTGGTTTGTGGTTTCTGTGCATTCCACAAAATCTCAGCATGACAGACAATCAAACATTTACGATGACTGAGACCAAAACGCACTTTTTCGCACAAGGATGTTTTGTCATTCATTCGATCTGTTGGCAAGGTGAGCATCAACAAAAGACTGTTCTTTGATTTTGTGGTCACAATACTGGATCTGCAGCCAAGTCAAGACATGGCTGATCAATAAGGAAGGGATCCTGCACACTATTTAAAGCTCACCACAACATTTTGCGGGATTACATTTGTCATTTGTCCTGTGGTGGCTTTCCCATCACACCCAACCCTTAAAGCGTTTAAAAGTGATATTTCTATAATACAAAGCATCAAATAGCAATGTGCGAACAAGGGTACAATATAAAAAGAGAGAGAATCACCTGACTTTGCAGCTCCCCTCAGCTTTACAGAGCTTTATAGCAACTTTCAGTTCATTGTATAGCTGTCTGGCCCCCAACTGTATTCACTCTCACAGCTTTAATACTGTATTTTCCACTGCAGCTGTTTTCAGTGAAAAAGCACTAAAACCCCACTGTACACCACCTTAAATCATTTCACTCCAAATGAAAGTGAACACAGAAAGAGGTGTCCTGGACAAGCTATTAAATACACAGGGATCTACATAATGCATGACCAAACACACTGTTTTAAATGAGGCCATTTACTTCTTATCTGCCCAAGTATTAAAGATAATGCAGATAAATATAAGATTGACATTTAGCAATTTGGTTGGTTCAATTCACGTTAAGAAATACTGAAAGGCTGAACAAGGTCAAGCTTTATAATCTATTGATAAAAACACCCTGTTAGCAGCAGTGACTGAGAAGCAGCTGCTGTTTGCATTTGGAAATGACTGAGCACAAAGTGAAATGACTCAACCTTCACAGAGGTCAAACCTTCTCACACGAAGCCTGTCGCTCCAACTGTGGAGAAACATGCAGTACAGGAAGAGACCAGCAGGTTGTACCAGCTCTGCCCACTGAGGAAAAGTGTCTCGTCTTCTCTATAATTAACTGGCGATGGGAGTGGCCCGCATCACTAGAGGGACAATCTGATTGGATCAATTGACACCTCTGGCTTGTGATAGGTGATAATGTCCTATTCTGAGTGGATAATGCAGAGGTAATCTGCCCTGTGGAGATCCCCATCGCTGCCGAGCCCCCACCCAACCCCAACTCTGTTAACAACAGATAATAAGATTACAGCTCGGCCCGTGGCTGATAGAATTACAACTATATCAGGGAGGTAGATCATTTCAGGTTATAGCACGCCACTGGATTCAACTGTGAGAAAGAGTCACACATCGACAGTGTGTCACCTCACTTTGACAGTATTCGACATAGTGACACTGTGTCAGTGTGGTTTAAAGTTTTTCAGGGGTTTTATCTATGCATTTATGGTTTTGGAGGTTCCACAGATGAACTGCATGACCACAATCTTTTGGCAAACAAGACAAAACAAAAAAATATATTTATAATAATGCACAGATTGATGAGAAGCTTGCTAGTATCTACACAGCATTTCCTATATGTACATACTGTATGTCAGCTTAAACAATTAGATGTCATTTAATCAGTCAGCTAATTCTATAAATAGTAGCATCAAAAAACTTACTATGATCATTATGTTGATAGTTGATACGTCACTAAAAACTGAAAACCTGTGAAAAACACATCGTCCATTGCACGCTGGCTTTTGCTGATAATCTGCTGTAAGACAGTGAGAAGATGATGTTCTTCCTGTGCAGCAGCAGAAAATTGGCAAGCAATATTGGAAAAGGTACAGAAGGTGGTGTCAGGGAAGGGAAGGACAGCACAAGCAGCAATATCTTCTTTGGAGGAGAAATACTGCCTTTATTTTAAAATTGAAGTTTGGTTACTAAACATAGATTGAATCCTCTGTTAACGGGGATTAAAACCTGGGACTCTCATAAAAAAAAATTAAAAATCTGCTCCCTCATCACTGCTGTGCCTCTGTAGCCTGAGGCTGTACATGCACAAAGGGGTTTCGCTAAGTTCTGGAGCCAATAAAGTCCAGACTCAGTCAGTACAGCTGCTACGTAAGCAGCAGCTCATCACAACAAACCGAACTGGAACTACAGACGCTGAAGAAATTTGCGATCCGCTGCAAGTCTGGTTTAGCGCGTCCACAAATTAAAGGGCAAAAGGCAGCAGTATGTTGTTGATATAGTGCTGCTGAAGTTTCCACAGGCGCGGTGTAGATCTAGTCAGCTTGAAGTGAGAGAATGTCTGCTTCTGAATCTAAATGCTATAATCTTATCTGCCCACTGGAGCAGGAAGCAGAGAGGCACTAAATTCCCTCCCGGTGATAGGCTCTGGCATCTTTGGAATAGGCTCACTGACACACACGCACACACACTGGGCATCCAGGACTGAGGAGAGAGACTTTCTCTGGTTCTACTCTTCTGAGTTTGTAATTAGGAGTGAAGATAAAAACAGAAAAAATCAGTATATTGGGGAGGGATCATCTGCCTGAAAGGGGTGTTTTGCTGCCTGGCTGGTTCACTTAACTGGCCGAGTTACTGCGAGGCTGGCACATGCTTTTTATATATTAAACCCCAATTCTGAAAAAGCTGGGACGCTGTGTAAAACATAAATAAAACAGAATGTGATCATTTGCTAATCCTTTGTGACAATACTCAACTGAAAACAGCACAAAGACAATATATTTAATGTTTAACCTGATGAACTTCATTGATTTTTGTAAATATCTGCTTATTCTGAATTTGATGGCAGCAACATGTTTCAAACAAGTTGGGACAGGAGCAACAAAAGACTGTGAAAGTTGTGGACTGATCCAAAAACACCTGTTTGGATCATTCCACAGGTAAACAGGTTCATTGGTAACAGGTGATAGTATCATGATTGGGTATGAAAGGTTCATCCTCCATCGTTCACAAGCAAGGATGGAGCGAGGTTCAACACTTTGTCAAACACAGCACTGTATAAAGGAGATTAATACATGAACTCAGGAACACTTCATAAAGGTAAACCAGGCTGCACTTGGATCAAGTCAAGCTATATTTATTCCAATGCTAATTCAATTTTATTGTTAAAAAGGGACTGACAAAGACAGTTGTCCTGTCGATGGAGGCATCAGATCAAAAAACACTCGTGTCGTTCTGGAGAACAATTACATGTATTTGGTCATTAATTGGATTTTAATACTGTCTTCATCTTTGGCTTATTAAGAACATGTATCAAAACTATTGCCTGATATAAACTTATTGAGCTAAATTTATTTGCCATATCTGAGGCCTTGGAAACAGAAACCTTTACTAAAAACACTCTCAATGACAATTACAGCTTTATATAAATGGTGTGTCAGTTTGATGTGGCTCCCCTTCATGATGACCTATTTTCCAGCTGTGACATGAGGCACAGAGTGAAAATACTTAAGAAATGTAAGGTCTTTCAGGAGGAATTTCCTCAGAGCTCCCATGTTGATACTTCAAATCTCCCGTGTGCTGTGTGCACTAATGGGCTCCCTACTGGACCCAAGCAGGGCTTCAACATATCAAGTGGTACTAAACAGCTCCAGTTTACTGCTGATCAGGACATGATGACGAAAATGTCCACTTTTACCCACTGCCAAGGAGGCTGCGCTTACAGTCCAGTCTGTCGGTCTATAATTGGCAGGATATCTAAAAAAAAAAAAATGTTAACTTTCAGTGACATTTTGTGCAAATTCTGCATCGCTTTTTTTCCTTGGCACATGGCTCCAGCCAAGGAAAAAGAGATTAGTTTTTGTTGCAAACCAGGATCCAGGTGCAGATTGAGGAATTTTAATGAATTCTTAACATTGCAAGAAAATGGATTTTTCCTCATTATTTTCAACTGCACTTACAAGAATGAAAAAAACTGGTACATGCATCACATGTATTCCAGGATTGTTTGTGTGTATTTGGTTGCAGATCCATATTAATATTTCTACATTATGAAGCTTTTGGTCTTATTGGCTGATATCTTCAAAAAAAAAAAATAACAGGATAACTGAGCAGGGATTAATTATTCATAGGAGGTTGAAGTATCAACAAAATTTCATAACATATGCAATATTTAGAGAGGATGAATGTTTCATGAGAGGAGGTGAATATAATGTAGCTCTAATGTGAACGTTATGGCGGTCTGTTTTACATTTGACTCTGATACTCAGGGGAGAAATTGGACACTCTCGGCCTCGCTTTGCTTGTTAGCACTTACTCTGTCACACTGCATTATCTATGTGTTTGTGTGTGTGTGTGTGTTATGTGTCAAAATGGCACTGTGGATAGCACTATCAGCTGCTACATCTCAGGGGGTTCAGTAGGTAAAAGGGAGAGGTCAAGACTGAGAGAACTAGACCGCTGCTTCTATCAATTTAGAAGTCCCAAATCCTCTCAGTCGAGGACTTGTGAACTGAGCTGTTAAGACTGTTTTTGTCTGTATTGCTGCTCAGCATCCATCTGTATCTGCTGCCTTTGATAACAGCGAGTGCAACAGGAATTTGTTGGCTTGTTGGATTTTGATTTAAACATAAATATTGCGAGTGTGTTTTAATCTGAGCAGATTGACAATGTAAAAGCTCTTTATTATACTACCTGAGCATTACACTGCACATCACAAAATAAACCGCATGAATTCAACAAACAAAAATACAATATATTTTAGGTATAAACCTGAGTGCCTGTATTTCATGCCTTCAGCCAACTCTTTCTGTGTAGCTCATACAAGCTTGAAAGGAGCCTCGAGGAGAGAGGCAGCATCTCAAACAAACTTGATGTGAGTCGGAGTGAAAGTGACACAGTGAGGTCAGCCGGGGCCCTGCGGCGTCACCTGTTCCACCTGACACACAAACTGGTACAAGCTCAGAAACCAGCTGCTGAGTCAGCGGGGAAGGGGGGAGAGAGAGGGGGGGTTTGAAGGAGAGGGGCCGAGGTGACAGGACGAGTGACGGAGCCAAATGAAGAGAGGGGAAGCTAATGTGAAGTGTGTTAGGTAGAGAGGACATCAGAGAGGTAGGGAGGGGGGGGGGGGCAGCTCAGTGAAGGATGCCGAAGAGACGTTAATGTCGAGTAAGTTGGACAGGAAAGGGTGACCGAGGCCGTGAGAGGGGAGGAAGGAAAAAAAGAGCATCAGAGAACAGAAGATGATGTAATGCAGGAAGTGTTAAAAGGAAAACCACATCTGCCCCAAGAGCCCTCACCTTGTTGTGTTAGCATCTGTCACATATTGGAGGGTGTTTGTACAAAGAACCATGCAAGGGTGTGATGTAATTAAAAACTGAGTTCACACCTTTCATGCTTGATTTCTGATTTCTTAGCCCAAATTAAGCTCAGGGGCATATTTGTCACTGAGTTGAGACTAGACAGACAGTCCAGACAGATCCAATTTCTAATCTTCGTCCTAACTCCGAACTCAACAAGTAACTTAAGTTACTTTAGTTAGTTAGAGTTAGTATAATGTCATATATGTACATTCTGGTCCCAGTGTATAATATTCAATGCAACTCTTGCCAAAAAACAATTTTGCAATTCCGTCCTGTATCCAAATAAAAAATCTGCAAAACATCTAAAACACTGTTTTGTAGTGGACACCCAAAAAGTATAAAGCAACATCACAAAGTGAAAGCTAAAGTGATACAGGTACATGGTACAACCATGATTTCAAAAATGCAGGGACACTTTGCTAAACATAAATAAAACAGAATGTGACCATTTGCTAATCCTTTGAGACATATACTCAACTGAAAACAGTACAAAAACAATATATTTAAGGTTTGACCTTATGCTTATTCTGAATTTGATGGCAGCAACATGTTTCAAACAAGTTGGGACAGGAGCAACAAAAGACTGTGAAAGTTGTGGACTGATCCAAAACACCTGTTTGGATCATTCCACAGGTAAACAGGTTCACTGGTAACAGGTGATAGTATCATGGTTGGGTATAAAAGGTTCATCCTGGAAAGACTGTCGTCCTCTCTAGTCGTTCACAAGCGAGGATGGAGTGAGGTTCAACACTTTGTCAAACACATGATTGTATAAAGGAGATTACTACATGTTAGATAAGAAGGAGACTTTAGCAGGAAAGCTAATGTGGGATGTTGTTCAGAGTCGGTGGCTCTTGTGTAGCAGGCTGCTGCCTGGCTGTTAGTCAGTGTGACAGTCTGCCAATTATAGAACGCTGACATTCCTGCTTTATGCAAATATGGTTTGAAATGAAGCAATTCGATTGGATATATGGAAACAAATTCTACCATAAATGTAGATGGAGAAATAATGGTATTCTGACAGAAAAAAGATGAAACTAAAAAATCTAGAATATAAATTATTCCCTTTCGGATTCTTATTTTTTTCTCAGGACATGTGATTTAGAGAGCAGATATGTATGCTGTTGATTGGAGTTAGAGTTTGAGAGTTTCTTGGGTTCACACACATCGAGGGAGGAGCCGTGGCCCTATGAGACTCATTTCAGGGGAGAAAGTCCTTCCAATCACTGCAATTGACATTTTTGTCAATCAGTTATTTGCTTGGGGGTAAAATAGGTTAGAGCTCGTGTCAGCGTCTTGTTAAGGTTGTAGTTCATTTGTTCTCTAGAGAATTCATATTGTAATTCAAGATCAATAAAAACTAAAGTGACACTTGAGCCTTAATGCCTGTAAGATGCTGGCATTTTCTGATTAAAAAGCAAACACTACTTTAGTCAGTAGGCAGTTTAGTAATCACAGCTATTTATCAGCTCAGTGGGCACAATATCATAAACCTCCATTCATCTTAAGTGCCGGAGTGCACGTAGCATCCATCTGAATACAATCACAAAGTGGAGAAAAACAAGTTGACAACAGGTTTTGATCTGCAGTGGCTCAGAAACAGCACAAATATCTCTATCAGAGATTGGCTCTTATGGACG
Source organism: Holacanthus passer (assembly GCA_025331565.1). Taxonomy (NCBI): domain Eukaryota; kingdom Metazoa; phylum Chordata; class Actinopteri; family Pomacanthidae; genus Holacanthus; species Holacanthus passer. The sequence continues at coordinate 4,508,401 of JAFREQ010000028.1, forward strand.
TGCACTACCTTGAGATGATGTCACCTCATGGGTCTGATAAAATATTAACGTTGAAGGGAAACGGGCTTGAATGGGAAATAAAAGTGTTGCAATAGCTGGGGAGTCTGCAGAAGGAGCGCCTCATTGTCTCTTTAAGTGTTTTCTGAGGCTGAAACATAACCAGCAGTAATGAGCAGGCCCCGGTTCTCAGAGGAGGCCCTGTTTATTTGATGAGGGATAGGGAACTCATTGAAAATTAAATGACATCGTACCCTAGGATTGCTTTTATGTAAAAATGTCCTGAAGGACTGTCACTGGGGCTGCATGAATCCAGTATTTCAGGAATTGTACTCAGTGTTCCATTGAAAAAAATCAATTAATAACTGAAATAACTGGAAGGGCAAACTATAAAAAGCCTTGCAATCTCTCTTCAGTCTCTCATTTTCCAGAAACATTTCAATGCAATACATGAATTTGGTTGTACTTTGGCGCACATTGGTATATGGAGCTTTTTAATAAACCTGAAGCCCATCCTGTCGATTAAATTTGGTTCAATCAAACCTAATTCAACTTCATAAATGGAAAATCAGCATCCACGTGCATGTTTGTTTGATTCTAAAAAGCCTGTATTTTTGATTATACATACGTTTGTCATCATATTGTGACATGCACTGTATGTTGTCTGCATCCAGTGCATAAACAAGTGACTCTCTGAACTCCAATTATGAACAAATGAAGTATGTTCATTAGTCACTGAATAAACAAGAGGAGGGAGGAAGGTGAGGAGGTGCGGACATGCATGCCCTCATTTGAAGGCGTCACCTCAAAAGGAAGCTATTATTCTGAAGCCAAAATCTGATCAAACAGTATTTGCAAATGACTACAGATAAATATTTTAATCTGTCGTCTGACATCTGGTGAGATGTCAGTCATTGACAGTGCACTAACCTTCCTTGGTCAGGATCGTTTCCCCAGTCTCGAGTCTCTAAAGCTAAGCTACATGAGCATATTTGTGAAAGATGTAGGAGTTTTTCTACATTAGTTTTGTAGCCTGCACAGGTCTCACCAGGCAGAGAGGAAAACAAGGACTGTTTTTGTTTGTGTGCAGTTTGTACCCATGCAATTCCCAGTTGGAAACCTGCTTATTGTTCCAAAAAAAGACTTTACAAAAAAAGGAGTCATTAAAGCCAAAGCTTAACTTCAAGTCCTGCTTGGAAGAATACAATTTTTTCGAGGAAGGATATTAATAAAGTTCAATTGCCATCACATAATTGAAAACCACAGTGTCTCTGCATTTATTAAATGATGCATTTCCACCTCTTCATTTTAATGGTTTTCTCTTTATTATATTGTCATTCGCAGGTCAATGTGTGTTTATTATAGTGCAGACTAAATATAACTATAACTGCATTTTCCCGTCATATCCAAGCCTACACACTGCACGTTCTACAACTCTCCTCTTTGATGAGGGATGAACACACGAAGTACAATGAATTCAGACAAAGGAGTTTGAGCATTTTTATCTACATGTTGGACAAGAATGAGTCATCACCAACTGCAGGGCTGTACAGCGTGGCATACATTTTGCATGACATACAGTTTTGTAGTTTTGCAATGCCTGCCTTTGAGCTTTAGTCTTACTGTGCGATTAGAAATCATGCACCTCATTGTCTCTTTATGTATGTAGAGTCCATACATCCAACACCAATTCCCACAATTCTTGCCTCTAAGTCCACAGATATGTTGGGCATTGGGTAAAGCATGTGATGGAGACACTGTTCCTGAACCAACTTCAACATCTCTTTGGCAACTGTACAACTGTACCATCCAATAAGTCCTCCATATTATATAAAATAACTAAATAAAATCTGTTGTTTATCCATTCCACATAGAACAACACATAAAATTGTTTTCTGATCTGACGTGCCTATTGGCAGGAATGTGCCTTCCAAGGCTGTTAAAGATCACTTAAAGTTTGGTTTAAGCATAGAGAGGACTTTGGGAAACATCATGGTTTGGGTGTCACAGTCACCATAATTAGCATGTGGTTAAGGTTATGGAATGATCATCATGCTTTAAATGAATCTTGACTTCCAGTTGTGTCTTGATAAAGTCATTTAACTTCCTCCTTTGCTCCCAGCCACTAGATGGCTTTGTCAGTTTAACGTTAACATTTTTGGACACTTGCCAAAACGACTGATGCTATCGTTCTTTTTGGAAGGACAGTCTCGTTATGTGTGCACAATGTCGGCACAATTTAATTTTCACATGACTGGGATCAAGTCAGCTTCAGGTTGGTACGGACATCCATGTCAGGTTAGTGTAAAGTTTATATGCATGGGCTGAAAGTCATTTTCAACTTCATGTCAAAGTCGCAGGATTTTACTGTAAACAATGCAACTGTGCGGCTGAGATAGTGACTGATCTGTGCAGCGGGGTATGTCAGCCACGCTGTTGGACCAGCTCAGCGGGCGATGACTGTGCTCTGAAGAGACATGTACTGAGTATTCCCGGGGGACTGGGAACACTAATATGAATGACTGAAAGACATAAGAAAGAGTGCAGGAGTGGAGAGTGGGAGGGTTAGTGGAGTGGTGAAGAAACAGAAGTGGGGATAAAAAGAGAGATGGAGGGATGTAAAGGAAGGGGGGCTCAGAGGTACCAAGAGTAGGAGAAAGGGTAGAAAAAGAGGGATGTAATCCATGATCCAGATGGAGGGAGGCTTGCTGTTGGGAGCAGCAGGGGATTGGGGCTCTCAGTTAATGTGTCGGGCATGCTGGGTAAAAATAGCCCGGGGAAGCAGGGCAGGAGTCCTCTATGATGAATAATACACAGAGGAGGAGGAAGGAGGAGTGTGGAGAGGAGGGGGCACGAGTTCTCTTAGATAATAATATAATTAATTACAGGAATTCTGCTTTCTCATTACCCATCTAGTCTCTAAAATGACAATGACAAATGATGTCTTTTTTTTTTTTTGCACTTGTTTATATTAAAAAAATGTCAATATTTGAAGGTTGAGGAGAAACATGCCGTAACTCATGTGAGACCACAGAACAGAGAGCGTTACAAAACCATTTGGGTCTTAGAAGAAGCGAGAGGAGAAATGTGGGGCTTTTATCCCCACTATATCCACAGAGACGTGGGGATATGCAGTAAGCTCTTTCTCTCTATCAAATATTCACACTGGGGAGTAATGCATTGTGTAACACAGCTCCCCACAGATCTGTCTGAGACACTTTGGACTGTGCATCAATACAGGTACATTTTGTTCTATAAAATTCAACAGGCGGCTCCTGCATAAATTTCGCTTTCTGTCAATGAAAAGCTCTCAGTACCTCTCTGTGCTCTACCTAACATTACCAGATGGTCACAATCTCACAATCCAGACGAGGATGTTTCAGACAAGAAAATATATAAATCAAGAAAGTCTGTTAGCTACGCAACATCCAACAAAAACAATTTATTTGCCAGAATTATACACATATAGATGACACAGAAGAGCAAATGTAACAGTGCAGTATATTTGATGTAGAACCCTCATTTTTATCACTTCCTCCATCAAACTCAGGCCCAGGGTTAAACTTCCTACAACCTTTCCTCAATGAACGACTCCACTCGCTTCATCTCCTCAGTAAAAAATATCACTCCAGACAAAATGGGAAACCTAATCCATGTCAAATTCAACAATGACAGTGTGTTTCAGCCAGAGTTCCTTATTGAATGCTAGCAGCGGCAGCAGCGGTGGCGGCGCATTGTTTGGGCTTTACTTGTGGAAAATTGATTGCCACGAGCATTATGTTGCTGAATGAGTTTGTTTACCCTGCTCAGTTTACAAAAATGATGGGGGAGATGTTGCAGCCACTTAGTTCTAAACTAATCACCCTGTCTCTGGATAACACAACAAAAACAATGATGAATTTGTCTCAGTGAAAAGGTAGACAAATCACGCTGTCCGTTGTTTGACTGACAGTCTCGCACGTTGGCCATAATGCCTTGCTAATTGCCAATTCAGCTCAGTGGGGTGGAGAGCTTTTACAGCCATGATGTGTCTGCATGAAAGTGGTGCACGGCAACTGTAATGTCTTTAATAAAATTCTATTAAATGGGAGCTGAGTGTATGTGGGTCTCTTATGGTGCTCTTGAGCAAACGAGTCTTTGAATGCAGCATCCTGACTGAGATTATAAAGAACCTGAAGATGGACAGAGTGGTTGGGTTCGTCTTCCTCCTTATTCCTAATTATTTTCTGGAACAATTCTGAGGCTTGTAGACTTCAAAGGCTTGGATACAATCTATTCTGCATGCATACAGTATATAAGTGTGTGTGTGCATGGGCCCTTGTGTACAGTATATACATGTGAGTATGCGTGTGAGGGGGGGAGGGAAAAGTGTGTGGCGAAGGATGTTAAAGTGGTGCGGATCTACAACCAGAGGCTAAAAATGGATTCAAAGTGCTTGCCATCCTCTTTGCTGCTGGAAGTGAAACCGACATTCAAATATTTAAATGACAATGCTGGTGTGACATTGAACCCTTTTAGCAGATTTATCAAGTCAAGTAGAAAGAATGAAGGGAGCCAAAGTGAAAAGTTTAAACCACAGAATAAAGGGGAAGAGAGAGATATAGAAGAGTGTTTGCTTTGAAATTTAAAAAGCTATTTATTTGAAGTTCAGTTTAGTGGAGCATGCCCTGCACAGAAAAACATCATTACACAAATATATGAAGCTTGTTTATCGAATCGCAGAGACGGCGAGACGCGGTTGCTTTTAGGGGCAGAGTGCGCAGCGGGAAGTGTGGTTTCAAAATACTTTATTCTCAAAATGGGTGTTGCGACTTCACTAAATCTACAATCTCAATCTGATCTTTCAGTCTGCTTTGTGATCGCTCGGAGAGGCACGCAGGGGAGGGAGGCAGATGTTTGACGGTACAGAGAATGAAGATGCACTTAGTAGGGTGGAACAAAACAAAAGGTAAAAAAAAAAAAAAAGGTCATGAAGCGACCAAAACCAACAATGGGTTAGTCCGTCAATACTTTCTGATACCCCGTGGTTCCTATTGAAGACGTGCATTTGTGAGGACTATTTTCAGTTGTGGATAAGGGCAATGCAAAAAAAAAAAAAAAAAAGGGAAAAAAAAGAAAAACAGCAATTTTGACAGATATTGTGCTATGAGTCATGATTTTCCTTGGAATGGTATTTTTTACACTTCAGTTCCTTCACGTCTCTAGAATATGATTTGTGGGCTGGGACATTTCTGTGGCACCGCAAGGCTTCATTTGTAACATATGTTGTGACACATTCACACTGTGACACACTTCAGCTCCTGCGATTTGGCCACTGCCATACTGCGATTTCGATATTTCGATTAATTGTTCGGCTCTGCTGTGGATTGCCACACCTTTAAAGCAGACAGAGACGGTGTGTGTGTGATAGACTCACAATAAATCATAATGAAGGAACATATCAGCAAGTGCATTGGTGTGGTTTAGAGGAGTAAGCTAGATCAGGCTTTGGTCATGCAGGCAATTAGCAGAAAGAATCCATTGTCTTCTTGTGGTATTGACTGACAATAAGAAAAATGTACAATATCACAAGCGTTATCCTAAATCTTTTTTAATTTAGGAATGAGTAAATTAAATGTACAGTTCTGGTCAGATGTGCAGAGAAGAGATGATCAGTATAGCGGGAAGGATGTTGAAGATAGAGCTGCCAGGCAAGAGGAAAGGAGGAAGGCCAAAGAGGAGGTTTATGGATGTGTTGAGCAAGGACAGGCAGGTGGATGGTGCGACAGAGGAAGATGCAGAGGACAGAGAGAGATGGAAGCAGATGATCCACTGAGGTGACATCTAAGGAAAAGAATCCTTTATATTTTGGATTGCCCAGTACTGCTTTTAAATGCTAAAGCAAAGTAAAGCAGCAATCAATCTGTGATCAATTCAAATGGCAATAAATAATAATAAATAAAGATACATTTTACTGAAAAACAGACTTCTAGAGATCAGCATCTACAGCTCTGAGGGTTCGGCTGATTCCAGTTCTGCATCTGGAATCACTCATGAATACGTCAAATAACATGTAGTGATGCTCTGTGAGTGGTGAGTGGTGCTCTCGCCCATCTGTTCATTGTCAGAGAAAACATCTCTTTTACTCACACACAAATGAACACACAAATATCGCACAGTACACGCAAATACACAGAAACAGACAATCCTTTATTATAAGCCTATTATAGGAATAAAATATGTTATATTCAAAACTGCACTGCCTACCCACAAGTCCCTCTTCTTTTTTGATGCAGAATCAATGGACATGCTTCACTGTGCCTCAGTGCGTCTGAGAATGTGGCCTCTGTGGCTAAAAAGCTGTCAGACGAAACACTAAACAAGAGGCAGCCATGTATCCAAAAGCTGACTGCACTGACAATAAGAATATGTATTTCATTTAATTTACACTCCCAAGGTCTTCTGACAGAGAAAACAGTGTATTGATAAACACGTAAGAGCTTTCTGTTCTATAAAGATCTGACCTTAAATTCTGCAGCTTTAAAAAGGTTGTGCAAAAAAAACATGCATCTTCACAAAGCCAACAATGGGCACTACCTAAACTAAACTCGTTCAACTCATCCTCTGTCTGCGTCTGCCAATCCGACATTGTACGTGGCAGCACAAACATCTGTCTGGATGAAGGGAACTGTCGGTTAATCTGGCACTCGCCGAGAGATTTTGACGCCGGTGGCTCTGGGTGCCAGCCGCCGTGTCCCAGACGAGGGATTGCGAGCGCGGTGCGGAGTCGAGCAGGAGGAGGAGTAGCTGATTGTAGCGCCATATTAGCTGACCCCAGATGTGTACTGAACATCAAATCCTCTGCAGTAATTCCACTCGCCGCTCCAAATACCAATCCAGGGCTGCTGGTTGCCATGGCAACGGCACTCCTGTCCAATATAGCGAGCAGAGGGTCCACCAGTCTACGTTTCTCTCTCCTTCTCCCCCCCCCCTTCTCTTCGCTCTCTCCCTCTGCCTCCTCTCCCTTGCTTTATGTTTGTGTCGCATTTGTAAATACCACAGCGTGGATCTGCTACAGCAGTGCGGCTGTGGTACGACCGGCCCCATATTTATGGACCGTGCCTTTAATGTGCTGTAAGTAGGGGTTGAGGGATTTTTTTTTTTTTTCAGATGCCAGTGAGTCCTGCTGGCTCTGATGATGTTTGATGTGATCTGACAAGATGAAACATTAGCATTTGACTTTCAATCCCAATTTGCGAGGCTGGATTTGTGAGTAATCGGATATCTATTGACAGTCCTTTACTCTGAGTATGATCTGCTTTATGTCTGGGGAGCAATGTGGATTCAGCTGCACTCGCACTTTTGGTATAAAATGGATAATTCAGACATTTACATGTATAAAAGCTCTAACTGCATTATGTATTTACACACAGACTGAAATGAGATGTGGCTTTTGTGTGTTTGCACTAATGATGTAGCACAGCGTCATCATTCCTGTGTTCACATTTGTTTTGGTTCAAAGCATCCACCTTTATGTAATTACCCAAATGGTGCTAACCTATTTGTGCTGGTTGCCTTCTTGAATCAGTCCACTGTACCTCGCTGCCCGGTCCCACATTCACCAGACTGCCCTTTTCCACTTGGCTGCTCGGCCGCTCATGTGCCAGGCTGTGGTGCCCACTGCCAGAGCTCTGCCCTCTTCCAGTCCGCCGCCCCTCCTCCACCTCATGCAGCCCTCACCAGGCACAAGCCTCTCACCTTGCCTGCCTGACGGTCAGGCCCAGAGCAGTCCACGCTGTGATAAAACAGTCTGATAGAGCAAAATGGAGTTTATAGAAGCAGCTGTTACTGTTTGTTGGTTGCAAGATGTGCTATGCTTCAGAGGTATTTCAGAAAACGCTTATTCATAGTTGACTTTCAGATGCATTATGAGCCTGTTTTCCCTGATTATACAGACACATGCAAAGAATTTGTAATTAGCTGCTAAGTGCTTCATGTTTACATGTGCACAGTGACCCCTGACAGGTTGATTCACCTTTCCATTTTTCAACTTTTTTTGCATTCAAGGGTGAAATAATTATAAGAGCAGGACACAGTGTTCCTTTTCATGGTTCAACCTGAATCAAAGCTGTTTGTAACAAAAAATATTCAAAATGAAAATAAACTGAAACACTTGTTAAATTTTGGTTAAAAAGAAGTTATCTTGGATCTATGAAGTCAGAATACCTAGATGCATTCTAGGATTTATAAAACACATCATTTAACACATGACACATCACCTGCTTGTATTTCCCTCTGTCCTACACACTCAGCACAAATGTCAATCACATGCATCTGGATCAGGAGGTGTAAAAATAACACAATGTACCACATCAGTCAAGCTTTATCCCGCAGCGCACAAAAGAACTGGTGAAAACTGACTTATCTTATTCAAAAGGATTAACACCTCCATGATTTTTTTTTTTTCATCCAATATTAAATTTTTGGCAAATGTGCACCATGAAAAGTCATGTAGCTGGATTACTTTGATGCTGAAGAAATGTCTGAATCTAATGATTTCAAATCTGATTTACGGATGTTTATCCTCAAACAACAGCGCACAGAGTGATTACAGCAGGAAACATTGTGAAGTCTGGGTGTTTTGATTTGACTGATTTTATGTGTGAACAAACCAGACTACAATCTTTTTCTCACCTTAACAAAGTGCTATGTCTAAATATAACCATAAAAAAAGTTTAATTATGCTGTAAGATTGTATATAACATATGTTGTCGATTAATATTTTACTGATATGTTCAGGATCAACATTTTTGTGACTTGCCAAATAGATTAATCAAAATATATTCCTCGTGTTAATAGACAACAGAATTAGATCATCATTGCATTTCCTTCAAAATGTATTTGATTCTATTTATCTAAAATGGGTGGAATTTCAAACCATTACTAATTTTGACACAATATGATTCTATGAATTCATTGTAGAAGAGACTGTATTGTTTGTCAGTCAAAACATAATATGAAAGTTCTGGATCCACATAAATTTACAACCAGAATAAGAGGAGTAACACTTCTCACACGATGGGAACCTGCGTTGATTGAACATCAGCCTGAGGTCATGCTTAAACTCAACAACTGTGGACAGATGTTTCAAAGCTCTTGCTTAGATCACCCAGGCCACTGGGAATATCTGGCCAAGAAAACACAGCCATGTCTTAATCTGCTTTCACAGCTAAGCATATTTAGCCAACAGGATTACAAGCATGACCATCACAGTGCGCACGTGTCAGCGCGGAATATCAAATCAATGTTTGGCGAATGCATAAGCCTCTTATAGATCCACAAGGGAAAAGCGCACACCAAATTATTTTGAGGTGTGAGGACTGTCCGAGTTAGACGAACGCACTTTCAGAGATTTTAAAAGCTCACTAATTAGCGCAGCTAATTATTCCTTCATTAATTAACTTGTGTTTTTTTCAGGGGTGATAAACACAGCCTGAGGAGGAGCTGGTGGAAGGTCTGAGGCATGAAATTTATTGTACTGTACATATGTGGCACAAAAAAAATGGCTGTTTAAGTAGCATGTGTTTTAATTACAAAATGGAATATTCTTGAGTAGGAGCCGAGGGCACAAATTATAGATGGTGGGTGCCAAGGAAAAGATAATGAACCTAAGGATGGGCAAAAAAAAAAATGCTACTTCTGATTTTATCTTGCAGTAAACAGCATTTTGAACATCATTTGATTGAGAGCAAAACATGAAAAATTGGAATTTATCCATTTTAATTTTCCACAGCAGTGCCTTGACATTGCTGGATTTAGACAGACAGAACCGAACGTCTCTCATTTGCTCTGAAGGTGCAGCTCTCTGTGTGACGTTGGAGCCGGGATCCTACACACAGGATGAGAGTAGGCTAGTTTGTGTGCTGCCGCTCTATGACTGAGCCAGATACCACAGTAGTGAGATGAATCACTCTGTAATTCTCCCACATCTCATTCGCTGCCAAGGAGAAACCGAATCAGAGCGGCAAAAGTCAGAGGGGAAAGGAACTCCACAGAACGCTGTTAAAGCCATGAGGCACTAATGAAATCTTCAGGAGCTCTCATGAAGTCAGGTTTTCTTTGAGCATTTTAAATAGGAGGAGAACACCGTTTATCAGATTTACATGCATCACTCAACTCAGTCCCACTTGCAGCACAGAAACCTTCCTCTGTAAAAAATAAATAAATAAATAAACATCTATTTTAAATGGTTTCCTTGACTACACGGCATCCTTGGCACATCCATTAATAGCACACTGTGACGCTGATACTGGTTTCCTTTCCCTGAAAAATGGGTGAGAAAAGCAGAGAGAAAGAAAATGTGGACCTGTCAGTATGGGCTTTTTTTTTTTCTTCCTCAGCCCAAAAACAAAAAGCTTGACCACTAGAAGGACTATTGAGATTCAGCTATCCAATCTGTAGCGCAGGGCCACATAGGAGATTAGGGTTGACAAGACCTTTAGCCACAAAGAAAGAACGGTTTTGTGTCGAGCTCGCTGAGGCGTCGGGGAGGAAGCCATCAATGGCGACACAGCTCCGGTGGCGGAACCCGTGGTGCTGATATTTGCGATGTCGACCTGCCTCAGGGAGCTTAACGCAGGGTATGAGGAGGAGCAGGTGGCTTTCTTTTCAGGAAAAGTGATAAATACACTCACCTCCGCATGTGACTCAATAGAAAGCAGTTTGGGGCTTCAATTGGTCTGGTTCAATTCAATTAAAGTTGTGCACAAACAGCCCGGACAATTGCACTGGGTCAATCTAAGCCGAACGTCGAAGGACAAGCCTCCACGCACTTCAACGCCTCGTCACTACTTTCCTACTTATAGGGGGGGAAAAACAAGCAATTTTCCGCACCTACGCAGACGATGAATAAAAAGAGAGAGGGATATGGAGAATAGATGAGAGAGGTAATAAAATGAGAGAGGAGCAAAGGAACAGTTAAATCTGAAATAATGGCTTCATTGGATGTTTGCACAGCAAGTGAGGCGAATAAATGATATAAATTAGCGGAAATGAACATAATATGCAATAGTCGTAACTTCACAGAGGATATATGTGGAGCTCAAACACGCATCCGTGTTTGTTTTTATGCCCAGACTTAGACTCATAAGGCAGGTTAACAAGGGAAGCATTGTTTTGTGCAATTCAAGACTTATGAGCCTTCGAAAACCATTAGGACGCAATGGGAGATTTGCAGGCAGCTACGCGACATTGCCTATCTATTACAGCAGCTTCCCTCGCCAGAGACAAAATCAATTTCAATTAAAACCAACTCTGGCCAAGACAGGCCCACACTTCTGGGCTGAGAGATGGGCAGAGATAGCGAATGACAGCTTCAACATAAGCTGCTGACAAGCACTGGGGGCATGTATTAATTTGACCCAGAAGTTGGGAGCAGAGGAGCACTTGGACCTGCCCGACGTGGTAGGAGCTTCAACGAGCCACTGATCAAAGCTTATATAATCCATTTCCTCGTGGGTGACCTTTTGAGTTCTGTCTGTAATTCATTTTTTTTTTTTAATCACGTCATTTTTCATCGCTTCGACTCAAGTCCGTAAATGCACGCAAAATCCATACAGGTAACGAGAAGAGCAAGAGAGGGTCACATTATCCTTTTCCTGACTTGGTCAAATTTTCAGTAGAAATTTGGTCACTGGGGGCGCCACTCTGCAGTCAGGAAGAAGATTTAACCCTTTCAGACAACAGGCGTACATATGACACCATCTACTCAAAGAGATAAGGTGACATTAATTCACAACCAAACACGCCATTTCCTTGGGAAATTCATCAAAAGAGAAACAAAACAATCTTAGCAAGCAACTCTCATGTAGATCACAATAAGAGTTTGATGAGATTGAGATTGTTTACATCCATGTTTCTTTGCACGTCTTGGCAGGAACGTGTGTCACCTTCGTGGGCGTGTATGTGCCTCTTCATTCAGATGCATTAAAGCCAAAAAACCTGCTCAAAACCTACAAAAAAAATCCACAGAGTAGCTTTAAATGAGTGACACTGACCTGAGGAACTGAGGTAAAAAAACATTGTCTATGCAATTTATCTGGAAAATGTACAGATAGATAAGAGATACCTGTGTTTACTGTTGTTGGTGTGGTATTTCAGACTATGTACTTGAAGTAGAGAAACAAGGAAATATCCATCTTTTTTTAAATTTAGTTACTGAAACCTCTAATTGAATTGGCTTTTAATTGCAGTGCATTGTTTGCAGGGAGAGATACATGACCCTAATCATTTCTAATTCTTGTATAAAATGAAACTGCAAACACACAGACAATGTACATTATTTAACTCTCCAAAAAAAACTCTTAAAAGATAAAAAAGACAAACAAAGCTTCACTCTGTAACCTTGGATCACTGTTCAACCAGAAAGTGGTGACAAGTGATGTCATATTTTACTTTTAGATTTTACTCGCTGAATTTTAAAACTTCAACAAGACAGGATGTCTGAATAATTCACAAGAAGAAACAGGACAACAACACTTAGTGTACAACAGCACAATTCTACTTTGTCATCCAGAATAGTGAATAACAACTCTTGGTAATAATCTCTACTTGGCTTCAATTTGTGGACCCTTCAGTCAGCGCACATAACATGTCACATATGTCATCTGGCATAACTGGGTAATCCATGCAAACCGTGACAGGCCATTATACGGTCTTCAGGGAAGGCAAACCCTGACCTTTCATAGTCGTGGGTGGCCATGTTGTCATGCTCCTCAGTCAAGAGCATAGGAATCCCCACAATCTCCTCCCACTCACACACATACACGTGAGCAGATACACATCCAGTACACTCACCCCACACACACACAGGCACACGCATGCACACACAGATAGAACATGCTATTGTTCACTGATGCAAATACACACACGCATAGACAACCAACCCCCAATCATGCAATCCCTTTCATTAATAAACTATGCCTGTGCCTGGAGAGGAGTTCGAGCATGAAAGACAAAAGCATTACGTAACGCATGCATGGAATTCTAAATCACAGGCCCGGCTTCGGGTTTTCACAAGTGGGAGTGTCAGCCTTAAATAGCTCTGATTATAACAAGGGATGCTTCACATCAGGTTTGCCTCATCCAGTCCTGCACAGCTCTGTGGCAGCAGTCGGCTAATGGGCTGTTAACTGCCTTCAGAAAGTGACACCCAAACTGATTCTAGTCTAGACATTTAGATCAGACGTTTTCTTGTCTGTTCTTAAAGGAAAAAAGCTGCCGATGTTCTAGATTTCTTATATATTTGCAAATTTCCCCACTGTGGGACGAATAAAGGTTTATCTTATCTTATAGATCAAAATCAACAATGAATTGATCGCGTGAACAAATATTGCTGTGAAGCCTGAGCTTATACCTTTGTGTCCTCCATTGTCCAAAAACACATCAGTGAGCACTGTTGCACTGGGTACACGGTCCTTCATTATGATGAACACAGCCACTGTACTTTATTTTGAGTTGATCCCACATACATTGCCCTGCCACTGTAAATATTCACTAGAGCAGCAAATGTGTATTAATCCACCACTGAAAATAATCCCCAACAAATACTCTATTCACTCATGTTTGACTTTGACCCTTTTCCTTACATCTATATTTTGTACTTGTTATTTAAGAATCAAAGTTTGTGACCCGCTTTTAAAGGTTCACATCTTCAGCAGGAACAACTTTCTTCCTAAATGGCTTCATTTTGGTGAAAAAGAAAAGGGTTAGGAGTTCGACTGTGGGCCTAATCTTCCAATACTGAGTTCTCATATGTGCAGGTACTAAACATTATTTCCAACACAGCCTTAATATGGAGTCTAACACTAATCCGACCAATGCTGATGACTGAATGTCAATCCAAAGTCCAGTCCCGCTTGAGTTTAGTCACCAGATCTTTCCTGCACCTGAATCTCCTGAGATATGGCTTGATGTGGGACATTAAATCAGTCCCTCTTCCTAAACAGTTTTCTGAAGTAAAATATTTTCTGTAATGCTTCTGAGTAAAGATTAAAAAGACTGATGCCATTAGGAAGCAAAGATTTTACTCACTTCACTGTGAGAACAACAGAAGAGACATACGAATAAGTAACACAAGCACATGTTAGCCATGATTTTAGCAGGTTTTACATGTTGGGGAAAAAAATTACCATGTATAGAAAAAAAACAGTTCTTAAAATAGCCTAAGAAGGTATGGGGCAAAATTACACACAATTATGCACCTGTTGAGTCGGTATTTAAGTTAGCAGAGAGAAAAAGCAGGTGACTGAATGTTTTATATGTATTGTAGCTGTACCATATTTTTTGAAAATAAAATTATTCGAGAAAGACATATAGAAATAGCTGTTGTGGGATCATCTCAAGGTGTTTCAGTGATTTTCTTTTATTAGACAAAGTCAGCAAAAACATATGAAATAATATAGAGGTGTTGAAAGATGCCAGATCATTGTACTGCAAGTGTGAGACCGAAAGCCTTGTTGCTATAGCTGAGAACACACGATACTGGAGAAGAATCCCTCATCAAATATATGTTTAATCAGTGCTGGCAGATCCAGAACAAGAGGGCTGAGCTGGATTGATGCTATGACACAATGCCAGTCACCTCCTACAGTGCCCCTCGCCTGGCAGTCTATTCAGGTGTGATAGATGACACAAACAGCGAATCTTACAAAGTCTTTGTCCTCCAAAGATCTATGAAGTGTCTTTATTCCCCAGAAATCAGAGAGCAATCCATCATGAAAATTGAAGAGGTGGTTGCCTTGCAACCGTTTGAGAAGCACGGGGCTTCTGAAGGCTGTGGAGTGTGTGCATATGGAAATCTGCGAGTCGTCCTAGCAAGAATGAGGGCAAAGGATTGTGTTTGTGTGTCTTTTATTTCAAATCTTGTGCAGCTTTTTGATATGGAAATGTTTGAGGTTACTGTTCGGCTCATTCTCAAGGCTTTGTCTCTTGCTCTCGATAAGCCTTGAGAGAGTAAGGAAGTGAAAGGGATGGGAAATTGGGGCTAAAACAAGAGAATAGAAAGTAGAAAGTGTGTGTGTGTTTGTTCGTCCGTGTGTGTGCATGTATGAGAGAGAGAGAGAGAGAGAGAGAGAGAGAGAGAGAGAGAAAGACCTCGTTTGCCAAGGCTGTTGTGTCTCCAATGTGGTGGTGGAGCCACTGCAATGCACCAAAACCAAGGGGAGAGAGGGTGTAAGAGTGAGGGGGTGGGTAGAGAGAGAGAGAGAGAGAGAGAGAGAAAGATAGAGAGAGGAGAGGAAAGAGAAGGAGTCAAAAATACAGAGAGGGGGTAAAGGCAGTGGCAAAAAAGAGACGTTATCAAGAGCACAAGAAGGAGCGCAGAGAGACGGATGGAGACAGCGCAAGCAAACCTGGATGGAGTATGACGGAGTATGACGGAGTGTGTGTGTGTGTGTGTGCGTGTGTGTGTGTGTGTGAGTGTGAGTGTGTGATAGGGCCACAAAAAAAGTATTTGTCATCCATCTAGCTTTAGCTCACGCCGCAAACAATTGGGGTGGGAGATGAGAGGTGGGAGAGGAGGGGGAGGCAGTAATGGCTAAAATCCAAGATGTCAGTATTCTACTTTTCCTTTCACCTTGTTATTCACAGAGACAATCCTGATCCCCGCTGCTATAAGCAACACACATCTGTCCGCTCTTTGACTGCACACACAAAATGCAGGCAGCGCAGTCTACCTATCATCCTCTCCACACACCATTAACAAAGCAAGCCAACCAAACACCCATTCACACACTGGTGATTTTTGCCATCCATTCAGTGGGGCCAGACAGGCAAAGTGGCCCAGAGCTGAATGAACATAACAGGAGGAGAGAGAAAGAGAGAGAGAGAGAGACAGAGAGAGCGAGAGAGAGCGAGAGAGAGAGAGAGATATGCTGGTTGGGAAAGAGAGAGGATTTGGGAAGCGGGCGGAAAAGTGCTGAAAAATCTTACTTAAAAATGATTGAGAGCGGGCGTTAAACACACATCAGGTGGGACATATGATAAAGATACATCACGCACGCGGCAGAGCTGTAATGTCTGCAGTTTACCTGGCCGACAACAAGCACACGGCGGGAAAACAAATGACTGCGGAGACGGAGGATCATAATGTGCCTTCTTCGAATACCAGTCGGCACAGCAACTCCAGAAGCGCTCGGCTTTTGGCAGGCAGATAAAGGGAAGGTCACAGAGACGTGGAAAGGGAAGGTGAGAAAGAGAGCAAACGCCAGACGGGGAGAGAAAGGCGGAGGATTAATGGGTTGTCATGACTCAATCCACTCTTTTAGCAACTGTTGGGCTGATTCCCCAAATGGATAGTGGCCGTCTAAGTGTGTCTAAATAAACTTGGAGCACTTGTGGAGAAGAGATGGATGAAAAGAAGAAAAAAGATCTGACACAAATTTTGTCACAATTGGTCTCTTGCATGAGGGTGAATATGAATTAATCAACTGCTTTGACAATAATTTTTAATGTAAAGTCATTTTTCAAGCAACTTAGCAGCTTAAGTTGTTGGTATCAGCTTCTAAAACGAGATTTTCTCTGTATATATAATTATAAATTTATGTTTACAATATTGTCATCAACTGTTGATCAGACAAAGCAAAGAATTTCAAATATGTCAACTTGGCCTCTGAGAAGTTGCATTGGGCAGTTTTTTTCTGATGATTTATAAGACAATACAACTCATTGTTTAATCAAGAAAATAATGAGCAGATTAACTGATAATTAACTCATCAGCCGCAGCATTTAGTGAGGCTCTTAAGAATGCGTTTTGTTTTTACAACTGGAAGTGGGAGTTCATGTAGTGGGAGTAATAATAAAAAAAAACAACAACACTCATCTACATCTCAGAATTAATAGTACTTGTTGTTCTTTCCATCTACTGTTTCATCCAAAGGTTTAATTATGTCTTTGTTTCTTTGCCTTTTCTGTGCAAAGGTTTTTGATGAATGTCTATTTCGGTCTTAGAACAAGATCTGCACCTAGCAATTATTTTCAATACGATTCATGTGCAGATTATCTTCCTGATTAAACAACTAATAACAGTCCAAAAAATCTAAAATGGTATTCACCTATTTTACAAAGCAGATTCCACAAAAGTTGGGACACTGTGTAAAACATAAATAAAACAAAATGTGATCATTTGCTAATTCAAAGAAAAAAAGAAAAACCGTACAAAAACAATATATTTAATGTTTGACCTCATCAGCTTCATTGATTTTTGTAAATATCTGCTTATTCTGAATTTGATGGCAGCAACATGTTTCAAACAAGTTGGGACAGGAGCAACAAAAGACTGTGAAAGTTGTGGACTGATCCAAAAACACCTGTTTGGATCAGTCCACAGGTTAAACAGGTTCATTGGTAACAGGTGATAGTATCATGATTGGGTATGAAAGGTTCATCCTGGAAAGTTCACAAGCAAGGATGGAGCGAGGTTCAACACTTTGTCAAACACATGATTGTATAAAGGAGATTACTACATGTGCTCGGGAACACTTTGTGAAACTGTTGTTAGTAAACACAGTTCGCTTTTTGCTCAATTGAAAGAACAACTAATCGATTATCGATTAACAGATTCTGACTGATCAACTTATTTGCTAGGCTCAAACAGGAACGCCACCGATTTCAGGGTTTGGCTTTGTACATGACTCTAATCATAGTCTATGTTGGTCATTACATGAGCAGCATCTATTCTTTGCAGGTGTCAATAACCATGAGATCTGTTCCCAGCTTTAAACAGTTCTCCATACAGCATTTTACATTCACAGCTTTAATCCGACACGTCACTTTGTACTGTAACAACTTTGCTCACCTTCAAGCTTGAAATTACATGTTTCGCCATCTTGCATGAGTGCATCACTGAGGACAGCCGGGCCTGGCTTCAAATGCTCTCGGAAAAAGCATAATTACAGTACAAGCTGAGCACACATGAACAACACAGCAAAGTGGTAAATACAGCAGGGAAGTTGAAGCGTCTTAGCTGCTGAGTTATGGGATGGAGAGGCTGGAAGCCATATCAACAACTAATGGTAAATCTGATCCAATATTTTTAGTGTTGCTATATTTATAATTTATGTATCTTATTGTGTTATTGCTTTGCATCCTACACAGTTTTTATATGTTTCTATTGCCATAGATATAGTGTATTTAAATAGTAAGTTATTTAAAACAGTAATTACAGCACATGATGCTCCACTCTGCTCTTTACTCTGTGGAAACACAGTCAAGTAGCTTAATGCTGTTTGAGTCTAAAAGAAAAACAACATTATTTTTATCCAAAAGCAAAAATGCATGTCAGGTCACATTACCATCTTTTTTTACTCTACTGTTTGAATGAAGTTTACAGAGCAGTTGAAGACAGCATCAGACACTGCGAGCCAAGTAATTTAATAAAAGAGCTTCATGTGATAAGAAAAGCGAATGCTTGCAAGATGTCATAGATGCTGTAATGTGTTACAAGCAACGGATGGTTCCTTGTAAAACAGCTAAAAATAAAGTTTTTCAAAGCTCACAGTAGTTGATTCACACTATGAAACAGCCACCAACTTCCCAAACTCAGACCTGCAATTAAAGACCTATTCATACCCATTGATGTCTGTCTAATAATCTCCCTCACAAAGGTTGTGTAGTTGTGTTCAATTTAAACAGGTTCAAAACCATCTTTTGACAAAAAAAATATGATTTTGTCTGCTGTTAAAAAAAATGACATTCAATCAGTTTCACTACCATACAAAAGTAAGATTAAAAGTCGAGCAGTGCACAGTTACAATGGATGTAACTAAACCTTACATTAGAAGGATGAGACAAAATAACTGCAAATACAAATCATGTTGACCAGCACTGTATTAATGGCTGCTGTACATGCCATATAATGTAAGGCTTCCCTATTTCATTGGTTCCCAAACAGGGGTACTTGTACCTCAATTGGTGCAGTTGTTTGGGCATACCTGGAAGGCTTGTAGGGCAGTTCAATTAATTTAAGTAATGTAGTAATGATGAACAATTAGTCAGCTAATCAGTTAGCTAAAACTAATGGATAAATGCTTGAAATAAATGGTGGCGTCCATTAAGGGATACTTGAATTCATGGTGTCGTGGAGTCATAAACCAGCCACCAACTGTATTTATCCAGTGTGTATTCTACTGGATTTAAAGTAAACAATTTATGCAATGTGTGCCACAGTTTTTGACCATTGTTAATGCACTGAATATGTGTACATCACATGCATGTGTGTGCAGGCATACAAAGTGAGTGTTGTGAATGTACATTGGTGTTGTTTTGTATGTTTCTTCTTGCACTTTACTGGTATTTCATTAAGCATAATTTGAATAAAATGAATACATGAATAAATTAAAACCCACTACAACAAATACTATGTAATAATCTCTTGCATAAGTAGATCACCAAATCAAACTCAGAATTTAAAGTGATTAAAGTAAAGAGAGAAGCACAAGTCGACCAGCAGAAGCAGCATTAAGCTCATTAGTGTTGCGCAACCACATAGCCGAATATGCAGCACGTAATACACCTACTGCTTTAATATTAAAGGGTTTACTAGTTATGACAGCGAATATTCTGTTGTTGAGTGGAGCACAATTGTCACATTCTTTTACTATAATGTACAGCAAAGACAAATATGATGAAGGATGAGACACAACTATTTACATTTTCACCACTGCTTTGTCAACATTTTTGATATTATCATTAATTCAGATTACTTTCAGTACTGCCACACCCACTGTGAATCAACGCTGCACATTGCAGGTCAACACAGTGTTTGTGTGATGGTCCAATAAAAAACGAAAATGCCAGTATAATCATTGACAGCCTCGCTTAGTTCAAAAGCTATGGCAACACAAGCCTTTGGCGCACCCCCTGCCGAGTACAGACTCCTGGACAAAGTTAACAGACGAGCCTGAGCCAGCATACATCAGACAACTTAGAAAGTTAAAACAAATAACTCATTTTTAAATTAAATGTTGCTGGAAATCATCAAACAAATGGTAATACTGACCTATCATCCAGCCCAAATCTAGATGGAAGAATGTCTCTATAATGTCTGTTAGATTAATTAGTTATATAACTACTTCTACCTGTTGCTACTGCCAATACCTATTCACTGCAAGACAATGATAAGTAATCCTATTCGACCTAGGCCTGTTCTGCAGTCACCCTCTTGACATTGCACCACAGCAGTGGCATGCATGGTAATATTGATGGAGAGTGTGTACCCCCGACCGAGCGTAGCGAGCTGACAGAACCTTTGGACTGTGGAAAGAACTGGGCTGTGGATCAGCTCCAGTGAGGCGCACACACGGGGCCAAAGACTCATCCTTCTACCACCTGCCCACTGCAGCACGATGGCAACTAGCCTGGTAGCCAGTGAGCCAAAAAACATTATTAAAATTCACAACACAAAAGTCAAATTGAGAGCACGTAATTAAAATTCATTTCGCTGGTGGCACAACTCTTATATCATATATCTTCTTTTACAGTTCACCTTTTCAAAAACTCAAACTCTGCCCCCAGTCCCAGACCCAAATTCATTCGCAGGCAGAGAAAGAGGGAAGCAGAGGGAGAGAGAACACAGTGCAGCGGTCCTGAGGGACAGGAAGGCCTCGTATAATTCCTGAATACCAGCCCAGCCCCATGGGGATCCATGACCTGCATCTCTGGCCCGCTGCTCTCTGCCTCCATCGCCTCAGTAGATGGAGCGAGCACGGCTCTCCAAATCAGACCAAAATAACACACAAACACACACGCACAGCGGCAGTGATTTATTCTGGCAACCTATGTCTAATAAATTATCATACTGACCTATTAAAAATAATCTTGTTCCCAGTCATTGCTCCATTTAGTATCTCCAGAAACATAGCTGATAGAAGCATATTGTTTGGTGGGCAAACTTTGCCACACAACAGTGTTTAGTGAATCACCCCCCCTCCCCTGCCGGGTTCAGCTGTTAAATGTGAGCAGAAGAGTCCTGAGAGACTTGGCTGCCCACAGATCCTGACAGCGTTGAGCTGAGAGAGGGCGGATCCCACAGGACTAATAAATAAATTCAGAATGATGAAACCAACTGCAATGCCAAGATATGCCAACTGTGACACACGCGATGCAAAAATCAAATGCACAACACAAACGAGTCAATGGGAGGCGAAGGAGAAGGAGGAAAGACAGAGATAGATACCTTCACAGTAAGCACATACAGAGAATCTACATTATCTCATCCTGGTCTATTTTACTATCAATTAGTCAGCCATTAATCTTTTTGTTAATAAAATTTCAGTAATTTGTGAAAAATGTCCAAATCACAATTTCCACACAATTTCCACAGTTTCATCCGTAAAGACCTTTATGAAGACATGTATTGCAGGACGTTCTAAAACAACCTGACATGTTGACTCAGTGTGGGATGTTAATGGTAGTGACTGGGTGAGAACACAGAAGTGTGTAAAGGTTGCATCTCGGCCCGTGTGCCGCTGAAGGAGCTGTGGGCCTGTGATGGACTTGCGTGGCAGAGGAGAAACGTTCCACCTCTCCCTGCTGATTTCTCCTCTCCTCCTCTCTCCCCCCCGTTCATCCCGTGTTAGTGTCACTGAGGTCTGCCCTGCAGCCTGCCTGCATGTGAGGAGGATTTTGTCACTTTCTATCAATTGGTCCCAACCCCCCATGACAAATACACACACATCCTCCCCGTTTCCAGACACAGTTACATAACGGCACGAGGATTTCTGGGCTTCACTCCCCCTCTTGTGCTGTCACTTTTTTCTCTCTCTCTCTCTTACTTCATCTTCTCCCATCCACACACACACTTTCTCCACACTTGCCATATGCCTAACACACACCTTCCATCACACACGCCACACAGGCTGTTGTGTAATTCGCTGGGGTCTCGATCCCTCTCTTATCTCAGGTTTTTCTACCACAGGATTCCGACTGAAGGGAATGTATGTAGATGCTGACAGTCTTGACTGGGACTCAACTGCCCCCTGTTGTCTCAGCAGAGAAACACATGTCTTGGTCGCTGCAGAGCAATTAATTTCTCACATTCAGCCTTTCGATGCATATTTACTTTAACACATTTAGTGCTCAAGAGAAAAGCTGTTAATAACCGATATATATATCTGTTGCAGATTAACGCATGATATTTTTTTAAATGAGGTTTAGATTTTGACATCTGAGCAGCCAAACATACAGCATCAGTCTTATGTGTCCCTGGCATAAAAACAATAAATTGGCTGCCCTCTGCTGTCTGGTCAATGACACCACACTTCTCTGTTCACTCACCACTGAAGAAGCCTCATTTGATTAAACTTAAACAGCTCTTTTGAAAATTAGATAGGGACTGGACATACATAGGTAATGATGTATGAGCTGTATTGATCTGCACTGTACTGATGGTTCCCCGTTTGACAGAAAAATGAATAACAGGGTGAGCGATGGCGGAGGAGATATGGCATTTAATGGCTTGCTAGATTAGAAATCAATGGCTCTTCTGAGGGAGAAAATTTCAGTCGTTTAATGGCATTACAGCAGGAGGAGGAAGGACAGATGGGCAAGAAGACATACAGTCGAAAGGTAAGTGGAAGGTTAAAGACTTTTCCTACTTCCACAGAATAGTAAAGACTGTAAACAATATAGACTTATTTTCTTTATCATTATTTTTCTGGCAGTTAAGAAAAAGAAACTGTTCTAACTGGAAATGATAGTTTTCCACTAACAGATGTTAATTAAGCTGTGATTTTGGAAATCTGCTGCCAGTTTCATATCTGAAAGGTAAATAAGCATAAGGCAACAATTTTGTGTTTTGTGTCATGTTTTTTTAATGATTTAGTGCTTTAATTATCAGGTTTTCAAGATGTTTCAAGAGCTGCCTCACTTGCTACTGTTAGATATTATTTTCTTCCAGCTGAGCAGCCCCTTCATTTTCATTTTAGTGTCCATCAAAATGAAGCTCATTCAGTATTGACATAACGACATCTGTGTCTACCTTTCCAGTGTGAGCATAGTCACAACCCTGATAAATTCATATACAGTGTGGAATTGAAACACAGATGTTAATCAACAACAGTGCAACAACTGGGACACCTGATAAAAAGAAGAGCAAGGTGCTGTGAAAACAATCCACTCGCCTCCATACACACCTCTCCCACCACTGATACCATGCACAAACACACAGAGTCATGTTCCCATCACTTCAAAGGACATTACACCGACTTACATTCATTACCTGGAGACTTAACCTAAAACTCACCCTAACCAGAAGTTCACTAACACCAACCTTAACCAAAGATGCATGTAATCATCATGTCCTTATAGATCTATGTTGTTATTTTGTTGTTCTGGATTTGTAGGGAAGATGCAGCCGGTCAACTATTAAAGGACACAAAAATCAGGCATGTAACTGACTGACCCGTGTTCAGATTCCCAGCCTGGCTTTGATAATGTGGTTGGGAAAGAGTCGAGACAAGAGCATGCTTCTATGAATCTCACACAGGTAAATGCTGAGCACAAAGAGCACCATAAAGTCCTAAAGACCTAAGGTAATATATATAATTTATATCCCATTTAACAGCTATGAACCCTAAGATTTTGACTGACTATCCTTTTGTTTATCGCAGCCTAAAATTACATAAACTTTCGAGTTTACCCTTTTGCAACCTGAAGGTATGTCTGCTTCTCAGTGTGCACAACAGGAGGCAGACAAAATACCACAGCACTTCATGAAGAAACTTTGCAGTAACAATCACTACAAACACTGTTACAAAGGTTCTTCATTAGGCTGAATGTCAAAGCCAATTAGCAGTATTTGGCAGTAGAAAACTAGCATGATATGTTTGAGTATTTTCAAAGCAACACAAGGCAGCTAACAAAACACTAATAAACAATGATACAGTTGATCTTTGCATTGTAGAGTTTGCAGCACTACAGAGTCCCTTTTCATTAAATGTTAACATTGTTGTTGCAGCTCTGTATAAAAGTCATTGATAAGGAGAATTTAGCCATTATTCAAACAAAACCTCACATCTCAAACCTATTCTCTTTTAGTGACAGCCAACAACAACACATGCAATGTTAAAAATACACGAGTGTCACATTTCTCCTTTCATGAGAAGAAAAGCTGGGACCACACAGGGCTTTCCGCAGATTGATAAATACCCCATAAAAATCCTAATCAGGTGTCCGCACTCTTCCCAGGATTGACTGAAACAGCCACTTCACTATTTTAATCCTACAATAGGAGTCATCCACAATAGGCCTTTGTGACTCGATATCTGTGTTCACCATCGGACTGAACCTCGATATCAAAGAGGTTGTCTATTATTTACATGGCATTCATTACAGCACAGGGACAGAAATGCCTGAATAAACACACAAACAATCCTCGGTCTGGTCAGCCAACAGCCCATTATCACGGGAGCACAATCGCTAGATGCTGCCGCTGGATGAAGATTGAATAAGAGTGAATAATAATATAAAATAATAAGAAGAAGAAGAAGAAGCAAATACAAACAAATACAGTATTTACTTGTGACTGAGTAAGGTTTGCTTACTTAATATTTCCCAGATGTTTTAGGAATTTATTCATCTTCAGTTATAATCAATGGGCTTGAGGCTAAGAGTCACAGACAGACTGGGGAAGTCCGAAAATCCTGAGAGATGAATTAAAGTATTATTTGGTTTTGTTGTCAATAGAGAAAAAAATAAATACAGAATATTGCCATCCTTATCCTTTAATAATGCAGAGGTCTGATCTGCTCTGCTCGGGGTTTGATGGAAAAAGGCCAGAGTAAACAAGCTGAACACAGAGTAATATACTGTTTAAATTAGAGTGAAAGAAGGTGCATGGGAAAATCGTGTTATGCTCCGATTCCATTTGTTCGCTGACACACACACATAAATCGTTCTGTACACAGATTCAGAATGTGTTTTAGAAATTGACCAATACACACTGAGAGGCAAAGGCACAAATACACATGCTAATTCTTTTCTCATAAATGGGCAACCCAGGGAGAGGAAAAATACAAATCTGTATTTTTGCAGCCGTCATGAGGTTATTAGGTTGTGCTGTGGTTGTGATTATGG
This sequence comes from Holacanthus passer, assembly GCA_025331565.1. NCBI lineage: Eukaryota > Metazoa > Chordata > Actinopteri > Pomacanthidae > Holacanthus > Holacanthus passer. The sequence goes on from JAFREQ010000028.1 coordinate 4,533,508, forward strand.
TTGTTGTTGTTGTCGCTGTGCTCCCATGCTGTGTCATTGTCTTCTGCATTTGCCCAAAAGGAAACAGAACATCCTGACACAGATATAACCTCAGCCAAGTCGGCCTCTCTGCTTGTGGACCAAAACACTGGAGGACAAACTGTGTTATTAACATCAAATATCTGTGTCTTTAGATCCGAGCCCTTCTGCTATAATAGTTTCTGTTGGTACATTAATAAAAAATAAAAACCACAAGTACATACAGTACGTGGCTGGAAACCGCAGGAGTCAAGGCCGCAGAGAGCATCAATAATAGATGAGAAAAGATATCAACCAAATTCACCCAAAATAGTTCAGACATACATGTGGAGGTCTGCTCACTTGTGGAAAAACCAGAGGCCAAAGGATTTAAGTAGCTTAAACTCTCATTTTAAAGCTGCTCTGATCAATATTCTTTAAAAATGGATCAAATGACTATGTGTGATGGTGACAAGACAGAGATTATCACTTGACTCTGAACTCTCTCCTTGACAAAGCTTCTTTAGCATCTTTCAGCTCATTGTTTTGGTTTTACAGCCAACAACTGTACTATTCAGAAAATCTCTGCGTTCTCATCAGCTTTGTTTGTGTTTTTTTTTTTGGCAAACAAGCTCTTATAAAACATTTAGTGGCCAGAGAACCAAATATGTCCCTCCAGAGTTGCTTGAGACCAGAAAGAGCTAAAGGAAAGTAAATATGGGACATTTATAAGGTGGACAGAAATATGACTTCAATGAATGTTTATGTCGTTCCTTGTCTGCTATGTTAATAAATAAGCAACTGTTTGCTAACACTAACTTTACAAAAAGTGAAAATGTGCATTTATTTCTGTTGGTCAATGCACATTATCCCTGTCAAATAGACTAATGAAAAACATATGACAATGTTGTCTCTTCCGCTGCACCCAACAGGTCAAAAAGACAATTAATGTGGACTTTAATAATAATAATGTTGAAAATATGAGGTTTCTGAATGACATGGAAGTTTCAAAGACTCTCTGCTTTGCCAGCTGCAAGGTGAGAAACATGCAGCCCGTTCTGAGCACCATCTGCAGCCGATTCCACTGATCTAACGAAGACACATCTCTTTACACCGCTGCAAGGTCAAGGGCAGGGAGGGCACTTGGCAGCCAGACGAGGATCTTCCTTCCTGCTGCAGCCAGTCATCAACAACCACAGCGTCTGGCTGAGCTCACACCTCACACACACCCTCCAGATCAATAGAAACAGGATCACGGGTCCTGGCCAAGGGGGGCAAAATCTGACATTGCTCTGGGCCACCAGCTAAAATAAGAACAAGACTGAATGCGGCTTTGGTAGACAATGGAATTATTACGCAGCAGGAACATGCCAACAGTGGCATTATTACTGTGACAGATTCAGACCACAACAGAAACACATTCAGAATCCTTTTCTACACACTCCTTTGAGTAGGAATTGTATTTACTCACACCCTCTCCCTCTCTCTCACACTCTCACACACACAGAAAATGAAAGGATATCAGCTGTACTGCTATACCCATCACGAGGCACTAGACCTGCAAAGATTAGTCATTTGGTTGATAGACAAAAAAAAAATAATATTTTGATAAAGGATGAATGATTTGAGTCATTTTTCTAGATAAAATTCCATGTATTCTCTAATATCACACAATATTTGCTTATTTTTCTCTGAATATTTGCTTAAAACAAGTAATTTGTCACCTTCAGTTCTGGGAAATTCTGATGGACATTTTTCACTTTCAATAAAACAACTAATAAAGGTATAATTTCCAATACTGTAAAAACACAGGCACCCCTTCTATTAAACAGACACGTCTCCACTGGTGGAACAGGCAGCTAAGCTGACAAAGATGGCGACCATGAGTTTTGGGGATAACGTTAGAGGACTAGTAAAAATAGAAAAATGCCCCTGTTTGGGAGAATTTTGGCTTTAGTCCTGATGATAAAGATGCACTAGCCAAACCCAGCAACCAGCAAGCAGGTATGAAGAAATGGATACTAGTCAAGCCTAGTTGTGTTTAAGCAATAGCAATAACAATTTGCAATAAGAAAGTTGTTATATACTACTACTGTATACTATTTGGCTCCTACAGTACGTACACTGTGGTGTACAAGCCTGATGTTCATCCATGGTTTTCTTTTTGTTATATTACAACAATTTCAGGCCAAACACAGTACAAATTACAGCAAGGAGAAAATCTCACACCATCCCAGCACGAGATTGATTTCGTAATGGTACTTGCTTGATCTGAAGTGTTTTCAGCTCAGTGTAAAACCGTTTGTGAGAAAACACTGGTGAAAATGTACTGTGTCGCTATGGCAACCGGTAAAGTGGATGCGGAGGCATCAGTCTCCACGAGGCTGCAGCTCAGACGGAGCACAGCGTATATGAGGGGAAGTCCTTCGATAAAGCCTTCCCCGCGTCTTAAGGGGAACACGACGAGATTTGTTCCTACCGAGCCACACAGCCATCTTTTCTGCCCAGAGGAATGACTGACACGCTGGGGTTTTCAAGTGATAAAATGCTGAGGAGGCATTTTTATGTTAATTCACCTGCACAGTGGATTGCAAAGGCTTTCTGTAGCCCCATGTAGCATTGAAAGGAAGGGCTGGACCGGCAATTAAAAGCTTTCATTCCTCACCTCAGTGACCAGCTGGTTTAATAGTGGAAGTCTGTCAGCACTACTGAACACTGGCACAGCAGGAATGATGTTAGGACGAGGGACGACATCTAATATATCCAGTGAGAAGGTAATTATATACCATAAAGTGTGAGGACTGAAGGTAGTGGTGTAAGACCAGAAAAATGCCTCTGTGACAAAATGTGTTTTCTAGTGTTTATTACTGTTCCAACAAAGCTGGTCCCAGCGTTTGACCGATGAACAAAGAATTAAACTGAATGCTACTGATTAGATTTCAGAGCAAAGCAGAGAAACTAAGGAGCAGCAAATCTCCAGCTGCAATAAAGGAATTTATGGGAATCGAGGGAGCCTGGTCAATTAATCTGAAATGTTATTAATGTAGCCGCCTTCATGGGTTAAACACAGTATGAAATGTATTGATTCATTTTGCAGATAAATCTTTATTTGCACTTGACTGGACCTGAATGATTGCACTTTTTCTAATGCTAATCATCGGTAATGGTAAAGGCTTCCATTCCTGGCCCAGCGGGAATTTCCACCGCCATTTGTTCTGCACTGCTGCGCTCAGTTCACACAATGACTGACAGGACCTTGACTGTTTCAATCAGGTGAGTTGGTGACGGGATTGAACCACAATGGTGCCGGTTCCCAGAAGACAGGGCTGGGAGGAAATTGCCATTAGAGACGAAGGTTTGACCAACTGTGTTTCTATTCACTGTGAATCAAATTCATCCTCATGGTGACCACAGGAATTGTATTTACAACTCAGCCACAAAACAGAGAGTCAGATAACACACTTTGCATGCCGTCACCTTATAAAATCTGTTGCTAGTACAGAATAGACGAAGACAAGCCACAAGGTTGAAACGCGCTTGACATTGACATTTTCCTTTTCAACAAGAGGGAGGCAAGTGATTCCTCTGCTCACTTGTGGTTTCGAGTGGCACATCAACGCACAAAGGACGACATCTTGAATGATCAAATATAAGAAAGCACATATAAACACCACAAATCAGGCCAAGTTAAAAACGAGAAATGAACAGCATAAGGTAACTGAGGGATTCCTAAGGAAATAAACTGATGCCCTTCAGAGTGACCACTGATGGCTTGTGCAATAGAGATAAACACATATTTGAATGCATGCAACATGGTGAGCACAAAATTAATAGACCATATGAGAACAAAGCAAAATATTCTCATTTCTTTGTGAACACAGACATGAACATGCATGCAATGCAACTTCCAATATTTTGCACAATGCACCTGCACAAAATAAACAAACCATATGAAAACAAAGCAACATATCTCTCTGTCTTCGTCAATATAGACATGAACATACATGCAACTTGGAATATTTTGCACAATGCACCTGCAACAATAAAAATAATGCAGGGAAAAAGGGACATTTGTGCTCTTTGCAGTGTCTCTGTTATTGGCCCTATGTGGCCATTAAGGATTCATCTGTGGAGTCTGGCACCAGCTCTGCTAGCACATAGCCCTCCGCTAACACACAGGGTGAATGAAGCCGGTAAGTGTCCGCCTACCTTTCAGCACCACCACGACCTCGGTCCCGGCTGCATCCTCCCCCTCCGCCCCGCCGCCGCCGCCGGTCGGGGGCTCGTCGCCCTCGAACAGCTGGTTCACCTCCCCCTGGATGTCTGAGGGGCGCCGGTCGCCGGAGCTCTTGGACACGGTGAACCTCTGGCTCATGGTTGTGGCCGGTGAGACAAGCGGCGGCTCTTCTTCAGACAAACACAGCGAATATTTCTCTGTGTCTTCTCTCGTTGTTGTAGTCCAGCTTCACCGCCTGCTAAGTTTACTGTGTCCGGTCCTTTGTCCGGTAATCAGATGTGTGATGATGCCGAGCGGAGCTTCTCATCAACCGGTGTCTGCTGGCCGCCGCACACCTGGGTCCTAGAGCCGGCACCTCAGGGTCTGAATGTAAACACACTGATTGAGCTTCATGAAAATAAATTCTGCAAACTATTTTTTCTTTTGCAGCTTTTTAAGTGATAGCAGCCATCTGCATGTCTGAGGTGGAGTTTCTTTGATTCTGAGTTGATTCTCTGCTGCAAAGTTCAAATGGTTTTTCCACAATAACAGTTTAATTTTAAAAGACAAAAAGATAAATGGAGAACAAATCTTAGAGATGCATTAAACAAATCCTGATAAACAGCAACTGGTTGCTGTCAGAGCTGGATAATGAATCAGAATCAATTTAATTGCCATGTTTTCACATAAGAGCAATTTGACTTTTGGTGCATAACAATCAGGGCCGTTTCTTGCTTCATGGGGGCCACATGCAAGATGCTGTTTGGGGGCCCCTAGTTTGTCAAACTATGATGGAGAGATTACTAACCCTTTCGATGGTCCACTAAGATGCCACAATCTATTACACTTCACAAGCAAAACAGGCTACAGTCATAAAAGCCTCTCATATTACAATTAAACATCTTTAATTGAGCCACTCAGGCAAGTTAAACTGATAAAAACGATAATACAAGGAAAACAACAATCCTCTATACGTCAATAGATAAAACAAATATTGAGTGTTTTTAAAAAATGTTTACTTTAAGTTAAAAATACAATGACAGAGCAGACAACAACAACAACACTCCCTCCCTGCTACAATCTGAATAACCGGCTCTGGGCTCAGTCAGTCAGTCAGTCAGTCCCATGGCAAGACAGCACAGTCCTTTCACATGTGACATGTTAATTTTATTTTAACCAACTTTCAGGAAGCAAACACCAAAGCTGGGTTGATGACGAACAAATTCTGGCCAGCTAGCTAACAGTTATCCGTGGCTAGCCGAGCTAGCTAGCTAGCAGGACAAATAAAAAAAACTTGCTAAAAACTCGGCGTTACACCTCCCCCCATCCACCCACATCACGAACTAATGCCTTACCTTTATCCTTTGTACGTTTTTCTTCCTCCATTTTCTTCTTCTTCCGTTTTTCTGCTCCACCAGGATAATTTCTTTTAGATGCCATTGCGGCGTTTGCTTTGTTTAACACGCTCACTAACGGTAATGAAGGGCAGCTGTCAATAATTCCCATCGCACCAGTCAGCGGCCGCCACGTCACTCAGCAGGTGACAGCGCAGTCCAATGATTAGGACTTAATTATGCCACAAAAACACCAGCCACAGCTTATCGTTGCAGTTTATTTTATCTATATCCTACATTTATTTTTTAAGCATATAAAGGAAATAATAAACACATGAGATAGCTGCAGATAAAGACAGGTCATTTTAATTGACAATAAAAATCTATCTAAAACGTACCATATGTACCATATATTCTTTCAACAACAATACTACTACCACTAATAATAATAACATTTTTTTAAATAATAATAATGATAAACTTTATTAGTATGGCGGCACCTTTCATACAGGAAGTATGCAGCTTAAAGTGGTTTACAACAAAGACAAAGTGCTGCACATAAAAAAGACACACCATGAACATAAAATAGAGATTTTAAAAATTATGGAAAATCAAGTAATAATAGTAAATTATAATAGCAGTAATAAAATAGTAAATTAAAAGCTGTTCATTTTCATTCACACCCTCTCCCTGTGCAAAGCATTCACCAAGTACCGTGCAAAATTTACACTATACTGTACAGGAATATTTAAAATGCTACCACTAAATTTCAATTTTCAGCTGCCTGGACTGCTCTGATTTAACTGAAAATGTGTTAGTGAATAAGCACCAGTACAACACAGTCTCAGCTCATATTATAACAGCCAGAAACTGCTTCGTTACTTGATTTTGAGGCCCAGTCTTGTTTAACATAACTAAAATTCTTTCATCAGTGTCGACAAAGAGTAAGTTCAGTTCAGTTGAGTCTCGTCCATATGTCTCCCAGATATCCTGTGTTAGAGCATACAGTAGAGTGTGTTCTTCATTTTGTCTGCCAGACTAAACACACACACTGTTCTCATACAAAGCAGATTGACGGATATCTGGGCTGATATCTTGGCAGGTCTTGTATCTTGTTCCCTCTTTAGATCATTACTTCTCAATCATCTCCCTACAGTCAGTATCCCCTTGTTTCTGCATGATCTCAGATACAGGTGAGTTCATGACTTGGTTCTCTTTACTAGCTAATTCAAGAACATGCCACAAGAGGTCACGACGCTGCTTCATCTTGGTCAAAAACCTGGCTTGCTTTTCTCTCGCTGAAGCTTGCACTGAAGGGAGTCCTGCCTCCATCAGGCAGGTTCAGTTAGCTGTGGTAGACCTCACCCCAAGTAGGTGTTCCACCTCAGTCATGTAGAGAGATTCAACAGATTAAGATATACAGTCACTTTTAACCAAACCTCACACACATACAAAACAGCTGATGAGAAAGCAACCTTTAGTTTGACCCTTATACACATTATAGTTGGCGGATAAGAAGACAAATTGTGCTTTGTCTTCTCTTTTCCTTGTAGGAGAAGTGAGTTTCGATGGTTCAAGATATGTATCCTGTCACACTGCCTCATAAACCTATTAAGCTGAATAGGCTGTCTCTCTTCCTCAGATCCCAAAATAGCCGTAAACTTTATTCTTCATTAATAAACATGCCATATTCATCACTTTATTCCTCCAAAACTTTCAGTTTCTCAGCCAGCCTTTCTCTTGATGTTGCCAGGATAACAGTGTCACCCATCAGCACTGAAACATGGAGCCAATTCAAAAATCCATCATCTCCACATTGTTGTCTAATCTTTCTAATAAGCATGTCAACAAACATCACAAACAGGAAGTAGAATGGAGATCCTTCCTCAGCCCAATGGAGGATGTTAGTGTGGTGGAGCCCAGGATACTTGTTGGCCCTCTTGTGACCCTGCCATAGGCCTGGGAAAGGTCTATAAAAGCAATGTACAATTGAAGCTTTTTTCTGACACAATTTTCCATCATAGTGTCACAATGTGTTCAATGCAGCGCCTTCTGCGTTGGGCTCCTGCCTCCATGTAAGACTCCATCAATCTATTATTCAACACAATCATACAACTGTCATTACAATTATCACAATCAAAGTGTTACCTTACTTATTTTACATTTATGGCACTTTTGAACTATTATACTGATGTAGGTTTGTAATTATGCACATCATTGTGGTGTTTGCATAAGAGTTATATTTACATTTACAGCAGTTTTTAATTATTTAGACAGTTCTTAACTACTATCAAACAGTTTTTCTTAACTTTGCACTGCCGTATTAATTTTGCAGTTCTTGGGCTGATTTCTACATGGTTGCACACATGCACTTCATGTAGTCTTGTGTAGATTTATGTTGTCTCTTGTTATGTAGACTCTTGTGTTGTTCTATGTAGCACCATGGTCCTGTTTCGTTTTCACTGTGTACTTACTGTACATGGTTAAAATGACAATAAAGACAGTCTACAGTTAATTGTAATAAAATTGATTACGTTATTTAAAAAAAACAAAACAGTTGTACCTTAGTTGTTAAGTTTGAGAGTCTGTAACTCAAAAATAGTAAATCAAACAGCAATCAGTTCCCTTCAGAAAATTACATCTTAAAAAGGAAAGCACCATTTCACAAGAGCATGATCGGTGTGAGTGAATATTTATTACAGTAATCCCCTCAGTGCATTCACCACAGTTGCTTAAGCGATTCAAAGGCAGCACGAGGGTAAGAAAGAAAACTTTCTACAAGACACTTTAGGGGCTCTGCATAACTGGTTTTCAGTCTTTGGTAGATTTGGGATGATACTGCCGAAGTATCAAAATCAGCGTTGGCATCGTCAAGTGACGTGCAGTTTTCATAGTCTGTGCAGGAATCAAGAATAAAATTAGAAAAATAACAGCACTGACAAATGCATTGCATACTGTAGTGTACAAGTAATACTACGGCACTGAGAGAATAAAATGGTAGGTGTCACTATCACGGTACAGACTCATTGTGTTTTCATATATTCACATGTAAAGATCTTACCATGATCTGAGTGTAAGACCTGCGGCCTGTACCAGCCGTGACACCGTGTCTGTGTCTCAAACTCCGTCAGCTCAGCAGCAGTGACAGTCTTCCTCCTACCTGTTAAAGAGGTGACACATTTCAGATGAAAGTTGTGTGATCAAATGATGAGGCAATATGGTGATGCTATCTCAAACGCTATAGTTTATACATATACATGAAGATAAAAATACAGCTATGACTTGGAATTGTACAGTATAATATTTTTAGGGCGGTCAGTGTTTTACCGCTTTGGTCCAGACTAATATTTCTCAACAACTATCAGATGGATAATAAATATTGTTTAGACATTCATGTTTCCCTCAGGAGGAATTGTAATAACTTTGGTGATCCCTTTATCATCCCTTTTTCATCTAGCGCCACCATCAGGTCAAAATTTCAATTTGTCTAATTCTTTGGTTTGTGACCAAATACTTGCAAAACTGATGACGTTTCCATCAGCCTCAGCTCTACAGGTGCTTAGTGCTAATTAGCAAACATTAGTATCCTAATGCACGTGAGAAGGTGAACACAGTAAACATTACAACATTACATAACTGTTTGACATCAGCATTGTCATTGCGAGCATGTGTGTTCTGGTATCAAGGTATCAGGTATCATTACAGACATCTGGATTACAGTTTTCTAGATGTAGCTCCAAATGGAAATCATGAATTATGAATGATCTGAAGCAAGGCATTAGTCTCTCTGGTGAGCCTTCCTGTTAGTGTCATATTAAGCTATATTTTAATTTATATTATTGGAAATATTATTGCACATTTAAGATATCATCCCTTGTTCTCCTTACTAAAGAGCATAATATTTGCGATAGGGCCATCCTCCTTCACAACAATGCAGTCCGGACACCCACTTTGCAGCAGTACATCTGGATCACCAGTTGGGGTATCTGTTGAAAAAAGTGTGGATGGTAATAACACATTAAATGGTTTACATCAAAACTATAACATCATAATACCATTAGCACTACGTCTGAATTGAAATGTTACAAATATAAATATCATTATTAACATGTTATGAAAACTACATGAGAGAATAAAACCAGATTAAAAAGTCACAATATAGAAAATATCATTAAAAAACATGTTGTAGTGTTGTATTTGTAGTGTCCGAAAATTATTCCAAACAAGAGGGCTTAATTGTATCATAGGTTAGGAACTATATCTGCATTGTTTATAATCTCTAATAACACAGAATGAGAGCATGTAAATGAGCTAGAGAGACAGAAACACACAAACAAAACTCTTACTGTTGCGGTCCACGGAAAACATGTTGTTGTTCACATAGAAAAAGGGCTCAGTTTCAGTTGTGCAATATCCATATCTGCAAAGGATTTATTCAATTATTTTTATTAAAATTATTAAAACCACTGCTAAAGAACAACTATACAGGACATGGTGAGATATGTTGCACAAATACAATTCATGACAACAAATTAACCATTCTAGTATAAAGTATAAAAGTATAAAAGATTGCTTACATTTTCATCTTAAAGTTGGCATCATAGATGTTCGGTATGCCCTTTGAGGCAATATCTGCTTCAACACTTAGCAAAAGAGAATTCAAGAAAGCTGTGACCAAACACATTTCCGAGGACATGGCTATGAGGTACCAATGGCCAGACAACTGAAAAAAAAAAATTATTTATTTTATTGTGACACCTTTTAGGTACAAATGCATTCCGTATGTCCAATTTAGTTTTGTCTGACAAATCATTTTTGAAAAATACTAAGTTAATTATTAAAATTGAAAGACACTTACATCTGGACCTTTGTCCACTGGCTTCAGCAGCTTGTCACAAGCCAGTGACGCAGACTGGCACACTGAGGCGAGACTCAGCACAACAGCAACACCCAAAGCCTTCATCGTAGCTCTGATGCCTCTTTGTCTCTCTCCGTCTGTCTTATATGAACATCACCGACCAATTATTTTTGTGCCTCACCTACCCACCCCTGTCTAAGAGGGTGCAATGCCAACTGAACTGAATGTTAACCCTGAATGTTTACTTATCAAACAAACTGGCATGTAGCCACTGCAATGGCCAAAATAGGGAGAAGGGAGCAGGAGTCGATGAGGGGTTGTGTTTTTTGTCTCTTTTGCAGTTTTATAACAGCATAGTGTGTGCATCAATACTTGCATGGTCCAAATTTGGTCAACTAACAGCGTGTCCTAAATCCATACTCCACACTGGTTCTAAGGTAGTTTTGAGTGTGTCATGTTCACACTGGAAAGAGGACAGAATGAAGTATACTCAAGTATACCACGCAGCATACATACTAAATATGGGTGATTTTTGAGTGTGCTGTTAAGATAAGATAAGATAAGATAAGATATACCCACTGTGGGGAAATTCTCAATACTATCAATCACTAATCAATATACTATTCACCTGCACTGCAATGCATAAAGAAAATTAAATAAACTGTGGATGGTGGTGGAACACCCCCAGAAAGATGTAAAAGTTTTAAATCTTAGTTTGTCTGTAGTTGTACACTATGAGGACCAGTATGTAGTAAATACTGTGTGTAATATGGATGTAGAACACAGCATAAGTCCTGCTAGCGGCTGTACTTACTCACCCCTATTCCAAAAAAGTTGAGATGCTGTTTAAAACATAAATAAAACAGAATGTGATCATTTGCTCATCCTTTTTGACATATACTCGAAACAGTACAAAGACAATATATTAAGAAATCAAAATAATTTTGAGGGGGGGCATGCCCCTGAAGCCCCCCACCAAGCTCAGTTTTTGGACCTTGGTATTTCTAAAACCCTGCGTACGGCCCTGGTAGCTAACGTTATCTTTTGTATAGGCTTTGCTGTGTAAAGTTATTGTTAGTGAGACAATGCGTCACAGTGCAGTTGCACATTACGCTAGATCATATGTGCACAGGTGTCAGAGCAATACCTGATATTTACCATGAGGGAATGAAAGTGGAAAACAACATAAAACCTATTGGTGTGAGAAACGGAGATGATGGATATGCGCTGTAACAGTCCAGCAGAGAAGAGAGGAGGAGAGGAAACAGCTCTCCATGCGCTGAGAGACATGAGGGTGAGCGAAGCACAGTAAAGCACCCAAATAACAATCACTCTGACAAAACACTCAATACAGAGTGAGTCATAGAAAAATGAAAACATCCCGCGGATAGAAATGAATGAAAGAGATGGGGGAGTTAATAGATGATTAGAATAGTTATAATTATAATTAGAATAACTTCCCTTTCAAATCAAACATCTTAATCATATCAAAGTATTGTTCTTGTAGCTGCGCTTATGACATTTTTTGACATAAACATAGCTTAACCATGTCATGGGGTATGCTACAAATATTACTGGGGCCACCACAGGAAATTGCAGATGAACATTTAATATGTAGGAATTCACATTATAGACACTGACTACCTGTGTTAACATTTGGCCACAATATAGCACATTGACCACACGCAGTCCAGACATATGCTAGGTTTTTGACCTGGTCTTGTTTCCCTTTTTTGATCTGCAAACCTGAACAAAACCTTTGGTCTGCAGCATTTGTTACCATGACAACTGAGATCAGAGTAAACTTGACCTATCACTGTGAGACCGACCAACCCCGAGCTCCTCTGTATGCAGACGCTCTTTATACAACGTCACCTTCCTCTGAGTGTCTAATATTGGCGTGGATGGGTTTACATTGGAGTGAGATGAAAGCCCAGTGCGTCTGAAGCCTCGACCTGTGAATGAGAAACACGGTCCGTGTTGACAGACGGCCTGTAGCCTGCATGATAATCATGTAGACATTATTAGACCAAAATATCCTGAGGTGTAGGACAGAAGGTCAAGCATTGTAATGATCAAGTTGACAGGCCAAACTTTGGAAAGACATCCAGGGTCGGCTCTTATACTCTCTCACCAAGTCAGACTTTACACTTTATTGTAGGGAAAATTCCTTTACACAGCACTGTACCCATCAAACAACACACAGCAGTGACAGACAGTGACAGACAGGAGTACAGACTCAGGCCAGTTCAGCAAGGCCTGCCAGAGACCAGTTATCTTGTGTGCAGTGCATGTGAGCTTTGACCTGATTATTCAAGGATAACATGTTAAAGAAGCAGGTGGAACAGTGCAATAGACTGAATGATGCTCTGGTACAACAATAGGAGGAGATGGATGACAACATGGAGTCTTTTGATTTGCTGATGACTAAATTGATCTCTCCTTTTTTGTATGCCATGAGTGTGCTGGTTGAAGCTGAGTCTATTGTCCAGTGTCATCTCTGAGATGAAGATGGGAATCCTCGTATTACTGGGTAAAGTGTTGGGACAGTCCAGTATTTCAGGTTGAGGGATCTGAGGGATGAGCAACATTTTTTCTCAAAGTCCTTGAAATTTATCTTCATTTCAAAAATGCTTTACAGAGTTTTCATTTTAATCTGTGGAGAAACAGTGGACAAAGACAAAATGAAGGAAAAGCAGAAATGAGTCTTGATTTTCTTGTCATTTTCTTTTTTTAAAGCATACAAAAGACCCCAAAATTTTTTCCAGATTGAATATAATAGGTATTTACATGGAATATGTACGTGGACCGGACTTCAATAACTTGATGAATCACAAATCATGGCAACAACAACAAATGTTGTTTTGTGCATTTGCAGCATGTTTCTGGATTTGGTTGTGTTGTCTGAAGTGCAATGTGTTGAGCTCTCAGGGCCACCGTATAAATTGTAAAAATATGGATCTTGGTCCTGAAGCTCTAAAACCTTTTTCAAGAGGATATGTGGTCAAACAGTTTTCTTGTTGAATTAAAGATCAAGTGTCATGCTGGAGGGGATTGACATCAGACAGAGAGATTTTTCACAACCTGGAAATCCAAATATTATTCTTAATAATGGTTTTTTAACTCATCTATAAATTATTAGTAATATTGATTAAAAGGGTGCCTCTACTCAAAAGTACCAATTCAGCTGGTTATTGTGTGTGCACCTTCACCTTCACAGACAAAGCTTGCGTTGACAAAAAAATAGAAGCATAAATAGAAGTGGAAAAATAATTTCCTGCTAACATGTGTAGTAGAATTTGCAATGCGCCACCTGATCAGCATAAGCAGCATCAGCTGCACCAACCAAGCCACTTTCGGCACAAGTGGTTCTGTATGGAGGCATATAGTTTCTGAGGATGTGGCTTTGCGGCTTCCGCTGCTTTGGCCACATGGCGTGTTGTTAGCAATGAATATAAACAACTGCACCTACCTAGAGTTGCATTTTTTGTCAGACCTATAGCTATATCGTGCAAACTGTGTATTATTAAAGAAAAAAGGTGCTAAAAGGCTGATGACTTCCTCAGAGCTTTCACACACGCATATAGCACAGCACATTCAGGCTCAGACTCACATTCAGACACCATCAACCATCAAACGTTAGTCAGATAAGAAGCACAATGGCTGTGGGAGAAGTGATCTACACATTATTGGAGGTGCTCATTGCTGTCAGCTGCTGTCTTGGTAATATGTTGGTTATTTTGGCGCTGTGGACCAGTAAAAGCATTCAGCAGCCGACCTTCTGCCTTATTGTCTCTCTGGCTGTGGCTGACTTTATGGTTGGCTGCCTGGCCATACCGCTGGCCGTGCTGGTGGACGGACGAATGGAGACTTCATTCCACGGCTGTCTCTTCATCAGCTGTGTGGTCATCCTGCTGACCCTGGTCTCAGTCTTGTCTCTCACGGCTATTTCAGTGGACCGATTCCTCCGGGTCTATATCCCTCTCAGGTAAGCTTACTAAGACATACAAATGCTGTTTGGTTCAATGTGCAGTAATATCTGGTGCTAAAACTACACGCATATTTTTCAACTTTATGTTTTTATCAGTTTTATAACACAAACCATTTATATGGCTTGAACCACAAAAATGCTTTAATTTACATCACTATAGCAACTATTTTACTCTTATTTTTGTTAAACTACTTTGAATTATTCATTTAGAACTGTTGATGATACCAGGCCTTACTGCTTTTCTCTACAGGTACAAAAGGACTGTCACACAGAGACATTCTTGGCTTGTGGTGGCAGCATGTTGGCTTGTTGAAGTACCACTGAGTTTTGCTCCCATGCTTGGATGGTACAACCATGAAACCTTGTCTAACTCAGCCAACTCCACTTTTGTCTGTAGGTTTATATCAGTCATCCCCATGTCATATCTGGTGTACTTCAGTTTTTTCCTCTGCACCCTCACCCCTCTGTTGGTGATGACTGGATTGTATGGCTACATTTTTTATACTATTCAAAGAAACCTTCGAGAGAAACCGGGCAACGGAGTCCAGAACCAGTCTCAGAATTACCTAAGGAAAGAGAAACAGCTGGCAGGATCTCTGTCTCTGGTCTTGGCTCTGTTTGCCCTGTCCTGGCTCCCTCTCCACATAACAAACTGCATTGCTTACTTTGGTGGGTCGATTCGTGTACCAGATACGGTTTTCTACGTTGGCATCCTGCTTTCTCATGCTAACTCAGCCATAAACCCAGTTGTGTATGCATTCAAAATACAGAAGATCAAGACAGCGTACCAGAGGATCTGGAGACGGTTTACTGCATGTGGAGAAGAAAATCAAACATCTCAGA
The DNA here is from genome assembly GCA_025331565.1 of Holacanthus passer. Classification (NCBI taxonomy): domain Eukaryota; kingdom Metazoa; phylum Chordata; class Actinopteri; family Pomacanthidae; genus Holacanthus; species Holacanthus passer. Next base: position 4,548,747 of record JAFREQ010000028.1, read on the forward strand.
CAAGCCAGACATCTCAGACATCAATCTGAGCAGTAACATGAACAGTCTGGCCAAAAATGAATGAAGGAATATTTCCTTGTTTGTGTGTTGTGCATTTCAGTATGTATTTAGTTGTGTAATGATTGTATTAGAAACGATCACATGACCGTACTGTTTTTTCTAGTAGTGGTAGTTTGTCAGTTATGTTATCAGATACACTGTATTTTCATATGTTTGTGATTTGCTGTGAGCCCACTGTTTGTTTTTTTGTTTCAAAATTTTTCTACAGCTCTATTTAGTTTTGCATTATGTTCTCTACATATATTTAGTGTCTATTTTCTACTTTCCGTCATAAACTAAACATTTATGTGTATAGTTTAAGATTATAAACTCAGGTGGGTCTCTGAAAACTGGAACTTCCCAAAATCAGTTCTATTAAAAACATAGTTTCAAGCCTACCAGGAAGTGAGAATTTCTGCCACAAATATCTGACAGACAAAAATACTTACTACATACTACATGTGTTGTTGTAGCCAGAAGTTATAAAAAGAATTATTTAAAACGGATTTATTATCATTTTCCACCATTTAAAACGACTGATAATATGAATATAGGACAAAGTTATTATGACAAACTGTCTTTTACTGTGTACTTCTTTTCAGAACACAAAATTATGCAGGTTTACCATCTGTGATGATCTGCCAAAATGTCTTGCAGCCTAATCAATTTAGTCTGCGCTACACTTTCAAGCATCTCTCTTATAAAAGTCATCATTTGAATGGATAAAAAAAGCTTTAAGTGACAATGTGTGGACTACTTATGTGATTATAACATCTTTAAAATGATTCATCCTGATTCAAATCATTTTGTTCACTTACCATCTATTTCCATAAAGAGTACATCCCTATTAAAACTGTTCAGTGAGGTCTGTTCAGAGTAGCTGAAACATTGTTTCTGGAAAGATAATTTGCTTTTGAATTTTTAAAATGTAATTTCCAGCTAATTTCCTTTTATGTTGGCAGCAGAAATTCCAGACACTGATATGTCAGGACAAATGAAACCAAAACTATCTGCATGGCTGGAATGAAGTGAGAATCATTTTTGGGAAGTCATTCCTCTTAATAACGAGGCAGCAGATTTGGCGCACATGTTGGAAACATATGAATAGTGTGGATGGTATTAATACATTAAATGATTTCAGGTTTGCATAAAAAACTGGCATCAGATTTAATAAATGAGGATCTCAGATTAGTACAAACATTAACTGTGGTTTTCATCAGTGTACATATTCAGCCTCTAAGTGACCTCATTAAAACTGTGCAAAGCTGCTATTCATGACCTGATTACTTACAAATGTAGGTAGCTATGAAGCTATGACATAGCTCAGAAAACTGTACTCGAATTAATTACCATTCAATAAATAGAAAATTCATCATGTTTCCCCACCTGTTGATGTCACTGTACAAATTTAGTTTGAAACTGTTACTTGCTTGGATTAAAACCAAGCAAGTTTTTGTGGTCTGAGGCTGTGGACTGATCAATAATTAAAATGAATCCCAAGAAAACATTACAGGTGAGTCATTCAGTAAGTTAGTGGATGGGTAACAGCACCAAATTGCATTCAGTGTCACACACACAGGTTGAGATTTCTGGTAGAGAATATGTCAAAATATTAGTGGTTACACAAGACACTGATCCTGTACAGTTTAACATGTGGGGCAGCGACAGGTTATAATAGTTTTAGTTTATTTAGCTTATTAATTGATACACAGACGTGATCAACACATGCGCAGGAAGCATCAACGTGGTTGACATGGAAACACGTGCTGAAGCAGCAGGAGTTGGCCTCCGTGTCGTTTTTCGTGAACATCTGCATTGCGCATGTCTGCAGCCCACAAGCGTCAGAAAATGGAAACGATGAGGGGGCGGTCCGCTCTCACTGATTACAAGAACACAAATTATAAGTTTATATTATTTCTATTATCATATTTAATGGAGAACTGCGGCTAACTACTGTTAAGTGTAGCTGCCGTTAGCAAGTTAGCTCAGTTATCCGTGCAGCTAACGGCTAAGACGCAGCGGGTTGAGGAGAGTGTGGCTGCCGTTAGCAAGTTAGCTCAGTTAGCCGTGCAGCTAACGGCTAAGGCGCAGCGGGTTGAGGAGAGTGTGGCTGCCGTTAGCAAGTTAGCTCAGTTAGCCGTACAGCTAACGGCTAAGACACACGGGTTCAGGAGATGTGAGAAGCGGGGAGGTAGCCAGAGGAGGCTGTGCTGGCGGTGAAGGCAAAAGCAACAGTTCCCCGGTGCTGCGAGCTCTCAGTCCGGGACGGGTCTAAGCTACACTTAGCAACAGTTAGCAATTATTATAGTGACAAGTGAAGCTGTGTGCTAATCAGGAAACTCTGTAAATCACAGAGAGTTGAAGCAGAGCAGCCGGAGGACAAATATTTTCTCCATTAAATACGATCCGGTTGTACCGAAATCCGACGTAATTTGTGATCTGAAAAACAGTAAATTCATCACATTCAATGCCCCTTATCGTTAATGTCATTAAAAATCAGTTAATAAAGTTTTTAAAAAGTTTTGTTTGTGTTGTGATTTCTCATCATGCTCTTCTGTTGATCTGCCATCTTTGTTGCCTTTGGTACCTGTTGCCAGGTACCCGTTATCATTGCTGAGTCTCTAGAAGTAAATGCTGAATCCTATTTGTTCTGAGCCTCCAGTCTGGACTTTGCTCCTCCTCGACAAACAACAGGTTTACAATCTCAGTCAAAGATCAGATAATCTTTCATTCGTCCCACAACGGGGAAAAAAGTCAAGTAAGAAACCTTCATTTAAATCTCATATTTAATGCTGCTAGTTAAACAGTCTGTAAGTGTGTTTTGCTGCTAATTAAGTTAATTAAACATCACCAAATTTTTCTGGCACACATAGTCAGGCCTGTGTTTTTATTTAAAAAAGTATAAAAAGTAAAGTACTTGAGTAAATGTACCTCATCAGTGCGAACTGCGTTAACAATATACATATAAAAATGTACAAACAAAATAATATTAATGTTCAATGCATGGAACTGTGTTTCAATGTTGACAACATTTCAACATTTCTCACACGTAAAACAAAAACTTCCATAACTTAGAAAAAGTGGATCTGACAGTAATGAAACACAAATCAGGTTATGCTGATGCTTAGGTGGGACAAAATACTGTCCATAAGAAAAGGATTAAAAAGCAATTAGTCCATTAATTGATGTTGTTTCTTGATGTGTTGATGAAAAGAAGTGACCACTGATGACACGTCTTCACTTGTGCATAAAAAGACTTTATTACACAAAAGAGAACAATGTCAAGAACCCGCAGAATCTGAGAGTCTCTGGTGCCAATGGTGAGATCTCTCTCTTTCAGCCCAAACTACTATCCTTATATGTGGTTTCTTATCTTTCCAAACCCTCACCTTTGCACACACATAGTTGATCAAACATCTGCTAAAGCTGTAAAAATGTCACTCAATCTGTGAACTCAATTTATCTTTTAACCTGTAAACTGGCTAGAAAGAACATTGTTTCAAGTTTCACATGACAACTGTAAATCAAATAACAAGGGATGAAGAGGACAAGACACCACATTGACTAGTCAATTGACAATTATTTTTTAAGCCAAAATTCTAAACATGCATGGCTTCTAGCTTAAGTATGAAAATTTGTTGCATTTCTTTGACATATATGATAATAAACCGAATGTCTTCTGTCTGTCAAATACAAAAAAGGAATTTGAAGATGAAAAAGTCTCTATGACGGGCATTTTCTGACTTTTTATGAACTAAACGATTAATTGAGAAAAAATCATAAGATAAATGGATAATGAATATAATCATTAGTTGCAGCACTAAAGTGTTGCTCTATACTTGTGGATTTAGTGCACCAAAGATTTCACATGTGAATCCTTTATTTAATTTTCCTCTAGTTCCTTCTGGTCATGCAGCTGCTGATCCGCCAGTACCGTCCTTCAGATAAGGACACAGTGATCAACCTGTTCAGCACCGGCAACAAGGAACACATAGGTCAATGTTTTCAAAATGCCATAACCTGCCCTCTCTACCTCACCATCACCCTGGCTCTGTGTGTTGCTGGCTACCTCCTCGGCTCTGTGTTGGGGGCTGTGGTGTTACCGGGAGCCTGGATGGGCCTTATCTACTACTGCTGTTATGAGCTATATGCTGGCTTTGTCAGGGAGCAACTCCAGACAGACATGCAGGACATTAACAGGAACTACATGAGCAGACCGGATGACTGCCTCTGGGTGGCAGAGGCTGAGGTTGATGGGAGGGCCCAGGTCCTGGGTATGGTGGCTGTAGTGGGCAAACAAAGTGGGAAAGTAAGATACGGGAAACTGTGCAGAATGGCCATCTCACCATCGTGCAGACGGATGGGCCTGGGTGTCCGAATGGCTCAGACTGTGATCGACTTCTGCAAGGATCGAGGCTTCTCCAAGGTGGTGCTGGAGACCAGCTCCACCCAGACCGCTGCTTTGGCCCTGTACAAGAAAGTGGGGTTCAGCCATGACCTCTCAGACACCGAAACAGGGCCTCACACTTGGATTCCAATGCTGACCAGGGCCAAACGTATTATAATGAAAAAAGACCTGTAGTCCTGAAAAAGTCCTGATCAATTCAATTCAGTTTTATTTGTATAGCGCCAAATCAAGAGATATCAAGCACTGTGATGTCGTCATGTTCCTCTTTATCAGTGATTTAAACTTTTTTGATTATGCTTGACTGAAACAATTTATAAGCTATGTCTCATGAACACTTTTTTATGTATGAACACAAAGATAGAGTATATATAGAGTTATTTTACAAATGACCAATCACATTTCACATCAACTTTCACACAAAAACATGTAAGAAATAAAATCACTCGGATTTCTGATTCAGGCACAAACACCTGTGTGGTTAAACAATGCAGCCTTTAAAGTTGTAGCTATAGAAATAGTTAAAAAATGGCAGGAACAATGGTATAGAGGAGCTAAAGGTTGACAGTTGTACAGGAGACAGAAAACAGTAGGAAAAACGAGGGGAACAAGTAGATCGAAAAAGGAAGAAGATATTTTTTCAAGGATGAGATTAGGTCACACTGGACTTAACAGTACAATAAAAATAATGGGTAAACATGCGACAGGCTATTGTGAGTTTTGTAGTATAGATGAGACGGTAGAGCATGTCGTGGTGTATTGTCCTCAATATAAACAGGAAAGGCAGGTTCTTAAGCATAGACTGGATTTGGGATAAAGGAAATTTTACAATTAAATTCAGGAAGTGTGGGATATAAGGCAGTGTTAAAGTTCTTGGAGAAAACTGGGTTAGGCAGAGACATATGAAGACGATACGTTTCAATCCACACTCCGATTCAGAAGGTGGCGCTAATGCACCTAAAAGCTGTTTGCCAACCGCGAAGAAGCAGCCAAAGAATAAGGAGGTTAAATCCATACAGTCTATGGTCAAAGCGGGTTATCAGTGTTTCTCCCTGTATCGTATTTGACCTGAGCCTCCAGTCTGGACTTTGCTCCTCCTCGACAAACAACAGGTTTACAATCTCAGTCAGTAAAAGATCAAACAATCCTTCATTCGTCCCACAACGGAGAAAAAAAAGTCAAGTAAGAAACTCTCAGTTATATCTCATATTTAATGCTGCTAGTTGAACAGTCTGTAAGTGTGTTTTGCTGCTAATTACGTTAATGAAACATCACTAAAAGTTTTCTGGCACACATAGTCAGGCCTGTGTTTTTATTTAAAAATGTATAAAAAGTAAAGTACTTGAGTAAATGTAATTGGTTCAACTGCAAGCAAGTAATTCAGTACACAGTTGGTATATAGTTAATGTTTAAAAGATGATTATGTGATAGAAAATATGTGATTGATGATGACCTGATTTTAGCTTTGAACAATCCCTGTTTGAAAAAAAAAATCAACTATAATAATTTCTTAAACATATAATATATTAATGTACGTTTCTCAAGTGTTCCCATATGCAGGTCTTACTTATTAAAGTGATTTTTGTGAGTTTTTGAGCTCAACTAATTTCATATGTGTACAATATTTTACCCCATTAGTGCCAACTGCATTAACAATATACATATAAAAATGTATAGACAAAATAATAATAATATTAATGTTCAGTGCATGGAACTGTGTTTCAATGTTGACAACATTTCTCACACGTAAAACAAAAACTTCCATAACTTAGAAAAAGTGAATCTGACAGTAATGAAACACAAATCAGGTTATGCTGATGCTTTGGTGGGACAAAATACTGTCCATAAGAAAAGGATTAAAAAACAATTAGTCCATTAATTGACTAGTCAATTGACAATTATTTTTTAAGCCAAAATTCTAAACATGCATGGCTTCTAGCTTGAGTATGACAATTAGTTGCATTTCTTTGTCATATATGATAATAAACCGAATGTCTTCTGTCTGTCAAATACAAAAAAGGAATTTGAAGATGAAAAAGCCTCTATAACGGGCATTTTCTGACTTTTTATGAACTAAACGATTAATTGAGGAAAAAAATCACAAGATAAATGGATAATGAAAATAATCATTAGTTGCAGCACTAAAGTGTTGCTCTATACTTGTGGATTTAGTGCACCAAAGATTTCACATGTGAATCCTTTATTTAATTTTCCTCTAGTTCCTTCTGGTCATGCAGCTGCTGATCCGCCAGTACCGTCCTTCAGATAAGGACACAGTGATCAACCTGTTCAGCACCGGCATCAAGGAACACATAGGTCAATGTTTTCAAAATGCCATAACCTGCCCTCTCTACCTCACCATCACCCTGGCTCTGTGTGTTGCTGGCTACCTCCTCGGCTCTGTGTTGGGGGCTGTGGTGTTACCGGGAGCCTGGATGGGCCTTATCTACTACTGCTGTTATGAGCTATATGCTGGCTTTGTCAGGGAGAAACTCCGGACAGACATGCAGGACATCCCCAGGAACTACATGAGCAGACCGGATGACTGCTTCTGGGTGGCAGAGGCTGAGGTTGATGGGAGGGCCCAGGTCCTGGGTATAGTGGCTGTAGTGGCCAAACAAAGTGAGAAAGTAAGATACGGGGAACTGTGCAGAATGATCATCTCACCATCATGCAGACGGATGGGCCTGGGTGTCCGAATGGCTCAGACTGTGATCGACTTCTGCAAGGAACGAGGCTTCTCCAAGGTGGTGCTGGAGACCAGCTCCACCCAGACCGCTGCTTTGGCCCTGTACAAGAAAGTGGGGTTCAGCCGTGACCTCTCACACACCAAAACAGGACCTCACACTTGGATTCCAATGCTGACCAGGGCCAAATTTATTAGAATGAAAAAAGACCTGTAGTCCTGAAAAAGTCCTGATCAGTTCAGTTTTATCAGTTCAGTTTTATTTGTATAGCGCCAAATCAAGAGATATCAAGTACTGTGATGTTGTCATGTTCCTCTTTATCAGTGATTTTAACTTTTTTGATTATGCTTGACTGAAACAATTTATAAGCTATGTCTCATGAACTTTTTTATGTATGAACAACACAACACAACAAAGATAGAGTATAAAGCCTTTTGCTTGTACTGTATGTACTGTAAAACCAACTACCTGAACACTTTAAAACCAACTATGAACACTTTAAACATGACACAAGATTGCTCTTATGAACTCTGAGTGCTGCCTTAAACTGACTGGTGATTGTTGTTCTGTTCATATTTTTAATGAAAAGTAGAGTTTCAAGTTATTACTGTGATTTTATTTTACAAATGACCAATCACATTGAACTTTCACACAAAAACGTGTAAGAAATAAAATCTCTCCGATTTCTGATTAAGGCACAAACATCTGTGTGGTTAAACAATGCTGCCTTAAAAGCTGGTAAAACTCAGAAAAGTCAGTTTGTTCTGCTACAGCTTTGTACAGAACAATGTTCATCGGGAGTTTCCTACATATTTGCCATTCTGACAAAAGGCAAAACGTGTTGTCAAAGGTAATGGTTGGTGATTGTAAATGATAAACAGTAGAGGGCGCCATTTATTTAAGTAACACTGAATCACTTGTCTGTGACGCAAATAGTTCTCTCAGTATATGTATACATAGTATTAAAGTACTTGGTTATGAGTCATTTAAAAATATCTGTAAAATTAAACAAAGTTAGTTAACATTAAAAAGTAACAATTAGCTCAACCTTGACCAGCTGCAACATTAACATACTGTTGACACAGTAAAGCATCAAAAATAATAATTCAGTAATGTGAAATAACACAAATGAGTACTTTTACACCTTTTTGTACTTTTTAAGTACATTTTGTTGAAATACTTTTGGACAAATTTTTGATACAATGCTTGGATGCTTGGGATATGCATTTACTCAAGTACTGTAGTTAAACATTGAAAGAGTATTTTCATGTACTTATCTACATTTCAGAGGGAAATATTGTACTTTTTACTCAACTACATTTGTTTGATAGCTATAGTTCCCCGTTACATTACAGATTCAGATAGCAAATACAATCGACAAATACATTGTGATGTATTATTTAGCTACCCAGCAGCATAAACCCCCAACTAAAGTGATGTACACATGAATGCATCATAATTATAATTCAATAATATAATTTATATAATTCTGAAATGAACCATTGTGCATAGTGATTACTTTTACTTAAGTAAAATTTTGAATGCAGGACTTTTTACCGTGTTTGCAGCACATTACCACGCTGTGGTATTACTACTTTAATTACTACTAAAGGTTTTGATTACTCCACCACTGCCATTGTGATACATGCAGCTCTTCATTGTCTAGATTGTTGTGATTATTCTTTTGTAATTTATGATTCTACCACAAGGAGGCGCCAAATGTTTGAAATCCTGAACATAGCAACGTTTGACACTATACCTTAAATTTTCATTTTAGGTGAAATTCCCCTTTCAAGTTGAGACTTTGCTACAAGACTTGAACTAAAACTAATAAAGTAATTGATATTGGACGAGGAAAAAACAACCCACACTGACTAGATAAGCAGTCAGTAGTGTCAATAGTCAGTATATTGGAACTCTTTGGGCTGTGAAAGTCTGATTGTCTCTCAAGTTGTTCAGTTTTTATGCTTATTTTATTAATCATCTTATACATGGGCAGAGGTGGAGAGTAACTAAGTACATTTACTCATGTACTCTACTTCTGTTAAGTAGTGATAATAATTAGTTGTTGCTTTACTACTGATAATTGAAATATGTTTTCTTGTTATTGATTAAACTACCTAACTACAACATTATGATCCAGCTGATCCAGAACGCTGCTGCTGCACGTGTCCTGACAAGAACTAGGAAAAGAGATCATATTTCTCCCATATTAGTTTCCCTGTAAAGTCCAGAATAGAATTTAAAATCCTTCTCCTCACCTACTAAGCCCTTAATGGTCAGGCACTATCATATCTCAAAGAGCTCACAGTTCACTATTACCCCACCAGAACACTGTCTGTCTGTGTTTGGAGTCTCCAAAAGTAGAGCCAGAACCTTTTGCTATCAAGCTCCTCTCCTGTGGAATCAGGCTCAGGTGAACCCTGAACCATCTCTTAGTTATATGCTGTTATGGACCTGCACTGCCGGTGGATTTCCCATGATGCACTGAGCTCTTCTCTCCTCCTCTTCCTCTCTATCTGTATGCATCCTTATCCCATCAGTGCATGTTACTAACTTATTCTCTCTCCCACCGTTTTGTGCTTTCTCTCTTCCCTCCTCCTGTTGCTTCTTCTTCTTCTTCACCCACAGTGAGTGGAGTATTATTACTTCCTTATGACTACTACTGATACTTTAAGTACATTTTACGCTAAAGGTTTGAATGCAGGACTTCTAATGTAGCCTTTTACAATGTGGCATTGCTACTTTTACTTTTAAAGGATCTAAAATGCCATAAATGTTTTGGACACACACACACGCTACCTATCCCACATGTGTTTTTAGATGTTTTCAGATTCAACCAGCAGAAGACCAGTCAACAGCTCACTCAGCAGGACAGATGGCTGCTGGCTCCATCCTGTGCTGTATTAACTTATTTACTACCATGTGGAAAAACCTCTGAAATGATCCAGTCAGCCTTTAATAAATGTTTTAATTGTAGTTCTCAGTGTTGTTGCTTTTCCTTTAAAAGCCCTGTAAACTTACTTTCTCAATAAGCTCACATGAACATGTTGCTTTCTGCTGAAGCTTGAACGGTTTTAAACAGTTGAAAGTTTGAAATTCTTAATAAGTAATAGCACCGTCGCTTATTTAGTCATGAATATTTAATGTAATACAGAAACACTTAAAGCCGCTACATGACAGCTTATGACAATGTGTATGTACGGACAAGAGTGATATACACTGTGGCTACTTTATTAGGTACACCTTTACAATCTAATGCAATTCAATGCAACAGCTCTGCCATAAATTCTTTTTGACATTTTTGAAAACGTGTAAATCCAATTATATGTTATGTATATGTATATGTACTGCATTATTTTATTATTATTTGATTGAGAGACATTTCACATGTTTTGTCCTTCCTATTTAATGACATGAGCAGGGTAGAATATCACCTCGCAATATAATGCAATCCAACACCATCACTAAGTGACCTCAAGAATAAACATAAAATAACACTTTGATGACAGTGTGAAAAAAAACCCCTGAACATTATGTGCACTGTAAAAGTGGCAGAAGAGTTGTTGGATTGTGTTAGATTGCACAGATGTACCTAATAAAGTGGCCACTGAATGTAAATCTTCTCATCTAACTCTCAACAAGAAAGCAATTAAATGTATTTTCCAAAAAAAATTGAACTATTCCTTTAAATGCAGCCGGTGTGTTTGGAAATGAAGAATGTACTAGTCGATCAGATTTTCCTAAGTTACAAAATGTCTGCAGCAACACTCAATAAATGTCTTTATAAGTGTTTATATTTTGAGATTTAACTAATTTCATGTGTGTCATGCAAAAGATAAATGAATAAAATGTTCTCCACTTGGCACGCCGGCAGAAATCTTCACCTTGAAAAAGAGTTTGTTGATCCTTTAAATGTCCTTTTCTCTCAGTGCATCTCTGGTCCAACTCTCTGATCTTCCAAAAAGCCCCTTCCTCACATCCCTGTGCCCACAAAACCAACACATGACACTTGTTTTGAGTTCATTTCTACACACATTTCAGGTGAATGACACTTGGCAGCTCTCCAAAGCAAAGAGATTGAGAAACCAGAGGTAAAGTTACTCCTGCCTGTGTTATAACACTTGGCAGTGTTTTTGTGTGCTCTATCTGCCCGTCAAAGGCTTTGAGTTCAACACTTGTGAAAAAGCCAAACAAGATGGCAATATTGAATCTGTGTCAGTTGTTGAAGAGGCTGAGGGGACAAACATATCAAGGTTTGTACTGTTAAAGTACACGCTTGAGAGTCAACACGCAGCATGTGTACACTGTGTGATATTATCCAGAGAGGGGAAAACTGTGTTCACACTGTACGTTCACAGACACGCCACATATACATCTATATAAACTATCAATGTAGCATGTTTCAATAAATTCAAATTATCTACTGAGAAGGACATCAGAGTGAAAAAAACCTCTGATAACCATTTAATGAGAAAAAAAACAAGATCAAAGAAAAAGTATGGTAGGATCTGAGCGAGCATAAACATGGAAAAATATGTAATGATAAAAAAAATTATGTATAAATTGACAGCTTCTTATTTTAAGAACTGTGTTAAATTAGGGCATATGCAGATCTGCAATTTAATATTCCAAATAAAGAGATATCAGCAAGCTCCCTGATCCTCATAGAGCGAGGAGGATTGCAGAAGTGGGCTGGTGTGTCAAGAAAACTCCTCAGAATGTTCATATATCTTGACTGAAGAGTCAAAACAGTAGCAAAAATAGATGCTTTGTACAAAGAACTGAAGACAATAATTTCAACTGAAAATACTCAAACACTGAATCAGCCAATAGTGACCCTCCAAAGGTTCATATATTAGGGCTGATCAGGCTTTAATTCCCGCTGTGATTAAACTGTGTAAGCCACCCAATCAGTAACAGCACTACAAATGCATCATTACTTTAAAGCATGCAAGAGATAATATTAATATGCTAGTTTAATAAAAATCTTCAATGAGTTAAAGAGAAATATTTGAGTTTCTGTGACAGAGAAAGGAAACATCTTCCTTCAAGATTATCAGGCAGAATAATGTCAATGTTAAAATCCTTCGGCTTAGGAAATCACCTTAATCATATTATTGAAAAAATATTTTACAGTACTATGGCTTCACCTTTTTCATGTTGTGTGGGTAGTGTGTGTGTGTCTGTGTGTTTTGGAACAAACCTACTACTTTCCTTTATTGCACAGTGCTTTCTCTCTGCTTCTGTGCAGATAACATCGACACCTGGTGAATCCCTACTGTCTTAACAGTTAACATATTACATTTATTTTAAATGCCAAAAATAAGAGCAAACTTAATGGATACAATTTTCAGAATTTTGATGCACTCATGATCAACATTTCTAAGCAGCATGAGGTTGAACAGAGCCACATTCTAAGCTGGGATCAAGAAGGAGACTTACAGAACCTTCATCTACCTTTCTACGGTAGATGAAGTGGTTAATTAATCACAGTATGACTTATATACTAAACATGGCGATAGTATGACCCACTGCTTTGAATTGAGTCGAATCCTGCTTGATAACTTCCAGAAGTTGTTTCAGATACTTGAGTGGGTTCAGAAGTTTTTTTTTTTTTTTTTTTTACAGGCGTCTGCAAACCCTCAACACCTTCACAAATGGGTGCGATAAGTGGGTCCAATCTGGAGCACAGAGACATTGCTTCTTTTAGTCAGATGCTACATTTATTGATGCTTTCACTGAATCACAAAAGAGCTTTTTTTGGAAACAGCAGTATAATCAACCAAAACTTCAACAAATTGAGGAAGAAAATTCATTTTTTTCTGGGTCTCAGTACTTTTGCTGGGTGAAGTGTGGATCAATAATGATGGACCTTGCTCATGTCCATACATCTAGACCTTCTGTGAGCAAAATGAGATGTTTAGTCTCAGAGATATTTGGTTTGGGCTGTGCTGTCATTGCGTTCGTCTCTCTGGCCTGCAGATATTTGTAAAGGATTATGTAAATGTGATACTTCTGTGAATTTTGAAACACTCCTCCTTATCTAGACGACCTATAAAGATCAGCCAAAGAAAGACAAAGATGAAAACACTGAAAGGAGATTTTTTTTGTCTGAAGACAAGACTGTATAGGTGCATACTAATATTTATTTTATCCATATATTGCGTATGGGAATTGGATTCACCTTTGTAATTATTTGTACCTACATACATGTTTTGCCATTTTACCTTGATTGAGCAGTGACAGTGCAGATACAAACAGAAAAAGGGGAGAGAGGGAGATGTAATGTGTCCCTGGTCATATCTAAATAAGGGATGTTAAGGGATATGGTTACATGGTGTTCATGTGAACTTCTGGGTGACCAGGATGCCTCGACTACAACTTTATATACAGTCTGTCCACATCTAAGTAATGACCCCGTCCAAGATCTCAGGTTCATTTTCAACACTTATCAGTTGGTAAAAAACATACAGTACAAAGACAAGATATTTAACACATCTAACACAGCCCTGTATCATTACAGATGCTGGCTTTGAACTTTGCATTGGTAACAATCTGGAGAGTCTTTTTCCTCTTTAGCCTCAGACCAGTTCAGATGAGCTCAGAGAAGTCGACATATTTCTGGATGTTGTCACAAATGCAGCAACAAACTTTGATCACTGACAACAGTTTTACAAAGTGTTCCACAGCCCATGTTGTAATCTCCTTTATACAATCAATGTGTTTGACAAAGTGTTGAACCTCGCTCCATCCTCGCTTGTGAACGACTGAGTCTTTCCTGGATGAACCTTTCATACCCAATCATGATACTATCACCTGTTACCAATGAGCCTGTTTACCTGTGGAATGATCCAAACAGGTGTTTTTGGATCAGTCCACAACTTTCACAGTCTTTTGTTGCTCCTGTCCCAACTTGTTTGAAACGTGTTGCTGCCATCAAATTCAGAATAAGCATAAGGTCAAACTTTGAATATATTGTCTTTGTGCTGTTTTCAGTTGAGTATTGTCACAAAGGATTAGCAAATGATCACATTCTGTTTTATTTATGTTAAACACAGCGTCCTAGCTTTTTTGAAAGCATGGTTGCATTTTGGCTTCCAGCCTGCCTCCTTCAGGTGAAATTAGGAAAACTTAAAACTGAGAGGGAGAGAATTTTTGACCAAAAGGAGCCTCATGGATATGAATCTGCTGTTTTGATCAATATAATGCAACTGTTTCATTATTTTAAAACAACAGACAAACACTCGCGCACACACATGTGCACGTGTTCAACAAATGGAACATGGTTTCATAACAAGCTTTTAGTTGCCCTGGCAAAAATCCTTCAATTGCACAAAACTGGAGACACAAAACTGGAGGACAAATACCCAGGTACACACACATGCATGCACACACACACACACACACACACACACACACACACTAGTAGATACACGAGCACATAGCTGCAAAAAAGTTTAATAGTTGTTTGATCAGGTCATGTTGACAGATTGACTCTTTAATGATAAGCAGCCGGACATCTCCTCCCCGGGCGGCAGCAGGCCGGGGACCCTGCCTTCCTCTGCCGGCCGCTAATAGAGAACACGGCTAAGGTCAAACAAATAAACACGCTGCTGGCAATGCACAGAAACCTCCCATCACCAAGTTTACCGTTTGTGTTTTTTACCGTAAATGGACGGCATGAACAAAATGTTTTTCTGACCCTGTGACCCTTTGAGCCAAAAGCTTGATAAGACCTTAGTCAGTTTAAAAAAGGGCCAGTTCAACAAATTTTACTCTGTAGAGATGGCAGACACTGATTTACTGTACATAATTATCATAATAATTACTTAAGTTAAGTTAATGATTAAAAATGTATTAATTCTGCACACAATTACCCATAATGACAAAGCTAAAACACAGTTTTAGAGTGGAATTTATTGACAATGTAAATTAAATTTACTAGAAAATAAGCAAACTTTCTGAGATAATCAAGGATAATCAAAAGAAACAAGAGGCAGCTGAGCTTAATTTGCTCCTACAAATTATCTCATGAGATTTCATTTTTGGATTTTTAATACATTTTTTAAAAAAAAAGTCTAAAATCTCTGTTTGCATTGTCATTATGGGGTATTGTAAACATAATGCAAAAAAGTTAATTTAATCCATTTTCAGTTAAATTTTTTGTCCAGTAAAGTTTACAAAAGTCACTGTATTTATATTATCAGGAATGAAATATTTACCAGACATCTGAAAGAAAAGTGCATCCGTGTTATTGTATTCTATTATATTATGTGTAATTCTACAATCTCACAATCTCTACTTTTAGTGAAAATAAATAATGAAAATTCAGAGCTTGACAGTTCTACCACATTTCATTTTCAACCTTGGAAAGAGCAGCTGACAAAACAATTTCAACTCAAGGTCCACTTACTTGGTTATATGTGTCTTTCTATATTGCCTTGTGTTTCTTTTATATCTTGTTTTATGTCTTATATCTTTTGACCACATCTCATTCAACTGCTGTCATTTGTGTTCAATCATAGCGTGTAGTTGATTGTACAAAACAAAGTGTGTTAAAGAGTTAAAAGTTTGTTTTTGGAGGCATGTAGGGTTTGAAGAAACCAGGATTTTCACTGACAAAACAATCTCAACTTAAGGTCATTCGACTGGATCACATGGTCTTCTTCGGCTCAGTTTGCTCAGTTTACATGAAACTGCAGATTCTCAAACTTTCCTTCATTCCTTCACTCAATAGTGAAAAAGTTAAGCCAAAGGAAAAACAGGAACATCTAAAGATTTACCACAACTGAACAAACTGCAACTCCAGACGAAGACCATGTGATACGGTCGAAAGACCTTGAGCTAAGATTGTTTTGTCAGTGAAAACTTTTCTCTGTGGCCTCTTTTATTCTGAAATCCTGCTTTCTTCTAACCCCACATGTCTACAGAAAATGAACTTTTAACTCTTTAACACACTTTTTTTTGGTACCGTCAACTATAACTGAACACAAATGACAGCCGTTAAATCAGACCCACAGAGGCTTAACTTAATGCTCAACAGAGGCAATTAAAAGTTTTACAGTGCTCTTTTGGAGAAAATGACTTCCGCTACGGTGAAATGATATTTACCACCCAATAAACTGTCACTGATGCATTATTAACTACACCCCACAAGTTTTACAAGAAACTTTTACCAGCAGTTTTTACCGCTCTAAATATTCTTCTGATTATAGAAATCTAGGCTGCAGAGATGTAAAAGCCCTTTTTTTTTTTTTTTTTTTTTTTTTCAAAAAAGAGCACAACAAGTTTACGGCTGCAGCGAGCGGATCAGAGTCCTCCGCTGGGAGACCTTGAGGAGGTGGTTCAGGGAGAAATCGATACGGTTAAATGAAATACAGTAGCAACAACAAGAGTTTGGACAGAGGGAGAGAGATGGAGAGAGAGGGGCGTACAAACACGCACACACACACACACACACACACATATGTTGGTGTGATTACACAGTGAGGGTTAATGATCAGATGGTTGGCCTCATCGATGTGTAATAACATCTGCGTAAAGGTCAGTCACTCTCTGTGGCCCAGCTGGCCCCCAAAAAATCATCCGACGTGGACGCAGAGTGAACACATGCAAACACCACACACACGCTGTTCACATGAAGCATGAGCATTTTTTTTCCCAATTTCTTTATTGATTAACAAAGGTTTAACCGACATCACAGAAGTTAAAGTACTTTTATTAAAAAAAACAGTTCAAAGTATTACCCCAGAAAAAGTATAAGCAGTTTTCTTTTTAGTTTCAATAGTTTTATAGTTTTATATCTTTTATTTATTTTTCAGTATCCTCACAGTCCCCAACCTCGTCTCCGAACACCCTCATAAGAATAATGTTAACACAAAGTCATGAATGATTAAAAAAGGCAGAACTGAAAAAAACAGAATGAAAAGGACATTTTAAAAAATGACATAGAAAGAAGGTGATGGTGAAAAGTAAGTATATTAACTCAAGTACTGTACTTAAATACAATTGTTAGTCGTTTTAAACTTCTGATACATGTTATGATGTTAATACTTTAGTACTTTTCCTTGAATAAAATTTTGAAAGCATTACTTTTACTCGGGGCAAAGTATTTCTACATTGTGGTCTAACTACTTTTACTTAGGTAAAAGGTCTGAGTACTTCTTCCACCACTGCTTCTAATTAGTTTTAGTAAATTATACATAGTAAAGAATAAAGAACTCAACAACATTTAACAAAAAACATTTAAAAGAGAGAACACCCATTTTTGCATCTTTGCATTTGCTTCCTGTCTCTTTTCAGAACTGATTTTTAAATCTATTGCTCATTTACAAGGATCTGAATGGTTTAACACATACAGCTTTTTCTTATTATGGAGCAGCTCTGCCCATAAATGTCCGTCATGCAACTTCTGACGACGACTCACCTTCAGTCTCACTGTTTTGCTTTCAGGTCGTCTGCATTCCTTGTTTTCCCTGAAACTTACTGGAGGTTTCACTCCATTCATAATTGATTTAAAGCCTATTGAGATGCATTGTATGTATGAAAGTTGCTATGCAAATAAAGTTTATTATTATTAGAGCATTGAATACAATTGATAGGCAAGATCATCAAAACTAATGTGCATATGAAGCAGGAGACAGATGGATCTAAGTTTGGTTTTTTGATCAGACAGCAAGTTCAAAGCAAGCTGAACCATAACTATTGACCAGAGAGCTATTGATTATTGATAAAATTAATGAAATGAAAATATTAGGCCCAACAGTGTCCAGCACTTCCTTAAGTTGGTGTAAGGGAATTATGTTTATGGGACTTGTACTCGGGTTCATGTGTGAGACAACGTGTCAAAGAAGGAAGAGAAATCAGTTCAAACTTGATGAGAACTGAGGAGCTTTACTCTGATGGATCGGAGGATGTCGGTGAGATCTGAGCTCAAACAAAACCATTATTCTGTGTGATTTATTGCCAGTTATAGCACTAAAGCAAATCACTGTTTATAGACTTATTTTAATGAGGGAATAAGGAGCCATTTGAATCGTATCCTTTGTTGCTTAATCCATCAGTTGCTGTGAAATGATTTAAAGACCAGGGGCATTTCTAGGATTTGAGGACATCCGAGGCTCAGCCAGACCTCCGTAGGGGGTCTGGGGGGAATCCTCCCGGGGAATTTTTTTTTTTCATAAATAAGCTCTATTTTGATGTTTTTCTATGCACTCTGAGACTTTATTTACATCGTACGCCATTTTCTCTACAGATTGATTATGAATTGTGATATTAGAAATGTTAATATTTATTAGTAGGGTTGAGTAGAAAGAGAATAGTTGTCAGATCGAAATAGAATAGAATCACTGTTTATCGGACTACCAGGCCGATGAAATATAAAATGTGTTGCCAATCTTCCATGACGAGACTTGACTAGTTTGGTGTCGGTAGTCAAGGGGAGACGCAACTAATCTATAATTACTAAAGGTTATTATGTTGCTATTATGTTCTTACACACCTTGTTTTCCTTGCTCAGTATGAGAGGATGTTTGTGCTACCTCTTCCCTTTTACCAGTAAAAAAAATCTTCATATATCCATGAGTGACTGACTGTGTGAGTTCTCTCATGTTTGGCACAGTAACCCGATCAATCAAAGAAGTGAGATCTGTCAGAAAATCGGAGCTACAGCCCTGGATGCCCACACCAGGCGACACCTATGTTTAAGACCCATTTCCGTCCTGTGAACTCTAGATCCTTAAAAACACTCAGTCACAGAAATCAGAGAGAACTGGTTCCCGACTCGTGAACCCTCATCACTGGGCAGCATCTTTAATTTGGATGTGAGTTATAACCAGTTCAATCTAAGATTATTTTTTCCTTCTCGGATTGCTCAATTTTAAGGATTTTCAAAAGCCTGAAGAGGTGAAATTTCACAAGAGAAGCAAAACAAATCGAGAAAAGTTACATAATACAGATACATGTATAAATATATAATCCATTTAATCATGTTTTCACCCCTCAGAGTCGTCCTGGGGGATCATGAGGGAACCTGGCCAATGTTGTGGACTCAAAAATCCTGCCCAGGTGAAAACGCAGAGCCGTGTGTGTTTGGCCAACGTGCACCTGCATGAATTCATTAAAGTCTTGTCAACAAACAACATTTTATCAACATATACAATATGTATAGGAAATACATGAAAACACAAGCTCTTTTTTCTCTCTTTGCTTGTTCATCTCTTTTTCTCACTTGAATATGTTGCATATTTGTTATATAGTGCCTTTACGTATTTACTGAAAGTGATGTAAGCTAGTTTGTTTATCCTGTTACTGTGACGATGTTGACTTAATTATTTGGAGATCTTCGGGTGTGAGAAGGGTTTGGGTACAGGTTTTAATTTGCCTGTAACATAAGCGACGATGAAAGAAAATTCAAGCTCTTGCATGTCTTGCTGCTGCCTGTCACGCCTGCATGAACATCTACAGGAAACATGATAACTCCGATGTATGTGTTCTCTCCTGGTGGGTTTATTGAGGGTAAGAGGTGTTTCAAAGCAGGAGGTACTGCATGTTATCACTGTCACATCCATGCAAATAAGTGTTGAGGCCACCATGGGCAAAGTGTGTGTGTCCGTGCGTATGTGCGTGTGTGTATGTGGGTGTGTGTGTGGGGGGAATCACTTTCCACCCTGTTGGCACAGGCGAGGTCGACCGGTGCATGTTTTTTAGCTCATTCACTCATTTACTTACCACCACCACCCCTTTTTCACCCACACACACACACACACACACACATACATACGCTGAGGTTGTAAGAGTTCATAGCAGGGTACACAAGGACCCCTCTGAACTCAACAAGTTGGCTCCTTTCCAACGAATATCTCACCTCAGTTGCACAGCTCATAACAGTCTCCATGCCCTCCTTACCTTGTACATACACAGGCTCTCGCACACACACACACGAACACACACACACACACACACACACACACACACATATACGTAAAAAGCACAAGTTAATTTACTGCTGTGAGTTCCAAAACAACAGGGTTAGCCCTGCCCAGGTGTACTAAACAGCATTTTAAAACCCTCTTTTGATCAGGCTGGATGACCTCGGGGCTTCGTTTCTCCGCGACATCAACATGCAGCGTCGGCACGGCCTGCGCCCTGGCACCAAAGCCAGACAGATGTTGTAACAACCAGCGTGAGTGATGAGCTGGTTGAAACCACATCAGACTTTGTAAACACGAATGAAGATGATAGAAAAACACAGACATGGGAAAAACAAGGGGAGGAAGCCTGAGAATGGTCCAGAATCACATACGGAGTCACGCACAGATCACCTGTGCACACGTAAAAACAGGCATGTGTGGTCCTCCTACATGTTTTAAACATATGTACGTGTGCATTCGTGTGTAGCCCGTGACATAGACAGCGCAACCATATGCACACCTTCAGCTGGCTGTGGAAAAATAAGCACATTAATTTTTATTCCTATAGCACTTTAGATCCAAGAAGCACAAAGTCTTTTGCAGCGGAAGGGAACAACAAGATGAAGGTTACAATAAGAACAACAGCACTAGAGGAGCAAAAATAAAAAAAAGAATGCTGCGGAAAAAAAAGGCAAAAAAATAATCATACCAAACCAACAGATTAAAAACAACAACAGGACATAAAAGAGGAAAGACAAGAAATATTATAGAAATAGTGAAACTTAAACTACATATAGTACTTTTTAAAACTTGGCCATTTAGCTCTCTGATGAAAAATGTAATATAAAGCCTATGTGTGCTCCAGTTTGTATGTTCCAGTGTCTTATGTTAGTTTGGTTAGTCTATAACCTGTGCCAAGGTAAAAAGCTATACAGTGCCTCCTGTATTTGATTAATATGAGGTTGCCATTAGTAAACTAGCTTGTGTTATCCAAACCTGCTATCACACTGTTGCCTTGCTACCAGCTCCACTACATCCAAAAGTTAACTATGTAAACTACTCTCTATCCAGATAACCTGGTCGTTCAGCTATGCTCCTCCGCATGTTGTCCTTTGGTACATAATCTTTATAATTATTTGTGTCTTTTGTCACAATACAGGGTGATAAGAAACACAAATGATCAACAGGTCCGTCATCAGGAGTTGTGACATGATGTTGGTTCTGCACGTGATTGGTTGATGCCTTTAATTGTGGTGTGAATAAAAAAATACCCCAAAACAACCTCGTCCTAAAAAAAATTCTGTTGCCTTTTCGAAGCACAAGTTCAAAATGATATATTGACTTGTGAATTATTCGTACAAAAAAACCCCGTCCCCAGTGTGTAAAGGCCTTTAGAGTGTATAGTCATGCTCGTGGCTCTGTAAGCCATAACAGTGCTTTGAGGTGAATGCTAACATGCTGTCAATGACAATTCTAATAGGCTGATGTTTAGTAGTTTTAATGCTTGGTTTAATCTGTTAAGGTTCTAACATTTACTAATTAGCACTAAACAGAAAGTACAGATAAAGCTGATAACATTGTCACTAGTTTTGCAATCCATCCAACATCTGTCGAGATAGTTCAATCAAAACCACAAACGTGAACCTCCACTTAAGTCAGTGGGATTCATCCTCTGGACACCATAAATGAACATTTCATGAGAATCCATTCAGTAGTTGTTGAGATATTTCAACCAACACACCAGATATGCCCTCACTAGAGCCAGGCCACGAGCATTAGGAACAAAAAGTCTAACTACCAGCACCAGCTCGAGTCTTGATGGCGCCTGAAGCAACATCTGGAAATGCAGATGCAACACACACGTTCCTGCTGCTGATGGCTGCAGGTATTTAACAGATACAGAACTTAATACATTTTTACAAGCTGCCGTGACTGACATAATTGGTAAGAATCAGTCACAGGCCTGTCAAAATGAAAGTGGGAAAACTCAACTGAAAGGATTGTTTTTCTTTGGTGATTTTGGGGTGAAAATGTGCCTCAGCCTCAGCTTTGAAAAATGCTCACTAGGTGTTCTGAACAAACGCAGGTAAACATCATCTATTCACAACCTACGCGATGAGCAAGTATGGCCACGTTGTTTTTTTTTTTCCTTTTCTCACCATCTGTCTTCTCGCATTCGTCTTAAAAAGTTCAGTAAATCTGCATGAAGAGCGTTCAAAACACGCCTTGCGCAACTCATTTCTACAGCAGTAAAAGTCGTTGTAATAACATGTTCTGCCTTTATCTTTGCCCACATTGAACATCTCCCACACACAGAAAACACAAACACACTTTTCCCCTCAGAGGGAGTTTAGTTTGAGCCGCTGCAGTGTCTCAACATGCTTGTTTTGATGGTTTTTATGCCCATTTCCGAGTCCCTCTCCTTGTGTTTACTACGTCATTGAGCAATGTGGTTCTTTTCCCAATGAAACCCGATATTGTTACTGTACGCTCAGGAATGTTTTTCACCCGGTGAGTGGCAGGGTGTGTTCACATCTCTTTGCCGGTTCCTGAAAAGCATCCATTTAAGGCTCCCCTGTTTGCTCACTCTCTCTTTATGAATGAGGAGTAACACATGCCACATGGCATGCAAAATCGAACGCACGCCGTTTCCTGGAAGTGTTTCTCAGGGCTCTTCTCTGCAACCCGGTGCTCTGCTTATTGTTCTGACAGATGTTAAATGAGCGGCGAACTGTTCGTCCTTCTCTAGTAAACAACGCTGCCCTCCAACCTGGACTTGTTATGCTCTCACCCTTGACAAGAACAGATCGAGGAGTGATGATCGTACAGTAAACTCTTCACCCCCAACATTACACACAGTGCTGGTTGTGTCAGAGTTGATTTGTGTTTCTCTTTACCTTAACTTAACCCCAATCAGTTATCTCTGCCATCCCCAACCATAAACTAACATAAGAACTGTTTTACTAGAACTTTTTGTGAGCTTTCAGCCACGTATCGTTGTCTTGATACATGGATTTTGATTCTTTGATCATATATTTTATCATCTAAATCATAACTTCACTCTTTGTATCGTATTGGCACTGATGATATCCAGCCCTAGCAGCAGCTGTTATGATGGATCTGCGGCATTGTGTGTGGGCCAGGTATCAGACGCCGTGTGACCATGGTGATGGCAATAATAATAATTATTATTATTATAGACGCTACAGCTCTGGAGGCAGAAATACCTGCAGAAAGCAACAGGGGAGAGAAGATGTTGAGGTAGTAACATGCACTGATGGGATAAGAATGCATACAGATGGAGAGATAGAGGAGGAGAGAGGAGCTCAGTGCATCATGGGAAATCCCCCAGCTGTCTAGACCGATGGCAGCATAACTAAGTAGAACTATAAGCCTACGTTTACATGTGGAGAGGGTGTCTGCCTCCAAACCAGGATCTGGTTCCACACGAGAGGAGCTTGATAACTGACCATTAAGAGCTTTGTAGGTGAGGAGAAGGATTTTAAATTCTATTCTGATTTTTACAGGGAAGCTAATATGGGAGAAATATGATCTCTTTTCCTAGTTCTTGTCAGTACACGTGCAGCAGCAGCATTCTGGATCAGCTGGAGAGTCTTTAGAGACTTAATGGGGAAGCCTGATAATAAGGAATTGCAATAATCCAGCCTAGAAATAACACAAGTGTAACACACACACTGCAACACTGGACCCATTTGTCGGCCTACAGATACCTAATTTGACCAACCAGTGTCAGCAAGGGGCAAAAGACCAGATCAGAAGAAAAGATTAAAAGCACACTTCAGCCTTCAGGAAGCCCCAACTCTTACCTTAAGACCTCGGCCTAAACACAGAGAAGCCCAATAATGAGAACCAGCAGTGTTTGCTGCACGTGAGATAAGTTGACTGCAGAGTGGGGACGCACTCAGACACACCTGCCTTCAATCAGCACCTGAATCACAGCAAACACATACACACACACACACCCAAAACCACTTCCAATTAGTGTCAATTAGAGTGAAGGTGATGATGTAGGTTACAAATGCATGGACTTGTTTTTTCCATGATTTCTCCTTACCTTGGTGTCATGCAAGGTAGATAATCCAGGTAGCAATTACGTTTCCCCACAAAACCTAATTGGCAAAACAAATTATAATTAAATAAACATAGTAACAAGAAGTCCAGGGAAAAAACTTTGGAAAATTGTGGAAAAAGTTTGAATGAATGTATTTAACATGCAAATTAATTTCGATTCTTTATTAGTAATTTACAGTGAAATTCACTTTCTGTCGCCCTCTGAGTTACTGGATCTCTTGTAGGTTTATTGTTTTGCTCAGTGACGATAAGGACCAACTGAAGGATGGTTTCTTTGGTCACTAATGAAGCTCAAATTTGGTGCATGTTTTCTTGTACAAACCTATTTAATGTCACAAATTGGCTCAGAGAATGTGACCTGGTGGAGTCAATGACACAAGAGACTTTCTTTAAACAGGAGTAATTTATTAAAACAGAAGTTAAACCAGAAGAAAAACCAGAAGACAGCAGTGCAGGGTGGATGCCAGCTGTAGGAAGGCAGAGAGCGTGGACACATGGGCCAGCTTTTATAACCTAAGGGCCCACAGGGGTGTACTACAGAACAAGATTAATGGCTTTGTGAGGTATGTTGAGCAGAAAGACAGAGTTTCCAGTGTCATGAAGGTGGCTCTTTTAACCTGGCTAGATCCCCCATGGTAATTAATGCTGCACACCCAACCTGATCAGGGAGAGGTTATGTTCAGAGTTTCAGATTTAAATCAGATATAAAAAGCCCTTTCACTGATTCCTTTCCTGATAATATTGTCTATGAGCGACATAGATTAGTTGAGGGAAGATGTTATATATGCAAACTGGGTAGTTACAGCAGCAGCGCTAACTGTGTGCATATCATCCATTCACTTCTATGATGAAGGCACAGCAACTATATATTATATATATACTATATATTGGATTATGTTTTTATGCAGTGCCCTGATTTGCTACCAAGTTTATTTTACACTGCTGTGATCGTAGCTAATAGAACACTGATCAGTCTATTGGTATTTATCACAGATAATATTCAATCAATAGAATTGATTTCACTTTGATTTGGCTAACAACTAAAGTGATTTCCACTTATCCTTCATTATGGGACCCTGTCAGACCTAAATGCAACAGAGCATATTGTTAAAATATTCTATATCAAGTTAAATGTTTAAGAGCAGTTAAGGCCATGTGAGTGGTAAAACAAATATATTAAAGCAATTGCTGTAAATGCTGTAATATTTTTATATTCTTCAAAGCTCTTCATAGTAGGTGGGACGCAATTGATCCGTTGATCCATTGATTGAAAATGCCACATTTTATGGAGCTTCGTAGCTGACCATCCTCCCATGTCAGTCGCCAGTGCAGCCTCCAAGATGGTGGGAGGGGTGCCACACTCTGTCCTGCTTTGGCACGGCCTCCTTTGCATGCCCACCAGCAGGCAGGCTGACAGTGCATGATGACATCCACGGTGAGCTTCTGTTTATAGTGATAAGATAACAAGCAGGGCGATGAGTTGATGGGGCCATGGGGGTACACTGTATCTGGGGGTCAAAACTTTGACAAATTTACCTCTGAGGCTCAGGTCATCGGTGAGGTCAAAGTGTACCTGAGTTTGCCAACGATGTAGTCAACGAGTTGATTTGGGGCCATGGCAGCGATGGTGACATAACTACTGCAGAGTAATCGTAGTGTAATATTTATTTTTAATCACTTGCATGTGGAAGACACTTTTTAAAAAATCATTTTTTCTTTTTAATAACCTAGCAGCATGATCATATTCTCAGTATCGGATTTATTGTCGCTATTGTTGTTGTATTTGTTGACAATACCAACAGAAACATCACCAATAATAAACATCACACAAAAGTCATAGTAACCATTGACCCAGTCAAATACTACTGCACTTGTTGCACTCCTTCGCTAACTGACCTTTAAATTCCACAGACAATGATACCTGTTAACCTATTGGCTCCATGTTTGCAAAAAGTAGGGCAACACATACAGTAAGTGATTGTCTTCAGCTGCATATCAGATCCAATCGCCTGTTACCTTTGGTCAGATACTCTTTGTTCTTTCAAGGTGCTTCTACACTTCAACCAGCAGAGCAAATACATCACAGTCAAGAACAATCAGTCAATGATGGTTAAAGCCCCTCTCAGACTGTGCACGACCCACTTTCCCTCTAAACTTACAATCTATATACATGCAGAAAACTCTGATGAGTCATTCAGAGCAAAAGGACAATACATTTAACACAGAGATATGTGTTAAGGTGCTCCGTTCTTTCTGGGTCTGTTCTGTAATTGCTGGAGTGCGTTTCAAATTTCAGGTTATAACTGGCAACATAATTTTTAGTGCAGCTGGAGTGAAAGTTGGTGCACGTGCGCATTTTTCAGCTCCTGTTAAACAAGACTAAGAGTCTACAGCAATGCTCGCGGCTCTACTTAGGCACAGCAGTGCTTTGAGCTAAATCCTAATGTCGCCATTCTAACATGCTCACAGTGACAATGCTGACCTACAGAGCCCCTAAAGGAACATGGGAAAAAAAGGGAAAAAAAACTTTTAGTATATGGTGCACGAGATACTCTTTAGTATCCTTTAGTTTTAGCCTAAAGAGCTGGGGAAAATGGCAGCAGAGGTGGATATCTTCACCTTCCTGAAAATGTGACACATACCTGATAGTGTCATCAACCTACTAAAGGATGATAAGCTAAATGATCTTGTCATTAACTCATTGTGTTCAAAACATAGCAGGTAGGTGGTCTCTTATTCGCTCCAGGTATTCCATGTGCACCAGATACTCTCTGGTGGCACTACACACAGCTGATGGAGACATTAGTTTTTGTAGGTATTTGGTTGATTAGTATACATTGGGATGCATGAATATCTGTACCAAATTTTGTGCCAGTCAATCCTGTAAATGAGATATTGCACTAGATGAGTGACAACTTTGACATCAGGGGATCACCAGAGCTGGGAGGATTCATCCTTGGAAAGTCTGTTCAAAATTTAATTTCAGTACATCTATTAAGTGTTGAGATATTTCAGTCTGGACAACAGCGGTGGACCAGCAGACATTTCCAGAGCGATCCTTCCAGCGTGGCTGAAAACCCACAATAAACATCTCGCGTGTGCGCTAAATTTCAGTGAAGTGCAAAGTTTTCCCTCCTGCTGGTAAACATGCTGTATTATATTTCTCAATACAGTAGTCTGTCTGTGGGAGGTTTTAATGAAAACATAAGAAGGCTGTGACTTCAAGCAAATTAGTCAAACTGACAGGAGGATAAAAAAAAAGGTAGCTTTTCATGAACATTTAAAAAAATATATATATATCATCCTTGAAGCTATCAATATGTCAAGGTTTCACAATTTGGAGTTTGTTAAGACAAATATTAGAGTCAGAGATTCTGTCCTTATTTGCCATCACTGCTACTAAGAGTTTTCCAGGACACGTAGTTTGCTTTGTTCACAGACCTTTGTGAACTGTACTCTCTCAGTGACTCTGCTCAGTAACAGTTCACCTCAGTCACCCCGGCCTCAACCAGCTAATCTCTTCAAAATGAATGATACAGTACTGAAATCGCTGACACACAACATTTTCAGGATGAGTGAAAACCGTGGTTGTTGTGATGAAACATTCTGCTGTAACTAATGTGTGACCCGACATATTTGGACATATACAACTCTGCTGCTGCCTATTGACATTTCCCCTTTCCAAGGAACCAAACCATGGCCTCACTTCTATCCCTTCGTGCTCCTTCAGCTTGTTGCTGTCAGAGAGGAGGGAGGTGGGCCCTTCTCCATCCAGGGAATCCTGACCCATATGCTGAGCTGGCCTTCCCCTCCACAGCCAGGAGGCAACAGCAGCCTCAGTGTATGTGAGGAGGTCAACAAGTTCACAGAGATCTCCTTCCTTACCAGCTCCAGCCCTTCCCCATCATCTCTATCAATAGGAATGACCTACTTTCTGGACAGAGGCAATAATCTATAGGCTATTGTGAGAGCCATCAAATAAATAAAACCCTTGTTTGTCAGCGTCACAAAAATCTTTATGTTTCGTGATATTAACATTGGCTCGAAGTCAAGAATTTTAATTCTTAATCAAGGCCACACAGAATGTGCAACGAATCGGGACGCATTGAAAAACTGTGAATGACACATAAAGTTGTTAAACAGCGAGACTTGAAATGTGTTGCCGACACTGTTGACACCATTCAGGATCATCTCTGTCAGCTCAGTGAGAGTCTGTGTGATGTAGGGCAAAAACACGCTGCCAGCGGGTGGAGGATGTGGAGGTGGAAGGGTGCTCCTTGCATTACTTCACTCCTGCTCTGTTGTAAATATTTTCATTCTTAGTGTAAGGGGGGACTTTGGGGAAAGAGGCACCTCACATTCTAGGTCAGTGGCGTTATGTGACCACTCAGGCTGATGTGACTGTAAGAAGCATTTCCATCTCCACTATGGATCCCAGCTAATCTCCTCCTCTGTGGCCTCCGCATTATTTTTCCAGGAGCTCGGTGGTCTCTCGCCGCTCACTTTCGCGTATGAATGTGCATCTTTGTGTGCGTGCGTGACCGCGTTTCTTCCCTCGCATGTGCCTGCACCCCTGCGAACGGAGCAGCCTCCACTTCAAACCCGATCACCGAACTCACTGACCTGTCAGTCAATTTGGACATGAGCGAGTTTGAGTCATCAGGTTTGCCTGCCCTGCGTGCTGATGACTCCAGTGCTGCCTGAGAGGGTCAGCTGCCCCCTATCTCAGTTCATCACTTATCTCTTTGCCTGCTGATGTCCCGACTACAGAGCCCTCGCTGATTTGAGTGTGAGAGATAGAGGAAAATTGAGTCACGCGGTTATCAAAGTGATGTCTAGCAGACGAGATGATGAGACGAGTGTTCAGTGGGTCAAGAATGAGGATTTCAATCGGAGACATTCAGTCAATTCAGGAGGCTTCGGTCTAATCTTAAACAAATCATCATAAAGAAAAATGGTATATTTAACAGTAGAGATCTAAAAAAATTGGTTTTCTTTATTTTTTTCATGTTTCAAACACACATTAATAACTTGATAACTTTATTTATTTATTTATTTATTCTTTCTTTTCTGTAGCCAAGGAGTAAAGGAAAACATTTTTTTTTTAGTTTCATATTTTATAAAGATCCAAGACAGAAAGAATATTGATACTGATATTTAGATGAGACTGTCTGCATGTATTTAATTATGGTGTTTATGTACTAGTGTTAGGTACATTCAGTCTCTCATTGTGTTTCTGTATCGTCACCAAACTAGATGGGAAAATGAAAGAGCAAACTGGTCATAAAAATGGGAACATTTTGTTTATCTGCTCAATACATTTATTATTTTTTTGAGTGAAATTCCACAATTGCAATTCCTTCCAAAATTAATTATTTTCCCATTAATTTGCCTTTAAAACATTATTTGTTCATTGACACCAAAAGCAGCTGAAATTTAGAGAAAGTATTGTGAAACACAATGACTGAGTACCTCTGACGGCACAAACACACAACCGCCCTCACACATTTATTACAGTTCAAAACTTATTCTACACAAGGTCAGAGAGGAGGGTATTGCGTAGCACTATTTGCCTACAGAGAACATCACGAGAAAACATGTTTTCTCTATGACTTGCACCCTGCGCAGTGCCAGCTGTCAGTGACACTGCCAGTGTTACCTTGTGTTCAATATGCCAGTACACACCAGGACACTGTGAGGTTGAAGTCCTGAGCCAAAGCCTTGCTCAACAACCTGCTGCTGCCACTTTTTGATGTTAAGTGATCACGGGTAGATTTTCTCTTCCGTATTATACCCGATGTTCACTGACGTACTTTTAAACTGTTGTTATTCTGCAATTGGCTCTAAATAAATGCTACTTTTTGTAAAATTAAATACTCATGTTAGATTTTTCAGTTTTTTAGTTTGTATACTTTAGTGTCAATTCTTGTTTCAGCTGGAGGATTCTGCAATGATTTAGGGCTGCAAGCAACTATCATATTCATTGTCTGCTCATTATTTCCTTGATTAATTGATAAACTATCTATAAATATCTATAAAATGTCAGAAAATAGTCTGATTTACCAGTTTTTCAATTTTTTCTGACGTTCTTAAATTGCTTTTTTTGTCCAAGCAGGCGTCCCAAACCCAGGCATACTCCCTTTACTATATACTGTATATAGTTTACTATAGCAAATGCAGCCCCAGATTTAAAACACATACAAGGAATTTAACTCTGGGTTTAAGGACAACAAAGCTGAACAATCAGGAAAATAAACTTAGTAGGTTAGAAGTTTTAGTCATTTTAGTGTAATTTATCTCTATCTGTTTAGAGGAACTTTTTAAGTGAAAAAATGTGTTGTTGACGTCACCATGGGATTAGTTCAGCTTGACATATGACACTGGACATATGAAGTTTTGATAAGTTTCGAAGTTTTGGTGAATGTTCGAGAACCATGTTGGTCATATGGCCACTTGAGGGCTTTGTCACTTGATCGTAAACATATGTTGTTTTCAGACACTGCCTGCAAACGACTGATATTGTTGTTCTTCTTGGGAGTCATTTTCATGGTCAGGCTCATACAAAGTGTCCCAAATGTATAGAGGTGCAATACTAAATTACCAGAGTGCCCTTAAAGGAAGAAAGTTAGATGAGAAGACCGATACCACTCTCACGTCTGTACCGCAAATATGAAGCTACTGTCAGCGGCAGGTTAGCTTAGCTTAGCCTAAAGACTGGAAGCGAGGGGAAACAGCTAGCCTGGTCCCGTCCAAGGGTAACAAAACCAGCCCACCAGCACCTCTAAGGCCCACTAATCAATACTTTATATCTCACTTCTTTAATCTATAAGAAAACTGAAGACTGAACAAGAAATCATTGTGCACACAACTCACGCAAAACTTTTTGTTTCACAACTCACGTAAACTCATTTTTGGTTTCTTTTTGACTTATGGACAGATTAAAAAAGAAAAATAAATAGAACTTGTTAATTAGTTTTCTTTGTAGGTGGATTTTGTTGCCTTTGTTCAGACTAGCTGGTTCCTTTTAGTTTCCCAGACCGGCTGCCGGATTTATCTCTAAACTTTTCCTCTCACGATGAAGTAATTGAAACTGTACTTACTTCTTGTACAGGTTGTGTATAATATAAATAATATAATAATATAATAAAATGACATTAACATGCAAAGCTGCCTGACGTCATGTGATGCCATATGGTAAACAGCATGTTCTAGATCTGGAGAGAGAGACGAATGAACAAATGTGTGCAATGCATGGGTGGTGTTTTTCTTTCTTTCTTTCTTTCTGTCGTTCTTTTTTTTTTTAGTGTGTGTGTGTGGGGGGCAGGTGATTGATGTGTGTGTGTCACACCTGGGGAGGCTCTCGCTAACGCTCCAATATGCAGCAAACATCAGTCAAGGTTCAAGGTTGTTCCGATGCCACCTGAGAGTCTGTGAATGAGCACTTTTACAGGGTAACAACACGGGGCCCCTGCACATGTTATTTAAGTCATGCCAGCTCCGAGGGGGCGGTGTGTGCGATGTGTGTAACTTGCATGTGTGTGAGTGAGTGTGTGTGTGTGAGTGTTTTTGTTACCTCATTGGGACCTTTTCCAGTATTAACACCAACCTTGACCAGGACCAGTAGTCCTCGTGGCGACCAAATCCTGGTCCCAATGCAGAAAAACATCACTTCTGAGATCCCGGTTAAAGTTAGAGGTACGGTGTGAATTAATGTTAGGGTTAGGCCTGAATTGTTTAAGCTCAGGGTTAGGCTGCCCCACTGAATGGAAGTCAAGGATATCTGTGCATGTGTGTGTACATGAGAGCAAGAGGAGAGCGATGTCCAAGATCATGGTTTCACCAGAGCTAAAGCGATGGACTCATCTAAATAAATCAAAAAGCTATTGAATAAAATATAACAAAGAATTTTGCAGCTTTTCCGTTTCTTTACCTGCTTCCTTTGTGTCGCATGCACATAATAGAAAGGTTTGCAAAAGCTTGAACCCAAAATTGATCTCATCATAAAAGTCCACATGAAAACTTTTGGAAACCTTATAACTGAATGTGTCTCAGGATTCCCATTTCTGAGAAGACTATTATAACATTTCTGCCAAAAAATGAAGATGCAATCTGCCAAACTCAAGCCTTTAATAGGAACATATGCATTATTATAATAAACATCATAATAAGACTTTTGCACTGAAAATTCCCAATTCACCCCTCTACAAAGAACACACACTCCAAAACACAAACAGAGTAAACACACACACACACAAGCTGCAATCGGTCAAATATTTGCCCACGGTGCAGAAGTGTGGCAGTAGTATTTGCTTTGCCAAAGTTTCGGTTCTTGCAGTCGCAGCTCGCTCTGAAACACGGTTCAAGCGAACCGCGTCACCTCCGATGTGGCTTTTGTGTTTATTTATAAAGCGAGGAGGGGGGCACTTCCTCAGTCTTTCTGGGGTCATACGATCCTCCCAACGTGGAACCTTAAATGAATGGTGGGCTCGACGGCCACACCATGCAGACCCGGGTCCTGATTGGTTCCGTGCACGACAGGAATAAACACAGTCAGGGTATATATGTTGTCGTGCAGGTGTGACACTTCCAAGAAACCACAAACCTGCAAGATAACAAAGAAGAGCTGCTGCATTTTTTTTTAGAAAAGAAAAAAAAACAACAACACAAATCTGAAAGCATGAGGGCGCAGATCCAGAAAGTTCCTCAGATCGTGGAGCTGCTGAAGAAGAAGTCTGTGGGGCTGCAGCACTTCAAGCCCACATCCTCAGTGTGCGTCCTGGAGGAGAAGGATGCTGTGGAGGCTGCGCGCTGCCCTCACGCCGCCTCCAGAGCGCACAGCCTGGACGCGCTCCCCGGACCCACCAACTGGCCCCTGGTCGGCAGCCTGGTGGAGCTGCTGCGGAAAGGAGGCCTGAGAAGACAACATGAAGCTCTGGTACAGTCAAATTAGCCATCTTTTTTTTTTATTTATAAGGAAAAACAGCCTGTTTTCTCCCACTTTAAGCTCGTGCGTAAAACATGTTTAAAGTATTGCAATCCGAATGAGATTTCTCTCTCTTTGCCTCTATTGCAGGTTGATTATCATAAGAAGTTTGGTAAGATTTTCCGGCTGAAGCTCGGCTCCTTTGAGTCGGTGCACATTGGCGCACCTTGCTTGCTGGAGGCGCTCTATAGGAAGGAAGGCAACTACCCTCAGAGGCTGGAGATCAAACCCTGGACAGCGTACAGACACCTGAGAGACGAGGCGTATGGGCTCCTCATCCTGTGAGTAGACTTTCCATTTCTTCTTTTCTTCCTATGCAAAATGTGCATAAGTGGCGCAGCCTGTGTGCGTAAATGACACAGATGGGGTTTTTTTTTTTTTTGAGTGAATGCGCACTGAGTCCAAACTGGTTTGCAGGGAGGGGAAAGACTGGCAGAGAGTGAGGAGCGCTTTCCAGCAGAAACTCATGAAACCCACAGAGGTGGTGAAGCTTGATCGCAAGATAAATGAGGTAAGAAACCCCGAAATATTAGAGCATGTGTTTGCAGAGATTTTTTAAATGTGATCTGCGACTGACGGATTCTCTTTGTAAATGCAGGTGTTGGTAGATTTTGTTGGCAGGATTGGAAAAATGAACGTCAATGGAAAGATTGAAGACTTGTACTTCGAGCTAAATAAATGGTCGTTTGAGAGTAAGTCCAGCTGTTTTTGTTCACTTATTTATCAGAGGATTATTCTCGCCATCAATTAATGACTGATTATTTTCTCCATCTGTTGTTTAGTCCATAAAATGTCTCAAATAATGAATCACAGTTGTGAAAATTACAGTCTTCAAAATGTCTAGTTTTGTCTGACCAGTAGCCAAAAGATATTGAGTTTGCTTTCACTTAAGACAAATAAAGCTAAAAAAAACCCCTCACCTGAGACACTAATAAAAGAATTTGTGTTTGAAAAATGAGTATTACAAAAATAGTTTTCTATCAAATCAACTAATCATCGCAGCTCTAGAGTTTTTTTTCTTTGTCCAGTTGAATGTATCTGTAATAGCAGTTCTTACACATGTCGTGTGAGTTATGTAGATAGAAATATTAAAGTGAAAAGCACTTATTAAATGTTATTCAAATGAAAAGCCTCTGAACGTGCATCGACATTTGAATCTCACTCTTTGCTTTTCTGTGTCGCTCAGCCATTTGCCTTGTCCTCTACGACAAGAGATTTGGTCTTCTGCAAGAGAAAGTCAATGAGGAAGCCATGAACTTCATCACAGCCGTGAAAACAGTAAGTACACCTGGCGTGTGTACTGTCGCAGAGGACACTTGGGATGATTTGTGAGACTGACTGAACCCGTAGAAACAGCACAGTTCAACGGGTACATCTGCTGAACTGCAGCCTTTAATGCAGCAGTTCAGTATCTGACTGACACTCTCACTGTATTTACTGGGATTTACTGGGGCAAACCAATATCATCCACAGTCAAGAGATGATAAGTGAAGGCTCACAAAGGTCTCACAGGGCAGTGGGTGCAAGAAAAAGAAAACAAAAGATCCTTTTTTCAGTGGGGGAGATGATGATTAGATTTAACCCCTAATCCTTTTTTTCCCCTTCTTTGTCTTTCTTCTGTAGATGATGAGCACATTCGGCATGATGATTGTCACACCGGTGGAGCTCCACAAGAGCCTCAACACCAAAACATGGCAAGACCACACGGCGGCATGGGACCGCATTTTCAGCACAGGTACTGCAAAATAAAATACAAAGCCACAAATACACCCCCTCCATAAGTTACACTCATTTCACAAAGTTCTGGTACAATTTGTCTCCACCTCTGTGTGACCAACAAACCAGTTTGAGCTCACTTCCAGTCAGACAACAGATAGAGGAGAACAGTGGGAGGGTGGATTTGAACTGGGTGCCTCTGTGTTTTTTGTGTACTTGGTACTCTGGGTAAATGGCAGCCAGAGTTGTAGTAAACCGCATGACCTAAGAGGGAGAAATCTGCCAAATATTTGTAGTAGTGGGAGGTTGGGAGGGGGAGGTTGGGGCACAGAGGGAGGAGGAAGATGATGCTGTTTATTTGGATGTAGCTCGTTACAACCTTTCGCTCAAAAACAAGAACACACATCTGGTGACAACTTAACATGAAAAAAAATACTCGTGATTTATGTGAGAGTGAGTGAGGTAGTTTTATTATTTGTTCAGAGTATTTTTTAGTAGCACTGAGCTGTCAGTCCGACCTTAACGTAGTTGTTTTTGTATCATGTGATTTACATTATGCTCAGCCCTCATAAGCTTATGACTTACATGAACAGTCAGAGACCAAACATCTGGAACAGCTGTACAGAAACAGAGAGGCATAATCAGCAGGTCATAGTCACACACCATTCAGATATATGGATATAATGTCATGTCAGGACAAACCATCAGAGCTGCACATTTGAAAGTAGAAATTAAATTTCACACATTATGTGCATGTTGGCTTTTTTTTTTCATGAATTGTAAACATTGCGCCATGTGTTTCCACAGCTAAAGTCTACATAGACAAGAAGCTGAAGAGGAACGCCATCAGAGCTCCTGACGACTTGATCGGCGACATCTTGCACCACAGCTGTCTGTCTAAGAAGGAGCTGTACGCAGCCATCACAGAGCTGCAGATCGGAGGAGTCGAGACGGTGAGCAATACTGTACAATACAGACATACATGTTTTGTTTACTGGAATAGTTCGACATTTTGGGAAATGCTCTTGCGAAGATTGACTTTCATATGGGTCCGTTCAATATGAAGCTACAGCCATTTAGCTTAGCTTAGCATCACACGAACCAAAAAGTTATCCTGGCTTGACCCAAAGATCACATCCACCTACCAGCACCTATTAAGCTCAGTAATTACAGTACAAAAGCTGCCATGTAAAAACTTGAGGCTGCAGTTTGAGGTTATGTGGTGGACTGTTTCTTGGCCAGGAGCAGTGACTTCTGGGTCGATCTTCTCATCTAACTCTCAGCAAGAAAGTAGATAAACATATTCTTTTCAAGCTATATCTGCCTATTCCATTTTGTTTATTCCCACTTTATGCTGTTAAAGAAAAAATAGCTGCACCATATAGTGACAAACACAGGTTGATCTTTTAAATGTTTTACCTTTCGCCTATTTTCCTTTCCAGTAGTGAAAGGAAAAAAAAAACTGTTGAGCCTCTAAAACAAACAGGTGCTGCAGTTACAGTGCTTCAAAGTGGAAAATGAATGTGGTGTGGATGTAACGTTAACTGAGGAGCCTTTGAGGAACCCCAAACATTCCTCAGCTCCTTTCAGGACCCCACTGAAGAATGTACTTAGAGTAGCCGCCTCACTAAGTGACATCTCCTCTCTTCCTCCCTCTCTCTCTCTTTCTTTCTCTCTCTTCGCTGTGATTGCATTTCTCAGACCGCAAACAGTATGCTGTGGGTTATTTTCAACCTGTCACGTAACCCCGGCGCCCAGAGGAAGCTGCTGAAGGAGATTAGAGAGGTGGTGGCTCCCGACCAGGACCCGTGTGGAGAGCACATCAAGAGCATGCCCTACCT
The DNA here is from genome assembly GCA_025331565.1 of Holacanthus passer. NCBI lineage: Eukaryota > Metazoa > Chordata > Actinopteri > Pomacanthidae > Holacanthus > Holacanthus passer. The sequence goes on from JAFREQ010000028.1 coordinate 4,585,424, forward strand.
CAAGGCCTGCCTCAAGGAGTCTATGAGGTACAGTACAGCGGGGTCAGCGGCAGAAAGCTCCCGGCTGCTGCCACACTTACATAATGAGAAATAATTAGCAATCGCTGCAGTGACTTCCAAAAGCTCTATAAGTAATAAAGCTCATGATCACATAACACATGGCGTAACATCCACCGATAATTTAGATCATTCCGCACAGTTTCAAATCAGACTCGCTGGCTGCATCATGATTTCAGCCAGTACCACGGAGATTAAGAGGCAAAACTCACACACATGACTGGCTTCAAAAACAAGCTTCATGAGATATGGTGGCATGACTAGCAACAGCCAGTGGTAACAGCTTAAAACTCCAACGTGTGGTCACGTTCAAATCACTACCTAACCCTTGTACGGTCCACTTTCTCCCTTCTCCTCATGGAGTCACAAGTTGTCTAACATGTTGTTTAAGGCTAATACCATAACCATATCACCCAGGGAATGTAAATGACCTCTGACTGGAGATTATATCTCACCTCATCTTGCACTGTGAAAAACATCGGAGTATGTTTAGCTCCCGTTAAACAGCTTAGATATGTGTGTCATGCTATACTGTAGCTTCACTGAGGCCATATTCCCATACGTGTTTTTTTTTTCCTTCAAATTCTTACAGGTTATCGCCATCAGTTCCATTCACCAGCAGGACCCTGGACAAAGACACTGTGTTGGGAGATTATGCCATTCCCAAAGGAGTAAGTGGCTTAGTTCTCGTTACCATACACCAGCAGATTACATTCCTGTATTAATTTACATTTGACTGATGTCTGAATGAAGCGTGTTACAAAAACCCGCTCACGTACTGTACAAAGTCTAAATGGAGCAACTTTAATACAGTAACATGTGCAATTCAGCAAACTGCATGGAGGGATCAGATTTACAGTAACCAGGTCTATACTGGACTTTGTAATATACTATACTATCTATTTCATTCCTCTTTAGCAAGTAGCTAAAGAGGAATAAGTAGTTGGGTGATGTCTATAAAACTGCAAAACAAACCTAATGTTTTATTATTTTCCTTCATTTACAGACAGTTTTAATGATAAACAGTCACGCACTGGGCTCCAATGAGGAGTACTTTGACGACGGGAAGCAGTTCAAGCCTGAGCGCTGGCTGCGGGAGAACGGCACCATCAACCCCTTTGCCCACGTTCCCTTTGGCATCGGAAAGAGGATGTGCATTGGCCGACGGCTGGCGGAGCTGCAGCTGCAGCTGGCCATGTGCTGGGTAAGATCAGTTCACCTCAGTTTAGTTTATGGACTCTCACTACCTGCTGATTCCTTTTGATTATTATGTCACATGACTCTCCTGAAGCTATTGAAGCTAATTGACTGATTAAATCTTTCTTACAGTTGGTCAGAGACTACGAGATTGTGGCAACAGATAATAAGCCTCTCGACGTGATCCATTCAGGGCTTTTGGTTCCCAACAGAGAACTGCCTGTTGCCTTCATCAGGAGATGAGGTGAGAGGAAAACAAAAGTGTGACATTTTAGTAAATGTGCTTATTGTCTTTCCTGACAATAGTTAGATAAGAAGATTAATACAACTTAAGTTACTGGTTGCAGCCATGCGAACTTCTGATACGCATACACACATATCAGACAAGATATAACGTATTAATTGGTGAGTTACCAGAATTATTACCATGTTTCCAGTCAGGAAACAGACTGTTGCTTAAAATATATCATACAGGCATGAGAGTGGTATCAATCTTCTTATCTCACCCAAAATGTCAAACTATTACTTTCTTTCTCATTCACTGTAACTACAAAAGGACATGAGGTGGCATCCATACTAATGAATTATTTCTTCCTTCCCTCCCGTCTCAGGCTCCATATTCAACTCTTCTGGACGTAGTGACAGAAAGATGATACCTCTGTTACCATGATCCCTGATGGTTCAGTGACTCCCTGTATTGCTGCTCTGTAAATAGAAACGACACAGAAATTATTATACATGTAATCGTGCCATAAATACCTCAAACTTATTTAAAATTATTACTTATGACTGCTAATGACTGACCAAAATACCAGTTGTTATGTACAAATTGAATGTTGTACCAAGGCAGCTGTCCTCAAATCTTAATGTAATGTCTTCATCTCTGACGTGTATGTAAATGTCAAACTATTACTTTTTGCTTTTCCTTGTTTAATAACTTATATATATAGGTCACACATATGTTTATTTTTCATTATGTATATAGGGTGCAATTATAATATTGTAATGTTGTACATTGTTTTATGTAGAGACATATTTTATTCACTGAAGTAAATACATTAATAAATGTATTAAAATTGTGCCTGTGTTTATTTTTCAAGCTGCTCTGTTGCCAAGACTTAGTATTAACGTCTTTGGGTGAGTATTCAAATCGTTATAGACTAATTCTTGCTAATCCATGCATTTTTACATAAAGTAAATCTAAATCCTTTTCAGATGAAGAAAAAACTATTAATTAAATCAAACAAATCAATTGTTTATAATATGTTTGAAATAATGAAAATTTTATAAGTTCCTGAACAGTGCATGATGTCTTCAAGTTGTTCTTCAACCAAAAATATCAAGTTTGCCATCAGTCATGACAAAGTATCAAAACCTCATGTTTGAGAAGAAGACACTCTGTAGGACAAATTTGAAGTGACATATAGACTACAGACAAACTTAAAGTGAATGACAGGCCCTAGTGAGGATCGAACTCACGACCCCTGGTTTACAAGACCAGTGCTCTAACCACTGAGCTATAGAGCCTCATATACTGAATATAGATGTTGGCTGTACCCAGATGGATAATGGGACCTTCAATGAATCTCAGTTGAAAGACAAAAACAGTATCCAATCCTTTGTTTGAGAAGCTGAAACTGAAAATATTTGGCATTTTTGCACAATTGTTGCAGATTAATTTTCTGTCTATCAACTAATTGATCGTTTTAGCTTTAACTGGAAACACTGCACTGGCAGTCAAGTGAAAATTATTTGGCACTGCTTCTGTTCCTTTTGGTGTTCCATCATTTTGGAGATGAACGATACACTGGTGCATAGAGATATTGTCTGAATTTCCTTCAGTAATATTCAGAGACAATGCAAACCTATAAAGATTGAATATGTAGCCTTCCCATTAATGAGCAGAATTGGACAAATTTAAAGAGAGTGAAAGGCCCTAGTGAGGATTGAACTCACGACCCCTGGTTTACAAGACCAGTGCTCTAACCACTGAGCTATAGAGCCTGATGGGGCACTTTGACATGTTGACTGTACCCAGTTGGATAATGGGAGCTTCAATTGGTCTCAGTCCAAAGCTCAAAGATATCAAGTTTACCACTCATGACCAAAAAAGTATCAACTCCTTATGTTTGAGAAGCTGAAACTGGGAAATATTTGGCATTTTGCACATTCTGCAATAGAGCAGATACATTTTCATTTTCATTATCAACTAATTGATTATTCATTTCAGCTTTAAACGGAAACACTGCATTGGCAGACAAGTGAAAAATATTTGGCTTTGCTTCTTCTCCTTTTGGTGATGAATGATACACTGGTGCATAGGCATAGGCATAGGGATATTGTGTGATTTTCCTTCAGTAAGATTCAGAGACAATGCAAACCAATGGCCCAGATGCAATTGCTAGGACAAACTTAAAGTGATTAAAAGGCCCTAGTGAGGATCGAACTCACGACCCCTGGTTTACAAGACCAGTGCTCTAACCACTGAGCTATAGAGCCTCTCGGTTTTAGATGTTATGTTGACTGTACCCAGGTGGATAATGAGAGATTTACTCTCACTTTGTTTTGAACCTTATCTAACCAGTGAGGGTCGGTGTTAGTATGTGTTTTATTACACTCACCTAATCCTTCAATCTCAAAATCATGTTACACAATATCATTGTCTACTGTTACTGTATACTGTTACTGTATACTGAAGTTTACAGGGTTACTTACGTTAAGAAAGTGAGTTATGAGTTTAGGAGCTTATACGTCATGTTTCTGTATTTGGAATGAAATGTGTAACCAAACTAAACAGTAAAGATGAAAGAGAAACAGAGAAGGAATTTCAGCATATATACTTCACTATAGAGATACTTGTACTTTATTTGTATCAAAAATCTTCTTTCTAACACAATTAATCATCATGACCCCTCAGATTTATCTAGTGACCTTTGGTGGGGATCCATTGGATTAAACTACCTAACTGTACAGTGTATGAGGGAGTTCAAATTAGCTTTGCCTGATGTTCATGTAAAATACAAATCTGATGTAATACATGATATTATATCACTCACACAGGCCATTTTTCTGCATTGGCTACAAGTACTTTAAGTACATTTCACTGTGGATACTACATCTGCAAGAATTTTCTTCCACCACTGCTGGTTCCCTCAATCTTAAGAAGAAGCGATGCTCCTCTGAGGGCTTGACATGTGTTGACATTTTGGACAGGCGGGACGAATGGTTTCAAAGTGGCTTGAAGAGATAAACAACATCCTATACCAGCGTCTCACATTTGTTGTCCTCACATCCCCTTCCTGGCAGTTTCACACCACTTCACACCTTGATTCATGCGACTCTGATGACTCTCACATGACTGCCATGTGACCTGAAGACTAACGTGTGACCTCAGGTGACACAACATCAGCACGTGAACGAGTCAGAAGAGGTTAAAATGCTTCACCAGTCAGGAGGAATGATGTGGCCTCTCGGATGAGACGTCTTCGAGATGCTGAGTTTTTCCTTTGTGAGTCGATAAGAAAACTGTAGTGTTTACTGTATTTGTACTGACAATTCAAGAGTGCAGATATGAATGAGAATGGGAATTTTTATGGGGTTTCAACCTCACTTTTATGCACTTATTGCTGAAAAAATACACGCTTCAGATCCACTGGTGTTTTGGAATCACTCCTGTCCAGATTCGCACGCCTGGTAGAGATCTGCACTTTTCTCCTTGTGAAAGGTGTTTATTTCACTTTTTCACTTTCTGCCAAGGTGGTCGCCCTGAAAGCAACTCACAGTCAAGACCTGTGGATTATTAATAGTGGAGATAAAATTTCTTCAGTGCTCTGAGGAAGTCCTACATTGCTGAATGCATCTGACTTGTACTAAACACAATAGGGAACCTTAAAAAGCAGGCCCTAGTGAGGATTGAACTCACGACCCCTGGTTTACAAGACCAGTGCTCTAACCACTGAGCTATAGAGCCGCTTTTGATAAGATAAAGTGACATCAGATGCTGAAATTGATTGATGAAATTAAATTAAATTGTATCTGCAGGTTTAGGGGAAAATACTTTAAGACTATTTAACAACTTATATGATAGTATTATTATAATAATGTGGAAAGTACTAAAGGTGAATGCTCATTCACCTGACTGAGTAGAGGCAGAGATCTCAGAACCACAACTGTAGTTTCTCATGGCAACAAGAGGTTAATGAAAAAATATATTTACAGTATATGCACTTTTTATTACTTGGAAGAACTGATCCTTATGAAATAACAGCAACTAAACTGTCTAATTGGGAATTGTACAATACTGCCCCTCAGTGGCCAAAAGCTGCTGGCACTGAATTTTTAATTTTATTTTGTTTCTTTTTATTTTTCTCTTTTTATTTGTTGTGACTTCAGCTTCCTGAGTTGTTTTTAAAAGCAATATTCGTTTTGAAATAGGCATTGTTGACACACAAATGAAGATAGAGACAGAGTTTCTATGTTACTTAACCACATTGTAATGTTGTAATTTTGCAACGGAGAACAAACTGCTTCATAATAGATACATAATACTGTGACAGTACTCGACTCACGCAGGAGGAAATGAGGCCTATGTTTGGAGGCTGTGTGGCGTTAGAGCTCTGCACACACACACACACACACGCTCAGCTCTCTCTCTCACACACACACACACACACACACACACATTCAGCACTCTCTCTCACACACACACACACACCACACACACACACTCACCACACACACACACGCCTCCTGTCTGCTTGTCATCATCAGCAGTGACAGGAAGCGTCTGTTGCTGCTGTGTTGTTTCATGTCGTGGTGTTGGATGTTTTATTTGAGCAGCTGCTTAAGTTTAAACGTATCTTAGGGAAAAAAAAAAAAAAACTTTAATTATTTTTCTTCTTGAATTACTTATCTTATGCATACAGTTTAATTTAGTTGGCTGGTTTGAAAGTTATTCAGAAGATATTCTTGGCAATTTAATATTGAATTATTCAGAGGTGGAGATGACTTCTGGAGGTTTGGGCCTGGGCCAAGACATCAGTCAGGAGGAGCTGGACTTTTCTGACCTGTTTCTCTATAATTCAACTGGAGAAGATTTTCATGTTGGCTGTGATAAAGGTGTGTATGCAGTAGTTATTCTGCTTTTAGAAATACTTAACATAATATCTCCTTATCACTGCATTATGTTTTTTCTTAGTATTTACTGTTAATATATAAAGATAGTAGCTTTGCATTGGGTTTGTATTTAACACCATTAAAGCGGCTTCAGGAAATCCACCAGTAAGTACTTAGCTGTCAGGTACTGATGTTATATGTAATCCTCCTCCTTCGCTGTCCTTGAGTAAGAGGGAAAATCAACTAGACTCAGTTTAACTGACCGAAAAGGTTCAAATTTAATGTCTCCCTGCTCTAAAAAAATGTGTTCTGCTTCTTGTTACTCAATTTGGATTCTTCTCTGTGTAGAATAACGGATGTGCAGAGTTTCACACATTCATCTGCTGAAGGAGGAAAATTCCTCTGTTCTCACCATAAATCAGAACTTAACACGTGGATGTACAAGATGATGTAGCAACATCACAATCAGAATCAACGTCTCTGTAGTATTACACATAGAAAATAGTACCGTAAAATGAAATAATATGAAATGTGTGTATTCAAATATGTAAAATACATCTGTGTTTAGAATGAAAAGAGCTGTGCAATGTTTTGAAATTGAGAACGCTGACCCAGGAATGTGCAAATGTTCGTAGTATAAATTATGTATCGTACAGAGATAATAATTTTAAAATGTGCATTAATGTAACACACTGAGACAGAAGCGAAGACTTTACGTTGATGTAACATGTCGTGCACATGAGGCCGGATGAGAGTCAGTGTCACTGGAGGTCCTGGACCTTGTTGATGAGGTTTTGATTTTGATAGACCCCCAGCCTCTTGAGGGAGGGGAGTGTTTCAAAACACCAGTGTGGAGCCAATCATTGATCCAGTGTGTAACTTACACAAGTGTGATATGGAAACTTGAAGCCCTCAGTGCTCATTCAGCAATTAAACTTTTAAAATGAATCATTTTTGCACATTCATAGATTTAGATAGAAGATAGAACAGGGTGAAAGATGTACTTTTAAGATTTTTTAGTGAGGTAATAAGACACAAATTAGAAAATATTTTTATATGTCTTAAAACATGTCTGGAGGAAATCTTATCTCAGGGTAGTAGTAGTCAAGCAGTCAGGTATTTTGGACATGTACACTCAAATGAATCTTTACTTTGGTTTATGACAGATGACTCAGGTGCTCTCCTTCAGAACGACACCCAGCCTCCTCTGCTGGTGGTCCATCACACTGCTTACGTCTCCAGCTCCAACCAGCCAGCCTCCAGCCAGGACCTCTCCTCTCACGGCTCCACCGCAGATCACCTGTCAGGGGCGGTGTTCGACTCCCCTGGGCTGCCATCAAGACCAGGGATCATCCCTGCTCCCAGCCCCAGGATTGAGATCACTCCTTCAGGTGACTCTCTCAGCTCTCAGACCCTGGAGCCGAGCCCTGGGACCAAAGCTCTGGGGGCCTACAGGGAGTGTGTGAGCCCTGCCAGCAGTAACTCCTCCACAGGCTGGCCAGCAGAAGCATACTCTCCTGTGGCTTCACCGTGCGTCTCCCCCTCCATTGGAGGCTGTGGCATGGGGTTGTCTGGCTTAGACCTCTGCCCGGGCCTCCAGGGCATCCACACTTCTTCTGCCCACTCCTCTCCAGGAGCCTCGCCCTGCAACAGTGTCACAGACGAGACCTTTCTCCTGCCCCAACACCAGCGCACCACCTCAACCATCCCCCACCAGCGCTCCCGCTCGGCCTCCCCGCACGGAAAGCGTTCCTATTCCCACGACCAGGCCCACTCCTGTCAAGAGGGCACTCCTGTGAAGCAGCGCTCCCGGAGCCCCAGCCCCATCCCCTCACCCCATGAGCAGCAGGGGCCCTACTCCCTCCATCAATACCAGGCCCAGGCTGAGTTCCAGCCCCAAGCCCAGATTTCCTCTCAGGGCCTGGAAGAGATGCTGAACAGCCTCAGCTCCAGTCTGCCCAAAGCGACGCCTTCTGCAGTGGTGCGAGATGCACACGGGCAGGCCCAAAGACAGGACTGTGTGTATGGAGACGGGTACGACTGGGCCATCGAGCCGGAGAGGATGGGCAGGGCCGGAGCTGAAGTCAAGTCTGAAACCTTCTATATGCTCCCGGCTGTGTGGCCTCCTCCTCATCCCGTCCACCACGGAGCATTTGGGTCTGTTGTTTGTCCTTTCTTATTATTCTTATAAGCTCAAATGTGAGAAAAATGACCAATTAGGATGCTGCTTAATTAGCAACCTTTCTTTACATTTTGTCTTTTCCCCAGTGGTCTGTCCGTGGCTCCACTTCCATCTTTAGAGTGGCCGCTGCCCAGTCAGTCCGGTCAGTACGAGCTTCTCATCCAGCAACAGCCCAGATCCCACCATAGGGCTCATTATGAGACCGAGGGCAGCCGCGGAGCTGTAAAGACATCCAACGGAGGGCATCCGGAAGTTCAGGTGTTTTTTTTGTTGTTTTCATGCCTGTAAGATGTGAAGTGTGCAAAGAAGGAAAAGCAAGCATGAAGGAAGCTTCACATCTGTGCCACCATCAGTTTTGTAAAAGAGAAATGAAGCAGATTGGAAATACAGGATGGTATTTCCTGGATTATGTTGTGTTTATGTAAAGCCATGCAAATGATTGAAAGAGCCTCACATTACTATTCCCAAATTATTAGGACATGCACAGTGCTAAAAAATACACTCATAGTTACAAATCAGATGTGATATATCATCAAGTATTGGTACATAGGTCTGGTTTATTTGCTGCTCTGGCAACATAATTAACAAGCTGTACCTGTTGGTTTTCCTGGCACTGTTGCAGAAACGGACTATGCAAAGCAGTGTTCTTGCTATTCCAGTCAGACAGTGACCTATGAAATTATCCCCCCAGGGAAAAGAGATTTATTGTGCAGGGAGAGCTTGTTAGTTTAATTCAGTGTGAAGCATGCATCTAATCGCCTTTGTTGCCCTCACTAGCTCCGCGGGTACCAAGGCACAGCTCCACTGGGGCTGCAGGTCTTCATAGGGACGGCCGACGAGAGGCTCCTTAAACCCCACGCTTTCTACCAGGTCCACCGCATCACTGGGAAGACCGTCACCACGCCCAGCATGGAACGGATGATGAATGGGACCAAAGTGTTGGAGATCCCTCTGGAGCCAAAGAACCACATGAGAGTGGTGTGAGTAGCACAGAGGCACTGCGGGATACATGTTAACCCAAGACACTCACTTGTAAAACATAAATACTCTGAATAGTTGGTAGCTCTTTTGATAAAGTTTGATATTGCTCATTTCTTTCAATCCTCACCCATCACGGCAACTAAATCTTTGCCACTTTCACTTCCGACAAGTTGCTGTCGCCTCTAACGGAAACTTAAAACACGCCACTTCCTGTGTGCCAGAGAATTTTTCCAAGAAAGACAGATCACACACTGAGTGTTTACAGCAGCTTTGATGATCTTGACGTATGATGAAACAAAACAAGGTTATAAGTGACTAATTGAAAAAGACACAGATTGCGTCAGCTGACTATAGTTGATGGGACTTTGTGTGAACACAAATAGTCCCGCTGCAGATTTTGTAGAAACACAAGGAGACAATGTTTCCCAACAGAGAATTTTGCTCTAATTTCAGATCACTTACCTGTCTCATCTTATATTTCACAGGATTGACTGTGTCGGAATCCTGAAGCTGAGAAATGCCGATATTGAACTGAGGAACGGTGAGACGGACATCGGACGGAAAAACACACGCGTGCGTTTGGTGTTTCGTGTCCACATTCCTCAGCCTGGAGGCCAGCTCCTGTCCCTTCAAGTTGCCTCTGATCCTATCGAATGCTGTAAGGAGGGTTCAATTCATCATTAAATGAATTTTGATTCCTTTCGCTGGGTCATGACTTTTAGAAAAGTAGAACTTGTTAAACTACTGTTTATATCTGTATTTGTAAAAACTTAATGTATTTTCAAACTAATGAAGAGGATGTAGATATTGTCCTCTTACAAATGAAAGGATTAAGTCAGCACACTCTTGTCAGTCAGTCATCTTTAAATAACTATTGCTGTGTTGCTGACAATATTACAAACTTTATAACTCTTCTTTGCTTCTTTTGTTCATTCAACATTATCATGTAATTGTCACTTGTGGCCAAAAGTTACATAAGCTGCCCTTAACGTGAATGTTCGACTATAGTACTCAATATTGCAATTCTAGATTTTAATCATCAAAAATTTGAATTTGAATGGAAAATTTTTGGTTTTCTTCTTTCCTCAGCCCAGCGCTCAGCTCAGGAGCTCCCTGCAGTCGAGAGGCAGGACCTGGAGCGATGCCCGGTACTCGGCGGACAACAAATGGTCCTTACTGGACAGAATTTCACATCCGACTCCAAAGTGATCTTCTCAGAGAAGACACAACGTGAGGAAGAGATATTTGATCAGTAATCAAATTGTTAGGTCATTTTAACCTGTACATCTAATTTGATTTTTTGGTGGTAAAGATGAGCCACAACATCTAATGAGCAGTCTCAATCTTCTCATGTGAACTCTTGGTAAAATGTTGAACTATTCCTTTAATACATTATGCTGCGGGTGTAGGTATTATGAAAACTCTTGATGTGCTTGTTATGTTTACCTGTGATTCTTATGTGTGTATATTTGAACTCCACACAGGTTTCTAATATTAAAATAGACTTTTATTATTTAGTATAACACCTATATATCTCAATATCCTGCTGGAGCGTGTCCACCTACTCACATAGTATTTGTATTTTCAGATTATTTGCATATCGCTCGGGCAACATCGACATGCAATGACGCACATCTTCCTTCGGCCCCCACTTTTAGCCCTGACAAAATCAGCTATTAGTGTAAACTTTTACTGTTTTACCGGCGGTACCAGTTTATTTATTTCTTCATGGAAATTTCTCACCTCATTACCGCTCTTTCTGCCCACACAAAATAGTTGGGTTACATGGTGTGAGAGCAGGATGGGTACAGTTGACTGCATGTAAAGCCTCCCTGTTGCTTGGCGTGGGGTTTTATGCAACAGGATGTGGTTTGACAGACTGATAAAGATTCAGACCCAGAGCAGAGGCTTCTTTTTTTTTTTTCAAAGCGTGGGTAGAAAACAGAAACAGCAGGTAAAAACTGAGGTGGGAATGAAACACTTAACCAGACATAAAAGAGAAACTTGTTTTCCACTGTCGGTGTGTCGCTGCTCGCACATTACACTGTAAAGTAAAGAAAGGATTCATCATTGATTTATCACAAATTCATATTTTTTCACCAAATCAAATCTCATCCTGGGAGTTAGACGAGAAGATCAATACTCCTCATGTATTTGTCAGGCAAAAATAAAGTTACAAGCTGTTGGCTTACCTTAGCACAAAGACCGAAAACAGGGGGAAGCCTCTTTCTAAAGGTAACAAAATCTGTCTACCAGCACCTCTAAAGCCCAGAAATAGGTCAGCATACTGTACAACCTCAAGTAAAACCATGACTTGTCATTTCTGCACTTCATTTCTTTGTGTCATCTCACTCATCTCTCTCATCAAGTGTATTTCCCAAAATGTCAAACTACTAATTTACACCTCCACTGTCTTAAAGTTGTACAATTTATTCCCTCTGCTTTCAGATGGGCAGCAAATCTGGGAGGTGGAGGCCACTGTGGACAGAGACAAAACACAAGCTGTGAGTCACCTGTCACTTATCTGTGCTGACACTTATAATTACCAATGATGTATTTTTTGTACATTGTCTGGCACTGTTACAAATTCACACATACTCAAAACAGAAAGCAAAACACAAAACCCGTGACCACACTTTGCTGGGAACCTCAATAAGCTGCTTTTTATAAATGATTTTATTTTTCACGCTGCCTTTGAAACACACAAGCGAGAGATTTGGGGCAGCCAATGCCTCTCTGTTTCAACATGACAGTTTGTCTCGTCTGCTTCACGCTGTGTCGCAATCTCTGTCTAGAACATGCTATTTGTTGAGGTCCCTCCGTACCGAGACCGGACCATTTCCCACCCGGCCAAGGTCAACTTCTACGTCATCAACGGGAAGAAGAAACGCAGTCAGCCTCAGCACTTCATCTACACTCCTGTGATAGGTATCTATCTGTTAGCATCTCTGCTCTGTCATTAAAGGAGGGGGAAGGGTGTCTTGAATTTTTGAGTAATCGGAACGTGACTCAAAGGTCAACAGTTCGCATCTCGGGGTCAGCAGGGAAAGTTAGACGCTAGGGATGTGAGGAAATATCATTGTCACCTCTATAAACACAAACCTCATGCTGAAAGACTTGATGCAACACAATTAACATGGACTGAACTTTAAACCGACCTGGTATCAGGACAGTTCGTAAAATAGTCACTGACGTGTTATGTCTATTCCTGTGTAGGTACATTGAGAGCAATGGAAAAAACAGAGTCAAATTCCTGTGTACACGTACATGGCAAATAAATTTTGATTCTAATGTTTTTCAAGAAATCCGTCCCAATCGCAAATTAGTAAGCAGTGAACTGCAACCACAACACCTTTTGGCGTAGGGGTAATTCTCACTTGCTCTAAAAGTGGAAAATCTGTCACTCCGCTACTGTTTTCGCTAAAGCTCTGCACCCACAGATCATCTAATACACACAGCACACACATGATTTCACTCATGTTGAGAAGAATTTTAGGAAACAAAAGACGTTGTTAAGTGAAGTAGAAATAGATGAGGCAAGTTGAAGAAAAGTGGCCACATGAAAGAGATGTAAATTACAATTCTTCATCGTGAAATGTGTTCCTTAAATTAAACGATCGCTGTCACATCTCAGGACTGGTACAACCAACTTGGTTCTGACTGGAATATCTTAACAATTTGATTTATCATAACATTTTCAACATTCATGGTCACCAGAGGATGAATCCTAATGATATTGATGATCCTCTGGCTTTCCTCTAGTGCCACCAGCGGGTTCATTTTTCACTTTTTCACTAAAATAGCTTGACGTCTGCTAGATGGATTGGCATAACATTTTGTACAGACATGTATGATCCTTAGAGGATGAATACTAATGACTTTAGTGACCCCCTGACTTTTGTTCTAGTGCCACCATGATTTGACATTTGTGGTTCAGAGAGTGAAATATCTTGACTGTTAGTGAATTGTCAGGAAATGTGCTAGATATTTAAGGTTTGTAAAGGATCATTTTTAATGGCTTAGGTGATTCTCTGACTTTTCATCCATCATCACCATCATGTCAAAATTTTAATTTCTCAGTAGTTTGGTTTATTACCAGATACCTGCACAACTAATGTCAATGCAGCCACACTTTGTGTTTAGTGGTATTACTGGTACTGGTAAATACTGCCAGCATTATCACTGCAAGGATGTTAACATGCTGATGTCCTCGATGTCACTGAGTTATTGACCCCTCTCATCTTCCACAGTCAAATAATTTTTGTTTTTGTATTCTAGCTATTAAAACAGAACCTACGGATGACTACCAGCTGAACTCGTACGGCTACTCAGACAATCAGTCTCTAACCGGCCTGTCAATGAAGTCCCTTTATCACCACCTGGAGCAGGACAGCAACATTCAAGCCTTGAATATTTCTCCGACACTGTACCATCTAACCACTGTAGACCCCAGAGCCCATGTGTTGACCCCTGATCCACTGGATGACCAACCGGTCTATTACCAGTCCAGAGCCGGCACTCTGATCAACAGTCCCATGCTGTACCACACCGCAAACCAACATTACAGCAACTGTGGTTCGGCCCTCCTCAGCGGTTCCCCGATGGCTTCCCACCAGGCCTCCACTCCCAGCCAGTGTGTCAGTGCCAGAGCCCCTGTGGCCAAACTGGGCGAAGGTCCTCATGTTGGCGATTCATTCGAGGCCTGTTTGATGTCAAGGCATCAGAGTTTTGTGCAGACAGCGCTGCCACTGGGAAAGTCACCACCTTCAAGATACGTCCACGGTCAAGTTCAGGGGAAGGCTGGAGGCAGAGTGGAGCCGGGCGGCCAGCGTCTGACCCAGATCAGCTCTGGTAGAGGAAATCAAGAGGAACGAGCTCCAGAGAGGGTCACAATCAAACAAGAGAACCTCCGCTATGCTTACCTGGAGGATGGTGAGTATTAGTCTTATATACTGTCACCAAAAATCTGACAAGCAGCCACACATAATGAAGAGATTGATAAGAAAGTATGCAGGGTTTAAACTCCTCTTGTTTTTTCATTCTTCACGCAATTATTTTGAATCAGTTTTCATGTGTCACATCCTGTCCCTCTCTGGCAGTTAAAATAATTTTGCCTTCAGTCAACAGGTCATATGAACTAAATTATTTCAGGCAAACCCCAGCATTAATCAGTGAGTCTTTAGTGGAATATCTGTATACAACTGTGTAGAGAGAGTATTTGGCTACAGGTCTTCTTTCCGCCAGTCACCAACTCAGAGTCTGAGTTTTGTCTGCCTGGTTTCTGTTGGATCTGTTTCTCTCTCTGCTTCAGGTTTTTCGGTTTTAAAAAGTCCCACAGATCACTGAAATGTTCAGCTAAGTTGTTTAAAGATCCTGTTTTAATTGCTTCACCAAAAAATTAAATCGGGAAATATCAAGAAAAAACATATTTGAAACAAACTTTAACTTGTGAAATGACGTCTGGGGGAGGTGTTATTGTGGTCCAGTTTGCAAATGCATACAAGCACACTGCAACTGTATGCTTGCAAATCCTTGTGGTTTTCTGTTGGGCCTTTCTATCCACTTTCCTATCTCTTTCGGTCTTAGTCTCTATTACACACACACACACACACACTTGTAGAACAGGTTCACTAGCATACCCAATCTCATTTAAAATAAATCTAATACAACTTGCCTATGATTCCTGATGTATTTGAGGATGATGAAGGAGAAAAAAGCAAAGCCACCATGAAGCGAGAGAACGAGTGACGTACCTTGACCTCATTTTCTGAGGGTTTCTGTTTACATGTCTGTGATGGAAGACAGGAACAGGAAGTTTACTGCATGAGTAAAGACATGCGGACACACCTATGGTAAAATAAAATAAAATAAAATAAATAAAAAAGGTTATTTTACTATTAGTTAGTGTTTTTTTTTTTAGATATATTTACTATTGACAATCACTTTATTCTCTCTGTCAAAAGATTCATGTGCAACAATCGTCTTTGATGAATCCAGAAACCATTTCACATAAATCTGTGCTCAATAAAATAGAGACATCTAGTGGACTTTAATGTCACTGTAATAGTTCACATTGCAAGTCATCTCTGGAGTAATTCATGTATAAAATTAGAACATTTCTGGGGGCGCCTCGGTGGTTTTGGCAACCTTTGTTGCTTTCCCTTCTCTTTACCTCCTCATTTCCTGTCATCTCTTTACAGTTGACTTTCTGATAAAAGTGTAAAATGCCCCCAAAAATCTGACTTTGGTGACTCCTACTGGTCGTATTAAAAACAAAATGCAAAATCCCCTGAACCTCTAACAAATCAAACAAGTAACTTGAGGATGAATGAAGTGTAAGAAACACCAGTTTGACTGTAATGGTCTTTTCTTCTTTTTTTAAAAACATATGCCATCAGAATTTTAAAAAGAGGCTTTTGATTTTGAATACAAGATTAATTCCTGGAAAATATTACATAAAATAAGCATCTTGTTTTACTTTTTACTGTGTATTTGCAAACATTTAAGTCATTCACCCCTGTTTGTGATGTTTTCCAGTGAATGACATCATAAGAAGAGACCTGAAAGGCCACAATGGGGAGTGATCCTGGAGGCCTGCAGCTGCCCTGATGGCCATCAGATTTGAGTTTCAGCAGAAGCATAATATGTGGACTTCAGGAATGATAAATACAAAATCCTGATTGTTTCAGAGGAAGCTTGTACTTGTAAGACTTGCAATAAAAAAATTAAACCGGGTGGGTGGCAGACATTTAAGATAAACACTGTGGCCTTATGTTGACTTCATTTCAAGATTACATCATGTTTCTGTGGAGAGAGAAGGGTGGTGGTTCACTGGACAATATTCGTCTTCCAAACTCAGCTACAACATTTCACATGGCAAAACAGGTCAGCTGTTTGTTAGCCTTTAATATTGCCACACTTTTTAGCCTTAGCAAATATAGTAGAACATGTGTCATAGATTATACTGTGCATTTATTGTGTCTTTATTTTTACCTGTTTGACTTCTGTCTGTTCATATATTTGTACAATTGCTCTTTGTAAGCATGTATAAAATATTTTATATTAAATAAATTCTGTTTATATGAATCAGTGTGTTTGCAATAAGAGCAGATAGACAGATATGAGTATTCAGTCATTTAACATTTTTTAATTACCTATTACAACCACTTTTGTGTTAAAGTCAGTTTAAGGTATCATTTCTGCAGAAAAGTAATCTCTTTCATGAAAAAATCTTAATTATATTAACAGGTCAAAATAAGGTCTAAATATTTAGTGCATTGTATTCAATAAGGGTAAATAGTAAAATTTAAACTTAAATAATACTGAATCTGAGGAATCATCTTTGACTGTTGAATTGATGCAACACCATGTAAGCACAGTTTTTATGTCTAGATACTTAATGTAGGTAGTTTATACTATGTCGGATATAGATAAGATAAGATAAGATAAACCTTTATTCGTCCCACAGTGGGGAAATTTGCAGTGCACAGCAGCAAGGTGATAGAACAAGAATGAAAATAAACAGGCTAAAAAAAGTATTTACAAATTTACAAATTTAAACGGGATTATTTACAGATGTACATGAGAAGATGAATATGATATGATATATATGACCAGTACAGAAGGATAAAATATGAAATGTTAAATATCAAATATGAAATGCTTGGCTTGACTTTGATGGAGTGGAGTATTGCACAAAAAGAGTAATGCACAGATGCCCAATAATTAAATATCAATATGAATATTGCACTTGAATTTAACTATATAGCTATATTCTATATTATATATATATAATATAATATTTTATGAGACTGAAAATATACAGTTTCCTATTTTTTCAAGTCTCAAAAAATTATAACACTCAAATTGTAACAGCCTTCAACACTAATCAAACAGTATACACGTACTATATTGTGTATATATCTATGTCAAACACTAGGGGCGACATTTCCAAACCAATCATTAACTGGATCGGAAGCGGAAAATCTTTTTGTGGCGTCACTTCCGATAAGCGGATGTTTTTTTTCTCCCTTTGTAAGCTAAATTAGCATTTTTCCTCGATAGTGCTCCTCAAATGTATTATTATTTTTGACCTGACTTTGATGTTTACATTCCCGTGAGGACAAAGAAGAGTGAAACATTCCGTTATTGGTAAGTTTTTCTTCAACGTTTATTTTATTATTGCAAATCTGTGCGTTGGAAAATGTAGCTTCGCTGCTTTGCTACGTTGCAAATGATCCGTAGCTGCGCTTTAAATGTGTCTTTCCACAATAAAACGGTAATATTAATGTTTTAAAATATATATCAGGTTGACAGTATGAGAGATACATTATTTGATTCACATTTCTAAGATGGTCTTTTGTTAAAGGTTAACTGTTTATAGTTTGGGTAGTCCATTTTGTCTGGCCCCCCTCAATGATCCCATACATCACTTTTAGGGATCACTGACATTGTTGATCTTTCTATTAACCGTGATCCTGTTGTTTGCACACACAGGTCACTGAAGAATAGCATAAACAGCCAGTCAACGGCATCATGTCTGCAGAACTGGACCTGTCTCCGCCGGAGGTCCCTGAGCCCACATTTCTGGAGAGCCTGCTGCGCTACGGGCTGTTTCTGGGTGCCATCTTCCAGCTCATCTGCATCCTGGCTGTCATCTTCCCCACATCCAAGGGACATGAACATGTAGGTAGACACCAAGGGAAGAGGAGGAGCAGGTGTTCTGTTGAAGTCTCTTCCCCCTTCTGACAGTGTTTCCAGTGCTGTTTCCCTCTGCAGTTGGGGCTATGATGTAGGTTAGATGTCCTGTAGGTTATCGTTCACGGTTGTGGTTGAAACCCAAATCGATGGGGAAACACAACACAGGAAGTGATATGTTTTTTCTTACATGAAGTAATGGAAAGAAATAGGGGATTGATATGTAATCAATGTTGCAGTCAAACCCAAAATGTCTCATATTAATCCACTTTGCCATCAGGACACATATTGTCAATTTAACCTGTTAAGCAGGCCAGTTTGTTCTCACCTCTTTATTGTATCTGAATCTAGATGCAGGCATAAGTCTGGAACCAGGTCTGGAACCAGGTCAGCATTAGTCATTTGCTCAAATTAATGTCTTGGTTGTACTCAAGGAAGGTTACAAAACACATTCTAAAGAGAGGGGTTTGCACTGTAGCAAATGACTAATAACAGTATATAGGAGATAGTTAATTAATATCTTAATTTTCCATCTTGTTTAGCAGAGCTACAGGTTCTGCAATAAGACCACTTTGTAGAAAAATATTGCATAATGGTACCATTCAGACTTTGTGGCAGAGAAGCCAGACAGCAATTAGCAAGAGTACTGCTGAATATCTTATTTTTGAATTTCCATGAAGACAGAGCCACCAAGGGCTACTCCCACAATCTCCATACTAACAACTGTCAGGAGAGATTATTTATAGACAAGAGCAATTAAATCCACTGTCTAATTATTCTATTTTCAGACATTGTCTTCAGATGCACTGATTACTCTCCACAGTATGTCGCCATTTCATCCTTCATAGCAGCCTGCTGTTGCATTCACAGAAACAGCGCTGACAGAGGGAAAGTGCTGAAACACATCTGAATTTCTTTTGTTTGGTGTGTGTATGTGTGTGTATTGTGTATATTGTGTTCCAAAAACTCTGAGATTTAATTGAGATACATTTATGGAGAGTCTGAGCTGTCTGGCGTGATGACAAACTGGATTACCAAAATATTATTACTTACTATCACTAATCACAAATCCCCTATGCACAGTGTGTTGTATACAACACAAACTGTTTCATGACAAGGTTTGCTTGTAATACTTTGGCAAATACTATATGTGCGAGTGTCAGACAGCAAAGGCATTAACCAAATACATCTTCACAGTACACTTATCAGATTATGCTTCGTAATCATCTATTTCTGAACTGTATTTAAACTGTATGAGAGGGCTTGTTTTTAAATTTTACAGTGTTTAATACTTCCTGTGTTTGCTCTACAGGAGGAGACTGAGTCCACTGATGGCAAGGCCACTGAACAGATGAAGAAACCTAAAGGACCAGCACCTCAGATTCGACAGAAACCAAAGAAAGAGAGCAAAAAGAAGAGATAGACAGTGCTCTGTGTGTGTGTGTGTGTGTGTGTGTGTGTGTGTGTGTGCGCGCAACCTGCTTGTGTGCATGTCTAGTCATCAGTGAGTCAACATTGGCATTTACCATTACAGTTATTACTTCAGATGTATGAAACACTACTGTCATATGACAACAATAAAAAAAATGATGTGCATTGAGTTTGAGACACTTTAAAATGACCTCGAACTGTGTGTCCTATTCACATTCAACACAATATTACTAAGAGTACAGTCAGTAAGCGCACAGTGTTTGCTGATTGTTTACTGTATACAGCTACATATTTTATTGGGTATATTTGTTTTGAATTTGTTTTCTTTTATAATTGAATATCATTGGTTGAATTGTATTTGGAATACAACAGACAAATAAATACATTGAGCAGTCATACAGCGTAGCTTTATTTTCATTGCTAAATGTCAGTTTGGTATAAATGAGTCAGAATGAGATCATGTCCTGTCCTAATATTTACTTCTTTTGTATGGAAGAATACAGCATGACTTCCTTATAAAGCCATGCTTTTTTGTCACCAGAATAGCCTGTGTATTAAATCTACTATATGCAATATTATTTTTCTGTTTTGTTATGATACATGATATTCAGGCTCTAAAGGCGAAAACTCTCAAATAATGATTTAAACCTCAAAAAACTTTCAATATAAAGTATATCTGGACATGTTAGTCAAGAATGAACAAAGAAAACATTAGATTTGTGTTTATCAGCTAAAGTTAACTGTTTTGAATAAGAGAAACTCATGCACTGAGCTTTTCTGTGGTGTTACTGTAACTACTTTATTTTACATACTCAACTACATTCCAAAGAGTTACATTTTTTATCTATTATATATTTGATATTTTTGAGCTAAGCTGGTAACTCTTAGGATATAAGATATGATACCTTTATTTGTCCCTCAGTGGGTAAATTTGCATGAAATCTAGGAATGATTATCATGATTATTATCATGATTATCTAGGAAATACTAAATATTACTAAAATAAAATGCTAAAAAGCACATTAAAATGTGACTTTACACAGCAAAACTGATCAGTTATCCCAAATCCCTTAAACACAAATCTGATTTATAGATGAAATGTTGTGAATGATAGAAGAGATTCATGTACTGAGCTTTTTTTTTTTACTTTTTTGTGGTATTATTGCAATGTCTCTACTTTTTTACATACTTGACTACATTCAAAACAGTTTATGATTAAATATTTTTATCTATTATATATTTGATATTTTTGAACCAAGCTAGTAACTAGGAAATACTAAATATTACTCAAATAAAATGATTAAAAAGATGTGAATTTATATAACTAAACTGATCAGTTATCACAAAAGATTAATAGGTTTAAAAATGTAATGATGAAGTTAACTGTTTTGGATGACAGAAGAGATTCATGTACTAGGCTTTTTTAAAAATGTAACTTATATACTTTATAATTATTATATTTAAAAAGCCTCTCAGTCGTGACTTTATATGATTCCACACAAGATAATCGGGGGTGTTTCTCTTCCGGCGTCCGGTTACGCAACGCGACGTGAATCTCGCCGCTGCGTAAAAAGCGCAAACTCAGCCTCCTCATATTTGCGCCGCGCTGTTTTCGCCAGTGATGCACTATATCCAGTCCGAGGCATGTCTCCTCCACAGCAGCCCTCTCCTCCTGCCTCTCCTCATGAACGCACCTCGCCGTGGAGCCTCCCCAGCTGAGCAGGCCACCTCGCCCTAGGTCGGGCTGCTGTGTTCCGGCCCCCGCAGCCGCGCGGCCCCGGCAGCTGTGCCATCCGCTCCCGACGCCTGCTCCCCGGCATGACCTCCCCTCTCTGCCACCCTGCCGAAATGCACTAAGTGGGATTGTTGGCTGGGCCCAGATTTCCACAGCTATCCGCTTCCATTATCTCTCTAATGAGGACAGCCATAAGGATTTAAGTCGCTTCCTTCGGTGCGCGTCTCTGATTTCTGGGTGAATCTCAAGACGCGTTCAAGGTGAGTTAATTTAATGGGATTTATTCCTCCATCACATGCGGAGATTTGGGCTGCGTGTTTTAACCCGTGTTGGTGTTTTACGCACGGCGCGTGTTTTCATTGTTGCACAGGCCATTCAGTCCGTGCCAAGGCTGCTGTTGTTGACCATTTACTCCCCCTCGGCACAAAATGCGCAAACCAGCCCGCAAATGCTTTATTTCCCACTCTCTCGCGAACCTCAATTGCTCATCTTGGACGCAGTAAAACCGACTGCGCGCAGAAAAATAGATCCAAGAATCCATCGAAATTCAAAATGGAGCTTTAACAGCACCTGTTTTGATTCATCAGGCCGCATATGCCACAGCAGCACTGTCGCCTTTTTTTATATCCCTGTTCCCATTCACAAATCCATGTTCACTAATGTGGATCAGGTTGGCAAACACTCACTGTTTTTGTTGATGTTTTTTTTTTTAAAATATCATTATTATTTTTTCCATCTCCTCCCATAAGCAGAGACATTATCATCTTGACAGCTGCTGCTCCTGTAGGCAGCTCCAACCCCACCCCTTGTTTCTTTGAAAGCAGCTTTGCTGACAACTGGTGTTTAATCCCGTGGAAATAGAATTTTAATTATGTGGTTAATCTATTTAGAGTTGGTTTTGGGGTTTTGGACAAGTTCCAGCTCATTTCCATGAGGCAGTGGATTCAGGTTTGCTCAAAATGAGACACATGAATCATGGGAAAGCTCAACATTGGATTTTTAACACTGGACTATCTTGGGAGATGCAATAATGTGCTGAACCTCATCTGATGAAATAAGATCAAATATTTAGTTGGATTATTGAATGACTTTCTCCCAAATAGTGTTTTACAAGCTGGGAGAGAACATACAGAGGGTCAGAATACATAATGTTCCCTTTCAGAGGGCAGTAAAACATTTACATTTCTGTTATTGCTGCAACTAAAGATCATTCTTATTATTGATTAATCTACCAAATGTTTTCTTTTTTAATGGGTTTAGGCTATGAAATGTGAGCAGATAGTGAAAAATATTTTGAAAGCCCAAGGTTATATTTTTGTATGTCTTGTTTTATCTGGTCAACAGTTCAAAACCCTAAGATATTTAAGTTATTATCATAAAAGACGAAGACCGTGTTCCCAGTTGAGGAGCTGAATTGTTTTGCTTAAAAATTGACTAAATCTTTTAATCCTTTATAAACATTTTTGCTGATTATTGTCTGTCGTGAATAATTGATTAATCGCCTTATTGATTGAGCTCTAGTTGGCTTTAATAGTCAGACTCTTGTGTTCCTTTTTTCAAAGATCCATTATTTGCATGTTCAAAGAGAGAATAAATATTAATTTAGTTCAATATCCTCTAAATCACAATGAGAGGCTGTCTGTAAACGAACTGCAGGCTGTCAATAATAAACCTATGAATTTGTGGAGTTAATAATTTGCTAAGAGTGTGACACCTGAAATGAAACAGCCTTCTTGTCCTACTTCCCCACCTTTGGCCCTCCTTTATACAATCAGGCTGTAGCAGTTATTCCTCTTAGCCTGGATCACTGGCCAGAGCCACTAGTTAAAGACAGACAGAAAACGGAAGTGGGTTTTATCAGCTGAGTGCCACAAATCCTCTTTTCCTCCTTTTTCCACTTCTCACCTTCCCTCTGTGCGTCTGTCACTGAGGGGGAAAAAGGGGAGATGAGATGGGACAGGCTCAGACTTTGCAAAGTGAGCGAGGTCAGCGAAAGATTTGGGGGAAAGATAACAGAGAATATCTGATCGAGGCGTCCACAGCACTAAAATGGGACGAGACTCGATAGTGACTGCATTGTCTTTTCTTTGGCCCTCTTTTCATCAACTGCCCTCTCTCTCTCTTTCTCTCTCTCTCTCTCTCTCTCCAGGCTAAATATAGATGATCTGTGTATTATACATGTATGTGGACGGCACTGTTCCATGTTATCATGCCGCATGTAGCAGGATAAGACAGTGATGCTAATGTGCACATTTCCTCTCGTTTTGATCTTGAGGAACCATCATTGTCCCCCCCCACCCCCTCGCCTCTCCTCCCCAGGGCGAACTGTAATTTTCCCATTCGACTGAAACATTGGCTCGAGCTCCTTCACTCTCTGCAGCACAGTGGCAACTGTTACCGTCTGTTGTGACTCAGTGAGGTTTGTCATGGCCAAATGTGCCTGACCAGAAATGTACAGCTTGTGTGCTCAGCTTCAGATGGACGACTACAAATGCTGATTAGACAGGAAACGTGAGAAAGGGCTAGATTCTTTGTGCAGTTGGCACCTGTGCAAAAATAACAGCGACTTTTCAGAAGCATGGTCTTCAAATACAAGCTGTGGTTAAACACTTTGAAACGTAATCTTCTGCGACAAATTGCTGCAGAAGCTTAATTTTCTCCACAAGACCACAATGTGCATTTAATTCTGCAGATAATTAGATGGCCCGAAGTAAAGGCGCTATGCTCTGGAGCAAAACATTGACTGTAGATCATTAAAGAATTGAGAGATTGGTTCATATTTTCTCACCTCTTTCTTAATATAACCTCTACAACGCTCCTGTCCATATTGACCATGAAGAGATTCCAATGTGAGAGACAAAATCCACAGTCCTTGTCCTAAAATGTAAAGTTCACTTGAGGCTAAATTATTCTAATCAAGTGGATATCTTCCAAAGTCAGTCATTTTAGCACTAAATTCCCTCATTGTGAGCCCGAACAATGGCTCCCTGTTGAGCTCCAGTGGAGGGACAAGAGTCTACAACCATGCCCGAGGCTGTGTGAGACTGTGCTTAAGTACAGTGATGCTTCTCACAGTAACAACACTAACATGCTGATGCTGAGCAGGTGTAATATTCGCCATGTTCACCATCTTAGTTTAGTGTGATAGATTTTCCAGTCAGTAGTGAACATAGATACATAGACATAGATAGATTTGCATGTATATGGTCAAATTAAAGTTTTGGCTTGATGGAGGCAGTAGATGAAAAGTGAGGGGATCATTAAAGCTAGTACAGTTTACCTGAGGGGAACATGAATGTCTGTACCAAATTTTATGTCAATTGATTCAATAGTTGTTGAGATGTTTCACTCTAGACCGAAGTGGTTGGCTCTGTCTGATTTTTGACCTCCATCACTTACATTGGCATCCATTGAGAGCCAGTATGGACAGAAGGAACAATTACAGCAACCAGAAACAGTTTTTTCAAGGTACATTTAGGCAAGGTGCTTTTAGACAGACTTGGAAAATGTGAACTGATCCTTTAATCGAGGAGTCAGATCTGAAATGAGCACATGCACAAATGACACATAATGAAAATACTGGCTGTGTCAACCTTGACGTGATGCGGTTTTAGCATCTGACATGTGTTAGGACTTGTCTGCTTTATTCACTTACAGTCGTTCCAGGCCTTTGAGCTCTCTTCCTTTACTCCTCACCTTCTTTCCTTTCACACCCAAAATTCAGATCATGTCCACAGAAAGTTTTATAGGTTTTGTAAGACTCAGTCAACACTGAGACTGTGAGGAAAAACACATCTTAGTGATAAATGCACTGTGGAAATTGAAGTGCTCTTGAACTCCAGTGTGGTTCTGAGGTAAACACCACTCAGAGAACAGCCTTTGAACGAAGGCTATATTTGCTGTGATTCATATCTAATCCTTCAAATCTCCTTTCCCACAACACAGCCAGACACATTTTTATTCACACACTCAGCGTATCTGTGCATTTATCATCACTTTCTTGATACGATTAAACCACGTTACATAATTTTGTTTTTTTCAGCACATTTCTTACCCGAAATGCAGCTCGTACTCCTTTAAATTAAGAGAACATCCACTTAGAGATAATTACAGACAGAAAGCACATTTAGCAATACAGTAAAAAAAAATGGAGTGAAAATGTGTTTGATTTTTAAAATTAAGAAACGTGATTAGGTGCGACTAGACAAACAAGATTTTTCTTTTTGGAATGAGATTTTGATCTGTGTCCCAGGAAAACGGGAAAATAGAGCGTCTTTGTTCCCCACCACCCCCCCACCTCATCTCCCTCCTCGCTTCCTTCCTCCCATCCCGCCCTCCCACTGCTCAGGTGCCTGTTCTCGTTGCAGTCGCTGGCAGTCGTAGCGTTGCAGTGCAGTCTGGTTCTCCCACATTCCTCCATGCTCCTGTTGAATGGAAAAGCTCCCAAGGGACAAGCTCCTCATCATTTTCCCCATTTATCCCTTTATTTTCTGTAAAACTCATCTGCATTGTTTTCTGCCTGTTGGTACTTTTATTTGTCCAGTTAAGTCTCCTTCGCCGCATCATGTTTGCTTCCCATTCTCCTCCATTTTATGTCACAATGTTGGCAGTGGTCACATGTTAGCACTTCTTGATATTAGGGCTCTCTGACACCATATTAGGAAAAGGCGTGAGGCTCAGCTTGGCGCTCTTGTTTACATACGCAGGCTCTGAGGCTTTCAAGGGTACTCCGGTGTTTGCAGCTTCCTGGAGAAAACCAGTCTTATAGGACCCGTTTTCTGCCATCGCTGTATTGGGATACGTTTGTACGGCTGGTCGAGGATCATTACCTGACCTTATTAGCATGTGCTTAAACCTGATGATTAGTCAGTTTTCCAAATCGACTTGACTTTCCTTTAACCAGAGGATCAGGGTTAAAATCTTCTGTTCCGCCAGGTTCACTGTCTGAATTGTCCATGAGGAAGATATTAGCTGGGTCCATATTCCCTCTGCTCAGATGGAAGTTTCAAGACATGCATGTTTAATTTGTGTAGAATCAATCAATGTCAGCAAATTCAAATGCATACGAATACATACATCTCTTGTACCTTCTAATGCAGCTGTTCTGCTCTTAAATCTGCTTTTGGCTTATCACGTCATCACTAGTATTTTTTTTTTTTTTTTCCATTCATATAGCGTGACATCAACAGACATAGTGACCCATCTGGGAGTAGTTACTTCAGCTTTGTCAGTTCCAACTTATCTGATGTTTTGCTGTATCCTCTTTGACTTTGAATCCATTCCTAAAGCGTTGTGCTTCCACTATGAGCTGCACTGTAGTTCAGGTGCTCAAGCTTCATCATTGATGACAAAATCAGGCCAAGGGCTGCAACTGATGATTATTTTCATGGTCGATTCATCTGCTGACATAGTTTCATTTAGTCTATAAAATGTCTTAAAACTGTGAGAAATGCTCATCACAAGTTCCCTCTTCAAATTGCATCTTTTGTCCAACCAGCAGCCCAAAACCTTAAATCATAAATGACAAGGAAAAGCAGCAAATCCTCACATTTAAGATGCTAGAAACAACAAATGTTTGATACAAATGACTGAAACGATTAATTGATTATCAAAATAGTTGGCAATTAATTTTCTTTCAATTGACTAATCGCTTAATCCACAAATCGTTGCAGCTCTAGTCAGGACTGAATTCTCCAGGCAGAGCTTGAGAAACCCTTCTGGAAAACCTCTCCTCACTGGTCAATGCGAAGTTAACTTGACCTTCAGTGAAAAATCTACTTTTTGTAGAACAGGAGCATGTAAACCATTTGCAATGTAATGTTTAAAGGTGCCATCCTAACATACACATCACTTAATTGTAAGTAGCATTGGCCCTTTGAGGACAACCATTTTGCAGTAGTTTTTGCTTAAATTCAAGCATTCAAAGAATCTGCTTGTTTGCATATGTTGACTACGTGGACTGCTAAATATAGCTGTTGCATAAGTGTCTCCATTATTGTTTACAATCTCCCAAGACTGTGATCGGTCGCAGTCACATTTTGTCCCTTAAACATCGGAGCGTTTCTGATCTTCGGTCAGCTGATAGATGTTCAAGGCAGTAGCAGTCTATTCCTGATATCTAGACTGGGCAGCCAAATCGAGGGTCTTACTCTTCACACCGTTCACACAGTCCTGTCCACCTTTCCTTCAGGCCTTTGGACCCATCTCTGCGTGACTCTGTGTTGCACCTTGGGATACATTAACCCCCCCCCAGCGCGCCAGATTACATCCTGGCAGGAGTTGAATCAAACCTTGCATGATCGTACGTGTGTGCTTGAAATCGCTCACGCTCATGCACGTTCACGCAGCTTACACGCCCACGCATCTCCACGGCGCGATCCTTCCATATCTTTGAGAATTCCCATACCTGTGTAATTATGTTATGCTCGCACATTACACTTAAAACACCCACTAAGCCTCAGCTGTCCGTGCAGTATACAACAACCACCCACATGTTCTTTTTACAGCCACTGCCAGTTCCTTCCTCCTTGTCTGTTAATAACCCTCTCTGTCCTGCCTATCAGAGTCACACAAGTATCCTGGAAACACATGCATGTGTTGGAAAAAAAAAAAAAAAAAGGATGTGAGACGCAACTGTGGTTGGGTGTTACTGTGCGATAGAGCCTCGTTTCCCAGAGACCAAGGAACAGCTGCTCACGCACACGAACACACACACACACACACACACACACACACACACACACACACAGACACACCTACACACATGCTGCATGCACTCTGTCTGGAACTGAGAGTGCGTCTATTCACAAAGGAACAAGGCTGTTTCATGTGTGTGTGACTGTCTCTGTTTCAGCTGGCCTGAAATAGCCGGTCCCACAGTGAGTCACTCTGCAATGACTCGAGGGGTGGATTGTGTGCATGTGTGTGTGTGTGTGTGAGTGTGAACACGGCACTCCAAGTTTCTGTGGGTGCTCTTGACTGTCTGAGCATGTTTGTCTTTGTCTGCGCTCATGATGACGGTGCGATCTGTTTGCATTTATCGGGTCCTAAATGATGTATTGGACATCAGGATGGAAAGACGAAGCGGTGGTATAATTACCTGTCGGAGGTGAAACAGTTTCTGCCCTTGTGAGCCCACCAGTATTAGCACTGGGTTTCATTACAGCCCACAGCGCCTTTTGTTTGAAGCTTTGTTTTCCTTGTAGATGCTTATTGATTCAGAACAGATTGAATCAACAGATAGCAATGACCTTGAATGTATGTGTGCCGACCGTTTGAAGGTGTCCTGTTCGCAGAGTATTTGCATGCTAAACGGTCCTAACTGAACCTGGAACAGCTCCAAGGATACTCTGTGGTGGATTAGGAGAGCAGATATGAATGATGCTCATGGCACAGGCTGCGAGGATGAATTTTTGTTTGAGAAAGGTGAATGAATGGAAACTGAAACAGGGTCAGTTCCTGTTCCTGAATAGCTTTCATCTCCTCTCAGGATGATTTAAACAGTACTTACGTAGAATTCTTGCTTAATTTGAGTCCAATCACACAATACTCTTATAAATAAGCTTATTAGTTCAAATTTTCCAATGAAATGGCATCAAGGTTTTTTTTCCAGTGGTTTGACATCATGTGTCCTCATGGAACAGGTTGTGTGGAGGTCAGAGTTGGTTAAAATATTAATGTGAGTTTAAAAGTAGACTGACATCCACATGCCCTCCTCCAAAACCATGTAAATGCTGCCAGGACCTGAGTTTTATATGACAGCAGAGTTTAGCTGAAAATGTCTGTCCCAGTTTCCTAGAGTCCAAGGTGATGTCTTTAAATGTCTTGTTTTGTTAGACCAACAGTCCAGAACCCAAAAATATTTAATTTACAATGATATAAAACCAAGAAAAGACAATGGAGAAGCTGAAACCAGAGAATGATGCATGTTTTTCCTTGAAAAGAAGAAAAAAAAATCAATTCCATCGTTGAAACAATTCAATAAAATATTAAAAGAGGCTATATATTATTTCTCGACATATAACAAGAAAAAGAGATGACAACTGAGAAATCCCTTTCGGGACTTAAAGTGCTGCATCCTTACTCATCGTTGGCTCCGTTCCCAGGTCTGCACATGGGGGCGGGCAAGAGCAAGCCCAAGGAGGGCCAGCGCTCCATGAGCGTGGACTGCACCAGCGGCACCGGCTCAGACAGCGGACACTTCCACCACCTGGGCCCCACCCAGCAGACCCAAACCCCGAACAGGAGCCCTGCCGTCGGGACAGGCAGGCGGGGGCATCAAGGGCAGCATCAGCACGCCCCCACAAACACTCCTGAGCTGGCTCTCTTTGGAGGGGTGGACCACACTGGCACCATCACCTCTCCTCAGAGAGGACCTCTGTCAGGTAGGAACACTTCAGGAGATTGGTCCTGTGTGGAAGTATTGCGGATATTTACTGATTACTAGGGTTGAGTGCCATTCTCATTTGAACTGATATTTGAACCTGGAATTCGGTGTGAGATGTGCTCTCAGGTTCTGCAGTTTGGTACTGATCGATTTAACGTGACTCAGCCAACATAATTCAGTCGGTACCCATAAAATTACTGAGTTTGGTACCCAACCCTACTGATTACAGGAAATGGTTCAGATAAATGCTAATGCAGATTTTAGTTTTATGTTTCAGGGAATGATCCAAACTAATTGTAATTTTGTCAACAAAAAAATTACGGAGTATGTGCCAGAATATTTCTTGGCTGCAACTTCCAGGATTCTCTGTTGGTTTCCTGGCACTTCATAAGACTTCAGGACGTTTCTGCGCCCGGCTGAGAAATAGTCATGCACATAATGGCCGGTATAATTAGTGAGTTTTACAGGTGCTGATAGGCTTCCCCCTTCAGTCTTTGTGCTAAATTAAGCTAAGGGTTGCCTGGCTCCAGTTTCTTATTGAACAGACAGATATAGTCAGAGAGTGATCTAACATGCAGCAAGAAATCAAATATTTTTCCTAAAATATCAAAACACAAAATAGTCTACAGACATTCTCCTTTTTAGTATGAATAAAGCTTTGAAGCTGAACAGAGCTGTGCAATGGAAACAGGTACAAGATGATCTGATGAGAACTTTGACTCATCAAAGTAAGACTTATAGTCAGCCAATGAGCTTTTAGATTGAAATCACAAAAGTCCTGAGAAAAAAAACATCTACCTAAAAACAGATTCACAGTGAGTCATAGCTGCACAGAAAAATATTTCTTGCTTAACATCATCGGCTGCCAAACATGGTTAAAACCTTCTTTGACTTTGAAGCCTGTTGTGTCAGGCTGTCCAGATTTTACTTGACATTAAGCTGTAATGTGTCTAGACCGGCCAGATGGTTAGGTTAATGTTGCTCCATCGAGCTGCTGGTGTATCAGGAGCGGCTCTGCTGGCCGCCTCCTCCTGTGCATCTAATGAGCCGATCAATGATTGGCTGGAGAGTTCCCAGGTTTAGATCACAGGTTCATTAAACGGACGGGGTAGAAGGCTACACAGAAAATAGAAATCCATCGGTATGATGGCTTTGTCCTTCACGGACGATCGGTCACAGGCAGTCTGAATGTCGATATTTCTCATTAGGCCTTGGTAAATTGTTTCATACAGATATGGAGCAGAGGCAAAATAACTTAAGATTTATAGCTTTATAGTGGAAGGAGCAAATCATCATCAAGGGCTGGACCTGTATTATTGAAGTTGGATTATTGAAGTGAATGCGAATAAGGCCTTAATGGGAAGTACCATTGTCTTGAATTACGTGGTTCCCCTAATGCATATTTCTGTGTGTGTGTGGGTTTTCTTGCAGGAGGTGTCACTACATTTGTGGCGCTGTATGACTATGAGTCACGGACAGTGTCTGATCTGACCTTTAGGAAAGGCGACAGGCTGCAGATTGTCAACAACACGTAAGAATCAGCCGTCCTCTTTCTCTCTCACTGATGCCACAACTTCACAAAAAAATCTAAATGAACAGATTTGTAGACGCACATGTGATTCATGAGCGAGCGAAAACGTGTATGTGAATGAACACAGTCAGAGCTGGTGACTGTGGAGCGATGCAGACAGCGGAGTGTGATCCTCTCCATCTGTTGACTAAAACGGAGCAGAACGGCACTAATGCATTCTGTTCCTCTCGTGCAACTGTCATCATCTTTAAGACACTTCATAGAGAGCCTGTCATGGCTGCAGATCTACACTCACATTCGTGATAATGCGTGAAAAAAAAATGTTTCCCTGTTGGACATCAGCACGTGTTGAAGTTCGTCTGTGTTGTGGTGTGATTTAGATAGAAAGAGTGGTTTCAATAGTAGGAAGTGAAAAATGATGTGTGATGTGTCTTTAAAAGCTGCTGCTTCCAAGTAAGAGCATCTGGAGTGTTATTCTCAAGCAGGTGTTTAAAATCAGAACAATCTTTTGTTTTGTTTTTGTCCATTTCCTATGAGCTTTTTCCATAACTTCCTGTCATAAGTCTGGTCTGCTGTTCTTTATCTATAGTCTGGAACTACAAAGCAGGGATGACAAATATAATTAATTCATACTTAATGAATATTGCACAAAGAAACTGTTTCAATATCTAAATCACAAAACAGTATTTGGGAGTTTTTATAAACATAAGCAAATGCTAATTTAAAAGTAGTGAGATTGTTTCAGAAATCCCACATGATGCAGATCTGATCATTCATGGATAGTAAATGGGACGTTCCTCTATTGTAGAATTATTAAAAAACATTACAGACTGCACTGAAAGTCGAACTCTCAAACTTTGAGAACACCGCAGCTCGTATCAACCCCACTATGTAGTCCCACAGCATATTCGGCTCCTCTGCTATCTGTCTGTGCTGTGCTTGCTTGCCTTGCTGTGTCTCCTCGCTGTGTTTTGATGTGTCTGCTGTGTCTGTTATCTCTCCCTCTCTCTCTCTTTCTTTCTCATGCTTCATGGTTTCTCCTAGGAAAAAGTACAGCTTCAGGTCAGTAATACTTAATGCACTAAAAATCTCATGCAACCTTTTGTTCACAGTCCCTTCGCTGCAGCTTGGATTTGTCTGATCAAGCTCAGAGTGAAGCTGTGAGAGAATTAGTGGAAATTAGAGATGCTGGGAGATTTTTGGATAGAGGGGGTCTAAAAGTTAAAGTGAGGGACGACAAGTGGAACAAAAGGTTGTCTGTTTCTGTCTATTATCTCTCTTAACAATATGTTTTTCTGTACATCACTCTGTGCACTGAGGTGTGGGATGAGATGTTTATTTTGTTGAACCTCAATCTTTAGGTTTTTCCTCTTTGCTTTGTGAAAAACATTATGGGTCATGAGTCAAACAATGTGGAAGTTTCAACTTGTATCAGAGGTAAACTTTCTTATTAAGACATCTGAGGACAGAGTCTGAAGCATACTGTAGTTCAGATACTGTAATATTAAAGGATAAGCCTGGTAATGTTGACATGACAAAAAGACCAAAACCAACAATATATTTATCCAGTATACAGAGTGTCATCTGTGTAGCCAAAGTCTGATTAGCTTATTTCTCTGTGCTGTAGACCTTAATTGTCAGGCAAAAGCTATTAAAAATGTAAATATGTTCCTTCATTATGATGAATATTGGCACTCTATTTCTTTATCTTTATTTTGGGTCAATCCCTTATATACCTTCCTTGCGCCGTAAATATGCTCTTGTATAGAAAATGTATTTATCCGCAGCTGAAAATAGTCCCTAAAGAATGCATAATGTACTTCTGTTACCTAGCTCTTTTTAGGAAATCATTTAGCCTTTTCTATAAATGCAACTATATATTAATGACAATAGGAATCAGTGGGCTTTAGGGGCTGAGAGCCACGGAAAAGGTGGTCACATTGTTCATTGTTGGATGTGGTCTTTTCATGTCATTTGTTGACAATAAGAAAAATTTAGACTGGCATCCTTTTTATTCTTTAAGTGTTCTCCCCCCATCAAATATAATTTTGAGTTTTAATTGGGAGTAAACTGACAGATCATTGAACCAAGAAATGTTGTGGGCGCCTAGGTCAGTTTTCTGTTCATGGTTGACTCTCTCTCTCTCTCTCTCTCTCTCTCTCTCTCTCTGTCTCTGTCTCTCTCTCTCTCACAGAGAAGGGGACTGGTGGCTCGCTCGCTCCCTGACGACAGGAGAGAGTGGTTATATCCCCAGCAACTATGTGGCTCCGTCCGACTCCATCCAAGCAGAAGAGTACATTATCCTCTCTCTCCTTGTTTCACTCCTTTTTTTTTTTTTTTATCCTACAGAGATTTAAGCCATTTTTTCTTAGTCTTCAAAGCGTGAATGTAGCTTTACTCTCTGTGCTACATCTACAAGCGAATGCAAACAGTATAGAGGCAGTATTTTCCAGTATACCATCCAGTACAGTCTTCTATATTTCCAGTCAAAGTATTTCTGCCTGCCCGCTCCAGACGCTCAGTAGTAGCTTCTTACTGATCTCATTCTCTGTGGCCCACTTCTGCAGGTGGTATTTTGGGAAGATCACTCGGCGCGACTCAGAGAGGCTCCTTTTGAACTTGCAGAACAGACGAGGAACCTTCTTGGTGAGGGAGAGCGAGACCACTAAAGGTGAGAGAGCAGACGTTTGCATCACTCCAGAGGCTGCAGTCATTATCAAGATGTCTCTGTGTCTGCTTATAATGATGTGTTCAGTCTGGGTCTCTAAGGTATTTACCTGGAATAATCCCTGACACTTGCGTGTATAGCTGAAACAATTAATTGACTAATCAATTAGTCAATCAACAGAAAATTAAGAATATTTGCTGGTTTTTCTTTTATAATAGTTTAATTGTTGGTCAAAACAAGCAGTTTGAATATGGCAACTTGAGGTTTAGGACCATTTTATGGCAATTTTTCAGTATTTTATGATATATTTAAAATAAGATTAATTGATTAATCCTGTACTAAACATTAATGAAGAATGAAAACAATTGCTGTAACCAGTATTACTAATTTCTCAAGATGAAGGCAAACAATCAAAAACACAGGTTTGGGTTTGAGTTCAAGTATAATGAGAAGAAACTAAGAGATCTCTTTGCAGCCATTTTGAAAGATAATCTTGAATTTTAAAATGATCGTAATCTAACAGCAGATACAGCCTTTAAGTTTCCTGTCAGTGCACCATGGTGTGAGGAAACTGTGCCTTATCAGAGAAAGTTCAGAGTAGAAAACATGTTTCATAAAGCCTGAGCTTTTTATTTTGCGCTGGGTATTTAAAGTGTGTGAAAAAAGGACACCACTTTCTCTGCGTCCCTGGAGTTTACACCGTGCAGCAAGTGTGATCTTACTTTGAATTAAGTAGATCTTTAGGGACTCAATTTGAAAGAGGCAGAACCTCATAATTAAGTCATTTGTTAACTTCCACACAGGCCTGTGGCACTATATCTAGATCTCTGGGCTTGTGGCAAAGTTTTGCATCTTTTTCTGAAACTCTGCTTTTAGATGTAATCCCTGTGACGTAGGACGGTTCTTTGGGGGGTTGTTTTAGTGGAAATGGGAGGAGAAGAAGGAAAAGAGCACAGTGGAGTGGACTGGTGAATGGATAGGGGTGAATCACTCTGCCAGAACTAGGTCAACCTAGGAGGGTGCTGGATTTCCCCCTGGCTATACGTCTCTGTTCTCCCAACACACACACGCATACACACACACACACACTGTGAGAGGCATGAAAAGGGGGAAGAGCAGTAAAGGGGAGACTTGTAGGAAAGGGGGAGGGTCTTGAGAGAAGGAGGAGCTCTGGCAGAACGTGTGTTGGCCCCTGGGTGCATCCTGTATTAGATGTCAAACGAGAGGTTCATAGTGTGACACAGTGGAGCAGAAGCTTGCAGATCATATGTTGTATGAAGCATATGTCACGTCAGACTGTCCGTGATGCAGCCGATCATTAGCACACAAGTCATAACCCACTTCAAATCCCTAAACATGGCAGGTGCAAACCATCATTTCAGCTTTTGATAGAGGTGTTTCTGCACCTGATCTTGCATATATGAGTGGAAAAACTGAAATAATGAGCAAAATTTTGTAGCAAATACACAGTGTGGCCTCGTATTCTGCACAAATTCAGATCATCACAGGGAATAATTAAGTTAAGGCTGTAGTATCTATATCTTTAGTTTAGTACCGGTTGCTAACAATGGTCAGTGGTTAAAGCTGCTGTCCTGTTATGATCAGGTCAATAGACTGTAAGCTCAGTTACTGTCTGGGTAAAGTCTTTTGAGAAGCCTCTTTTCTTTCTGACAGAAGAACAATGAACAGCAAAACTCCACATCAAAGGGGATTGATTTTTCATTTTCCTTTTACTGTGGAACAACCCTGTGGAGCTTAGGTTCACTAGGACTTTTGTAGCACTGTTAACACATATTTGTATTCTGTCTCAATTGTAAGGTCTTAAATGTTCGAAATTGCTCTAATTATCTATTGTTTTAATGGTTTGTAATATAGTTTTCTGAAAAGTGGCTGTACAAAACAAGTCAATAATTATTGCTGTTTTACTCAGTAAGATTAAACTTAAATTAGTAGTCGGCTGTTGCCAAGGACAGAAAGGCTTAGCTGAATTTCCAGGGCCCTTCAAGGGGCCAACAGGGACTTGCCCAGCACAGCTGTTAGGAAACTCCACAGAGCAGCTGTCACACAGGCCTCAGTCTGGTTTTGTTGTTCTAACCTGTCTCTGTCTGTTGTGTTGTCTTGTCCACAGGAGCATATTGCCTGTCAGTGCTGGATTACGACAACACCAAAGGCCTGAATGTTAAACATTACAAGATCAGGAAGCTGGACAGTGGAGGTTTCTATATCACCTCCCGCACCCAGTTCACCAGCCTACAGCAGCTAGTCTTCCACTACCGCAGTGAGTACTCCAACAGCCGGGAGAGTTAGCCTTTTTTACAATGCCGTTGCCCTCAATCTGCCCTCTCACTCTCACTTCTCTTCACTCTCTCAGAGCACTCTGATGGGCTGTGCCACGCTCTAACAGACGTGTGTCCTGTGGCCAAACCTCAGACCCAGGGACTGGCCAGAGACGCCTGGGAGATTCCCCGAGAGTCCCTCCGTCTCGACCTTAAACTGGGACAGGGCTGCTTCGGAGAGGTCTGGATGGGTAAGAATTACACAGCGCCCGTTTTTAGTGGAAAGGACTGAATTCATCTCACACCAATGCAGATAGATTGAATGTATGACCCTCTTTTCTTGAAGTGTACTGAGGAGGTGCACCCTGATAAAAGCTATTATAACTATTTGATTTGTTAGAGGAATAGTTTGGCATTTTGGGAAATATGCACAGTTTGATGAGAAGATTGATGCCAGTCTGAATTTTCATTTTTACTCTTTTCCCCCGTGTACAGTATTTCCCCTAAGTAAAGGTAACAGGCTGCTGATTGCATGATTGGACAGATATGAGAGTGTTCTTGATTTCTCATCTATATCTCAATTTGAAGGCAGCATATTTCCCAAAATGTCTATTCCATTAAGTCTACATCGTATCAGGATTATTAGACAAGTAATCCAATGATGTTATTTTGTTTGCTGACAGGTACATGGAATGGTACAACACGAGTAGCCATCAAGACCCTGAAGCCTGGCACCATGTCCCCAGAGGCCTTTCTTCAGGAAGCACAGGTCATGAAGAAGTTGAGGCACGAGAAGCTGGTCCAGCTGTGTGCTGTTGTGTCTGAGGAGCCTATCTACATTGTGACAGAATATATGAGCCAAGGTAATACAGGACATACACTGTAACAAGCGCTAGGTATTGAACATCAATACTTTGATTTGGTTCTGAAATATATGTTTGTTTGTCAAAATAAGATAAAAAAAAAATTCTAGGTACTAGTATCAAAATATTTCTAATAATATCCATAAATTACTGCTTATAACATTGGTTTGCTTACAAGAACACCAGGATGGTAGCTTGTGCTTTAAATTTACACATATAATGGACAATTTATGTTGCAGTTTTCTTTCATTACAGCTCTAAACGCTATTAATCTTGCCATCACAGGTAGCTTACTGGATTTCCTTAAAGGGGAAGCAGGAAAGATGCTTCGTCTGCCTCAGCTGGTCGACATGGCCGCTCAGGTAAAATTGCTTACGGTTCAGCCACGTAAAAAACTATACAATATATGTATTTATTATATAATCCCTGTCCTCTCTGCTTCACTTCCTCCAGATTGCAGCAGGCATGGCCTACGTGGAGCAGATGAACTACGTCCACAGAGACCTGCGTGCTGCCAACATCCTGGTGGGAGACAGCCTGGTGTGTAAAGTGGCCGACTTCGGTCTGGCACGACTCATTGAAGACAACGAGTACACTGCGAGACAGGGTAAGTCCACACTTCCTCTTTCCACAGCAGTTTATTTTTATTATTTTTATTTGTGTTAATGTGATGTTGGTGCTATAATTCTCAAAGCAGCTACAGAGAGGTTTAGATTTGGAAAGACTAAAATTAAAAAGTGTTTTATTCTACAACATGGTGCTTTTTCTCACTCGTACCTGTTCCCTAGGAGCCAAGTTCCCAATCAAATGGACGGCACCTGAGGCAGCTCTGTATGGTCGTTTCACCATCAAGTCTGATGGCTGGTCCTTCGGTGTGCTGCTCACAGAGCTGGCAACTAAAGGCAGAGTCCCCTATCCAGGTAAAAAAAATCCACAGACCAACAGGGATTCACACAGACTCACCTGAACAATTCCCCGTTCAAACAAAGACATGCTTAATCAATACTCATGTAGGGTGCTTAAACAATTAATTGTTTAATTGATTAGTCAATAAACAATAAATTAATCTTCAACTACTTTTTCAAATGTGAGCATTTGGTGCTGGAAATTTCACTATTTTCTGACATTTTATTGACCAAATAAAAATAATCAGCAGATTAATTAATGATGAAGATACTAATCAATAGATAAAAGTTGTAATCGTTAGTTTCAGCCCTGAAAATTATAAAACTATGGTTTATCTATTATTAAAGAAATATAAATGTTTAACATGCACCAATTTCCACCAAAAATATTTTTGATGTTTTCACAAATTAAATGATTTCATCGTTCACATTTACTGTATTAAATGACTGATTTATTTTGAGGAAGACGGCCTATCTTTCCCTAACTTAAACTTCCTGTTTCTCTCGGCAGGTATGGTTAACCGCGAGGTGCTGGACCAGGTGGAGCGTGGCTACAGGATGCCCTGCCCAGCAGAGTGCCCCAGCTCTTTGCACGAGCTTATGCTCTCCTGCTGGAGGAAGGACCCAGAAGAGAGGCCGACGTTTGAGTACCTGCAGGGCTTCCTAGAGGACTACTTCACCTCCACAGAACCCCAGTATCAGCCTGGGGAGAACCTATAGAACCACACACTGAACCGAACCTAGGGGGAGAACCTCAACACAGAACGATCTGCACTAACCGACCTCAGAGGAGCACCTGTGGGAGGATCTGAGCCTGTGAAACTCATCTGGGAGGAACTTGAGATTCTTCTGTGGAAGCAAAACCGAGATTGAAACCAAGGGTCACATCATGTGCCATAAAGGAACTGCTACAGAAGAACCTGGAGAACCTCCTTTCTGCAAGCACTCACTGTTTACTGAAGGTTTTTCCTGCAGAAGCGAGGTTCAAGGCTGTGAAGGAGAAGACCTGCTGGACAGACTGTTTTGATCGAGGGACACTCGCAAGTAAATCTTTTTGAGAGGTGCGACTGATGTGGGAGGAACCGAATCAGGATCTACAGACGGAGCAAGAGGGATAAGAACAAAGCTCCTATCGAAGAGAGAAGGTCAAGGGAGGAAGTTTCAATCAGACATGAGCTGTTTAGCGAAACCTCCCTCTTTCCCTCTTCCGTCGTGCGTCCTTACCCTCGTCTGGTACCTTTTTCCGCCCACAGAAGAGCACTGCCGCTGTGGCTCAGGTGCCAAAGCAAAGTCGGTCTCTCTTCGCATCCTTTATGCCCCTTCTGCCTCTCTTCCTCTATTTCTGTCTGACTTTCAGTATCTCTCTCCAGTTTTCTCAAGTGCTGCTTCTTCAAAGTGTCTCCAAATGACTCAGCTCTGGAACTCTACTTTGCATCTTTATTTATGTTTACTTGGACAATATGCGTCCTGTGGTTTAAGGTTTTGTTTGGTGGCAGACGGAGGTTCCTGATTTTTCTTTCGATTTTTTTCTGTGATTATCAATAAGAAAGGTTGTTAGAACCACTATCATGGTAGGGCCAGGGTTAATGTGCTCAACAGGCAGGTTCTGTAACATTGAAAATTAGGTAAAATGAATTAAAGTTTGAGGCCTTTTTCTCTGTTTAACCCTCCTTCTCTTTTCTAGCTGTATCTCTTCACATACGCCAAACGGCCAGCTGGATCCAACGTCGACAATTAAAAATGATTTTGATGCAGGTAGCATTTGAATGCTTGTTGTTTTTGATTGACCTTGATTTTAACTGGAAAGTTGCATTGAAAAAAAAAATCAGCACAGTTATGGTGGCACTAAAGAGCAGTTTGAGCAGTTATCGGCTCATTTCCTCAGAGGCATAAATGGGCTAACTTTCATCAAACATTTATGTGACCTACTAAGAGGCTGATATGGCTACCAAACCAATCATATTACTGTTTAATATCCAACTCAGCTCAAGATGTGAAAACCCTGAGTGTAAAAGCCTACGTTGTCGTGTGCCAAACAAATCACATTTCTTTTACTGCTGTCCATGTATATAATGTTTTCTTATCAAGGGGCTCACTTGGGGGTTTTTAGTTCTCAAACAGGCAACTGTTTACTTACAATTTACAATAAATCTTCGCACCATTTCTCCAGTCAATCTCATGTTGGTGAGTAAATGGGACAGATTACCCAGTTACTGAAGGATTCATTAGGTTTTCATTCACATCACGGCTCTTGTGTCCATAAAAAATATGCAACCAGGCGGCCCTAATGAAACTGTAAAACTTTGATCAGGTAACCCTAATAAAACTGTGTTTATGACTTTACTATAAGAGTTGATTTTAAAACCAGTTAGCATGCTTTTGTGCCGTTCTTCTCTTGACCATTGGCTGGGTTTGTATTTATACTGTACTGTACATCAACACGTGTATGTTTACTTTACTCGAGGTTCAGGTGAGGCGACAGGATCATAAACCGACTTCTGAACATTTGTGCCATCAACCTATAGTTCTTTTTTTTTTTCTATCTTACCCACTGCTGCCAGCCCTCACTGTCATACTGTACATACTGTAGCTCTTTAGAGTTGGTTTTTGTATCATGTAAGCCACTTTCAAATGGCAGGTATTTATGTTCGGTGTCACACATTTCACAGTGGTTTGGTTTATTATGTAGTTGATGCAGCAACAGTAGATATGAAGTTATAGATTGTTGCCAACAAATACTATAAAACCACAAAATATGAGCCATGCAGCCACAAGAGAGATGCTCCAGGCCCACTAACGCCATGAAGTTATAATCCGGTGATGATGAATCCTGGTGGCTAATTTAATCAATAATGTGGACGATTCTAAAACCACGATGAAAAAGGAGTTTGGTTCGTGACATGATACGAAAAATGAGGTCAAAGATGTAAATAGTATCTTAAATGACTGTGACTATCATGTAATTTGTTTTTAATGTAGTTTTTCTTTCATTGCTCCTCCACGTCGAGGTTTTTACAGTGACGCACGCCTGCTCCCAAAATGTTTTAATAATAAGATGCTATTGTAAATGGGGCTTAAGGAATGTTTTCTTTTTTTAAATATCAGACTTAATATAAAATCATATCTGCAGAAGACAATTTAAAATTGGGCTTGACATATATATTTCCGAGAACATATTATCAGTGCTTTCCTCTTTTAGATTGGGAAATACCCTGTTTGTTCTGATGCACTGAGCCGCCTGTAAGTCACTGGGACAATGTGGAAGTTGATGAGCTCATGACAAGTATGAGTAATGCCAAGGTCTGATTGGATTTTCTGTTCCATATTAAGGAAGTGTCTCGGTCGGGTTTTTTTAATGTTTTATTTTTTATAAATCTATGCAGTTTCGGTCTGGCATTCCTGCAACTTCATGGCCATTTTGTTCTAAAGTCAAAAACAATGATCATAAACGGAAGGTGTGAGCATTTTGTAAGGACTTCTTTTGTCTTTTTTTTTTGTTTCCGATGTAACAGGATTGAAATGGGTATCGTGCCACTTTATGTTGATCTTTAAATGTGCAATAAATTATATTTCAAATGTGTTTTGATAAGAGTGTGTGCTGGTGTGTGTGCTGTCCTTTGACCTGAATACATCATGCTGCTTATGCATGAGTAGCTTCTTCAAGTGATGAGCTTGTTGCACCACAAGCCAAATGTTTAGAGAAGTGAGCATGTGACGGAAAGTCCTCAGAATTTGTGGGACATTTAGGTGAAGTAAAGGGAATTTCATGAATGAAACATAGTGTATCATCAGAAAGAGAACATTTGCATTTGAAATATTAAGTGCTGAAAAAAGTGTCAAATTAATTGATGCTCAGTCAAGTATCAGCTGAGGGGAAAGTTCTGAAAGGAGATGAAATTGCAAGTTGAAGTCCTGAAAGAAATCAGTACCAGTGCAAGTGTATAAACTGAAAGGCAATATCAGTGGAACCTCTGAAAGCAGTTGGAGTAAACTGCATTAACAGTGTGGCGTTGGCCTGTTTTCTCTTAGACAGGTAGGTGCTCAAGCAGCAGCTTTTCCAATTATGTAATGCTCCTACAACTTGCAATGGACACAGGAAGTCATACTATCAATACAAATAACATTTTGAAAAGAACAACCCTTGAGATCTGAAGTGCTGAGTTTGAACTTTGAATCATTTTCAATATCAGTATGTCAATAAACCAAACACAGTAAGTGAGGAATGTGGCTTGAGGGTCTGGTTCAGGCTCCTCCTGGTTGTGACCCCTACTTCACTCAGAGCAGCTGAAGTGTTTTTTTCTCCACATGGGGGCAGTATTTGTCAGGAGTATCAGGGACACTCAGGGGCCGTGGAGCAGCAGATTGTAACCCACCTGCTGAGGCAGCCTCCACTAACCTTTGGTAGTCGTTTACAGGCAGCATGATGGATGACGGCCAGTGATACATTTTTCAGAAGCTCTCACTTATGGCACCATCCTGTAGGTTAAAATTCATCGCATATGGGAAGACCTCATTGGCACAGCGTTCACTTTTTCTCTCTCATTGCCAAAAATGCCTGAAAATAGCTGCAGCTGTTAATCGATTACAGATGAGCTCACCCCATATTGGTTTAAATCAGAGGCTACACTGAGCTGATGTTTCCCCACTAATGAGTAGCTACTTTTTCCTGCGGTTCTTTCTTCTCTGCTGTGATTAGGAGCAAAAATATATCGGTTGATAAAGTGCTTCATTTCCAACATACAGTATATCTGTGTGTGTGTGTGTGTGTATGTGTGTGACTGGATGTTGTTTTTCCCATCTGCTGAGCCGGAGTGCGAGTCATTTATCTCAGTTATCCAGACAGTGTCAGAGCTCCATCTGTGAAAACAGTAAACACACTGACTCACACTCTCTAAGTGACTGCCATTGATACCAGACAAGAGAGCACTGCGGATACACACAAGCATATAGTATGTCTGCACACACACACACACACACACACACACACACACACACACAAGGACAGGGCTACAGTTACTGTTTGTTTTCATCTCATTACAGTGACAGGAGCATGGCAACCCCAGAGAGAAGCTGGATAATAGTGGTGTTTTGTTTTTCTTTTTTTTTCCACTAATGGTCCAGGTCGGCTCTCTGCTGCAAATGATCCCTGGTTTGTCTGCACACTGTTAGTGAAGAGGAAGGTATCAGAGCCCTCATACAGACGATCCATTACGATGAAATGACACCCGAGCAGCGGTGGAATGTAACTGAGTACATTTACCGAGGTACTGTATTTAAATATGATGATATCCATTTTATACAACTTTATACTTCTACTTCGCCACGTTTCAGAGGCAAATGCACTTTTTACTTCACTGCATTTGTCCGATAGCTATAGTCACTTTTCAGATTTTTTTTTTCATTTAAAGTAAAAACCATGAATTCCAAATTTGGTAATTTTACTCATAAAACTGAAGGAGTGTTTCCATTTAAACCTCTTTATGGTTTGAGATTAGCTGATCACAAAAGTAAATTTAAGTAAGTCATTTTGAATGTAGGACTTTAACTTGTAATGGAGTATTTCTATACTGTGGTATTTCTATTCTTATTTAAGTAAATGATTCAAATACTTTTTTTGAACGTAAAGAAACCTGCCTCTATAATGGAACCACTGCTGCTGCCAGGTGAAAGATGCCACACCGACTTGCTGATGTGTCTTGGTGATGGATTTGCAACAGGGTGAACAATATGAAAAACTACAAGTGTCTATCTATGATTAATTTTCAACTGTTACATCAGCAATTTTGCCTTTTATTTTTTCACCTCCACTCCTTTTTCACTTCCCTCTCTTCGCTCCAGTTTCTCATTTTTGCCTTTGCCTCCTCCTTGCTCTTCCTCTTTCTTCTTCTCTGTCTTCTCTTTGCACTCTTAGATATTCTGTTTGAAGGTAAGACTT
Source organism: Holacanthus passer (assembly GCA_025331565.1). Classification (NCBI taxonomy): domain Eukaryota; kingdom Metazoa; phylum Chordata; class Actinopteri; family Pomacanthidae; genus Holacanthus; species Holacanthus passer. The sequence continues at coordinate 4,629,383 of JAFREQ010000028.1, forward strand.
TACTCCAGGAGGTGGAAATTGACCCACATGTTCTCCATCAACCAACTTCAAACACAGGGAAGATCACTCAGCTACGTGTACGAGCAGTCCATTCAGTTTCCTCTGCGCTCGACTGCTCCTAATGACTCTCACAGACTCTGGAGGGTATACGCTGTTCGGCTCGTGAATAGAAACAAGAGATTCTTTTTGATATCAGAGGATGAACAGGTGTGCAGACGCCCCCCAAACTTTAATCAGTCTTCCTTTGTTGTGAAGTGCCGTGCCGTGTTGACAGAGCTGCGTGACTGCCTCACAAGTTTCCTGCCAAGTTGCCACAGTTTATGGAGCTCTCGGTGGCATGAAGTTGCGCCCCGTAGCTATTACTGATATCAGCGGCTTTGGCAGGAGAAATTACGCCTGCGGCTCAGTTCTGACTTGCCAGCGAGAACTGCGATGGGACAGTTTTGATACGCATGAAAACCTGTGCACACATCTCCAAGAGACCTGAAAATATGCCGCGCGTTCTGATGCCGGAAAGAGCAGAGGATTTAATCTCTCTTCAGTGTGGATTCAAAAGAGGTGTTTATGGAGTTATCACACTAATTCATCACTTTTCGTTTGTTTGTTTTTGGAGGTTTTGGGCCCGGGTTGAGAAAAAATGGTGTTTTTGTTTGTAATAATCTGTTTGCAGGGTTGCCAGGCAAATGTGTCTGCTTTTATTTCATGCTGTTCTTTGCAGTATGTTTGTGGTATCATGGGATACAATAGATGGATTTGTATACACACACATTTCAATGAACACAACACAAGTAATGTTTTTAGTGTCTCATCCCATCACCACTCCCTTCTTTCTCCTTTCTTCCTTTTTGTTAGTCAAGCTCTCAGCATGTCTAGTGGTGACAATGCTGGTCGATCAATCCGCCACTTGAAATGTTTTAAAGACTATTGGATGAATTGTCATGAATTTTTCATAGTTCCCAGAAGATGAATCCTACTGACTTTAGAGACCCCCAGATTTTGTCCATTAGTGTCACCATGAGGTTGACATTTGTGGTTTTGACTCACATGTCTCAAAAACGTTTGAATGCATTGTCATGAAATTTAGGGCAGACGTTCAGGATAAATTGTAACCACTTTGTTGATGCACTGACGTTTCAACTAACAGCCACATCAAAATTTTAATTAGTCTAATACTTTGGTTTATGTCCAAATATCACAACACTAATAACATTCTTATCAGTGTCAGCTGTACTTTATTAGCAATTGTTTGCATGTTAGCACCAAATTGGGAGGATGAACATGGTAAACATTACACCTGAAAAGCCATTTTTAGTACCCATAAAATAAACACTTCTTCAATGGCAAAACAAATTAAAAAAACTTTTCAAAAAAGGACATAAAATAAAAATAAGAAGTAGTGTTAATCTTGATAGAAAAGCACAGTAATGCACCTGGTTCTTCATCCTGCACAACCATGAGGTTGACATTTGCGGTTTTCAGTAAAATGTCTCACCAACTCTTGGGTGTATTGCCAAAAAATTTTAGGACACACATTTATGTCTCCCTCAAGAGGAATTTTACTAACTCTGGCAAACCCATCTATCACTAACATCAGGTCAAAATATCAAACTTTGCTGTGTGACATTCCCATCAGCCTCAGCTGTACATTCTTGATCATTAGAAAACGTGAACATCCAAACACACTAAACAGGGAAGGTTCACATGGTAAACATCATATGTCAGCATGTCAACGTTAGGATCCAGCTCGAAGCGTCACAGCTTCCAGGTTCCGCCTCACGGAGCTGCAAGCGCGGCTGCAGCCTCTTACTCTTACTTCTTGCTTTATGTCTTTCTGTCTTTGTTTTCTCCCCTCTCTCTGTCCACTCTTCTCCTGCCTCATAAGTCCTCCCTTCCTTTGTCAGCTCTCCTCCCCTTGCTAACACTTTGTCACATTGCTCTTCTCCACTCTCACTCATCTTTCCCCTCACTTATCACTGCACACACACACACACACACACACACACACACACACACACACACACTCTACTTGTCTCCTCTATCTTTCTCTATCACTCTCTCCCTCTCCCTCCCTTCATTTTAACATCTTCCTGCTACATTCATGTTTCGGGCCTCTCTGAGACCATCCGCTTCACCGCTGCTCCCTCCGCTGTTATCCATCATCCTCTATTGGTCCATTCATCACGCAGCCAGGACGCTATTGGTCCATTCATCAAGCGGCCAGCAGCCCCACAGCTGCAGACAGCAACCAGCACACAGGCCCAGGAATGTACAGGCTCAGGGTTCGGTACCTAATGTTGCACGGCACTTGAGGCTGTGCAGTAAGTATCCTGGGAAGTTTTCCCAGAGGCAAGACTCCTTTGATGGAGTCTATTAAAAAGTGCTCAATATTTTAAAAGAATGATCTGATAAAGAAAACAACTGTGTAACTCCAGGAGTTGTGATACAGCAGAGTCTGTTCTCATGCTTTCATAGGAAACTGAGAATCGACATGTGGCTGATTAGTTTGTCAGATAGAAAGAACCTTCCATACATTCCCCTGAAGTCAACATGAATGTGAGTGTAACACTGGGTGGTGTGAATTTTTCTTTATTCATACCATGTCGGCCAAAACTACTCGCTGCCAGGCATCTGTTAAAATCATATTGCAGGATACCACAAACATATGCTGCCTTCAAATCCAACTAGTGGGGTTGAATTTTTGACATGCAGCATTGAAAACACAACATAGCTACTGTTCAGGTGGCGTTCAAGACACTGTTGCAAAGTATTACCGTGTGACTAAAAATATTTTTTTTACCTGTTCAGTGTCAACTCCATCTCTGACCGAGAAAGACAGCAAATGACAGATGTCCTTGCTCATTTGTCAAACACAAGAAAAATACAAACATGTTAGTGCCTATAAAATCTAAAATAATGAAAAGTAATATTTAATGTTCTCATAACAAACCTTTTGATTTTGGTTCACATCTTACAATCATTTATTGTTCAGATCCATCACCGGATGTCATGTTTTTTTATCCAGATGTTTTGAGTCTGTGAGGATTCTGGAGATCCCTTCAAAGGAGTAATAAGTGTTGTTTAACAACCTGCTGGGTTTTTCAAACATTTTCAAGGATTTATCTTTGAGAAAAACAGATGTGTGTAACAGGGGTGAGACATGAAGCGGGGTCACAACATCACTTCAACAGGCTCCAACATTTCATACAGGACTGAGATGATGCTGATGTCGGCATACTGACATGCCCAACTTCACCATATTTACTATTCAGTGTGTTTACATGCTACATTTCCTAATCAGTACTAAACACAAAGATAAACACAAAGTACAGCTGATGTCATTAGATTTGTAGATATTTGATCATAAACCAAAGTATAAAACAAATTCAAATTTTGAGCTGATCTATCTGAACCAAATATCTTGGCAACAATTGTTTTGATATTTGTGGTGAAACGACCAACCGACAGATTGACGAGAGAGAGAGAGCGAGAGAAAAAGGTAACTTTGATCAAAACCTCAACGTGCATCACAAACTGTGCATCTGATCTTGAAAGCCCCAGCAATTTAATGCTGTAGTGTCGTGTCTAACTATCCCTCTAAATCAGTGCAGAAGAAATATTAAATTGGAGGTGAACATAGCAACATAACTTTAGCTTTGTGTAACACTGTTAACTGTCACGGGTGAAATATTGTTTTGAAATACAAGAAACAAAATGCATCAGACACATGAACATGATACACACGCAATATTACACACATAATGAAATCACCTCCGTCTGATGTGTTATTTTTGTATATCAAGGCTTCTAATCGCTCAAATAAAGTCATATTGCCTATAGAGAAGTTTCATGCAAGCTAGTGATTCAGCTGAGACCTATCCTCAGTGGAAACCATCACACACACACACACACACACACACACACACACACACACACACACCAGACCTCTGAATGAGGCACAGCTGCATTCCTCTGGTTACACATAAATGTTTGCACGTGCTGAGACCAAACACAAAAACACACACATACTGGCACAGATACAGAGGTTCATGGCCTTTTTGAGGGTACACACACACCTCTTCAAACACACACACACACACACACAACGACTGAAACTATTAGACGATGTGGACAGGGCTCCTAATAAGCTCCATCCCGACCCAGTTTCACATGCTACACACACAGAAACACAATGTAAACTATCGCCATATATCTGCAGGTGATATTAATTAAAGTGTGAACATTTTTATACATCTATTAGCACCACAGCTCTCAGAGGATGCAGCTGTCTGAGGCTCTGACAAATTGGCTCGTTTGCCAGTCGCTGTCCTCTCCTCGTTCTCACCGGCTAAAACTTCTGCTCCCCTGAGAGCTCCAACGAAAGACGGACAGAGAAATACACACACACATATGTATAGTTTAGGTATTTGTCAGCAGAACCGTGTCATTCTGGAAACTGGGTTCATATCATCACCATCAGCTGAAACAGTTCCTAACCCCCTCCTGACCTCATTTTGATGATTTTTTATTATTTACTTTGAGTAAAAGCTGGTGCTTAATGGTTCTCACTAAAAGTTGCCAAGATTCTTTAACTCCCGGGTTTATTAAAACCTTTTCATAACCAATTAGATATTTTTAAAAATGTGTGAATGTGAAGCAAAAAACACTTGAATTTTTCTCTGCAGACATTTTAGAGGGACATGATTTTTTTTTTTCTCTTCCCAGCGACAGTGATTTGTTTCTGTTATTACCAAATGGGGCCACAGCTGTCAGCGCCATGAATGAAATATTAATATTTACAAAGTTTTACCCCTTGGTGATTTCTTTGAGTTTAAGGGGTTGACTCACACAAATTACAAGGAAACCACATTCTGACTTATGTCTCGTTGTGCGGAACCACAAATTCTGGAGCGTTTGATTATATGACATGATCTTCCTCAGCAGATACGATATAATAGTAGATGTCAACACTTGATGTTTGTTGAAGGACTTTTCATCCATGTTGGCTCTAACCCGGTGATCTGCTGAGGAAGATCACGCAATGTGATTGAAAGCTGCAAAACAGCCACTAAATGGACTTTGTGGTGAGATTGTTTTGTTGCTGTTTCCAGGATCAAGAATGGACATTTAAATCTTAACAGACTTGTGCCACCGCACCATCAAGTACAACTGTAAATGGATTAATCATTCAGTTATAATTAATGATTAGATTTATAAAGTAAAAAGCAACATCTCTCTCTAGAAACACTGTTATATTGGAGAATCCCCAAACCTCACTGTGTTGGAATTACTTTGTAATGCAGAAAGATCACAGCAATAAAAATGAGCAGGACCATCTTCTTTCCAGAAACATTGCCTCCTTTTCATCCGCACTGAAAAGGAGGCAGAAAGCTCAGAGACAAATATCTTAATCCTGGACAAAGTTAAACAAAAACTATAGATAACACACATGTCAAACACGCTGTCTTTGGATATTAATAGGTTGGATATTCTGAATATGGTGACATATCGAGGTCACTACTTTCTTCTGACACTTTTGACAGAATACAGAGTTTGCGTGTGCTCGCTCCCGCATTCTCACTCTATAATGACTGAATGTGATGCCGTGTCCGTTCATATACAGCAGCCCATATATCAGCCTGTGACCACACAGCCTCCAGTGGTGCGACAGGGCACAGCTGAGAGTCTGGTGCCAACGATAACAAGGGCCTCCTTCAGTGCCACGTACTCTCCTGCAGCTCTGCACCTGTCACCATGCGTGTGTGTGTGTGCGTGTGTGTGCATGTGGAAAGCATGTAACCGAAAAGACATGTGGTGCTCTTACGCATTCCTTCCGCCCATGAATCACTCTGCCCCCGCCTCTTCAGCCACCGGCCCGGGGTCTTGGGAGTAAGAGGGATGGGAGGGCGAATGAGGAGAAGTGTAGGAGGCTGAAGTATGTAGAATGTAATAGCCGTGCTTTATATATGTACAGTATGTGTGCTGTGTTCTTATCTGGGTGTGGGTTCAATGCTTTGATACAAGGTATACATGTCATTTTAAAGATTTTATTAGAAGAGAGGTTTATCGGTGAGGGATAAAGACAGAACAGTATGATTGGGGAGAAAACACGAATACATATTTACAGTATGTTCGAGGCTCAGATAAACTCATGCTGATGCTGCCTGAGAGGTTCATGAAAGCAAATCACGTGTTTTTATATGCATTCTTTTATGTTTAACTTTACTTTCACTTCCATTGGAAGCAGCTTTAAGGTAAAACCGTCTTTTTACATAACATTAACATTGTACTGTATATTGACTGGCTCCAGCTCTGCACTGATGCTCAAAGATGTTAGTAAAATATTCCAACCCAACACTCCTTGTTTGAGGATTTGTGCTTCAGTTTAACACATTTCCCCCAAATTCAGCCTGACATATTTGGTATGGTTGGAAACTCTGGGATCTCCACTAGAATTTAATATAAGTTCTGTGGATTTGAGCAGAGTTTGGCTGCACAGCAAGAGTTTGTGCCAACTGTCTCGTTTGTAGGAAAGTGCGATTGAAGACGTAAGGTATTCATTTTGTTAGGTTTTAACAGTGTGCTCTCAAGTAGTTCTGACTTTCTTTTTGGCTGGCTGGTAGTGGACCAGGGATACCAGAGCACCTTTCTTCTTCTACCATCTACCTCCAGCTTCGCTTCCTTTTAGGACCAATCACCACCAACAAAAACTTGAACACAAACTGTCTATTGAATTTGCACCAGCTTAAGTTTCATTATGGTCAGCTAAGAAATTAGATTACGTAGACACACACTGAAGGGTAGTCTTTAAGCCAGCTGCAGTGTATCTATCCACAGGGCCTCAATCAATGACGTCATGATAAAGGGCAAAGTAATAGTACATATATAGGTGCAATATTGACGACATCATGGTCAACCAATGTCAAAAATGCGACAGTCAAGATATGTTGTCAAAAACATCACAAATGCAGATAATATTGAAAGATATTCAAACATATCTTTAAAGTGGGCTAAAGGTCAATATTTGGCAAGATTCAAAAGACCCCAAACCTTAATAGACTGGCTTCAAATAATGGTAAAGGGAGGAAAAAAATTCCCACACAACCCAAACCAAAAAAAAGTATAACAATGACAGCCTTATCTTTTAAACTCATCCAAGACTGTGTGACTCCCTCTGGAAAAAACCCTGACACTGGCTGTCTCCCGTCCACTCACACTCTCACACCGGGGGCCCGACATGCCTCTGGGACATAATGTCAAATTCCACATGGCTGAGCTACCTGGTCAGGCTATTCTAGTGTTATTGGACCACATGTCTGACAGGACTGCAGGAGCTGGGAGGAGACAAACAGCAACTGTGAAGCTGATATGCAAGGTGCTGGAGACAGACAGGAGGACGGGAAGGTCGTTGATGGGGACGAGACAGTCAACGTCACACAGAAACAGAAACAGAAGGATCAAAATAAAGTGACACATAAATGGAAGAGTAGCCTAAATTGGTGATTGGTGGTAAAGGAAAATAATAAAGCTTTAGATTTTGGTTTACACTCCATTCTAAATATTGAACAATGTTATAAATGATGTGTTTAGTTATTATAATTTATTTCGCTTGTCTGATACTTTTAGGTTTACTAGGTCTAAATCAGTCTACATTACATTCATTTAAACATAGGTGTTCTCTTTCTCTCTTTTTCCTTAGGCCCTCATTTATTTTATTTTTTAAAAATTTATTCTTCACAGCAGATTTTAAAAGGTTGCACAAGGATCCAATAAGGATCTAAGTTGTCATATAGCAGAAAATTCTTGTGGCAGGTCAGATGTGTCGAAACAGACAGTCATTAACAATTGAGTTGACCGCAATCATTTAATATTCCACAAGGAAAACTATTTTCACAAAACCCCTATTTACGCACTCAAATATGTTTTCACTGGACAGACGGTTCATTTTTTTTCTGTGCTTCACGTGTCCAGAAAAACAAGAATCTGAGATGCTGTTTAGGATTGCTGGAAGATAATCGACTGCCAGAAGAGCATGAGATCATCACTGAATCAGCAAAGCTATGATCCATAATAACCGCATATTACAGCCAGGCGATGTTGTGTTTGGAGAAATATGTGACGATCCAACGCTCTCGTTTCCGCAGGGCAGCCACTTCTCACATAGTTGTAAGCCCCTCTTCTTCGTTCAGCACCCCCTCCCTCCCTCCCCCCCAGGCCTCCTCTTCTTCTTCCTCATCTTCATCCTCCTCCCAGGTCAAGGATCTAGTATATGCAAGAGATGGATAAAAGTTTTCGTGGGAGGGAGAGTCAGATGGTTTGTCAGAGAGGTCGGCTGAGGAGGAGAGGAGGGGAGCGGTGGAGAAGGCTGCCACGGCCAAACACAACAGATGTTCTGCTGCGGACGTTTGGTTTCAGCTGCAGCGGGGTGTGAAACAGAAAGATCTCAATGTGATTTACACCCAGCACTCCTCCTCCTCCTCCTCCTCCTCCTCCTCCTCCTCCTCCTCTTTCAATCTCCTCCTCTCTTCTCCTTTGCTTTCCTCTTTTCCTTTTTCTGTTCCTCCTCCTTTCTTTCTCCTTTCATCTCCTTCCCTCATTTTATCTTCTTCCCCTCTTCTCTCGTCTCTCTGCTTCTTTCATTTTCTTTTCCTTTTCTTTCCTTTCTTCCTCCTCTCCTCCTCTTCTCTCTTCCTTTTCACTTCGTCTCCACTCCTCTTCCTCCACCTCTTCTCTTTCTCATCCTCTCCTCTTTTTCTTGTCTTTGCCTTCTTCCTCTTCCTCCCCTTCTCTGCTCTCTATTGTTTTCCTCATCTTCTTCCTCTTCCTGCTCCAATCTCCTCCTCTCTTTCCCTTATCCTCCTCTTCCTTCCTTTTCTTTCTTGCTTTCCTCTCATTCTTCCTCTTCCTCCACCTCTCCTCTTTTTTCTTTTCTTTTCTTTCTTCCTCTTCCTCCTCTCCTTCCTCTTCCTCCTCTCCTCTTCCCGCTCCAATCTCCTCCTCTCCTTCCCTTATCCTCCTCTTCCCTCCTTCCCTTTTCTTTCTCCCTCTCCCTTTCTTTCTTCCTCTTCCTCCTCCTCTCCTCTCCTCTCTGATCTTTCATTAGTGGCAGCAGAAATTAGAAGGCTGCATGCGTTTCCTAATCTTATCTGCGGTGAAAAAAAAAATCCTCTGTCATTGCTAAAACAACTTCATACTATTATATTTCTTGGATGTAACTTGGCAACAAACGTCTTCTTTTATTGGTTTAGAGTGAAAAAAAATCTTGCAGACCAGTTATCTCTGATTGAGGACTTAAGTTATTTCGGGTTCAGTCTGGGGAAATGATTTGTGTCGAGATAGACAAAAATTCTCTCTCCGCCTGCAGCTAGCAAATGGAAATCATTATGTGTGATTGGAGGGTTTGGCTGCTGGAGAAAAGCCTGACTGTCTCTGTGACTGACACACTGGACTACCCACCGGCTCTCAGATGGAATTTGTGATAAACCAATCCTCCCTCAGGATTATTCAAGCCTCTATACTCTCCATATCAACCTGGATCGCTGTTAAGTTTCAGTATTGTGTTTGGCAGGAATTTATCTGTATTTATCCAAAACGCAACGACGCTTTGTGCTCGAAGATTCCCATCATGCAGACAGTAATGTCTACATGCCAGCAGAGTCTGATAAGGCCTGATAGTTAGCGCAGACCTGTTGTTTTCTTGTCGTGCTTCCCAAGCAGCCCTGCTCCTGACCTATACTTTCTCTCATTCTCCTCTATCAACCTAATCTCTGTGTCCCCTCTCTCCTCACCCCTCCACCCCTCTCTTCCCTTTGATGTTCCTCGTCAGCGTCACTCCTCCCTGTCCACCCCTGAGCCCCCCGCCCAACGCCAGACACCCTGTTTATCCCAGATTACAGGGTGGTGGATGAAAGCAGCCACGCAAAACAATCATTTTTCTATTGTTGTCTATACACGAAAAGTCAGACTCGTGTGTTTTCTCTGGGTTTAAAGGGTTGATGCACATAAATTACAAGAAAAAAAAACCCGCAAAATATATTTTCTCATTTGCCTTTTGAAAGACAGAGCCATGCAGATAATTCTGTTTTTATTGGTCAGTTTTGAGAAATGAGATTTCTGCCACCACCTTGACACAATGGAGGTGAATAAAATCTTGTTTGTGGTGCAAATGACATTAAAAATAATTTCCAATAACAATGTCCCAGACATGTTTTTTATGTTCTACTAAAGAAATAGTTCCTTCAAATAGGGGTAATAAATAATGTGGATAATTTGAGGTGGTGGCTGTGGCGGCTGTCAACAGAGTCACGACTTTAGGGTGAAAAGGTCACGCAGGGTTACATTCAGGAGCAAGTGGGACAGGAAATGGAGCCATGGAAAGTTGACCCTCTGGAGCGTGTCTGCTTTTTTTAATATTGTCATTGAGGTTTATTGATAGCATAGACTTCTGCCTTTTACAGAAAAGTGTAACTGTAAAATGTAACGTAAAATGTGTTAAGAAGAAGTCTGGTATTGTATGTCTCTCATCCCATGATCCCAAGTATTTTCTGTAATGAAAGTCTGACATATCTTATTCCTATGTGCCATAGACTTCCATTGTTGTCCAAAAACACATCAGCGAGCCACAAAACTAAAACTTGCTGTCATGGTCCTTCATCATTATGAACTTGAACACTGTAGTTTATTACAGGTCAGTTCCACTTTTGGAAAATTCACTATTTTCTCCTGTTGTACTAAAAGTGCAGTTCCTAACTGTTTTGGTAACTGTTCAGTACTGTTTTAATAAAAGAATATATTTGTGAGTCATTTTTAGTAAGAACAAATAAGCCACAGACAGACTGGGAAAGTATTGAAAGATGGACTATTACATTGTTGTTTCTGGTCCATGGGATTTGTTAACAATAAAAAAAATATAAAATATTACTTGACTGCAAAGTTTAGTACATATCAAATATAAAAGCTTGGCAATCAATACTTTTTATTTGAGTTTTCTGAGAAACATCAGACAACAGAGGGGCTGAATCATCTGTCCCCAACATGCAGGTGCATCAATGAAAAGACCTCCAAAATAATTTAATAGATAACAAGCAGCAGTCTCAAAAACCAGGACAAAATTATGTTAACCTAACGCAGACAACTGGCAAAGACAAAGGGATAGGACCCAAAAATATATATGCAACAGATGCAGCTAAATGACATTCAGCTTCATAGGATCCTCTTTTGAAGCGCTGTTTGCAATGATGGTCTAGTTACTTAAAAGTCCTCAAGTGTTTTTCCTCATTTAGTCTCGGCCTGTATGTTAATGAAATTCCTCATCATCCACAGAAACCCTTGTTCCCCAAATCCCCTTGTAATAATGCAAGGACTTGTAAAAGAACAAGTGGGATTTCTTCAGCAACTAGACTGCTACCATGGAGCCTTATCCTCCTAAAACCCCACAAAAATCTCCTTATCTTGACCCCCCCCTCAACCGAACTCGTCTACGTCGTCCGCTCTGCCCCAACACCCTAATCTTGACCCCGGCCTGCTCTGCCCCACTCCCCTACTCCTGACCTCCCTCCCTCCTCCTCCTCCTCTTCCTCCTCCTCCTCCTCTTGTCCCCCTGGTCGTGTCAGTATAACGAATGCACCCCCATCCTGAAACGCAGCATGCCGCCGGGCTGTGATGGATGTGCACATCACCGCCACAGTTTACAAAGCCTCCATGAATACAGTGCAGCCACCCCCAGATCCTGTCAGCTCAGTCCCTCCGCTCGGCCCTTAACGCTGCACGCAGAGGGGCTCCGTGCTTGTAACAACTCTTAAAACCTGATAGTAGAGATGGTGGAGAACCTCATCCATAAATGTCAACCCTTTCTCTTTCTGGCCCCCACCGCTAACGCCAACTGCAACCATGGAGAGTTTTAGTTCACCCGAGCACTTTATGGGGGTCTTGCACGGGAAAACTCTGGTGTGAAATTGAAGATGAATTATCATCACTTAAGAATGTGCTGCACGGAGGTGGAGAGAGTGATTGCTTATTTTGTTTGTGCTATAAAATTCTTTCTTTCCCCACTTTTTCTTCTGTTATGGCATTATTCATTTCTCCAGCAACAGGCCGTTAAACTGTAAATCAAACAGGAATCCTGAGGCACTCAGACATATTCCTTGAACAACAAAGCCTCCATCAATAACTCCTCACCTCTGCACGAACTGGCAGAATATTACATTGACTATCTATTTCATCCCATTCCTAACTCTCCACAACCCAGAGCTGTGCACCCGGACAGTAACCCGAGCTCTGCCATGATATTGCAACTCCCCGGACAGGAATTGTGTTTGTGTAGCTGTGTGTGTATGTGTGTGCGCGCAGAGTAGGAAGTGGCGGATTGAGGGACAGCGTCAGACCCTAAGCCCCAAGATCAGCCACCTGTGTGTTATCAAGGGCAGCCTGATAATCCTCCCTGCCCTGTATCTGCCCTCTTTACCTCACACACACACACACACACACACAAAACACACAGACGTACATGCTGTTTGATCTCACGTCACTGGTTTACTCCTCAACACACTCCTGCACAAAATATCACCATAACTCAGCTCTAGAAACACACAGCAGATGATGAAACATGATTATCTTCGCAGTCAGGAGGTGCAGAGTCTGCTTTTGAGATCCATTTATATTGCAGGGTGTTATTATCGAATGCAATCAAAATATTTCTCATGTGTGAATTCGGAGTTCAAAAACCTCCACCTCCTCCAGGCAGCAGAGAAAATAAACCCACTTCACTTCTGATGAGGGGGAATTTCTTCCACGGCATAATTCAAACTTACAGAGGAGCATGGGAGCAGGTGAAGACCTCAAGATGCAAATCAAGAGAATGTGAGCCCGGCTGTAGACTATAATTTCCTCATCAAGAAGAAAGACACACTGTCACAAGAGCTGCTTCAATCCAAACCACATCTCAACAGGTAATTAGACATCAGCCATTCCCTCTTTAACCAAACCTACAGCAGGGTCTTATTTAGCCCAAAACGCAGGAGCCAACATGTCAACCGCACGCTGCACCCACAAACCACCTCGACACTTAATTTGGAATTTTTCACTTGCTCCCTCCGACCTGTTTTTGCCATTTACTCCTGCACACATTTCCAAACGGGGAACTCCATTGCCGAAACATAGGTAAACCTATCCAACAAGGGAGCCCATTCTTTTGAAGGATCACTAAATTTCGGGTGTAATTTAATTCCCGCATGCCTCCTGTCCCGTATCACGGCTGCGTGTCTCCGAGGTACAACGCCACAGTAAATAATGGCCGGGGGCTCCACCTCTGCTTGCCAGGCTGTTATTCCCTTACAGTACAGAAATCATAAAGGGACTGCAGTCATAAATACACATCGTCCAACAGCTCTATAAAGACTCCACAGATGGGAATTATGCTCGAGCAGAGGCGTCCGCATAAATTAAATACCATAAAGCCTTGAAATAAGATGCCTATTGTTATAGTGATGTATAACATTATAGAATAGGATGGCTGGAACAATTGAGTACTGAAAGACCTGTGTTGGAGAAAACAGCATTAGTGGATAAAACAGATGACACACTTGCTCATGAACTTGCAGGCAAACTTAAAAAGGGTAAAGTGGAGATCATGTAGAAGCTTTGGGAGATAATTACACCCTTTGTAATTTGACAGCAATGATAAATTGCAATCACCAAGTTACTTGAGGACACATGTAAATAATAAACTTAAAGTCTCTAGAGTTTGTTTTTTTAAGCCCACAATCAAAAGTTTGTGCTAAAAGGCTTTACAATCTGAACTATTGATTCAGATTAGGAAAAATGCTGCAAAAACCTTTTTAAAGGGAAAAAATTCAGTTCATCTTTAAAGTTACAAAAGAAATGTATGAAGTGATTTTTAGCAGATCCAGCTTTTCCTGGGGGGTATGATGTCTCTACCAAATTTCATGGCAGTCAATCCAATAGTTGTTGACATTTCACTAAAAGTCAAGAACGTCAACCTGATGGTAACACTAGAGGAAAAGTCAAAGGTCAACAAAATCATTAGGAGAAATTCTCCGGGGACCATGAATGTCTGTACAAAATTTCAGAGCAATCTATCTAATAGTTGAAATATTTCAGTCTGGACCAAGGCGGTGGACGGGCTAAAACAATCCATATCATATATTCTTGCAGTATCTTTTAATAAATGGATACAACCATAGATAATGAATATGTGTCCCTGATTTCATTCTTGAATTAATAATCAATCTTATTGTGGCGTTTGTCGTAGTCAATTCACCTCCTTGTTTGCAGAAGCTCACTTTTGATTTTGAGTGTTGACGATCCAAACAAGTCCTGCATTTTGGTCTTAGTTCCACATCACATCCTCAGGCCCCGCCCTGGTAATCCAACACCACTTCCCCTCTTCAGGAGCGAAAGCAGGAATGAAATCTATCGTTTCCAGATCAGTGGAGGAGGGAGGGGATCAGGGAGGAATAGCGTGACCTTCTTTGATCCCTTCTGAAGGTCTTCCTCATTCCCACCCGCCTCCTGCCCGCCTCCTCCGCCTCTCGCATGCATGTTATGCCCTGCCAAGCACCTGTCTGCAGGTATGAAATTAGAGAGAAAGAGATTCAGGGCTTGTGCCTGCACACAATGTTTTCTCTGGTCTCACCTGCCTGTCCTCATCATCGCCCCTGCTTATCTCTCCATCCTTGTCTGCTCTCACCGCATCTGTCAGCATCAATATCTCAAACTAAATTACAGACTTAGAAAGGCACAAAATGGAGGCAATGATGATTACAATCAGACAAGGGGTCTGCAATTCAGAGGTGCTTAAAACCAAACACACGCTCCCCTTTTCCTGTTTTCCAAGGCTCTAAATCAAATAAATAATGGCCCTCTCTCCTGAAAACGAGCCAGCGCGTTCAACAAAACTCTTTCTTCAGCTCCTTATCAGCTGCTGAGTCGGAAGAAAATACAGAGGATGGGGACGCTTTGTTTTGCAGACTCAGAAACCTCACTCGCTCAAACAGTCAACTGAATAATTACTGCTGGCTGGAGCTGAAAGAGAGAAGAAAGCTGCAGAGAAAATTCAACAAGAAACCGTGTCTGTGGGATCCGGACTGGAGCTCCTCGAGTAAACATTGTCAGTGTTAATATCGAGATGAAGCCCTGCCAGTGTTTAGACATACCAGGGTTCATTTATCACGTTTGACAGTGCTGATGTTTAGGTTAATTAAAGCCAAAACTTGCCACCCTCACTGAGTTTTAAAGATCAAGGCAGATACGCACTTCACTGGCAATTTACAATTATAAACAAGTGTTGATTGCTCTGTGACTTTTTGCTGGAATTGATGTGGATTGAAAATATGTTTGTTCCCTCCCAGAATAATTTAACTCTGGGTTTGGAAGCAGTAATTGATTTTGTTGGCTCCTTGGGACTAAACATACTACATATTATCTGCTGCATCACTTCCCAGGACTGTCTTTCATCACTTTATTGCAAGGTGACGTGGCTATGAAACAGAGCATTCATGTGGTCTCTCTTGCATAAATGCACATTGTTCTTGTGTAACACCATGAAGAGTCACAAACTAGCCAACATGGTCATAACGGTTCACTCCAGAGTCACAATCTGCACACATGGCTCAAAAACTTCTGCTCTCATGAACAGATTTCTGCATGAAAGTAAATAAGATTTGAGCTACAAAATGTCAATATATTGACTTTAAACTTGCATATACATTATGTCAAGTGGACACAACTCTGGCCAGGTCAGTGCATCTGATCTTCTGTCAAACATGTGTGGAGCATGATTGATTTGAACATGTGCAGGGTGTTTTTTATTTACAGCTCCTTGTCTGCCAATGCATAATTACTGTGTGTAGATTTAATATCAGATCACCGGTTCTTCGACCGGCTACTGGAGCTGACCTCCTGACAGTGAATTCAGTCCATCAGCCTCTCTTATCATTTTCTGTCCATCAACGTGCAGTGAACACTTAACTTCCCATCCTGATCGCACAACTTTAGCGAGGCAGATTTCTCATTTATGTCACCCGCAAAGCAAGATTTCTGAATAACGAAAAACATCCCCTGGCAATTTTTCACAAATTAGTTGTGAAACTGGGAACAGGCCTAAATTTCTCACTAAGTGGTTTGCGTGTTTCTCCCTCCCACCCCTCTTGAAGCTGTCTGTTGTTCTGACAGGTTTTTTACGACTGTTTTTATCACCTCTGATTTTTAATTAAATGCTAATTTAATCTATATGAGCCTATAAGTATTTTGCTGGGGGTATTTTTTCATGTTGGTTAAGAGATTCCCCCCCCCCGAAAGCCACAGTAAAATTTGAACACTGGGTGAGATTGAAACAAAACAGTAAAGTTGCAGCCTTAAAATCAAAACTCTCTGTAGAACCATTTCTGCATAATCCCTTTCAAATTACACACATTTGATCTCATATAAAAATATTCATTAGTGCAGCTTTAATGAAACACTGTCACTATGCTGATTTGTTCAATCCAACTTTTTTTTGATAACGATCGGCTCAAAGATCACAGACGATTTCTGAGGACAGAAAACACTGAGGCGTCCCAGCAGACCACCATCGCAGGTAGTGAAACTGCTGCCGCGGCCCCCAGAGGTGCTATCTGTGGTCGGGATCAGCTCTCACCTCAGCCCGCCTCCTCGTGTCTTTCTCTAATCTCCCATACTGGGACCAGAAGCCCCCTGCAGAGACCTCCAGTGGAATGTGACAAGTCACGAGACCGCCGCTTCTGCATCCCTCCCTCCCTCCTCTGTTTCTCCCCTTCTTTCATGCACAGACTGTGGAGTACAGCTATAAACTGGAGGATATGAGACACAATAGTAGCTGACCCGGGTCACTTGAAATACTCGAGGTGTGTTTGATTTACCACACGAGGTACAATGGCATTGCTGTAAAACTGGAAGGTCTGCATGCCAGGCAGGATAAATCAAGAAAACCTCACATGCTATAAATCGAAACACATGTTCAATCCAGGCATGGGCCTATTTTTAATATTTAAAAATATGCTGCACACATTACATAATGATCTACTTCTGCTATTCATGGGAGGTTGATGCTAAAAGAATGTGATGATTACGTGTTACATTGCTCATAAATCATCAGTGGCAGTGGGTGGGTGGTGTCAGGTTAGGCTGTAAAAAGTCTCGCTCGCCCTGTGGATTTAATCCAACATGACTTTTGCATGTCAGGATCCCATTTGCAGCCCGGGACAAAATCTCTTCTGCTGGCTGAGGTCGAGTAAAATAATATGTGGGCAGATTTGGGATGGCAACTGATATGGATCCAAATGGCAGATGACAGCAGCAACAGAAACCGAGCGCTAATGTGTGCGAGTGTGTGTGTCCGAAAGAGAGAGTGTGTTTGTTCAAGTGTTTCCTTTATACGTGTCCGCGTGTGTGTGCTCGCGCATTCCCTGCAGCAGGAGATCCATCATCTGGGTCATATTACAAAGCAGTGGGGATCCTCGGTCAATTCCGGCTGACGGATGAAAAGAAGACCAAAGATGGCAGCTATGTCAATAACAGGCGCGGCCTCTGCTGACATCTGCCAGCCTCAAACCTTCACCCTCTCACCCCATTAGCTCCATTTTGTACGCTATACCAACCAGATGTGACTCCTGCCCACATCTGTCACAGCCGTGACCCCTCACCCTCACCAGTGTTTCAATCAGTCAGATTTTAATTCACTTATTTAGCTGAGTGAGGTTTAACATAAGGCTCCCATTGAGCTGTTAATAGATGGGGATAATTATTTATCGCTTGCAAAGAATACCGCTACTCATCTCAGACACACACACATTTTTTCACTTTCACAGTCCTCATGCCAAACAAGCCCCTAAAATAGCAGCAGTGAACCATACAGTATACCACTGTAATTGAATTACTTTTGCTGAAATGCTTTCTCTAAATTGCAGCTTGGACGCGCTTCATGAAAGTGTTTGCGCACAACTTGACTTGATTTTCCATTTCGGGGGAAGATGACATTGCAAAGTGTGTGCGCATAGCAGCATATAAATCAAGAAAACCCCACATAGCATAAATTGAAACATATGTTCAATCCAGGCACGGGCTCATTTAAACATTAAACTAACAAGAAACACTAGTATTCAGTTACAGGACGCTGCATACATGATAATGTATCTCAGCTATTTCACAGGGGCTTAATGCAACTTGAGATATGATGATTATACGTTGAAGAACAACCTGGGAGGCTCGACAGAGAAAGCTTAGGAGAGGGGTGGTCACGTTTTTTTGGTAGCACATTCTTGTACAAGAGGAGGACTTTGCTATCTATATCTGAGAAGATACGAGAAGTAAAACCAGAGATATGTCACATGCCATGATATTATCCAACTCCTAAGAAGTGAAGATAGCGACAGAGCAAGAAAAGTGTAAAGTTTCCACCTCCTCATCCTCATTTGAAAAGCAGTTTTACTCCTATAGTAGATACAGTAAATTGGGAGGATGAACAGTTTGCTTATTTCATTACATATAACAGCAACACAGCCAAAGGTTGGAGGTTTTATTCTCATACTGCACATGTTTGCACTCATACTGCCCCATCTTTTGATAAAAGAAGTCTATTCACCAAATATGAAGGTGTTACTTAAATAAGATTTCAGTAAACAAGCCACAATACACAACAAGATGTCCGATTGGAGCTGAACCGAGTTGCACCAACTATTCATAAATCCATCATAAAGTTGATAAAGTCATCACTATTTAGTTTATAAAATCATATTGCAACATTACAACAAGAAATGTCAATGCTTGTGAAGACTACTGCCCCAGCCCAAAGCTCTGCCACACAGTCCTGTGCTGAACAGCTATTTTTCTTACATGAACCGCACATAATAATATACTGTAGTGAGCTAATGACAGGCCCCTTGCCTTTGGAAGTAACACTCGGTTATTACTGTGGGTCGTAGTGTGCTAGTAAGCCAGGGACGCTAACAATTGTAGCTTACTTTAGAGAAGGTAAACACACAATCTAATCCATTTCTCACACTTTTCTCTTTGTGTTTTTGGTTTTGAGGAGATGATAAAATAATACCTTCCTAAATCCTTGTACAGACAGCATTGCTCTTATTAGAGGCCCAGACGCACCACTTTGGCATGTGGAGAAATCTCGAGCTTGATGTTGCTCAGCTTTACAGTTCAAACACTGTTTGGTGCAGCGGGTTTAGAGAACAGTCGATTATGATTTAGTCAAAAATGTACAAGTCATTTTGTTTTAATAAAACGGTGGTTTGAGTGTTAAAAGCAAGATTTCGTCGACATGCAAAAGCATTTTGATACATTTCATTTCCCTAATGGAGATGGAAACTGCACAGAATTGGAGTGACAGTGAAGCAGTTGTGGCAACCTGCAGCCTGGGAATAAATAAGCCTGTGGCTGATTATCATCTGTTACTGATCAGTGCTTCTGAATATTTGCTCAACTTTTCCCCAAGTGTAAATATCTGCCAGAGACACTCCATCTGGCTCACACTGTCAGTGTCATGAGACACTTTGCTCCAACACGCAGACACTTAACCACCCTATCTGTGGCCCAGCTGCCAGGGTTCCTCTTTGAATCACTGTTTGTGGTATGTGCGTGTGAACTCTTGTGAAACGGTCCTTTATTTATTGCACTAGTCTGAATGCACGCCTGTATGTTTCTGCGTCCTTTGTGCACCTCTAAGGACGTCGACATCCAGGAATATCGTGGAGAGACCTCTGAAGAATCCAGTTCGCTGGTCAGAGAGGTTGACTGTGACCTCCAAATCTATGTGATGACAGATAAGCGTGTAAAACCAACACACGGCTGCCACAGCTGCTCCATATGCCAACCTCTGGAGTCTCAGTGTGTGTGTTTTGTGTGGGCGAAGGGTGATTGCACAGTAGCACAAACTCTGCCATAAACAAGTTTCTTGTCAGCAGCTGAATGACTGACGGCTTTATAATCATCTCACAGTCCTTCAGCAGTGTCTCAGAGATTGTCACTGGGTGATCATTTGTTGCAAAACACCTGAAATTCAGACTGAATTGGTTGACTGATTCTAGTTTTTGTGCCACTTTAATTTTAAGTTCTGAGACCACCCAGAGCCAAAACAACCTCCAACACTGAAAAGGCAGGAGTTATTTAATATGTAATGAAAACCTCAACCTCTGGTATATTTTGTCGTCATCAGTTCGGTTCTCGTCTCTGTCTTGTTCTGTATTTCTGTTCTCTCTGAGTTTTCTTCTTGCCTAATAAAATCTAATCCTGCAGAACAACCTACTTCTTCTTCTGCTGTTGGACGGTGGTTCTGTATGTATGTCTGTTTAACAAAGGATATACACCCTCCTTCCCAACACACAGCCACACACATGCTAAGCCTGCTGCAGATAGGACCCTGCTCTTTAATCATCACACATTCACATCCCGGCCTCTTATCTGCAGGACGCATAACTCCAAACATACGGCCGTAAAAAGAAAGACACCCACATCTTTTGCATGTTATTCTTTGCCTTTTGTCCTTCAAATTTCACTCTGCTGAAGAAACTTAACCAGAGTGAACTGGTGCCAGAGTCCAGCTGTCGCCCACAGCTAAACAGTGTAGATCACATTCAGGGCCTTGGCTTTGTCGACGGGGCCGGCTGGTGTAACCAGGTGAGGTCTGAGACACTGTGATGTTTTGATGTTTCCTAAACGTGCCGATGAATAGATAGGCACCGTGTTTGAGTCTGATGTTGTAATCCCACCCTGCTGCAGATGTCCAAACACGTTACAGTGCAAGCAAGACGAGGAATGCCATCGTTGCTGCCATCTGTACTGCGACCTGGGAGCGCACAAATACTCTGATGAGGTGGCCGGTTCATACGCACAAACATAAAAGAGGGAGCTGTCACCCTGCATCTGCTTTACTGTGATAGTACTGTAGGTTTTTCAAGCAGTCGCAGATGTTCTTTAAAGGATCATGTCATTTTAGTACAACTCGTTTCTGGAGCTATCATTTCTATCGATTATGATAAAATGACACTCACCAAAGTAATTGCGATAAAGATTGAGAAACATTGTGCCATTGCTCAAACATAGTCTGTGAGCAAGAAACAACAACAGTGAGACAATCAAAAAGGCTGTAATCACACACCTGAAATGTCGGTCCAGGTAAACTGCACTATTTCAAGTATGACAGGCAGAAGTCAACGTGTAACTGTATGGATGCATTAAGAAAACTGGACACCATGTTCCACGTTGGTGCCCCATTTATTCCAGGGAAAGTTGCTCACAGTGGTTATATGCTAAAAAAGTTTTTCAGGCCTCCACATTTTTGGACCCATTTGTTGGATCATCATGTCTGAAAACCCCTCCCTTGACATTTTTCCAACGTCAGAATGGGGGCTGCAACACCAACAAGTGCAATAGCACGAATGCCTCTGAGGAGAGATTTTCCAAAAGTCCGTGCCATTATCCTTGTTATCTTGCCCCTCACTATGACGGCAGACTTTCCCCCACCTTCGTTTGGAACACTGTTGCCTTCAGAAGTAATTAATTTTAAGCAAAACCTATCCTTTCCTCTGGATGAGCCAAAATTGCCTCACAACCTAGCGCTCTTCCCAGAGGTGTGGTAAACTGATGGATGTTTACAATTGTTTCTTTCTCCTCCTGACTTCTTTTTAGCAGAAATTCAAAAATGCATATTTTCACTGTTCCATATTTCAAGACATTATTAAGCTTTATTTATCTTCCAATACATCAAAAGAGCGAACAACCCAAATGACCAGAACAGAGGAAAAGATCACTCATAATTTGTGGTTTGCTAAGATTGTTGTTGAGCGGAACAATGAGCAGGAAAAAGAGTTTTTATAATGGTTTTCATTTGCCCAAAGAAACAATCCTTACCCTGATTGATGAGTTAGTAGAAGTACTGAACATTAAAAAGACTCTGCAGTGAGATTTTATACTACAGAAAGGTTTTTGTGTTGTTACACTCTTAGGTGAATTTTACCAGTAAAATGTCGATGTAACTTCCCCCTGATGGCAAACATTTTCTGTTGGAGTAAAGGGAGCTGACATGGTTGCTTTACCCAGAATTCATTGCAAATTAGTCCTACTCAAAATAGTCAAGAGCAAGACAGCTTTGAAACTATCAGTTGGATGTAAGCCACAGTGAAAGTCTATATGAAACTGACCCTCTTTCCTTCTCCTCTCTCTTCTCCTTTCTGTTCACTTCTGTTGTATTTTTCTTTTCTCTCTCAATTATTGCTTGATTGCACATTGACTTTCAGCCCTACTGGGGGCGCTATTAGCTCGTAGAGAGAACCAGAAACTGCCTCAATTTAACCAGCCACAACACAAAATGACCAGCATGAAAGGACCCAGTCTGAAGTTGTGTGTGAATATGCAGTCCGTGTATGTACGTATATGTGATCATTCAAGTGTGTACCTGTGTGCGAGTGTGTGCGTGTTTATGTGTAGGACATGTGCCCAAGCAAACACACACCACACACAGAGCCCACCGTGGTTGATAGCTCGTGCTCGGTGGAGGGGTATTAGTTACAGGATTGAGAAATTATTTGATTATAAAATAGCGTTGACTGTGTGTTCATAGGCAACTCGTGCCAGCTCCCGTGTGTGTGTGCCAGCAGGCCAAGCCCAGTAGTTGGTGTGGGAGTGTGTGTGTGCGTGCGTGTGTGGATGAATGTATGAGTCTGTGTATTAGAGACTGGAAAGAGAAAAAAGGGAGTGAGGGCGAGATTAAAAAATTGTGTATGGATGCATTTAAATATACATTTGCGTGCATTCAATGATGTACTGTGTGTGTGTGTGTGTGTGTGTGTGTGTGTGTGTGTGCGTGCATTCCTGAGAGAACCCTGAGTGGATCAAAGCTGCTGACACCCCAGGCAGTGTCCTCCTGAGGGAGCCGGCTGTCAGATCTGGGATCAGAGATCAGCAGCGTCTGTCCTCCCTCCTCTTGGCTCTCTGTGGGGTCTGTCACAGCAAGTTAGCACTTAGCCAGAGGCACCGATCAACAATCAGATTAGACTCGCCCGAAATAATGGCTGTGACGACTGGCGGTGAGGATTGGAGCATCCAAAGAAAGAGGAGCCAAAGAAGGAGTGCTGTCGTTTCTTATGTTCAGGCATTAAAGGATAACGCAGCGAGAAACAGGAGGAGTCAGACAATCAGACTGTAAACAAGCTTTAGCCGGATTATATCAACAAGTGGTTTAGATAAATGTCTCTCTTTCATAATAACTTAAACTATCAGATCTTTATATCACTTACTCTGACAGGTGCTGTTTTCTGGAAAACTCACATTGGCGTCATCAGAGTTGGCCACAGCATTATTGCATATTTAAGAGGGTTTTTAATGTGGTGATTTCAATGTTCCAAAAAGTAAATATTGCCTTGGTTTTTATGTCATAACAACGATGTTTATATATCTGTAACTTGCGACAGGAAATGAATTCTAAAGGAATATAATGCCACCCAAGTTAGATGTTGTATCAACATAACAAAACTATTACATAACGTAATTGGCAAGTCACAAAATGTTTGTACGCATCAGTCAAACATTCACTGATAACATTTGATCTACTCATCGCAATTACAGCCTCAGTAACCTTTTGATGGTTAAGGTTAGACTCTCACAGGATTTGGTTAAAGTTAGGTAAAGATTGCGGTCTTGGTTTAGTACAGACGAGGTCCGCAGTGGCATAAAGCTTGAGATACGATGTGTTTACTGTATTGACAGTTAAACTAAAACCACGTTCATTCCCAAACCTTAACCAAAGTGCTTTCGTTGCCTAAACCTAACCACACGTGGGATGAGAATCCCAGACTTCAATGTCAAAGAACACAGCCCAGGCAGCAGAAACATTTCATACCACAACGTGATTGGGAAAATAAATTATAAACAGTTTGTAGGAGACATGGTTGTTTTGTGTGGTGAAACATGCATGAAAATGCATAAATCTTGCAACACCCTTGGTCGGCCCTTAAGGCTCCCACGTTGGCAACCGCTGGTCTAAACCACTTTCTTAATTGAAGTGAAGAAGCAAGTGCACCCAAAATGAAAGAATTCTTCTGTGCACAGGGAAACTGTGTGTGTCCACGTTTATGGTTCGCGTGATATGATGAAGTATAAGCAGGAGGTCAGACTGTTTTTGTAATAAATTTACCTTTGCTTTTCTCCCAAATCACTTTGACTAACCCGGGTGTTAGTTTAAAAACTTCTCTCACTGTCTGACCACCCATTTCTTGACCTGTAAGACCTTTTAGACATGTTGCAGTGTTTACACATCATGGTTACTAACTTGAGGAGTGCATTGTTGTTATTATAGATAAGAACGATGGCAAAAACTACAATAATGAATGAAATATGAAAAAACAGAATCATCCTTAATACCATCCATGTCATGTTCATGACCTTAGGAAAATGGCATAAAGACTGTGAGAAACTTTGAGCGAGCGCTTTGAACATATTCGGGCGAACTGACAATTGGCAACAAAATGTTAATGTAAGCAAGATGATGCATTACAGATCTGCCATATAAAACACAGCACCGGTGGTAAAATTACTCAGCGCAATTGCATTGGCCATTGGCTGCGTGTGTAATGGTGTCGGGAGTGTACGCACCCCTGACCGTGTGCCAGGGCTCTGGTCAGCCCACCCGTCGTAGATGTGCTGCCAACTCTCGCCTTGGCAGGAACTTTGAAACCCGTCTTTACCTCTGCAGCGGTCAACAGTGTCAACAGCTCCGTCAGACCACATGTATATGCAGAAACTATGAATCAGTGCGACTAGAGCGTTTTCTGTGTGCATGAGCCTTTTCTAATGGGGTGTGATATGGGTTTGTGTGTGTGCAGCTGCTGCAGGTTTGAGTTCAGACATTTTTTGCTGCTGAGTTTCTCTCAGCGCAAAGGGTCAGTTCACACAACAACCAAAACGCCTACATATCCAATTCACCTCTCGTGGCGTCCAGCCGTGCAGATAGTTTTAGTTTTATGTGCGAGAGTTTAGAAATATCCTTCTGTGAAATTTCTGCCTCCACCCCAATAAAATAGAGGTCAATGGAATTTCATTTGTGGTTCTGACAACATTAGCAGCATCTTTTCCAGATACAGTGTTCCCATTGCTCTCAATAAGCCACAGACACAGTTTGCATTGGGACTATTTCTTTGGTAGAAAATAGGTCCAATGAAAATACTCCACAGTGAGGTCTGCGGATTAGCCAGACTAACAGACAGTGAGACATTTAGACACACTGCTGTTCGAGGGGAGATCCCAAAGTGTCCAAAGACCAAACATGTCTTAGTAGACTGATGCACAAAACATATAAAAAGTCCGGGTTTGAAAATTTGCTCATGTTCAATGAAGAGGTGGAACAAGCTGATAAGTGTTTTTACAAGCTTAACATTATTAAAAGGTAAAATTAAAGGAAACTAGATGTTAAGGTGCTAATTAATTCCTCATTATGTGTTATCTATTGTTATCAACCTGACTTTAACAAAGGCGGCTTTAGCAGCTCCAAAGCCTCCTCACCAACATGTGACATACATGTAATCACATTACTGCTGCACATTATCTATTTGCTTCCACTTGCTGCTCAACACTGTTAATAAATGTCATTTTTTAAAATGCTGTAATCTGCTTGGCTGGATCTCACTGGAGATGCAGAAAGTGAGAATATATGTTGTTATATTTTGTGATTTTGTCATTTAGATGCACCATCAGATGTGGTGGAGCATTGTGGCTGCAGTGTTAATTCCTGTTCACCACTGCCCTTTTGCACCTTACTCTAAAAGCTCCCTGGAGCCTCACTTTAAGAAGTTTGTAGCCCAAACCCCCTCCTCCACACACACACCCACACACACACATGCACACACACACTGAAACACTCTCTATCTCTGCCCTCCCTCCATCGCTCTCTCTCTTACTCCCTCCTCTCAGCTCAAAACTATAAGAGCCAGACAGGAGTGCACACACACCAAACAGTCCTGCTCACATGCACACACACACACACACATACGCCGGCTGCACATGCATCGAGTGGAACAGATCCACAGGGCTGCACAGTAGTGAGGCCACGGTGTGTGATTGAGAGAGGGGGGTTGGAGAGAGAGAAAGAGAGAGAGAGCATTTACTCTCTCCAACTGAAGGAAAGGCACCAGTGTGCAGAAGTTGCATGAAGCGTGTGGTTCCAACTGAGGACTTTCTTATCAGACCATGGAAGCCAAGAAGTGGAGGTAGAAGAAGAAGAAGAAGAAAGGGGAAAAAAGGTCCCTGGTGGCTGAACAGGAGACCAGAGTTTCATGTGAGGGATTACTGGACTCTCGTGTCATGGTGATATCCTACATGATCGTCTCTTGTTGACAGGAGCCTCTGTGTGTATTGGATTTCCCAGGGATCAAAGTTTGTTTTCTGAGCAGAGTGTGTGAATGAAGTGTGCGGAAGCAGGAAACATGTCAAACGGACGTTTCAGTCACCTGTTGAGAGGAGTCTGGCTGCTGTGGCTGTGGCAAGGTGAGTCCAGGCGCTGTGTGCAGGATGACAGTGTGTTTTTTCAAGTTGTCTAAACAGCTTTTTAAATATATCGTTGGTCTTAAATTACTCCTGTGAATCCCCAGTTTTCTGTTCAGTGAATTTGTGCAGACTTCAATTGATTAAATCAATACAAAGCCTAATTTTCTAAACTGATTTTGATTTTAAAAACTGATAAATATTTAGTTTAAGAAAGTTTAAACTGATGCTGGTGTTTTATAATCACATAGTCTATGAGTCCCTGAAATGCCAGTTAAAATTGCACTTTACTTTTGAAATTATTATCTTAAGTATGGGAGTAACTTTTTGTGGCGTAAATCTTGCGTTTAGAATCTAATCTTAAAAGATTGCATCAGATTTCATCCTGTAATCCAAAGCTTTTTCCAGTATGAGATAAACGCGCTCTCATGTGAGGAATCAGCTGAACACTTGCGGATTTAGCTTAAAGGACACATGGCAGGACATGGAGACAAAAAGGAAGAGATTATAACAGACAAAGTTAAGGAAGTTATTATGCAATTTGTCACAATTCAAATGATTTGCAAAGTTCAACACGTGGATCAGCACTTTGAAAAATGAAAACACAGCCTGCGCTGACGTTAGACTTATGAATAGCCGGTCTGTGTTCCCCCTCTCCTCCTCTGTGTGTCTTCAAAGCGTCAGTCGGATCTGTGGCCACTGGAGGAGTCTTAAAAAAGAGCTCTGGCTGGTGCCTTCAAACAATGGTTCCCTAGGAGCAGGGAAGCGTGGCCCTGGAACTAATGTTGCCATTATGTTAATGGTTAGAATAACAGGAGACAGCCATTACTGACCTTACCTCAGGCTGCTGTGCAGAGACGATTGTCCAGCTGCCGCAGCCTCGGTCGCGGAAGCGCAGCATTTTGGCCATCAGGGCTGGTTAGGGTGATGAGCGGCAGGAGACAGACAGGAGGAGGCATCTGCCCGGTTATAATCGTCATCCAGCAACCCAACGCCAGCCCTCACCCCCCCACCCCTCCACCTCGAGCTGCTTCAGCGGTAGACTGGCAGACTGGTATCTGGGAATTGTTTTCTTTTTCACAGCTCAAGTCTAGTAGAGGAGACAGGCGAGGTTGAGTCACCGAGCCTAAACAGCACGGAGCCGTAAGGAGCCGAGCAGTTCCTCATCCCAAACAGAGCAGAAAACTCGTAAAATTAAAAATAAAATGGGCCATTACATTTTTATTCGGATGGATTTTGACAGGTGTAATGTCAGTTCTGTGAGGGGGAAGCTTCTCAAGCCAGTGTGATTCAGACTGACTTTTGAGCAACTCTTTGCTTGTAATTTACTGAGCATCCTGCTGAGAGTCCAAACTTTAAAGCTACAAACGCTGAGTTCTTGGAGTTCTGCCTCACTTGTGAAGTGTTTAAGAAACATAAAAGGGACCTGCATGGAGGAGACCACAGTGAATATTTGGACAGGATCTAGTGGATCCTTAGAACTGAACTGGGCTGGAGGGGAACATTTTGCGATCCCACCCTACCACTGCATCATTTTACCATACAGAAAACCCCTTGATCATATTTATATAAATTAAACCTTGGATGCAGCGTTCCTCTTTCGGCCTGTAACGGTCCTGTTCCAACTTGAAATCTCTCCAAGTATGTGAAACGGCCACCGACCGGATCTCCCAAAACGTCTCCAAACCGAGCTTTTGGAATAAGGTGAAAACGATGTAATATCAGCTGGAAAACATCAATGGACCATCAACTTCCCCTGTCCGCTGTCTCAACTGTCTCGGCTGTCCACCAAGAGGAGACACCACAATGCATGTCAGGTGCTATTATAATCAGGAATCCCTCTCCTGTCTACCTCTAAGAGGACAAAATCCAACGTGTGTCCATCAGCGGTGTGTGAAATTCAAATAACGTGATGTGGACTATGGTGGATGTGTTGGCTTAAGGTTGCAGCTGTTTTATTCATGGTGAGGATGTGAGATGCAGCCGGACGATGTGCATGTGTGCGCTCTGTGAACGGGAGCCAGAGTTCACTAACCACAGTGGAGCTGGCAGCAGCGTCCACTGGGCAAACCCCTGTAGATCCCTTGTCTAAATAAACGAGGCTGCTGGATTAACCAGCTTACACTGTGATGAAAAGACAACAGTAGTTGTCCATGCGCTGCCGGCGGGGACAGAGGGATACTCCTGGTCCGGGAGACCGCTATGAGATGTTGGGGTTAAGGCCTGAAATGAAGGGGGACTCGGGGTTAGAATAACACAAAGGACCTCATGTTCTTTGAAAAACCTCTAAATCAGCCTGACCTTCGCTTGACTTTGGCGACAAGGGTGGAGGGAAGGGAGAGAGACAGGGTTCAGCAGCAAGAAGGCCTGGAAGAAATGAAGTTTAAAAAAGTAGTAGTAACACGTTACTTAGGAGCGGGTTACAGTTGTGTGATTTTTTTTTAGTAATGAGTAATTCAATAATTATATTACTTTGCAACAAGAATGATTGTGCAAGCTTGACACACTGTGTGAGATAAGTCTCATAAAATCTTGGTCAGAATCGATAGTGAATTGTAAAGCTACTGTATAAAGAGCAGAGACATGTCATCAGGTCGCGCCATCCAAGTCTTGTTCTTGTGTTGTGAAAGTGCAGCAGTGCAGGTTTTGTGCTTTACCAGAGTCTCACACACTTCTTTTTCATTTTGCCTCAATTATTTTGGTTTGGGTTATTTTCCTTAGCTTCCTTAACAAAATGTTGCACCAGCCAGTGTATTCTGTATTGTGGTCAGTTGGCGTGGGGGTCATTTTGTGAGAATTTGTCGGCTCAGTCTGGCTGCTTGTTAAATGACAATCTTGTTTTCTATTTCTACACGTGTTGAATAAAGAATATGTGATGTGTGGATACTTAGACTTAGTCGTTTTAAAGTTTGGCAGAGCTGTGCCAAGTCACAAAATTTAACACAGAATTTAACTGCATTTTTCAAGTAATTTTACCAACTGGCTTCTGATAGCTTTTTTTTAAACTGTCATATTGCAGTGAACTTTATCTGCAATAGCAAGTAATAGTTCAACAATTTCAACATGACAGTCGTGCATCTAAAATGGCTTCCATTGTCTGAATGACAAAACAAAGCAGTTGTTCTTCGCTGTGGTCAGTGAGATATTTATGTGTTTGGAAGAAGAATCTACAAACCAGAAAACTGCTCAGAATATGCAACTGCTCGTATTTCATTAAGAATTCTGGATAATTCTGTTGAAAATGTAGATGATTTAAAGGAAATTATTTTATCCATCAATACTGTATGTGCATAGAGCTTTAGGATTAGAAAACAAACCATCTTTTAATAGTGGTTCTCAACCTCGTGGTAGTTGACAATTCTAAGGGGTAACAATATAAATCTGAGGGTTTGTGAGAAAAAAGAAAAAAATAGTTTTTGTTCTACACATTTCTTTTTTTCTTGCGAAATATTGAACACTTTTGTAATTATTGAAATGAAACAGTTAAAGGTGAAATTCACTCTGTGGTGCTCAATGCTCACCATTTATTATTAAGACATATGCAGCTTGTGATGAGGGCTTACAAATTGACAGTCAACAAAAAAAAAAGTCAAAAAAAAAAGTTTGGACTCACTGTCTTATAACACCTATCCAAGGTCTGGAGGACGACTCAGCAAGTCAGAGTGGCTGAAAAAGCAGCTGTGAACTGTGAATAATGTGCAACAGTCACCTAAATATGTGGAATGAGCAGGATCTCTGCGCTACTGTAGCATCGCACACAGAAAAACACACATGCACCTCACTAATCTTGTCATTCCAGCCCATGAAGATGACTCACCCCACCCTCCTCCAAGCCCTCGTCCTCCTGACCAGCTTCATTCACCTCATCAACCACTGACAGACACACAGAGAGAAAAGAGGAGAGAAAAAAAGCGAAACAAAGACAGGGGGGAAAAAAGAAGAGAGGAATCTGAAATCCATCCAGGAGAAATGAGCCGTAAACATCATGGCTTTTTCATCAGAGGACGGGAACAGTAATCAGGGGAGGGGGAGGTGGGCCAGGAGGGCACGGCCACTTCAGGGACAGTTTTAAGGGTTTTGTCCTGCAGCGCTGAAGCAAAGAGAGATGAGAAAGAGGCTTTACAGGACACTGGGGGTAACCACACTGAAAGAAATGAGCTGAGGATGTAGTAAAAAAGTGGGATACACATGAGGATGTGGTTAAAATACTGGAACATGGAGGGACTGGTCCTGCTTTGTCATCATTTCGGTGCATCACCAACATTTCTTCTGGGAATTTCTTTCACCTTTGCTGCCTCCGGTCTGGCAGGTTTCATGAGTCTCTATTAAAAGCCTCAATAGAGGCGGCTATGAAGCAGACAAAGGCGTCTCTCTCTTATGAACGAGGCGCAGGGTTGACCTAAACGTCAAGCGCTTGATTCTTCCCGCAAGCCCTGAATCAAAAGTGTCCGGATCTGGTTCTTGTTTTCACAGGATGGCTCCAAATAAAGAAGTACATAAAACTATATTTTGACTTTGGCGCTGCGGATGAGACATGAGAGAGGAGAGTGAAGGCTGCCAAACCGTAATCACAAATGCAAACAAACAAACAGAGTGCAGCCTGGAGGTCTTTTATAAATGGTATCCCTTCTGCAAGTCTACTGTAAATCAATGTGTGCAGTGTGTTTTTGTGAAAGTGCGTGCATGCATTTGCGCGTGTATGGAAATAGGATGAATATAGGAGCTCAAAGACATGTAGATTACTTTGGCCGGCTGAAGCGAGGGCCAGTGGCAGCAGCAGCGTCGGTGGTGATGACAGACTGGACCGTCCAGACCACACACAGGTCACAGGCTGCTACGCTGACCCCTTGTGGAAGAACTTCAGTACTGCATGAGGATAACCAGGGGATGAGAGTTGTGTCTGATCTGTGTTGTTCAGTGAAATCAGGTTTACTGCAGCAGAGCAGAAAGGGAGGAAGACAGAGGTCACAGCACAATGCAGGCTTCCCACCTTCTGTTAAAGTAAAGCTTGCACACAAATCAATTGGTCCATGTCGCTGCCAATCATCACATTAAAAGCCCCTTATGAGCAAAATGAGCTATAACAAAAGTGCATAACCTCTACTTGTTTGCTGTTAAGGCAATCCAAGCTACATGTGCATCAAAGTTTGGTTGTGTCTCATCCTCTGGGCTTTGCTTGATGTAATGATTCCTCCTCTTCCTAATGAGCTTACAGTGTTTGATTTAGAACAAAATCCACTGTCCTCAGTTGGTGCAAAAATGTATTCCAAGGTTTATTTGAAGCTAGGTTGCAGCGGTCTTCCTAGTTGGACAGTGTTTCTCTGTTGAGTTGCAGTAGAGGGAGAGAAACCCAGAGGGAATTTCACACTAAAAAGACTTTAACTTTGGAAGATACTCATTTGATTAGATTATCTCATATTAGCTTCAGATACACTTTTGAACAGATCTTTGCACAAAATAAGGACTGAGTGCATTTTGTCTCCTTTTCTCTTACCCTGGATGAAATGAGACTGGGATGTTGTAATGGCCATTAAGAGCAGGACGGACGCTTACACAAAGAAAAAGCTGTTTCGGTATTGAGGACCTGACTGTCATTTTAAGACAGACTTGAAAAAATAGAAACATATCCTTTAATGTGGAAAGAGTTCACTGAATACATGTTTATTTTATTTAATGACTGTGATGCTTTAGTGAACTATTCTCACACATAGAGGTTAGTTATGTGATTGACTTAGTATGTGGATAAATGTTTGTTGCTGCACTTCAGCAGTTTTGGCCTGTGTTATCCTTTGTTTATGAGGCTGTCTGAGGCCCATAGTTACTGTCAGTTTCACTAGAAGCTTCACAGATTCATTGGATTATTGCTGCGTAACACGCACTCATATTTTACACCTGCATAAATATCACAAAAAGCATTTTTTAACTTTTTTTTGACAAACTTAAATTCTACATATGTGTATATAATGAGTGTAGGTTAGAAAATAGAAACACAACAGTTGAATCAACATCTCTCTAAAACACTTTCAACCAAACATTATAACCTTCATGAATGTAAGATTTATCGTCGGACTCTTGTATTAGACTGCATTAGTTTTAGCTTTACCTAATAAACTGGCAACTGTGTGTATAACCCAACATCAGAATCTGTATTAAATCAGCTTTTTATGAGTGAAAATACATGAAATCCATTTCTGAGAGATGCACCGTTCACCGTACCGTGACAGGGAGCTGCAGGCTGCACCAGGGGGAAGTTTTAGGGCCCATATTGGAAAAATAAATCAGTAGGAACCATTGCAGAGTAAAACTAATGATATCTGACTGCCTGTGTAGGAAGTCAATCAACTAAAATGGTCCCCCATCTCCTCCAAATTGAGATGGGGGTTGGATATTATCATATGTATTACAACATCGCCTCACTTGTGGTTGGAATAGGCTCTTTTGTAGAAGAATACTTAAAAAACCCCACGATGAGCAATTTTGTTTTACTAAGCTCTGCTTTTATGAGTCCTCTTTTAGTAAATGCAACCATATGCCCAACTGGAAGGAGATCCAAGAGAATGAAAGGGGCTGAATGACAAGTGACCTCAAGAAACACTATAGAAATGCTTTGGCAAAAACAGAAACTAAAATATAGCAACCAAAATGACTCCACATCACATACTGTGACTTCTGCCTCTCGGTCCATTCATTGCGCTGTGTGTGAGGAACCACTTAGGCAACATGTTGAATGCAGCTACAAAGGGCGGATAACACGAAACAGACCAATTGGATGACTTGCAGGGAGCGGTGGAAATTAATTAATCCTGATTAGTATTTCTGCTCCGAGCACTCCCGTGGGAGCGCAGCTGGGTCCGACTGACCGGGTTCCCTCGCCAGCTGCAGTGACATGGAGCATAAACAAACACATCACCGCACGAGGAAAATTGCAAACATGTTTCAATGCCTGTGACAGGAAAAAGGGGTATTAATCATATCAACAAATTGACAGGCTGCTCGAAGGAGGAGAAATGTGCTTTGAGCTTAAATCTGGTTTTGTGGTCTGTACAGTTCAAACAGCCCGAGCTCTTCATGTATGTACGTGTGTGTGTCCAAGTGTGTGTGTATCAGGTGGAAGGATGCTTGGAAATGACCGAGCTGCACACATGTCTGTGGTTGTGGTCAACATATGGGAAGCATTCCAAGAGTGAGGGGAACAAAAAATATCCTCCCTCTGACGCTAACAAGTTTAATAAACGCCGATCGCTCAGCCACCATCTTGGAGCCTTTTACAGAAGCAAGTCAACATCACACACTTTCTATCCCAAGTCCACATTTTCCTTCAAC
Source organism: Holacanthus passer (assembly GCA_025331565.1). Lineage (NCBI taxonomy): Eukaryota > Metazoa > Chordata > Actinopteri > Pomacanthidae > Holacanthus > Holacanthus passer. The sequence goes on from JAFREQ010000028.1 coordinate 4,663,220, forward strand.
TAAATCTGCTCAGCCACGAGAGAACAAACTGATCTGTGGCTCAACAACCGGCTCCAAGCTCGACAGGTGATGTTCTCCCCGAGTGCATCCAAAGTCAAATGTGAGAAAAGCGGAGTGAGATTGCGCACATAAAGCTGTCGACCACAGATGACCCTGAGGAAAGTCGAGAAAGCGAGAGAAAGAATGTGAGAGCTATAAGAATGAATTAGAACAAGAGGGAATAGAGGAAAAAACAAGCTGACTTCAAGCAAAAGCTGGATGAGAAGATTGATGCTGCTCTCGTATTTGTCTGTTTAATATAAAGCTATAGTCAAGCAAGGGGAAACAACTAAATTGGCTCCATTCAAAGGTAACAAAATCCACCTTCCAGCACCTCTGAAGCTCACTATTTAACATGGCATATTTAGTTTGTTTAATTCCTACAAAAGTGTAAAAATGACAATTCATCATTAAAACAAAAATGAGAGCACGGGTGCGAGAGGAAAACGAGAAAAATGTCCTGGAGAAAACAGGAGATGGAGGCGTCTGCGAGTACTCATACCCTTTACTTTCTGACATTTGTTTTGGGAGGATGAAACTGAAGCCATAATTTTCACACGCACACAAAAAAAAGCGCACACTGCCAAGACAGACCCCGGCGGGCTTCCTCAGCCACGAGGGTGTAATCAGGAAATTCTCCTTGCCATGTCGACACACACCTCTGTGCAGCAACAAGTGGATCAAGCAGAACGTCTGGTTATGAGCAGTGACAGGCCGACAGATTGCAGATGTGCACGCATCAGAACAATATAGAGTGAATAATGCTTTCATTTGGATTAACTTAACTGCCAGTGTTTGGGAAAAGCGTTCATCATCATAAGTGTTTTTTAAATCATATTATCAACAGATGTGTTTGGCTCGGCCGGCCTGCCTGTCAGAAACTCGCTGTTTGCTTTATCCTGATGATAGAAATGAAGAAGAGTATACACTCGTGCAGGTGTTGATGCGCTCACAAACGTACGATCACCTCCACACGCACCTCCTTGCAGCTGCAGGCTGATTGGAGAGACGAGCCAAAACTGTCTGCACTGAGGCCAACGTCCTGATTCACAGCTACGTATGGTTTATATAGCACCCACTCGCTGCTCATTACACGGAAGATTTACCAAAATTACAGCCCTGCAGTCAACCAGAATTGTGTTTAGATGCATCCCCTTGTGACTATTATCTGCGCTCCCTTCATTTTCTAACAAAGGAGGCCGACAATCATGTCTGAACTGAATAATTTTCCATGTTCACCCAAAATCATCCTGGAAATCCAAATGATGTGTAAAGGAGTGTTTATCTGACTGGATGACTGTGATTATTCACTCACTGTTTGCTGACTTTCTCTTCCTCTGTAGCTGTGTTTGTGGCTGGAACTGGGAGTAAACTATGGGAGGTGCCCACAGCCTCTTTCACTTCCTCCTCCAACCTCAGCGAGAGTTTGCAGTGGGAGCAGGACTGTCAGTACCGCCACCTACAGGACAGAGTGAGAATCACAGCAGACATCCCACCGAGATTGGACGGCACGTGGGTGTCGACAAGGTGAATTTTTTTTAAAGTTGTTGTAGTAATCAAGCGCAAGCAGCAAAGGATTAAATGAAGGACAAATAAAATCATTTGATCCAGTTTTTAGAGCTGTGAATATTTAAAATCACATGACCTGACACCTGCAGTTCCCTTCACCTTTACATCTCATTGCTTTTTTTCTGGCCTGCAACGTTCACTGCTTTCATCTGTTTCCAGCAGCAGGAAGCTGTGTTCAACAACAACAACAACAAAAAGCTCTAAAAACCCAAAGTACACTATCTGGACAGCATAAAAGAAGGAACAGAAAGATTTAGCAGATTGCTGGTGAACATATTGGAGCATTTAGCAGCTAAAGAGATTGATATTTCCCTCAGGAGTTGGTAGAGACCAAAAACAGAGATAAAAGGAGAATGAATATTGGATTTACATCAGTCAAGTGGCCAGAAACTTGATTCCAAATTAATGTTGCCCCATACTTTCTGAATGTGTAAATAGATAGTTCCTACACGTGACAATATGTCAGTGTCAAAAATGAGTTAATGCAGGTTCAAATATTAAGACAAAAAACAGGGAAAGAATTTAGATTCACTTGTGTAAAAAGAAACAGTTTTGAAAGAGACCTGATATATTTGTAACTTTACTTGGACATGCCTACAAAGACTTGAGACTTCCTCTGACAGATTAGATCACTTGGCTTGTCCCAGAAGATTTGATACTAGACTAAGATGTCCTCCCAAAAACTTGAAGACAGCTCTGAGTATAGCAGGAAACTACTGCCTGGAACGCAGTTGCACACATGACACAACTAATCACTAATCTCATTTTAACCATTTTCATCCCTCCGTGTTCAGATGTGAAGTTCGGCCCGGTCCAGAGTTCCTCACCCGCTCCTACACCTTCCACCCCAGCCGTCACTTCCTGGCCCTGCAGCACTACTACACAGACAGTGGCTGCGAGGACCCGGCCTACTCCCTGATGATCAGGGGGAAGCTACGTCTGCGCCAGGCCTCCTGGATCACCCGCGGGGGCACCGAAGCCGAGCACCACCTCAGCAAGGTGGGCATCGTGGTGCACAGCCTGGCAGCCAAGCAGAGGCTGGCCTCCAGGCTGCCTGCGACCTGCACGGGTCTGACCCTGAACCGAGCGGTGCCGGGGAAGCTGTATGAGCTGTACAACACCCGGGCGGGGAGGGGATGTCTGGCGTCGCTGGGCTTTTCCATGATTGAGATGGGGCTGATACGGGTGGAGACGCAGCACCGCAGCCACGGAGGGAAGGTCCAGGAGCTGTTCTTGGGGGATATTCACACCGACTGGACCCAGAGAACTCAGTACAGACCTACAGGATACCAACAGCCTCTGCAGAACGCCATGGTGAGACATTACTGTGCCTCTATTTATCAGGGAAGGTGTGTGGAGCTTTAATTGTAAAGACAGGCAGAGGTGCTGCAAACATCTTGAGAAGCTCAACAGTAAAACAGTCGGGGGTTTGTTGCCTTGTCCAAGAGCATGTTAACGGTTTCTAAAGTCAAGAATGAACTTTCAAGTCCAACTTTCACAGTTGTTTCAGGGAGTGTGGAAATTTTTAAAGGATGTTCTTTCTCCCAAATACGCTTTTATAAGTTTGATTGTTGTAATCGTGAAGCCAAATATATGACAGCTCAAATACTAAGCAGATTAAGTAGTTAATAAGAAACAGTTTGGACCAAAAGTCAAAAATTTGAAAATATTTGGATTATTGTCATGATGACAAATAGGAAAATCCTCATATGTGAAAAGCTGAAACCAACAAATGTTTGGTTCAAAAAATAACATAAACAATTAAACAAAAACAATAATTAGTTTCTGCTAAATTTGAACAAGGACTTTCTCATGGGCTCTGCAAAATATTAATTCATTACAATTGTCTGACACTGTGATTGATAAACGAGTATTGACAATGTATTATTGACAATGAATTGACAACTTGATCACTAATGAAAATAATCACGACCTCTCACTTCTCCCTTAATCTTTGCAGCATCACATCCACCCCTGCCCTGTGTGCGCCCTGGTGTACCGCTCCTCAGAGCAGCGCCCCCCGGTGTTGCCCCGCAGCCCTGCAGCTCCCCTGCCTCTGGCCGGCCGCTGGGTCAGCCAGCGCTGCGAAACCCGTCCCAACATCCTCTTCCTCACCCGAGACTTCACGTTTGATCCCGACCAGCACGCGTGGGAGGGCATCTACCAGCACTACTCGGACCCCGTCTGCTCTCAGCCCACTTTCACCCTGAGAGCCTCCGGCCACTACGCTCAGGGAAACCCCTCCGCCAAGATCTCAGGAGCCACCGAGTTCGTCTTCAAGGTCAACCAGGTGAGAGTCACAGCTGCAGAGGAGTCCACGGCGAAGCTCCTGAACGGGACGAGGCCAGGGAAGTGTGGTCGCGCCGGAGGCTGGGAGGTCGGGGTGGAGCAGGACTTGACCCCCACAGATGGGTGCACCATGCTGGGAATCAAGCTGCCACATAAGGAGTACGAGCTCTTCAAGACTGAGCTGGACCACAGGAAACACCCGCTGCTGTTCATCGGAGAGAGGCCGACCGACGGGTCCAGCCCAGACCGGCCGCAGAGGAGGCCCACTTCCTTTCAGGCTCCCATGGTACTTTGCAGTGGCGGGGGGGCACAGCCTTCACATCGCTCAGGTTTTAACAGCAAACAAGTCCAGTTAGCAGCCAGCGGGACAGAGAGACTGGCACAGCTGGTGTTACTGGTGATGGTATCCGTGCTGTGCAGCTGCTTCTGTGTTTATTAGAGACATTATTCACAAATCAAGCTTGTTACACAGCTGAAGTCATTGATGGACATTGTTTTCTGGCAGCTTTTAATTTCACTCTTCCTCCATATGATGATGGCCACATGTGTGACGGTCAAGAAAAATCATGAGACACTCAGGAGAGCTGAATATTTTTTTGATATCTGGCTTTCAGACGCTGCCTGTAGGTTCACTTTAATGACTTTTAACTTCAGCTGCATTTCTACCTAAAGCTAATCTGTATATAAACCACCAATATATACAAGTGCCATCATTTCAGTATGTAAAAATATATTCTTTTAAGCCGTGTCCCTTTATAATGATCAGATATTCTCACTTCACAGAATAATTCCTTTTGCATATTTCTGGGTAAATGCAGTTTTCTTGTCATGCTCGTATTACAAAGCAAGATTGCGGTGTTGAAATGTGGATCAGTTATTTCCACATCAAAATGAAAGCCATGGACATTCCAGCGAAACTCACATGAGAGCTCATTTTCATCCAAGATGCAGTTTAACTAATGCACTTTGTACAGAAAATTATTTTCTCAACATACTGGAGAGGAAAGAAGCTGGAAAGTAGAAATAGTGTAATCAACACTCTAATAGCAGCCATCTTCACTGGTCTGATGCCACTGTGGTGTGAAATGTTGCTTTATCTCTGTCCTCTTCCAAAGCTTGTGTATTAGTCTGCTTCTCTCTCAGCAGTCAGTCTAAACAAATCAAATGAATATTTATTTTAACCATTTATACTGTACTTTTTGATAAGAGGAAGATTATGGTCTAATATTTTAGTTAGTTTCGCCATTTAAAAAGTGATTATTGTCTATGTGTATTAAAAATGGCTTTTCATAACATCTTGTGTCCAGAGGCTGCAAAAAGTTATTTCAATTTATCCTTAATGAGATGTGAAAGTCTGCACCAAATTTCATTGCACTCCATTAAAAAGATTTTGAGACTCATGGTGATGTTAATGGAAAACTCAGGATTCATCCTCCGGGGACCATGAATATGTGTACAAAATTTCACAGCAATTGGCCCAATAGTTTTCGAGATATCTCATTTTAATTATGGGCCCACCAACCAACACGAGTAAAACTGAAAGTTTACTTGTGGTGTGTCTCAAAGCTGCTGTTTTATTTCAAGAACCAAACAGAAAACTGGGACTGTAGCATCAGCTGGATTTTGTCTCCTCTCTGTTGTTCATACTGTGGTCTGATTCAAAGCCCAGATTGTGGGTGAGCGTACTGCCGTTTGATAAATAACTGTCATATGGCTCACACATTACACAAGACATTCCAGCGCAGGTCCAAGTGCTGAAAACACACAGAAGGATATCAGATTGGATGCACAGTGTTTCATGAGAATGCACAGCCGTCAGCCAACAAAATAGATTTTGCAGTTGCTCTGACAATAAACGAGCCAA